>OZ007591.1:75237645-76665705 GCA_963931845.1 Maratus michaelseni | reverse complement strand
GCAATTTATTCAATTTTCACTCTGACTTTGCTATTGATTTAACTTTGTACTCTTTAAATTTGTTTTCAACGAGAAATGTTCCCGATAAATGTTACAAAAATTAAGAATTACTACAATAAATCGGGATCAGATTTCACCAAAAAGGATCTGAAGTATATGAGATACAGTTGTAGATTTTGGTCGTCAGATGTTCTTGTCTAAATCTAATTTGAATGTCGAACAAAGTCTAATAACCATAGTATAAATTAGCAATATTATTTTTGAGGTCCATTAAGTTAGCCCCCCCCCCCCCCCCACAAAAGCAAAATGCAATTCTAATTATATGGACGTTTTGCACCCGTTTTGCACCGTTTTGCACCCAAGTATGGCGTTTTGCACCTTAACAGCAAAATAGTTATAAGCAAAACAATATGGCGGGGCTAACTTAACATTAAGTTAGCCCCACCACCCCCCAAATATGAGCAAAACTAAATTCTGACTATATGGTCGTTTTGCACCCGTTTTGCACCGATTTGCACTCAAGTATGGCGTTTTGCACCCTAAAACCAAAAACGTTACAAGCAAAACAATATGGCGGGGCTAACTTAACATTAAGTTAGCCCCCCCACAAGAGCAAAATGCAATTCTAATTATATGGGCGTTTTGTACCCATTTTGCACTGATTTGCACCCAAGTATGGCGTTTTGCACCCTAACACGAAAATAGTTATAAGCAAAACAATATGGCGGGGCTAACTTAACATTAAGTTAGCCCCACCACCACCAAAATATGAACAAAATTAAATTCTGACTATTTGGTCGTTTTGCACCGATTTGCACCCAAGTATGGCGTTTTGCACCCTAACACGAAAATAGTTATAAGCAAAACAATATGGCGGGGCTAACTTAACATTAAGTTAGCCCCACCACCACCAAAATATGAACAAAATTAAATTCTGACTATTTGGTCGTTTTGCACCGATTTGCACCCAAGTATGGCGTTTTGCACCCTAACACCAAAAACGTTATAAGCAAAACAATATGGCGGGGCTAACTTAACATTAAGTTAGCCCCACCACCACCAAAATATGAACAAAATTAAATTCTGACTATATGGTCGTTTTGCACCCGTTTTGCACCGATTTGCACCCAAGTATGGCGTTTTGCACCCTAACACCAAAAACGTTATAAGCAAAACAATATGGCGAGTGTTAACATAATAGTCCCACCGTCACCCAAATATGAGCAAAATTCAATTCTGAGTAAATGGTCGTTTTGCATCGATTTGAACACAAGTATGAGGTTTCGCACTTTAATACCGAAAACATTATAAGCAAAACAATATGGCGGGGCTAACTTAACATTAAGTTAGTCCCACCGTCACCCAAATATGAGCAAAATTCAATTCTGACTAAATGGTCGTTTTTCACCGATTTGCATCCAAGTATGAGGTTTTGCACTTTAATACCGAAAACATTATAAGCAAAACAATATGGCAGGGCTAACTTAACGTTAAGTTAGCACCCCCCACAATAGTAAAATGCAATTATAATTATGTAACATATTTATATTTATTAATTTATGTATCATTTATAATTATTCATATACACTATACGAAGTTTCCTATTGAAAAAGGTGAGCGGATGAATTATTGTTTATTTACAGGGAAAGACAAAATAATGTAATTACAAAACGCTCTGTAAGCAAAAATAACTAGATAAAATACGCTTTAACGATGCTATATAAATTTTAATGTTTTGCAATCCATATAAGTTATTGTGATACATAATGATACCTATGCTCAGCATAGTAACACACGAGATAAATATAAGCACGTAGCAAAATAAAATGTAGTTCAAATGAAATAAAACTGAGTAACATATTTTAAAATACATTTTCAACAAATTTCGCCAAAAAAAATTAATGTATTCGAATAATTATATTGGCTAGCCCTCTATGTGATCTCTAGCAGTTATACATATCACATAACATAGTAAAACTTACTTAAAATTGAGAAAGCATATTTACCTGAAAACCCACTTCTAACAAGGCTGTACAGAGAGAAAACAAAAATCGCAAGCTTTACTATCTAATAACACGATTTTATTAAAATGGATTATTAATTTTGTAACTGCGAATATTTTAGTATATTAAGAGATATTTATAAAAAATAAATTCATATACAGAAGCGGCGTAAA
The DNA here is from genome assembly GCA_963931845.1 of Maratus michaelseni. Taxonomy (NCBI): domain Eukaryota; kingdom Metazoa; phylum Arthropoda; class Arachnida; order Araneae; family Salticidae; genus Maratus; species Maratus michaelseni. Next base: position 76,663,529 of record OZ007591.1, on the reverse strand, counting down.
AGCAATTGAATGTATTACAGTTCTTGGATGGTTTTAGTTCGAAGTTCGTTTTTAATTGTGGAAGGAGATTTGTTTTAGCTCAGTTAATTATTACATGAAATGTGGTGTGTACAAAAATATAGATCATATACAAGGATGCATAAAATAATTTCAATACATTATCGTCTATCAGCACCAGCAGTAACTGCTGAAAGGGAATTTTCAACTTTATTATGCATTTTCTGGTTTAATCAAATCTTAGCATATTATATATTGGGAATAAAAATCCATTGATCATGCTTATTTCTCTTATCTTATTCCATAATGTGTAAAAACTTTTTAAATAGTACATATTTTCTAAATTATTTGTTAATTATGTTTTGTTCTCAAATGCATGAAATTGGCAAGTTCTCTTATTCAGGAACTATGTAATGTAATAGAACAATTTTTTTCTTTTTTTAACAAGGCGGTAGAAGATCTTTCATTCAGAGTATAATCGAACTATTTTTTTTTTCGTTTTTCTGAAAAGGCAGAAGATTTTACAGAAGGTATAAAAGTTGGGGTTTTGAACTGAATTTCCGGACGCGACAGCGCAGGAAAGAAAAAGAACTGCTGTTCTGAGACAATAATTCCTTATAACTCAAAGCGCAATTAATTTATTGGGGAAAAAAACTGCTTGATTACAAATTACGTCAATAATCATGCCTGCCAGTGTCATGATTTTATTCTTTAAAAATGAGTCGTCGAGTGAGATGAGAGTTTCCTATAACTGAGAGTTTATTTTTTTTTTCTCTTTTTTGAGAATCGCCTTCAATCTGCCCTGTCAATAACGGGAAGCCGGAAGAGGGGTTAAAAGAGGGTAACTTTTTGTTTGGATTGGTTACTATGATTTAGAAATGAAAGTTGACCCTTATATTTCCCCCTCCTACCAGTTAAGCATAAACGGAACCGCCATACCCCCACTGGACCTTGGCTTTGAAAAAACCACTCCCACTAGACACCTGCAAAGAGTGTAGGATGGCATCGGATAAGAGCAAAAAGCACAAAGCAAAACCGAAGATACATCATTGTTCTATCAGCTTGTTGTACTAAAAAAATAAATGATTCGAATTTCATTTTCTCTATCTTTCTCTTTTTTTTTTTTTTTTTTTTTTGTTATTGTGACCCATTTATTTAATTCTAAATACTGGCTTTTATTATATCCCGCATTCCGGAAGAGACGAAAAAAGCACAATATAACCAAAGGCATTAAAATTTAAGAAATATAATAACAAACAAAGAGATGTTTTATATCTGTCACCACAATAATACTTTATAGGTATATTACAATAATGAAAAAAATAACGATAAATAAGTGCAGTTGTTGTAATCGAATCAAATATAAGCTATTTAAAAAGTGCTGTTAAAGTAAATCATATTATTTGTCAGTATATAAGGAGAAAAAAGGCGCTATTTTCGAAAGAGCGCCTTGATGAGGCACAATATATCCAGTGATTGCTGTATTAATGTAATACCAGTGGGCCCATTCGAGGATTTCGCACTGCAGTCTAATATTTTTAGCAATATCTAATATTTTTTAGATGCAGGTTTAAACTTCTAAAGAAAAATTAAAGATTATAAATATCTGCAAACAACATTTAATCAAGCTAGACTATCATCTAATTTATTCCATCATAGTTACAGTAAAAACTGATAGCAAAAGAAACGCGCAAGAAAAAAAAAATTAACATTCGCATTTTAACTGCATTAGGCGGTGACGTCATCAGCTTCGGGAAAAAACATGGGACAAAAAAATATAAATCTAAACATCTCAATTTCAATTTTGCTTTTTACTCATAAATATAAAATAAACCCATGCACAGTTTTTTATAATCATTACTGAGCATGATATAATGCGGTATTTTATTTATGCGGCAACACTGATTTGAGAATAACCTTTCATTTCATTTATGAAAACAATGCTCATTTATGTTTTAATTAACTACAATTTTAAATCAAAAAACATGTTCAAATGAAATGTGAGTGTGCTATGTCAGAAGAGGCTTCAAAAACCTTTCGAATGATACCTCATTCGTTGTTGTGCGTTTCGTAAATGCTTAGAAAAAAGGATGTTGACAACAGAAATAATATATATGATATGCTGTTTTGACGCCGACAATGCGTTGTAAGGGAATTGCTCCGTCGTGGATTCTGAAATGTAATAAACTAAATTTTCTGTATGTTTGAAAAAGTAAAATATATGCTTCCTAAGGAGACTTAAAATAATTAAGCGGTAAAAGAAAAAAGAACTAAACAATTTTCATTGACCAAAAAAAAAAAAAAAAAAAAGTTTTGGAAAAATAAAATATTTATAACAAAAATGATATTATTTTTGCTAATTTTTCTTCTAATTGCAGTTTATGTTTGGTACTAACAATTCTCAAATCCATTAAACTTATTTCGTTTCGAGTTCGGATCGGATGCGATTATTTTTGCAAAAAATATCTTGCCGAATCATCGAAGCCGAAATATTTAAACTGAATACAACGCGAAATTAAATAAAATTAATGTCAATTAATTAATGTAAATTATTTTGTAATACGCACACTTTTTAATATAATAGTCACAATCATGCCTTTAATTTGACTTTATCTTTTCAGAAGGAAAATCTTTAAATATACTTATCCATGTTAAAGCATAGTCTTTTCATTGGAAAGCTCATTCTGGTCTTTCTTTTGGAAAATCCGGTCAACCCGATTAATCCTTAGCTACTGTTAGCAGTTTCACAGACTGCTGTTTTTTTTTTTTTTTTTTCAGTTTTTACAGCTTAACCAGTAATTTTCAGTTTAACTATAGATACTAGTGAAATTTTGTTTTGTTTGGAGCCCTGGTACTATCCCTTACAGACTTCCGAATAGACGAATTTTAATTATAATAGTTTTGTACATAAAGTTTAATATAGAAACATTATTCTATGATTTAATGGAGCCTTTAATTTATCTTTCGATTAAGCGGTCTCAGAGACTGCTTACAGTAGTTATACAAAAAATTTCTGTAACAGCAGTTAATGGCTAACTAGTAATTTTCTAACTAAAGGCTCAAATCTGAGCTCAGAACTTTCTAACACATTTGCGTAGACAATTTGAAGCATAGACGCATAAAATTGATAAGTTATTTAAAAACTGTGAAATCGAATAGCGTTTTCCATATTTCTATAAAGCAAATGATCTGTCAGAAAGGTTGTTAATGGTTTGAATCAACTTTTGGAACATGACAGCCGGGAAATGGTTGTCATGAGACAACAATTACTTATTACTTAAAATGCAATACATTTATCGAGAAATGAAAAGATGCTATTCATTTCTAAATCAAGATAATATTAATTTCTAAATCACTTCAACTGTCATGGACGCTAATTTCTGTTACATGTTTAAAAAAAACGTGAATGTGTAAGGAAGTTTCCTGTAAAAATAAAAAATAAAAATAAGAACAGCCCTAAACTTAGTAATTAAATTTTAAAAAATTAAAAAAAATTAAAAAAATATTTTTAAAACTTTTAAGATTATATTTCTTATGCTACCACGTAAGTTAAATGAGACTCTTCCGTCTTTCGACCAATTACTGCTAAAAAACAAAGCAAAAAAACAATGTAATCCCTTTGCAACCCCCCCCCCCCCCCCCCTCCCACCGAATAATATCTCTTCTCAAATTTCATTGCCAGCACACAAAGTTTAACTGTTTAAGTTTTCTGCTATTTTTGCTATTTTGATTTATAGTATCAATAAATAATCAAAGATAGATTTTTTTTTTTTTTTTTTTTTTTTAATGTTAATTAAACGTTTGTACCTTCATTTAATAACGTATTAATTAAATTAAAATTAGTGATTGATTAATTAATTTAATATTAGAAATCAGTATTAACGGAATACAATATGCAACTTATTATTAAAGCATTTCAAGGAATGATAAAAATGTGAATGCATGCCTATATTTGTTTATTTGAAGAATTCAGTTAAAAGTATTTGCCTTGTAAGTTTCATTGACAAACACCGTTTTTCATATACATATTTTAATAATTAACTAAATTTAATTCTTCACTATCACCAACCCTAAAAAAGAACTTTTGTAGTTCTAGGCCATATTTTAAAGTACCCGCTAACGTTTTTCATATCACCTTTTCCTTGTTCCTCAATTTTTTCTTAGAAATTACATCCGACCTCTGATAAAATAGTTAAACTACTTTATAAATAATTTAAAGAAATGTATTATGATATATATATATTTATAAAGGGGAAAATAAAGATGCTAAAGGTTAATCAGAGAAAAATATAATGATATAAATAATAACTAACAACGATCTTATATAAACATTTTCATGAAAAAGTAGACATTTTAGCTTTCTTCCTTCTTTCTTTTTTTTCCCTTTTTGTTAGAGATTTCGCTATTTATCCCTTTGCAACTTTTTAAGTAGATTTCTATATCAAATTTCATACATAAAACAGAATCTGTGATTTAAATTGTAAAACTTTCATGTATTTATATATATATGATGTTATAATTGATATTATTAATTAAAAATGCAAAATTTTGAAATTTCTTTGGAAAAATATCATAATTTTGATTCGATTCATTTCTGAGATACATCATTCAAATATAAAGAAATGTATATATTGAATACAAGTTTCTAGGAAGAAAACTTGAAATGTTTTATCAAGCGGTATTTTGTACGAATGTATTCTAAGATGCTGTCCACTAGCTCGTACTGAGCAAGGAAAGATTCTCTTGTAATCGGAGATAACGTCGGTGATATCTAAGCAAAGTTAGAGCAGTATGCATGTTGTTGAACGTCGTAAATTTACTATGACTTCCTCTCAGGAGAAGGCAACCTCTTCAGTAACAGTTTACTATTACAGATGAGGATACCGACTTTTCGGAAAATATTACAAATAAAGAAAAAAGATGTTTGAAAGGGCGTTTGAAGGGGGGTGATTATTAGAAGAGTAGTTCAGATGCATATAAGAGAAAGCTTCATTCGAATCTTGGGACCCTTTCTTGATGTTTGCTTTTTATCGATGCTGATTTGAAACGTAGTTAATTTTACTCTTCATATATCTAAGTATTTTACATACATATAAAATGCCTAGAAAAAAGACTGTAGACAGTGATGCAGTGAGAGACGCCATGTTAAAGTATAAATGTCAGATCATTAATAATGATGGGCATATAGCTTTAAAATCGGACGACATATGGAACATTATTTCACGTGAACTAGACGGGAAAATAACGTCATTAGCTCTGTATACAGTAATGAAAAAAAATAGATATGATATCTGGAATTCATTAGAATACAAACCAGAGACTAAAAAAGAAGATAATGTGACCTATAAGGATGAGAGCAGCAACAGTGAAATTTCATCAAATGGTTTTGAACGATCCGTCGAGTTTGAAGTTAAATTATCTTTCGGAGAATTTTCGAGTATGATGAAACAAAGTATGTACAAATCTTCAGAAAAAAATCGAAAAAACAAATTAAGAAGTTACGTTACATTAAAAGAAGGCTGGACTCACAGAATTAATGAAATTATAACACAGCACATTACCATGCCATGTACTCTTGTCTTCAAGCGAGTGAAAATCAACCCTGAAGGTCTAAACTTTGCTATTATTGATGCGAAATGCAAAGATTGCAATTCTACATTAAAAGGAGTCATAATTAAACAACCTTCAAAAGACAGAGACGTAGCAATATCATGTATTTACAAAGGAAACTTTGAAATTCCTCATTTATTAAGCTCTAAACGTCCTTTGTCAAATATCATGCGCAAAAAAGCAGTTGATGAAATGATAAAAACAAATGTTGCGCCCAGTACATATATAAGTTTAAAAGCTCACGAAAATGTAAAAATTGGAGAAAAGGAAACAAACTACATACCCTCAGCTAATGTTTTAAGAGTGGCAAAGCATGAATTTTTACAATCAAATCGGGCACATAAAGATCCGATAGTAGCCCTTAGCATTTTGAAAAGGTCCGTTCCATATGAAGGAACCATTAGAGATATCGGATATGATGGATTTTTTACACATTATTGGAGTTCAACACAGATTAACGTGTTTAACGAATATTGTAAAAGAGCTGCTGAATCAGTGATCGCAATAGATGCAACGGGTTCTGTGTGCCAAAAGATAAAAAGACCTGAGAGTGAATCTCGCAGCATCTTTTTGTATGAAATCACGGTTCTTGATAAAAACGCCGGGCATCAGTACAGTGTTGCTAACATGTTGTCAGAAAAACACGATGCAAATAGCATTAACTACTGGATAAGGGAATGGCAAAGAAGTGGTGCTTTAAAACCGGATACCGTTGTAACTGATATGTCATTAGCTCTTCTATCAGCTAGTGTCAAAGCATTTACTCAATATGGCTCTTTAAATGATTATTTAACGCAATGTCACCGGTTATTATTTAACGATGGAGCAAAGGAAATTCCGAAAACTTTTATTCGATGTGATGTTGCTCATTTCATGAAATTGGTGTCAAGATGGGAATCTTTGCGTGGTCAGATAAAAAGAAACAGGCAATTTTATTTGAGAGTAATGGCACAAGCCGTGCAAGCTGATACATTGCCACTCCTGAAACAAATTATACATGCGACTTTTACTGTCACCTTGAGTGAAACAGAAGGCAATGATGATGAAGGAAAACCTGTTCCAAGCGAAATTTGCAAATCATTTTTAAAGAATATAATTGGAGGTGGAGATATTCAAACTGAAGGTATTAATGAATTACTCAATGAAGAGGAAAATGATACAATATTGTTAAAAAAGAATACAGAAACATTAAAGAATTGGGTGCACAGTATTTTAGGAAAATGTAGAAATCAAATTGCCAAAAATGATGGGAATAGAGGCAATCAACAGTATATTCCGAAAATTGTTGAAGATTTCCTTAAAATTTCAAAATATATTCCTTTATGGACAGCTGTCATGCTGCCATTTTTTAAAAAAGGGGAAAAGACAGCCAGTAGCACATCAGTAGAGAGTTAATTTAATAATTTAAAACATAGAACATTTTCAGCCATGGAACTTCCTGCTAAAGTGGACGATTTTGTAGTAAAGCATATCAACGTAACAGATGGAAGCCTAAAATTGAAATCTTCAGAAATAAATAGTCAAGAAACTGTCCACAAAATGTCAAAAAAGAAAGGTGAAGAGCTTTATCACAGCAATGAAATAAATTTAAATTGTTCTGCTTGTTCCATGGGATCTAAGCCAACAGGTGAACACAAATGCATAATTTGTTACGAACCTGTACATCTCCTTCCCGAATGTTCGGATGAATTACAGGGTGAAGAAGAAGGTTACGGACAGAAAAGGAGATGCAAAAACTGCACAAATAAAGACTTGTTGGGGAATGAAAGTAACGAACTTAACGCAGTAGAGAATTGGCGAGGGCTTGGACTTCCACCTAAAAAGCGCAAGCGGTCATCTTATTTAGTTCAAAACAAAGAATGGATAGAAGCGGATTTATCTAACATAAAATCTGTAAAATCTGTTGGACTTATTGAAAATGGATTGTCAAAAAAACCATTCAAATTTCAAAATGAACTATACGCTTTAGAAAATACTTGTGCCTTTGATTCAATAGCGTCACTTCTCTGCACGGCCTACATAGATAGTCAGGAGTTAAAAAACATGATGTTGCAAGATAACGCGCCAATATATGATTTTATTAAAGAGCTGGCTACCAATGGTGTAACACCGACCATTTATAAGAAAAGGATGGAAATTCTCCACCGTTTGTTTCCTGATGTGTTTTTAAAAAATAATTTAAAGTATCTCAGTGTACACTGTGCATCTTCCGAAATGCTTAAGAAAATACTTTCGTCAGCTCACAGTCAGACTGTTACGAGTATATGCAGTGAAGAAGACTGTCCTTTAAGAAGGAAAGATATTAAGGACGCCAGTATAACAGCAATAATGGATAGCCCATCAGATTTTGCAAATATCCAGCAGAAAATTACGCAACAAATGCAAAACCATTTTTCTTACTGCAAATTGCGTAAAAATATAAGTGTAAAAAAATTGCAAGATATTTCAGAATTAACTGATAACAGCGAATGTAAGGGATTGAGACATGCAACAAAAACAATACATAATGCACATTTTTTTTGTAGAAATAATATCGTCTACCTGCCAATTTACAAACGATGTCAGAGTGCTTCTTTGCGAAATTGCAAAATCTGTAAATATAAATGAAAAAAATTATACATTACGAGGCGTTATAGATTACATAGGAAAAGAATATTATAATCCTAAACAAGTAGGGCATTATGTGTGCCTTTCAAAACGCTGCACTGGAGACTGGGAAATGTATGACGATACAAAAAAACAATGCTTCATAAAATCTGAAAAAACTAAAGTAAGACCGCATTTACTATACTATAGTTTGTAGAGATTTATTTTTTCTTATCAAATTAAGAAAACAGATTTTTTTCCTTAATTTCATATTTGAATATTAATATCTCTTAGATATTTATGATAGCATTTAAATGAAAAATAACTAGAAACAGGAATTTCTAATATAATATACAATTTATGTGAACGATTTTGTATATGAAACAATAAGTTTAATAATAATTGAAAAACATTAATTATTGTTATCTATTAACTTACGTTGCTGCAGAATTTATAATTATCATCCTTTGAAAATGCAAATAACACTAATACCGTTTTTTCCCCTTTGTTATAAAAAAATTGTCTTTAGCATACTCAGACCAAATATGATTAAAATAATTTTTATGAATGAACCATGTTGCTGAATTGAGTATTGGTATTTGTGTAGTTGTATATAATATTACAACTGAATAATACATTCAGTAATTTATTCAATAGTTTATTTTCATGACTAATACTCTGTAATATATTTAGAAAAAATCAATTAGATTAAATACCTTTTGTATTAACGTATGATGTTGTTGAATTTATTACCAAACACTTTTGTAGCTGTATTTAACATTAGAATCCAAATTTGTATTTAAAGAAATTTTGTCATTAATAAAAGAGAAAATTTTTGCTATACGATTGTATGATATAGAATCCTCCGTTAGGAGACTCCGTTCTACAGTTGTGTATTATTTTAGAATAGAATATTGTATATGAAAAAACAGGCTTCATGTTTAAAAAGTATTAAGATTAATTACTGATTTTTATAAATAATCGTTTCTATAATTATATATAACGCTAGAATAGTGTTTCATTTTTTCATTTTTCTTTCTTAATGAAATATTTTCTTGAATTGAAGCCCGATAATGTTAAATATTTTTTATGAATGGACCACACCGATGAACTTATCAATCTGGACATCGTTCTGTATTAACGTGTTATTTTGCTGAATTTTTAAACATCATAAATTGTAGTTGTTTGTAATATTAAAAACCAACTATTTATTTAATGAAATATTTTTATAAATATTTTTCAGCCTAAAATGAGTAAATAAGTGTATGAACGTATGATAAAATGAATTTAGGAGTTTCCATTTTTGTTGTTGTATATTTTTAGAAACAAATTTTGCATATGAAAAACATCTATTCATTATATTTGAAAATTATGAAGACTAATTATTATTTTTGATGAATCTGTACATTGCTGCCAAATGTATGAGTCTTTTAGTGCTGATAAAATTGTGAACACCCATTTGTATATAGTTGTACATAGAGACAGAATTAAATGTATTTTTATAATTATGAATAAGTAATATAGTTTGAAAAAAGGAGGAATATTATTATTATAATTATGTATTAAAAGCTGATATCGCTGAATTATAAACTCCATAGTTTGTATTTGTTTGCAACAATAGAATACAAATATTTATTGGATGAAATGTTGTTTAAAAGTTGTTTCAGATTAAAATGAGAAAAAAAAAATCCGATATGAATGTAAGATAATAACGTAGATGAATTTAGGAGTCTCTGTTTATGTAGATGTATATGTTTCAGAAACGAATTTTGTGCATGAGAAAATTGTCTTCAAAATATTTGAAATATATTCAGATAAATTATTATTTCTGATGAATCTACATTTCTGCCGAATGTATAAGTCTTTTAGTGTTGCTAAAATTGTGAACATCCATTTGTATATAGTTGTACATAGAGATAGAATTAAATGTATTTTTATAATTATGAATAATAATATTAAAATATTTTAAAAACACAAATTGCACAAATTGTGCTTATTAGTTGCTAAAATCAGTGTAAAAATTGTTTTAAACTCATAAAAGAGCTAAAATCCTACATGTTTCGGCTTTAAACTTAAAGCCATCATCGGGGAAGAGGAACAACACAAACGACTACTGATCTTTTAATTTTCGACACGAGAAAATTGAAATCAACAGTATGGAAAAATTTAAATAAAATAAGCGGGCGCTCTCTGTTGCCAAAGAGCGAAAAACAAAACAATGAATTAACAAGGGGTTAAAAATGTATCCCATAAACTAGGTATGTTGAAAGAAAAGTTATCATTACAAATACAATCTTTTCTAATTTTAATTTCCAATGATTCCCTAATGGCGGCTTTAAATGGGTTATTGAACCTATGGATAATTCTTGCTTTATCGAAATTAATTACAGTATCATTATTTTTAGCGTAAAACCGGGAGAGTGCAGTGGATAACTTTCCAAATTTTATGTCGTTTTTATGCTCTTTTAACCTTTCCAAAAAATTTCTTTTAGTCATACCAATGTAAAAAATTATACTATTATTATTTAAGCTAATGGGGATTTCATAAATCAATGGGGATCATTCGCAGGTGTTTATGAAATCCCCATTAGCTTAAATAATAATAGTATAATTTTTTACATTGGTATGACTAAAAGAAATTTTTTGGAAAGGTTAAAAGAGCATAAAAACGACATAAAATTTGGAAAGTTATCCACTGCACTCTCCCGGTTTTACGCTAAAAATAATGATACTGTAATTAATTTCGATAAAGCAAGAATTATCCATAGGTTCAATAACCCATTTAAAGCCGCCATTAGGGAATCATTGGAAATTAAAATTAGAAAAGATTGTATTTGTAATGATAACTTTTCTTTCAACATACCTAGTTTATGGGATACATTTTTAACCCCTTGTTAATTCATTGTTTTGTTTTTCGCTCTTTGGCAACAGAGAGCGCCCGCTTATTTTATTTAAATTTTTCCATACTGTTGATTTCAATTTTCTCGTGTCGAAAATTAAAAGATCAGTAGTCGTTTGTGTTGTTCCTCTTCCCCGATGATGGCTTTAAGTTTAAAGCCGAAACATGTAGGATTTTAGCTCTTTTATGAGTTTAAAACAATTTTTACACTGATTTTAGCAACTAATAAGCACAATTTGTGCAATTTGTGTTTTTAAAATACTAGTTAACAGTGTAGTGTCCAAATGGATTCAATATTAAAATAGTTTGGAAAAAGGAGAAACATTATTATTATAATTATGTATTAAAAGGTGATGTCGCTGAATTATAAACTCCATAGTTTGTATTTGTTTGTAACAATAGAATACAAATATTTATTGGATGAAATGTTGTTTAAAAGTTGTTTCAGCTTGAAATGAGAAAATAATTTTTCCATATGAATGTAAGATAATAACGTAGATGAATTTAGGAGTTTTTGTTAATGTAGATGTATATGTTTCAGAAACGAATTCTGTGCATGAAAAAATTTGTCTTCAAAATATTTGAAATATATTCAGATTAATTATTATTTCTTATGAATCTACATTGCTGCCGAATGTATAAGTCTTTTAGTGTTGCTAAAATTGTCAACATCCATTTGTATATAGTTGTACATAGAGGTAGAATTAAGTATATTTTTATAATTATGAATAATAATAAGTAATATAGTTTGAAAAAAGAAGAAACATTATTATTATAATTATATATTAAAAGGTGATGTTGCTGAATTATAAACTCCATCAGTTGTATTTGTATGTAATAATAGAATACAAATATTTATTTGATGAAGTGTTGTTTAAAAGTTGTTTCAGCTTAAAATGAGAAAATAGTTTATCGTTATGAATGTAAGATACACGTAGATGAATTTAGGAGCCTCTGTTTATGTAATTGTATATGCTTTCGAAACGAATTTTTTATATGAAAAAATTGTCTTCAACATATTTGAAAATTATTAAGTTTAATAGATAAATAGCTTAATTTACGTTGCTCTTGAATTTATGAATATCATATTTTGTTGTAATTGTATAGATAAATAGAGCAAATATTTTCCACTTTGTTTAATGGCAATGATGTGTGTACTATGTAGCTGAATTCAGGAACATACCTTTTTATTGTTGTATATAGATTTAGAATTTCATTTTTCACGTCTGAATTAAAATAAAATTCGCATTTACGTGCATATTTTTTGCACTTTTTTCTTCGGTTTTAAAAGTAGAAGCCGAGAAAAATACCAGAATCATGTTCTTTGAGCATATATTGATTTTCTTTCCCCCCTCAGGAAAATTTGGAGCAACTGATGAAATAATTGATTTTAAGATGAATATAAGACTAATTATTGAATGACGTGCAGTAGACTATAAGATTATTCGACACTCACGGGACAACGGGTATGTCGGAAGATCGAAATCGTCAGATAATTAAGAGGAGATTGATTATCAGATGCATTTTCCAATTGTATAAACATTAAGCTAAAATTAAAATTAATAAAAAAGTAAATACTAGTTACTATCACAAAATAAAATAACATTTTTTAACAGAAAAGAAATAGTGTAAACAAAATTAAGGCAAATTTAAGGAGAAATTCCGCGATAATTACGTACCTTTTTTAAATTTCTGTCATAAGTAAAAGTAAGACTAATGCAAGAAGAGAAACAAAATCTGTAATACGCTTTACAAATAATGGTGGGGAAAAAAAAGATGGCAAGAGGAATATCAGATTGGAATTCCTCTGGATTACCTACCAATATTTTCGATTTAATTTAAATGGTGATTGTGACAAAATTGTATTATTTAATAAACTTTATTATTCAATACTATGATGCCATAAAATAATTAAAAATATTTTAATTAATTTAGTGTATTTACTTTGTTTAAATATTTAATAATTTACTATTAGTTAAAAAATAATAAAATTTAATCTGGAATTTCGGAATGCAGCCACAAACATCCTCAGATATGTCCATGCGAGTCGAATAATAAAATATTTCAAGAGAGCCGGTTAACAGAGTGTGTTGTAAAATTGAGCGTCAGATATAGGTGGGCTACTGTAGAAATTGATAGACATAGATTAATCTCTGTAGAGATCTATAGAGATTAATCATATAAATTTTAAACACAGTAAAAATACTCATAAGTAATTAAAATATTCTTAATTATTTTATGGCATCATATTAAATAATAAACTTGATTAAATATTACAATTTTATCACAGTCACTATTTAAATTAAATCGAAAATTTTGGTATGACTTCAGACACTTTTTTTCGTAACCCAAGCCCAACATTTTTTTTTTCGTTTGAGCCGGAATCCGATACCGAAGGTAGGCAGTACAAAATCCTTAATAACATCTGTAATTTGTTTCAGGATTAATTTTCTCAGTTAAAAATCTATTCTTACAAAGAAATAAGTATTAATTCTAAATACTACCACATATGTCCCACTACCACACATGACAACGTTGCGTGAATTTCATATCCCCGAATATATGTTTAAAATATTACATTTGTTATTGATATCAAACTATTGGTAGAAATCTACAAAAGTCGCAATTCTTCTTATTTTAAAATATCATTGTACAACTATGGCAGAAAAACATGAATTATTTTTTCCAGTTTATTCTGGAAAAGGGCATCAACCTGAAATAGAGTATTGACATGAGATACTTCCAACGACTTTTTTATGTTAAAAACACACTGACCGTGTCAAGGCTTCAGAATCGGATAGAATATTTTCCCTTATATCCCAACTATAATAATTCAACATCCTTCAACTGTTTTTTAGAGAATTGCATTTTAAGAAATTTAGATTATCTTCTTGTTTTTCCAATAACAAGTTTTGAATATATAAGAAATTACAACACCTTGTAACAATATACTTTTTAAAATTCCTATAAGATGTAAAATAAAAACTTTATAAGGTAAAGCCAGGAGAGATGGCGCACATAGAGGTTCGGGGGGAAGGAGTAGAGTGAGAGCGCAGCGACTCCAGGTAGTTGTACAACAACAGTAGTGGAGTGTCTACTTAAAAGTGCACAATGCGTCATCTCTCCTAAGTAGCAGATGTGCACCCTCTCCAATTTCGGTACAAGAGATTGCGCGGCCTTTTATTTAAACATGGCCGCTACTAAAACGAACCATTGATGTTCACATTGTTAGTCTAGATTAGTAGTTTATGAGAAATCGTTTACGTTTAAAATACTTTGTACTACTGACATTGTATAGAAATTCTGATGAATAACTATGAAAATTCAAGCACTTACTTTGGGAAAACAAAACAAAATAGCAATGCTTTATCTTAGACGCTCAAAAAAATCAATGTGCACTTTCAAGTAGACACTCCACTACTGTTTTTGTACAACTACCTGGAGTCGATGCGCGCTTACTATACTCCTTCCTCCCGAACCTGTATGTGCGCAATTTCTCCGACCGCGTCATCTCTCCTGGCTTTACCTTACAAACTTACGTAACTCAAAGTTTCCAGCAATATGTAAATATTTTTCAAATATAGTCCGTAGTATTTAATTTTTTTAAATAAATTTTAATAATTTAAATTCATATAAACAATATACCACATTATTTAAAAAGGAAAAAAAATGTTAAAATAAAATTAAATAACGCGTAATATCAAATGTTAGGAAAGATTCTAAATAAGTAATTTGAAATTTATAAAGATTGTGGTAGAATGTTTGTGCTTTTTAATTAATCAAAAAAGAAAAAAAATCGAATTGAATTTAAAACTAATTAAATAAGAAAGAAAAATCTTGCGTTTCACATATATTATGAAACATTTTGCAACACTTCCGGAATATTCTTTGAAAGTCTATTCCGAGTAATAAAAAGTGACATGTCTTAATTGTTACGAAACTCCACCTTTTGATACGATAAAAAAAAGATATCGAACTACATAATTTAGAAAACGCATAACACAACTCAAAAGTCACTTTTAGTGATTACTGCCCAGCCCACAGTCGGTGAGGTATTCGTACTCTTTTATGCAGTCAAGTATCTTTTTATCTGAATGCTCTATAGATTTTTATTCAGAATGCATGATATGCTAAAATTTGATTAAAATGAAAAACGCATAACGAAGTTGAAGATTCACTTTCAGCAATTACTATCAATAAGCGATAATGTATTCACATTCTTTTATGCATCCCTGTATATGATCTAGATATATTTGTACACACCACATTTTATTTTATTGAATTCAACTAAAAATATCCTAACAAAACTAAAAACGATCTGCCAACTAATACTATCTATAAACTGTAATATATCCAATTCTTTTACACAGCTCCTGTTTTTGATGTATATTTATTTTTTACTAATACCTGTTAGTATACTAAAATATTGTTCAATTAGGAAATGTATAGATAAGTTAAAAACACACTTTAATAAACTCACGCCGATAAATGGCAATGTTTAACTTTTTCGTATAGCCCTGTAGAAAGAGCGATTTCAGGTTTGTTATGATCTTTAAGTAAATTTTAGTATGTTACATGATGTGTTTCATTTCTGTAGATAATACAGAGGGCTAGCCAATAAAACTCTATTTCATTCATTTCTTTGGACGAAATTTGTCGAAAATGTATTTTAAAATATGTTACTCAGTTTTTTTGTTTTTTTTAGCTGAACTAAATTTTGTTATACTACGTACTTATATGTTACATTGTGAGTTACCATGGTCAGCTTAGATATCATTATGCATTACAATAATGTATATGGATGTCATTGCATTCAAATTAATATAGCATCGATAAAACATACTTCATCATAGTTACTTTTACCTACAGACAGTTTCGCAATTAAATAGTTTTGTTTGTCTCTGTAAATAAATAATAATTGCCACGCACACCTTTTTCTATAGAAAACTTTGTATATTCATGAACATACATTATGAATAATTATAAATTATATATTATTAAAAAAATAAAATGTTATATATTATGTGTCATATTAGATATGTATGTACACACACATGCATATATACGTATGTATTGTATACATTAATAAAGTATATATAATTACATACATAAATACATTTTTTGAGGTAACATAAAAACATTAAAATACAATTTTAAAAATTATCGCCCGTACACCATGATATATAGAATTATTTTGAGTGTCTCTGAAAAAGAACGAATAAATCAAACTTATACAGAAATATATGCAGATAATCCCGTATACGTTACAAACATTACCAAATTTCAAGTTAATCAGAAGAGTTTGCTGCATTTATCATTGCACAGACAAACGTGAAAACGATTTTCCTCCACTAACGTTTTGGTAATATTGTTTTGCTTATAACTAGTTTAGTGTTAGGGTGCAAAACGTCAGATTTGGGTGCAAATCGGAGCAAAACGCCTATGTAATTAGAATTGCATTTTACTTTTGTCGGGGGGGGGGGGGGGGGGGCTAACTTAATGTTAAGTTAGCACGCCATATTGTTTTGCTTGTAACGTTTTTGGTGTTACGGTGCAAAATGCCATACTTGGGTACAAATCGGTGCAAAACGACCATATAGTCAGAATTTAATTTTGCTCATATTTGGGAGGTGGGGGAGCTAACTTAATGTTATGTTAACACTCGCCATATTGATTTGCTTATAACTGTTTTGGTGTTAGGGTTCAAAAAGGCATACTTGGATGCAAATCGGAGTAAAACGGGTGCGAAACGCCCATATAATTAGAATTGCATTTTGCTCTTGTGGTAGGACTAACTTAATGTTAAGTTAGTCCCGCCATATTGTTTTGCTTGTAACGTTTTT
The DNA here is from genome assembly GCA_963931845.1 of Maratus michaelseni. Taxonomy (NCBI): domain Eukaryota; kingdom Metazoa; phylum Arthropoda; class Arachnida; order Araneae; family Salticidae; genus Maratus; species Maratus michaelseni. The sequence continues at coordinate 76,646,594 of OZ007591.1, read as the reverse complement.
GATGTTAAGGTGCAAAATGCCATACTTGGGTGAAAATCGGTGCAAAATGGGTGCAAAACGACCATATAGTCAGAATTCAATTTTACTCATAATTGGGTGGTGGTGAGGTTAATTTACTATTAACTTAGCCCCGCCATATTGTTTTGCTTATAAGGTTTTTGGTGTTACGGTTCAAAACGCCATACTTGGGTGCAAGTCGGTGCAAAACAAGTATGTAATTATAATTGTATTTTGCTTTTGTGGGGGCTAAACGTTAGTCCCGTCATATTCTTTTGCTTATATCGTTTTTGGTGTTATGGTGCAAATAGGTGCAAAACAATGGCAAAACGACCATATAGTCATAATTTATTTTTGCTTATACTTGGGAGGTGGTGGGGTTAACTTAATGTTATGTTACCCTCGCCATATTGGTTTTCTTATAACTGTTTTGGTGTTAGGGCGCAAAACGGCATACTTGGGTGCAAATCGGTGCAAAACGCCAATATGATTAGAATTGCATTTTGCTCTTATGGTGGGGCTAACTTAATGTTAAGTTAGTCCCGCCATATTGTTTCGCTTGTAACGTTTTTGTGTTAAGGTGCAAAATGCCATACTTGGGTGCAAATCGGTGCAAAATTGGTGCAAAACGACCATATAGTCAGAATTGAATTTTACTCATATTTGGGTGGTGGTGAGGTTAATTTACTATTAACTTAGCCCCGACATATTGTTTTGCTTATAAGGTTTTTGGTGTTAAGGTACAAAACGCCATACTTGGGTGTAAATCGGTGCAAAACGATGGCAAAACGACCATATAGTCAGAACTTATTTTTGCTCATACTTGGGAGGTGGTGGGATTAACTTAATGTTATGTTACCCTTGCCATATTGATTTGCTTATAACTGTTTTGGTGTGAGGGTGCAAAACGGCATGCTTGGGTGCAAATCGGTGCAAAACGGGTGCAAAACGGTTATGAAATTAAAATTGCATTTTGCTGTTATGGGGGGGGGGGCTAACTTAATGTTAAGTTAGCCCCGCATATTGTTTTGCTTGTAACGTTTTTGGTGTTAGGGTGCAAAATGCCATACTTGGGTGCAAAACGACCATATAGTCAGAATTTAATTTTGCTCATATTTGGGTGGTGGTGGGGCTAACTTAATGTTAAGTTCGCCCCGCCATATTGTTTTGCTTATAGCTATTTTGGTGTTAGGGTGCAAAACACCATACTGGAGTGCAAAACACCCCTGTAATTAGGATTGTATTTTGCTGTTGTGGGGGGGGGGCTAACTTAATGGACCTCCCGCCATATTGTTTTGCTTATAACTATTTTGGTGTTAGGGTGCAAAACACAATACTGGGGTGCAAAACGGTGCAAAACGGGAGCAAAAAAACCCCTGTAATTAGAATTGTATTTTGCTGTTGTGGGGGGGTAACTTAATGGACCTTAACCAATCCAAACAAAAAGTTACCCTCTTTTAATCCCTCTTCCGACTTCACGTTATTGACAGGGCAGATTGATGGCGATTCTCAAAAAAGAGAAAAAAAAATAAACTCTCAGTTATACGAAATTCTCATCTCACTCGACGACTCATTTTTAAAGAATAAAATCATGACACTGGCAGGCATGATTATTGAAGTAATTTGTAATCAAGCAGTTTTTTCCCCAATAACTTAATTGCGATGTGAGTTATAAGGAATTATTGTCTCAGAACAGCAGTTCTTTTTCTTTCCTGCGCTGTCGCGTCCGGAAATTCAGTTCAAAACCCCAACTTTTATACCATCTTCTGTAAAATCTTCTGCCTTTTCAGAAAAACGAAAAAAAAATTGTTCGATTATACGCTGAATGAAAGATCTTCTACCGCCTTGTTAAAAGAAGACAAAAATTGTTCGATTACATTACATAGTTCCTGAATAACGAACTTCGAACTAAAACCATCCAGGAACCGTAATACATCCAATTGCTTTTACGCCGCTTCTGTATATGAATTTATTTTTTATAAATATCTCTTAATATACTAAAATATTCGCAGTTACAAAATTAATAGTCCATTTTAATAAACTCGTGTTATTAGATAGTAAAGCTTGCGATTTTTTTTTCTCTCTGTACAGCCTTGTTAGAAGTGGGTTTTCAGGTAAATATGCTTTCTCAATTTTAAGTAAGTTTTATTATGTTATGTGATATGTATAACTTCCAGAGATCACATAGAGGGATAGCCAATATAATTATTCGGATACATTAATTTTTTTTGACGAAATTTGTTGAAATGTATTTTAAAATATGTTACTCAGCTTTATTTCATTTGAACTACATTTTATTTTGCTGCGTGCTTATATTTATCTCGTGTGTTACTATGCTGAGCATAGGTATCATTATGTATCACAATAACTTATATGGATTGCAAAACATTAAAATTTATATAGCATCGTTAAAGCGTATTTTATCTAGTTATTTTTGCTTACAGAGCGTTTTGTAATTACATTATTTTGTCTTTCCCTGTAAATAAACAATAATTCATCAGCTCACCTATTTCAATAGGAAACTTCATATAGTGTATATGAATAATTATAAATGATACATAAATTAATAAATATAAATATGTTACATAATTATAATTGCATTTTACTATTGTGGGGGGGTGCTAACTTAACGTTAAGTTAGCCCTGCCATATTGTTTTGCTTATAATGTTTTCGGTATTAAAGTGCAAAACCTCATACTTGTTTGCAAATCGGTGAAAAACAACCATTTAGACAGAATTGAATTTTGCTCATATTTGTGTGACGGTGGGACTAACTTAATGTTAAGTTAGCCCCGCCATATTGTTTTGCTTATAATGTTTTCGGTATTAAAGTGCAAAACCTCATACTTGGGTTCAAATCGGTGCAAAACGACCATTTAGTCAGAATTGAATTTTGCTCATATTTGGGTGACGGTGAGACTAACTTAATGTTAAGTCAGCCCCGCCATATTGTTTTGCTTATAACTATTTTGGTGTTAAGGTGCAAAACGACCATATGGTCAGAATTTTATTTTGCTCATATTTGGGTGACGGTTTGGCTATCTTAATGTTGAGTTAGCCACTCCATATTGTTTTGCTTATAACTATTTTGGTGTTAGGGTGCAAAAGGAAATACCTGGATGCAAATCGGTGCAAAACAGGTATAAAACGCCCATGTATGTATAATTGCATTTTATTCTTGTGGGGAGTGCTAACTTAATGTTAAGTTAGCCCTGCCATATTGTTTTGCCTATAATGTTTTCGGCATTAAAGTGCAAAACCTCATACTTGGGTGCAAATCGGTGCAAAACGGGTGCAAAACGTACATGTAATTAGAATTGCATTTTGCTCTTGTGGTGGGGCTAACTTAATGTTAAGTTAGCCCCGACATATTGTTTTGCTTGTAACGTTTTTGGTGTTAGGGTGCAAAACGCCATACTTGGGTGCAATTCGGTGCAAAACGAGTGCAAAACGACCATACAGTCAGAATTTAATTTTGCTCATATTTGGGTGGTGGTGGGGCTAACTTAATGTTAAGTTGGCCCCGCCATATTGTTTTGCTAGTAACGTTTTTGGTGTTAGGGTGCAAAACGCCATACTTGGGTGCAAAACGGGTGCAAAATGACCATATAGTCAGAATTTAATTTTGCTCATATTTTTGTAGTGGTGGGGCTAACTTAATGTCAAGTTAGCCCCGCCATATTGTTATGCTTATAACTATTTTGCTGTTACGGTGCAAAACATCATACTTGGGTGCAAATCGGTGCAAAATGGGTGCAAAACGACCATGTAATTAGAATTGCATTTTGCTCTTGTGGGGGGGCTAACTTAATGTTAAGTTAGCCCCGCCATATTGTTTTGCTTGTAACGTTTTTGGTTTTAGGGTGCAAAACGCCATACTTGGGTGCAAATCGGTGCAAAACGACCATATAGTCAGAATTTAGTTTTGCTCATATTTGGGGGGTGGTGGGGCTAACTTAATGTTAAGTTAGCCCCGCCATATTGTTTTGCTTATAACTATTTTGCTGTTAGGGTGCAAAACGCCATACTTGGGTGCAAATCGGTGCAAAACGGGTGCAAAACGTCCATGTAATTAGAATTGCATTTTGCTCTTGTGGGGGGGCTAACTTAATGGACCTTTATTTTTGCACTATTGCATATAATTTCTCTTAATTCCAACATGCACTGTATGATTCAAACAAACAAACACACACATTTACGAGAGGAGGTAATCAATTGTCACAGGTGGTGCTGGTTGCAAATCACGTACAATCCTGCCACTAATTAATTTACATTATTGTGGCAAACAATTACTCATTGTTGAGATAGATCAATAGAAATTCATACTTGAAAATTAATTAAAAAGCCAATAAATTAAGCTACAGTTTTCAATCAAAATTCATTCGAAAGTACATATTTTCCCCTATCGTATGACGTAAAAACTAAAATTATGCAATGTTTAGAAGTGATGTATGAGCGATGAAAATAGTAACCTACATCATGGAAACCATTCAAAAGTGGTCTACACATTTCTGAAGACGACATAAAAGTCAGTAGTAAAAGAAACAGGACTTTGTCGCTAAAAATAAAAATCGAACATAATATGTACATACTATAAATTGTACCTAATCTAAATATATATATTTTTAAACATAGAACAGAAGGTGTATATTCTAGCTTAATGAAATAATCTGATAAATATAAACAAACATAAAACTTTTAAAGAATTATATTTATTAAAGGAGAGAGAAAAAGAAAAACAGTAAGAGGAAATGCCCTCCATCTGGCACAAATAAAGACTTTTCTCGCCTCTTTCACACATACTGTCTCACTCATTATCTTAAATCACAGCACCGAGAACGGAATAAACGAGGAAAAGAAATGACTTTCTCGCTCCCAATTAAAGCTAAACTTAGCACGTCTTGAGCAGTTTTTTTAAACGGCGAAACTAGATTTTTCCAAGCGCTGCGAATAACTTCGATAATCTTTGATAATCCAGTCGAATTGCAAAAATTACCGCCGACGGTAGAAATGCTCACCAAACAAAAAAATTAATAGAAGTTAATTTTGATAAAATGTCAGAATACATCTGAATTAAAAAATTTCCATTAAGGTCAGCCGTAGTAATTATACACAAATTTCGATACTTTTCAGTTCTCAATTTTCTTATTTATAAGGTATAGTATTCTACAAAAGTGGTGGTACAGGAAGTAGGTTTCGTAAAATACGGAATTTAACCATTGTGAGTACAAATAAAACTGAATTAACAAATAACAAATATTTAATAACAGCCTCTGATGCATTATACAGGTAAAATTTATTAATAATATCCTTTAGAAACTTTCAAAATAAAAATATAATAAAATTTAAGTTTAAAAATACTTTCACAAAAGTCATGGTACACGTGAAATTGTTTTTAAATTATTAAAATAAAACATTTTCTAATACTTAGTTGTATATCCTTTCATTTTTAGGATTGCTTCAAGTCTGTCTGGCATTGATTTTATCAGATTTTCTGTAAAAATTTTCTGAATTTTGATCCATTCTGCAAGTAAGCCCTCTTTCAACTGTGTTTTATTTCTGATATCATACCTTTTCACTCGCTGCTGTAAGATACTCCATAAATGCTCGGTGAGGTTTAAATCCGGACTTTGTAGAGGAGTGTCAAGTACGTGGGGGGTAGAACAGCCATAATCGAACAATATGAGCAGTATGCTCGAGATCATTATCTTGCTGAAAGTAATAATCCCGCGCGACCCCTAACTTTAATGCACTGTCCTTCAAATTTTTCTTTAAAATATTTAAATATCCAAATCTGTTCATGATAGTCTCAATGAAATCTAAATTTCCTACTCCTGAAGCTGACATACAAGTACTACTCCGGATCCTGACTCCAAACAATTACAACTCCTCCACCATGCTTCACAGTTTTTATTGTAATATTTGGGATTCAGTGTGTCCCCCTTACTCCTCCAAACTTCGTCAATTTATATTCAAAATATTACTCGTCTGAAGACTTTCATGACTCGTCTTGGACTCGTCTGAAAACAATTACCTGATTCCAGAAATTAAGAGATGCATGTAAATATTTTCTGGCAAACTCAATCTGTTTCTTTCTGTTGATCGGAGTTGATACGGTTTCCTCCTTGCAGTTCTTGACCTAAACCCAGCATTATTAATGGCTCTTGTAATAGTTTCTTACTTTATTTTGCCATACTTTAGCAACTTTTCTGTTATTTTTGTATAACTAATTGAGGAATTTTCAGAAATGAAGCTTTTATTATTCTAATATCTCTCACTGTTAATTTTTTGGGGCATGCCGTTTCGAGCTTTATTTTCAATCCTCTTTTTTTTTTTTTTTTTTTTTTTTTCTAATTACCTTTTGGATAGTGGAACGGCTTCGAAACATTATTTCAGAAATCTCACTATAAGATTTTCCCTTTTTTTCATGAAGATTAACAATTACTTTTCTTTCTTCAACTGTAAGTTCTTTTCGCGTCTTTTTTTAAATTCAAATTGGTTCTTTTCTACTAAGATAACAACAGGTACATTTTGCTGTGGATACTGCAGAACTACAACTTTGTTCAGTGAAACATTTAACATGTAAGTGCAACATTTTAAATTTTGTACAAATGAACCATGACTTTTGTGGTAGTATTTTTGAACTATAATAATTAATTTTTTTTTTCAGTATATCCAAAAAAAATTTCTATTGATATTCCATTGTATAATGTAACAAAGGATGCCAATTAACTACTACAGTTTGTTAACTAATTTTATTTTTGCTCACCATGGTGAAATTTGCATTTTTTAAAGTACTGCCTGTACCATGATTTTTGTGGAAGACTGTACATATAAAATTTTATTAGCCTAGCAATTTCACTCCTCTAGAACAAATTTAAGTAGAAACTAATGTGTCTAGAAAGATTTCAACACAAATGGCAGTTTGTTTACAATTACACCACGTTTTCACCTTTTTACCTAAAACTTATTTTACTAGAGAATAAGGAGTCAATACAAATAACAATATTTTATCAGAATGTTAAAAAAGAAGAGCAGTAGTTGATACATGAATATCAGACGGTAAATAACTGTCCTACTTATTCTCACCATCACCATTTGAATATGATGTTTTTAATTACCCCATTTGGCAGTTTACAATAGCCTTAATGATTATGCTTTTGACGTTCCCACAGATGATGAAGTAAAAGAAGAGACTGTAGATACCTTTTAGTACAGTTACGGATAGACGTGGAGTACAGAATTAAGAAAAACTTTCATTCTTGATTCTTTTCACTTAATGTTTTAAAAATTAGCATTTGGTTTAAAAAACGTTCTTAAAAAACATAGAATACTAGAACGAATAGAGTTTTACTAAAGTAGGCATAGCATAGAACACCATCTTGGGACACAGGTCTTGGTGCTTCAATGTGACCAATAACGTCTTTCCACGGGTACATCATTACATCTGGCGTAGCACACCATTCCCAAGACTTCAAACTTTTCAGCATTGCACTAATCTCTGGGCCGTCTGTGTAACTTTCGATATTTTCTGAAAAGCCCTCATATTACAAAATTATGTGTTCTCCAACTGTTCGAGGACATTTGTTTAATTAGAGAAATGATTGAATGGATTTCATTCCATTTATAATATTCCAGCTTTTTCTAATATTCTATCCTCATAATCTTTTCTTCCTCTTCTACAGATATTAAATCTTTTAGTTCAACATCTGAATAATCTACGGTGATGGCAGTTTCGCCATTCTTCTTGTTAGTCAGGTGCTCTTTTTCTTTTTCTGCTTCTTTCGAATTTCTGAATTTTTATCTTTTTGGTTTCCTTTTCCATCGTGTATATTTTATTTGAATAGTTTTCTTACCGCTTCTACCTCTTTTAATCTGAGCAAAACTTCTTCTGATGATAGCACTTCTTCGCATGAACGGCCTCAATCTTGTTCCAAAATACTTTGAAGGTATAGAGAAGAAGTATTCGTTGATGTACTTTCAGAAAAAAAAAAAAAAATATATATATATATATATATATATAAAATCAGCCATGTCCATGACTCTTTTGGGTAAATCGTCTCTTATGTTTGTCGGGTTTTGGAAGCTCAAGTCTACAACGAAGCCAAGGTATACTTTTTTATAGTGAAAATGGATGCTTGAAGTCCTGTTTACAATTACCTCGTAATAAAACATGTAAGGGGGGATTGTAAACAACATTGTGCAGAAAAACAGAAATATGAAGGAGCAAACACCAGTAAACAGTTAGTCAGCAGAATATGTCACTAACAACAAAAAATATGAAAACTACTTAAATCTAGTTTATATCTAACAGAGCAAGAAATAATGAGGTATATAAACTTCGTTTGAGAATGTTTTTAACCTTTCCGAATTGTTTTAATAAGAACGCTGCCAATTGTAGCACAAAAAATGCAGGAACTGGAAACATCACTTCTGGGTAATGGAAAGATGAGAGTTCACTTATCTGTTAGCTTTCCCAACGCTCGGGTGACCGCTAATAGTATTAATTATTTACAATTACCTTGTTTACTTTACTTCAACTAACCTTACTACCGAAGTTTATAGAAGGATATTTGGCTATATCCCTTTAGTATTTCGTTTAATGATGTATGATGTAATTAGAGATACGTTACGTAATATATTTATTTGATGCGTCCCATACCGGACTCCTAAATAATAATAAATTGGAAAAATACAAGTTTACTGTAGATTTTATTCCATTTATGCACAGCTAAAAGGGGGCTATTTCCTGTACCGTACTGCCAAGGCAAAAATCATTGCATGCTTACATTCTTGACACTTTCAGTTAACTTTTTAAAAATCAGCATTTGATTTAGAAAACGTTCTTATGAAACAAAAGACAGTAAAAGTTTACTGTAGATCATTCATATATATTATTTCTCCTGTCAACATCCCTTTTTCGCAGAAAATACGAAACGCAGAACGACGAATGAGCGAATGAGATAGCATATAAAAGGATTTTGAACAGGCTTCTGACATAGCACACTTAACGTTTCGTTAAAACATGTTTTTGATTAAAATTTGCTGAAAATTAAAAATTAAATCGGCATTGTTTTCTTAAAAGAAATGAAAAGTTTTCTTCAAATTATTGTTGCCACAAAAATAAAATCCCACATTATATGATGCTCAGCAATTATTATAAAAAAACACAGCACGAGTTTATTTTATATTTATGATTAAAAAGCGACATTGAAATTGAAATGTTTAGATTTATATTTCTATGTCCCATGTTTTTCCCGAAGCGGATGACGTCATCCTCTAATGCAGTCAAAATTAAATACGATTGTTAATTTTTTTTTTTCTCTCTAGCGTGCCTTTTGCAATCTTGGATCAGTTTTCACTCTAACTTTGATGGAATAAATTAGATAATATTTTGGATTGACTAAAAACTAAATGTTGTTTGCAGATATTTTTATCCTTACTTTTTCTTTAGAAGTTTAAACCTGCATCTAATAAATATTACATATTGATAAAAAATGATACTTCTCTATTATCTCGTCGACCACTTTTCATAACAAAAAACTATCGCCAAATAAACGGAAGAACGTTGCCATTGGAATATAAAAATAAATAAATAAAATATAAGAATTTAAGGACACAATTCTTATTTTAATTAATAAAATAACTAATAAATCAGTAAAACATAATGAAAAATACACACGCAAATGTCGAATTAAAAACAACTTGATGACGTAACAAACACGTATAATGCTTCTGACATCAAGTAAATGGGACTGCATTTTTGGCGTTTAATCTTACAGTTTGGCGATAGTTTTTTGTTATGAAAAGTGATCGACGGGATAATAGAGAAGTACCTAAAAAATATTAATTTCAGTGCGAAATCCTCGCACGGGCCCTCTGGTTTTGTTTTATTTATAACAAAAAGAAGGGCGGGGGGGGATATCCTGTACCGTACTGCCATTGCAAGGTGTAAAGGATTAAGAAAAAGCTTACTTTTTTTTTTACTCTTTTCACTAACTTCTTACGCGTTTTGTATTTTCAACTTTTTCTTGACAAATCTTTCGAGAAAGATTTTTTTCAAATTAATGCCAAAAATGTAAATTTAGCTGTATTTTTTAGATTTTTTCTAGAAAAATAGACCACATTGTACATTTCACATTCTTAAACGATACAAATGGCTAAACGACAGAACAGAAAGATGACTTTAGAGGATAATCTGGAAGTTAAGTCTTCAATCACAACAGAACATCAACATAACTGAACGAAATAAAATCATAATAGTGTAAGATAATTACAACTTGGGCATTCTTATTGAATTCAGAAGTATTTTCAGTTTCTTAGCCGATTCTCTTGCTCGGCAAGCTACTCTCGACCAAGAATAGAATAGAACAGTAACAACTAAGATTAACCTCATTATCTGATTTAACCATCAATAAGAAAAATATAAACATTCAACGCGCAAAAATGTGAATAGGAGGAAGGATGAGAGGAGCTCTTTGGCGAAATCATTACCATCATGATCACAAAGTGAAATACTAATAAAACAAAGTCATAACGGTACAATCATTTGAAAAAGAGCAAGCATGGCTGATCCCGAAAAGTGATCTTATCCTTTCTCTCGCATTTAAAAGAATTATTCCCTGTCAAATCGAGACAACTCATTAACCATGATTTCTTTTAAATGAGCGCCCTTATTGTGCAAGTTCACCTACGACGAAAAGAGATAAAGCACTGACCGTAGCATCTAAGATTACATTCGCTGATCACAAGAATCAAGTAGTTTGCAAGAATTAAAATTGAAGCAGCACATACAATTCAACGTACAGTGACGAAAACAAATTCTAACACAAGCATGTCTTGCAATAAAAATAAAGTTAGCCTTTGTTTAAAAAGGTCCGACTGGCCGGGTTTTGTTAAAAAAGATTGGTCTTTTCTCTTTTTGATGACTTTCCTGTTTTTATTGCCTTTACTTAATTGCATATCTTACTATTTATATTTAACACCAATATGTGTTAATTTATTTTTACTAATAATTTATTTAAAATCGTGCTTAGATGATTTTCATTATTATAGCCAATTAATACACGTGAAACGACTCATAAATCATAAATATCCAATATGATGAGAATAATCTATACTGTTAGGTATAATAGCATTTCTTATACTTATTAAAGATACATTCATATTTTTAAATTTCAAGAATTATACGTACACTGAAAAAAAATGATTTTACGGTATAATACTGGCATTCCAGCTGCCAGTATTTATACCGTGAAATCAACATTTTTATTTGTTTATTTATTTATTTATTTATTTATTTGCAGTGTAGTAAAATGATAAACAAAATCAGCGGCGGCTCATAGCTAAAATGGGTGTGTGTGGATGGAGGAAAGATTGCTTCATAAAAAAGGTGAACCATTATTTTAATACTGTGTAAAAAATTCGCACATTTCTCTAGAAAAATTGAATAACTGTCATTAGAAAGGACTTCATCTAAACTTTATGATGGACTAAAAAATTAAAATTTGATAAGCTCTGTTTAAAAAAAATAATAATCAGCGTAAAATTTTCCAAAAAATCTGCTAAAACATAAAATAAATGAAAAAATATATAAGTTTTGAAACCAGTTTCAAACATTAACAATTAACGCAATATGAAAACACTACATAGGAGTATTTCTCCATCCAGTTTGATATATCTTTGGTCTACGCTGTCTTTTCAAAACAAATATTCATCATTTTACGAGAAAAGTTTTAAGAAGTGATTCCTAGAAAAGAAGAAAAATAGGATTTATTAACGCATAGTCTCATAAAGATATATGTAGAATTTTACAAATCTTGTGATGATGGAATTATCTAATCAGCACATATAATTGATTATCCCCAATTTTAATTAAAATGTTCCTTTTACATATATCATTAATTAAACTTCCTTTCCCTTTTAAAAATACATTAATTTTATGCGGTTAATAAATATAATTCCTTTTAAAGCTTTAGTCCTTAATAAAGTAAAACAAACTTGTCAATCCTGAAACTTTAACAGCGCAATTGCATATTTTAGACCGCTGAATGATTAAATAAAAATAAAGTCTTTTTTTTTTTTTTTTTTTTTTTTTTTTACCATATGCCTACGCTTATTAATCCTCATAAACTGCAATCTATATAGAAGTAATAACTTTATTCGCAATTATGTATCATGATAAAAGGCTCGCATTCATAGCTGTCTCTCTTTTTGCTTCTTAAAATAAACATTCCCACCGTTCCACTTGGTATCCTAATATTGTAGGCTGTAGTTTCAGTTATGCCAATTAATAAATTGCTTGACTGGTATTAAAAACAGTATTTTTTTTAACTAAAAGGATCCTACTGCTAAAATCAAAGTTACACTTTTTGAGGAAGTATTTGTATCATAAATTGAGAAAATGTCTAATAACAGAGGTTAAACTTTTTACTTCAAATACAACTTTGAGAGGTAATTTAATTTTAAAGTTGATTTTCTTTATATAATGTTGTTTATATTTTGGAATAGATTACACTTAGATTTAAACAATATTGCTGTTATTCAGTAAAATCTGAAACTTAAGAAAACGACGAAAAATATCTTGAAAAGCTCGTGTAAAATTAGTTTAACAACTACACGATACGATGACTATTGTTGAAACAAATATTAGTATTGCGCACTTTGATACAAATTAAATTTTCGTAGCGATAGTTATTTTTTACGAAAATTAGAACCTAGAAAAACCAAAGAAAGACAAAAGTCAGGCAGACAAACATACATTTTTGTATCCTGTGATATTTATAAGAGACCATCACTGAAACGAACACTTTCTAACTAAAAAGAATTACCAAAAACAGAGCATCCGTTCAAAAAGTATCAACCTTCATGTAATGATAATAATTAATTTTGTTTTAAAGATACATCAATCAATAAATTAAGATATTTTACATTTATGAAACAATCTGTATAAACAATTATAATCGAATATTATTGTAGGACGTGAAATTGATTCTTTATTTTTCTAACGACAACACTTTATGCATTGAAAATACTTAACTTTCGCCAAATTTGTAAAAGGAAAACATTACTAAAATGTGTTCTAAATTATAACAATCCATAGAATTCATATATTTAATATATTTGTGCAACTCTGTAAATAAACAGCAAATCCTAAAATGAACATTTTCAACGGCTGTGGTCAACTTCAGTAACATACCTTATTTTTATCCTAAGTCTTGTCTAATTATTTGTCTGCCTGTAAGGTAATCTGACATTCGTTAACGTGCTGGCATTATCTTACTGAACAAGTGCTGTGGGTCGCCGGTACTTTTCTATAATCGAGGTTCACTGGCACTCTTACATAATCGGGGTTCTTCTCTAATACGGAAAGGGCATTTCGCGATGATTATGGTCCGTAGTACCTTCCTCAATAATTATTGATTTCATGCGAAACACAATTTCATTTAATTGTTATCTAAATTTTGTGTCCAAATGTCACAGTGTCGGATTTTCAAAAGGGTACTTGCTCAAATCAATAAGAGCATCTTTAATAAAGCGGAAGCCTGGATGGACGAGCTATCAGACTAATTGAATTCGTATTAACTTTTTAAGTAAAATAATAAAACTTTACAGAGATTGAAATAGTATAAAGTCATTAAAATACATTTCACTCAGTAAATATCCATAGGCTGTATTGTATTCGATATCGTTGAGTGGCCCTGTAAATGAACCGTACATGATACAATGCTCTTTTACAATAAGGATATTTACTGTAGTGACCATTTTGACAAGAGTTACTATGGAGCAAAAAATTACTAAATAGCGTAAGTATAGGAATCATATAATAAAATACTTCAAACTGATATAAATCAGAAACTAATTTTTTTAGTCACTTGGCGTGCTCTATTCCATACAAACAAGAAATGTATTTCCATGATAAATAGAACGCGAGCTATAGAGGTGTCAAAACCCCATTTTGCTCAGTCCGCAAAATTTGAAAAATCGCTTGGCAACAAATGGCGGAAATTAATTTCTTTTGCAGTTCATTGAGTTTGGTTTATTGTGCTTGGCGAGAAACTCGGTCGAATTTCTATGACAAGTGTAAAGCCTTGTTAACAAATATAGATTCTTTATAAACATTCATATTAAAAGCTTTCCGCAAAAAGCCTGTACATTACTATAATATTCCAAAAATAGTATCTAGCAGAGTCTATGAAAGCTAAAAATTCCTTGAACTTGATATTCATACAAAGGAAGCCACCAATCACATATTTTAACATACCAAACGTCACGCATCGAAAATCGTTTAGTGAACTACTACAAGAAAAGAGGAATCAATTTTAACTTCAATTGTTCTCACAGCGGTAGGCAACATTAGGGCACTTTGACCTTGAGGTTGAAGAAATTATTGTGCACGTAAAATTCCTTATTGCAATATGAAAGAGAACATCTTAAACAGATAAACTGGTAGTTAACACGTTTGACGAATACTTTAACAAAGTTCGGTATTATCTGTTACCAACAGCTATACTAAAGCGATATAAAAATTAATTAAATAAAAGCCATTGAAATTAGCTTTTTTATTATATTATAATAAAAAAAACTATATAAAAAGAATCTAAATAAAGTAAAATCAGCAAAGTAAATGCAAGTTAATAAACTACTTGAAAGTTAGATTTCAAATTAGTTTTACAAGCTATTAAAAACTTGTTTTCGCAGAGCAAATCGAATCACCAACAAAACTTTTCAAAGCATTTTATTGATTCGATTATTTATTTATTTATTTTAAGGCCAGTTATTTCAAAATCAATTTCGAAAATTAACAAATGGAAAATAATCTAATTACGCTTTTAAGAATTCTTGAATTATTAAATTTCATCCACTAATAATTATGCGGTAATGGAAAAAAAATGGAGGGACATGGATCGGCAAAGTTGCACATACATAGCAGTCTTCTACACTCTTCATCACGCTCTATACGGACAAAAAAATTTTGACAAAACATCGCGTTCACCATTTGGGAAAGGCCATTAAGTTTCTTTTCATTATGCCAATTTGTGCGTGCGTGTGTGTGTGTGATTCTTTATTATATAAAATATTAATTAAGGGACGAGAACAAAAAGAGGTGAACAAGTGAAGATTTAAATTAAAAATTGGAAAGAAAAAAAAAAGAATGTCTAAATAAAAAGTAGAAAATATACATATCTACACTAGCATTTTATTAAGATAAAAGAATAAACATTTAGCAATAAAAATTTGTTCTCCATACTTTTATTTTAGGAATCTTCTGTTATATATTTCATTTGATTTCATCGATAAGATGAAATTCGAGGGATACGGTAATGAATTTTATGGTCGGCTTCGCATCGAAGTAAAAACTAAAAATTCATATAAAAATTATAAAATAAAACAGATACATCTGAAATATTACATTGTTCTATTTATCTTTGGTCTTGAGATTTTAATGATGTAAGTGCATCATGAATGCCGACATCTATACTAAGGATGAAGTACTAAATATATCAAGTCACGGCTTTTAACAGCAGATCATTGATAGAGTGTAAAAAAAAAAAAAAAAAAAAAAAAAAAAAAGGATGTTTTTTAATTAAATCGGATTTTTAAGATTTTTTTCCCTGCGTTAAAATACAGAATAGCTACCAAGAGCTTCAGCTTATCAAATCGATTAATCCTCTTATTTAACTTTATGTTTTTATTCTTTAATTAAAAAAATATATAATTATTAGTTAGTAATTACAGAAATTATAAAAACTACAAATTAGTAATTTCATTTGTTAGTAGCTTACAATGTTATGTACATCAATACTTTGTAATAATTATGTAAAACTATATTAAATACTATTGATTTTTATATTTATTAAAATTATTAATAACTGCTTCAATATTAAATTGTTAGCATTGCTCAACCTTAATAATTAGTAAATAATCAACTCTCTTATTAGGAAAATAAAATACATTTTTATGCTTTAATTACTAAAGTGATAATTAATAATTTAGTATTCAGTCTATAAAGAAAAGGGTACACGGTGCTAGTTCCCAAAAAGGGCACTTATTGAGTAGAAAAGGGCATTATTTCATGAGGAAATATATTAGTAATGTGTTTAGTAACAGTATAAGGAGGAGGGGGGTAGTATCTAATTTTTTAATACGATAAATAAAGTGACATTTATTTTTAATGATTTTTATGAATTACAAATTTAAAAATAAAATAAAATTACAACATGATTTAATAACTTCCTGTTTTTTTTTTTTTGTTTTTTTTTTTTTTGTGTATTTTTGTAAATAAAGTTCAATATTTTTGCAAGGTCTTGGGCACACAGATTTAGAAATACTGTTCGTATGGAGAAATGTTTTACAAGAAATCTGTGGGTACAATTAAAGATGAATTTCACTATTTAAAAAAAACAAGTTGGAAATTGTACGTCAAACGTTACAAACGAGGCGCGTTCGTACGCACGTTTTAGAATTAAATTCATGATATCCCGTGCGTGGAACGGGTTAAACAGCTAGTTAAGTATATATTTTATGACACTGTTCATACAAATATCTTAACTAGTTATATAAATATTCAGATATATATGTATCAGCTAGTTATATAAATATTCAGATCTTGATGATTTTTAATTCTGTGAAATGAACTATATCGTCTGCAGATTAATTTCTGTCATAAAATAAGTATCTCGGTCGCTTGACGATTTAACATCCATCGGAAGCTCCTCTAACAAAAAAGCACCGATTTAAAAAAAAAAATTCAAATTTCTTAATAAATATTTTTATTAATATCTCCTAAAGTTTTGATTCGATTTTAATAAAATTTGAAATGTCTCGACAAAATTCTGCAAAGATAATATATTTTAAATTGCAAACCATTTGGTTGGGTAGTTTTTGCGTTGTTATATGCGGACAGACAGACAGACGGACGGACAGACAGACAGACGGACGGACCAAACGACGACTATAGGTGCTACGTATTTATATAATTACGAACGCACCTAAAAAATCAGAATCCATTTTGCCAATTTCATAAAGGGTAAGGTGCTGCACCTTTAAAAAAAGGACTTGGAGGGAACAGTAAGTAATTACAAAATTAATAAAAACTGAAAATAAGTAATTTCATTAGTTAGTAGCACAAATAACAAAACAAACAAATATTATTTGCAACTTGTTTTGCATTTGTACTGTTAATCGCCTAAATCTAAACTCATACACTATGTATGTGTATGAAGAAAAAAATTATGAAAATGAGTTACTCATTCATGCACATATACAGATACAGAGTAAATATAAGAATAACCAGTTATAACTGAAATTCTCAAAATATTAAATAACAACATTGTTAATTCAGTGGGGGATTATTACCATTCAGCGTTTCAAATTAAAACCGAAAAAAGTGATTACATCCTTTTAAATCCTTAACTAATTTCTTTATTTAGTGTATATATGAGTTTAAAAAATAAATAAATTATTCAACTTCTACAGAAGAAACTGTTGCTGTGCTTACCTAATACCAATTATTACTGTGCTTACCCAATACCAATATATACCAATTAGATCTTTTTCTTTTATATATTGTTTTACAATGGCCGTTGAGCAGATGTCATTCTTTCATTCTTCTTTAGTTCTAATTTGCTGTAAATTTATTATTGCAAAAGTAAGGCATTTGATAATTTAAAAGAAGTTATGACATTGCAAATTATATTAGGTTTAAATATCATTTTTTGAATAAAATGCTTTTAATGCGAAATAAAACCTTGCTTTTTACAAACTTACTGTACTTAATTTTTAATTTTTTTACAAGCCTAAAGAATTAAGCTTAGAAACAATTATTCAAAGCTTTTATTGTTTATTCATAAAGTAAAATATCCATAGAAACTTTCCAAATTATGTTAATCTTCGATTTTATTATTTTTTATATCATTTTAAACATTTAGTAAATATATGATTTTAAAAAAATCAATTGATTTAAATCAATGATTTTTTTTAAAAAATCAGTTGATTTAAATCATGATTTAATCACCAATTTAAATCATCTGATTAAAATCGTTGACACTTTAATCATTGGCAAAGATTATTTTTTTTTTTTTCTAATAACAAAAATGTTATAAAGAAAATAATATCCGAGAAATATATTGCCCAGCGTCTAAGCAATAGACAGGCCGAAAATTGGGAATATCCCGTAAAATTTGGGAAAGTATAATAGTTCGTACCTGTGTTTTCTGCATTCCATTCCGTTGGTGAAAGTTGTCAGAAAAATTCTAAGGGCGAAAACTGGCAGCAAAATGCGAAAAAAGATAATTATTATTAATAATTAATTAAAAAGCATAAAAATGCATTATCTGCGGCAGATTATCATCCTTACAATTTCACAACGTACGGTAATTCGCAAAACTAAAACCAGAGCTTTTTTTTTTTTTTTTTAATTCCTGGTCTTCTTAAAATGTTTCTTCATCGCCAACTTTCTCCCGAAAAGTAAATAACGGGAATGTCCCAATGAATAGAGCACCATTTCAATTCTGTTTCAGATCTAAGAGGTATTGCCAACAAGCAAATTCTAAAGACATGAAAATTATACATTGTTAGTAATGCCTATTAAATATATGGCTGATTCATGACTCAGATGGAGATGTTTTATACCAATTTCAACCTTGAACTCCAACCTCGATTACACAGTATGTAAGAACGGCATTCTGTTTTTTGTGGTTGTTTTTCCAGGCATTCAATAAAATATAATAGTTTCTGTGGTTTTGGCATCACGAATACACGCAATTTTCTAAAAAATAAGTATAACCTACATATCATAGAAAGATAACTTTAATCAGCAGTAATTTCCGATAACTATACAAGGGCGGGTCTGAATAAGTACCTTAAAGGAGATCATCTGAATGAAAGAAAGCCTCCTTTCATCAAATTATAGATTGAAGCTTGAAAATTCCACCGGGCACTAACTATTAATTTTATTGAAAACTCTTAGAAGCGAGCAACCACCATAGAGTCTGTGGTTCCAAATGCTTCAATATCTGTGCCCTTTTACTTTCTCAGATGTGTGTGTGTGTGTGTGGGGGGGGGGGGGGGGGGGATTTTAGAAATTCCCCACCCGAGAGGTTAAAGGGGGGGGGGGGTCGAATGTTTTAGGTCATTTCGCCAATTCTCAGCAGCAGTTAATAGGTAGGAGCGCGAAAATCAGGAAAACAAATCTACTAAAAAAATGATTAAACATGTATTTCAGCGATTTTAGAAATTTTCCCCCAAAGGGATTAAAAGGGGGTGGTCGAATGTTTTAGGTCATTTCGGCATATCTCAGCAGCAGTTATAGGTACGAGTGCAAAAATCAGGAAAACAAATCTACTAGAAAAATGATTAAACATGTATTTCAGAAATTTTGGAAATGCCCCCCAGAAGGTGATTAAAGGAAGGGGGTCGAATTTTTTAGGTCGTTTCGCCATATCTCAGCAGCAATTTTAGTTAAGAGCGCAAAAATCAGGAAAACAAATCTACTAAAAACATGATTAAACATGTATTCCAGCGATTTTAGAAAATTCCCCTCCCGTAGGGGTTAAAGGGGGGGTCGGTTTTAGGTCATTTCGCCATATCTCAGCAGCAGTTATAGGTAGAAGCGCGAAAATCAGGAAAACAAATCTACTAAAAAAATGATTAAACACGTATTTCCAGCGATGTTAGAAATTTTCTCCCAAAGGGAGTTAAAAGGGGGTCGAATGTTTTAGATCATTTCGTCATATCTCAGCAGCAGTTTTAGTTAGAAGCCCGAAAATCAGGAAAACAAATCTACTAAAAAATGAATAAAACACGTATTTTAGAAATTTTGGAAATTCCCCCCAGAAGGTGGTTAAAGGAAGGGGGTCAAATTTTTTAGATCATTTCGCCATATCTCAGCTTTTATGTAGGAGGGCGAAATTAATTAAAACAAATCTACTAAAAAATTGGTTAAACATGTATTTCTGCGATTTTGGAAATTACCCCCAGAAGGGGGTTAAAGAAGTATTCAAAAGTTTTGGGTCATTTTGCCATATCTCAGCAGCAGATTAGTGTAGGAGCGTGAAATTCAGGAAAACACATCTACTAAAAAATGGATAAACACGCATTTCAGTGAAATTCCCCCTGAATTCGTAGGGGATTCGAAAGTTTTAGGTCATTTCGCCATATCTCAGCAACAGTTTTTGGTAGGAGCGCGAAATTCAGGAAATCAAATCTACAAAAAAAATTACATTGTCTACCCGTTCAAAGCCGGGATAGGCCGCTGGTCAATATATAGTTGTGTCGAAATGATTTTCAATAATTTTCCATTCCTCTGGTATTGGGTTTGAGGTCGTACGGCCACTTATAGTGGCGAAATGAAAAGTTAGCAAAAAAATTACGTCATTTCGACGCAATTGTAGCAATTGTCTTTTTTAGTTTTATAAATGAAAATGCATATGTCATTTTACACTGATAAAAGGTTTCCGCCGCCGTTCTAAATTTAATGTCATTATATAGGAAAGAGAATATGTATATTTTTTTAATTCATTTTATTTAATATTTTGAAACTTTCAAAACGCAGTAATATTACCCCAACCCAAGTAAGATTTCAAGTAGTTTCATGAGATTTAACTCTTCGATTATACGGTAAAATCGATTGCACACATTGATATTCTAAGATTGTTTATTTGCTGTGAAAATCTTCCCACCACCCTCAAGCCCCCGTTGTCTCATTAATTTATGAACTTAACTCTCTAGAATTCAACGGCTTAAATCGCTTCTATCTAAAATAATTAAAACTTGATTTCGTGATAATTACATTAATATTAATTAGTTTAAAGGTTAATTATTCTAAACATATTTTATTAATTATTGATAATCCTAATTTTTTATTTTATTTGAAAATGACTGCTTGAACTTCTTCCATAATTTTTGAATTGCTACGCCACTGAACATTCTGTCCGTTTTTTTCTTTGTAGGTAACATCTGCTTCATTTGAAACTCAATTTTCCGCATTCGGTACATTAACATCACCACAAAAACTTGGGCAGCAAAATAGTAACTAATATAGAGGAGGAAATTAAGCATTCAGGCAGCATAATGTCCATAAAAGATTCACTTATTCAAGTGTTTTAACTTTCTGGTCAGCTGCATAAAACAACAACACGTCGGGGCGTGTCTAATCAAACTTTCAACATGGAAGTCTCTCAGGAACTTTCCATCAACTTCTTTTGTTTACCCTAATGCTTTGTTCATTTATTTATTCTTCGATTATAAAATGCAACCACCCAAAACACTTCCGGCAAGTTTCACTGATTCTACAGAGCATCGCAATGATTGCCAATAATCGAACAATAAGAAAGGTCTCGAGAACAGCATGGGATTTTTGTATTCATTCTCTCAACATTTTCCCAACAGTAAATCGTTAAGGTTCCATCAGAAAACATTCTTGCTACACTAGAATCACTGGTGAATGGAAAAGTGAATTAAATACACATTCCACAAAAAATCCATACAAAAATCTCCTATCATATTAAATTAGTTTACTAAATAAGTTTGAATGAAGTCTTACTTTTTCACCGAAGAAAGGTGCAATTTAGCATCATGTCACATATAATTTTATTTATGATTCCCTATAAAAGAAATGCTTAAAATTTTTATCACTGACAGCTTAATATCTGTTCTATACAACATAATTATTTCCATATTCTACAACTGGCATTTTACTTTTATTTTTATTTTTAATTATGGTTTAATTTTTTTTTTCTTGCATTTACTGCGCGAAAAACTGTAGCAAAACTATTGGTTCTAGAGTCTCAACTAATATTGATAATGATGTAAATCTAATGTACCTTGAACATATACTTCATTTTTAGGTAATTAAAAACTTACATTTCTTTTAAATTAAATTTGAATTACAAAATTTTGATTTTTTAATTATGCTAATTTTAAATAACCAATGCAATTTTAATACTAAATTTGAAGTGTTTAAGGTACATTAGATAAATATTCTTTATAATATTTTCTTTAAAGAGAAAGGTTAAGTAAAAAATCATTAAATCGATTCGATTTACAGAAATAAAACCAAAGGTCAAATTGGTTATTGTTTTTCCTCAGTTTTAATGAAAAAATGGCAACAGAAAGGTATAATAATCGCAATATTTTCTCTTTCTTTCCTTTTTTTTTTCCATAGCTGTGGAGTAATTTAGCTACCATCATTACAAAAAAAAAACTTTTTCGAAAACTAATTATTTGTTTCAAAATTTTCAGAGTTATTATGATATCCTCGGATTCATGCGAATAACTGTCGTTGATTTAATCGCACATCGATCGATATTCTAGTAGGAGTAGTTTGGAAATACAAACACACAGATTTTTAACACATCAGATTTTTAATATAACAGATTCTGAAAAGCGCTGTCTATTTTCACTTGCTAAAGGTAATTCTCCTTAGATGATCATTTCCTTGCTTATCACTGACCTTAACCTTGGCTGTGAATACGATTGCAGAATATTGGCTTTTTTATACTTATTATTTCAATTTTAAAATTAAAATTAATAAGTTGTAAGCTAAAAAAAAGTCTGATCGATATAAAATCATCATTTACAGATATTCCATAATCGTGTCCACTACCAATTGCTATATTTTAGAGAGCGGTTTAGCGCAAAATTAAATATATTGTAAAAAAAAAACAGCTTAGTATTTTTTTATGAGGCAAACATTTCATGGCATTCTATAAAAAATTATTTCCTTGTTTATCATCGATGTAAACCTGTGCTGTGGGCGCTATAATAAATTAACTATTATTATTATTTAAAATTTAAAAAAAAAATACGTTGTCGTTAAAAATAGGATTGACTTAAAATTATTATAATTTGTAAATCTTACGTAATCGAGTCCACAGCTAAATGGCATATTTTGTACAACGTGATTTGGCGTAAATTTAATTGCACTGTTGTAGCCAAGTTTGTCCTCTATGAGACAAACAAAACAACATATAATCATGGTATCGTAGGAGACCATTTCTTTGCTTATCAATGATGGGAGCTTTATCTTTGGATCCGATTATGGAATATTGGGTCCGTATATTAATTAATCCTGTTTTTAAATAAAAATGTATAAGTCATAAGCTAAAAATGTAATTAACGCCATTAATAAATCTTACACATTTCAACCGCCGCAAGATTAATTAAAATTCATCAATTAGTTCTCAATCTTTTGAGTGTTAAAAGATTAGTTGATTAATTTGAATCTCCCGATCTCCTCTACTTTCTCAAAAACTATTTTAGATATCGAAATGCAACAAACTGTAGATTGTAGCCAGAATTATTTATAAATCTTAAACAGACCTGTCAATCGCCGTAAGATTCCTTAATATTGATCAATTAGTTCTCGAGTTTTTGAGTATTGAAAGATAGGTTGACTGACTAATTCAAAATTACTTCCAAAAGATAAATCCAATCCAATACTGAAGTCAAAATCTTTGAACTGAATGGAGAACTGGACGGATATTGGTCCAGATAAATATAATCTTGAAACTTCTTCTGTTTCTGAAAAGGCACCAGGAAATCTTCCAAAACTCTGAAATGCGCTCAATAATTTATGTATAGTATAAGGTATAACAAACTTATTAGTAAGAATAGCACTTTTATTTATTTTTTTATTTTTTATTTTTTTTTTGCACTACAAACACCTGTCATTCTACCTATATATTAGGTTATAACTGCAGCTTTCAAAATAATTCCGTAATTGCCTCAAGCTAGGGTTGGTCATTTTGCCGGCAAAATGGTATTTTTGCCAAGACAGTGGCACAAACTTGAAGAAAGAAAAAAACCTAGTAAAAAGGCAAAAATGACAATAACTAAAAAAATGGCTGGATTAAAAAAATATACAACGAACAATATATTTTTTTACATAATATAACTGAGACTTAAATCATAATATTAATTTGATATTTCATTGATAACAATTTGATTAATTAAAACAATTTAAAATAATTTTAATTGGTGATAAGTACAAGTAAAAAAATCTACTTTGTAAATAAATTTATAACTTTATGGAGGTAAAAACTATGTTCTTCATTTCTAATTTTTAATATAGTAATGTCATCTTTAATAATAGTACAGGTAAAATATGTGTTTTTGAAGGGGGAACTTAACTTAGGGAGGGGGAGGCGAATCTTTTTTTTAAGTAGGTCAAGTGTGGTACCGTTAGTTATTTTTTTAATTCTGAATCGAACGTCACCACCCGCAAGTCTATACAATGATTCATTACAAAGTTACACCAGGTTTTACAAATACAAAGTCGACGATTTTACCTCACTGCAGTTAATGTAGGTTTTTATAGAAACAACTGATGGCCATTCACGAAAGTTTGGGAAGAACTTCGTTTTAGCACTAGAAAAGAAGATCAGATGAGTCCCCAAAAAATAAAGTTGTTTTACGTTGTTTAGGGGGACAAAGGGAGGCATTTTAACTCAGGGAGGATAGTTCAACCTTCTACACAAAAATTAAAGTTATTTTACCATGTTTTTTTTTGGGGGGGCGGGGGTAAAAGGGGGACATTTTAATTCAGGGGGGGGGGAGTAAATAAAATCATCGACTTCGTATTTATAAAAACTGACATAACTTTGTAACAAATGATCGTATCGACTTTCATTCGATTCAGAATTTAAAAATACATAACAAACGATACCCACTTGAACTATTTAAAAAAATTG
Source organism: Maratus michaelseni (assembly GCA_963931845.1). Lineage (NCBI taxonomy): Eukaryota > Metazoa > Arthropoda > Arachnida > Araneae > Salticidae > Maratus > Maratus michaelseni. The sequence goes on along the minus strand of OZ007591.1, from coordinate 76,621,905 downwards.
AATTATCCCCCCCCCCCCGAGTTAAAATGAAGTAAAACAACTTTATTTGGGGGGGGGGGGGGGAATCATCGGATCTTCATTTCTAGTGCCAAAACAAAGTTCTTCCCAAATTTTCGTAAATGGCCATCAGTTGTTCTATTTTACTTTATTTTTGATCTATTTTACCTGTACTATAATAATAGTTATTTATTATATTAAAAACTTTTGAGCCCAAAACAATTTATATACAGTCGAACCTCGTTAACGCGAACACTCAAGGGGAAACTTTTTTTGTTCATGTTAAAAGTAGTTCGTGTTATCCGAACTTAAATACATTACATACAACTGGACGGGGCAATCGGAAACAGTTCGCGCTAAAAGTAATTCACGTTAAGCGTGTTCATGTTAACGAGGTTTTACTGTATTTATATAATTATGACAAAATTTCTACATTAAAAGTTGACTTGTAACATACATATATATGTACATACAAACCTGTTGGTGTAGTCAAAAGATGGCTTTAAAACTTTTTAGTTAGGCTAATTCACTGCTGTATATTAAAATTACAGTTTTCCCCCACTTTAATAATATACAGGGTGGTCAGAACAGCCCAGGCTCTTTGAAAAGAGCCTAATTTCTCAATTAGCCTACAACATATATAAAGCTTTGCAACGACTAAATCAATCTCCATTTTCTCTTTATCTGAACGTCTATAACTTCAACAATTACAATTTATAGAGATAATCCTTTAAAATTCCTACAAAAATAATCTGTTTATTAAAAAAATACATGTGGACCAGATAAAACTTATTAATACACATGAGAGAAAGGAGGGATTATATATACTTTGTATCTTCAAATTACTATCGTTCTGTTAGCACAGCAAAGTAGGTAATATTTCTTAGACTGTTACAAATATTAACTGAAGCATAGAAATTGGTTATAAATGTTGTAAAAATAAGAGTATATTCCATAATTGTTGGCTGTTTTAACCAAAACCTGGTAATTATTTTATTGCTATTTTCTCTACCCTTTTCCATCCTCTCCATCCGTAGCATGAACTAAAAAAGTATTTTACTAAAAACAGCGTGTATTTAGTAATTTATAGCGTTTAATAATGAATTGGATGTTCTATGTTTAAAAATTCAAAGTTACATATGATAAGAGTTTAAATTAGTAAAAATAAAATTATTACATTCCCGTAATATAAAACATATACCTATTTTTGCCTCTTTACCTCAAGCTACCATTAATGAAGATTAAATTTCAGGGAAAGAAATTCAAAAGAAGTATGACCATAAAAATAGCATTATCTGACAAAACTCGAGATACATGGGTAGAACTTATAAACTTATATTCTGAAGGGAATTTGAACGAATCTTTGACGTTTCTCAATCTGATATTGATTTCAAAATCCAACTAAATCTCTCAAAACATAGCAAATTTAAAATCTCGAAATCTGTCAGATTTGATGATGCAGGCAAGATAAATGAACATGAACAGCTTGAATATTTTATTTATCAGAGCTGGCTAATAAAGATCTGGGAAAAATGAAAACCAACATGAATGATAAATCAAACGCCCTTTGTTGCTTTCATGCACCAAACGGTTCTTAGCTAACCAATGACTAAACTTTTAAACACACTGACAGTTTTCATCAAAATAAATGAAAATGATCCTAATGAGAGTAGAAACGCCGAAAGTGTCGACAGAAAAGATTTCTTTGACGTGTTGTAAAGGATTTATTTTTAGGTGCGTTCGTAATTATATAAATACGTAGCACCTATAGTCGTCGTTTGGTCCGTCCGTCTGTCCGTCCGTCTGTCTGTCTGTCCGCATATAACAACGCAAAAACTACCCAACCAAATGGTTTGCAATTTAAAATATATTATCTTTGCAGAATTTTGTCGAGACATTTCAAATTTTATTAAAATCGAATCAAAACTTTAGGAGATATTAATAAAACTTTAGGAGATATTAATAAAAATATTTATTAAGAAATTTGAAATTTTTTTTTTTAAATCGGTGCTTTTTTGTTATAGGAGCTTCCGAAGTTTAATCGTCAAGCGACCGAGATACTTATTTTATGACAGAAATTAATCTGCAGACGATATAATTCATTTCACAGAATTAAAAATCATCAAGATCTGAATATTTATATAACTAGCTGATACATATATATCTGAATATTTATATAACTAGTTAAGATATTTGTATGAACAGTGTCATAAAATATATACTTAACTAGCTGTTTAACCCGTTCTACGCACGGGATATCATGAATTTAATTCTAAAACGTGCGTACGAACGCACCTCGTTTGTAACGTTTGATGTACAATTTCCAACTTGTTTTCTTTAGAAAGAAAAAAATGCTGCACGTCAGCTCGGTCGCAGACGTTTCGTTAAAAAAAAAAAAAAAATAGGAGACCATCTTCAAAAGAAGAAGAAAATGACGATACAGACTCACCTGAGAATAAATTTATCGACAACCAGAAGTAAGTAAAATTAAGTTTCTACTAATTTGTACGACGGTTGTACTAATAGTACAAGCAGCGATTGCAAAAATACATAGCTTTACTTTTTTTTTATTTAATTTTAAGTGAAACTTTTAGAAAAGATTCTACATCAAAATTTAGCCCGCGCTAGTGCAAAAATGATATGGCTGACTATACAGAACCTGATGAAGGCTGTCTCACATCCGAAGGAATTTTTCAACATTGAGTTCATTTATTAAAATCTGAAATCAGCGCTAAAATATAGTTTTTTTTTTTTTTTTTTTTTTTTTTTTTAAGATGGTTGATTTACTCTACAGGGTTGCATAGTAAACTCCTGGCATAAGACTGGTAGGAACCAATAAAAAATTGAGCTATTTTTCTTTGGACGCTTACTCAGTCTATTAATTAAAACACATTATTAGCATAAAGTGTAGAGCTTAAAGATATGTATTAAAATATATACGATTGCCGGGTGAAATCGTTGTGTAACTAATAATCACCAACTACGAATTAAGCTCTTAAAAGCTATTTTTGTATATTTATTTAGTTCGATAATTAAAACGATAATTAAAGTCATGTTTTTTTATAAAGTAAAACTTTACCGGTCTATTTTTTCGTTTTTTCGAATATCTAAACCAGCCAGATGGCGGGCGAAGCCCGCTATTATACTCTGTCATAATAATATCTGCCATGTGGACTAAATGCGATATTTAAAAAAAAAATAATTTCAAAATTAAGCATGTTGTACACCTTCAAAATGTTAAAAAAAAAAAAGAATATTTCCATAATCGGGTTTTTATTATGATTCAATACGTTCCTCCAACTCATATATTTACTATTCTCTATTACTCATATTGATACTCGCTTTGTATTATTCTCAAACATTTGAGAAATCCGTTAAACTTCCGATATGACGTCAGATTAATTTTTTTTTTTTAATTCTCTAATGACGCGACATTAATTTGCTTTCTGTACATACACATACTCACAGTGGCGTAGCGTCAGAAGGGGGGGGGGACACGATCATTTTACTACCAGTATAATTATATACTACATTTGGCCTTATTTAATCTTTGAACGGTATGAATTAAATAAGGCCAAATATAGTATACAATTATACTGGTAGTAAAATGATCGTGCCCCCCCCCCCCTTCCCTGACGCTACGCCTCTGCATACTCATACTCCTTGTATGATTGAGAAATGCTTGAAAATTTCCGTTTAATTACCATTATGACGTCATATGGAAAAAAAATTTATTTGGTGAAACTTTTTATTTCATTTTTCACGTAGAAATCTTTCAATAGAAAATTAATTATTGTAAAAAGAATTTTATTGTGGATTTTTAATTGTTGGTAACTGCTATAACGAAAAATGTTTAAATTTAATAGGAAAAGGCTGTTAGATTTTTGATTTTTTATCTCTATTTATTAAAATACAATTTTTTTCAAATTTTAATAATTTGAGCTTCATAGTAGCTATTTAGCTATAACTACACAATTTTTCATGCCTGTAAGTTATATAGTTTCTGAGAACGGCTCTGTGACGGGCAGACAACGGAGCGGGAGTATTTCGTGAGATGAACGAAACCCTAAAAACGAAATCAGCATTATTAATTTATACAATTTAAAGAACTACATCAAAATCTACATGATTACCACATAAAATTCCGATGACCATAAGAGCTCATGCAACCAAAAATTGTGTCTTATTTTCGAGAAAATTAATAAAAGCGTGATAGTGGTACGCTTAAAAAATAAGTTAAGGGTTTATAAATATAACATATATATATATATATATATATATATACCGGTCGTCAATTGAAGAACAATTAAATTCATTCAATAAGTCGTTCTTTTCGTTAAAGTATTTTCTATATAATTTAGTAAGTAGTAAATTATTTCCTTTTTACAGATTTCATTATTTTATTATTCTGCAGATGTTTTTAGTAACACGTGGTAACTTACTCTACTCCCGTACAAAGGTAACCTAGATTAAACTACTGAGATAAAGCGTTTATTTAAAAGTAGAAGTTGTTTATATCCAATAGGAAACACATTGAAAAACAGAAAAGAAAATTATATTAGAGTAATAAAATTAATTTAAAAATATCATTTGATTTAAACTGTGCCATCCCTGACACCAGCTGTATTTATATTATTTATCTGCCTTTTATATAAACACTTTCCCCATAGCTACCAACTTTTACGCTTTTATCTTACAATTAAAATTTAATGCTAAATTTTGCCTTATGTAATTTCCAAAATCTGCGATTAAATAAAACAAAAAATATCTATTAAATTTAACAAAAAAGCATAAAAGATGGCAGCTAAGCTTCCACCTCAAGGTAGAATAATCAAAGATTTTACAAGGGCACCACCAGAAAAGTTTGAAATGATGAAAAATGACTGCACTGAAGTTAGATCGTTAATTAGAAAATCTAATTAATTTAGACTTCTTTTTACATTTGTTTATTTATGCTTTATAAAATTTAAAAAAAAATTATTAAATCGTAAAAAACAATAACATAAGTTTTAATATTGTACGGCAAATTAATCTTGCAAAGCAAATTTTGTTACGATTTTGAAGACCGGGTTCTTTTTTTTTTTTTTTTTTTTTTTTTTTTTTCAAACTTGAAAAAAAAAGTTTTGTTTGTTTGCGTGTTTGGTACAGCTTGTAGAAAATTTAATTTCCTTTAGTTAAAAAAAAAAAAAAAAAAAAAGAAAGAAAGAAAGAAAGAAAGAAAGAAAGAAAAGAAAAGAAACATGAAAATCGGTTAACTGGTTCAAAAATTATCGCGGGATAACTGAGTTTTGCCTCCGCAGGTATTGCCGGTCTGAGCAGCTCAATGTTTACGGCTTCTACGACCGCAATTTTAAGAATTTTTCTATCGGATCAACTGTACGGCATGCTTTAAATTTTCAAACAATACATGTATTGTATAGACATATACAATATACAGGGTTCATACAGACTTGAGAAGGAAAAAAAATCCAAGGAGTCCGTAAAATTCTAAGGAGCACAAGAATTTTACCACATTTCTTCATGTATGCCGCGGCCCTCGAGTGACATGCACACCCACCCTAATTTTTAATACTTCATTTAAGAGAGAAAACATATTTTATTTTATTGAAATCTATCTGATAGCTAGTTCAAAAATTATAAAGCATTCACAATGCACTGCTTACTGGTTTCGTAAATTTGAATTACAAAATTGCCAACGAACTGTTTTATGCAGTGACAAATGACCACATATATACAGAGGCCAATCAAATCCCAAACACTCATCATGTATCACAAGCACCTAGATTTTAAAAGTAAATTTTAAAAGAAAAAAATGCAGCTTGCACAAAAAAATATGTATAGTAACTTAACTTCATTGTTTTGCTTTTTTTAGAATGACAGTGTATTACTTGAACATATGTTACCTTTATAAACACGAGAAGATTTTTATTTTAAAAATCTTGAAAGTTTAATCTTTCCCAAGCCATAATACATGCTTAAGCAGTGTTATTCGCCGTGCAATATGTTTCATTTTCTACTCTTGTATACTTCAATTAAATCACTGTTCAACGCTAAATTATACTTCGCTATAATTTAAGGAGTTTTAAAGGAGTATTTTGTTTATTTAAGGAGTTCTAAGTACTCACCCTGTAATATATAACTCAAATTCTTTAGGCTTTCGTGACTTTAAGACTGTTTTACCATACGCTCTAAATAAATTTACTTTCTTTATTGAATTAATTATTAGCAACCTTATCTGGCAAGCATAGATGAAACTACAGAGAACAGACCGAAGAAGGACTGAATAAATTCAATACTTAATTAGATCAATTAAACTGCGCGCAACAGAGGCTTCATTAGGCGCTCCAATCAAGAATCTCATAAAACAAAAGAAACCCAATCAAGTAGAAGGGAACTTCCTAGTTATAGGTTTGCCCTCTAATAATGAGATATTAAAACAAAAGAAACTAAAAACAAATGGTGAGGGGTTCAACGTTCTCTTTCTTTTCTAACAGAATTTTGAAAATAACAGTTCTCGAGCATTTTTTTATTCTCCGAGAAAATAAGAGTGAAGAAAGAAAAAAAGCAGGTTTGATGAGGTGAATTTGTCACTTTTGTTCTCGCAAACCACACATTAGGTTGTCGACCTACCAGCAAAATGTTTCATGGAGCTATATCCTATATTATACTGTTTTTCATGAATATGTGTAATAAAAATTAATACTGTCAAGCATATACATGCCAGAAAATGAAAAAGACAAAATTCTTCCATTCTATTGGAATTCTAATTCTTCTGTTCGAAATTACAAAAATTTTCTATTTACGCAAGACTACCCTCAGGAGGGGTCAAATTGTGGCCAGTGACTCGACCGATCTTTTTACAATGAAAAAGCTAAGAAAAGTTTTAAAATGAACGATTTTCAGCTTAATATATTACAATTAACTATTCTATAAGATGAAAATACATTTAAAAAATTATAACAGTCAATAAGAATGACACATGAATTAAAGAATGAAACATGAGACGATCATAAAAATACAATCATTATCCGTTCCCACATTTTCAAAATATGAAAAAAAGAATTACCATCTACAGACGACAATATATCCAGCTCATTACATAGAATTAGTGTGAATTTATTTATATTCTACAAACATATCTTCGTATACTAAATATAGTACAGCAGGAAAATGCATAATACAAGAAAAGACAACACTTAAGCAATTCACACACATGAGTAGTAATACTTACGAAGTCTTTTGTGCAGCCCTGAATATGATCTATAGAATTTATATACACCATGTAACGTGAACAAATTTAGATAAATATAAAAACGGTACCACAACTAAAAACGCACTTCCAACAATTATCGCATATAGACACTAGACAGTACTCTAATCTAATTATTTTGTGTGCGCCTGTAAATGAACGATAAATGCTATAGTATGCACACCATACTCTACAATAAGCATCTTGTAATGGACTTCAATAGGGTTGGGTTGGGTTGATTATTGACGGCCAATTATCTACACTTGGGATATAGGCCCGGGGGGGATTGCCCTTCGTGGGGGTCTATCTAAGGTCTATCTAACCCGTATTTACGCATGGATAAATCCACGGCTCGAAGAAAACCACAAAAACTCCGAACGATTAGGCCGACAGGCGCGATTGGGATCGAACCCAGCACCTCCCGTCTACCAGCTTCGAAAGCAGAACCTCTCAGCCACTGGTGGGGCGGACTTCAATAGTGTTTATTTGTTTCATATGTTTGAAATAGCTTAACATAATTAAAATACGTTGCGAACTACTTTTCCCCGTAGACCATTATGTAACAAAATTATTTTGTGTGACCCTGTAAATGAATCATAAATTCTTTGCACTCCATATTCTACAGAAAGCATGTTTCAGTACACCTCAGAAATGTATATCAATTTCATTAATTTGAAATAGTGTAACATCATTAAAATGCGTTGCAAACGATTTTTCCCTATAGCCCATTATATAACTGAAATATTTTGTGTGGCCCCGTAAATGAATCATAAATGCTTTGCACTGCATATTCGACAGAAAGCATTATGTTTGAAGCAACGTAACATCATTAAAATACGTTACAAACGATTACTCCCCGTAAACCACTATGTAACAAAAAAAAAAAAAAAAAAAAAAAAAATGGCACTCCGGGAGTGCCGACAGAAGTGAAAACTTGAACAATTACGTGTGTATTTTTTGAATCGTCAGGAAATGTTTTATTGTGCAGGAAATACTCTTAAATGAAGTGTTTTTTTTTATTCATTATTATAAACTACTACTACAAAAATTATATTACAATTTTCATTTAATGCACTATTGTACATGAAAAATAATGCATATTATTTTACATACAAAAATTGCAATCTATTGCTTAAAACGTAAATTTACAAATACATAAAATATGAAATTTAATTAATTGGTATTCTTTGAAATGAATACCAATGAAACTTATGAATTTTCATCCACAATTTTAACAACTTTCAATACATTCATCATTTCTTCCATGAGATGTAGTTTCATATCTTTTGTAATAACATTCATCTGCAAAATAGGGTTCCCGCTTCCTATCATCACTCCAAAAATTATGACTTCTTTGCTGCCTGTCTTGTTTACGGTATTCGTGAACATTATGATTTTTTTCTATCTTCATACTGCGCGTATTGTTTGCGGTATCTATAATTTCTATCAACAAACTTTTTTCTATAAAATGATTTCACTTCATTTCCGTATCAGTAACCACGTTTCTTAAAACTTTCGTGAAATATTTCATTATTTTCATTTTTTCTTTTTATATTACTTCTATTTTTTTTTTTCTCGTGCTCGTTAAATTATAATATTTTCCGTGTTTTGTTATTTCATTTTCATCTTTTGATTTGGTCTCGCGAGTTGAGTCACTTTTATCTGTTTTCACCGCGCGTGCTAAATTTATCTTGAAATAATTTTCTGAATTATTTTTATTCATAATACCAATCATTTCGTTTTCTGCACGTGAACTATTTCCTTTTGATACTTTCGCTTCATTGTTATGGGCAACATAATTTAATTTGGTGTCGGTAACAGTAACGGTGACGGGTCGCGAATTCAATGTTTTTTTCCCATCTCAAAAATGCCCAACGCGCCTAAAGAAGTTTTCACTTCAAAAATTTGTGTGACCCTGTAAATGAATCATAAATGCTTTGAACTCCATATTCTACAGAAAGCATCTTTCAATGTACCTCAGAAATGCATATCAATTTCATAACATTTGAAATAATGTAAAATATAAGGGGGGGAAAACTGCATCGACCCCTGGAGACGCTCGTCGTGAAGGGATTAATGAAATGTTTTACAAAATCAGCGAAGAATAGGGGGGAAAAATCTTTAGAAATACCTCTCATGCATGCATACCCCCACCCCCACCCCCTTCTCTCTCTCTCTCTCTCTCTTTTTTTAATAGGACTACACACCTAGAAAATTACAAAATAAAAATTCATAAGTAAACTAGACCACACGCAACTTCTGACCTCACAGGTATGTTCATCAGATATCGCAGAAACCTAAAACACACACAAAATTCCAGACGAAATGAATTGATACTAAGCAAGCATGTACTCGATCTGTACATTCAACAAAAAATGCCGTCCTCCCTTCATCTATCATGTGAGGGCGTTGTACTGAGAGAAATACGCATAATGAACAGCATTCTTCTTTGATTATAGGGTTTGAATTAGTTTTGAAAGATGGTTTCCAAAACTACAAAAAGACGCAAATAAATAAAAGTGGTAGAACACTTAAAGAGAATAATTCGGATAGGTTTTTCTTTACTTCGTCTACAAAATTCAAGTTAATCACATTATTTTTCTTCAAAATATGTAGCATATAGATCTTATATAAGATGCCGTAGTTTAAACGGGTTTAACTTAATTGTTTTATGTGATAGGAATCAGCATTTAAGGCTATTCTTCAATCAAAAACACATTAAGCCACAACTAAGAAATAATTTTCACCATTCGCATTGAAAATGTTAGGATATTTTATTTTGTACTCTAAAATAATAATCCCAAACTCTTAGTAATAGTACATAAACGTATTTTTATAAAGCCTTTAAATAGTTGTATGTTAAATTTATTCGGATTGTTTATGTTTCTCTTAAATCCCAATTTTAATCAACCTGATTTAAATCGGCGCGGCGTACCCTGTAGAATATCCGTTACATCCCTATCAACTTTCATATTATCCTAAAAAAAAAAGTACACCACCATAAAATGCATTATATATTTTTTTTCGACAAATAGAACTGCTTTAGGAAATAAGCTTGGACGAAAGATGTGATAGCAAATTAATTTATATTAAAAGCCAAAAGGGACATCTATAAAAAATATGTATATATAGACATACAAACAACCGAATTCCACGACACTGGAGACGGAGACCACCAGTATTCTAGCGATTCGAATATACTATAATAAACAAATGAAGTTTAGGGGGAAAAAAAAAGACATTTAAATTCATAACATGATGTAAGGGCAATCATTAAATTTACTTCGCTACGACGACGATGATAAATTACGGTTCGCAAAAAATCGATTGTTCTTAAGAAATCCAGATATGCATCAAACAAATACCTAACAAATTGATATAAATTACTAGTTCAGTTTCACATAATTGCGATAGTTAAGACATTAACGGATTGCAAAAGAAAGGGTGAAACTATTAAATCGAGACAGAAGTAAAAAGTTTACTTAACTGCAGGGTTGTAATTTTGGCCGGTCAAAACTTATATTAACCGGATCAGGGGTCAAAACTGATTTTAGACGTTTAAAACTGGTTAAAATTGGTTTTAACCATTCAAAAATGGTCCACTAAAAAATGGACAGAAGATGATTTTTGTAGTCCCAGAAATCTCCGAAATTTCATAAAATTCAATGTGTCATAAATCGGGAGTTTTGGCCGTAGAAGAATGAAATTTGTACTTTTTTACTCGTTAGAACACGAAGAAATTTTTTCTAAATATAACTTATAGGACCCAGCGACCGTATAAAAAATTAAAAAGTATAACTTTTTGGAAATTAGTGACTATACTAATTCATCAACATAATCTTAACTTTTACCCTATTTTAAACATTCTCAATTTACAATGCCTACGTATCTCCATCAGGTAAAAACTTAAAGCTCGTTTCAATCTCTTTGGGACACCCTGTATTATTTTACATAACATTAAAAAAAATCTAACTTAACTTTTTTCAAAATGAGAAAGACGCTTAATTTTCTCGCTGATCTGAACCTCATATGAAGATCCTAATTTAAATGACTAAAAACAGCGTTTTAAAATCAGTTTTTGACTAAATTTTGTTTTGAGTGATATCCCTACATCCATGGCTCATACATGGAATAAAATAGTTTTTCACACAATCGTTAATAGCATTTTAATTATGTCAATTCAAAGAATGATTCCCGAAAAGGAGATTCGTGATCGAGAGAGTTATAGAAATTCGCAGCCGTATACTGAGAAGACCAAATGTTTGTATAAGGAAAAGCGATACTAATTCTCGCTTCCATGAAAGTAAAATCCTTTTAGTCACCGTAATCAAACCACACGGGTCAGGCCGGCAAAATAAAGGCAAATTTTCAAACGGGCCGGGGCAGCAGAATAAAGACAATTTTTAACGGGTCGGGCTGGGCCGATAAAAAATAATAAACGGACCGGGGCGGGCCGATTAAAAAAAATTAACGGACCGGGGCGGGCCGATTAAAAAAAATTAAACTGTCCAGCCATGCCGATAAAAAAAAAATAATAATAATAAGCGGACCGACTGGCCTGATATAACAAATTTAAAATGATCAAACTAATCTGATAAAATAGGAATTCATGGACGAGAATTCAAAGAAATGAATTCATGGACGTCTCAATGACGTAATTTTCAATGGACGAGAATAAATATAATAAATGTGCTGAACGAGCCGATGATAGCTTGACAACATCAATACAGAAATATAACATGTCCAGCGTAGAAATCGACACCAGACGTCCAGACATCGTGTCACCAGACATCGTGTCTGATCCCGGGCTTGTTTTTTTTCAGCAGACTTGGGCAAGCCGGGATCAGGCTTACATTTTATTCTACATACTCGGGCCGCGCCGGAACTGGAATTAATTGTTCCCAGGACGTGTCGAGCAAGCAATTTGTCTTGTAAAAATAGCATTACAGATAATGAACTTCTGTTAACTGAATCTTTGGAAATATACTTTAATAAATTATAGAAAAACATCTTAAAAAATCTCTTTTTTTATTATACAACAAAAGAAGTTATGTTTTTAACCATCATTTTCCTTTAAACCTAAACTACATTAATTTTTTTTTTAAATGTCTTTATTTGAATGTAATAGTCTAACAAGCTAAGTGATCTAAGTAAGTAAATGTTGCTATTCTATATTCTATGGCTTGTGAACATGTAATAATCTAAAATATACTGCAAAAATTTCCCATAAATATGTATGCAGCATTCATTAAAAGAATCTTAATTTAGAGTTTAATCTAGGAAAAAGAGATTTGTAGCTTTTTGGCTAATTGCAGCCAATAACTGTTAGCCAAATAAAAATAGCTTTAGCCAAGAAAAAAAAAACTTTTATTTATTCAAAATTTCTGTATAAATGAGTATTATTTGTAATTATACAATATACAAACAGTACACCACTCTGTAAGATTGACCCTCTCGAGATTTGGCCATACATCACACATCAAATGCTTTTTTAAATGGAATTCTTTTCAAACATCCCCTTCCAAATTAATCACCATTAAGTTACTTAAATTTTTGATTGTCAGTCTATTTCTCAATTCAGTTTTTGTTATATTCACGATACTCAATCCCCTTTCACAATCTGCTGTAGACAACAGAATTGTTGCTACAAATTCATACAAAGAAGTCACATTGGGAAGCATGTCAGTAATGCCATTTTCATGGAAAAAGAATACAATCAGCTGGTTTCATTTCTTTACCCCTTGTAGCCAGAACCTGCCTGAAGAACTTCCATTCATGAACCGTTTTGGTTTCATTTCCTAAGTTGGGATCATCAACAAAAAATAAACTAACTCTTTTAATTTCCTCAATACTTGTTTAATGCAAATGACGTCATACTATTTGTAAGATGCTTGCACAGAGAGGACGAGACAAATTTTGAAGTGAGTTGCCGGGACAAAGGCGTTTTGAGATTTTTTTTCACGCGGCAGCTGCAGGTTTACAAAAGGCAGGAACAACAAAATGAAAATGATATATGTTTTTTTGGCTGTTGCTATTTGGCTAATCAACTAAATGCTTTGGGGGCAAAAGGTGCTTTCAGTTAGCTTTTTGGCTATTTGGCTAGCTCTAGATTAAACCCTATTAATTGTATGTTAAGAAAAATCGGATTTTTTCGTGGAAATTGAGTCGGGTCGGGCCGGACCTGATTTAATTGATGTTTGCACGAGCTGGGCCGGGTCTGATTTCACTGTTTTTTAAACGGGCCGGGCCGTAAACACTGCAAAATCATAAACGGGCCTGGCCGGGCCAGGCCAAGATATTTGTTTCGGGCAGGACCCAAGCCTGGAAATTCCGGGTCGTGCAGACCTCTATCCCAAACTCACGCCTGTCTGTACAAATAACGGCTTCTTTTTTTAAAAAATCTGGCCTTGCTCATATTATCAAAACATACATAAAAATCTAAAAATTCTGGAAAAGAAAATCTAGAATAGCATTTGATACGAATGACGCCACTGATGCGCTCACTATTCTTGGGTGGTAAGAGAATTATCAAAATTCTTTCGCATCTCAAATATACATACGCAATTCTACAATTGACATTGAATCTTCGAAAAGGATTAGATCTTGTCTGAATGAAGGTCAAATGGAGTCATATAAATACACGGTATGACCAACCTTTATTAATGACACAGAATAGTTTGGCACACAAATTTTAGGTAATTAAGTAATTATCAGTACACCCTGTCGCATTTTAATTCAGACATTTTTCTCTTGGAAGAGGGGGGGGGGGATGGGATATCTAACCCAGGACTGATTATTGTTAAAACTTAAATGTTAATTAGAAGAAGCTTAAAATATTTCCAGTAGAAAATGATCAGGGTAACCTTACCTTATAAGTTATATGAATTATACAAAAAATGTTAATATATTAACAAATTTTTTAATTCATTTTGTTCACAGAAGTATCAAATTGGCAGGTATTTTTTATTAAGAAACTGTGTAATCGGGCTCGTTTTTTTTTTTTTTTTCGTTTTTCAGTAAAAGCCGAAGATTTTTCGGAAAATGCTGTCAAATTTGGCGTTTTGAACCGAATTTCCAATCGCGACAGCACAAGAAAGGAAAAAAACTGTCGTCCTGAGACAACAATCGCTTATAACTCAAAATGTAATTGATTTATCTGAAAATGAAAAAAGCTGCTCGATTACAAATCACTTCAATAAGCATGCCTCTACGTATCCTGCTTTTATGTCTAGAATTGAGTCAGAAAGTTTCGCGTTGCTGAGCGGCAAAAAAATTTTTAATGTTTATACAGTTATAATAACAAATCTGATTTAATAAAGGAAAGCTCGATAGTCATTGACTAACGACCAACAGTTCAGAAAACAAGAGTTTAATTAGAAGAAAATATATCAAAACGATCTACGTTTTTCCTGAAAGGCTTGACCATTTTTTAGAAAAAAAAAATACATAGTTTTGATAACAATAAATTCACGATAGCTATCACAATAAGTTACAAAAACGAAAATTTCTGCTCTATCAATGAAATGAGACGTTTCAATTAAATATGGATAAATAAGCTTGTTATTTTAAATTTTAAAAAAATCTTATATGAAAGATACCTTTAAAATTACTCGCAAATAAATAAAAATAAAGATGAGAACAATAAACAAATTAAGTTAATCGGATACTTACTTTGAGGCTAAAAAAATAAAATAAGCTTTCCGGTCCGATTTTACCCATAAACGAACTTGACCGAGATTTTATGCCCTTTGATTTTATTTATGTATCAATTTTGAAGAGATTTGTGCAGCATTATGGAAGTTATGCTGCACAAATATAGCCATAACAAAAAAAAAGTGATATAGCTAGCTAGATAGATAGATAGATAAAGTTTAGAACTGGGGGTGGTTTTGGGTTTTAGGAGTCATGGCTTGTTGATCTATTTTGCTACATTATATATATATATATATATATATATATATATATATATATATATAATACTTTTGTAAATAATAACCACTGAACCACATAAACAATCGACAATTGATAAACCGATAATTACAATATTATATATATATTTCTTTAAGAAAACTTCTTAGTTCTTATTTCTCTTAGTGTTTAATTATTTTAAATCGCTTAGGAAGAATAAATGTTACTACTATTTTCAAAACCATCAGAGAAAAAGAAAATTTAATAAAATTTCAAAACTAAACAGGGATAATTGCCTCCCTTCCTTACCGACCCTTGTGATTCTTTCTACTGATATATATATATATATTTAAGGCAAATCTCAAAATATATATATATATTTCTTTTGCTCAACAACGCGAAACTTTGACACATTTCTGGACTCATTTTTAAACGTAAAAAAAGCATGACACTTGAAGGCGTGATTATTGAAGTGATTTGTAATCGAACATTTTTTTCATTTTTTGATAAATGGATTACATTTTACGTTAGAAGCTATTGTCGTTTTATGAAGTAGTTTTTTTTCACTTTCCCGCGTTGTCGCGTGCGGAAATTTGGTTCAAAATGCATACTTTGACAGCATTTACTGGAAAATCTCCTGCTTTTATCAAAAAATGTAAAAAACTGTTCGTTTACATAGTTTTTGAACAAAAGAACATCTATAAATTTCATGCATTTACGAACAAAATGAATTCATAAATGTGTCAAAAATAGCCAGTTTAGATTTGAGAACAGCCTTATGCATACGTCAGTGGCTTTCGTAGTGAATTTCATTCAGCATATAAAACTAGAGCCATCTATTGAGAAATAAGTAAAACGATGATACGCATCACTTTCTCAATAGGGTGTTTATTTAAAAATTTTGAAATAAGCTAATCCTTTCGGGGGAAGCGTCCAGTCCACGACGTTTTATTCTTGAGTACCATTATTTCTGCCTTATTTTATTCGGAGAAAATTTATTTATTATTAAATAAGGCGAAGGTTAATATTCGAAAATAGTGGTCCTCAAAATTAAGGACCTATTACATCCTGTGAAAAGACGTAAGCGGGACGCTCGGCCCGAAGGGGTTAATGGTAATTTTTTTTTTCAATAAAAACAAAAGATCCGCAACATTTTTTTGTCGTTTAAGATTAGAATGAAGGAAGCTTCGAACTTAAATCAAAGATTTTTCTGCTCCGCAAAAAAAGAAAAAAAAAATGCATAGACTTCAAATTTTCGTATAGTATGGTTTACCCTCATAATACTTCAGATAAGGAAAGGAAAGTGATTAAATTTCAGTACATTAAATATCAGCGTTCTGAAAGAATAAGAGCTCAAAGAAAAATTATACAGGATGAGAGAAAGAAATAAAAGTAAAATAGTTATATAAAAAAAACCCTTTTATTGGTGTATTTAAAATCATAAATACACCAAATTTAAAATTCGTATTTTACAAGTGAAAATTCGCGATCTTTACAATGATGTCGCATTCCTATGTAAAAATTATACATTAAAATTTCAAAACAAATAAATTGTTATTTAAAAAAATCCCTGACGGCTCGGCCTAGAAGCACAGGTAGATTTCAAAGATGCAAACCGTGGGGCACCTGTTTATTGGGAATTGTAGAAGGACCTTTTCGCCATGATGCGGTAGTTGAGACCGCCCACTTCGAAATCTACCTGTGTCTGTAGGCGGAGCAGGCAGGGATTTTTATTCGTTTTTATTTATTTTTTTTTTCTTTTTGCTGTACGAGTTGGTCTTATAACTTGTCAATATAAAAGTTGTAGATAATATTAAGGAGATTTATAATAAATTTAAGCGAATTTGATATCTTGTGAATTGACGAAGTTATATTTTTTTTTCTTAAACCCCTATCCCCCCCCCCCTCCTTGAGGCCATTTTTAATGATATCAAAAATCTGTCATACATAAATTTTCGGCCCTTTTCCTAGAAGTAATAATGACTTTAAACGGATTTGATGTGTACCATAATTAAGAAGTTATGGTTTGTTGTTTTTTTTTCACAACCCCCCCCCCCCCCCCCCGGTCCGATTTTACCCATAAACGAACTTGACCGAGATTTTATGCCCTTTGATTTTATTTATGTATCAATTTTGAAGAGATTTGTGCAGCATTATGGAAGTTATGCTGCACAAATATAGCCATAACAAAAAAAAAAGTGATATAGCTAGCTAGATAGATAGATAGATAAAGTTTAGAACTGGGGGTGGTTTTGGGTTTTAGGAGTCATGATCGGCGTAGATCTGCAAACATTTTTCAGAAATTCCAACATAGGGGAGAATGTAATAGGTAGTATTTCTTACGAAATCTACCTAAAACAATATTTTTTGCTCAGTTTTCTTTTCACGAAATAATAACAAGGGAAAAAAAAAACCTGTAACCAAGCCCCCCTTATCATAATAATGTTTATATGTAAAATTTAAAAAAAAAAACTAACTAGGTTTCTGAATTGTTTTTTCAATGTATAATCAAAATTCAATTAAAATTAATCTATTATTTGATAATTAAATTCTAAAAATATCAAAATATTGTCCTGTCATCGGAAAAACACACAGCTGTACATAATTTCTAGAACTCTATCGTATCAGAAAGAGTGTGAAAAATCAATTACAAAATTTCATCTTTTCATACATGCACCAAGTTATGTTAAAAACATGTAAAAAGTTTTTACTTTATATTTTACTTGTCCATTGCTTCACTTTTTTGTGAAAATAGAAGCAGACTTGATGGAAAATTTTTGAAAATATAAAATTGCGTTCAGATCAGATACTACACTCTTTCTTCTTAGTCTTTCCACTGAAAATATTTTCCTTTTCACTCTTTTATTGTTTGCCAAAAAATATTTTAATCTATACGCAGTTTACCATGTTGAACAGTATTTCTAAATCACAGATTGGTAGCAACTTATTCAGCTCTGAGCAGTTTGTATTTATTCTTTTCCCACGTAGCAGAATCGCGGCGACACGCCGACAATGTCGCAGAATGGGAAAGATTTCTTGCAGAAAGAAAAAATTCATTTGGGTAAAAAAATATATATTTGAGAGCGGGAGAAGATTCATGCAACAGCAAAAGGTTCTTCTCTGTGTTTCGATCAGCAGAACGATATTGGTAAGAGGAAAATCTTCTGCGTTTCGGCAGATTTTCGTCCCTCCACCTCCGCCCTCCCCCCTGAATTTTCGCTTCCTCTCTTTGCTCCCTTCCCAAGCTCCCCAACCATTAAAGTTGAAAATCTTTAAAGTTGTTAAGGGTGTACTCAAATCCAAACTGCTTGTTTTGCGACTTATTTTTAAACTAGCGGCCCTCCCTCGCTTTGCTTCGGGTTAACCTTGAAAACCTTCATCTCTTTGTGTTTTCTGTAGACCTTTTTAATGTGTACAATAATTAGTACATTATTTTGATAAATCTTGTAGGGTTCAGCCTGCGTTTGCAATGTATAAGCGGAAAAAATGAAATTATTTACGACATCACATTAAAAACCTCAAAAATAACAGTATTTCTCCACTATTTAATGGATATACATATAAACCTTCCTCTTGAATCACTCTATCTACTAAAAAAAACCGCATCAAAATCCGTTGCGTAGTTTTAAAGATTTAAGCGTACATAGGGATATAGGGACAGAAAAAGCGACTTTGTTTTATACTATGTAGTGATATACATATAAACCTTCCTCTTGAATCACTCTATCTATTAAAAAAAACCGCATCAAAATCCGTTGCGTAGTTTTAAAGATTTAAGCGTACATAGGGATATAGGGACAGAAAAAGCGACTTTGTTTTATACTATGTAGTGATTCATTTCTGCTCTAAAATACATCCAATTGGCAGGTTCTCTTATTCAGAAACTTTATACTGTCCGTATTGATCGATTTTTTGATAAAGGCAGAATATATAAATATTTCAAAAAATGCTGTCAAAGTGGACATTTTGAACCGAATTTCCCGCGCTGGACACAAAAAAAAATTATCGTACTGTGAAAATAATTGTTTGTAAATCAATTTCTAATTAATTGAACGAAAAATAAAAACACGTGTCACTTATAAATCTCTTTATAAACCACATTGCCAAGTTTCATGCTTTTACTTTTAAAAATGAGTCTGAAAATGTGTCAGAAAATTGAGTTGTTGAGCGTGGAAAAATATTTTTTTTAATACCGCCTTAAGCTGTAAGTTCTGCCCAATTTTTTAATATGGTTTTGCTCTAGTTGTTTTATTGTTACTTTGAAATACTAATACATAAATATTAACGAATCATTTACATTTACTCCCTCACTGAAATTTCCGATTAAATATGAAAAATAGCTAAAATAAATAATTTTTTTCAGAATACCTCGTACACAAGAGAATTTTTAACTTCATCGGCGTAAAAATGCATCTTTTGTAGAAATTCACTTTTGCCAATAAAGTTTTTGTATGAGCCAGGCTCGGGCCGAACTTTTAACATTTATACGGGCCAATAATTTTTTCGTTCAAGAAGGGTCAGGCTCAGTCCGAATTTTTTGCTTTTATAGCAGGTCGTGCCAAAGAATTTTTTGTACGGACACTGTCAGATTCGGGCCGAACTTTTAACTTTTATACCGGGTCGGGCCCCAAAATGTTTTCTACAGGTCTGGCTTAGCCAGAGCCGGGAAATTTCAGCCTGTGCAGCCCCTTTTAGGTAGATTTCGTAAGAAATACTACCTATTACATTCTCACCTAAGTTGGAAATTTTGAAAAATTTTTGCAGATCTACGCCGATCATGACTCCCAGAACCCAAAACCACCCCCAGTTCAAAACTTTATATATATATATATATAATTATTTTGAGTGTTTTTGAATCATTTTGTGATTGGGTGTCATTTATGGGGTTGTGTTTTAAAAAAAGTGTGCTCTCAACTTGTCTTACAAATCATTTCTCTCAACTCGACTTAGTTAACATGTATGATGCATTGCCATGTGGATGTGAATATTATGTAGACGTTGTGACATTTTAAGGATTCTGTATAATTATTGTGAGTAAAATATTTTATCTACACTTTACGAGTTCATATTTCCAATTTTATTATTTCAAAACTGTTATCTCGTGGTAATTTAGTGAGGTGTTAATTGCAGTTTTTTGGATAATCGATGTGAGTGAAATATATTGTATTTTCTTAATGGTTTTTTATTTCCTATTTAAATGTTTCCAAATTTTGGTATTTCCAATTGTTGTCTGGTAATAATTCAGTGTACCTGGATGATTCTACTGATCTTAGCATTATGCCAGTGGAATTATGAAACACTGAATTATTATTTAAAACACATGTGGGTGCATCCAGGCTGATGAGTACATGTGTATGTGTTTTTCCATGTCCAATTCATATTTGATTCTCATGTGGTCCAATTTTCCATTGTGTATGGTTCATATTTAATTTGTTAATCCATTTGTGTTTACTTAGTTGCAACTCCAATTTATAATTTTTTTTTTCCCCTTTCTCTCTATTTCTTTTTTCAATATTCTTTTGGTATGAGTAAAATTTGGCTAATTACCATTGAAGCATCAGCTATGGTAATATTATGTTTGCACATGGTATTTATTAGCTATGTGGTATTCTGTATACACAGTATCATTGATTATCTCTTTGGAGATTTAAGTAGAATAGAACTTGATATGTTTTTTGAAATTCATAGATATTATAATTATTTAACATTCTATAAAATTATGCTGCATTGCGCAAATTGGTATGGAATGGTTTTTACATATTCTTTTCAATATTCTTTTCAACAATTAGCTAGTTAAAATATTGATTTTTATATGATACCATAATTTAGCCTAATTGGCTCACAAATCACTTTGATTAACTTCTGTTTGAAATACATAGTTATTATAGCTGCATTGCGCTTTTAATGGTGTATTTAATAATAATTTAATAATAATAATATTTTAGTATTACTATTATTTCCTGGTATCATTTGTTTATCTATTGAATTTTCAAGGGCATCTTTTTAAAATCTTATTCAGGTTCTTATAATTTTTTTTTTACCAACATTAATTTTGTATTGACTTATGAATGCTAGGGGATTCTATATTGTTGTCTTTTGATGTTAGTTTGCTTAATGGGACTTTATGTATATATGTAAATAGTTTTATTATATAGCTTTATTATATTTAATCAAGTATTAAACAGTCAATCTTAATATTTTTTTTTTATTTTTTTTTTTTATGGATATTCCAGTAATATTAAGATTGATTCATAACATTTTTTTTTTTTTAAATATGTTATAGATATATTTAATATGTATTTCTTGCAATTTTTATTGCTATCAAACAAATATGGCAGTTATTAGTAAAATGTTAGATACTGGCAATTTAGGCCTTGGTGGATCCAGGACTAATGCTCGGTACAGGAAGATTATTAGGGATCTTCCTGGATCGTTATCAGATAACCTATTCTATTGTCCCAAGCCTGTACTATGTTTTCGAGAGTGTGAATCTAAGCGTTGTCTTACATGTCCATTAGCTGATAAGTCACAGATTTCAAATAATAACAATCTTAATTTGGTAAAATTTTGCAAAGCATACAATGTAATCTATTCATTGAAATGCAATTTGTGTAATATGGAATATATAGGACAGTCTTGTCAAAAATTACATAAGCGGCTAAATTTACATCGTTCTCATATTGATAAATATAAAAATTCTAAATTTCAAACAACTCATAATATTGAATATACTCATTTCAAAAATCATGATTTTAAAAATATTACTATTAAAATACTTAAAATACAAAAAAATTTTACTGAACGACTTTTTCTAGAATCTAAATATATAAGACATTTTAATACTACATATCCTTATGGATTAAATCAATTAGTATACAAAAAATCACATCCTGTATTTTCAGATTTAACTAAATATGAAAATTATAAAAATCTTTATTCCGGATTAAATTTTTCAAACTTAAAAAAAACTTCTAGATCTGGTAGAGGTAAACATAATAACAAAAAATTCACTGATGATATTGTGATTCAACAGGAGCTTGATAATCTTGAGGCACAATTTTGTAATGATTATTGTTGGCTTGCTATAAGAAAACATGTTTTTAGTATAAAAAAGAAATATATAAACCAATATTTCAAGGTATTTAAAAAGAATCAATATTCTCCACATTTTTGTGATATCTTTTATGATATTCTACATTATAGAGCAAACCTATTAAATACAAGTCTTTCTAATAAACCTAAATATAAAACTAATAATACACAATTAATTATAAATTTTTCCAATCATGTATTTAATAATATAAATTTACACAATATAATAAACAACATTAATAATAATTTTCCAATAAAAAATTTTACCATTCACAAGACATATAAATATAATCGCACACTTGGACGTAAAATTTTTAATTACAATTCTTTTGCAAAAAATTTGGTCTCTTCAAAGAATTACCCATGTTATTGTAATGACCCAAAATATCAAAAGTATATAAATACAACACATGGTCATATCATTACTGGTGATCTTAATATTGTAGAACAACCTATTTTACAAAACTTAATGCATAATGGCACAAAATTTCGTCTTCCATATAAGTGTAATATCAAATCCATAATATTGCAGTTTATTCAAGATATTGATTTGTTTATATATAAAATTGCTGTTGATTACAATAAACCAATCGAATATTTCAGTGAATGGAGATTTTCTGTAATTGATAAATTAAAAAATGAAATTATAAAAAATTATCATCATATTACACATGCAGCTTTTAAAAACATAAATAAACATATATCAGAATTACAAAACAAATTTATAATTACTTATGTAGATAAATCTCCAAATAATTATGCTATCATTTGTAAAGAATACTATAAAGTGTTAATTCACAATGCAATCAACACAAGTAATATTTTTAATAAAACTAAATTAAATATTGAAATAAATAACAGAAAATTATTAAATTATCACAAATTACTAAAAATCAAATGTAATAATTTTAATTATCCTTATCTTGTTATAATTCCAAAATTTCATAAAAATCCTATTAAATTTCGCACTGTTACCATCGGTTGTAACACATATAATAAAAATGCAAGCAATTTACTACTTAATATTTTAAAGCAGATATATGATATAACGCTAAAACATAATAACCAACATTGCCTAAAAAATAGTTTTCAACTCATTAATAAAATACATAATATCAATCCGGTAAAATTCATAAAAACATTGGATTTTAATGATTTATTTAATAACATTGATATAAAAGATTTACATAAAACAATGTGTATATTATTTAAAGAATTTAAATCTCAATTAAAATTAAAAGAACATATTTCAGTAAATTTTTTTAAAACTTTACTAAATTTTACATTGCATAATAATTACATTATATATGACAATATTATCTATAAACAATGCCAGGGAATTCCGCAGGGCGGAACCGCATCTAGTATTCTCTCTGACCTTTACTTATATTATTATGAAAGAAATATAAGTCCGAACACTGATTATGTATTTTATCGCTATATTGATGACATTATCATATTTTATTTCAATGAAAAAAATTGCACATCACCACTCAATTTTTATCCTACTCAGCTTAAATTAAGCGAAAATGATTTAATTAATAATAATATAAACTTTCTTGACTTAAAAATTAATATTACTAATAATTATAAATTAATTTTTGATATTTATGATAAGAGATTTGATTTCCCATTTAAAGTAAATATTTTTACCAATTATGCTTCATGTTTACATAAATCTGTTTATAAAAATATAATTATCAATTATCTACATCGTATAAAATACTTATGCTCAGATATAAATAAAAACAAAAATATTAGATATATTCGAGATCAAGCAAAAATATATGGATATCCTATTTTTATGATAAATTCAATCATCAACTCTTTTAAATAACATTTATTATATAATTTAAATATAAACATGGTATGTAATAAATTATTGTTTTAGTGTGCGATAACATATAACAAAAGATATAGAAAATAATAATTATAACATACATTATTACAATTATAACATATTAGGAAATTTAATATTTAATATTTGTTTGAACATTATATACACTTTATGTAGAAAATTACAAATATAACATACATAATTACAATTATAACATATTAGGAAATTTAATATTTGATTGAACATTATTTATACTTTGTATAGTTGTGATTGTGCGTTGCCGATCACCTCTGTTTAAGGTATTATTGATGTGCAGTTTTCATACATTTATAAATTAACTTATACAATAACAAATTAAATTATACAATGATAACATTGGTGATTATAACTCATATATATATATCTATTTGCAATATATATAAAAATAAATATATATAGTTTTTATTTTTGTCTATGAATAATTAAAATTAACAAGTATTTTAATTACTGCATTGCATTAATTTGATTGAAAAACAGTAGTAATACTATTAATTATCAACATTATAAATTTTGAGATATTTTGAATTGTTTATGAATTATTTAATTAGATATTTAAATTAATCTATAAATATAAAATATATTTACAATGTAGTATAAATTAAACATTAATTATTTAAAAACAAGTCTAATATATATTTAAGTAGTAGTAAAAATAAAACATTAATTATTTAATAAATGTCTATAATATCAGTGGATAACACAGCTGGAAGCAAAAATAATTTGAATTAAAATAATATCTCTTTTACATAATATATTCTTGTTAAGAA
This sequence comes from Maratus michaelseni, assembly GCA_963931845.1. Taxonomy (NCBI): domain Eukaryota; kingdom Metazoa; phylum Arthropoda; class Arachnida; order Araneae; family Salticidae; genus Maratus; species Maratus michaelseni. Next base: position 76,597,016 of record OZ007591.1, on the reverse strand, counting down.
TATATGAAATGCTGTGCAAGTTGAATTAATTCTGTGTAGATTTATTCATATAGTAGTATTATATTTTTTTTGAATTTTAAGTAAAATTACAAGTTAGTATTGTTTTTTAAAGTTTATTTATATAAATAAATCTAATGAAGTGAGTATGTAACTAATAAAGTGGATATATAACTAAATATTAATTATGAACTATTATAATACCAATAGATGGCGACACTTTACCTTTCAGGTAGTTGTAGATAATATTGTTAATATTATATTTAATTTAACTATAGAGGGAGCTATTGATTGTATATTAATTTTACTTTCAGGAATTAAAATTGGATGGAGTAATATATATTCACGGATATAAATTTGTTATAAGTGTATTAAAACCAGAATTATTTTGAGTGTTTTTGAATCATTTTGTGATTGGGTGTCATTTATGGGGTTGTGTTTTAAAAAAAGTGTGCTCTCAACTTGTCTTACAAATCATTTCTCTCAACTCGACTTAGTTAACATGTATGATGCATTGCCATGTGGATGTGAATATTATGTAGACGTTGTGACATTTTAAGGATTCTGTATAATTATTGTGAGTAAAATATTTTATCTACACTTTACGAGTTCATATTTCCAATTTTATTATTTCAAAACTGTTATCTCGTGGTAATTTAGTGAGGTGTTAATTGCAGTTTTTTGGATAATCGATGTGAGTGAAATATATTGTATTTTCTTAATGGTTTTTTATTTCCTATTTAAATGTTTCCAAATTTTGGTATTTCCAATTGTTGTCTGGTAATAATTCAGTGTACCTGGATGATTCTACTGATCTTAGCATTATGCCAGTGGAATTATGAAACACTGAATTATTATTTAAAACACATGTGGGTGCATCCAGGCTGATGAGTACATGTGCATGTGTTTTTCCATGTCCAATTCATATTTGATTCTCATGTGGTCCAATTTTCCATTGTGTATGGTTCATATTTAATTTGTTAATCCATTTGTGTTTACTTAGTTGCAACTCCAATTTATAATTTTTTTTTTTTCCCCTTTCTCTCTATTTCTTTTTTCAATATTCTTTTGGTATGAGTAAAATTTGGCTAATTACCATTGAAGCATCAGCTATGGTAATATTATGTTTGCACATGGTATTTATTAGCTATGTGGTATTCTGTATACACAGTATCATTGATTATCTCTTTGGAGATTTAAGTAGAATAGAACTTGATATGTTTTTTGAAATTCATAGATATTATAATATATATATATATATATATATATATATATATATATATATATATATATATATATATATATATATATATGTCACTTTTTTCTGACCACGATAACTGGAAAAATTCTGCATTAATCTTTTACAAACTTGTACATAAAATCAAGGGGCATAAAATCTCGGTCAAGTTCGTTAATGGGCAAAATCGAACCAAGGGGGGGGGAGGGTGGGGGAGCTTTTTGTGAAAACAGAAAAAAAAACATAATTTCTTAATTATGATACATATCGAATCCGTTTAAAGTTATTATTACTTCTAGGAGAAGGGCCGAAAATGTATGTATGACAGATTTTTGATATAAATAAAAATGGCCCCAAGGGGGGGAAAAAGGGGGGGTTTTAGAAGAAAAAAAAATCATAGCTTCGTCAATTCACAAGATATCAAATTCGCGTAAATTTATTATTAATCCTCTTAATATTATCTAAAACTTTTATATTGACAAGTTTTGTATAGGACCAACCGTTATAGCAAAAAAAAAAAAAAAATTAAAAAAAAAAAAATCCCTGCCGGCTCCGCCTGCAAACAAGTTATTTTTCGAAGTAGGCGGTTCCAACTCCCGCATATTTTCGAAACTGATACATAAAATCAAGGGGCATACAGTCTCGGTCAAGTTCGTTAATGGACAAAATCGAACCAAGGGGGGGGGGGGCTTTTTGTGAAAACGGAAAAAAACTCATAATTTCTTACTTATGATACGTATCGAATCCGTTTGAAGTTATTATTACTTCTAGGAAAAGGGCCGAAAATTTATGTATGACTGATTTTTGATATAATTAAAAATTGCCTTAAGGGGGGGGGGGGTTAGAAGAAAAAAATTCATAACTTCGCCAATTCTCAAGATTTCAAATCCGCTTAAATTTATTATTAATCCTCTTAATATTATTTAAAACTTTTATATTGACAAGTTTTTTATAGGACCAACCGTTATAGCAAAAAAAAAAAAAAAAAATTAAAAAAAAAAAAATCCCTGCCGGCTCCGCCTGCAAACAAGTTATTTTTCGAAGTAGGCGGTTCCAACTCCCGCATATTTTCGAAACTGATACATAAAATCAAGGGGCATACAGTCTCGGTGAAGTTCGTTAATGGACAAAATCGAACCAAGGGGGGGGGGATGATGGGGGGGGCTTTTTGTGAAAACAAAAAAACCCCTATAATTTCTTAATTATGATACGTATCGAATCCGTTTAAAATTATTAGTACTTCTAGGAAAAGGGCCGAAAATTTATGTATGACTGATTTTTGATATAATTAAAAATTGCCTTAAGGGGGGGGGGGGGGGGGTTTAGAAGAAAAAAATTCATAACTTCGCCAATTCTCAAGATTTCAAATCCGCTTAAATTTATTATTAATCCTCTTAATATTATTTAAAACTTTTATATTGACAAGTTTTTTATAGGACCAACCGTTATAGCAAAAAAAAAAAAAATTAAAAACAAAAAAATCTCTGCCGATTCTGCCTGCAAACAAGTTAGGTTTCGAAGTAGGCGGTTCCAACTGCCGCATCATCGTAAAAAGGTCATTTCTTCCGCAATTCCCGACAAACAGGCGCCCCACGGTCTGCGTCTTCGAAATCTACCTGTGCCTGTAGGCCAAGCCGTCAGGGATTTTTTTTTTGTTGTTGTTTGTTTACAGACTTGTCCATACAGTAGATAAAAATTTATGAAACATTATTATTATTATATTAACATATTTATTAAAACATTTTTGCGTAATGCAAGATAATGCAGAATAATTAAAATTAATGTAATTTGTATTTTGAATGTATTTTGAAAATACATGTATTTTGAAATTTTAGAATTTGAAAAGTATTTTGTATTTTAGGTTCTAAAACCAATGTATTTTGTATCGAAAATGTTTTTTCAATGTATTTTGCCAAGCTCTGTAAGATAATTCACATAAGCTGGTCTATGGAACTCTCTCAAACATTTTCAGGAAATTTTGTTCAAGAAAATGAAAAGGCCAGGAAAACTTTGTTGCCACTTTCATACTCACTAGTTGAAATCATCTAAATGTGGCAAACAGTCTTTGGTATCTTGAGTATTTTAAGAGTTTGTTCATGAATGGGTCACTCACTATGCTGGCTTGTTTCTTTGTAAAATTTTATCATCCATGAATTTTGTCAAGTGGCGGGTGTCATTGGCAAAGCCTGCTACACATATTATCTCATTTTCTATAACTCACATATTCAAAGCAAGTGTACCCAAGTAATATTATACTTAGACATTTTAATGAAGATTTGAAATTCCCAAAACTAAAATTTCTTTCTGCTAAAAGCTCTTTTCTGTTTTACTATTATTATTGGGAGAAAGGGGAAGAGATTTCTTTTTCTCCCCCCCCCCCCTTGATTTCTTATTCAATACCCAATTTATCGTTCCCAATTCATGCAGTTGGCATTAATGGCCAAACCTGCCAGGCATTTTTTCATGGGAAACAGAGTATCAAGAGACACTAGAACGACATCTACTTCCATTTAGTGACATTCTAGGGGGTCCCCTGAGTGGAGATTTCAGCGCTCAACAATGCCTCAACACATTTAGTACAAAACAGTGGTTTTCTGAATTCATCAAGTATACAAGGATGCAAAGCAATATGAGTCTGCTGAAAAACTAAAAGTGGCCACTGAAAAAGCATGGTTATTCTCTGCCACCAAAAATACTTCAAAAACTAACTGATTCAGCAGAAACATGAATATCTCAAATTATCTGAAACCAGGGAAACTCTGTTAATAAACTGCATCATGTAGAAGTGTTACAGATTTTTTTTTTCCTTTGTATCTAAGATTTTGAGACAATGTATGGTTACAGACTTCTGATTTTTTATCACAGTTATGATAATGTACTCATTTATTCATTTTGATATGATTTATTTGAATAATTTTATAGAATCTCATAAGTAAATATGTTTTTGTTCAATTTTGTATTGTTATTTAATAAACAACATTTTTTTGCTGTGCCTAAACTTTTGAGACAGACTCTATAAATCTTGACAAGCAATCTCTTCTTGATCATTTATTTATATATGCATTTATATTAAAAACAATAAGTCTAAAAATATATACTTAAGGTAAAGGAAGATGAAAAGAATAAGTAATTCCAACTGTATTTTATAAAATATATATATATTTAACTTTTACTAAGATTGCTGGGTTAAAATGTTTAAATATTTCAGGTGATTATGATTTTATTATATCTTAAACACCCAAGAATGTTTTCAATTAATCGATATGTAACTATAACAAAAGCTCTCAGAACCTAGAAATATGCACAGAGGTGGTATTCAGAGGCAAAATTTTAAACTGTGAAGCTAGAAGGCACTGTCGCAATCATTACTGGTGGGTATTAAAACGTTTCAATCATATTAAGCAATAAAATAGGAGCCTTCAACCCAAGGTCTGCGGGTACTCAGTCAAGGGTATTTTAGTGGTCCACCATGTCATTTCAAAAATTGAAATAGAAAAGTTTTCCACAAAAGCAAAAAAAATATATACCGTGATCTCTACCTTATATGCGATGTACAATCATTATTCTTTAGTACCACTATTTCTGAATAGTAATTTTTGCTTTATTTAATAGCACAATTTATAAGACAAAAATTATTTTCTGGAAATAGTGGTAATAAAACATAATTACACTGCATCATGTATAAGTGCATAGACACAATGCATATGACAGCAGATTATTCTTACTTTTATTATGAGTATCAGCGACTTTTTTTTATCGTAAAAATAATGTTACCATTTTTTCAAAAATTATGCTCACACAGACTTGTACATTCATATAGCATAAGGGGGAAAAAGACAAAATCGGAAATTCTTACTACCAAGGCTTAATATGACATTAAACTTATTTTCAGTTTTTAGCGATTTTTAATTGTGAATTCTGCATAGTTAAAATTTATTTTTTTTGTAAAACTGTTCTCCGGTTCTGAATAATAAATTGAACAGTCATACACACAATTGTTAGGTAATAAAAATGGATAATCATATTAGTAATTCTCCTTAGTCTTGTATATAAAAGTTTAGACTTTTCTCTTTTTTTATGTGTGCAAAAATATCAAAATAATACTAGCATTTTTCTTTCTCTGATAGATAAAAGAGGTTTATTATCTATATTCTAAAAGATAGCATTACCTCTAGTTGTATTTTTAAAATATTTTTATGAAGTAAATTGACACACTCACTCATGTGTAAATAAATACACTTTCCAATGATGATTGGTCACTTGCGATTTTAGACGTTTTGTTAAATATCTGGAAAGATACATGAGGAATTATCCTGAAACTTCAGGAGTGTAAACAACATGATAAACGTCATATTTCCGCGAAGATTTTTTCCCGAAACCCCATAAGGGGCCGTCAACAAATTGAAGAAAAACTAATATATTTTGGATAACCCTGTAAAAACTAATATTGCAAAAAGCATTCAAACTGTAGATTATGATTAAGTGGCTTATTGTAATAATTTGGGTTCATTTTTATGAAGATAGCATGTATACTCGAAGAGAAATTCACGTTTTTATAAAAACAGTCCCAAATTTTACCAAGTTTTTTGCTTATAATTTGCAGAGTTTTTAATATAAAAACAAGTTATTTTCAGAAAATATGACAAACACAATTGTACACAATACCTTATAATCAGAATTAAAAAATAATAAAAATTGTATGAAAAATGAGCAGGTTTACTAAATATTGTTTCACTGCACATGCGCGAATTCAATCAAAATATATTGTGCATAATATATTAGCTAAATGTATAGACCAACCAGGGGCGTAAATCCTGGGGGGGTGCGGGAGGGTGCAACACCCCCCCCTGAAAAAGTCAGTCGGAAAATTTACCGTTAGATCGGAAAAAAGTACGTTTAGTCGGAAAAAATGGCCTAAAACCTATAAAAACTTATTTATGGGAAAAACGAAAAAATCAGTCGGAAAATAGTTCGTTTAGTCAGAGAAAAATGGTATTAACCTATAAAAACTTATTCATTGGAAAAACAAAAGAAAAATCAGTCGGAAAAATTCCCGTTCGATCGGAAAAAAGTATGTAAATTCGAAAAAAAAATGGTATTAATAACCTATAAAAACTTATGAATTGGAGTAATGCTTTTGTAGTTTTTAATTAAATAAGAAAAACAGTTAGATCGAAGAAAACCTATAGAATTTTATTCTTCGTCAGATTATTTATTTTTTATTTTTATTTTTGTAGTTTTTAATTAGAAAAATAAGAAAAAACTATTTAGAACGAAGAAAACCTATATAAATTTATTCTTAGTCGAAAATATTACGGATTTTCCTTTTCTGATAAAACTATACAGAAAAACTTTGATTTGTCGAATATTGTGAAAACTCGAAAACCTTGATATGACGAAAAAGGTATTTATATACATATTCCAGCAATGTTAATATTATTTGAAACCTTGATATTTTGAACGAAAACCTTCATATTAACGAATTTTTTCTGTGCCTTTTGACTTCGAGATATTGAGATCCAGCTGTATTTATTTATAATCGGAAAAATCAAAACTGGATTGCAAATATTTAGTACTTTTCCGTATCAAAATCTAGATATTTTCCACTCTACACGAATTTTACCTTTAATCGAAAATAATTATGGTTTTATTTTTTCTACTAACTAATTTTATGTTTTATTTTTATTTTATTTAAAAAAGATGTGACCTTTTTTTTTTTTTTTTTTTTTTTTACGTAATTTTAGAATTTTTTAAAAATGTGTTTCAAGAAATTTATATGATACAGGATGAAAATTGAAAACACCCAAATACTTTAAAGTTTTATCTCGAAATAATCTGGATATTTTACAATCTATACAAGTTTACTTCTATCAGAAATAATAGGTTCGTTTTCTTTTTCCTTAACCAATTGTATTCGATTTTTTTTTTTTTTTTTGTATACATTGTTATTACTACATTTTGTTTAGTCGGAAAAAACAAGGATGACACCAAATTTTTACACTGCTTGAAAGTATGTCGTTAGAAAGAATTTTAAGCTTAAATTAAGAAATCCTGTATTTTTGACAAATTTATGTCTTTAAAATATTCCCCAAGCAAACATATTTCCATTTTACTCAGAAAGAAACACTAAAAAGTTTTAACTGATTGCTAAAAAATAGAGATATAGGACTTCCACGCCTCTTCCAAGCTTTTCCCAATGATCACAATGTTTAAAAGTATATATTGAAATTACTTTTATAAACACGTTTTCATTCATTTACAAATATACCAATATTAAACATGTATTGGTATATTTGTAAAGTAAGTTTCTTCTATTAGAATCAAGACACACATGTATATACATTCATGTCCAAAATTTTAGCATATATGATAAAAACGAAGAAAAGAAATCTTAAGTATCTTACGAAATTATTAAATTTTATAGATGAAATTCACAAGATAAATATGACTTCGCGTATCGAGATAGTCAAATGAGTTTTAAAGGTCTGATGTTGATTCCTTTTGAATTATTAATAAATTTATCTAAAAATTAGTGGTGAAGGTCTGTGATTAATGTGTGTAGAAAAATGAGGATTGGAACTCCAAACTGCTTTATTACATATCTTGTTATTAAACGTACAAAATTTGATTAAATTTTATTGAAGTACTAAGAAATTGATATGAGTTTTGTTCATTCGAAAAATGTCAATCTTTTAAATTTTGGCTTTTTTTAATGTCGTAGACGCTCACGGGTAGCAGGAGTTTTTATGCTTAACTCAGAACTTTATGAATTTCAATCTGGAGCGGAGTTGGAGTCTATGTTGTGATGTTTTAGTTGGCCATTAACTTGATTCTTTCAGATGGGATTAAAATAATTCCAGAATAATGTGAATAGTTTCTTGATTGACACCTATTGAAAGTGGATTATCCAGAAGAAACGAATTCTTATTTCATTTTTAGAAAAATGAAAAGCTTTCATACCAGCCATGGTCATAGCAGCCATGTCAAATGTGTGTGAATGTTATCTATAACAAGATCATCTGAATGAGTTTAAAATGTGTCAGGAAGTTATTTGTATGAATAGCAAATCGAAAGAAATGAATTTCGATGTACTCTGAAAGTAGTATTGGGAGAAAAGAAGGGAGCGTCAATCAAAGAAGATCAAGAGATTATTCAGTGAGGAGGAGAAGGAGTTTATTCGCCAGTGTGGGCAGTCTAGATTTTGAGTACTAGTGAGTTGGACTTCGTCTTTTGGTGTTTCTGAGATTGTAAAAAGATGTCTTGTAAATATTAATCTAAAATTTCACCACCCTGTCATCTTTTTACAATCGTTGTTTAGGAATAAAATTTTTTGGTTTAATACGATATGATACGTTTAATTATATATATGCGACCACGATACCACAATGTGAATAAGTATGCACACACAGAAAAGTAAAATGCATTAAACCCTTTATTGGTAAAAAACGGGCAACGAATCCGCAGCTCTTTAATCCAGTTTCATCAAATTTTGACACATTTAGAAACAAGATATATCGCTATCAAACAAAGCAGTTTGGAGTTCCAAATCGCAATTTTGTACACATATTAATCATAGTATTTCACCGCTGATTTTTAGAGACATATATTAATAATTCAAAAGGATTCAACATCAGCGCTTTAAAACTTATTTGACTATCTCCAAAGTCATAATTATCTTGTGAATTTCATCTATAAAGTTTAATAATTTCGTGAGATATTTACGATTTCCTTTCTTCGTTTTTATCATATATGCTAAACTTATGGAGATGCGTGTATATATATATATCTCTCTATATTTAAAAAAAAGTAACCACCGCTGCGGCCGCCGCTGTCAATTAAGATTTTGTGCCTTGAAGTCTTTCTGGACTAATATCCAGAAAACTATTGCAAATAAAAATTTAAAAATTGGTGGTTTTATAAAGAAATGTTCGATAAACACGCTGAAGTAGACAGTTTTTAAATCGAAGAATTATTTTAAGAGATATTTAAAATCAAAGTTGGTCAAAACAGTTTTCTTATAAAAGTTTTATAGAAACGAAAACTATGCACAGGAATTTAAACATAATTTGTAAGGATATAGTTGACAAGGTTGGGGTGTGCAGACTGCAATTATTTTTTCAATTTGACTCTTTGTTTGAGGTTATATTTCAATTTTGTATTCAAAATTTTCATTATTTTGACGAAGATTTATTTCATATTTCATAAATTCCATTATTTGAATCGTTGCCAATTTGTAAAATAGCGCACGTAATAATATTCCCTTTCAATTAAGAAATGTATTAACACGTGACTATTAAAAACAGAAATAAAACTTTAAAATAATAATTAAATGATCACGTGTTAAAAGCAATAAATGTAGAAAATAACGGAATAAAAAATATACTTGCGCGTGAATATTAAAAAGATAAATAATTAAATTATTCCGCGTTTTCAAAGCATCAAGTAGAGTAAGATTAATTTATTTCGACAAAATATTTTATCTATTATTGCAAATTTTAAAACAGTGTAGTTAATAATATTTCCATTCAATTAAAAGCTATATTTTTACGTTTAATAATTACGTTTAAATCAACGAAATAACTAATAAATTGGTAAAATATAATTAAAAATACAGATAAATGTTGAATTAAAGATCACTCGATGACATAACTACTACGCGTAACGCATCTGGTATCAATTGAATGCGACGCCACAGATATGCACTTTTGGCTTTAAATCCTATATTTTGGTGACAGTTCATTTCTTTTATAGAAAGTAGTAGTCGGGATAATGAAGTAATACCCAATTTTCTATAGCATCGTTATAAAATTTCCCCGATGCCATGACATTGCTTACTTAACCATTTTGCACAAGTTGATTTTCAAATGTTTAATTAACCTTATTTTATCAACAGTTGTTAGCTGTCTCGACAGCAGTTGAAAAAAAAGCCAACAGCAGTCGGCTTTAAAATCCCTTGGTCAAAGGAAAAAGAATGGAAACCCGATTATAGCAGATATTATAGCGAGCAGCCGATTACAGCAGGTCGTTTAATTATAATTCAATCTTCCGCAATCGTTTTAAGGTTGATCAAATCAGTGTGTTTTTACAGTTTGTGGTGTCAGAACGGGGGTTGGCGAGCGTAGCTCGTAGGGGGCAGAGCCCCCTAGTGTATATATATATATATATATATATATATATATATATATGTGTGTGTGTGTGTGTGTGTTTGTACAGTAGAACCTCGATTATCCGACCCTCGTTTAACCAGAACTCTCCGTAAACCGACGTCGGTTTCCTGACCCTTTTTTCTTCAGCCTTTTTTTTTAATTTTCACATTCCTTGTGTATACAAACGGTCATTTTCGAACTATCAGTACAGAGATAAATATACTCTTTCTTAGAATTCCTTTGAAATTAGCTTGAGCTACCGCAAGCTCCGATCCCGGTATAAGTGTACTCTTCTCCCCATCCCCTACACACACTCCCTGTGTACACGTCCCTGTTCTAAACAAAAACACTCCCATTTCGGAATTTTGTTGGCCATACTGCGGAATGCCAAAACATTCGAATGTTATTGCACCCTCTGATTGTAAGCAAGCGCAGGGAACAAAACCCCTTTTGTTATTTTTTCACAAACAGATCTTTTTCACAACTGCAGAATTTAAAAAGGGGGAGGAGAATTTTCATGTATAATTTGAATTTAGATATTTATTTAGCAGTTTAAATGGTCATAATAGCAGTTCGATGACGGTGCTACATATTAAACTAGATGATTATTGATAAATTCTCGACTGTCCAAAAATTTCAATTATCCGATCTAGGTTCGATCTAATTTACGTCGGATAATCTAGGTTTTTCTGTACACACACACACATATATATATATTATATATATTAGTTGGCATTTTGTTTTTCATAGTACTCTGAAATTTTCCTTCTTGGACTCGGAAATTTACGAGACTACACCCCCCCCCCCCCCCATGCAAGTAGGGTGGTTTACGCCCCTGAGACCAACTTTTATGAAAGTCTCAAAAACATAGCTTGAAAATTCTAATAGTAATCGTCGATAGAATAAGCTCGAAATTCATTGTTCCCAAAAGGAAGCAAAAAGATGAGGGGTTGTATCCAAATATAGTAGCTTATGAAAGTTGACATAAGAATGAAGTGTCTCTCATTCTATATTTGATACAACCCCTCATCCTTTTGCTTCCTTTCGGGAACAGCGAATTTCGAGCTTATTCTATCGACGATTACTATCAGAATTTTCAAGCTATGTTTTTGAGACTTTCATAAAAGTTGGTCTATATATTTAGCTAATATATTATGCACAGTATATTTTGATTGAATTCGCGCATGCACAATGAAACAATATTTAGTAAACCTGCTCATTTTTCATACAATTTTTATTACTTTTTAATTCTTATTGCAGGGTGTTGTGTACAATTTTGTTTGTCATATTTTCTGAAAATAACTTGTTTTTATATTAAAAACTCTGCAAATTATAAGCAAAAAACTTGATAAAATTTGAGACTGTTTTTATAAAAACCTGAATTTCTCTTCGAGTATACCTGCTATCTTCATAAAAATGAACCCAAATTATTACAATAATCCACTTAATCATAATCTACAGTTTGAATGCTTAGCAATATTAGTTTTTACAGGGTTATCCAAAATATATTCGTTTTTCTTCAATTTGTTGACGACCCCTTATGGGGTTTTGGGAAAAAATCTTCGCGGAAATATATGATGTCTATCATGTTGTTTACACTCCTGAAGTTTCAGGATAATTCCGCATGTAGCTTTTCAGATATTTAACAAAACGTCTAAAATCGCAAGTGACCAGTCATCATTGGAAATATAGTGTAACATGTCAATCTTTTTCAGAGTGGTTATGTAATCTTCATTATTATCAATCGCTGATATCAACAAACGGAGAAGACGCCGGCGATACTTTTTATTTATCATTTTAAGGATACTCGGGTCCATCGGCTTACAAGTAGCCATCACATTGGGTGGTAAAAATTCAGTTTTGATGTCTCCATCTGAGAGTTCATCAATGGACGGATGCGAAGGTGTGTGATGTCAAGAATTAGCAGAGCTTTTCTCAGCCAATTGTTGTCTTTAAAATGTTTCTACAGTTGGTACGTTTTCATTTTGTAACCAGCTTTTAAATATCTCTGAATTCATTCATTCTTTCTTTTGATGAGCGCAATATAGAGGTAGTGATTCCTGACTTTTCAGTTTTTTAGAAGCTCTGGGTCTGTTTAACTTTCCTATAAAAGTCAATCTAAGCTTATGGTTGCTGGTTGCATTACTGCAAGCCATTATCGGGACTCGTTCCTTGCTTTCCGTGTATCCCGCAGCAGCGGCTTCTTTCTTTGGTGCAAGCGTTTTTGTAGGGAGCATCTTATAATTTAAACCGGTCTCATCGCAGTTGTACAACTGTTCTAGAGAAATTTCCTCCTGTTGAATAAACTTAGCAAGATCGTCTTTCAACAAAGGTACAGTATTTTGTTATTCAATATTTCAGTCTTCAATAAATAAACACGAAGCACACCAAAAGACTATACGAACGTAACCAATAACAGCACCCGAAGCCCAACGGACAAAACAAGTTATCAATCAAGCCTTAATCCCCCTCTCTTCCTGTCTGTCATTGTTCTGCTATTGCATTCTGCAATCACTTCTTGCTCCTTCCTGTCTGAGTCAGCACTTTCCCACGGACGGAAACCTGCCTGTTTCGGCCGCTTGCAACATTCCTCAAATTTTACTAGGCCGGATAGTACGGAAGACCGAATAGTCGAGAGTTTACTGTAGTATTTAATAATTTTAAAGATTACATTTTAAAAATAATGTTTTCATGTGGGAAATAGAATGATTTCATGAAGATAAAAACATCAGAATGTAGCTATGATAGAATTTTAAATGTAATATTTAAAAAATGAATTTTCAAATTTTCCAAGTGGAATTAAACCCCTTCAGGAGAAGAAAAAAAAAAGAAAGTACTGCTTTTTTATTTTATTTTTTTAAATTTAGGTTTTTTCAAAGCATTCCCCTCAACTAACTAAATCTATTCCAGAGAAAACTAAAAATGCAAGTTCCATTAAAATCCATTCAGTAGAATCTAATAAAGAAACAAATCTTTCATAAACGGGTTCACCAGATTATAGAACTTTCCCTCATAGCTCTATAACTAAGCATCATAGAGTGGTGTGTTATACACCATTCCCTGAAAAATTACCTAACTAACAGTGTAAGTCCCAATATGATTTGTATTTTATATAACTAGTACGAGGACACATTTCACACATATGAACAAATTCATCCATAATTACAGAAATTTCTCAGATATCCTAACTCAGTTTAACAAGAAATCAAAGTGTTTTTTTTCTTTTCCTATCAAAATAGTTCATCTTTCAGAAAATACTATCAAAGTATCAATGTTTAAAGTTTTGTTAAATAAAAATTACAAGTGTAGTCATTAGGTAGCAATCGACTTTACTAAAGAATACATCTCAGATAATAAAAAGATGATAAAAGGTAATAAAAAATGTTTTGTAAAAACTAATTTAAAAAATATATCTATATTTCTAAAAAAAAAAAAAAACTTTTGCTCAACAATACAAAATTTTTTGACACATTCACGCTGTCATTTTTATACATAAAAGCATAAAATTTGCAGCATGAATAGTAAAATGATTTGGAATCAAATAGCGTTGTTCATTTTCTGATTTAAATAGTATATTTTGAGTTGTAATAGATTTAGAGTTGCAAAAAAACGATTTATTCCCAGGTTTATTTCCAATAGACCCGGTTTATTCCCAAAAGACCTGGTTTATTCCCAGGTTTAAACCGGGTTTATTCTAGTCTTTGCAACGCTAAATAGATTGTTGTCTCTTGATGACCTTTATCAGGTTTTCGCTTCCTGAAAATTGACTTAAAATGCCAACTTTGACAGCATCCTTGGTAAGCTCTTTTGCTTTTATCAGAAAATGGAAAACACTATTCAATTTCTTCGTTTCTGAATAAGAGCATGTGCAAACTTGTGCATTTAAGAATAAAAATAACTTTTTGAATGTGTCATTAAGTAGCCAGTTTGGAGACAGTATGTAACCTGACATATTTTATTGTTTAAATTTGAAATAAGGACAAACTTATTTAATTTGCTCTGATGTTAATTAGAAGAAAGATTTCAAAGTTTAAGAAAAAAAAACATGGATTTTTCAAAACTATTTGTATTATATGATTCTGCACATAAAATCCTTTAAAGAATATTAAGAAAAATAATATTTTATGAGAGTAAAAACATTTCATTATAATATCTAAGTGCATTTAACAATAATGTTACATTTTTCCTTTTATTTCTTGATTTATTATGTATGATTTTTTTTTTCAATTATAAAATGCAAAGTTTGGTTATTTATGTTATCTTATATAAGAGTTATTTTAAGTGAAATACATATAACTGTGTAACTCGATTAATAACCCTAGCCAATCTCCTGGTCTGGTAGAAAGAGAGAGAAAGCTTTACAAATGAAAATTTTGCAATTTTTGTCTCTACTTTCAATATTGAATTGAGCGGTGGGGAGCATGGGGTGGGAGAAGGAGGATTTCTTTGCTTACAGTCTTGCTTGAAAAAAAATTAATGTTTAAAAAATTGAAACTTATTGTCGTTTTGATGGAAATATAGTGTTTCATGCTAGGACAGGCAAAAATTTTGTCAGGTATATGCCCGACCTGACAAAACCCAAAACATCCTGGCCCCCACCTAGCTGCAGACCTAACAGCTATACATATAATCAACAAGCAATCTACAAGCAAATCACAGACCATTCACCACTTGATATAAGTATTTTAAAGGTAAAAATTTTATTTCAGATAATACAACACATTTTAAACAAAATAACATATTGTTTTTTATTGCATTACTCCGATAGTGAACAGGAAGAATTTCATCATAGGTCAATTCCATCGTAACTGACGTAACACTTGATCATCGAATTTTGTTTTCAAAACTGTGCAGAAAATTTACTAATAAAGATAGAACAAATTTTTACAATTTAAAATATTTCTTACTAAGTACTTAATACCCAAATACCTGCAGATTATTTCAATCTCTCTTTTAATCACAAAAATTGCAATTAAAAATCCTGTAACTGATGCAACGTAAAACAGACAAACATTTTTTCTACCTTCATTGAAGTGTAAAAATTATCAAAACTATCCCGTTAAAAAAAAGTGATTTAATGTTCTCAACAACACTAAGTAATGACAAATTATAACAGTAACTTGTTTAATTAATTTCTGAACAATAAAAAAGAAAAAATGGCATTTACACATGTAACTGACGTAACTTTTATTGTGTAACTGACGTAACATTATGACTGTACAAAGACAATAATGGTTCTTAACTTAGTTTGTAAACAGTAATTTAGAATGGCTTTTTATTAAGATTTTATTATACAACATAAAAATACCAAGCTTTCCAATTATACCCTTAAATTAAACATATTATAAATTTTATTTTCCCCTCAAAATGAGACTTTTCTGTGGAATTGACCCATAAGCAACGAAACCATTCTATGAGACTACAAAAAGATAATCAATAGACCACTTGATGACAGAGCAATCAATTTCACATACACAAAAAATAATCTTATCTTTTTAAACACAAAGTTAGCAAATGTAAAATGCATTAATTGATGTAGATTTTTATGAATTTACAGATAGTACTGATAAACAAAGAAAAACATTTGTGTATGAACATCAATAAGAAAGGTTCAGATACAATTTAAACTAAGCAGTAATATTGTTAATAATAGTATCAATGGTAAGTAGATCATAGTAGGTTAATGCAAAATCTTAAATATTCTTCCTTTTATTCATAAATTTATTTAAAAATCATTAATCTTTATAAGCTTTTTAATTACTAATATTTTGCAAATTGAACTTAACTAGATTAATGAACATTCAGCAAATTTATTATATTATTGTATTTTCTCGTTTTCTTATTTTATATGGGTTGGGAAATAAGTTCGTACAGTTTTTCGTCAGGTGATAGTTCATTCCGTTTCTTGGTGCCATCATACAACTTGATTGAGCGATTGGAAAATTAATAGTTCACGGAATCTGTCAGAGAATGTGTTTTGTAAATATTTGCATTAAGTGTGTGGCATAGCTATGAAAAACATGCTTTATCGTCTTATTTTTTTATACTATTTCAAAAAAGGCAAACGAGCGGAGTGGGCTCAAAGAAAGAAGATATGGAGTGAATACAGGAATGATATAACAAAAGGCATGTGTAAAAAGTGGTTTATTAAATTCCGTTCTGAAGATTACAATATCCATGACACACCATGCTCCGTTTGTCTGATCGAGATTGATTCGAGCGATGTAAGGCAATTGTTGATGTGAATCCATCTCAGACTGTGTAGAAGATTGCTACAACATTTAATATTTTCAATACAAGCAAGAAAAACCATCTGTGCCAACTGGGATATGTTTCGTGTCTCAATGTTTGGATGCTGCATAAATTGACTGAGGCAAATTTGATCAATTGCATTTCTATTTACAATTCACCAATTCACTACTGAACATCAAAAGTACGAGCCTTTTTTTAAGCGAAGAATGACAAGCAATAAAAAATGGATTGTCTACGATAATGTAAGGCAAAAAAAGATTATGGGAACAAATCAACGAGATACCACAAACATCTTACAAAGGCTGAACTGGATCCCAAGAAGATTACATTCTCCATGTGATGAGATTTCAAGGATGTGCTTTATTACAAGTTGTTACCAGTAGGTAGAACCGTTGATTCAATTGTATACTGCTTGCAGTTAAATAAACTGAGCAATACTTTACACCAAAAATAGCCAGAACAGTCAATCATAAAGGTGTTGTGACCCCACACATCATTAACCATAACCACCTGACAGCATTGGTTGAGTCTTGCCCGGGATGTTTCATCTCATCTTCTATATTCACTAGACTTAGTACTATCCAATTACCACTTGTTCCGGTTGCTGCAAAATTCTTTGAACAAGAAAACCTTCACCAAAGGCTGTAAAAGCACCTGGAGAAATATTTTGCCAACAAGTCAGACATTCTATGAATGCAGCATTATGGAGTTGATGGAAAGATGGTAAAAGGTTATCTATAATAATGGTCAGTATATAATTGATTAAAATATACAAGGTGTGTAGGAATCATAGTTTTTTTTTTTCCATTTATTTGACAACCCAATATTACAATTTGTGTGTCTCAAATTCTACACCAAGAAGAAATCTGAAGACAGAAAATAAACATATACAGTCAAAAACTGGTTTAAATTATTGTAAAAGAAACTATTAACTCTATAATTTATAATTCAGCTTAAAGAATCATCTGAAAGATTTTGTAACATGAAAAGTGTAATAAAGATCTCAATGAAATAAAATCAAAGGGTACTTTTCGGTTAGCTGGGCGCCAGTGATATATGTACATATATAAATACATATGTATATACACACATGTATATTTATACATACATATATGTATGTATATATATGTATATGTAGATATGTATATATGTGTGTGCGTGTATATATACTCATGTATATGTATCACTGGTGCCCGGCTAACCGAAAAGTACTAATCAAAGTATTACAATGTCCAACTTAGATCTCATAGAACTGATTTTAAGATTCAAAAACTACTTACATAATTATGGTCATAATCTCCACAGCCACAGATTTCAGCACAATCATAAAACTCTTCAATATCTTCGTTTAGGTCCATATCAGCTTTCTTCAGATATCATGCAATACAAATACATAACCTAAAAAGAAGGCATAATTAAATAAACGGATATGTTTAATTTCATTAGTATAATTTTGAAAAGTACTGTCTTATAAAAATAAAACCTTTCTGATTATCACTATAAAAATAAATTATGTATTTCTATACATCATGAGGGCCAGTATTATAAATTCTGCAATCTAAGACAAATATAATATTCATACTTCTTTTGATCATATTTTAAATCAATATTTAAATACCATCCTGAGACAATTGTCTTGATGAAAATTGTGTCATTCTTTAGTATTTGCAAATTTTATCACAGCTGATTTGAATAATTATCGAAAATATTAGTAATGGAAAAAGACTAATAGAAAAGTACCAAAATTTCATGGATGCCCCCTTCCCAAGAATTTGTTATGCATACATTAATTCCAGTATTAAATTCAGACATTTTTTCCCTGGGAAGGATTATGGCAGGTCTTGGGAAGGATTGCTAAATTTTGAGAGGAACATTTTGATTCTTCAGGCAGAGGAAAGCATCTATTCACCATTGAAATTGTCACTTGTTAATCAACCTTTAAACAAGGGCTATGACAGCCAGGGTTGTAATTTTGACAGGTCGTCGAACCTAATTTTAACCAGGACAATATGGTCAAAATTGGTTTTAGCCACTCAAAAATGATTGAAACTCTTAAAACAGTCTTGAAATACTAAATTACATAAAGCAAAAAAAAATTCCTCAAATTTAATAAAATTTTAAAATAATATTAATTATTAAATATATATAATATATCATGGCATTGTGGCATGTTGAAATTTCAATTGCTCACATACTCGGAAGATCAAGGTAATCCTTTATGAATGAAAGGGGTCTTGTGAATTGTCACTATTCAAATAAGATAGTACTGTAGAGGAATTGTGACAGGTTGACGTGACCAACTAATCACTTACTTGTAGAAATGGGATAATCTCCTAAGAATGAAAATAGTTTTATAAGATTAGCCTCTTTCTGAGAAA
Source organism: Maratus michaelseni (assembly GCA_963931845.1). Classification (NCBI taxonomy): domain Eukaryota; kingdom Metazoa; phylum Arthropoda; class Arachnida; order Araneae; family Salticidae; genus Maratus; species Maratus michaelseni. The sequence continues at coordinate 76,578,006 of OZ007591.1, read as the reverse complement.
ATAATCCAAATTGAGTGATGAATTTCATTGTCATCTTGAATTAAGCCAGGCTGGGATGTATGCGTTGTATTGAAGGCCCTCTGAATGAGTGGATAAAAATTATGAAAGCAATTCCTTTGATACAAAGAACTAAGCCCCTATGAAGTGAAAATTCAGACTTGATAAGTAAGGGATTAAGGGGTGTGTCAATCATAAGAGATTATGGGGGTTTTCTTTCCCTATTTCAGAAAATACTAGTTTCGAGAGAGGACGGTCACCAGAGAGATATCAACAGATGCCAACAGAATGCTGAGGAAAGACGAGATTCGGAGTTGAATGCTGAAGCAAGTTGGATAGTGAGATTCTCTGAGCGGATGTCAGAATGTTAGTTTCTGAAACTGTATTTATACAATCATGGATATACTCACCATCTTTTCATTTTATTTTTGTTTTTTTTAATTTGTTAATTTACAATAAAGTTTTTTTGTTTAAAACGAGAATGGAGTGTATTAATTATATATACATTGGTTCACGTTACCACAGCATGAATATTTACACAAAGATACAGTTTGATCAATTTATGTAAGCTAAAGTAACTTGAAAGTACTCTTGAAAAAATATGAGGGCAATAGACTCCTGTCCGCGAGAAGCAACATGACTATAGATCTCAATCACAAAAAAGTTGCAAATGGAGTTATAGTTATAAAAATTAAAAAACAAATTATAAAAAGTGTTGAATTTACTTAATGTGTCAAAAAAAATAATAATAATCGTGAATTTCGGCAATTGGAGGTCAAACATTACATGAAGTCTTACAATTTTCAACCTTCTTCATCCACAACATACAGATGCTAAGCGCATTTATAGTAAACTTGTTACAGCAAAATCTAAAATCAAATACAACTTCAATATGCTTCTTGGATATCTCTTTCCTTTTTATAGATGTCATTTTTTTTTTTTTAATGCTTCCCAACACAGTTGTAAAGTGTTTATGACTTTGGTTTGTCTGGTCGTACTGTAACTCTTAAAAATATACTCTGGGTGCCTTGAAATTTTTATGTTACTGACATTTACTATAGCATGATCCCCAAAGCAGAATATGCTTAAAAGTGCGACGTACGTCGCAGAACAATGAACTTTTCTGCAGAACATTTCAAATTTTCATTTTCAACAAAATTCACCATTCATTCGTTGGAAAAAGCGCTAAATTAATCTGTCAATCACCGGAAAAACTTCTTCAATCGTTCATTGAAAAAGATTGTCAGTGGATCATCAGAAAAAATCTGAAATTCACCGGTTAGTTGCGTAAAAACCCTGCAACTTTTTCCAATTGGTCACAAAAAACTGACAAAATTTGCCATTCTGTAGAAAGAAAATATTGCAAAATTCACCTATTAGTCGTGGGTCAAAAAGTGTAAAATGCATCTATCAACTGGTTGATTTTTGTTAGAAATTTTGCGTTTTTTGCCAAGAAAAAGTGAAAAAATTCGGCAATCAGTTGTGGGTAAAAACCATGAAATTTGTCAGTAGATTATCGAGAAAATTATGAAATTTGTCAATCAGTAGCAAAAAAAAAAACTTCACAATTTTCAATTGCAAAATTTGCCAAAAGGAAGAATTTCGAAAGAAAATATTGCGAAAAATGGGCTATCGGTCACGGCTAAAAAAACGCTAAATTAGTCAATCAGTTATGGGAAATCCTTTGATTTTTGTCCATTGGTTGCAAGATAAAGCGGCAAAATTTTCCAATTGGTAGAAAGAAAATAATGCGAATTTCGCCTATCAGTCGCAGGTTAAAAAACTAAATTCATCAGTGGATCGTCAGTAAAAAATCAATTCGTCAATCCATCGTGGAAAAAACTACAATTTTTTCCAATCTGTCGCAAGAAAATCCACAACATTTATTGATCAATAAGGAAAATATTGCAACATTTAACAATCGGTTGTGGATAAAAAAAAAAAAAAGAGAAATTCAAGGATCAGTCGCTTGAAAAAAAAATGCGATTTTTGTGTACTGGTACTAAGAAAGAGCTAAAAAATTTGCTAGTTGGTCAAAAGAAAATATCGAAAATATTTGAAATTCGCCAATCAGTCGCGGGTAAAAAAAAAAAATGCGAAATTCATCAGTGAAATGTTGGAAAATATCTCGCAATTCTTCAATTAGTCGTGGGGAAAAAATTGCAAAGTTCGATGATCAGTTCCGAGAAAAAATTGTGAAATTTGCCAGTTGCCAGAGAGAAAAATTTCAAAAATTTTGCAAAATTCGTCAATCGATTATGAAAACAAATTGCGAAATTCGTCATTCGATCGGAGTAAAATCGCGAAATTTTTCATTTCTTTGGTTTGTGTGTGCGTTAGCGTTTTATGAAATGTTTAGCATTTCTATACAAGATGAAATTGCCCTCCTACATATACAAGAAAATCTCCCTGTGTTTTACTTTTTTATTCCCGCAGAACATTTTTGATCAGCTGAAGGTTCGTTGCAGAACATTAGAATATATTCTGCTTTGGGGAGCATGATCACTATTGAAAATAAAAAGTGTAGCATTTATAGTTTGCTTACAGGGACAGTCAATAATGTTATATTGCAGTCAATCGAAAAAAATCGTTTCAAGTGCATTTTAATAATGTTCAACCATTTCAAACATAATGAAATGCATTTTTAAGGTACACTAAAAAATGCTTTCTGTAGAATATGGATTGCAAAGCATTTATTATTCATTTACAGGGTCACACAAAAGAATTCCATTACATAATGGTCAATTATTTGCAGTATATTTTAATGATGTTTACACAATTTCAAACATGATTAAATTTATATAAATTACTGATATAAGCTGCTTACTGAAGAGTATGATGTGCATTGCATCTATCATTCATTTACAGAGACACACAAAATAATTCGGTTACAGTACTGTCTATGAGCAATAATTGCTGGGAGTGATTTTCAACTTTGGTTTGCAATTTTAAATTTTTACATAGTATGTGTTGTATATAAATTTTATAGATCATATACAGAACTGCATAAAAGAATTTGAGTACATTTCCATTTATTGACAGAAATTGAAGGTAAATTTTTCACTGTGTGATGTGTTTCTTAACTAAAGTAAATTTTTGCATACTATGTAGTATATGTAATGTATACAAATCTATAGATCATATATAGGCTGCACAAAAGAATTCAGATATTTTTCTGACTATAATTGCTAATTTCTGAAACTGAGTTTTCAAATGTGGTATGCATTTTCCAAGCATCATCTTTCACCTTATTAAAGAGTGCAGTTTTGTTACAGTATTCTTCTACTGTTCTGAGTGTGTTGAAAAGTGTTCCATAATCTATACTTAATGCATGATTTTTCTTAGTTAATTTTAGTAAATGAACACTCATTACTTAAACCATTGTATCTGTGTGCTATTTTACTACAATCAATTTAAATTGCTGCATCACTAAAGAAAACTATTTGTTTATTAAATAATATATTTTTTCATGCATGATGCATTAACAGTATATTAAGAGTGCAGGCAAAAAAAAAAAAAAATTGAAATGTTTAAATTTAAAATATTGGATGTTTTTAACCTGTGAGCATAAATTTAGCATCCAAAAGAACTGAAAGTCATTTAGGAATTAATTTATTAAGTAATCAGAATTTAAATAATGTGATGCACTTTTCAGAAAAGGTCTTAAGGACAAATCGTGTTAGCACCAGTGTGTCCCAATTTATTACAATATATTGTATACAAATGAGTAATATTATTATTTTAATTTCTTCAAGAAAGAATTTAACTTTACATTTTTAAAAGATAAAAAATTCAAAAAAACTCAAACAAATAATTTATAACTGTATAAAAACTAATTTTGTTTACGTAAAATAAAGATTTATTTGAAATTATTTATAAAAACATCTCAAAAACCCTATGAGCATTAATTAGGCAATATTTGGTACTTTTCGGTTAGCCAGGCGCCAGTGAAATATATATATAAATAAATATACTTATACATATATATATACATATATGTATGTGTATATATATATATATATGTATATATATATATATATGTATATACATATGTGTGTATATATTGTATGTTATATGTGTATTATAGTACAGTAGATGTGTATTACTATATATATACATTTCACTGGCGCCTGGCTAACCGAAAAGTACCCAATATTTTTGCTAATCTCTTTAGCACATTGCAAAATAAGGAACAGATGCTTTACACTCACGCAACGTTGCTTGGGGCGATTTTCCAACCCACACCAAACCAATAACTTTAATACAATTGCTAGGGTGCCATTAAAGGAAAAAATCCCCGAAATTTGGAGACTTTTTTCTTTTTTATAACAGATTTTTTAAAAAAAACTGCTTGAGTGTATGACATCATAGCCCAAAATAATATCTAAACAAAGTATTTACATAATATATAAATCAGTATTTCAATACGTTACATATTTATTCATCTTATGAAACAGAAAAAATCAAATAACTTTTACACTAGCATTTTAATACGTTAACTGCAAGACAGAAAAACTGGCTCAATGCTCATAAGGTTAAGCCTGATTTTGCTAATTTCGTTTGTTTTACAATTACTCTGACTTTCAATTAAATCAACAAAAAAAAAAACAAATTCTGATACTTTTTTGTTATAGATGTTGACAAGATAAGAAAATTTTTCACACATATTTTCTGACAACCTATTCACTGTTTCATACAGACAAGCAATTTTTTTTCAATATTTATACATTTTATCTAAAATAAAGAAGCCATTTATGTATGCTTGTATACAAATAGAAGTAATTTATCTAATACATGTAATTAGTTTAACAATTGTTTAACTACACACATAAATAAGCATAATACTATAGTTCATCTGGTTTGTTTACATAGATGTTTATATCATTTGTCAACAAATCTCAGTGTCTGAAACCCAAATCGCACAAAGGTTTTTTAAAAATGCCATCATAGGCGTAACCAGCTTATTACGTGGGGGGGTGCCCAGATTTTTATTTGAAACAGATAACGGAACTGAAAACAGACACATACATACATGTGAATGCGTATGTGTGTGTGTATACATGAATGCACAAACCAGCAGTATAATAATTATGAACCCATTAATAATATTGCGATAATAAATGTCACAATAAATAAAAAAGTAAAAGTATTGTAGTCAGGTTTTGTGGTAAAACCTCACTATAAACTCAGATACAGTGCCATAATAAAGGTATTGCTGCTAGTGTTTCTTAACTAGGTACCACGTCGGATAGGCATACCATTGATGGTTTAAGATGTACCAGTAATGGACACCCTTAAGAATTTTTTTTAAATTATTTTTTAATTGATAGTTATAATTATTATATTCCACTTTTTTGTAATATTACAGTAATCTATCAACATTATTTAATCAATCTCATAGTCTCATTTCTCAATGTGAATCAAAATTTAATTTTAAATAACAGAAATGCATCAAAACACCCAAAATTCCCGTAATGGACACCCTACAAAAAATAATTAGATAATTGTTTTATGATAGTATTTAGGTTCAGAACTTAATGAAAGCATATTGATATTACATTAAAGTATTTATAAATGTAAAAATTTAGTTTCACAGTAATTAAGTTTGGGGACATTTTTTATTGCCTCATTTTATCTAATCTTCACTCATATCAACGTCCGAATGATGTGCTGTACAATTATGGCGTTCAAATGCCAAATCTTCAATTTTCTCATCACTTTCTGATAATCGAAAGGATTCAATATGCGATTTACCCACTTCTTTGAATGACCTTTGCTTATAATAATACAAAAAAGGTACATTAAAAAAAATAAAAAAAAAATCTAAAAATTTTTAAATTTTAAAAATGTTATTATTTTTTTTAATCATCAACTTGCATATCAAATGAAACCTTGTGAAATTCTCTTTAAAATGAGTGGTCAAACAACTCCCTACGCCTGATAGAATATGAGAAAATCAAAATTGAAAACGTTTATGCAAGCCAAAAAATGACGATTTTTCGATATTAAAAAAATTGTTTTTAAATCTAATGAAAAAAAAAAACAAAATTAAAGATATATTCTCATTTATATCATCAGAGAGAATGATTCCTGACAGAATCATTATAATCTGAAATGGTCAGGCTGAATATTGAAACTTTTTGGTTGATTTGGCATAGAATGGCCATATTTATTAAAAGAAAAAAAAAAGGTGCTTATTACATTTTACTAAGTAAAATTTAAAAATTAAATTTGATTAATTAGCTTTTCAGTTAAATAAAAAGATTGTATATACTACTGAAAATACACTTTTAGTATTGGCCACATGGGGTGTCTATTATTAGAAAGAGACTAATTAAGCATTCCAGTAATGGACACCTGTTTTAAAATCTTAACAATAAATGAAATTTTGTAAATGGCCATTGATATATGAAATTCAATGTTTTATATTACTATCCAAACAAAAGCAGACAATTTTTGCAAGAAAATAAGGAAGATATAAATTAATTAAGTAAAGTGAGCTCTTAGCATGCTCATTAAGATTTTCATAGAAAAACATTTATTTTCTGCTTCCTGATTGGTTTGATTAAGAGTGTCAGCAATAACCCAAACTATAAAACATACAAGGGGGTTATGAAAAAATAAATAAAAGCAAAATTTGCATTGGATATTTTTTTAGGAACAGATGTGTTACACTCACGCTAAAATGTAAACAAAAGATTGGCGACTGTTTGGTTGGCGCGATTTCCAAGACTGCGCCAAACGAATAACTTAATACAATGGCTAGGTTGCCATTAAAGGAAAAAATCCCCTAAATTTGGCAACTTTTTTCTTTTTTTTAACCGATTTTTTTTTTTTTTTTTTTAGCGTGAGTGTAAAGCATCTAAGCCTTTTTTTATAATCCAAAAACATTCAAGGGTGTCCATTACTGGCACATCTACCCTACATCAATTTTAAATATGGCTAAAATTAGTTTTAAAAATTAAATTTTATTTTTTTAAATTTATTTACATTCGGAAAGGATTTGAATATGTAGATTTTTTTTAAAAAATAATGAAACATACTTATAAATAACATATACATATATACATATTTATCCCAGACCACCTTAACAAAATATTATTGAATTAAAAAAAAAAATTCCAGAATTCATAAATCCAAAACAAATCCAAAGGGACACTTTCTGACATATTTTTTAATTCCTTTTTATTGGAAAATGCATTGACACATTTTTTAATTCTTTTTTGTTCGAAAATGCATGAAACTGGCAGGTGTTGTTATTCAGAAATGTAATCGAAAGACGTTTTCCATTGATTTGGTAAACGCAATTTTCAGAAAATACTGTCAAAGTTGTTGTTTTGAATCAAATTTCCAGACGTGACAGCGAGAGAAAGGAGAAAAACCTGCAGTCACATGACTAAAGTCACTCATAACTCGATAAGTATTTTATTTATCAAAAAAATGGAAACGTAATTCGATTCCAAATCGCTTCAATAGACAGGCCTGCCAATTTTGTGCCTTTACGTTTAAAAATAAGTCATAAAATGTATCAGAAAGTTTCGCATTTGTTGAGCAGGGAATTTGACAACAGCTTTAAGAGAGTATACACTGTTCTTATTTTCTTTGGTGACTGTGGCTTCTGAAGATTTGACGCCATGTTAAACAATTATTTTCTATTTTAAAACATCCTCAATTGTCTTGCACTTTTTTGCAGATTTTTTCCAATGTTTTTCTTTTTTCAGGTCGTCCCATGTTTTTTTTAAATACACATGATAAAGTGTGAAGTATGTTTATAAATTAAATATAATTTTCATTTGGCCTATTTCGGAATGATACAAGCACAGGAGAATGAAGAACTAAAACTGAACAAAACAACAGAATTTTCACTTCTCTAAAACCCTCAAATGATTGGCTTTGTAATTTACCACTTTGTTGCGTCTTTTTTTTTCTTTTACTTAAAAGATAAAAAATAATTACTCATAGCTTCCATAGGTAAATGGAAATGCTTCTGTTTTCCGCAAATACTCTCAGTGAAAATAAAAGTCTATTGTCAGTGGGAACATCTAATGCGTCTGACGCCTTGCAAACGTTACCAAAAGGATGCGCCAGTAGTGTCTGGCGCCTGCGTACGGAATATTTCACACACTAAACTATTTTACGTTATAAAATATTACTGAATGAGCACAAATGTAATGCGAAAAATATTAAATATCAGTTATTGTATCATGATACTTGAGAAATGATTGTGTTCTACAGGATTTATAATATATGAAAAATAAAAATAATATCTTTTTTTTTTTTTTTTTGGTAACCTTGCTTTCAATTTTTTTTATGAATTTTTATTATTTAAATTCGATTTAGAAATCCTGCGTGTATCTGCATGAGTGGGGGGGGGGTACCCAGGGCACCCCCCCTGGTTACGCCTATTAGCTTCTATAACAAAGTGCCACGTATTTTTAAAACACCACCAAAATCTGTTATTTTCTTTAGAGTTCTCTTAATTCTTACATGAAAAATTTTACTAAGCAAACTTTTTGTTAAAATTAACATAATGTAAATCCAACTTGGCCCCATTGAATTCAATGTAAAATGAAATGAATAAACAATGCAAGAAATTATCACATATTCTAAAATAAAGCATGTATTGTTATCAAACAAGTTTTAACTGAAAACTAATTGAATATAAATCTCTTCTATAGTATTCAGCAAATAAAATTATAAAATATTTGCTTTATATCATATTACTCACCAACATAACCAGATATAAAATCGGTGATCTTGGGATCTTATTTTGAACTGATAACAGTAACTATTACAGAGGGTGATTACAAATGAATATCCCAACTTTAAAGGGCTATTAAAGGAAAACAAAAAAAAAGTACAACCTTGTTGTTAATCAGAAATTTAAACTAACAGTTGAAAGTTTAAATTCAACACAGTTATAAGTGTTCAATGTGAGACCCTCTAGAAACATGAACGATATCGAGGTGGTACGATAACTCATCACTGACATCACTCCATATGATTTTTTTGGTGGGGGCCTCATCAAAGATCAGGTGTTTGTTGTACCGCTACCAACCGACGTTGATGAACTTAGGATACACATATCTGCAGCCTTCAAAGAGTCACACCAGGCATGCTGAAAAAAAAATGTGGAATGAGTTATCGTACCGTCTCTATATATTTCGTGCTCCTGGAGGGGCTCACATTTAACACTTATAACTGAACTGTGTTGAATTTAAAATTTCAACTGTTATATATGATCACCAATGAACAACAGGGTTGTACTTTTTTTTGTTTTCTTTTAATAGCCTTGTAAAGTTGAGATATTCATTTGTAATCCCCCTGTATAAAGTAATTATTTAATGTAACTGCATTTAACTTGTACAATGCTGTATCAACTTAAAAATAGTTACATTAAATTTGAGGTACTTTTATGTTAGCCAGGTGCCAGTGATATCCATATACATTAACATACACACACACACATATATATATATATAGAGAGAGAGATAGATAGATAGATAGATACATGTATATATATATTATATGTGTGTTTAACTATGTGTATATTATATATATATATGTGTATATATATACATATATAGTATTGTGCTGTCCTCTAAAAAAAACCCACACTGAATTGTTTCCTAAAAAAACCACCCTAGAACTAAACCCAAATATTTTACTAAAGTCATTTTTTTTTTTTTTTTTTGTTCTGTTTTTATGCACCATTTAGAATAATAAAAATAGTTAAAAATACCTAAGGAGTGCTTATTTAGTTTTAAAATAATTTAAATTAACAATTGCAGAATTCTGGCAAAACATGAGATTCATTTTTACATATTTTCATTTTAGAATGATATACATAAATTTTTATTTTTTATGTTAAACCATTAATATGTAATAAAATGCTTCATTTTCAGCTGATTATGTCAAGTGTGGGTTGTTTTCAGTTAACATGGGTCATTTTTTGGAAAAGTGGGTTTTTTTCAAATTCTCGCATAATTGGCTGCCATTTTGTAATAAAGTGATAAAATGAAAAATGCTCCACATTAAAATCTTAGTCAGAACAAGCTGCAATTATTTAGCCATGTTCAATTTGTATAAATTCTTTATAAGACTTTATATAGAGAAAATTTCAAAAAATGAGTTTTTTTTAGAGGACAGCACAATATATATATAATATAAATATATATATATATATATATATAGTATATATGTATATCACTGGCGCCCGACTAACATAAAAGTACCAAATTTGAATAAAATTGTAAAAAAGAAATAATGATAATGATAACACAAAATTTCGTACTATTAAAAATTATTTTCAATAGAAATGATTTTTAATAGAAAATTACACTACACTTTTCTTTTACACTCATAAATGATACAGTCGGATAAATATTTTAACTACGCAAAATATAACACATTACAGCTAAAATATATTGTTTTATATTGTAAAGCAATAAAAAAAAAATTAGCATTAAAAACTGAATTTTATTTTTCACTTCGGTAAACATATAGGGTAGATGTGCCAGTAATGGACCACCTTCAACGCTTTTGGTTTATAAAAAATAACCAATAAAAATTCAGCTTTTATATTCCATTAATATGCTTTCTTTAAATTCTAGTTTTAAATACAATCATAATATCAATTATCTATTACTTTTTGTGGGGTGTCCATTATTGGAATTTAGGGTGTTTTGATTTATTGCTGTTATTTACAATTAAATTTTGATTCACATTGGGAAATGTGACTATGAGCATGGTTAAATATTGTTGGTAGATTAATATAATATTAAAAAATGTGGAATATAACAATTATAACTATTAATTAAAAAATATTTTTTAAAGAAATTCCTTAAGGGTGTCCATTACTGGCACATCTACCCTATATTTATGATTTTTTTTTTTTTTTATGTTTATATTTAATTAGAACACTCTCTTTTCTCCCACTTTCTAAAAAGTATGAATTTACGTAACAAAATATATTTCGGCAAAATGTTATTACACATTAATTTGCATAAAAACTAATAAAAGCAAATAAGAAAATAATAACAATAATGGTTCGGCTTGTTTTTGAGATTTAATCCAGTGGTAACACCAAAATGAATGAATGAATAAAAATAGTAATACTCTCATCACCTACACACTTTCTGTTTTTCTTTGACATAATGCTTCCTTTCAAAACCGTTAGCCGCCCACTACCAAATAACGGATGTACTATATTTATAAAATAAAATATTCTATCAAATCCTTCGTAAGTAATGGACAAAATTAAAATTTTACCGACAATTTCTCATTGGAAATACGTAAGAAAAATTAAATAGAATAATAAAAAAGTATTTTAATAAATTTCCAAAATAAATATATCACACATATTTATTTTACATGGAGTACAATTATGTTTCAGATAAAAGAGTAAAAAGTGTGCTCTATTTCTAAAATTTTACATTTAAAATCAATCAGAAGGAATTAAAATATATAAATATTGTTACCGTCAAACACTATTTATTTTTATCAACAAGAAAACTCATTCATTCTCTAGCCATAAAACCGTAATACATGATGCCATATGTTATTAAAAACATTTCGTTTCGTTATCTAATATATCAGATATATACAACTCGGGACGTTACGATCCTAAGAAATGAGTGAATTCTCTATTTGCGAAATATATCGATTTGTCAAATGGGACTTAAGTCGCATGATGGAGGAGTTAGATAAAAAACAATTAAATAAAAAAAAGGAGCAAATCAAAAACAAAATTGTTACTCAGATTTTATCTAATAAAATTTTTGGATGCATTTTTCTTAACCTGACGCAAACGCAATATTTCACTTTCAATAATTTTTTAAGCATTGCGAATATTCTCTTTCACGTTTAAATTATTTTCGCTTTATAACATTATCTCTCATTGTTTTTATTTTTTTATTTTCTTCTTTTAAAAAGTTAAATAAAATTAGTAAGTTTTTATTTTTCGATATGTTTATATTATTTTCTAAATGATATAGCCGTTTCAATTCTCTCACCAACGATAATGGTCGCCAAAAAATTACCAAGACAAAAAGGTTACCATATGGTAACCTTTTCATCCAAAATAACAGAATTTTCTATCATAATTCTATAACTAATCTACGTAGAACGATATGTTATATACTAAAGCCTTCCCTGAAACATTATCTATTTAACAGTGCAAGTGCCATCAAAATCCATTCAGTTTCACTGGAGTTATAAGCATTCGGAACGAAATTTCAGTTTGTATTTTATATATATAGTAGATGTAGTCTACAATTTTATCTTTTATATAGGAAAATAAACATATATATAATCGTTAATATTCAGACACTTCAAAACCGCCGAATTTGTCTCTTATTCGGAGTGCGCTAGAGAAACAAAAATACAAATATTTGTGTTGGGGATTGAAAAGTGTTCGCTAAATAGCGGTCACTGTATTCTATAATGTCCTTATGGAAGTTTTACTGTACATAGTATTAATACTTCTGAATAATGGATAAATTTCAATGTTCCGACGTGTCCGCTATTCAGGGGTTATACTATATGAAACATTAAAAAGATTCCCTAAAAAAAGTTTCCGCTATTTGGGAGTGTCCATTATGGAGCTTTTGCTGTATATAGTTTTTATCGGAAAATAGATTTTCTTTTGAAAAAACCCGAAACGCTAGAGTGAAGACACGACCCGAAACCGAAATAATGTAAGACTAATAAACCAAAGATACCCGCCCACTATTGGGTACTATCGGCCATGAAATACTTCTGACCGGTCGGAGCTCTAGTAACTCCACTTGGTAGTCTAGTTTGCAACGATGAAAGGCCAGCCCTAGTTCACTATCACTGCTGTGTCGCTTGAGAGCAAATTCTCTCACGGGAAGGCCCACTGACCTACTCGCCGACCCGACCCCTCCCTCATACTGGGGCGAACAGCACGCCCTTTATTACAATCCCTCACTTGCCTCTATTAGGCTACACATATAATAATTACAAGAACAATATCATAAAACATTACATTACATAGTTTGATAGGGGAGGTGGTGCCTGCACGAGAGTAGGCTTTAATTACAGGATTTCACATGTTAGACTAAAAAGAATAATGAATAATAATAATAAATTTTATTAACAAATGTATACACTCCACAAGCTGACATGAATCTTCCTTTTCTTCATCTGTAACCTTTTAAAGACCTTTTTTCAAGTCAAAGAATGACCACGATCTAGGAAGCACACAATGAAACACCAGGGCTACACTAGATACCCTGAATGCTCATTCCTTATCATGATGTCACAAATGATGGCTGGCCGCGATTAAAGACGTACAGCGATTGGCACAAAACTATGGGCTTGCCTCTTTGTACCAATCGCTGTTCTTGGCCAACCACTATTTGTGACGTCATGAGAATGAATGAGCAAGCCCGGTATCTAGTGTTGCCCTGGAAACACATAATTCTAAACATGCACTTGATCTCAGAAAGGGGGATTATCATTAATGTTACTCCCAAAGATGGGGCTCCATTTCTTTGAGAAAGGCGTTGGGGCACCTTCTCATGTTCGGCTCCAGGAAGTATTAGCAAACTGAGGCTGATGTGAGCCTCGGGCAAAACCGCTGTCTGAGTGGTTGCGTTACAATACATTCAACCAGGAGAGATTCGCTGGTAGCTGGAACTGGAGATGTGAAAAACGGACAAGCACGGCGTATTGTCGGATATGGAAGCGTCGGTAATACGCAGGGAAAGGCCCGTGTCCCGTAAGGGCCCAGTTGATCATAGGAGAGGTCCAGGCGCGTCTCTCAGAAACTTTGGGAAGTATTCGGAAGACGCATCGGCCTGTTATCTCCTCCTCCCACCGAGTCTACCAGAGTTTCAAGAACTCATGACGAACTACGCTCTTGACTGAGCGCGGTGAGAGCTGGACACGGACTGAAACCTCTAGCAGAGCAGCACCTTGTTTGACCAGCCTGTCGTTTTATTGCCGGTGATCCTGACGTGGGCCTTGACCCAGAACCAACTAACCTCCCTACCCTCTCTCAACACATATATTACTACAAAAGAGCAGTCCTTCTCCAGGGAGATACCCGCGAGGCATCGAGATCCAAGCGACACGGTATCTCCTGGGAGATCACGCTCAAAATGGAGAAGAAAGATCCACTTCCGGACTCTGAGGGACGTGGAACCCCTCAAACATGCTAAAGAAGCGGGCCCGGTCGGGTTTCGGACCAAGGTCTCGAGTTTCGACCGATCGATGCCGCGTTAGTCGGCAGCCTCCGGCCCGGTTCCTCGTAGTCACATGACAGAAGGTCACATGCCACCCTACGCACAGAGAACGGTATCGTCCCTGGCCTCTATGGGCGACCTTTGGATAGTGACCGTCCCTTTGGTTCGGGCACCTCCTGCGGTGGCCATTGAGGTCGGCTCACAACTCTCCAGCTGCAGAGGATAGCGTGGGGTCCCAAGACGACTATTTCACCTCTGCCGCCGCTACGTCGCAGATAGTTGCTGCATGCCGTATCTCCCGACGCCCGGCGAACTACAGAGTCACCACACATCGTGCTCTTCAGAGATCGATCCTGTCTCCGAAAAACCGTTTCTCCTTATGGGGTAGAAACCGTTTCTCCTTATGGGGTTTCGGCGACGAAGTCTCCGGGTGGCCTTCGCCAGTTTGCCACGGGTTCGTCCTGTGGGGAGTTTCCCCAGAATGGGGTTACTGTCCTAGCGACCTATGTCATCGAACCGTGGGTACTAGGTTAGAGGGTCCGCAGTGAGGTGCGGCTCTCTGGCCGGCCGTAGCGCCGTAGCGAAACAAAGCTACTGGCGCAGTATAAGTCTCTCAGGACTTGGGGACGGTGGTTGATTGTGTGCGGTGCGTCCCGCACCGGGACGCCTGCGGCGCATGTCTCTTTTACCCTCTCTCAACTAACGGGTTGAGACAGTCCGGATTTGTAAGAGCCAACAGCGAAGACCTCGAGTCCGTAAAGAGGGCCATGCGATTAAGCGTTCGACACTCTTTTAGCGCCTGAATAATTGCAGGCAGCTCAGCTTGTAACACTGTCACATGGGGCGAAAGTCCATAGGACAAGCCTTGAATCAACGTCCGCCTACAAAGATAGCCACGTTAGCGCCGACACCTTCGGCAATCTTTGATCCTAAGGGAGAAGGTGCATCTTCGAAATCGATAGACGCGGCCATTGCGGGGTGTACTGCCCATCGTTCTGCTTTTCCTAAAATAATGTAAAAACTAATAAACCATAGCTTCCCATGCAAGATGCACATTAGCAGCAGACAACTACATGAAATCCAACCGCTACGATAGTAACCCAAACCATGGGTACTAAAGAGGCCGGATCAGGTTCGGTTCACAAGGGAAAGTTCGTGACATCATCATCCCCGGGTTTTTCTGGAGCCCATAGGAGCAACCAGAGACACCAGAACTAGCCAAGGGATCCCTCCTGAGATTTGCTCTATCTCCGGTCGGAATCGAAGAGCACCTATGAAGGTTACTGCTAGTTTCCTTCCAAGGAATGGACATCACACACAAAAAAAATGTTAGTACACTTAACTAGGATAGAAATTAAAAAATAGGAAAGTTAGTCCCCACGACCGTCACGAGTCCAGGTGATTAGGCTGGAGATGCCACATGGCGGAGTAGAGAATAAAAGCAAAAATGTGGTCCGGGCAGACCTTGGTACCTCCCAAGCCCGTTTGCTCATCCGCTCTAGACACGACCACCTGCTTTCCAAGTCCTTAGCCGGCGCCCAAACCAACCCCGACCCTGCAACCAACTGTCTCCAGCGCCTTCCGTTATTAGGGGCCCTGATCTCGGCGAAGAGATGCACTCAACTTAGCCAAGCTCTGTAGTATCGGAAGCAGGACAAGTGAGACTCAGTCCGCACGATGCCGCATCCGGATTGGAAACCCCGGCAGGTCCTTAGGACAGTAAGGCGTGACCGACGAAGCCGAGAACACCTAAAGCCCCGGAAATGTCGCTATGTTGGTACTTCTCCCCTCTGAGACTCTGCTTTAGCCAAATTCCAAAATTCGAAACGGCCGCCACAGCGTCCTCGGCCAGGCTCCCGGTCTTCCTGCCACGCCACGCAGTGGCCGGGTTGATTCGGGACCCCGCCCAACGGCATTTCCAGCCTATTCACCTGGACTTGTGACGGGGGCGAAAATAACTTTCCTATTTTTTTGTTGCTATCTTTTTGTTCTAAAATTTTTTGTGTGTGGTGTCCAACCCCTGGAAAAGAAGTAGAGGTAACCTCTCATAAGTGCTCCTCCATCTTAACCGGGGGGATTGCAAATCTCAGGAGGGAGTCCTTGGCTAGTCTCTGGACCCTTGTCGTTCCTCTGAACTTCCAGGACAACCCGGGGATAATGATGTTAGGATCATCCTCCTGCGAACCGAATCTGTTTCGGCCCCTTTAGTACCCATGGCCGGGGTACTATCGCGACGGTTGGGACATCATGTAGTTTTTATCGTGTCGGCAATATCCATATTTGGATGGGAGCCTATGGCCTATTAGTCTTACATTATTTTAGGCAGTGTGCTCTTCCAGATGGTCCCGAATCAACCCGGCCACTGCGTGGCGTGGCAGGATGACCGGGAGCCTGTCCGAGGACGCTGTGGCGGCCGGTTCCAATTTCGGGATTTGGCTAAAGCAGGGACTCAGAGGGGAGAGGTACCAACATAGCGCCATTTCCGGGACTTTAGATGTGCTCGGCTTCGCCGGTCTCGCCTAACTGTCCTAAGGACCTGCCGGGGTTTCTAATCCGGATGCGGCATGGTGCGGCTGAGTCTCACTTGTCCTGCTTCCGATACTACAGAGCTTAGCCAAGATGAGTGCTTCTCTTGGCCGAGCTCAATAGGGCCCTTAACGGAGGGCGCCGGAGACAGTTGGTTGCAGGGTCGGGGTCGGTTGGTGCGCCGGCTAAGGACATGGAAAGCAGGTGAACATGTCTAGAGCGGATGAGCAAACGGGCTCGGGCGACACCAAGGTCCGAACGGACCACATTTTTTGCTTTCAACTTCTTCCCCGCCCAACGGCATTTCCAGCCTAGTCACCTGGACTTGTGACGGGGGCGAAAATAACTTTCCTAATTTTTTGTTGCTGTCTTTTTGTTCTAACATTTTTTGTGTGTGGTGTCCAACCCCTGGAAAAGAACTAGAGGTAACCTCTCATAAGTGCTCCTATATCTCGACCGGGGGATTGCAAATCTCAGGAGGGAGCTCTTGGAACTTCCAGGACAACCCGGGGATAATAATGTTACGATCATCCTCCTGCAAACCGAATCTGTTTCGGCCCCTTTAGTTCCCATAGCCGGAGTACTATCGCGACGGTTGGGACTTCATGTAGTTTTTATCGTGTCGGCAACATCCATATTTGGATGGGAGCCTATGGCCTATTAATTCAATTTTGTACGCAAATTCATGAAATTAGCAAGTGCTCTTAATCAGAAACAATGTAATCGAACAGTGTTACCATTTTTTGGTAAAGTGAGCAGAAAATGCCCAGACATGACAGCACAGGAGAGGATAAAACTACTGTTCGATTACAAATCACTTTAATCATACCTGCAGGTGAATATTTTTTCGAGACCCACCTTAAGTCATACTGTTTGGCAAGATATTATTTTTATATAAAGTTGTCAACAGGAAAGTTAAGAAGTACTAAAAATCTCGCTCAGGGCACTGTGACTATAAATGTCACCCCTGAATGTTTAATTAACTGCCATACTGCCAGTTATAAATTATTTTGTATAACATTCATCCTAAATAAATATTTAAAATATCCTTCCGACTTGTACCGGGAAGAAAAGGTAGCTTTCTTATTTCTGAGTTTTAAGCATTCAGTTAATCGAAAAGCTGAAAGCTAAAATGTGTGGAACCCAATTATTCGAGGGTGGTTCAATGGACTTTACCCATGTCACGTTATCTGCGGGTAAATAGAAGAAAAACACCAATAGGCGTGAGAAACATTTTAACACAGCTTTCCCTTTGCCAAATAAACAGTCTTTTTAGAAGGGCATATACCCTCAGAGGCGTGGTTGTTGCCACTCGTGGGTAAGGTCCATAAATAAGGTAACAAGCTCTCTGACGGGAGCACAAATTTCTCGCCGAAATTAAATTTCCTGTCTACACAGCTGGGACGATCACAGCATTCAAACGATGCCAGCAGATGGAACTAGTTGTGCAGCAGCATGCTGAAATCTCAGTTAGAAGATAGAGGCGTTGACGGAAACGTGGTTGACCGACCATTGAAGTAAGAAGTGTGATAAGGTTTTTGTGTCTAAAGAAAACGTCCCTAGCTGAAATTCATTGACAACTGGTGGAAGTGTGCGGAGCGAGTGTAATGTCACGAAAATAGGTGTGGTTTTGGTGCACAGAATTTTATAAAGGCAGAACATATGTGCGAGACGAGCAAAGATCAGGCCGTACAAGCACGTCCACCACAGATGGCAATGTGTGCCGTGCGGAAGCGTTGATTCAATCTGATCGTCGGATTTATGTGAGAGATATTGCACAGGTACTCGACATCTCTATTGGCAGTGCACACAATATCGTGTACAAACAATTGGGCTACAGGAAGACGTATTCTCGCTGGGTACAGCAACATCTCAGAAACGAGCATAAATTCCCACGAATGGGGTTGTTTCTCCAGCACTTAATGCGAATTCAAACGGAACGGAGGAAGCTCCGTTTCTGCACCGTATCGTTACGAAAAACGTGGGTGCATCACGTGACACCTGAGACGAAGCGAGCAACAATGACATGGAAACACCCCTCGTAAGAAGCTCAAAACAACGCCATCCGCAAAGAAAGTTGTGTCCAGTCGTTTGGGACCACAACTATCAGGGTTGTGCTACTGGTTGATTTCCATACTCGTGGAGTCACCTTGAATGCTACCAGTTAGTGTGCCATGCTGGATCGGTTGCGCAAGGCAATTCGCAGGAACGACCGGGACTGCTCTCGAAAGGTGTCCTGATGTTGCACGACAACGCCTGGCCGCATAAGGCTTCAGTAACGCGTGATTTGGTAGAGCATTTCCGATGGGAGGTATTAGAACATCCACCATACAGCTACAGCCCGAACCCTCATACCAAACCAAGTGATTTCCACCCAGGGCTTAATTTCTAAGAAAAAAACTACCGGAGACCTAATATTCTGCAGTACTAACACCCGTTGCGTACTCCCCCCTCCCTCCGTCGTCACTCCAATCTGCATATTTATATTTTATACATTATTTTCAAAATTTAAAGCATTGTTTTTTTATTTAGCAAAATAAAAAAAATTATTACATCTACCTGCCATCTGCGTATACTTAGCTATCAACTATTCCACTTTTTAGTTATTACTACTTCCAAATAGAAACCTTTGCCTAATCCTAATGTTAATTAATCGCCGAATTCTGCGATTAAATAAGCTCAGTATTATGATTCGGAAATAGTGTTAACACAAAAAAAATGAATAGTTCGCAGCTATGCAGATTAAAAAAAGACTATTTCTGTTTACTCTTTATTCTGATCAGAATAGCATTCAAATGGTTTGAAATGGAAATAAAATAAAATTTTGAATTTAAGACAGATTGAACTCGAGCATGCCCAAACCCGAAGAATGATATAAAAATCGAGCCTGCTTCATCTCCATCTCTTTACGTCACTTATGCGTGTTTTGATACAAAAGAATGCAAAAGATTGGAGATGGGAGGGAAAGGAAAGGGTAATTACGGATTCGATTTTCGGAAGCGTTATTGCACTGGGCTCCGGAGCGCACTGTTTATGAGCTCCAGTGAATTCTGGTCAATATTTAAAAATTTACTAAAAACAGAGAAGTACCAGAGCTGAGCTCCGGTGGGCTCCGGCGCAAATTAAGCCCTGTTTCCATTTCTTCGGATCGTTGAAGAAGCACCTGGGAGGTCGGCATTTCAGAAACGATGACGAAGTTTTTCTTGATGTGGCTCCACAACCTTGACGCTGTGTTCTTCTATGCCGGATTCGATACGTTGGCGTACCGATGGAGCCCAAATGCTTTGACAACCATGATGACTATGTGGAGAAGTAATATGTACTAGTGCCTTACCATATTGTGTATCTCTTTAAAATCGTGAATAAAGTTTTTCTACCAGAGGGCTTGTTACCTTATTTTTTGAGCTATTCTCGTAGAAGATTATCAGTTTTCGTCAATAATGAATTTAAATCAGAATTTCGAGAAATTAGTCATCTATCGCCAAGTTGGTTTCGTTTGTGGGAACTTATTTTTGTCGCTAAATCTTTCTGTAATTAGGGAAACAAGTATGGTCAGACGGCAAGAATTTCACGCTGGCGAGTTTCGTTACATATGTACACGTGCGTTCTAGTATTTCATACATACCAATATATTTTTTCTTTTAAATATGTCATTTTATGAAAACGATTATGTAGTTTTAAGCATATGAGAGTTACAAGAATAGTTATAACAATGAAATAAAAATTGAGAGAAACTATATTCGCTAAAACATAAATTAGTAGTGATCACGATTACGGAAGAATCTTTTATTTTTAATCTGCTGTCATGTTACAATATGTCAGCCACCCTAGAACTTCAAAGTACTGTACCTCAGCCATTTTTTTTACGATAGAAACGATAAACGAAACAAAACATGCTCTGGAATCCTTTTATCAAGGCGTAACATAGGGCAAAAGAAATTTTGGTTTCTAATTTTTTTTATATATTTTTTTAGTTTGAAATATTTAAGCGGCTGCCATTTTTAAACAAGATGACGGATCAAGCTCGACAACGAACTTGGTCGAGATCTTGGAAAGCCCTCAACTTATGTACAATTACATCCTAGTCAGGCTCGGACTGGCCCGCCGGCCCATCGGCCAGAGGGCCGGTGCGCCCTCAGCCAGGAAAAATTTCGCGCCCCTAAGCCGCTCCAATATTTCCCCACACATATATATTCTGATTAGTGTACTAAATTTCGAGAATTTGCTTAGGGATAATCATCAACTAATAGATAGATAGCAAAAGAGAGGGATTTTTATTACCATAAAGAAATTGAAGATACATCGAAGGAATTTTCAGAATCGGAGACCAAAGCAGACGTATTTGCATACGATTGAGGATAGAAAACGGGCACCTAAGGAAAGTTTTAACTGACGCGCCGTGGCTACTAAAGCTCACACCCATGTGCTACTCCCGGGCACTGAGAGAAATTTTTTTCATCGGTTCTTAGGATGATATTTTTTATAAATCTTAATCTCAGATAAAACATTTTGCGTACCGTCCATTGGACCTTTCGTCCTTATAAAAGTCGTCCGTGAGTGGACCTATAATTGAAACCATGCATTTCGAAGAACAACTTTATAAAAGAAAGAGATAAATATTAGAAGGCAAAAGTATTTTATGTGGATTTTGTTGTTGACCTGTGTTTTCGGGAATACAACCTCGATGACACTATTCTGGGTTGCATTTCTGCAAGCTGGGATCCTGCGGCTAGCGTTTTTTTCATTCAAAATACCAACCAAAATTTTCAGTTAGCTTTATTTAATGACAGCCTTTCCGTAATTAACTAATTATTCAAAAATTCTGGTATGTATTTTAAATAATTTTTTTTTATTTAATCACGGAAAAATCGATCATTAAATAAAGTGATGATTACTATTCAGAAAGTATTGTAGGTTTTTTGAATTATAAAACGCTGGCATAGAAAAATTCTGTCGCTTGCTGCATTACAATCCCCAGAGGATTTCTTTCAATTATAGAAACTTAATTTCCATTGATTTCTAATTATGATAAGAAATTTGCAAATCATGGGAAGAGTATTCTGAGAAAAGTAAATTTACTCAATTATTTTAGCGATTTAAGGCTACTAATCGCTATTTTTGATGTCAGTTTTCAGTAGAAACCTTTTTATAGTGCGATATCAATTATGCATTTTAAAGATGCATAAAGTCATTTTTAAGCACACAAAATGCCTCTTCCTCCTCCTGCTCCTGCTTCTCTTTATCCCAAATGCTGCAAGTGTAATATTTTCACAAGCAAGTGTTATTAACCCATTCAAATACCCCTATATTTAGGCATTCAAACACTGCTATAATATGTGGTACTTTTCAAAAGAAAAAAAATCAAGCATGAGTTTTATTTTCAAAATTTCTATTTCTATACTGAACGTACATTTTTGTTCTCGATATAAATATTTTTTGAACGAATTTTGCATACTGAATCGTTATTTTGTATGTGTGATAAGGCAAACACCGTCAGAGAGCATATTTAAAGATGCTACTTTACTAAAGAAAAAAAAAGCTGTAGTAAATAAACAGCATTTGCTGTCGACTTGATAACTAATTCATATTACGTCAAATAAATATATATATTTTTTTTAAATAGAGGTTGGAGCTCTTAGCACTGATATTCTTGCATTTTAGTAGTCATAAAAGTAAAATTTATTTGCATAATAGTTTTAGAGATATTTGTTTAAATACAAATGGTAAGTGGAGGAAACATTCTGGAAATCAAGGAAACCAAAGTGGAAGCAATTTCAATAGATAATTCTAGAAGCATAATTAATTTTTGCCTAAAAATCAACAAATTAATTGAAGTTTATAATTAAAATAGGATCAATTGTTTGCACATTTTATTATTATTAGCGCAGTTTTGCCAGCAAACATAGCTTTTGGTCAAATGGGAACTCATATCTTTAGACCGACGATCAGCTAACTGTTGGTTCAGACGCAGTATTACACTGCAAAAAAAGTGTTGATTTTACAGTATAATACTAGCATCCCAGCTGCCAGTATTATACCGTAAAATTAACAGTAATAAACAGTAAAATAAGCAGTAATACGCTGCCACGCATGCGTGGTAACGTATTACTGCTTATTTTACTGTTTATTACTGTTAATTTTATGGTATATTACTGGCAGATGGGGTGCTAGTATTATAGCGTAAAATCAACACTCTTTTTTGCAGTGTAGCTATTGGAAGAAGCCGAACTCAATCGTTGACCAACGAAGCTATAAAACAATGGACTAATGATAAGTGATCATCCCCTACCAATTCTAAAACTAATTGTAAAAAATCTATAGATACTAATCGATTGGAAATAATGTCTACTAATTAAAGCTATGGATTGCGTATGTTACAGGAGTAGTCTACATACTAAAAATTATACTAACTTTGAATTTTCAAATAATAACACTTATTTTTGAGACCCTATTTGAGTTCCTTGGATCGAGACAGTCCGCGAAGAGGTATAGTTTAAATACTTTATGTTAAATTTTCATAGAGCTAGACGAGTTTAAAGTTTGAGGATGCTCATGTTAAATTCATTTGACCAACTTTATAGCTTCATAAAAATCATTCGATTGAATTTTTATTAATTTTTTAATGAAATACACTGAATAGACCCTAACATATTCCAGGTTGTTTTCTATCCAAAGACATTTTTTTAAATATGAAAATTATTAATAAATTCATATTAAAAAAATTATGAATTGTCACCTACATTAATTTTTGTATAAAAAGAACTATGTGTAAGTGTACAGCTCATTTGAATAATTAGTTTTCGAGATGCAGAGAACCTCCCTACAGTCTAAGGGGATCGTCTTCTGTTTTCAAAGAAGCTAACAGAAAATAGCACGTAAACACTTACCAGAAACATTTTGTAGTATTTACTTTTATATAAAGAAAGTTTATTATAAATTTAAAGTTCCTGTATAATTTTACTGCTGACTAAATGAGTGTTCAGTACTTTTTCTTGTAAAATTTAAATTTTATTTTCCGAAATTTTTAGATAAATCCCTAACACATTTTCTTTTATAACTCTGTGAAGAATTAAGATAAGTAAGGCTGTCTTGATCCAGGGAACTCAAACGTAGGTGTTACAATTTGAAAAATCAACCTTCGTGCATTTTTTTTTTTTTAATATGTAGACAATCCCCGAAACCAAATTTATAAATATAATTTAATAGTAGAAATTATTCCCAATAAATTGGTACCTGTGCATTTTTTATACCTTATTTGCAGGATAATTAGTAAGGAGTGATCACTTTTATACCATGACTGTTCTAAGGTATCTATTGACAAAATAATAAAGTAGTAAAGTCCTAGCCTACAGTCAATCTACTACAAGGTAATCTGTATTCAACTTTCTAGAGTTTTTGAATATTATATCTAAACTCAGTAATATAATGTTAAGATCTTTTCTTACTTGGTGCTATGCGAATGCGTTAAACTTTGTCAAGTCCAGACACAACACAAGTAAGTAAAGTTGATTTAAGTTCGTTAAAATTTTTGCGCCCTCTGAAAATCCAAGGTCTGCGCCCTTTCTCCTGGCCCAGTCCAACCCTGATCCTAATCGGTTTATAAATACGAGTGCTATCGCATAACGAATATCACACACACACACACACACACATATATATATATATATATATATATATCACTATTTGAACAAAGGCTGTCTAGGGGTCATGATCGGTGAAAATGTTTGGAAAATTTCTGGAATTGCTTTCCTCGGGACAGGTCGGCATTGGCAAGGATCGAACCAGAAACCCTGGAATATCAGGCGAGTTTTATGGTGCCGAGAAGAAGGCTAACTCAGTTGCTTCCTGCTAGGAACTTGTTTTAGTATAGGGCAGTTGCAATTGACATCAGGTTGGAGGTCACACACTACAAATAGGAAGTTCTGATTGGTGAAAGTACCCTGACCTCCAAGTGAAGTACAATGGTTGATCAGCTGATTGCAACTTCTCTATTCGTGCGAGATTGCTTCGTAGCAGTACTCCACCGCCAGTGAGGAAAACGTCTCGTTGAGTTGGGACGAGTGATATTCACTGTGTTGCGTGATGGTTTGCAGATGCTGTCGCGTTGCCGTGCGCATGTGTGGCCCTCGAAGATGCACTGTATGACAAACTTTGTGCTGTAAGCGTTTCACAGGTTTTACGTGCTGGGGTGTTTTTAGTGCTGCCATCTGTTGGTCCACTGGTCCCGAGAGGAGATACTGATGCACCACGCTTGATAGAAACCTGGAGCGAACTGCGCATGGGCGAAAATGGCTAGTCCATGTCGAAAATGGGGAAGTCTGTAAGCCGTAAGTAAGCTGCCTAAGATAAAGAGTGGTGATTTCAGCTTCTTTGGCCGGGCTATTCTCCCTACGGTGTGAATGGAATCGGCTTGGCATTCTGCCAACCGGAGTTCTTAGAAGTGTGGTTGAACAGTAATGATGCTGGTTATAGTTCGTGCGAGATGGTGCACTGCCACATCTACAGAGGTGGCAGTGGATGGTGTCGCCCCAGTGTCCTGTTGACCAATGTGAGACATTTTATTTATAAAATGAAAATTGTTAATTTTAATTGATAAAAATGTATGAATTTTCTAATATGTAGTTATCGAATAGTAATTCGTACAAAATAAATCTAAACTATTTTAAGTGTGAATTTACTTATGTTTATGCTGCATGAAGTAATGAAATATGTAAATAAACACGCTCACCGCTATTTTATCTCACGTGATTCCCACTGGACGTCACATGACCTCTCATTATTGGCGTTAAATCACATTGTGTGGTGACAAATTTTGTTTACCTCCATAAATGATTCACGGGGAAGTAAACAAGTATATAAAAAATTAAGTTTGTATAAGAGGCACTGGAGAAAAATATCAAAAATATAATTTCACAAACTGTACAACTATAAACATTTGTAAACTCATAACAATCATCTTAGATATGAAAAAGTGCAAGCTATTCCTTAAAAAAAAGACTACATTTTAAGCAAGTCTGATTTTAACAACAAACCTTTTGATGAATCAAGTTTTAGTGCTCGTATAAAGGTACTTTAGTGTATCGGCATGGTTTCCAACTTTCACTTTCACATAACCAATCAACCAACACAGCAGTTGCAGTTACGAAGTTTGTTTGTGTTCGTGTTGTTTACATTTTGACTTGCCTTATTGACGATTATTTAATGATATTTTGCTGACTGGAGGTTGTGCCCGGTGAGCGTGGGTGACGTTCTGGCGTCAGCTGAGAGTTTCACGTGCGCGTTGCGGGTAATTTTCCAGTGCGGGTGAGGAAAAGGCTTCGGGTATCGAAATATTTCAATTTCGGTGCGATTGAATTTTTGTGTTTGGGAGTAGGAGCGGAAGGGTGTGGATAAAGTTGGTGAGAGTTAGTCTGGTCTCCAGGTACGTTTTGCATAATGGCGGGGACGAAAGTGAACATAAAAGAAAGTATAGGTTTCGATAGTGCAGAATTCAAGAAATACAACTGGAACGATGAACGCACAGCAAAAGAACAAATCAAGATAATACCAAACTTACAAGAATATGTAATAATTACTGAGAGTCAAGAGGGTGGAATTCATAAACTCAACCCAATCCAGCTGAAACGGGAAATAAAAAAGAGTTTGCAGAGTTACAAAGAAATCGATACTGTCAGATACACTAGAAATAATAAAATGTTGCTAATTACGAAAGACTATGAATGTGCAAGTGAGGTGGTTAACAAGGAAAAAATATTTGATACGAACGTAACACATAACCTAATGAATGAGAATATCACAACGCGATTTTTAATATTCAGAATCGATACGGACATTACAGTAAAAGAAATTCAGGAGGAGATTGAAGAAGAAAATTCAATGATAGTTCGCAATGTGAGAAGATTTACTACCAGACAGGAAGGACGTGTAATTCCTACGGGTACGGTTCTAATAACGATATATGGACATGAACTACCGGAGCATGTAAAAATGTTCTATATGAGACAAAAAATTCGACTATTTGTCGACAGACCTCGCCGATGCAATATTTGTCAAAGTTTCAATCACGCATCGAATAAATGTCAAAACGAGAGGAAATGCAAGCGTTGCGGAAATAATCATCCTGAGTTAGTATGTAAAGATATGGTAGTACGATGTGCAAACTGTGGGAAAGAGCACGAGGCTGATGACAACGACTGCGAGATAAAAAAAAAAGAGGCTGACATCCAAAAATACAAAAGTGAAAATCACATTACACTGGCTGAAGCACGACGACAATTCAACTTTCAAGCAACAAACACCTACGCGGCAAAAATCAAAACAAATGTCGATAACGAACGAGTAGAAAGTAATTTTCACAAGTTAGCTATACTGGTGGAAGAAAAGTTCAACAAAATTATGGACATAGTGTTAAATATTTGCGAAGTGATGGTTATGTCGCAGCAAAAGTCGGAAAATGTGGTAGAAAAGGATTCGGAAGCAAAAGACAGTGAAATGACAACAAAAAGTAAAATAGCGAAAAGAGACGTGATATCAAAATTGTATAACCACCTAAGAGACAAGAAAATGAAGCTGATGAATGAAGTCGAGCAGGAAGAAGGACAGTTACAACATTCAATTTCAACTCCGGAACATGAAAGTATGCTTACGGACTCTGACGATGTATAAGCTCTGTTGTTTGTGTTGGTTTTTTACACTGTTTTTAATGGTTTGTTTTTCTTGGTGGACGGGACGACTGTATTGTTTCTGGACGTCTATGAAAACTGTCTGTTGGGGTAAGTGTTGGAAGTTTTATTGGTTTTTCGTTGTTTTGTGTATTTTAAGTGGTTTTTATTGTTGATTGTGGTATGGATACATTATTATATCAATGGAACATTAGAGGCATTCGGTCAAACTTGCCCTGGCTGCGGACTAGTACGTTTCGGGATTGCGTAGTTTGGGCGTTTCAAGAAACGCTTTTGAACAATAATCATAAGCTGGTTTTTAGAAACAGAAATATTTTTCGAGCTGACAGACCTGGCAATTTAACGAGGGGGGGAGGTGGTTTACTTTTAGCGGTGTCAAGTAGGATTCCAGTACAAATTATTGATCTTCCCAATACTAGCCGGGATCATGAGGCGCAAGGGATTAAAATATGGTATAAAAATCGCTGGATTGCGATAATCAACATTTATGCACCGAAGGGTTTTGCTGACATTAGGTGGTTGAACAGGATTAAAGATATGATTGGGAATCATTATATTATAGTTGGTGACTTCAATATTAACTTTCTAAATTGGTACAATAACCCCAAAGCTCAGAAATTGATAAATTTGATTAACTGGATTAATCGTACAGACGCCATTTTAATGAATCTGGATCATGTTACTAGGTTTAGAGGTGGGGGTGCAGGGTCATTACTGGATCTGACTATCGTTTCCAGTAGTTTAGCATGTGGACTTCAAGTGGATGTGCTTTCGGATCCGATGGGGTCGGATCATTATCCTATCGGGATTAAGGAAATTGCTGGTGGCCGCAGTGATGGGAAACGATTTCGGACGCAGGTCAACTGGCAGTGTGTTGGATCAGCGGTTGAGAGGTTGGGGGATGAGGTCTATGCAGAGGGGATGGACAGGTGGTCCAAGGAAATTTCAAAGTTTATGGGTCAGTATACTGATAGGATCCCAGTGAGTGGCAGTAAGCTCCCACCGGGTTGGGGGATTGTTACCCGTCGGCTTTTGGCATTAAAGAGGTTTTACCATAGGAAGGCGATTCGGTTGGCTCGGATGGACTTATGGTGCAAATATAAATTTTATAACGCAAAGCTAAGAAGCAGATCAAAAAAGATAATCAGAGGTTTTGGGATTCGGTGGTCAGGGAGGCAGGGAGAGGGTATCAAATTTACAAGATCATCCGTGGGATAAATACACTGAATAATGGCGAGACGAACACTGAGTTTAATTTTCCAAATTGTCCACCTGATGCGGCATCCCAAGCAAATTACTTATCGATTCTATTCCAGAACTCTCCGGTCACAGAAGGCATCCCCATAGATTTCTCGGGCGACGATGCTATAGACACAAAGCTTACAATGGATCAGTTACAGAGAATAATTAAGAAAAGCAAGTCAACAACGCCCGGGATAGACGGAATCACAATGCACTTTTTCAAAAAACAAAAAATCAGTGTATTGAATCAGATTCTGAGCATGTATAATAAGATTCTGGAGACTCAAAAAATACCTGAGATTTGGAAGGAGGTTATCATGTTACCCATCAAAAAGCCAGGAAAAAATAGGAACGATATTAGAGGGTATAGACCAATAGCTCTGACGGTTACAAGCAAGAAGATTTTTGAAAAGATGTTACTAGAGGTTCTGCTAAACTGGAGCATGGAAAAAAAAATACTTTCATAGGAATCACTATGGGTTCATACCGTTTAGAGATTGTGAAGCGGCTGCCTACAAAATTTACAGAGACTTGAGAAGAGCAAGGCAATCCAAACGAAAGGGATATTTAGTGGCCTTAGACATTAAAGGTGCCTACGACAATGTCTGGTGGGATGGGATGCTTATGAAACTGAAAAAACTGGGACTCGGAGCTGACCTGAGTATCATGATACGGAATCTGATGCAGGATCTTAGGATTCGGGTTAAATGGAGAGGGTCACTGTCGAATCCATTTTTGTACCAGAGAGGCCTTTTACAGGGCAGTCCTCTATCTCCATTTCTCTTTGCCATATACCTCGCTGACATCTTCGAGATTTGTGATTCCAGTATCCATTGCGTGGTGTACGCGGATGACATTTTTCTATACGGATTTCATGATAATCTGGAATGGATAAGGAACATCCTACAGGAGAATATTATCAGGATAATTCAGTGGTTGAATGCATGGAATCTTGAGGTAAACCCTAATAAATGCCAAATCATGAAGATCGGACGGTGGAAGGAGCGTGAGGAGGAAAAATTTAAGATCAAAGGACAGGAGGTGGATTTCTCAGGGGAGTTAAGAGTTTTAGGGGTTTTTCTAAACTGTCAAGGTAACCTTAACAGTCACATAAATATGCTGCGAGAGAAAACCAGCAAACGGCTCAACATGCTCAAAACTATTGCAGGTATGAGTTGGGGTACCGAAACTAAGTACCTTTTAAAGGTTACCAATAGTATGATGGGATCTCTTCTGGATGGGAATCCGCGAATTCTTATGCATTCTACCAAAACTGAAGGACACAAACTTCAAGTGATTTACAATATGGGGCTTAGATGGGCTAGTGGTATGCCTAGGTGGTGCCCGATCCCGGTATTGTTGCAGGAAAGTGGGGTCTGGAGGAACAACGTAAGAAGAGAATATCTGGCGATCAAAAGGTCGATATTGGACATCAAGCATAAAGACTACACGGATATCCTGTCAAAGGATTTAATCCACAGAGAGCTGAACAGTCTGAGTGGGTATAGCACGGATGTCGAGGAAATGATCACTTACAAGTGGGGCACAAAGGTAAATGAGAATATTCGAATTTATGTTAATACATGGCCTTTCCAAAATAAAGATTTTCCGGAAGGTGTAATCAGAAACTCGTTCAACAGTTTTTCTCAGAGGCATATTGACAAGGCAATTTTCATTGCTACGGATGCGTCCAAAGAGGAGAATAACACGGCCATTGGGATGATCAACCAAAATACAGGTAGTCGGATGGCTTTTAAAATTCCAAATATCAACTCTATTTTTACTGCTGAAGCGATTGCCTTATTGGTAGCTATGAAGTTTTATACGGTGGAGAGTGGGAGGTATATGTTTTTTACTGATGCTAGGAGTGTTCTTACGGCTTTGGATAAGGTCAATCGTAAATCTGTGACTGTCATCACTAAGCTTAGGGAAGAAATTAACAGCAAAAGTACTGACAAGTATCAGATTGATTTCATTTGGGTTCCAGGTCATAAAGGTATTGGAATCAACGAGTGTGCGGATGAGCTGGCTAGGAAGGGCCCGTATAGCAATATTTATATACCGTGGTTCTCTCCAGAGGATTGGATGGTGGACGTGAAAAAGAAAAAACGGAAAGAGTCTGACTGGGAGTGGATGCAATACTGGAATGATCACTCAGGTCGTGGCTGGGATTACGCGGATATCGGACATCCGCATCACAATCTACGGAGGACGAGTGGGGTTATCTTTGCTCGTTTCCTTACTAAGACTGTTCTTACTCTGGTTCGTCGGAGGAAGTTTCTCGGTAGAGGTGAGGTGACGTGTGACTTGTGCGGAAGTGAGGAACAAACTGAAGATCACTTGGTTTTGAGGTGCAAAAAGTTTTCAGGGATTCGAGATATGGTGTTTGGAAAATTACGGGTGTCGCAGAGTATGAGGTATGAGGATATTTTTTCGGCGATGGGGAGACAGGGAAGTGTAGACCTGGCTTTGTTTTCACAGTTCTTGAACGAGATTTATAGTCACATTAGTAGTTGGTTTTGATGTTACCTAGTTATGGTGGCTTGTCAGTAGTCGTTATATCGGTGTAGGACTGGTTTGACGGGTTTTTATAGTTTATGGTCTCGGTAGTTGGTACGGTATGTGGATTAGGACAGCTATATAGGTATAGAAAGCTGCTCACCGGGCCTGAAGGGTCAAACAACAACAACAACAACAACGATTATTTAATGTGAAGGGTTCAATTTAAGATAAGTAAGTGTCAAAATGACTAGACATGCAAGAAATTGCACTGCTGGAGCAGTATATACCTATCATGAGAAGAAAAAAGATAATAAAGCATGCGGGTATGGTACTCAAAAAGCTCGTATTGGAAAAGATTCTGTTAAAGACTTTGATTGCTGTTGCCTGACTTTGCAACCATGCCGAAACCCAGTAATTACACCTGATGGTTTTTTATATGATAAGGAGGCTATATTGGAATACATTATTCATCAGAAGAAAGAAATTGCTCGAAGGATGAAAGAGTATGAAAAACAAAAGAAGAAAGATGTTCAGGAAATGGCAGAGCTTGCTAAAGCCGAAGAAGAATCCCAAGCCCAAAAGTTCGTGGAGATGGAAAAAAGTATTGTTAGTCAACCATCCACTTCATCTGCTTCAGATGAACCTAGTATTTCTAACATCAGCAATGGTAAGGAAAAAATTTTGCCCAGCTTCTGGATCCCTTCTCTAACACCCAGTTCTGAAAAAGTGAAAATAAAAAAGCCAGAGAAGCACGTGTTATGTCCAATGAGTGGTAATCCACTAAAGGCTAAGAATCTGATGCCTATTAAATTCACTGAAGTGCATGATCCTGATGACAAAAGATCATTAATAACAAAGAAAGACAGATATATGTGTGCTGTTACTCATGATATACTGGGTAATTCAGTACCTTGTGCAGTGTTGCGTACTTCTGGAAATGTTGTTACAATGGAATGTGTAGAAAAGTTGATTAAAAAAGATATGCTTGATCCAACTAATGGCATGAAGTTAAAAGAGGAAGATATCATTCCACTACAAAGAGGTGGTACTGGTTATGCAAGTACAAATGAAAAGCTGGATGCTAAAGTCAAAAAGCCAGTTATGATGGCTTAAAGTATTTGAAGTGATGTTATATTTTTTTCCCTTGTTAGGTAAAGTGTAGATATTTATAGAAGAACCTTATTATATTTTAACTAAACTGTAACTACAATGGTTTGTTACAAGTTTAAAAACATCACAATTATAATAAGTAGATTTTAAAAGCTTGAATGCAGCACCTTGTAACAAGTAAACTCTATAGAACCTAAGGCATATTAGAATGATTTTTTGGTGTATTATGGGAATGTGGATTATGTTTGCATTGTATCATTAAATCATTGTAACCTATTTGAAAATATGAAGCAAGAGATATTGCTTAATACATTATAATATCTTATTTGAACATATTAAACTAATGGTTTAACTTATCATTTTGGTATTGCTTAAAATTCACCATATTTTTATGCAATAGGTTTTTTTTTTTTTTTTTCCTACACAAGTATGGTAGTACATGTGCATGTCTTCAAAAAGGCTTTTCATAGTTAATATGGAATTATTATAGTTGCTTTTTTGTTAGCTTTGTTGAATGTTTTGGTATTTTTCATTAGATGAACACCAGTTGTAAATTTTGTACCAAATATGATAAACTGCTTATTTCCACGTGTATTAATCTGATTATTAAACCCAAGTGGAAATATTTTTTTCGGTGCTTCTCCATTATCCTGTCGACCACTTTTCATAACAAAAAACTATAACGCCTACGCCAAATAAACAAATGGAAGAATGTTGCCATTGGAATCTAAAAAATAAATAAATACAAGAAATTCGGAAAAGCCCCACTCACCCATGTGTCAACTTAGCAAGCTTAAACAATCAAATTTACAATATATTAATGAAAACAGAGCCCAGTCTACTGAAAGAATTGTTCTCACTTTACATGAATATGTTAAAAAATAAATAAATAAAGTAAATAATTTTTACTATTACAAATTAATTCTGTCAGTCTCGAAGTTTTCAGTTTTCTCAGAAGTTTTTCTTACTTAAGCACCATATCTGGAATATATAATTCAATTGTTAAAATAATAATTTCAGTTGCATTTTTTAGCTTAAATTGCAATTAATTGAAATAAACCCCTATAAAAAAAAAGGTGTTTTCCCTTCCAAAATTTTATTCTCCACCGCCCCCCCCCCCCCCCCCCCGAGCATTTCCATCTCTAGGCCAAATGAAATCATCAACTTTAGGTTTGCCGTCTGCCGTGTAGTGAAATTATTATTATTAATTTTTTGAAATTTTCTCTGTATTTTGTATTTAATAAAATAGATATACTTTTAATTAAACCAAAATATATAATGTCATTAAGATTAACATTACCATCTCCTACCTAAGTTAGCTTACTGCATATGCTTTTTGTAATTATTTGCAAATGGTGTCTTTGTTAGACTTTGTGAGGAGATTTGTACTTGCCTAATGGAAAAATATCAGTTTGTCTTTGGGTTGCCAGATTTTAGTTGGCAGTTTTTTTTTTTTTTATTTGAACCACTTAAAAAAAGCTGGCTTTAATTAAAAAATGTATATAGATAAAAGGTTGGGTTTAACTGAAAAATAGCAAATAAGATATACTTATTACAGTTGAAGTATATAGGTATTTTTCCACTATAGGGGGCCTTGGTATTTAAAAAAAAAGTTTGCCGTAAATCAGTCTTCAGAAAGTCAGATTTGTTTCCACTGTAGGATCCTTGCCATTTTTTAAAAAAAAGTTTGGCATAATTCAGGCTTTAGGAAGTTTGCCAAATGATATAAATAGCTATGAAAACAAACCTAATCAACTCTTATATAGATCCCCTCAAATCTACACTGCTCTGAACCAGAGGTTGTGTGGATTTTAGAATTTTGCGGATTTCTGATCACTGTTTTGTTTACATTTTTAAACACTAATTTGACTATAGTAAAGCATTGCAAATTATAATGAATCTTTACAGTAAGTAAAATATTAAAATAATTGAAATAAATTTTTAAATAATTATGTAAAATAATAAAAATTAAGAAAAAGAAAATATTAAAAATAAAGGTCAAGTAAATAGTAATTAATGATGCAGTACAAAATATGCATAATAATAATGAAATGTCAATCTTTCTTGTTTCATTCAGCCTTATTAGCCAGAATTAAGTACGAAACACATAAAAATAAAAATGATTATAGAATAAAACTGAAATTAAATACTGACACAAAAAAGTAGTGTTGACTCTAAGCCATTTTAGCAGGGCGCAGTGCCCGGAGTCCCTTTTTATTTCTTTTATGTACCCGGTGTCCCTTTTTATTTCTTTTATGCGCCCAGCGGCCCTTTTTAACCTTCCGATGCACCCGGCAGCCCTTTTTAATACTTCCTATGCAGGGATCTGTTTAGGAAAAAATTGAGTCCTTTAAAGGACTCTTCACAAAATTTTTCATTTCAAAACAGGACCCTTCACAAAATTCTTTGTCTTAAAAATAGGTTTTTCACAAAATTTTTCCATCTTTAAACCAAACATTTCCCAAATTAATCATTTAAAAGTAAAATCTGACATGTCACTTTTACATATATAAAGAAAATACATGTATTTTACATCCATATATCTCCGTAAAAATGCATAAACAAGAACCTGAATATAACGATCATTTCAAATTCACAAAATTAGGATTAGATTTTTCACAAATATAAAAAGTTTTTTCCAATTTCACAAAAACAGGACACTGGGGAAAATGTCTGGACAGACCCCTGCTATGCATCCCGTGGCCTTTAAGAGAGTTTTACAGCACCCAATTGCTTTTCTTTATAATCAAAATCTGCCATTTTCTTTTCTTCTATCAGCATTTGCACGAAAGCAAGTCCATGTTTTTCTGCCCAGTCCCATTCTTAGCAATATGTTAACGAGAATTTTGAGCATGGGAATTGAACTAATCGGGAATTGGATCAGATTCGGATTTTTTTCTGGCAAATTTACTTCAACTCTTCAGATTTTGCGTGAACACTCTAGGGAAAATATCACAAATTCTATTAGGGGACTCTAAACAAACAAGTTCAAAATATTTTTTGTGAACAAGGTACAAGGGTACTTTTCGGTTAGCCGGGCGCCAATGATATTTATACATGTATATATACACACATATACATATACACGTATATCTACACATATGCATAGGTATACATAGACATATATGTACACATATATGTATGAATATATATATGTATGTACATACATATATATTTATATATGTACATATATCACTGGCGCCCGGCTAACCGAAAAGTACCGGTACAAGTGTGCCCTTTTTGACAAAATATACCCTTTTTTTAGAATAGTGTTCCCTTTTTGAAAAAATGTGTCCTTTTTTAGAATAGTATTCCCTTTTTAAAAAAATTCCGCCTGGCGGCCTTTTTTTTCTAGAGTCAACACTAAAAAGTAAACATTAACAATACAGCTGCAACAGTTACAGTTGCAGGTATTGTGAAGAAGCTACTGTTGTGCTGCATTTTTACCTTAGATATGAAAATAATTTACATCAGAATCATAAAAAAATGTAATTTTATTCCATATTTATACAGATTTAATAAACGAAAAACTTGATTAATTAAAAATTGCCTTGAAAGGAGATTGTAATTTCCACTGATATTAGTGACATCTTGAATTTTTTCGGAAGGGAATTCATATTTTCTTCATGAAAAAGCTTGAGTTCAGCCATATTAAAACTGTAATTACATATTAAAATGCATATGTAATAATGAAAAAATAAAAATAAATATTGAAAAACGGGGAAATGAATACCTGAAAAATAAACAATTTGGTTACATTTGCAAATATTGTGCAGGATAAAATATGGTGAATTTTTTCTAAGATATGTTAATTTATATCAAAATCATATGTAATGAAATTTTATTTAATAATTAACCAGCTGTAATAGCCAAAAGAACATGATTAACAAAAAATTTAATTAAAAAAAAAATCGCAATTGCCGCAGGTTTCAGCGCTATGTAAATTTTTTTCCTTCATCTTAACTGTACGTTTCACTATTTATATCTACAGCAATATACGGATTTTAGACGTTTGCAGACGTGAGGGCGTCTACTATATATATATTAGGTTGATGCAAAAGTTCTGCTGTATTTTAATATCTTTAAAATACTGGTAAAATTTTAATACCTGATAATTTTACCTATCAGTTTAAAGCAACCAGATATAATAAAATTATCAGGCTTCTTTATTTGAAATAAATTATATAAATATTGAGGAAATTACTTGTGTTAATGAAACATTGCATAGGTTGTCAAATTTCCTTTTCTTGCCAAGGCGATTTTCTCTATTTCACCAAGGCTCCTATATATCACAAAATACCGAAGTATGTTTATAAGTACAATTGGGTCAAAATAACTATATTACTTTCTTGCAACTTATTGAGCATTATATAAATGTACTTACCTTAATAAAATGTTTGTTTTCTTGCAATGTTTTTATGAATTATTGTTATTAGAGTCGTTATTTTTTTTATAGCGATTAAGATCATAGGGCTTTTATTAATATTTCAGTGTATACTCTGAGCTTTTTAAAAACTTAATACAGTAAATTCTGTGTAAGATGGAAATCTATCTAACTCTAAAATTTTTTCAAGTATTGACGAATACATTGACATAGAGTAAATGTTGTCTAAGGCTGAATACTATTACAATGGTAAATTTTCTTAGTACCAATCAATTAGACAGAGTTATTCTGTATATACAATTCAAACATTATTTCCTTTATGATAAGCTTGTATATGATTTTAATTAAATAAACATGCTTTTATTTGCAATAAAAAAAAAATAAAGGTTACAATAATTTTTTTTTTTGAAAATTAATTAAAAAAGTTATATATGTAATTACTTGTGTAATTTACACCCTTGCTTTTGAAAGAAAATTTTGATAAAGCACAAAGATTCTCATATTTTCACGTATATAATATTAGAAAATTTAAAATAATGAAATTTTAAATCTCACTGTCACTGCATGCATTCTAATGACTTTATTTTTACAATATTTCAATTAGGTTCTTATAAACAAATTTTCTATTTTCCGATCACTTTTTCTTTTTGATTCAAGCCCCATCCGCATTGTGTGCAGGTGGTAATATAACTAATGCGGTTTCATCAGTCTTGTGATACATTTGTGCTGATTTTTTTACATTTGCAATGTTTATAAAAATATTTATATTTTTATCATATTCTGCTCTGTTTACATAAATAGTAACATGGTAGCTGGAAAATCATTCGGTGTGATTGAAGTGTTTATTCCATATTAATTCAAAAAGAAATTTGTGCTAAACAAAGCAATTAAAAGCGTGTGAACATTTGTTGGTCCCGAATCAGGGGGAATACAAAAGATGTGCTAAAACATTTTTACTCTTAAAAGAGCAAGATATACTTACAACTAAATGTTTCTATCAAACCCATTAAAATTTTCTCTGTATTCTCTTGCTAACTTGGACTTATTTTGTTATTCTAGAATTAGAATGTTCCTAGGATTATTTTCTCTGTATTCAAAAACTATTTACAAGAACTGTTGAAACTTTTATACACTTTTTTAATCGAAACCAGCTTCGAAAGTGAAAGCATCCTCATAAAAAAATTGCAACCAAAATCGAAAAATATAAAACAGCCTTTGTGGAGATAAACCTCAGCTATCCAATTCAAAATAAATTTGTAAAAATATCGAAATGCAAATGAGATATTTTAAAAGAATGCTCTCATAGGTTTAACATTAGCTTGCAAGTGTCATCGTGTGACTGAAGTAGCCTCTTAAGAGCCTACATCAGTCATGCGAAAAAACGCGCAAGCTAATGTTAAGTCTCTGGGAAGGTTTCTTGGCAGATTTCTCGCTTTCATTTTAATATTTTTAAATGATGTTTTTTGCATAGGATAGCTGAGGTCGATCTCCAACGTTGTTAGGTTTTACTTTTTCAATTTTGGTTCCAGTTTTTTTATATAAGGCTACTTTCACTTTCAGAACCGGTTCCAAAATTGAAAATGTCCGCCTATAAAAAAACTGGAATCAAAATCGAAAAAGTAAAAACTAACAATGTTAGAGATCGACCTCTGCTATCCTATGCAAAAAAAAAATCACTTAAAAGTATTAAAATGCGAGTGAGAAATCTGCCAAGAACCTTCCCATAGAGTTAATATTAGCTTGAGCATTTCTTTGTGTGACTAGTGTAGTCTCTTCGATTTTGGTTCTAGTTTTTTTATAAGCATACATTTTCAATTTTCGAACTGGTTTTGAAAGTGAAAGTACTCTTATATAAAAAACTGGAACCAAAATCGAAAAAGTAAAAACTAACAATGTTAGAGATCGAACCAGCTAACCTATGCAAAAAAAATATTAAAATGCGAGCGAGAAATCTGTCAAGAACTTTCCCATAGACTTAACATTAGCGTTCGAGTTTCTTCGGATGACTAGCGTAGACTCTTAAGAAGTGCCTGCATTCCATATTTTAGAAATATTGTTACTCTCTGGGTACGCTAGTCATCCACCACATACCTGGCAAAAGTTATTTAAACTTTAGAAATATTTTAGTGAAAATATTCATTTAACAACTTATTGAAATAAATAGTTATAGCTAAGTTTTTGAATGCTATTCTGAATGCGACTAAAATTTCTACTCTGCATAAGATAATTCCAGAGATTCTTTATCTAATAACGTTCTCGAAGAACTATACTGTGAAGGAGAAGTTCTCCCCCACAGTATAGTTCTGCAGGTATTTTCTTACAATTTGCAGATCATTCACAGCATCGTAGGTAGTGTTGCCAGGTGTTCCGATTTACATGGGACAGTCTGATTTTCAGGATTTTCAAGACCCATTCAGTGGAACCACTGTATGAGTTTTCATGCTACACAAATTCTTTTAAATTTCTTTTAGTACCATGCTATTCATTAGTCTGCATCGACTGGAACTTAATACTGTAAAACCTGTGAAAACAGAACTTGTTTATAATGGAAAACTTTTATAATTCCCGAAAGGAATACTGCCTAGATGAAATATTATTTATATTTTTACAGGTTTTACAGTACTTTGTTTTCTAAAATATGTGAAAATAGAAGCTGTTTATAACAGAATCCTGTCTTAAAAGTAGACATTTCATAGCCTTACAGAAGGAACCCAATAGCAGAGACATTGCAGCACGGCAGCAGCACTGCACATTATTTTAGTCTTTGCAGATCAATGTAACAGCTGAAAATAAAATTCTGGGCTACGAAAAATTGCTAAAATTTCTTTTTTGTCTCTTTATTTATTGTTTTTAGGGTTTCGTTGCTCTCACGAAACCCTATTAGTCCTGCTTCGTTGTCTGTCCGTCACAGAGCCGGTTCTCAGAAACTGTATAACTTACAGACATGAAATTTTGTGTACTTACAGATGAATACCTAGCTGAAAATCACAAAATTAAAAAAAATCATATCCTCTTCCTCTTTAATAAAAAGGTATGCATTGCTGACGACTGGGATTTTCGCTAATCGTTGCCACAGATTAATCTCGGAAAATGAAACATTTGAAGTTACTAAAAAAATTAATTGCTCGAAAAGTATTTGTCAGAAAATTGTTAGACAAACTGCGTTAGAAAGGTAAAAAATTGTATTTTTCTTGATATAAATTTCAAATCCACTGATTATGCCATTTTTCAAATATTGAATTTCAAAAACTACCAAATTTCACAATGGCGAAAATTTCATGCGTAAAAAAATAATAACAGCAATGTGACAGCACGAGTCACAAATTATAGTAACTGTATTATTCTGTTAAAATATAAAAGTGAATTATGATGTCACGAGTGCATGATTTTTATTTAATTCTCGACAAATAGTAGATGCGCCATTTCTTTTTAGTTGTGAATAATATAGGTTAATTCACATTATTAAAAAAAGTAGCTATAAAACATATAAATCAATTTAAAACGGTAAGTAATAAATTGTAAACGTAATAATAAACCGTATTAAAAAAAATAACTTAGTGAAATAAGTATCCGTTTTTATGTTATTTTAGGATATTCCAGGTAAAGGCACATATTACTTTAAAATATAAGGTTCAATTCACCGATGTATTTAGTTTGATTCAAGGTTCTTTTGGAGAAACCGACCAGCGCAGCAGGCGTAGTCTGCTAGTTATTTTAATATATAGAGATAAAAAACCAAAAATCTAACAGCCTTTTCCTATTAAATTTAAACATTTTTCGTTATAGCAGTTGCCAACAATTAAAAATCCACAATAAAATTCTTTCTACAATAATTAATTTTCTATTGAAAGATTTCCATGTTTGAGAATAATACAAAGAGAGTATCAATATGAGTAATAGAGAAAGCAAGTAGATATGATGTCAGCAAGTGATTATAACGTCATATGAGTTTGAGGAACGTATTGAATCATGATAAAAACCCGATTTGGAAATATTGGCTTATTTTAACATTTTGAAGGTCTCTATACAACATGTTCAATTTTGAAATTGATTTTTTTTTAATATCGCATTTAGTCCACATGACAGATATTATGACAGACTATAATAGCGGGCTGGTTCAGATATTTGAAAAATGAGAAAAAAAGACCAGTAAATTTTTATTTTATAAAAAACAGGCCTTTTTTTTTTGGAAAATGAAATTTATTTGGATTTATTAAAGAAAGGATAAAGTGTTTTGAAAAGAATATTAAGCGAAACCCTTTGTGCGATCTTCAATCACACTTGCCCACTTGTTTCTTCTTAGGCTTTCTTTATATGTATACAAATTTCGCTTATTTTATGAGTTACTGTGATTTCTTATGATTGATCTGTCATTCTTGGGTCGCAGATAAATTTTGGTTTGCTGCAGATTAACACAGAGAATTCTGCTACTGGGAGAAGGAATGCTATGCAATTGTAATTGCTCAGTTGGAAACCTCCCCAAAAATAAATTTTGTTTCGGTCCCCAGCAATTCCATTTTCACAGATTTTACTATACAAATAGATGATTGTGTTTATTCAGTACAGTAAAACCTAATAAGACGGAATCACAAGTGATCCAGAAAAATTCCTTTTTATACAGGTTTTTGTCTTGCAGGTATAATTATATGCTATTCCTTCCATAGGGAGCATGAATTTTTTACATTTAAGACAGGATTCCATTATAGACTTCCCAGAGTTTCCCCCAGGTTTAAAAAAGGGCAGGGTGCTGCTGGTGAGAAAAGGGCACTTTTTGGATTCTTGAGCAGAGGGCACTTTTTTTTATTGTTAAATGTATTCTTTTGGTTTTTAAAGCCACTTTTAGTATTTAAAAGTCAGGGCACTCTTTTCAAGACAACATTGGGTCAATTGTTACTATGAAAGCAAATTTTTTAATGCAGAAAGAAGAAAAGACACTTTTTTTAATGAGCGGCAAGAAGGGTGCTAAATATTTTTCTGAGGGTTAAGAAGGGTGCTAATTCTTTTTATGAGAGGCAAGAAGGGTGCTATTTTGTAAACCAAAGGACAGACAGGACAGGGTGCAGCACCCTTCTGAAACTGTCTGGGGGAAACTCTGGACTACCAGTTTGAAACGATTTACTGTATTTTTATGTCCTGATTTAAATGCCACAGTCCCTCCTTTTTTTTGTCCCTCTGTCCCACTTTTTTGTGACAGCAGACCAGCTGGCAACACTAAAAGTAGGTGGTGTGGTTAAGACTCCTATTATAGGAGTTCTAGGTGTAATGGTCAAAGGCCCTGTCTTATTATAGAGTGGCGATTTCTCCCTTTTTTAAGGGATTATTCATTGCTGTAATACTCCTCATTTTCTATACCCTCCGTCATGCATGACGCATCAATTCATTTATCACTCAATATGTATTCATGTATCAAAAAATAATAAAACTGTTCAATTACAAATCACTCCAATAATCATGTCTGCAAGTTTCATGCATTTTCGTTTAAAAATGTGTCTAAATGTTTTGCGAGAAAAATATTTTTTTGAGAACCGCCCTTTGTGTGGTGCTGCTATCTAGTGGCGTACTGTCACAGTAAGACAGAAAGTAAGGGAGTTAGCTGGTTTAGGCAGTCAAGCGACATCAGTGCATTTTATAGATCAAATATTGGGGGAATTTCTTCTCGTTTTCAGTGAAAGTTATTACATGAGTGATTGTGTCCAGGTTACATATCTGAATTCAGGTATTTTTTCCATTTTCAGTACCGAAATTCTAATTTTTATGATAGTTAAATTCATAAAATAAGACTTAAAATATTAATTTCATATGATTGCTAAACATAATTAAAATTCATATTTTACATAATTTGACCTATCTGCAATAAATTATATGTTCCCTCCTTCCTCGCTCCAGATGGAAACATTTTCTTGCTAAAATTTCAGATATTTTTTCATCAACCGACAATTACGCCTGTTATTATGAGGACAAACTTTCTCACTTCTGAAGCTGAGAGTGGGGTCTTTGTTCAGTGCTGCTGCTATTTGCCTTGTACTTGCCTGTGTTTGTTCGTAAAAAGTAATAGAAAAAGATGGAAATGTATAATAAAAAAATAATTTTTTTATTGTACAAAGTTTTGATATGTACTCTATATGGATTTTAAAAGAAGAAAACTTGCTGAAAAAACTGAAATTTAGAAAAAAAGGTATGCCCTGCCCAAATATTTCTACTTTCGATTGCAGGCGTTAAGAAAATATGTCAGACATTCTTTTCTTTCTTTGTGAAATATGTGTATGGTAAGGTGGTTCTCAAATGACCTGCGAAACTTTCTGACACATTTTTAAACGCAAAGACATAAAATTGGCAGTCCTGACTATTGAACCAATTTGGGATCGAAATGAGTTTTACATTTTTTTCATACATAAATTAGGTGTCGAGTTATAAGCGATTTGTGTCACGTGACGACACGTTTTACCCTTTTCTCGTGCTGCCGCATCAGGAATTCAGTTCAAATCGCCGACTTTGACAGTACTTTTTGAAAGATCTTCTGCCTTTACCAAAAAATGGAAAACGTCTTTCGGTTACATAGTTTCTGAATAAGAACACCTGCCAATTTCAAGCGTTTCTGAACAAAAATAATATGTCATAAAGTAGCCAGTTTGGATTTGAGAACAGGCTTAAAACATGTGCATTAATTTCTATTTATGATTCGAAAAGCAGCCTCTAGGAGAGGTTTCACCTGAGAGGGCTTTTGAATCATTATTGCTTTTAAAATGCACTATTTCATTGTTTTACTTGTGCATAAAGTATTTTTTAGTAAATACGGGACATGCAAAACCAACTTAATAAAAGAAAACTGCCCAGTTAAACTGACGGCGTTGAGCTCACAGGCTATTCACACTAACTGTAAATTATATTCTTATTTCAAAGAATTTGAAATAAGCCCTTGAAAAATGAAGAAATCGACAATATATTAAGAGGGGGGAATCATATCCCCCGTTTCTGCTTCTTATAATTTACCAATGAACCCATAAAACTAATCAGAGAAGCGCCTTACCACAATGAACCTATATACAAAATTTGAAAAAATCGGATAATTCTGCATGAAAAATCCATTTATCTAAATTAAGGGGGGGGGGGGTTAGCCCCCCGTCCCCCCTTTATATTTAACCAAAGAACTCCCAAAACTAATCAGAGAAGCGCCTTATCACAATGAACATATATATAAAATTTGAAGAAAATCGGATAATTCTGCTTAAAAAAATCCATTTATCTATATCAAGGGGGGTTAGTCCCCCCCGTTCCCCCCTTTATACTTTACCAGTGAACCCCCAAAACTAATCAGGGAAGAGCCTTACCACAATGAGCCTATATACAAAATTTGGAGTAAATTGGATAATTCTGCATGAAAAACCCATTTATCAAAATTAAGGGGGGGGGGGTAGCCCCCGTTTCCCTCCTTTACACTTCACCAATGAACCCCCAAAACTAATCAGGGTAGCCCCTTACCACAATGAGCCCATATAGAAAGTTTGAAGAAAATCGGATAACTCTGCATGAAAAAAATCATTTATCTAAAATAAGGGGGGAGGATTAACCCACCACCCCGTTACCCCCTTCATACTTAACCTATGAACCCCCAAAAATAATCAAGCAAGAACCTTATCACAATGAACCTATATACAAAATTTGAAGAAAATTGGATAACTCTGCATGAAAAAAATAATTTATCTAAAATAAGGGGGGAGGATTAACCCCGCCGTTACCCCCTTTATACTTAACCTATGAACCCCCAAAACTAATCAGGAAAGAACCTT
This sequence comes from Maratus michaelseni, assembly GCA_963931845.1. Classification (NCBI taxonomy): domain Eukaryota; kingdom Metazoa; phylum Arthropoda; class Arachnida; order Araneae; family Salticidae; genus Maratus; species Maratus michaelseni. The sequence goes on along the minus strand of OZ007591.1, from coordinate 76,533,566 downwards.
ATCACAATGAACCTATATACAAAATTTGAAGAAAATTGGTAATTCTGCATGAAAAAACCATTTATCCAAATTAAGGGGGGTTAGCCCCCCGTTCCCCCCCTTTATAGTTAACCAATCAATCCCCAAAACTAATCAGGGAAGCGTCTTATCACAAGGAACCTATAAACAAAAGTGGAAGAAAATCGGATAACTCTGCATGAAAAATTCATTTATCTAAATTAAGGGGGAGGTTTCCCCCCCCCCTGTTAGCCCCTTTATACTTAACCTATGAACCCCCAAAACTAATCAGGAAAGAACCTTATCACAATGAACCTATATACAAAATTTGAAGAAAATTGGACAATTCTGCATGAAAAAACCATTTATCTTAATTAAGGGGGGTTAGCCCCCCCGTTCCCCCCTTTATAGTTAAACAATCAATCCCCAAAACTAATCAGGGAAGCGCCTTATCACAAGGAACCTATAAACAAAATTGGAAGTAAAACGGTTATTTCTGTCAAGAGTTATCGCGTTACGTACGTAGATACATACATACATACAGAACGGGCGGGCACATAAGCTCTCAGGCTTTGATAGCCTGTGAGCTAATAAAAAGCAAAAGAGCAGCCAAAATAAATTTAGCATTCAGCTGCTTCATGGAAGGAGCCCGTTCTTTAATCTTCCGAGAAAAATAAAAGAAAGAAGTAAGAAAAAAAAAAATCCCTGACACCTCGGCCTACAGGGACAGGTAGATTTCGAAGACGCAGACCGTTGGACACCTGTTTATTGGGAATTGCTGAAGAAATGACCTTTTTGCCATGATGCGGCAGTTGAGACCGACCACGTAGGCAAAGCCAGCCAGGATTTTTTTGTTCTTAATTTCTTTGCTGTAAGGGCTCACAAGTTGGTTCATCTTCACTGTTATTAGTACTTGCCTCATCAATAATGTTTTTGTAAAAAAACAAATCTTCATTTTTTTTCCATTGATCACCATAGTGTTTCTTCAAAAAATTATTAACGTGATCCTTCTTTGATTGTTTTATTGTATTTGATTTAGGGATAACTGATGTATTCATGTTGAACATAACCCTTCCTGGTTTTGTTAGAGACATATGTTCCAAGGTTACATTTGTACGTTGTAAAAACCCCCTTTCTGTTGTTTTGATTGGCGAGATTAGGCGTCGCCAATAATAATTGTTGTAACCCTTTCATTTGTTATTTTTCAGTTTTAATTCTGATTTAGATTAGATGTGATGTAATTCGTGAACCGAGTGGCTGGCGGTATAACCAGCTTTTATCTGAACCAGGCTTTTGCTTGGTAACAATAAATTTCTTAATTTTAATTTAACTGAACTTTTTATTATGTGTAATATCATCGAGAATATTTTATAAAAAAAATAAGAAACAGTGAAAATTTAGTTTGAAATAGATCCTGATTCGAAGAATAATAAATAATTTCGATTTGCAATATCTTCATACGTATATGCAAGCCTCCTTGATTGGTTAAATTGGAGAGTGTGAGTTTAGCTGCAAAGCAGTTGTTGGATCTTGGATAATAATGTGAGTTATGCAGCAAAACGAGATTTTCAGCATTTTTTTTTCAGCCTTAATATGTTCATTATTGTCCAAATCACTATTGCAGTCCGATTCGCCTTAAAAAGACGAACACGGTGATATGAATAACTCAATACCTTAAAAAAGTGAAAAATGTCACTTTTGCATCTGCACCATTGAAATAAATTAAATATAAACCACCGAGAACTAAAGTAAATAAATAAGTTAAATAGTTTTAAATAAAAATTCTGGTGTGAAATGTTTTTATCAAGGTTGAGTAAAATTTCCGGTAGTTCTAGACAGTGTCGGACTGGGCCAGGGGAAAGGGCGCAGACCTTGGATTTTCAGAGGGCGCAAAAATTTTACCGAACTCAAGTCAAATTTACTTACTTGTGTTATATCTGACTTGACATGGTTTAACACATTCGCATAACACTACGTAAGAAAATGGCTTAATTTTATATCTTTGAGTCTAGATATAAACGACTTCGCTATATTCCTCATACATGTTTGAAGTTAATCAAATTTACACAATGCTACACAATTATCCAAAACATGTCTTGTAATATTAAAAAAACTCTAGAAAATTGAATACAGATTATACCTTGTAGTAGATTGACTCTAGGCTAGGACTTTCCTACTTTTTTCTTTTGTCAGTAGATACCCCAGAAGAGTCATGAAAAAAAGTGATCACCCCCTACCAATTATCCTGGGAATAAGGTGTAAAAAATACATAGGTACCAATTTATAGGGAATAATGTCTACCATTAAATTCTTTTCACAAATTTTTTTTTCGGGGATTGTCTACACATTAAAAAATGCAGGTACGTTGATTTTTCAAATGGTAACACCTACTTTTGACACTCTCTTTGAGTTCCCTGGATGAAAGCAACCTGGGAATATGGTACGTCTCTTAAATTTTCATAGAATTATAAAATAAAATGTGTTAGGGGTTTATCTAAAAATTTTGGAAAAGAAAATTTAAATCTTACAAGAAAAAGTATTGAAAACACTCATTTAGTCATCAGTAAAATTATACAAGAATTTTAAATTTATCGCTACCTTTTTATATCTATAAAAGTGAACGCTACAAAATGTTTCTAGTAAGTACTTGTGATTTATTTTCTGTAGATCCTTTGACAACAGAAGACGGTCCCTTTAGATTTGAACTGTTGGAAATTTCTCTACAGAAAACCTTAATAATTAATTTTCGAGACAGTCTTATATATCTTGTTTATATCTCGAAAATTAATTATTCATTGAGCTACAAACTTAAACAGCGATGTTTTTGATGATTGTCGTTTTTTTATACAAAAATTAATGTAGATCATAATTCATAAATTCTAATAAGAATTTATTAATAATTTTCATAATTAAAAAGTCTTTGAATAAAAAAAAAGGCCTGGAATATGTTTGGGTCTATTGAGTCTGTTTCATTAAAAAATTAATAAAATTTCAATCGATTGATTTTTATAAGTTTCTTAAATGGACTTTACAACAACGCATCCTCAAACTTTAAACTCTTCTAACTGTTTGATGATTTAAGATAAAGTATATAAATTATACCTTTTCGCGGGCTGTCTCGATCCCAGGAACTCAAATGGGGTGTTACAAATTTGTATTATTATTTGAAAATTCAAAGTTGATATAATTTTTAATATGTAGGTGACCCCTGAAACATAATTTATGCACAGCATTAATTAGTAGACATTATTTCCAATAGATTGGTACGGGGGGGGGGGGTCACCTTTTTTTTGTTCAGGACTGTAAATTAACACATTAGTCTAACTTGATATATCCATAGTTGTTGTCAACGCAAAAAAAGAAAAAGTAAAAAGAAACTTGTTTTACTTTCTTAGAAATTTCAGGCTTTATTACAAGCTTGGCGATATTTATGATTTTTTTAACAGTCATCTTGCTGTGAGATGTTTATTAGACCATTATTTTGTAGCTTCGTTAACCAACGATTGAGTTTGGTTGTCATACCTACATTGGCCAGACATTTGTCTGTTAGTTGGACCAACAGCTAATACTGCGCCTGTATCGTTGCCCTAAAGATATAAGTTGCCATTTGACCAACAGTTATGTTTACTGGCAAAACTGCGCCAATAATAATGATAAAATATGCTAATAATTGATCCTGTTTTAATTAGAAACTTAAACTAATTTGTTGATTTTTTAGGCAAAAATTAATTATGCTTCTAGAATTACTGATTAAAATTTCTTATAATTTGGTTACCTTAGTTTCAGTAATGTTTCATCATTTACCATTTGTATTGTGTTGCTCAGAAAATTCGTACCGTTTGGGAAAATTAATTCGTACCGAAAAATTCTGCCCTTTAATTATTAGATATTAGCTATCGGAATTAATGTCTTTTAATTAAGTGATAGAATTTTCCGGTACTAATTAATTTTCCCAAACGGCATGAATTTTCCAGACAACCCAATACTTTAACGGATATCGCTAAAATTATTATGGAAATAAATTTCATCTTTATGACTATTAAGATGCAAGAATATCAGTACTAAGAGCTAAAACCTCCTTTTAAAAAACATATTTCTTTAACGTAAGTCATAAAGTCAGTTATGAACGTGGTATAGTTGCAATTTCTGATATAATTTGGCAGCAAATGCTTATTTAGAAAAGTAGCATCTTTAAATGGGATCTCTGCACGTGTCTGACTCATCACACACACGCACAAAAAAAGATTCAGTATGCAAATTGCTTTCAAAAAATATTTATATCGAGAACAAAAATGTACTTTCAGTATGGAAATATAAATTTTGAAACTAAAACTCATGCTTGATTTTTTCTTTTGAAAAAGTACCACATATTATGGCAGTATTTGAATGTCCAAATATATAGGGGTATTTGAATGGGGAAATAACAGTTGCTTGTGAAAATAATAGTACACTTGCGCAGGATTTGGGATAAGGAGAGGCCGGAGGAGGAAAAGGGTTTTGTATGCTTAAAAATGACTTTATGAATCCTTAAAATTCTAAATTGATATCGCACAAGAAAAAGTTTTAAAAAATAGTGATTAGTTACCTTAAATCACTAAAATAATTAAGTAAATTTACTTTTCTCAGCACACTCTTTCCATGATTTGCAAATTTCTTATCATAATTAGAGATCAAGGGAAATATTTAAGTTTCCATAATTGAACGAAATCCACCGGGGATTGTAATTTTGCTATCAACAGGATTTTGCAGCCAGCATTTTTTAATTAAAAAAACCTACAAAAATTTCTCAATAGTAACCATCGCTTTATTTAATAATCGATTTTTCTGTTGTTAAAAAAAAAAAAAAAAAAAAAAAAAAAAAAAAAAAAATCAATGAAATTTTTTTTATAAAACATTTTTTTATCTCTTTCTTTTATAAAGTTGTTTTCGAAAAGCATGGTTTCAAATATAGGTGCATGGTGCATTTAGGGCCGGCTTTAAAGGTTCGCAATGTGACCGCCTTTGGGTACTAGCAACTAAAGGATAGAAAATACGCAAAATATTTGATCTAAGATTAAGACTAAAATATATCATTTTAAGATCCAATGAAAGAAATTTTTCTCGGGACACGGGAGTAGTACCTGGGCGTAGCGTAGTAGTAATAGAGCTTTAGTAGCCACGGCCCATAAAGACTACTAAAACTTTCTCTAGGTGCACGGTTTCTACCTCAATCGTATGCAAACACGCCTGCTTTCGGTTCCGATTCTGCAAATTCCTTCGATGTATCTTTAATACCTTTATGATAATAAAAATCTCTCTCTTTTGCTATCTGTCTGTTAATTCATCATGATCCCGAACCAAAAATTCGAAATTTAGTACACTAATCAGAATGCATGCGTAGGGAAAGATCGGGTAGCCCCGGACACTTGGATAAATTGCAAATAAAAAGAACATGAATGAAATTTCTCTCTTTATTTTATACTTAAAATAAAATTATGAACTTCTTTAATGATTTTAATTAAACATTGCTAATAATTTCAAATTATTTAACGAAATATACTGAAAATAGTTTGGCCTTATTTTTTTGGCGTCACAAGAAACGGCGGGTAGCCCGGACATATTAATCGTGTCCCAACCGTCTTTTGGCCTTACAAACATCACAATTATAATAAAAATCCGATGCATCTATATAAACACCATCTTCATGGGCCCAGTCTTTGCATTCCTGGCACTGAATCCAGTCTTCTTCAAATGTTTCTCCGCATAGGATGCATTCTATCTCGTTTTTTCGAAAATTTATTGACGAAAACAAAACACTCACTCACGACTAACTTAGCGTCCACGTCGCAATTAAACTGTTTTTGTTTCGACTCTAGAGGGCGTTCATTTACAATAACTCTTTATTTACGCAACACCTTGAATTTCTTAGAAATTGGAATGTCCTCGGTTACCCGCCGTCCACGGCTACCCGACTTTCCCCTATAGCCGGTAGGAAATATTGGAGTGATTGAGGGTGCGAATTTGCCCGTGGTTGAGGGCGCACCGGTCCTCGGGCCTGTAGGCCGGCGGGCCAGTCCGAGCCTGGTTCTAGATCCTACAGTTAATGAGTGAGAAAATGTGTTAAAATTTTCACGTTGAAAAATATTTTTCTGAAACTGCTTTTTGTGTGGTGCTGCTATCTAGTGGAGTACTGTCATAATAAAGTAATAAAGGGAAAGTGTATTTCTTATAATATATTACATTATATAATTTGTATTGTCATAATCTCCTGTTGATATTCCGTGCTAATTGGTTGATAATAGTATTAAAACTCTAAACTACATCTTGCACTTTGGCTTTATTACGATTTTTATTATTTTTTACATAATTATAGGAATTACAAATTTTCTGTGGATAACTTTACAGATTTTTTTTTCGAAACATTAAAGAAACAAAGCCATTACAATTACATACTTGAAACTATGAAAACATCTTTAAGTAATGTATAAAACTTCTTGTGGTTAGAATTTGGTGTTAGTTGCATGTGTTAACGGGAACAAAATAAATAAATAAAAACCCTACACAATCACATTTTCCTATTCTAGTCTATGTGTCCAATAATAGTAAAAATATCAGTTGAAAAAATCGTGAAAAGTAACAACAATTAATTTGTTGTTTTCATTATAAATGCAGCCTTGTGCTTAAAAACAAAATATTCAGTTGTTTTCATAGGTTGACCAAGACTGTTAATTGGTTATTATTATTATTTTTAATTAATAACCAGTTTTGTTTAATCCCCATAGGGCTTTTGCTGATGCTTAAATGCACTACATACTTTTGAAAATCATTCAGTTTAATTAGAAAATAATAATAATAAAACTGAAAGAGCTTTTGTTTTTGTGTTTAGCAGTAAGAGTAATATTGTGACGTGACTTATTAGCTTTTTGATAATCATTGAATATATTACTGTACTTGTACTCAAATTAGAAGAAATATTTAGTTCGTAATATAGACAGTAGATGGCAGCATCAAACAGTTAGTCTTTTGAAGAAAGAGCCTGTTTGCTGTGTTTACCGAAGAATTTACATACATCAGTTGAAAATTATGTTTGTAAAAAACACCATAATTAAAAAAAAAAAAAAAAATTATAATTTTTTTCCTTTTTTATGCTATACATTTTAATAAAGGCATTAATAAGATTTTCAAGATATATTTCATGTTTCTGGGGAATTTTTAACATGCACCTCACCTCCTACTTTACTCATTTCTTTATTATCCTAATAATATTATAAATCCTAATAATATTATAAATCTGATTGTGTGCAAATGTTAGGCTGAAGCCAGCATCAAAACGAAGCATTTAATTATCCTGTATCTTTGCATATAAGTTGATTATAACCCTCAAATGAATATAGGCTGGTTTTCGTTTATTTTATTTCAATATTTTTCTTAAAAATTAAAATTGTCATTATTTTCTTACAGAATAAATGGACATTTTTTCGTATATTTTACAATGGTTGGTTGGTTTGGCTGGTTTGACCCAAAGGGCCCGGTTTTGCAGCTTTTTTAAAAATGGTTAAATCTGGAGGCACGGCAGTGCCTCCGCCAAGTCGAGAGAGGACAGCCGTAAGCATACTTTTCTGGAAGCAACTCAGGGCACTTTTGACCCCCCCATATCTCCGCGCTGGAATATCCCAAAAATTTTAAACTTCAATTATAGAGAGTATTCGGCCCACAGGACCAAAATTTAAAATTACAACTTTCTGTCTTTTCTAGTTCAGGCGATATATGAACTCAAACATTCGATTTTTTGTCACTTCTTACTCACTCGTTCACGCGTCATCAAAAAGATTGGGTAGATCCCGTAGCCCCAGAAACTTGACATTTGGTAAAAAGGTAGTGTTTAGGATACAAAGAAAGGAAAAATTATAAAATCCAGAAAATTCGAAAAAAAAACATTCGAAAATTCAACAAATTCCATCAAAATTGAAAATTGAAAATAATACGATCTTGTAGTCTTGGAAACTTAAGATTTGGTGTGAAGGTAGTGTTTAACATCCAGAAAAAGAAAACATCAAAAACACCAAAAAAATCGAAAGCAAAATTGAAAAAATCGAAGAAATTGAAAAAAACCGAAAATTTGAAGACAATCCGATTTTGTTGCGCTAGAAAATTCAAATTAGGAATAAAGGTAGTATTTAGGATACAGAAAAAGGAAAATTAAAAAAATCCAGAAAATTCGAAAAAAAAAATAAAAAAATTCGAAAAAAATTGAAAAAATGAAAATAATTTGATACGATAACGCTCGTATTTATAAATTAATTTGGATGAAACTAATTGTGTGTATTAAGCTCACCAATGCCTCGACCGAGTTCGTTGGCCAGCTTGGTCCGCCATCTTGTTTCAAGATGGCGGCCACGGAAAATTTTAAAACTGAAATAAATATACAAAAAAGTTAAAAAATCAAGTTTATTTTTTAATTAGGTGTTAGGACTTGATACAAGGATTCCAGAGCATTTTTTGTTTTACCTCTATCTTAAAAATTGGCTGAGATAGAGCAGTTTGAAATTCTAGGGTGGCTGACATTTTGAAACAAAACAGCACATTACAAAAAACCAACGATAAATTTATGGTCAATAATAGTCAAGCAGGTGCAATCCCGAATGAATACTCCGTGTTATTATAACTGTAACTTTGACTTCGAAATTTTGATACGTTGCATTTTCTATTTGTTGATATTTTTGAACTATGATTTACGCTAAGTGAAATGTTGTTGTTGAAGAGGGATTTTCCATGTAAATCCGAAACGTCCAATTTTAATATGTTTTTAATGTTTTATGAAAGTGTATTGTAATGTCTGTAATTTTAATGATTTTAATATAAATTTATAAGTTTTAGTGAACGCGATTTCTCGCAAATTATTTTCTTTCATTGTTGTAATCATTTTCCCAATCATACGCATAAAACTATATATTCATATCCATTAGCGCCAAATTCTCGCCAAACTTGGCGACAATTGGCGAAATCTCGCCAAATTTGGCGACAAAAATAAGTCTTCATAAATGAAGCCAACTTGGCTATAGCTCAATAATTTGGCGAATTTCTTATTCAAATTCAGTGTAAACGAATCTTTTGTAAACGGTTTCTTTGCATTTTAACTTGCTGTTTTCGAGTAAGATTAGCTAAATTTTTAAACGAAGATATAGGAAAGCTACCTTTTCCTGCCGGTACAGGCCGGAGGACTTTTTTATGAGTTGTCGGATGCAATCTATGTTTTGCATTAAATAAAGTAAAACATTGAAAAACAAATCCCACAGGATGGGGATAGTTTGTTTTAGATAGATTTTAAGATAATTGTCCTATTAGCTAGTACACCTTCCGTTATTGTTTTGTGTTATTTTCCCCGGATTATGCTTTTTTCTTTTGTTTACGAATTTTGTAATAGAAAAGTTCCGCTATAGTCTGGCTACGTTATAGACCTTTTTTTTTTATAGACAGGTTCATTTTCTTTCACAGGCTTTACTCTATTTAATTTATATATGAAATATTTGTTGTTAAAAGATGTTGGTCGCACAAAAATTTTCACATCTCTCCCTCCCTCCCGACATTACTGGTTGGTTATGGCTTGATAGTCCTTTCTAAATAAAATCATGGTGATTCTAAGATTCTCTTGATTTATCTCTAAATTGAACATAAACGATCCTAAGAAAACGGATCAATGAATTACTATATTGGCATGAGGAAATTTAGTTGCAGAAAAATGGAGCATATAGCTAACATTAAGTCTAATAGGAAAACCACAGCCTTGGCAAGATCTGGAGGCACGGCAGTGCCTCCGCCAAGTCGAGAGAGGACAGCCGTAAGCATACTCTTCTGGAAGCAACTCAGGGCACTTTTGACCCCCCCATATCTCCGCGCTGGAGTATCCCAAAAATTTGAAACTTTGTTTTTCTAGAGTATTTGGCACACAGAACCAAAATTTTAAAATTACAACTTTCTGTCTTTTCTAGTTCAGACGATATATGAACTCAAACATTCGATTTTTTGTCACTCACTCACTCACTCGTTCACGCGTCATCAAAAAGATTAGGTTGATTCCGTAGCCCTAGAAACTTGACATTTGGAAAAAAGGTAGTATTTAGGATACAAAGAAAGGAAAAATTATAAAATCCGGAAAATTCGAAAAAAAAACATTCGAAAATTCAACAAATTCCATCAAAATTGAAAATTGAAAATAATACGATCTTGTAGTCTTAGAAACTTAAGATTTGGTGTGAAGGTAGTGTTTAGTATCCAGAAAAAGAAAACATCAAAAACACCAAAAAAATCGAAAGCAAAATTGAAAAAATCGAAAAATCGAAAAATTTCAAATAATCCGATTTTGTTGCGCTAGAAACTTGGAATTCGGAATAAAGGTAGTATTTAGGATGCAAAATAAGGAAAAATTAAAAAATCCAGAAAATTCGAAAAAAAATTAAAAAATTCGAAAAATTCGTAAAAAATTGAAAATATTAAAATAATTTGATTTTTTAGCCTTAGAAACTTAAAATTCGCAGTAAACATACTGTTTAGGATTCAGAATAAGTTAAAATAAAAAACGCAATAAAATTCGAAAATAAAATCCAAAAGTCGGAAAAATCAAAAAATAAGGAAAATTTGAAAATAATTCGATTTCATAGCGCTAGAAACTTGAAATTTGGAATAAAGGTAATATTTAAGATACTAAATAAGGAAAAATTAAAAAATATGCATAATTCAAAAAATACCCATAAATTAGTGCAGACGATATATGAACTCAAAGTTTCGATTTTTTGTCACTCATTCACTCTTGCGTCATCAAAAAGATTGGGTAGATCCCGCAGCCACAGAAACTTAAAATTTGGAATAAAGCTAGTGTTTCGGATACAAAGAAAGGAAAAATTATAAAATCCGGAAAATTAAAAAAAAAAACATTCGAAAATTCAAAAAAATCGAACAAAATTGAAAATTGAAAATAACACGATCTTGTAGTCTTAAAAACTTAAAATTAGGTGTGAAGTAGTGTTTAGAATTCAGAAAAAGAAAACATCAAAACACAAAAATAAAATTAAAAATAAAATCGAAAAATCGAAAAAAATGGAAAAATTTCAAATAATCAAATTTTGTTGCGCTAGAAACTTGGAATTCGGAATAAAGGTAGTATTTAGGATGCAAAATAAGGAAAAATTAAAAAATCCAGAAAATTCGAAAAAAAAATCAAAAAATCGAAAAGTTGGAAAAAAATTGAAAAAAATTTAAATAACTTGATCTTTTGGCCTTAGAAATTTAAAATTCGCAGTAAAGATAGTGTTTAGGATTCAGAATAAGTTAAAATAAAAACGCAATAAAATTCGAAAATAAAATCAAGAAATCGAAAAATAAGGAAATTTTGAAAATAATTCGATTTCATAGCGCTAGAAACTTGAAATTTGGAATAAAGGTAATATTTAAGATACTAAATAAGGAAACATTAAAAAATATGGATAGTTAAAAAAAATCGAAAATTTCAAAAAAAAAAAAAAAAAAAAAAAAAAAAAAAAAAAAATAAGAAAAAGAGAGAAAATGAAAATAATATGATCTCGTAGTCTTAGAAACTGAAAATTTTGTGTAAAGGTAGTGTTTAGGATTCAGAAAAAGAAAAAATTAAAAACACAACAAAAATTGAAGAAAAAAAAAATCGAAAAAAAAAAAAAACGAAAATTTGAAAATAATTCGATTTTGTAAAGCTAGAAACTTAAAATTTGGAATAAAGGTAGTATTTAGGATACAAAAAAAGAAATAAATAAAAAATCTGTAAAATTCGAAAAAAAAAATCGAAAATCCGAAAAATTGAAAAAAATTCGATTTTGTAGCTTTAGAACTTAAAATTCGGCGTAAACTTATTGTTTAGGATACAGAAAAAGGAAAAATTAAAACACAATAAATTCGAAAATAGAATAAAAAAACTCGAAAAAGATCGGAAATTTCAAAATAATTCGATTTTGTAGCGCTAGAAACTTGAAATTTGTAATAAAGGATACAAAATAAGAAAAAATTAAAAAATCCAGAAAATTATAAAAAAAATTCGAAAATATCAAAAAATGAAAATAATTTTATCTTGTAGTCTTAGAAACTTAAAACTTGGTGTAAAAGTAGTATTTACTATTCAATAAAAGGAACAATTAAAATATTCGTTAAATTCGAAAATAAAATCGAAAAATCGAAATATCTTTAAGAAATCGAAAATTCGAAAACAATTTGATTTTGTACTGCTAGAAACATTAGTTTTAAGATAATTGTCCTATTAGCTAGTACAACGCCCCTAATTGTTTTATGTTATTTCCCCCGGATTATGGTTTTCTTTTTTTTCGTTTACGAATTTCGTTATAGAGAAGTTCCGCTATAGACTGGCTACGATATAGGCGATTTCTTTATAGACAGGTTTGTTTTCTTTCACAGGTTGTACTCTATGTACTTCACATATGAAATATGGATTGTTAAATGTTGTCATCCCCACAAAACTTTTCACAGCTCCCCCTACCCTCCCGACATTACTGGCTGGTTATGGCTTGATAGTCCTTTCTAAATAAAATCATGGTAACTCTAAGATTCACTTGATGTATCTCTAAATTGAACCTAAATGATCCTAAGAAGACGGATCAAATAATTACTATATTGGCATGACAATCAGGTAACTTAGAATTAAAATCGAAAAATCAATAAATTTATAAAAAGTCGAAAATTTGAAAATAATTCGATTTTGTAGTCCTAGAAGCTTGACATTTGGCAGAAAGGCAGGGTTTAGTACACAAAGTAAGGAAAAATTAAAAAATCTGTAAATAATAAAAAAAAAGACTAAAAAAACGGAAAAAAACATCGAATAAAGGAATATAATTTGATTTATTGGAAATTTCCGGAAATTTTAATTTTGGCTTTCTTTTCCCACTAAAAAGTTCTTTTATGTTAAATATCAAGTATCTAGGGCTGCGAGTAATATCTCAGATGGATAGCACCTATCCTGGAACAATTGAGAGTACTTTTCACCCCCCCCCTCACATAACTTAGTGCTTGCCTAGGAACCTAAAATCTCTTTTTATCTACAGTACTTTGCAAACGAAACTAAAGCTTCAAATTTTTGATACCTGTAAATAATAGGGACAGAGTGTGGGCTTAGCGAAAATCAGTGGATGATCGCAAGAAAAGGAGAAAATCAAGAAAAGGAGGATTACTTACAAAAAGAAGTGAAATCTCAGCAAAAAGTCACCTGTAAAAAATGCAGCCAAGTCTCGTAACTCATTTACCGTAAAAAGTACTGAGATCGTATAAAGCCAAGTTTAACTATCTTATTAACTCTGAAATTTTCATTCGCAAATCACTCCTAGTCTCTACATCTTTAGTTAATTATTATTTTGTGACTTGGCAATTACGCAGCACAGGGAAATTATTACACCTTACTATGTTATGGGATGGGATGGGATGGGATAATTAAGGCAAATTATATACGCACAGGGAAGTTATTACACTTTAACATGTTATAGTATTATTTGATTAAGACTAACTATATACATCTCATTCTCGTGCTGCGTAATTGCCAAGTCACAAAATAATATTTAACTAAAGATGTAGAGACTAGGAGTGATTTGTGAATGAAAATTTCAGAGTTAATAAGATAGTTAAACTTGGCTTTATACGATCTCAGTACTTTTTACGGTAAATGAGTTACGAGACTTGGCTGCATTTTTTACAGGTGACTTTTTGCTGAGATTGATTTTACCGTTGCTAATACTTTATCGTTGCCAATATAAAATAAAACCCCTGAGTAATAATTTTTAATCAACAATTTATTTTCAAGTGAAAATTTTCCACGTGAAAAAGGAAAAGGAAATGAATTATTTAAGAATTAAACAGAATATGAAATGATGTCATATTAGAAATAAAACGTGCGTTTTCAAATATTTGATAATAATACAAAGTGCATAAATACGAGTAAGTATGGAAAGCAAGCGAATATGATGTCCTATATAGAAAAATAAAACAGATTTGTTTTGATGTTGAAATAAAATGATCTTGGGTTATCAAATTATTTGTGATTAATTTCTCTTTTTTTTCTTTTCTGTTTCACATGAAAGGAATTATTTTAAATGTACGTAATATATGTATTTTAAATGTATGAGTTGTAAATTAAAGTTCTGTGTTTTAAATGAAATGAGTGAAAGATTTATATTTTTAATGAATTCAATACGAATGATGGGATAGGTTGGCGATTTATCGTCTGCACACGGCTAACATAAAGATACCATATTTTTAATTTAAATTATAAAAGTAAAAAAAAAAAAAAAAAAAATGGATGGCAAATGTCAATGATATGCATCGCAAAATTATCCGTATCGAAAATCAGAAAATCTTAATAAAAATAACTATATTTTTTAAAAGAAAGTTGCTTTTCTCATAAAAGCTAAATATTTAATATGATTGTGTTGAAGTAACAGCATTTTTCCTCTATCATTTTCCCACAATCGAAAACACATTTGTAAATCGTCGTTTCGAACCGGAATTTAATTTTACATTTCTTTTAGTTTTAAAATAGGAAAAACTTTGTTGTCTTTTTTAAATATAGCTTTTTTTTAAAGTTGTTTCATAATAGATTTTTGTCTTGCAGGATAAGAAAAATTGTATAGATTTTAAAGAAATGTTTAAGTAAAATTACAATATTTTTTAAACTTAAAAAACAACAATGTTATCGAAAAGAAAATCGATCTTACCAACAAATTCGCGTAATGCAAAAGCAAAGAAGAAATAAAAAAGTAATGAATCTTTTCTTCCAGCCGAATTGTGTAAACTTGAACAAGCCGATCGTGCCAATTCATAACATTATAAACGTGAAAGCGCGTTCTATACAGTAGAATTTTTTTTACATATAGGTAGAACATTTGTGAAAATAGGAAGGTTATGGGTCTGTAATTAGGTCCATAGTCAATTTGATTTTTTTTTTATCAAGTGAAATTTGGCGCAAAATTAAATACATTGTTGTAACCAGATTTGTTTTTTGCGTGGTAAACACTTAATGGTATTTTAGATGATCATTTCCCCGCTCACCTTTGAGGCCAACTATGACTGTAAAACATATTAAAAAATATTAGCCGATAATTTTCTAATTGCTTCATGATGTAAATAGACTTCCTGGTTCATACTTTAAACGTGAATCGGTCATGCCATTGTCGTTCAATTTTTATTCCTAATCCTAACCCTAATCGAATCCTATCCTAATCCTGATAATAACTTTAAAGAATATTCTTTGACACGAATATGTAAATGAAAAAATATCCATAAATGGAAAATAGAATAAATAGAAATGGTAAAATAAAATAACCATAAAGTACATTTATTCGACACCTAACTCTAGAGAAAGCGTAAAAAATTTCAAGCGCATGAAATAAATCAAAATAATCCTATATATACTAACAAAAATATGTAAATTTAGATTATCAGATTTGTGTCGTCGGTATTTATTTGCTTATAGTGTTCTTGACGCGATAGAGAAAATATCGAGGTTAAATTGGGCAGAATTTAAAGTACTTTCTAGCAACCTTTATTTACATTTTAGAATCGCATCAGATTGTTATATCTTTGTGAAATATCTATCAATTTATAAAATCCTCAAGCAGTTTGTTCACTATTTACACCACTTAGCGTGAAGCACTTAATTTAATATATACATAAACAAGATAATGTAGTAAGAAATATATAACATATGTCTATGCAAATAAACAATATAATAATGCCCATTTAGCAATGCACACATATACAAATTGTACACCAAATACCACCTAAAATGCACTGTTGTATAGAAGAATTCTGCCAGTGTTGTTTTTTGTTTTACGAAGAGGAATTCCTCAATTTTCACGATTTTACTGGGTCCTCCTTTTTTCATTGGTTGCAGTTTCAATTTTCGCGATTGTATATATTATTTGGCATGAAATTTCCCTTTTTTAAGACTGGGTTATGTCAAGGCCCCTATAGCAAAGAAATACCGTATGGTCTCCTATAAAATGTGATAAAGCTTTGGTTAATTATACATGTTGTTAATTATCAAGTGAAATGTTTTACTAAGTTAATGCATTTATCCTTTTTTTAATGTTACGTGAACGAAGTCACGGGTAACAGCTAGTTAGTAATAATAATAATTGGTTAGACAACACTGGAAGCTATAAAGCCGTTTTCTTTACGAGAATATAACCGAAAGAAGGAAGTAAACTTATTAATTATGGAAAAAAAAACTTATTGAATTTTTTTTTTCTTAAATTTGCTTGAACCATTTAACATACATACCAACCCTTGCTTTCCAGCCTTCCGTTTTTTGCCCTCCTCAAATCAAATCAGAAAATTTATTTAACAAAATATCTCTTGTTTTTGTGTTCTATTTAATTTCTTTCATTTCAAACAAAATTTGTTGTTCGAAATATGTTTATTTGACTTTGGGTAATAAAAGAAAAAAATCGCAAGGTTGGCAGGTGTGTGCATAGAGTAGCATTTATTGTCCTACTAAGCAACGACTAACTTAGCAGCTTTTTAGAGAAATTTGTTACAATAATTCAAATGAAATCGTATTTGACCATTCTATTTCAATAAATAGTTCAATACATTTTGATATATAGTGTAGTTTGCCACTGGCTCTTGTAATATTTTTGTCATAACAGTTCAAAATGAAAATTTTATTTTGAAACTTCAAATTGTATCTTGTTTCATATCATAAAATTCATTGATCTGAGAATCACAAGACTTTATTTTGAATACTCACTAACGGTACAAAACAACTGTAAGTTTGTATTCAGATAAATAATAAGAAAAAAATAATCGTATAAAGGGTGGTTAACACGCTTTATTTTTGATAGATTTTTGTTTATCTGGGTACTAAAAGTATCTGGAAAAGAGAAAAGCAACTCAATTTCCGTTATCGGGGCAATGAATTATATTATGGACAAGTCATTTCCCGTAGTATAATTGGGTGCTTTCGTGTTATAGCGGCTCCCAAAGATGAATCGCCAAGCTACCAAGATTTATTGCTAAAATATAAAGCATCCATGACATTATGATAATATATGATGTATACAACATTTCGCGACATATTTGGCCAAATTATAGTCATATATGACGCATACATGATTTTTGCATATGACATGTGTATAAGACATATATGATGTATATATGACATATAAGACGTAAATAATATGTATATAATGACGTATATGACACATATATGAGTGTTTGGAGCATATATAAGCTTTGCGATGATATTAGCGAAATCATAGCTGCAACGGTGGCATAATCGTACTTGTGGGGGCCGCTATCACACGAAAGTACCTATGATTGTTTTATTTAAAAAAAAAATAGACCCTTCTACTAACCGACTATTTCTCATAGAGTTTTTTTTTTTTTTTTTTTTTTTTTTTTTTTTTTTTTTAACGTTAAATTATCTTAGTTACTTATTGAAAAAATCCAATCATATCATATCATATAGCGTTTATTAGAGTGGGTCGAAAGTGGGGCATTCCTCTTTAAAAATGAAGCCTGGGTCATAAGAATATTTACATGCCCGAATAAATATTTTGACTATGTAAAATTCTCTTTTGCTGAATATTTACATAATTGTATTTTTAATAGTCAATTTAATTCGAAAAAGCCATTTTTGACAGTAAATGTAACGAAGAATGGAAATAAAGATTAGTCTTCCAAAGTTTACTGAAATGTCTGGTTTCTGGGATTTTCTTGTCTTTTAAAACTTAAATTATGAAGAAAAAAATTATTTCCGGTGCAATTGTTATTTTTTTAAATGTCGGTATTATCCAGTAGCCCTTGAATATATAAAACAGAAGTACTAAATAGTAAATAAACTCAACAGTTGATTAAGTGCTGTAAAAATTGACCTGTAAAACCACTTTTCCAACAAGGCTTGTACTGATGAGGAGAAAACAGTTTTTGGCATTTTGAATCAGTTTAAACCATGGGCGCCGGCCGACCAGAAGAGGCAAAATAAGAAACATTGTGCTTATCTGGATTTTCAAATAACAACAATAAAAAATACTAAAATTTATTTTTACCAAGTGTCTTAAATTAATTCACCACGGAGGGAAAAAAGAAGATAAGAATTTTTCGTTAGCGCCTTCCTGAACCTCCTGTGCAAGACAGCTTTTAATTCTTTCTATTTCTTTTATGTTAATGTCTTATAGTTGTTTCAAATGGGGGTTTCAGGAGCCTTGCCTTCCCGCCTCTCCTGAAGAGAAAAAAAGAGAAAAGATTCCAGCTCTGTATTTTCAGGAAAAAGGGATAGAAGCTTATTTTTGAATTTAAAAAATTGCTTAGCACGGTGTTTAAAATCTTACTTTTAAAAATCGTCTTGAACAGCAAAGCGGGGGGTAATTATCGAAAAAATCTTAGTTTAATTTATTTTATAGTTATAATCTCTTTATATATATATATATATATAAATAAATAAAGATCTTGGTCTAGAAGACATCACCTGTTCTAAATGCTTGTCCTTCCCCAGATTTTGCTCTGCAAGTGCCCATGATTTAAAAGGCTGTTATTACATTTTGCTTCTTTCTCCTCGGTATATAAAATTGATCTCAAATTCTAACTCACTAATTAGCATATTCACGAAATCATTTTCATTTGTAAATGCATAATACTTGCAGCTACCCTTCTCCATGTTTCAAGGAATCGAGCAACGATTTTCATTACCCACTAAAATTAAAACTTTTTTTCAGAAAATGCTACCAACGTTGGTGGGATAAGTCACTTTACGAAACAATTACAATTTCAAAAAGATGGTCATTAACTTTCAATAAGATGTAATTAAACATATGTCACAGTTATGCGAAAATATTAAACATCGTTTGATTCCTTAGTACCTGAATGAGAATTGTTGAAAATTTCAAGAATATTAGTTTGTAAATATGTCACTAAGATTTTCAATGTCAATAAGAGGTGGAAAATATTTAGAACATCCTTTAGGTTCCTCATTGGTCAGGTTTGAAATTCCCTTCAACAATGTTAATTCTTTGGCCTTGAAATGCATTCTTATTTTTACTTTCTTCTATCTATAATAGAAGAAAGTATTGTAATCGAAATTTTTTTCGACTTCCGGTTTTCGACGGATTTACACGTTTTAGGAGTCAGAGATTCCGAAAAACATGTTTTTACAAAATGTCTGTCTGTCCGTCTGTGTGTCTTCATTGTATCATCGAAAAGTGTATGAAGTTATGCTTCAAATTGAACCTCATTTTTTTCCTATGTTTTTGGCTATGGCAAGCAGGTTCTATTAGAATTTGGGGATATTTCGACGAAAGGAGGCGCTGTGATCGATATTTTTGTTCCATTTCACTATTGTATCATCGAAAAGTGTATGAAGTTATGCTTCAAATTGAACCACATTTTTTTTTCTATGTTTTTGGCTATGGCAAGCAGGTTCTATTAGAATTTGGGGATATTTCGACGAAAGGGGGCGCTGTGATCGATATTTTTGCTCCATTTTCACTATTGTATCATCGAAAAGTGTATGAAGTTATGCTTCAAATTGAACCACATTTTTTTTCTATGTTTTTGGCTATGGCAAGCAGGTTCTATTAGAATTTGGGGGATATTTCGACGAAAGGGGTCGCTGTGATAGCCATTTAAAGATTTCAAATTCAAAAAGATGTGCAAATTCAAAAAAATTAGAAATCCTAAAACTTTTTTTCGTTAAATGTTCGGCCTAGATCCGGAGAATCCGCAGCAATTTTTGTTTTGACTCTATCTTAAAAAATGGCTGAGATATAGCGGTTTGAAATTTTAGGGTGGCTGACTTTTTCAAACAAGACAGCAGAATTCATCCATAAACGATTTTAATTTATGAGTTTTAGTTAACATGGTTTCGGCAAATTTTCTTTCATTGTTGTAACCATTCATCCTATTACATGCTTATCACTATATATTTATATTCGCCAACGTCGAATTCTCGCCAAACTTGGCGACCAAAATAAGTTGCCATAAATGAAGCCAACTTGGCTGTAGAGAGGACTAATTTGGCGATATTATCATTCAAATTCAATGTTGACGAGAACTGGGATTGAATCTTCTTTATTTAGGTTCCACGCATTTTACCTTTGTGTTTTCCAGTAAATTTAGCTAAAATCGTAAAACCAAGGAATAGGGAGGCTATCTGTTCCTGTCGGTTCAGGCCAGAAGGACTTTTCGTAGTTTAGTATACATCGGTTGTTCGTATCCCTGTAACCCGACGATTCGCAAGCAGCTGACGTACAACAGAATGACGCAAAATATTGATTTTATTGGCGACGTGATAGCGAATTTTGAAGTATTAACATGACTGAGATAGAAGAAGGTTTTGGAATTGGCACATCCGACTAGTTTAGATTTATCATCAGAAAATTGAAGTTTTTATTATATTTTTTCTGTATGTCCTTCTTAAAGGGATGTTTCTCTGCTTTTCACTAAGAAAATATATTTCTAAAATATATATTTAATTTTATTGTTAGTGTTAAATTCTTATCCATGGCTCGATAACTTCTCAAAGATTTTAACACTTGATATATAAAATTAAGTATGTATTTTTAAAGTACCAGGGGATCCTTCACGGATTGTTGGGCGTACCTACAGAATTTTTAATATAAACTGTAATAGATTTCTTACATTTATTTTTTTAGATTACCTACTAACAAAACCAAAAAACATTTTTATATGAAAAATATCAATTATATATTCAAAAAATGTTTCTTTTCGTATTAGCCGCATACACAGTGCCTCGTAGATAATGGTTAATAGCCGAAAAAATCGCCAGAGATTTCAGTATTTACAGCAGCTTTTTCGATTCTGATTATTCCAATGTTTAAGTGGGGAGTTCGATTACATATCTTTTAAATTTGTGTTTTATTTATTTTATTTTATTTAGTGATTGATTAAGTTTAAATTTCTTCATGGAATATTAGCCGGAGAGAATGCTGAACTATTTATACTGTTTTACGAACAAACGGGATAATGTATCAGTAAAAAGTATTCAATTTTTTGTTTCAAAGAGGACGTTATATTCATCTGCTCTTTAATTCTTGTAAAATTTTATTTCATTCTCTTTATTTACGTTCACGTTTTTTATTTGAAAATTAATTGCTATGGAAAAATTATTATTCCTAGTTTTGAAGATTTGGCAACTATAAAGAAAAATAGCTACATTTTAAAGGAAAATTTTCCATTGTTTCTCTTTTAAATTAATGAAATTTTGAATTATTAAAAAATAAAATTTTATAAAGTAAAAAAAAAAGTAAAAAAAAAAAAAAAAACCCTAAAACCATTTCTATAAACCTCTAAAGTTCAAAGATACAAAAGAATTAAATCCTCCGTTTTGATGCTGATTTCAGCCAAACATTCATACGCTTTCACGTTTATAACATTATTAGGATTCCATACGATAACAAATGCCTTAATAAATAAAATTAAAATCTGCCTTATCTACACATTCACTCGGCTCAGCAGCAGACAAAATATATTTTTTTAAATACAAATTAAACAAGAACGTCACTTTGCGAATAGTAATGAATATATTAAAACAATGTTTCATATGTCAATAAAATATAAATAAAAAACTCCGCACATTTTTTCACAGGGTTTGATTATCGCGGAGGCACATGGGGCACGTGTTCTGAGCTCACATTTCTAGTGGGCCTTAAAATGAATTTTGTCCATTCTCTGAAAATACAAATTAATACAAATTTCCATTTACTAACGACAATGAATTGTAATGTAAATTTTGAAATTCCGATAAGAATGGATAATACATGAAACATCTTTCATTCAATCCCGTAGGTTTAGGATTGATTTTATAATTAATATCTCTAAATAGCATATAATGCAGAGAATTTTACCATCCCGTAATTTTTAATACATTTTTACATATATTTATATATGTTTATAATATAATGTTTTTCATAAAGTTATGATATATTTAAATCAGTTGTCGCAAAAACTGATTCCTATTTTTTTTTCCCTAGCGAATTACAACTACAACTATTCTATCAAAAATATAGTTACTACTTTTACAACTAGTTCTTTTAAAAATTAGCAATTACAATCTACTTTTCAAAAGTAGTTACTACTTCGCTACTTTCAGATTTTGTCACAGGATTCAATCTACACTCAAAAATTGAGAACACGGATTAAGCAAATACAGTGACCCTTCATTATTTTGAGTCTTCCCAGATACAATCAAATAAATGCAATACAACCGAGGACATTAATTAAAAAAAAAAAAAAAAATAAATAACCGACAAGAAAATATTTTGTGTTAGTCACCAAAATCTTTGTTTATACACATATTACAGTTTTCTTAGCGAAATTGAGATAGATATACGCAATACAATAAACTATAGCTTTTTTTTTTTTTTTTTTTTTTTTTTTTTATGGGGGAGACACAAAAACAGAGTATATCTAAACAAGCAATATAACAAGAGGCTTCTACTGTACATAACATATTTATGCATAACCATTATACTGCATAAATTTCATTTACTATTCTTACTTTAATTGTTGCATTGGGGCATAAAATTACCATTTACTCATGTATTTACCGATAGTTTTGTTTTCCTTCAACACATTCTTAAAGCGTAAATTTTTTTTTTTTTCTCTTGAAATAGCATCAGTGCTCGCTATAAACTACTGACTAGCGGAACTTCGCCCGCTACGCTGGTTGGTTTATTACAAACGGTCCTCGAATTAAATGAACTTAAGATTGGGCGCCCTATTATCTGCGTATCCGGTCAACTCGGATTAAAAAAAAAAAAAAAAAAAAAATTATTTAGAAACCTGCAGAAACTGCATCAACGCAATTTTAAAAACTGTGAGTGTTGATTTATTTTTTGTCTGAAGGGTGAATTACGAAAATTGACCCAGCTGCCATTTCAAAGAAAGAGAAAATTTTTATTCCCATCGGTAGTGGGGAGAAGGATTAATGGGTTTCTCATTGTGTGTGTTTTAACCCCTCCCTTTCCCTTTCGTTCAGACCCAGTCCACTCTCAAACTATAGAAGGGGAGAATCGCTCTGGTATTTCTCCTTCCTGTTTAAAAAAAAGAGTTGAAGCATGCGCACTGAGACCGTTTTTGTGTAGAAAAAATAATTTGAAATCTGACAAAATGCTCTTTTAGCTTTAAATATATAGATTATTTGTATCGCTACATTACATTTTTTAAAATGTAGTGCGTTACACTATAAACTAAGAAAAAAGTAGGAACTACTGTAGTTTCGATACTTGTAGCGCGCTACTTCCGATCACTGGTTTAAATTTTAAACTGTGCATAAAGCTGTTTGTCATGTTTATAATGCATGGATTTTCTTGAGAAAGGGGACCCTGACATGTCCTGTAAATACCGGGCTTACATACAGTTGATCAGATCCTGGTTTCGACAGCGTATAAGCATATCTTCCTCAGTCGTCCTCCGTGCACACTGAGAAAGACGTTTGCTTATATACACTAGTGTGCAAAACTTAATAAACACAAAATGCCAATTTCTGAACACGTGAGTACTCAAACGGAAATTCTATAAAGAGCAAGTGTAGAAAATAGCTATTACCCTAACAGCACAGTCAGTCGGTGCAAAGTCTCTTTTACGTCACACAGGTCACAAGTGTCACCGTCACTACAATGAACTGAAATGTGACATCTTTCATTCGGCTCATTTATACTCTCATTTGGTCACTCCACTGAAAGTCTCCATGACTACTGCTTTTTGACGAGTCACCAACTCACCAGGTGACTTTACAATGAAATCACCTGGTGAGTCTCATGTGACTGTCATTTGGACACTCCTTTGTAAAGTTATCAAGATAGCTGTTCTGTGACGAGTTCCCAAGTGACAGAAAATGAAATCATTTGGTGACTTTTCACAAAGGAGCGCAATGATGACGTCACAGTACAGTGTCGGTCACCTGTAAGTCACTGTGCGACTTCATTGCGATATTAGTGGGTGACCCATCACAATGAAATGCTCACAATGACTTCAAAGTTGAGTCTTCAAATAACAGTCACATGAGAATCACAAGGTGACTACAAAGCCATCATCCTACATTTCCATCACAAAGCAACAGGCACAGTAACTTTTCAGCCGAGTCACCTTATAACAATCATTTGAGAGTAATAATGAGACGAGTGAAAGATTCCATATTTTGATTCACTTTTGTGACTGTGACACTTGTAACCACGAGGCTAACGATAAAGAAAGGCTACCGCGGTGCTTTACGCGTATCTTTTTTTACAGACCGCCGGAATCACGTGATGCTCGAATGCACCAATGCAGGTGTACGAAAAGAGCATCACGTCACTCTAGCGGTCTGTAAAAAAAGATAAGTGGAATGAACCGCGGTAGCCTGTCTTTTTCGTTAGCCTCGTTGTAACCATGTGTGACGCCAAGGAGACTGCACATACCGACTGGCTGTGCTGTTAGGGTAGTACTTATTTTCTACTCTTGCTCTTTATAGAATTTCCTTTTGAGTACTCCCGCCTTCAGAAATTACCATTTTGTGTTTGTTACTTAAGTTTTGCACACTAGTGTATATGCTGTCGAAACCTAGGTTTGCGGGCTCATTACAATTTACTGACATATAAACCGTTGTTTTTAAACTTTCGTTAAAAGTATTTCTGAAGCTTAAAAGTAAATCTTAGTTACTCTACCGCGTAAATAACACCTACCCATACCGCAGATTTTTTAATTTTTGTTCCCCCCTTTCGTTCGTATATGTAAGGAAAAAATAACCAGTTGCAATTGGAAAAATCCTTCGAGGTGGTTTCAGAGCATGGAGGGATATTTTCCTACCAGCAAAGTAATTAATTTCGATAGTGGGAAATTAATTGCCGCTACTGATAAAAATATCAATTCAAATACTGATAAAGTATTGAAATTACCCTCTTGCCTCAGCAAACATAATGAACAACCTTCAACTTTATAGCGGAGCAATATATCGCAATTAAAAAAAAAAAAAAAAAAGTGACCTTGCATGACGCAAGCGAAGATGAAAGTGAATAAAAATCTGTTGGGTTTTGCACCGTGGCACGTTATTAAAATCATGTGCAAGAACATTCTATAATCTATAAAAATAGGATAAATGTGTCAGAAAATACCCCATTTAGGTGAAAGTTTAAATTAGAAAATTATGAACACATTTATGTACTGTTACGTTTATTTCACTTCCATCAACTAATTGAACTTTTTTCTTAAAAATAAAATAATAATTTATTTATTTATTTAATTTTTTACATTGAATTAATTATTTTTTAGAATTATTAAATAATAATCCAAGACCGGTGGACCCATGCGAGAATTTCGCACTGCAGTC
The DNA here is from genome assembly GCA_963931845.1 of Maratus michaelseni. Lineage (NCBI taxonomy): Eukaryota > Metazoa > Arthropoda > Arachnida > Araneae > Salticidae > Maratus > Maratus michaelseni. Next base: position 76,508,242 of record OZ007591.1, on the reverse strand, counting down.
TAATATTTTTTAAATGTCGACTTAAACTTCTAAAGAAAAATTAAGGATAAAAATATCTGCAAACAAACATTAGTAAGCCAGAATATCATCTAATTTATACCATCAAAGTGACAGTGAAAACTGATCGAAGATAGCGAAAGGCACGCGCGAGAAAAACATTAACAATCGTACTTTAACTGCATTAAATGGTGACGTCATCCGTTTCGGGAAAAGCTTAGGACAAAGAAAAATAAATTGAATACATATATAATACAATTTAATGTAATTTAACAATTTAATCTGACATACCTTTTACGCTACACGTGAAATGCCACTGCTTCGAGTTATCGATCGAATGTGTCTTTTTCTTCTAAACATTTGAATTTGAATTTTTGCTTTTTAATCATAAATTTAAAATAAACACGTGCGGAGACGTCCCACTTTATCCTCTTTGTACTATTTTTTTTTTTTTTTTATAAACCTTGTTGTGCACGATATAATACGATATTTTATTTTTGTGCCAACATTGATTTGAGAAAAAACAATTCATTTCATTTATGAAAACAATGCTGATTTAATTTTAATTTAACAGAAATTTTTAATCAAAAAACACGTTTTAGCAAAATGTGGCTGTACTATGTCGGAAGCCGGTTCAAAAACCTTTTGAATGGTACCTCATTCATTTTTGTGAGTTCTGTAAATGCATAGAAAAAGGGATTTTGGCAGCAGAAATAATATATACCAGTGGACCTGTGCGAAGATTTCGCAATCTAATATTTTTTTGGCAATATCTAATATTTTTTAAATACAGGTTTAAACTTCTAAAGAAAAATTACGGATACAAATATCTGCAAACATTACTCAAACCAAAAAAATATCATCTCATTTATTCCATCAAAGTTACAGTAAAAACTGATCGGAGAAAGCAAAAGGTACGCTCGAGGGGAAAAAAAAATACCAATCGCATTTTAACTGCATTAGAAGATGATGTCATCCGCTTCGGGAAAAAACATGAGACAAAGAAAAATAAATTGAATACGTATAAAATACAATTTAATCTAATATAACAAAGCATGCCTTTTAGACTACACGTAAAATACCACTGCTTCGACCGATCAATGGTGTCCTTTTCGGTACTTTCATGTTATAGCGTCCCCCCAATTATAATTATGCCAAGGTTGCAGCTATGATTTCACCAAGATCATCGGAAATCTTATGTATGCATCATATATACGCATATACATATAATCCAATTCTGATATATATACGTCATTATATACGTCTTATATGTCATATATACTTCATATACGTCTTATACATATGTCATAATATATGCATCATTTATGACTGGGCAATATATGCGTAACGAAATGATATATACATCATACATTATTATAATGTCATATATGCTTTATAATTTGGCGATAAATCTTCGTCGCTTGGCGATTCACCCTTGGGGTCCGCAATAACACGAAAGTACCTCTTTTTCTTCTAAACATTTCAAATTCAGTTTTGCTTTTTAATCATAAATATAAAATAAACCCGTGCATACTATATCTCTTTTGTACTATTTATTTTCTTATAATCATTGTTGAGCATCAATATAATGCGGTATTTTATTTTTGTGGCAACACTAATTTGAGGAAAACCTTTCATTTCATTGATGAAAACAATATCAATTTAACTTTTAATTAACAGTAATTTTGAATCAAAAAACAAGTTTTAACGGAATGTGAGTGTTCTACGTCAGAAGCCGCTTCAAAAACCTTTTGAATGATACCTCATTCGTTGTGATGCGTTTCGTAAATTCATAGAAAAAAGGATGTTGATAACAAAAATAATACACTGATGTACAGAAATTAAGGGGCAGTGACCGATTTCAGACGTTTTGTCGAATATCTACTGAAATTCGTGAAGAAATGCCCGAAATGCCCTTGAACCTTGAGGATGTAAAGAACATGATTAACTTCATGTTTTTTCAGTGAAGATTTAGTCCCGAGGACAATTAGAGGGGGGGGGGGGGTTAATAATAAATTTAATAATAAAATAATATTTGCGTTTCCCCAAGAAACAGAAAATGCTCAAAATGATCCGTCACTGTAGCAATTGACTAATGTAGGTCTTGTTCAACGTTTTTGTGCATTTGTGTAAGAATAGCACGCATATTCTTGTTAATTATAAGATGCTAGCGTTTCTGTAAAAAAAATTATTATTATTATTTTATAGCATGCAGAGTTTTCAACTAAATTTAACACCGCTTTCCGAAAACTTGACAAAAAGTTGCAGAAATAGTATACTGCAATTTAAATATTAATATATTGAATATCTGATGAGATATGGGTATTTGTATGAAATAAATTTTAACTCCGCATGCGCGAACTATACCAAAGTTTTTTTTTTTTCATGATTTGGTAGTCAATACTATAGAGCAACTCATATAAAAAGACCAGTCAAATATCGTGAAAACTCAAAAAGATACAGGCAATACAGTGAGCTAATTGATAAATTGAGGAGGAAATCCCATATATTCAACATATTAATATTTTAATTGCAGTATACTATTTCTATAATTTTTTGGAAAGCGGTGTTAAATTCGGTTGAAAACTGCATGCTATTTAAAAAAAAAAAAAAAAAAAAAAAAAAAAAATGAATTTTTCGCAGAAACGTTAGCATCTTTAAGAATATGCGTGCTGATGATCTTACACAAATGCACAAAAACGTTGAACAAGACCTACATAGTCATTTGCTACAGTGACGGAACATTTTGAGAATTTTCTATTTCTTATGGAAACGCAAATATTATTTTTTTATTAAAATTATTATTGCCCTCGCTAACCAGGCTAATTGTCCTTACAATAAAATATTCACTGAAAATTATGAAGTCAAACATGTTCTTTACATCCTCACAGTTCAAGGGCATTTCGGGCATTTCCTCCCGAATTTCAACAGATATTCGGCAAAACGTCTGAAATCGGTCACTGCCCCTTAATTTCTGGACATCAGTGATAAATGCAAAAAAAGTTGAACATTGCTGAACAAAGTTGTTTTTGTAGTACAAAATGGTACTGTGTATTTTTACTCACAAATCAACAAAAATTGGGAGTAGGATTTTCTCACAAATCAACATCCGTATAACATTTTGCTGTTTGATCAGGAATAATTGAATAAGGCGAGAAATATGTTGTATAAAAAATATAAATGATTAAATATAGAAAGTCTTGCAGTATAGAAAGCTAGTCGGATATGCCAATCCCAAAACTTTCTTCTATCTCATACATGTTAATGCTTCAAAATTCGCTATCACACCACCAAAAAAAAAAAAAGTCAAAATTTTTTGTCATTCTGTTGTACATTAGCTGCTTGCGGATCGTCAGGTTACCTGGATGTGAGCAGCCGATGTATTATACTAAACTATGAAAAGTCCTTCTGGCCTGTACCGGCAGGAAAAGATTGTTTGGTCACCCTATTGCTTGGTTTTGAGATGTTAGCTAATTCTACTGAAAATACACGAAGCTAAAATGCGCGGGACCCAATTACAGAAGAGTCATTCCCAGTTCTCGTCAATATTGAATTTGAATGAAAATATCGCCAAATTAGACAGACATAGCCAAGTTGACTTCATACATGGCAACATATTTTTGTCGCCAAATTTGGCGATATTTCATCAATTCTCGCCAATATTGGCGAGAATTTGACGTTGGCGAATATAAATATATAGTGTTAAGCATGTAATTGTTGAAACGATTGTTACAACAATGAAAGAAAATTTGGCGAAATCATGTTCACTAAAACTCCTAAATTAAACCCGTTTATGGAGAAATCCTGCTGTATTGTTTCAAAATGTCAGCCAACCTATAAATTCAAACTGCTATATCTCAGCCATTTTTTAAGACAGAAGCAAAACAAAAGATGCTTTGGAATCCTTGGATCAAGGCCGAAAATTTAAAGCAAAAAGTTTTTAGGATTTCTAATTTCTTTGTACAATTTTTTGAAATTGAAATCTTTAAATGACTATTCAGCGCCCCCTTTCGAGGAAATATCTCCAAATTTAACTGGGACCTGCAGGCTATAGTACACTACTGGCCATTAAAAATGCTACACCATGAAGGAATGCAAATAACAGAATGATATTTATTGGACAAATACATTATAATGGGAAGGACAATTGATTACATTTTCAGAAAATTTGGATGTATAGATCCTGAGAAAACACCACCCAAAGCAGCAACCTCTGGCCGCAATAACAGCATTTATCTGCATATCCATGGAGTCGAACACAGATTGGATGTCATGTACGGGTACATCACTCCATGCAGCTTCAACACTATGCCACAGTTCATCAACCGTAGAAACGGGCGAGTGGTGGCGGGCCAGTCGCTCAGAAGCCATTGACAGGACATTTTCAATTGATGAGAAATCAGGAGAACGTGCAGGCCAGGGCAACAGTCGAACATGTTCTGTATCAAGGAAGGTCAGGATACTACGAGCAACATGCGGTCGTGCATTGTCCTGCTAAATCGTAGAGTTGCGGAGGCATCGAAGGTAAGGCAGAACCACGGGCCGTAACACATCAGAAATGTAACGGCTGCTGTTGAAATTGCCGGCAATGCGAACAAAAGGTTACCGAGACATGTATCCAATGGCACTTCATACCGTCACTCCAAGGGGTATGACAGTATGCCGATTTGAATGCAAGCTGGCAATGTGCGTTTTCTACGATGCCGCCAAATATGGATGCTGGCATCATGATGCTGTATATGAAGCAGGAATGTCGTCTCACGTCGTCTTTGATGAATCCAGGTTCTGTATGCAGCATCATGATGCTATCATCCCTGTTTGGCAGCATGGTGGAAAACGCGCATTGCCAGCTTGCATTCGAATCGTCATTCTGTCATATCACTTGGAGTGACGGTATGAAGTGCCATTGGATACACGTCTCGGTAACCTCTTGTTCGCATTGCCGGCGATTTCAACAGCAGCCGTTACATTTCTGATGTGTTACGGCCCGTGGTTCTGCCTTATCTTCGATTCCTCCGGAACTCTACGTTTTAGCATGACAATGCACGACCGCTTGTTGCTCGTAATATCCTGACCTTCCTTGATACAGAACATCTTCGACTGTTGCCCTGGCCGGGACGTTCTCATGATTTTTCACCTATTGAAAATGTCCTGTCAATGGCTTCTGAACGACTGGCTCGCCACCACACGCCCGTCACTACAGTTGATGAACTGTGGTATAGTGTTGAAGCTGCATGAACTGATGTACCCGTACATGACATCCAATCTCTGTTAGACTCCATGGCTAGGCAGATAAATGCTGTTATTGCGGCCAGAGGTGGCTGCTTTGGGTAGTGTTTTCTCGGGATCTATACCTCCAAATTTTCTGAAAATGTAATCACTTGTCCTTCCCATTATAATGTATTTGTCCAATAAATATCATTCTGTTATTTGCATTCCTTCATGGTGTAGCATTTTTAATGGCCAGTAGTGTAAAAAACATAGAAAAAAAAATTGGTTCAACTATCTGCATAACTTTTCATACACTTTTCGATAATACAACAGGGAAAATGGAACAAAAATCTCGATCGCAGCGCCCCCTTTCGTCGAAATATCCCCAAATTCAATTGGGACACTGCAGACTATAGTCAACAACATATACAAAAAAATTGGTTCAATTATCTGCATAACTTCATACACTTTTCGATAATACAATAGTGAAAATGGAGCAAAAATCGTGATCGCAGCGCCCCCTTTCGTCGAAATATCCCCAAATTCAAGTGGGACCTGGCAGGTTATAGTCAAAAACATAGAAAAAAATTGGTTCAATTATCTGCATAACTTCATACACTTTTCGATGCTACAATAGGGAAAATAGAACAAAAATCGCGATCACAGCGCCCCCTTTCGTCGAAATATCCCCAAATTCAAGTAGGACCTGCATGCCATAGCCAAAAACATAGAAAAAAAATGTTCAATTTGAAGCATAACTTCATATAGTTTTCGAAGATACAATGAGGATAGACAGACATTTTGTAAAAATAAGTTTTTCGGAATCTCTAAACCCTAAAACGTGTAAATCTGTCGAAAACCGGAAGTCGAAAAAAATTTTGATTACTTTTTTCTATTATAGATAGAAGAAAGTAAAAATATAACTGAATGTTCTCTCTTATATGCTTTGTTCAAAATTTCGGAAGTTGTAATAATTTCACCTTATTGGTAACGTATTTAATTAAATTGAAAAACAAGAACGAAAAATCATGCGTCAAGCATAGATTATGAAACACCTTCCAACACATCTAGAAAACGGTAATGTAACTTCACCATTAAATAAGGGGAAAGAAGATATGTAAGTAAACAGATTAAAAAACATAATATAACACATTTAAAAATCCTGTTTTAGCAATTACCTTCCATAGTAAAAAATTAGTCGTATTATTTTGTGCAGCTTTGTGTAAGATCTATATAGATTTTTAGCACGCTAAAATTTAGTTCAGTAGAAAAATAACCTTTAACAATTTTCGCCAATAGATGGAAATGCACTCAAATTCCTTTGTACAGCCCTGCATATGTTATCTAAAGACTTTTGCACACATCCCATATTAAGCTAACATTTAATTCAGGTAAAAAACGTTGGACACAACTTAAAACGCACTTTTAGCAATTACCAACAATAAACGGCAATGTATCTTGTTCTTTGCGTAGCAATTGATTTATATTCTACAATTTGTATACAAAATATAGTGCAGTTTGAAAATGCACAATACAATTAAAAACTACCCTTAAGCAATAATTCACTCCCATAGTCAGTAATACTTCCGAATTTCTTTGTGTTGCCATGTATATGAACAACAAAATTTATACACATACACACAACGTATTAGGCAAAAATTTAGTTAAACTAAAGAACGCAAACCAAGTTGAAAACGCACTTCCAGCAAATATCGCTTATAGACAGTATACTGTAACCGAATATTTTTGTGTGTCCTTGTAAATGAACGACAAATGCACTGTACTTTTTGGACTCAACAATAACAATAAATTAAAATATATGAAAAATATTATCATTTTGTACAGGAACTCATTAGTTTTTAACTGAGATGCTGTAGGGGAACTTGGGGCAAAATGAAATAGAGGAGCAAAGTGAAATAGTTAAATATTTTGCCTGTATGCAGTGGCACCTATCAGCCGATATTTTAATTATGTTATTTCATAGCAATCACCTTAAGATATCAATATATGACGTTAGTGACCATTTTTCAAATTGGAGGAATATATTGTAATATTATTAGATAAGTAAATAACTTTTTTTGAATTATATAATGATAAAGTTCTCATTATCAATATTGAAAATATAAATTAGACTATTCTGCTGTCTAGTGAAGTATTTGTTTATTTAAAATAGGCCTATTTTTGGTTTTAATTTTTTATACACATTTTTAATGCACATGCGGGGCAAGGTGAAAAGGGCAAGGTGAAAGAGACTTTTAGTGATGGGGCAAACTGAAATATTTTATTTCACTTTGCTCCTACAACATATTTATAATTTTAAAAGTGTAAAATGGTAAAGTGATTTCATTTCCTTCTCAAGATGGACCACATTTTCTTTCAGTCAAGTTCATGCGGCCATACAGACAAAAAAAGGATGTTTATGTGTGGCCTATAACTGATGATACAAGTCTTGGATACTATACAGAAATACTGGGAAAATTGTGGAAAGTGAAAGAACTCAGACATGGACAAATTACGTTTCTTATGTGGATTAGCATAATTATCACAGAACTGCAAAAAATCATTTGAAGAATTGAACTCGTTAATATGTCACTTTGTCCCATACCTTGGGCAAAGTGATAATTTTTTGCTATTGTATTACATCTTTAATACACCACAGAAATTAAAGAATAAAAATATGAAAAAGAATAATTTTATAAGGCAAGGGTATTGTTGTAAATGGGAATTCATTTCCTCTTGCATCATCCAAAACCCCCGTTCTACTTACAGTTTTGAAATATCAAAAGACAATTATTTACACCTACGCAGTGTAAAAGTAGAAGTGTACTTTGATTCGCTGTTAAAGAGACAATGAATCTGTGGCGCATGCGCGCAACTTTATGTTTATTCAGTAACTGTTAAGAACATTTTTATTAGAACTTTAGTTTGAACTCTAACTTTTAGTTTAGTTTGGTTTATGATTATGATTGTTAGAGAGCGTGTCGCTCAGTATTAGAAATGTATATAATAATCTGTGTTTTTTCGTCATGTGAAGTATTAATTAAATCGTGATGTCTTCTAATAACTTGAATTTATTTGAGTCAATAGTGTATTCATGCTGAAAAAGGTTTTCGTTTTTAGAAATATAATGAGCGTTGAAGAACCGGAGCACCGATGTCCCGTTTTGGAACTTAGAGGTAAGAAAGTTTGTTTCTTACTAATTTTATTAGAAATCAATTACATTAAAATTGATTATTTATATGTCGGCAGCTTAGACTGAATTTTAATATAGGCAGTCGGAGTTGTCACATAATTGTGGCATCCCTGCCGGGATCGGTTGCTCCGTAGTTGATTGGAATAAGAGATTCGAAATTGAATTAAAAGAGAATTAAATAGTTAATTAGAAAATTTCAACAGTAAATATGGACAAATTAAAGAAATCAAGAACGCCAGTGCGTTCCAACTTCACAAAGTTGATAAAAGAAATAGAAGATTATTTGCAGGCTAAATATGATGACTTAGATAGTTTGTCATCTGTTTTGGATAGATTTGAATCAAAATACGAAGAACTTTCTTCTTTAGACAAACAAATTTTGGATCTTTTATCTGAAGACAAAACTTGTTCACAAGACGCATTCGATGCTGAATACGAACAAATAGATAAATATAACACCAATTATTGGGAGGTAAAAAATAAACTATCTAGATACATAAAAAAGTTAGAGAAAGAGAGCAATCAGGATACCTCTCTATCATTAGATGGTATGAACACCAGAAGAAAGTTTAAATTACCAAAATTGGAACTTAAGCCCTTTAATGGCGACATAAAAAATTGGCTATCTTTTTGGGAGCAATTCGAGAAAATCCACGAAGATCCCGATATAGTAAACGAAGATAAAATTCAGTATCTAATTCAAGCTACTCAAAAGGGATCCAGAGCTAGGGAAATGGTGGATTCTTTCCCCCCTACAGCCGATAGCTATCCAGAGGCGATACAATCGTTGAAGGCACGGTTCGGTAGAACAGATATTTTAATTGAAGTATACATACGCGAAGTACTAGGATTAGTTATAAATAATTCTTTGGGACAAGGCCAGAGATTGTCCCTTGTTAAGTTGTATGGTAAAATAGAAACCTACCTTCGGTCATTAAAAATGTTAGGCGTATCGAGCGAAAATTATTCTTCGATTTTATATCCATTGGTCGAATCAGCATTGCCTTCAGATATTCTTAAATTATGGGAAAGACATCTTGGCACTTTATCTGTTAATGATAAACATAAAGATCAGGGAATTAATAAATTAGATACTTTAATGAAATTTTTACAAAATGAAGTTGAAATGGAGCAAAAGGTCAAATTGGCTAAGAGTGGGTTTTCTTTCGATAAAGATGTCTCAGCAAACAGAGAACTTAGATTCGATCATAAGGATAAAAATTTTTCCCTTCCTACGGCGGCCGAACTGTATAATGCAGATGATAAAAAATTGGAAGAACAGTGTGTCTTTTGCGAAAATAAACACCGTAGTCAAAATTGTAGAGCGGTATGGAAAATTACACTCGCGAAGAGAAAAGATGCTTTATTAAAAAAAGGAGCTTGCTTTCGATGCTTCAATGCCAACCACTTGGCTAAAGCTTGTAAAATTAAAACTAATTGTACTCATTGTAGAAAAAATCACCACCAGTTCATGTGTATAGAAAATAATAAAATTAACTTAGGCGATAATTCTAAAGAGGATTCTACTCCTAATAAAGATTGTATGCTTGCGAATACAACTTCTAGAAAAGGGGTTTTGCTCCAAACATTGGTTGTACGCATATACGATGGGGATATCGTACGAAATGTTAGAATTTTATATGACACGGGATCGCAACGGCCGTATATATCAAAATTTGCTGCTAACATGTTAGGATATAATAGTATAACCCGTAAGGCATGGTGACATCACGGCGACGTCACTGTGAAGTCACACTGTGACTTTGTGACCGTCGTCGTGACGTCAAGTGACGTCGATGCAAAGTCACTGTGACGTAAATGCGAGGTCGTTATGACCGTTTTCAAGGCTTTCTGTGACCTCACAATGTGACTACTTTGTGAAGTCACCGTGCGACTTCAATGTGAAAAATGTGACGAATCTGCATCGGATAGGGTGACCAGATTTTACCCGAATCCTATACGGATTGTTCGGATCAAAATTTTTTTATGGTTCAAGTTTGTGACGTTTGTGACGACACTGCACCGGGTCGGGTGACCAGATTTTACCCGAATACAATCCAGAAACTTCGGATCGATCTTTTTGGATTTGTTTGGCTACAGAATAGATTTGGATTAGTTGTCGTGTGACCTGATTTTCGTGAACCCGATCTGACCTGAGTCAGGTATAATGTTTTTACTGTAAGTCTTGTTTGGAATAGAATCTTGCATACGACCGAGTAACCAGATTTTATCAGAAATTGTGTTACGATACAATTTCTGATGTCGGCTCGGATCTAGAGTCATGCACGAATCCGGTTATATACTTCTTGAACATAATTGAATGTCTACTTGAACATGAACGATGGTTGACTGAAACTATATTTACATTCAACCCGTATTCTTACCCTAACCCAACAACAACAACAACAAAAATTCTGTAGGCCCACAACCCGACCGAACCTGATAAATGATTTCGCATAGATTCGGATAACAAGATTTCACCAAATACCGATAACATCGACGATAAGGATTGGATCGGCAATCATTTTTTTTATGCAACTCGTATTCAAATTAAAACTTTGCATCTGATTGGGAAACCGGCTAATGTAGCCGTTAAACAAGAAAATTATAAATGTAAAAAACGCATACTAATATAAAAATAATAGATGAATCCATTAAAAATTATAATAAAATTAAATATTTTAATAATATGAAATTCTATTGTGCAAATAACCACTTTTAAAAATAACTTCGACTTCCATTTGCTTTATGTAACCACCAAAAATATTGACAATAATTAAAACTATGCTATTTTGCTTTTAAGTATTGAAGTTTTTAAATGTGTATACTTTGCCATATTTCCTCTCGTTCAGTATCACAAAACTTTCTGACACATTTATGAACAAATTTTTAAACGCTTGGCACTTGCATGCCTGATTATTAAAGCGATTTGGAATGAATAGCGTTTTCCATTTTTAGATAAATGAAATGCTTAAGAGCAATTTTGGTCACGTTTTTTCCGTTTCTGACGCTGCGCGTCGGAAATTCGGTTCAAAACACCGACTTTGATAGTGTTTTATGAAACATCTTTTGTCAAAAATGGAAAATGCCATTCTATTACATATATTCTGAATAAGAACACCTGCCAATTTCATGTGTTTCCGAATAAAAATGAATTCAGAAATTAGTTATTTTGGATTTGATTACAAATTTAATGAAAATAAAAGTATAGATTTTTAAATAAGCATTGTGAAAAATTTATATTAGGAATCCATTTAAATAATAGATCTACCTATTGTGCGATATTATTAAATAATAAACATTGTATCAAGCAATAAAACATTTTTCGAAGCAAATGAAATTTAAAACTTAGAATCATAAACGCAAAGAAAAAAAAATATTTTTTTTCTTTACAAATTATTTTATTTATAGTTTTTGATAGAATACTAAATGCAGAGCTTAAATATCAATTTTTACTATAGAAAAAATTCGATAACATAACTGGAAAAATTACCTTAACTGAATAGCTGTTTTATTGTTTCATCAATATTCATTATTTTTGTGCACCTAATATTGACATATCTTGACAACTAAATTTGTAATGAGTTAAATTGTCGCAATTATTTCAAATATACCAGAAAATTATTTCTCAAAACCTCCACTAGCTAAGAAATTTTCAAATTGTAAATCAAATATTAATAGTTTTAAAAATTGCAATGTTTTTAATTACAATGAATAACTATGAAAATTGAACTGAGAAACGCAAAATATAAATACATTCCTCGTTATAAATAACAATTTACATTTAGAATATATATTGTTAGTAAATACTTTAAGCTTTTTTCCAAACTCTCTATTTAAAACGATTTAAAACATTAAAGATAAAATTTTATACAAGTGATTAAAAAAAAAGATTTAAACATCTTAACATTTAAATAATGCACTATTAATGTACCATTACTAAATATGCACTATTAACAAAACTGCGAAGACATTAAAAGTTACCTGCTAATCTATAAGTAAAACCACCAGTTCTAGGGATTAAGTTTTAATGGTCGTTGACTGCTTCCTTTTCATTGAAAAATGAGACTCAAATCCACTGCTTTAATTTTCAAAGTGTCCAGCTTAGGTTTGTTCATAGATCTGAGATATCAAATATCACGCAGACCTTAATAACGCACCCAGCTAGACATAAGGATAGGTTAAAATGGATGATTCACTTTAAAACGTTAATTTACTTTCACGGTATAAATTCCACAATATACTTTCACAAACTTAAAAGAACACCACACACTCTAATCCGCCGATGAAAATAATCGTCTGGCCTCAACATCTGCGATCATGATCTGCGCCGTAATGTTTACCACAAAGTAACATCTAGCAGGTGTTTCCAGAAAAAGAATAGAAAGAAAACAGTTAAATAAAGACATTTCAAATGCTTTATAGTTTATATGGCTGACAAATAACTTCTAATAAAACTATAATATTTTGTTTTTATATGAGAGAGTTTAATATTCTTGGAAATGAGCTGTGAAAATTTAAATTTTTATATATTTTTTAATCAGTTGCATTTGTTTTAGGCGTCCAAAGTAAACATAAATTTTAAATAAAAATGGATTTAATAGTCTTTATAAAATAATTACGACATAAATACAAATACTATTCTGCAATCAGATTTCCTAAATACGATTTTTTCATTTTTTACACTCTATTGAAAAGAGCAATATATTTAACAGAGGTGATATCTTATTAAGCACTGACCAGTTTTGGAATAAATTGCTATAGGAATGACATATACTTTATGACATATTTTTAATTCGTTTTTGTTCGGAAACGCATGAAATTGGCTTTTGTTTTGAACCAAATACCCGATGTAACAGAAAAAGAAAAGAGAAAAACCAGTCGTCACGTGACACGAATTGCTTATAACTCGATAAGTAATTTATTTATCAAAAAAATGGAAAACTCATTTCGATTCCAAATTGCTTCCATAGTCAATCCTGCCCATTTTATGCCTTTGCGTTTAAAAATGAGTCAGAAATTATGTCAGAAAGCTTCGCGTTGTGGAGCAGGTCAGTTGAAAACCACCTTAAATATTCAGTACAAGAAAAATCTTGAACGCGTTCGACGGTCACCCCGAGCACCCCCGATGTCGAACTCGCAAAAATGGTGTCCTCACTTTTTAAACAGAAAGCTGATGATTGGGTTGAGTGGCCCCTCAAAATAATAAGAGATTGGAGATTTTTAAAATATTTTTAGTATCACAAAATTAGCAAATGAGTTCTATGCGGTGGTAGGAAAAAAAATTAAATGTTTGTATTTAAAATGCTAACAAATCTCTAAATCGCTAACAGTTTTATTAGAATGGGAGATCTATTTCTGAATTACTTTCCGCCAAAACTTTCCTACGTTACTAAATTTCTATTTAAGGATTTTTACCTGTGTATTATATAGTATATTTTGTTAAATTTCATGAAAATGGCAATGAAAATTGTAAAAAAATATCTGCCTCATATATGTAGACAAATATTTATTTATTATTTTATTTTGGAAATACAATATATTTAAATAATGTGTGACAATGTTTTTATTAATGATTTAGGTACATGACATAATTCAATTCTATATTTTATGAGTTTTTTCCAAATTCTCTCTCCGATCACACCGTGAAGTCACAGAGTGTTGGCATTTTGGTCATAGGTTTTACGTGACTTATGTGACTTGCAGTGACGTCATTGCAACGTCACAAAAATTTTTAAAGCTGTCAAAAAGTAATTTTCTTCATGCCATAAGATGTTCTAAAGTTTATTTTAAGTTTTCTTTAGATCTTCAAGACGTTCACATTTTGATCACAGTGTGACGTTACAAAGTGGTGTCATTTTGGTCAGAGATGTGACGTGACGTACGTGACTCACAGTGACGTCACAATGACGTCACTGTGACTGTGCATGCTATGCGGGAAGTAAAGAAAGAATAGTGCATAGTTTATTTGGGGGTCGACAATGTGAAGAACTACACGATAGATATTTAATTAATTTGGGAAATATGGATAATAGTTATCGATGCAAACTTGAGGTATTAGACCAACAAAAGATTTGCTCTGAAATTTCACCTATACCGGAAGGATCCTTTATTAATGAAATAAAACGGTACGGAATTTTATTGACTGATAGAGTCACTAAAACTAATGATTTACTATACGAATTTTCTCCTGATGAAATTCATGTGTTAATTGGTGCAGATGTCGCCGGAAAATTATTTACCGGAAATTTAAAACAATTACAGGGCGGATTAGTTTGCATGGGAACTCGTTTAGGTTGGACAATTCTCGGGAAAACTGAAGGTTATGAAAATGAAAATATGAACAATTTAGTTTTCTCGCTGCATGTCAAAGAGGCAAAAATTTCCGAGTTATGGCACCTTGACACTTTAGGAATTCGAGATCCTGGGGAGAAAAAGGGTAGAGAAGAGATAGAGTTAGCCACTAAAGAACATTTTCTTAGTAATATAAGAGTAGATGACGAGGGTAGATATGAAGTTAGTCTTCCATGGATACAGGGCCACCCTAGACTACCCAGTTACGAAAATATCGCTCGACGTAGATTAAAAACATGTGTCGATTCATCAGAAAAAATAGGAAAATTAGATGATTATAATCAAATATTTAATGAATGGTTAGACGAGAAAATAATAGAAAAAGTTGATCAGAGGAAAACGTTAGGTAGTGAACATTTCCTTCCTCATAGAGCATTGTTTAAAGAAAACTCCACTACAAAGTTGCGGCCAGGTTTTGATGGTTCAGCTCGGGAAAAGGATTCACCATCGATAAATGATTGTATTGAAAAGGGGCCTAACCTCGTAGAACTGATTCCTTCTGTTTTAAACAGATTTAGATTGGGGAAAATAGGGGTAATTGCTGACATAAAAAAGGCTTTTTTACAGATTGGCATTACAGAAAAAGATCGATCATACTTGAAATTTCTATGGTATGAAGAAGGGGACCCTCAAAAGTTGATAACGCTTCAACATAGAAGAGTAGTATTTGACATTTCATGTAGCCCTTACCTTCTAGGTGCCACGTTAGAATATCATTTAAACAATGCACCTGAACAATTTAAAAACACTGCGTTAAAATTGTTAGAGTCATTTTATGTAGACAACTGTGTTACGAGTGTTAATAATAAGGAACAGCTAAACAGATTTATCGAAGAGTCAAAAACTCTTCTTAACAATGCTAAATTCGAGCTTCGCGGGTGGGAGCATAGTTTTCGAGAAGTTTTTACAGGGGAAAATGTCCCTGTTTTAGGGCTAATGTGGGATTTTAGAAGGGATACACTAGCAGTTGATTTAAAAGAAATTTCAGAGGATGATCGCCTAGTAACTAAAAGAAACATTTTATCGTCTGTACACAGAATTTTTGATCCTATCGGATATACCATGTCCTGTAACATTAGAACCTAAAATATTATTACAGGAGTGTTGGAAAGCTAAAGTGACATGGGACACGGAATTACTTGTTTCTATCAAGAAAAAATTTGAAAAATGGAAAAAACAATTAGGAAAATTAGGGACTATTGAAATACCTAGGTGTTTTTCTCGAGATGCAGATAAGTTGCATTCCTTACACGTTTTTTGCGACGCTAGTAAAGTAGCGTATGCTACGTGTATATTTATACGGACCGAAAATGAGAACGGTGGTTTCTGTCAGTTGGTTCAAGCAAGAAGCCGAGTTGCTCCTATGAAAACAATTTCCATCCCGAGGTTGGAATTATTGGCTTGTAATATTGGGGCTAGATTAGCAAATAGTGTTAAAACTGATTTGAAATTAGATAACATTGCCATTTTTTACTGGACTGATTCGGCCAATGCACTTTACTGGATAAAAAGAAATGAAAATTGGGCACCTTTTGTTTACAACCGAGTGTCCGAAATTCGCTCATTAAGTGATCCTTCAAAATGGCACTTTATTCCTGGCCAATTGAATCCTGCTGACCTGCCTTCAAGGGGTTATACCGCTGAGGTTTTAGCCCGAGATAAATGGTGGGAGGGACCGCAGTGGTTGAGAAAACCAATGGACGAGTGGCCAAAATCAGAAATGTTTCCTGATTTCGAGACTATCGATGCAGAAAGAAGAAAATCAATTATTAGTGCTACAAATGTAGATGTTCACAGTGAACAATTTTACACTAGAATTTCTTCCTACGATAAATTAGTAAAAGTAATCGCGTGGATATACAGATTTTACAAAAATTGTAAGAAAGCTAAAGAAGAGAGAGAATTTAAAATTTTAACTGTAGAAGAGCAGAATGAAGCTGAAAACGTATTATTGAAATTAGTTCAAAAATCGTTTACTGGTCCCGAAGATAAACGTTTAAAAACATTTCAGACCATGACAGATTCGGCTGGAGTTCTGCGGCTGAAATCACGCATACATTTGAGAGATGATATTCTGAATTTCAGATTTCCTGTTATCCTTCCACGTGACCATCCTGTAGTCGAAAAATTAATTAGATCTAGACACTTGAAACTAGGACATGCCGGGGTACAAATTATGATGTCTAATTTAAGGGAAGATTTTTGGATCTTAAAATTCCGAAAAACTGTCAGAAAAATTATTAGAACCTGTGTAAGATGTAGACGACACGATTTTAAATCAGTAGAAATTTCCACTCCTCCCTTATCTGAAGATAGAGTAAGAGAAGCTGCCATTTTCCAAATTGTTGGTCTGGATTATGCCGGTCCGCTTATTCTTAAAGAAAATAGGAAAATCTGGCTAGTAATATACACTTGTGCTGTTTTTCGAGCAGTTCATTTTGAATTCGCTACCTCATTATCAACTGAAGTGTTTTTACTAACGTTGAGAAGATTCATAGCTCGTAGAGGCCGACCTTCTATTATCTATACAGATAATGGTAAAAATTTTGTAGGAGCGGAAAATTTGTTGAAAGAAATAAACTGGAATTCAGTACAAAATGATAGTATATCAAGGAAAATTATTTGGAAATTTATACCTCCTTCAGTTCCGTGGTGGGGAGGGTGGTGGGAGCGATTGATTGGCCTAACCAAGAGAATACTCAGAAAGGTTTTAGGAAAAAGTTCTCTGAATTATGAAGAAATACAAACCATTATATGTGACCTAGAAAGTGTTATCAACAGTCGCCCCCTTACTTATGTGTCAGAAGATTTAAATGATCTCGTACCTCTCACTCCGTCCATGTTCTTGCTAGAAGTGAAAGGTAGTGGTACACCCGATATTGATATTCTAGATGGCAAATCATTGAACAAAAGGCTTGTTTATCAACAGAAAATAAGACAAGACCTTCGTAAACGATTTAGATCAGAATATTTAGGCCAATTGCGACAACCTAGTAGATTGAAGAAAATACAGAAACCTTTAGCAATAGGTGATGTTGTGATTGTTTCCAGTGACAATAATAAAAGAATTGATTGGCCTCTGGCCAAAGTGACTGAAAATTTTCCATCTAAGGATGGACACATCCGCTTAGTGAAAATAAGAAGGAAAACTGGGGAATATTTAAGACCTACAAGCAGGTTAATACCCTTAGAAATATCACAAGATAACGACAGTATGAGAAACCATTTCAAGGACATTAAAAAGAAACAAGATTTTAATGAACATAAAGGTGCTAGTAATCCTCCTAGTGGTTCAGTCAGCGACAGTACGTCGGACGTTTCAATTCATCGTTCCAGATATGGGCGTGTCATAAAACCTCAAACTAATTGGAAGATTTGAGTTCCAGACCCTGAAACTCAAAGGTGGGAGGATGTTGTAATTGGGAATTCATTTCCTCTTGCATCATCCAAAACCCCCTTTCTACTTACAGTTTTGAAATATCAAAAGACAATTATTTACACCTACGCAGTGTAGAAGTAGAAGTGTACTTTGATTCGCTGTTAAAGAGACAATGAATCTGTGGCGCATGCGCGCAACTTTATGTTTATTCAGTAACTGTTAAGAACATTTTTATTAGAACTTTAGTTTGAACTCTAACTTTTAGTTTAGTTTGGTTTATGATTATGATTGTTAGAGAGCGTGTCGCTCAGTATTAGAAATGTATATAATATTCTGTGTTTTTTCGTCATGTGAAGTATTAATTAAATCGTGATGTCTTCTAATAACTTGAATTTATTTGAGTCACTAGTGTATTCATGCTGAAAAAGGATTTCGTTTTTTGAAATATAATGAGCGTTGAAGAACCGGAGCACCGATGTCCCGTTTTGGTACTTAGAGGTAAGAAAGTTTGTTTCTTACTAATTTTATTAGAAATCAATTACATTAAAATTGATTATTTATATGTCGGCAGTTTAGACTGAATTTTAATATAGGCAGTCGGAGTTGTCACAGGTATTATAAATTATGTAGTGTAAAATTTCAAATAAATTTTCTGTTCGTTCATTTCGAAAATTGTAATTATTTTTAAGTATTTCACTATGCCCCATGTTCCCCTACTAAGAAAATAAACGAATCATTTTTATTTCATTGTCATACGCATAATTTATTATGAAATATTTCGATATTTTTAGGATATTTATTCATAATATAGAATTTGCACCCTGTTCATAATAAGTGTCTTCTCTCAAACTTTTCTCCTCCTGCACCGTTTGTTAAAAAAAAAGAAAAGAAAAAGAAAGTTTTCCAAGGAAAGAAAAAAGGAAGCAAGCAAGAAGAAAAAAACAAAATCGCTCTGCAATGACTCCGTTTCTAAATTTAAAATCCCGAGTCTTCTACAGCGGTATTCCTATGCGCGTTGTTTTCTCTCTTCACTTCATTTCTGCATGTTAGAAACTACTTCATCCCTAAGGTTTTAGAATGTGAAACCTTGAGTCGGAACGATGTTTGGCTCATAATCTTCAGCCCCTCCTTGGCGAGAAATAGGCAGGTGAAATATCCCGCATCATACAAAGGTACAAAATGATTATTTACAATTTTTAAATTTCGACATATGCGAGTTTGCACTAGAAAATGCGTTCAATATCCAGTTTACACTCACATGCACACTGCAGAAAAAGAAAAAAAATGTTGATTTTACAGTATAATCAACATTTTTTTTTTTTTTTTTTTTTTTTTTTGCAGTGCATGAATTAATTTCTAAATGGATGATTTATTTTTATTTATTTATTTATTATTATTTTTTAACACTTAAGTCAGTTCTCAAATCCAAAACAACTATTTTCTGACACATTTCTGAATTCATTTTTATTCGGAAGTGTATGAATTTGGCAGGTGTTCTTATTCAGAAACTACGTAATCGAATGACGTTTTCCATTTTCTTTGTAAAGGCAGAAGATTCTTCAGAAAATACTGTCAGAGTCGGCGTTTTGAACCGAATTCCCGACGCGGCCGGCCGGGAAAGGGGAAAAACTTGTCGTCACTCGACAAGAATCGCTTGAAACTAGGGTTGATATTTTTGCCAGGACATTGACAAAAACTGGAAAAAACGAGGGTAAAAATGGCAAATTCTTATTGGTCTGTAATGTATAGTAAGATCTACAAATTAATAAGGATCATAATAATATGAAAAATAATTATATTTAATAACATATAATATATCATTTAATATTTTTAACTTAATTGGCAAATTAATAAATATAATTAAAATAGTTTTATATATTTTAAATGTTTATAAAATAGATGGGATTCAGTGTAATACTTAGGAACTTAAGAACTGAATTAAAAATCGGATATATAATTTGTATTTCTTAAATAAAGTATTTTGTCAGCCATTAATATTTTTTAATTATCAAAAGGTTTTATATAACTTTACTACTTTAATTTTATGTAATGAGTCCTAAAAATACGTAGATATTCCAAGTCTTTGGTAAATTATGCATCTAATGAAACTAGCCTGTTAGAAATAAAAAAGTAATTAAATTAAATTGAAAATTATATATTAAAAAAAAAAACCTCTCTGGTATGTCTTGTTAGGAAACTAGAATTTTTTTTCTTCTCCCTCTTACACTCCAAGAAAAGGACAGAAGGTTACAATCTTTACTTTCAGTAAATGACCTGTAGCCATTTTATAGTGTTCTGCTTTAAAAATAATTTTATATTAAAAATTGGAATTTAGAATATAAATGTTTATATGAATTTCTTACACATATGAACATAAACGCTTTACCCACTCACAGCCTACACATTTCTATTGTGCGAATAATAATTAAAAATTACTAGATGGAACCCGTCAAAACTTGATGGAAAAAAAAATATTATAACAATATCAGTAAAATAAGCTTCTTTATTATTTATGAAGGGGTGCATATGAAACAGTCTTTCGATTATTTTATTTTAAAAGTTTCACCCTCAGTGAAATACAGTACTATTTCCGATGCAAACTCCAAACAAACAATCCGTAAACAACTGTGTAATGCAAATCAGTTTGACATTACCGCCATATTCCCCACGGCAAGAAAGAAAATTTCATGGACCTATATGAAGTATCATACAAATAGTATATTCCTAATACAGTGACCTCTCACTTGTACGACTCTCACTTATACGACTCTCTCGGTTATACGCCGAATTCTCTTGGTCCCGTCCACGCTTTATGGGAAATAATGCTAAACTTCTCTCAGTTATACGACTGCTTCTCTCACTTATACGACGCTTTAAACGGTTCAGGCGATTTTACATTTCTCACGCAAGAATTCATTTTTATAATAATTAAAGTATAAATCATTAACATTTCTTACCTTTATCCTTTTGACTATTGTTAAAGTGTTTATCAAAAATTAATAACATTTCTTATATACCTTGGTGTGTTATTAAAGATAAAATCTATGGCGGGAAGGTGGTTGCAATGAATTTTTTTGTGCCTGCCATTTAACAAAACCGATTAACAAAAGCCTAATGACCACCTGCAGATCACGTCTCTGTATAGTACTGAGTGAGAAATCATGGTTATTGCAAAATGCTCTTTCCTGAATTAATGTCCATCACATCCAGATATAAAAGATTTACCATTTCTGCAACAAGGTAAAGTTCGATTTTTGTCAGGAAATTCTACAAACAGATTAAAGCGTTAGATTTAGGGATTATAAAGACTTTCAAGAAAACTACAGAGAGAGTTTGATTTGTCGTTTTATTTTTGATCGGGAAAAAAAAAGGAAGCTAAAGCAATTTCCCTTTTAGATGCTATGCATCTTACAGCATCTGCATGGAAAAATGTGACATCGCAGACAATTAAGAATAGTTTTAGGAAATGTGGTTTTTCACAATACCAAACTGCTAGGTCAATAAATGAACCCGATACTGAGAGCGTATGGGAATTTTTAATGAGAAATCTTTGAGGATATCAATAATGAAGACGTGAGCGAGGAGGATGACGAAGATAAGAACAATGTTCCTGCTGTTGTAAATTTTTCAGAAGCTAGTGCCGCTTCAAATACATTAAAGAATTATGTCCACTAAAAGGATTACTCCCAAAATAGCTTAAAAGCTTTATTAGACTTAGAAGAAGATATTTTCTCTTTTCGTCGACGACAGAGACAAACTAATATCACTTCATTTTTTGAGAAAATCTGATCTGTTAATCTTCAAAATAAACATAGTTGTGAGCAAACTATTTTGTGAACTTTTAAAAATATATTTTGTTTTATTTTTTAATATTATTTTATAAATTTTGTTAAAATCTGTTCTTAGTACTCAAAACTTATCTTTTTTAATATAGGTAAATTAATTAATGCATATAAAGTTTGAAACTTGTATAATAAGACGGTCTCTCACTTATACGACTCTCTCAGTTATACGACTTTTTTCTACGGTCCCCTGAAAGTCGTATAAGTGAGAGGTCACTGTACGTTCATCTTATATTCAGTAAATAAAAGAACATAGTAAATAAAACAACACATCTACAACACAATTTTTAATAATTTTAATTTTCCTGAAATCCTTTACTTTTGTGAATTTTTTTATTAAAAAATGAAATCTTCTAACCTATAATAAAAAAAGAAAGAAATTGGTAACATCTAATCAAGGTATGCAATCAAGATGAAGCAATCAATAAAGGCTCCACTTCTAATCTTTATAATTAAGAATGGAAAAATCAGTTAAAATTACGTCATGTTGACACAATCATATTTATCAATTTTTCTCTTTAGTTTTATCAATGTTAAAATGCATTTCAAGCTAAGCATAACGTCATTTTCACCGGCGCAAACTTTTCACACGTACTTTATATACGCTACTTTTATTCTTAAACACAACGTATACAAATAAAAATATATTTTGTATTTAATTGTAATGAAAAAATGGCATCAACAAAATTATAATGCATAATGATAAAATAAACCCAATGGACAATTTTCCGGTGACGTCACAATAAATATGAATTTTTATTCGCTTATAAAAATAAAGTGCTCGCGATAAATATTTTTACCGAAATTTAACTTGCAAATTAAAAAAATCAGCCAAAAGCCACGTATAATATAAGTCTTTAATATTTATTATTTCTCTTTTATCCTCGTAACCACAGAGTTTCTCGTTACTCTGTGCCTCGCAACAGAGGAAGTTATCCGATTGCCGACTTTATGGCGTCATACGTAGAAGTAAAAGTTTAATTTAAAATTACGGCTAATTAATAAAATTTTCGAACAAACGAATGTACGATAACAAATCTGTGTCCAAATATCTTCCATTTAAAAATATAATGATGTAATTTGATGCAGTAGTTTGTTCTCACGGACAGTTGAAAGAAAACGCTTAGCGTTTTAAATATATAGATTGTATACTAAACATAAATAAATAATTAAGTTTTCTATTTATTTATATAAAATTTGCATTATTTCATTTATAATTTTGTTATAAAAGTCAGCATTCTTTCATAAAATCCGTAATTATGCCTATTTTCCTTAAGAATTCAAAAATAAATTTAGAATATTGATTTTTTAAAACTAAGTATTAAGTTTTTTTTTCTTTCATCAGATATTTTAGTTTTCTTTATTTTTTTCTGGAAAAAAAATTAAATGGACGTAGCCTATTTTTTCCACCCCTTTGGCAAAAACCTATTTTTGCCCGGACGTTTTATACCAGGTTTTTTCCCGCCTATGGCAAAAATTTACCAACCCTGCTTATAACTCTATAAGTAATTTATTTATCAAAAAATGTAAAATGTGTTCCGATTCCAAATCGCTTTAATAGACAGGCCGACCAATTTTATGTCTTTCTAAATGAGTCAGAAAATGTGTCAGAAAGTTTCGCGTTGTTGAGCAGGGAATTTGAGAGCCACATTAAAATAGACTAGGGGATCTAACCCGGGTTACAGAACATAGGTGAAAACCAATTTATTTATTTATTTATTTATTATTATTATTATTATTATTATTATTATTATTATTATTATTATTATTTTTATTGAATACTCTAGTAGATTTTTTACTTTTATATATATTTTCAGATTGTATACTAACAACAAGAACGCATTTATATATGAAGAATATCAAATAAAGTTTTGAAATTTATTAAAAGTAATACTTCCGTATTCGCCGAATGTCAGGAAAGCCGATGAAATCGCCAAAGATCGCTATTTACAACAGCCTTTTTGATTATGATAATTCGAGTGGTTGAAGCGTGTAGTTCGATTACGTGTCTGTGTTAAATTTGTGTTGTATTTATATTATTTTATTTATTTATTAATGTTTTAATTTGTTCTGGAATATTAGCTGGAGGCATGCTCAATTAATTATATTGTTTTAAGTGAAAACGGGTAAATCTTTCGTTATCGAGCTGTACGCGATAGAGATAGACTTAAAAAAAAATCATGCCGTAAAATTATTTTAAAAACCATAAAAAATCAGTCAAATGAGATACAGTTTTCATATATTGCATTTGAAAGAACATTGTTTTCCCTATTCGACGACGTAAAAATTGAAGTTGTGGGATGTTTAGAAGTTAAAACAAGTGGTTAAGTGTGATCGAAGATCACACAAAGGGTTTCGTTTAATATTCCTTTCAAAACACTTTATCCTTTCTTTAATAAATCTAAATACATTTCATTAAAAAAAAAAATGTCGTTTTTTATAAAGTAAAAATTTACTGGTCTATTTTTCTCGTTTTTTTCGAATAGCTGAACCGGACCGATAGCGGTCGAAGCCCGCTATTATACCCTGTCATACTAATATCTGTCAAGTGGACTAAATGCGATATTAAAAAAAAATAATTTCAAAATTAAACATGTTGTATAAAGACCTTCAAAATGTTAAAATATTCCAATATTTCCATAATCGGGTGTTTATCATGATTCAATACATTCCTCAAACTTATATATCATTAAATACTCTATTACTCATATTGATACTCTCTTTGTATTATTCTCAAACATTTGAACCGTTATGACGTCAGATTAATTTTCGTTTTAATTCTCTAATGACGTCATATTAAGCTGCTTTCTGTATTTACACGTACTCATCCTGCTCCTTCTATTATTGAGAAATGTTTGAAAATTTCCGTTTTATTATCAATATGACGTCATATTAATCTTTTTTTTTTTTTCTTAATTGGTGAAATTTTTTATTTCATTTTAATTTTTCACGTGGAAATCTTTCAATAGAAAATTAATTATTGTAGAAAGAATTTTATTGTGGATTTTTAATTGTTGGCAACTGCTATAACGAAAAATGTTTAAATTTAATAGGAAAAGGCTGTTAGATTTTTGGTTTTTTATCTCTCCATATTAAAATAATACGATTTTTTTTTAATTTTATGATTTTCAGCTTCATAGTAGGTATTTAGCTAAGTACAAAAAATTTCAACTCTGTAAGTATATAGTTTCTGAGAACCGGCTCTGTGACAGACAGAAAACGAAGCGGGACTAACAGGGTTTCGTGAGATGAACGAAACCCTAAAAATCATGCAGTAAAATTATTTTAAACACCATAAAAAATCATTCAAATGCGATACAGTTTTCAAACATATTACATTTGAAAGAACATTGTTTCTCCTATTCGACGATGTAAAAATTGAAGTTGTCCGATGTTTAGAAGTGCGGCAGCGTATTACTGCTTATTTACTGTTTATTACTGTTAATTTTACGGTATAATACTGGCAGCTGGGATGCCAGCGTTATAGTGTAAAATCAACACTTTTTTTTTTCTTTTTTTCAGTGAAATATAAGAAAAAATGCATACAACTATTAAACATTGAAAACCTTTAAACGTTTTAAAATTTTTTTACATTTAAATATATATATATATATATATATATATATATATATATATATATATATATATATATATATATATATTTCAAAATCTAGCCATGATATTACTCGGGGAAACAGTGATTTTACGGCACGGGTTTGGACAACGGATTTCGATTATTTTTGGTCTGCTGAATATGAAAGTAATAGCAAATTTTCCGGATTGGCTCTTGTTTTTGAAATAAAGCCAGCAATCTCATAATGGCACAAACATAAAAAGTAACATTAAATATGTAAAGATTTGTTATTTTTTTAAATCTTACATATACATTGTATTTTGAGTGAGATAGATATTGCAAAACAGAAATAGATATTTAACTTTCCAACATAGTTGAAAAGTGTTTATGAATTCGGTTTGTCCATATACCTGCCGTCTGTTCCTGCTCTAACTATAGTCAGATAGCCATGAAATTGTATGATATATATGTTATTGGAGTTAACTATGGCATGTTCGGAATCGAAAATGAAGTGTGTAGTATTTACGGTTCGTTTACAGAGACAGTCAAAAGAATACCGATACAATACGGTCTGTGGGGAAAAAAATAGTTTGCGGTGTATTTTAATGATATTACACAATTTTCAAAATATTGAATTTTATATATATCACTGAGGTGTACTACAAAGAATATGATGTGCATATAATTTATCATTCATTTACAGGAACACACAAAATAATTTGGCTACAGCACTGCCTATGAACAAGAATTGCTGGAAGTGCGTTTTCAGATGTGGTACGTGTTTTTAAATGTACCAATTTTTTTGCATATTACTTGATGTGCATAAATTTTATAGATCCTATACAGGGCTGCACAAAAGATCTCAAGTACATTTCCGTTTATTAACGGAAATTTCTTAAGGGAATTTTTCCACCATGCTATAAGCATTTAACTGAACTAACTTTTAGCATACTATGTAGTATACATACAAATCTATAGATCATATACAGGGCTGCACAAAAAATTCGGATTTTTTTCCGGCTATTGCGACGCTGCTAATTACAGAAATTGTTTTTTCAAATGCTTTATGCGTTTTTCAAATTGTTTATTTAGACATCATCTTTCACCTTATTTAACTGTGAAGTTTTGTTACAGTATTCTGAATGTGTTGGAAAGTGTTTCATAATCTACGCTAGACGCATAATTTTTTGTTCTCCTCCTTTTTAATTTTTATTTGTTTGGATATGAGTAGTGTGATATACTTTTGCATGCTGTATAATTATTCTAAATTGCCATTTAATAAATGCAATAAGAAGAGTGATTATGTATTACCTGATATCCTTTCAATTTGTTCTTTATCATTCGGTTTAAATTTTATTCTGAAAAATAAAAAGTCATTTAGACTTTAAAAGTTTTTATTTTTACAAAAATATATATATTAAGGGAGTTTTAATCTCTGCTTTATAAAAGATTAAATCAAAATTGAAAATAAATAAAAGTAAGAGATTTAAAGATAAAAACAAAGAAGTTTATTACGAAAGAAAACCTCATTGTGTAAGGTTTAGGAAGAGTGACAGATGAAAGTGAGTCATGCATCCGAACTTTCTCATCAGATTTGTATCTGTGATATTAAATTGTTCCTTAGACATATGGGACACAATGCACACTGGCTGATATAAAAATCCAAGGTCTTCTAATTCACAAGAAACAAAACGAATCTTTATGCCCCGCCAAGAGAAACGCCAAAGACTCTTTGAAACTGGGCCAAATAGAGCAACCCAACTCACAACATCAAAAAGCAATTAAGACTTTACGTTTTAGGGGTGAGGCTTGCTCTCTTACATCCATCCGAAGGGGGGATGGAAAAATTTCAGAACACAAACCTATTCGACATCCTATTGCCTCGAAGACTCTCCTCAATGGAATAGTCACCAGCCTTGAATGAGCTGTGAAGAGTTGAGTTGTTTTCTAAATTTGTAATTAAACGTTCGACGGTCGAATATTTACAAATTTATTTCCGAATTCTCTCGACGAAATAAACTAAAAGAAAAAAAAAACTTGTTGCAGGAGGATATTTGTGTAACAGAAGTCGTGTTGCATTGCTGGAAAAGGAATACCGAAACTACCGCTTGTTTGGAATATCTGGCAGACGATTTTGGATTTATCTTAGCATGGAGCGTGTTATAAAATTTGGATTATGTCACGACTGGATAGCAGATGACCGAAGAGAACTAGGATAAAAATGTAAGTACGCTTTATTATTATTATCATTATCATTATTTAAGATATTTTTTCATATCTAAAATACTGTAGAGTATGCAAAATTTTATTTCGTGAAGAGGAGGGGGGAGGGGGGCGGGATAAAAAGGATGGGAAACGGACTATATTGTAAGAACTGAATTTTCCCAGGTGAGTGAAAAAAATATCAACGCTCTACCTATTGAGCTATCTGGGCCGACAACCGGCGGACACATTCCAGATAACTTTATCGGCAATAGGTCTTCCCATGTAGACAGCTCAACAGAATATACCGCAGATAATGGAACGATTTATATATGGATATACTTTATTGTTTTAACTTACTCATACTGATTAGTAAAGAAATCATATGAACTGATTTTTTTCCAACTGAAAGACAAAATGCCCTGTCTGGGAGTCGAAAACTAGATCTTTGACTTAAATTGCCAACGCTCTATTTATTCAGCTTCTTTACCAATCAATGGGATTGAATTAAAAATAATGTAATAAAGGACCTATTGTGCCTAATTGTGCCTATATAATTAAGTATAAAACACCGATTTCGGTGTGGAGGGGGGTATTGTCCTATCAGCCCCCCTTTGTATACGCTCCTGGTAAAGCTTTATTTTATAGGAGTTTACGAAGAAAAAAATTCATAACTTCGCCAATTCACAAGATATCAAATCCATTTAAATTTATTATAAATTTTCTTAATATTATCTACAACTTTTATACTGACAAGTTTTTTACAGGACCAACTCTTACAGCAATAATAATAATAATAATAATAAAATAAATAAAAATAAAACAAAACAAAAATTCCTGCCGGCTCTGCCTACAGGCACAGGTAGATTTGGAAGTGGGTGATCCCAACTGCCGCATCATGGCAATAAGGTCCTCCTTCTGCAATTCTCAATAAAAAGGCGCCCCACGGTCTGAGTCTTCGAAATCTACCTGCGCCTGTAGGTCAAGCCGTCAGGCATTTATTTATTTTTTTAGGTAGCTTTCAATACAAAAAAGTATAAAGCTACCTATTGCAGCCGTTCGGAGGAAAGCAGTTCCGGAAAATTTCGATATATTTTCACCGATCATGACCCCCAGACCCCAAAACCACCCTCCGTTCAAATGTTGATTTATATATATATATATATATATATATATATATATATATATAAAACTTAAGTAAAATTTAACCATTGAAACATAAGAAACTGACCACATACACTGAAATCCCGATACCAAAGAGCCCTGTCAATTTACAAATTAAAATTGTAGTCCTAATAAATGTAACATTATTAATTCAAATTAAGAAGAAGAAAAAAATAAATAAATAAATAGAAAATAAGGAATGAAATATAAACCACACGAGTATATACACAAATAAATAAATAAATAAATATATATATATATATATATATATATATATATATATATATATATATATATATATATATATATATATATATATATATCCATATATATATATATATATATATATATATATATATATATATATATATATATATCTGACCTATGTCATACGATAACGCTCCTATTTATAAATCAATTTCGATTAAACCAATTGTGTGTATTAAGCTCAGCCATGTCTCGACCGAGTTCGTTGGCCAGCTTGGTCCGCGATTTTGTTTCAAGATGGCGGCCATTTAAAAATTTAAAACTAAAATAAATATACAAAAAAATTAAAAATTCAAATTTATTTTTTAATTACGTGTTAGGCCTTGATACAAGGATTCCAGAGCATTTTTTGGTTTACCTCTATCTTAAAAAATGGCTGAGATAGAGCAGTTTGAAATTCTAGGCTGACATTTCGGCTGACATTTTGAAACAAAACAGCACATTAACGCGATTACTCGCAAATTATTTTCTTTCATTGTTGTAATAATTTTCCCAATCATACGCATAAAACTATATATTCATAGATACAGGAAAGCTACCTTTTCCTCCCGGTACAGGCCGGAGGGACTTTTTTTTTTAAGAACAGTAAAAAATAAACAGTAGCAATACATTGTCCTTATCATTTATGAGTTGGATTTTTCCCATTTTAATTGTAGTTTAACAATTGAAAAAAATGACTTTTCATGACTTATATAAATTTTTAGAATGTACTCCCGAGTTTGATAATCAATACTCTAAACTAGATAATGTAATTCAGGCTTGCACTGAATATTTGAATTGTAATTCATGATGGCTATTTTAAATTATTTATTGCTGCTATTTTCATATGCACTTACTTCATAAACATTTCATTGATTTATTAAAGCAGATTATGCAAAAAACAAAACAACAACAACAACAAAAATCAATTGAAAGCAGTCTAAACTTATTGTTATATGCAATAATAAATGTTACAAATCTGTAGCATCCCACGCTTTGTCCCTGTTTCTTAAAAAAAAAAAAAAAAAAAAAAAAAAAAAAAAAAAAAAAAACTGAAATACGAGTACTTGAAATTAAATTAAAAAAAATAATAATAATTTTATGAAGAAAAAAGATTAAAAATCCAAAAGCAATAATGAATCTTTATATATGTCTTACTAACAGAAAAATAATAGAATATTTGAATTAAAGATACGTTCACCGCCGCGCCGTAAAAGGAAAAGAAAATTTGACTAATTAACAATCAACATAAAAATTTTGTAATATAAAAGGTTTTATTTTATTTCATTACCTATAAGTTCAGTTAAACATTTCGAATGAAATATCCTATGTAGAGCAGTTTCTTGTAAAGTAGAGAATAACAAAATATATTTAAATTTAAAAGCTCAATATGTAAATTATTATTATTAATAACTTTTGAATAAGTAATGGTCTGACAAACCGATAATTTGTACTTGAGTTTGCTTGTTTTGTTTCCTTCTTCTTTTTGCATTATTTTCCAACTTCTTCTACTTCTTCTTCTTTTTATTTTATTTTATTTGTTTTAATGATTTTTAAGGATGGTCATTTAAAGCAAAAATTACGAAACTTTCACTTCTCCCCCAATATTATATTTATGGGCGAAAAAATTTACAATAAATAATAATAATAATAATAATAATAATAATAATAATAATAATAATAAAGAACTATATTGTGTATGATGTGTAAGTGAAAGAATCTGTCTAGACTAAAACTATATGTAGCTTTTTAAAAAAAAACTTTTTACGGAAATTTTCAATAATGCCTTTGATTTAACACAAAAATATATCCTATGCGAAAACAATGTCTAAATTAACAAGAACGAAAAATCATGCGTCAAGCATAGATTATGTAACACTTTCCAACGCTTCCAAAATAATTTTACAAATCATACTGTTTAATAAGCTGAAAGATAACATCTAAGTAAACAATTTGGAAAACGCATAACATATTTAAAAACATAATTTCAAGAATTTCCAACATATACAATATTCGGAAAAATATCCGAATACTTTTATTCAGCCCTGTATATGATCTATAGATTTGTATATAGACTACATAGGATGCCACATTTTAATTCAGTTAGGAAACGCGTAGCATAGTTTAAAATTCTCCTTCGGGAGTTTCTGTCAATAAACGTAAATGTGTTCGGAAACTTTTGTACTTCCCTGTATATGATCTACAGAATTTATACACACCACGTAATAGACAAAAAGTGAGTTAAATTTAAAATCGCGTTCAGTAACTTAAAATGCACTTCCAGGAATTATTGTTAACAGACAGTAGATAATTCTTTTGTGTGTCCCTGTAAATGAACGATGACTGCTATACACACAATATTACGTAGTAAGCCTCTTGTAATGCACCTTAGTGATATATATAAATTTCGATGCATTTAAAATAGTGAAACATTATTTAAATAAACCGCAGACGATTTTTCTCCATAGACGTAATGTAACGGAATTCTTTTGACTGTCCCTGTAAAGTAACTATAAGTGCTATGCACACCCCATTCCATATTGAGCTTCTTGTAATGCATCTTAGTGATATATATCAATTACAATGTGTTTGAAATTGTGTAACATCATTAAAATAAACCGCAAATGATTTTTCCCCATTGACCGTAATGTAACGGAATTCTTTTGAGTGTCCCTGTAAAAAAACTATAAGTGCTACACACTTCCGTTGAAATAGGGAACATGCTATAGATAACGATAATCACAATAACATAAAAATTGCAGAGCAATCCGAGCATATTTACGGGAGTTAGAGCACGGACAGACTGCCATATACGGCCAGACAAACCGAAGTCATAAACACTTTTCAACTACGTTGGAAAGTGTTAAAAATTAATTATTTAGAAATGGAGGACTCGGACACTATTTCATAAAGAATTTCCACCTCCCCCCTTTTCACTTTTCTCTATATGCAAGAAGAAAGTATTGGACTCGTGAAAAATTTCTACTTCCGGTTTTCGACGGATTTATACGTTTTAGAAGGTCCTGAACACGATTCGACTGTTTTTTAGAAAATGTCTCTCTGTGTGTCTGTCTCTATGTGACACAAATTTTGTAAATGCTCTAATTCACGAACTACTGCACAGAATTTAATAAAACTTCAGATTTTTTTTAGACCTTGATATAAATTGCCACTGATTAAATTTTGATGTATATCTCCCAACAGGTGGCCCTGCTATTCTGTACGATTCTTTTTTACGATATCTAAAATAGCTATATCTCAAGAACTAATGTACGGCATTTCATCACACTTCATATTATGTTAGACATAAAAAAAGCCTTGACATAAATAAATGCAGATAAGGTTTTTGGTGTATATCGCCCAACATGCGGCGCTGCTATGCTGCAATTCGTACGATTTCTAAAATAGCTATATCTCATGAACTAAAACATGGAATTTCATCAAACTTCATATTATGTTAAACCTTGACAGAAATAGCTTCTGACATGATTTGAGTATATATCATGCAGCAGATGGCGCTGCTATGCTATGTTTTTTCCCGATTCTACGATGGCTGTATCACGAAAACGAATACACGAATTTCAATCAAACTTCATATTTTCTTAGACGTTGACATAAATAGATGCTGATTCAAATTTGACTTCCATCAATCAACCGGGGGCGCTTGTATCCTATGTTTGAGAAAAGATTCGCAATCTTGTCCACAATCAATTGATGCAAGCGAGCGTGACTTTTTAAACCATGTAAGGAGAAACTGTGTTGCAGACACTTTTTCAAGAACAAACATAATTTTAAGTCGTGTAGAGGATATTTTAGTTATTTATTTTAAACGATGAGAAACTGTAGAAAAGACAATTTATGAACAAGGCAATTTCTTGTGATTTCTTGTATTATTTAAATCATTTAATTGGTTGGATTTATTATACAGCTCTGCATGTTATCTAAAAACTTTTGTACAAACCACATATTGAGCTAAAATGTAATTCAGGTAAAAAATAAATAACACAACTTAAAATGTACTTACAGCAATTACCAACCGTAAACGACGATTTATCTTTTTTCTGCGCGTAGCCCTGTATATGAATTTATTTATATTCCACAAACTTCTATTAGTATACTAAATATAGATCAGTAGCAAAATACATAACACAATTAAAAAACTACTTTTAAGCAATTCACTGCCATAGTTAGTAATACGAATTCCTTTGTGTAGCCCTGTATACGATCAACGGTATTTATACACATCACGTACTATACAAAAATTTAGTTAAATTTAAAATAGCAAACGAAAGTTGAAAGCGCACTTCCAGCAATTATCATTCCTAGACAATACTGTAACAGAATTATTTTGTGTGTCTCTGTAAATGAACGATAAATGCAATGCACACCATACTTTTCAGTAAGCAACTTATAGTGCACCTCAGTAATGCATATAAGATATAAGTTTCATTATGTTTGAAATAGTGTAACACCATTAAAATATACTGCAAATAATTTTTCACTGTACACAATTATGTAACTGAATTTTTTTGAGTGATACTGTTCTAAAGGAATAGTAAATGCTTTGCACCCCTTATTCTACACAAAGCATGTTTTAGTGCCCTTCATAAATGCATATCAATTTCATTATGTTTGAAATGGTGTAACATCGTTAAAATGCACTTGAAATGATTTTATCCCATCGACCGTAACGTAATGGAATGCTTTTGACCGTCCCTGTAAACGAATTATAAATGCTACACAGTTAATTTTCAATAGCGTTCGTACCATAGTAAATGTCAATTACAGGGCAATGCGAGTATATTAATGAGAGTTAGAGTACGGCCAGACAGCCAGACAAATTGAAGTCATGGTTTTCAACTGTGCTGGAAAGTGTTGATAGTGGCTTTTAACATTGAGTCTATGGATTTATGATCTATAATTATTTTTCAATAATATGATTTTTGTCAGATTTTTTTTCTTTTCTTCTTCTTTTTTTAACCATTGGGAAAATGGTTGTTGTTTTCGGTCGAGAATCGGCCTCCTTGACGTCGTCACTTTACTTTTTTTAAGCGTTTTTAACGAAATTCTATAACTTTATAAGAATGTTTAACGAAATTCTGTAACTTTAGAAGAATTTTTCTTTGAATAGGCAATAGAAATGCATAAAATCATTACACAAATTTTAAAGTTACAAAAAGGATAGATGCAAATTGGTATGAAAAAAAACCGAATTCAAAAATTGACGTCGGATGCGAAATCGTCTTATAAATTTTTTGTTTCTGTTTTCATTAATATATTGTAAATTTGGTACTTTCGTGTTATAGCGGCCCCCAAGAATGAATTGCCAGATAACCAAGATTTATCGCCAAATTATAAAGCATGTATGACATTATAATAATATATGATATATATATATATATATATATATATATATATATATGTAAGGAATTATCCAGGGACGACTTGGGAGACTAATAATTTGAGAGAAACAGAGAAATAAGTTGGACTCGGGACCTCTAGACACATCGAACTCGTTTATTGAAGCATTTCTTCGTACAGACATCTTCGCGCGTTCAGTCGGAGGTCCCGTGAGCCATTTACGTTAAAGTTTGAGAACTACATGGCCGAGGGTTTGGCTGACCGCTCAAATGTGCCAAAAAACTGTCTTCTTCGCCCTTGCATGGGGTTTTAAATCAGAATTTAGGATATTTTCCAGCAGAGGGAGAAAGAGTCAAATTGGGAGGATCATTTATTTTAATTGGTCAATTAGCTTTTGATTGATGTCTGGGGTCTTATGCCGACACCAAGGCTTGGCCGGGCCTGGGAACCGCACCCAACAGACAGCTGCAAGAAATGCAAACTCATCACTTTTAAAACTTAAAGAGATGTCGAAATTGATAGATGAAAGTAATATTTGTGAGGCTGAGAAACAAAGATCACAGGGGCAGATTAGATTTAAGCATTAGATTTATAAGTTAGAAAAAAATGTTTTAGGATTTAAATTTTTTATTTTGCATTTTAAAAAGGGTTTATTTTTATCCTTTCATATATATATATATATATATATATATATAACATTTTTGTTTCTGTTTTCATTAATATATTGTAAATTTGGTACTTTCGTGTTATAGTGGCCTCCAAGGATGAATCGCCTTATATATAAGCGACCTATATACAGTAAAACCTATAAATAACGGACACCTTGGGTGCTCAGAAATTGTCCGATATTCGGAGGTGTCCGTTAACCAGAGATAAAAGCGCACGAATGTATAAGTTATGGGGATTAAAAAAGTGTCCGCTAAATAGAGGTTCGGGAGTGTCCGTTATGGAGGTTTTACTGTATAAGCTTTGCGATGATTTTGGCGAAATCATAACTGCTAATCATAACTGATCATAGTTGTGGCAGCCGCTATAACACAAAAGTACGGTAATTTCTTTCTTTTTTTTTTTTAAGCTTTCGGAAAATTTTCCCAATGGTTATTGTAATTTGTTAAATTATAATTGTTTTTCTTTATTTTTTTCTTTTTTCTTTATTTTTATTTTTTACGAAAACCAAGACGGCCAGGCGTCTGTCTCTGTGCTGAATTAGATGGTCATCGGAAAAGAATAGTTTAGGAGTTTTAGAATCACAAAGGAATCGTTATGGAGTCGCCGCAAAAGAGCTTCACTTTGCACAACTCAATAAATGTATTTATACTTATACACACATGAATAACACTTATGAAAAGTTTTAATTAATTAAACAAAATGCGTATGAAACGTTCTAAAATCACAATAACACTAAAAAATGCATTTCTTAAAATTAATTGTTTTTGTAATTATTTTCAAACTAAATACTTATTTACTATCTATTGGCTCATCCGAAAAGTATTGCGGTTTTTTAAAAAGTGAAGTGCGGTTTCGTCGAATTATTACTTTCCCATCATACGTAGTATAGGTACAGCGCCTAGAATACATAGTGTGGAAACCGGCTATCCTTGTAATGCTTTAAAAAGTGCTAAAAAGTTGTAACCTATAAATGTGCAACGGTGCTCCTACGATAATGTTGCAGCCAGGAACAAAAAGACGCGTTTCACGTTTTTTAGCCATGCTTTCATAATTTTAAAAAAGCTTATAAAAATCACTAAGTCAGAGGGGAAAAGGATATAATTTAAGTATTTAAAATACTTACCACCAGCCGAAACATTGTAATACAATGTCAAGAGCTAGCAGATGGCGCTGCGATCCCATCATTATCTTTTAGGCAACGTTGTACATTTATTGGATTCAATTTTTTAGTACTATTTTGTAGCAGATTTTCACACTATGAATTCTAGGCGCTGTAGTATAGGGTAAAGTCTCTTGTAATCGTTTTGAAAATCGAATTTTTTTTTTTTGACGGATTTACACGTTTCAGACACTGGAGATTCCGAAAAAAATATTTTTAGATTTTTTTTTTTTTTTTTTTTTTTTTTTTTTTTGCCGTCTGTCTGTCTGTGTGTGTGCCTGTGTGTCTGTAAACGCTCTATTTCCCGAACAAATTGAGATAGAGACTGGAAATTTGGTATGTACTTAGTATGTAATAATGGGAAGAAGCTTATTGAATTTCAGTAACGTCGATTATCCAGAACTATTTTTTTCTGACTCTCGAATATTCGTTCTGATAAAAAGTACATAAAAATTTTCGAAATTGTTTATTTTAAGGAGTGAATAGAAAAGACAATGAAAAAACATAAATTTTGCATAAGAATGAAGTCGATCGGATAATGAGTTGCCGAGATATTTCTAATCATATTTTCCACACTCTTCGATTTTTCATGACCCTGTATTTCATTTAAATTTCAATTCAAAGATATATTTTAATTGGAAAAGAGACGCTCAATCCGGCGCAGTAAACCGTTAGTTAATAGGATTATCAATTTTGGAGTTATAAGGATGTTTCTTTTACGCAATTCAGTAATAGAGCATTTAAAGTTCATGACGTCATCGAACCACGATTTTATTGGAATTGCAATGCGCATTTTATAAATAGTTTACACATGTTTTATTTTCATATTTTATATTATGCATATCCATGATGGGTAAGTATTACGGTGGCCTCCAATGACTAGTTTTAATACAACTAATAAGGAGTGACATTGAATGACCCAGATATGTACATTCGGTCTTTTCTGCTTGCATTGCATAATTCTTGCTTGTGTTGTGGCATAATTTTTGTTTCAATACTGTGCTAAGAATGGAGAAACAAAATGGTTTCGTTATGCTCTTTTATTTCAAGAAATTTTAAAAGACTGCTCATAAAATTTGTGCTGTAAATGGACTAAGTGCTGTTTCAAATGATACAGTTCGAAGGTTGTTTGAGAAGTTTAAGCGCTGAAATTTCAGCTTTGAAGAGGATGCTGCTTTGAAGAAACATCATCGGCAAAGGGAGAACCTCTTAAAAGAAGCTATCAAATGATCATACATTGTACTTTTTGGAATATTTAGTTTGTATGATAGCTCCTGAACTATGTAACATGGATTTTCAGCGATAGATTCTTTTAAGAGGCCCTCCTTTACAGATGATGTTTGTTCAAAGCAGCATCCTCTTCAAGGCTGAAATTTCAGCACTTAAACTTCTCAAATCACCTTCGAACTGTATCATCGGAAACAGCACTTTGTCGATATACAGCACAAATTTTACGAGCAGTATGACTAGCATTTTTACCTTTTTTGAAATAAAAGAGCATAATATGACGAACATGTACTTTTCGGTTCTCCATTCTTAGCACTGCATTGAAACAAACATTATGTCACAGCGCAAGCAGAAAAGACCGAATGTACATATCTGGGTCATTCAAGACCACTTCTTGTCAGCAGTAGCCAAATAACGAGACAAAACCGCGCTTCTCTTTGAAAATCCGCAGCACTTTCTTAATGACCTAATACAATTTATGTTCTAGATTTACTTATTTATTTTATAATAAAATAGTATTGAACTGTTAATCATTATCTCAATAATAAGTGACGTGAATTTGAACATTCACTCTAATTTTAACAAAAATCAATACTATTTTAATCGATCTAATTGGGAGAATGGAGCCAAATTTTGTAGAATTGCTTAAACAAGATAGGGAACGAAAGATTCCGCGAAAAAATTATTTAGTTCCAAAACTCACCGCTAGGGGGATATGTGGCGCTGTTTTTTTGCGGAATCATTCGTCACCCTTCTTGTTTAATCATTCTACAAAATTTGGCTTTATTCTCGCAATTAGATCGTGCTACAGAACACAGTGAGTACTGTCACTTTAATTAGGGCCACCCTGCATCATATATATTATTTCTGTTGTCAACATCCCTTTTTCTATGAGGTATCGTTCGAAAGATTTTTAAACCGGCTTCTGACATAGTGGCACTCACATTTCGCTAAACATTATTATCGATAAAAAATTGCAGTTAATAAAAAATTAAATCAGCAAGGTTTTCATAAATGAAATGAAAGGGTTTTCTCAAATCAATATTGCCACAAAAATAAAATACCGCATTGTATCATGCTCAACAATGATTATATAAAAAAAATAAATAGTACAAAAAAGATAAAGTGGGACGCACAGGTTTCTTTTATATTTATGACTGAAAAGCAAAATTGAAATTCACATGTTTGTAAGAAAAATACATCCTCGATCGATCGAAACAGTGGTATTTCACGTGTAGCCTAAAAGGTATGATTTGTTATATTAAATTTATTAAATTTATTTTTCTTTGCCCCGTGTTTTCCACGAAGCAGATGACGTCGTCCTCTAGTGCAGTTAAAATACGATTGTTAATTTTTTTTTTCCTCGTGCGTGCCTCTTGCTATCTTCGTCCAGTTTTTATTTTAACTTTGATGAAATGAATGAGATGATATTCTGGCTTGTTTGCAGATTTTTTTGTCTTTATTTTTTCTTTAAAAGTTTAAACCTGCATCTAAAAAATATTAGACGGCATTGCGAAATCATCGCATGGGTGCACTGGTATATAATTTAAATTAAGAGAATAAATTATTGGAAGTTGAATAAAAAGTATATAATTTTCGAGAATGATGAATGAGTAAGTCTACTGTGAAAAACTAAATGTTTGACACCTGTTTACAAACCGATTCTGTTTAACGGACCGGAGGTGTGGAACCGTGACAAATCTGCCTGGGCGTCAACGGAATTGTTTGAAAATCAAACAGCCATAATCTGATATGGGTGTGTGCGGAAAAGGAAAGTCTTTAAACGTGCGTTTTATGTCAGCTTGAAAAAAAAAAAAAATAGAATTGTTATTGATATCAACTCATACACATCTTGGAAATTTTGTAAATAACATATTTATCGTTAAATATTAATGATATGCAAATATATAATATTTTGCAACCACTGGTAGAAACTGTAGTATAAAATTGTAATTAATTTTTTTTTGTTTGAAATTGGCAATTATTGTGTAAATGCCTATTAACTATTGCTTTTCTAATATCATTTGTGTCAGTTTATAGAAAATTTTACATCGAGATCTATGTGCAACTTACAATTGAGGGGGTCGGGACAAGAAAGTGCTCAACCACATTTTTAGCACTTTCCAACCTAGTTGAAAAGTGCTTATGACTTCGGTTTGTCTGGCCGGATGGCCGTCTGTCCGTGCTCTAACTCCCGTAAATATGCTCGGATTGCTCTGCAATTTTTATATGTTATTGCCGTTATCTATGGCACGTTCCCTATTTCAACTGAAGTGTGTAGCACTTATAGTTTTCTTACAGGGACACTCAAAAGAATTCCGTTACATTGCGGTCTATGGGGAAAAATCATTTGCGGTTTATTTAAAAAATGTTTCACTATTGTAAACGCATTGAAATTTATATAGATCACTAAGATGCATTAGAAGAAGCTTAATATGGAATAGTAGGTGTATAGCACTTAGAGTTACTTTACAGGGACAGTCAAAATAATTCCGTTACATTACGTCTATGGAGAAAAATCGTCTGCGGCTTATTTAAATAATGTTCCACTATTTTAAACGCATTGAAGTTTATATATATTACTAAGGTGCATTACAAGAGGCTTACTACAGAATAGTGTGTGTATAGCAGTCATCGTTCATTTACAGGGACACACAAAAGAATTCTCTACTGTCTGTTAACAATAATTCCTGGAAGTGCGTTTTAAGTTACTGAACGCGATTTTAATCTTAACTAGCTTTTTGACTATTACGTGGTGTGTATAAATTCTGTAGATCCTATACAGGGCAGCACAAAAGTTCGCGAACACATTTCCGTTTATTGACAGAAACTCCAGAAGGAGAATTTAAACTGTGCTACGCGTTTCCTAACTAAACTAAAATTTAGCATCCTATGTATATATACAAATCTATAGATCATATACAGGGCTACATAAAAGTATTCGGATATTTTTCCGAATATTGTATACATTGAAAATTCCTGAAATTATGTTTTTAAATATGTTATGCGTTTTCCAAATTGTTTACTTAGATGTCATCTTTCAGCTTATTAAACGGTAATGATTTGTAAAATTATTTTAGAAGCGTTGGAAAGTGCTACATAATCTATGCTTGACGCATGATTTTTCGTTCTTGTTAAACTTCTAAATAAGATATACCAGTTTGAAAGTTAGATAAAACATTCAAATCAAGATATATAACATAAAGTTTTTTTTTTGCCAATGTCTTAGTAACATTAGAGATATTCTGAATAACAATATGGCATTACTTGAATAATATTACTATTACGTTCTTTGTAAATTAGCTACCTTCATTAGGGGCATAAACATCTGGGGGCAAAAACGAAACCTGGGACATATGCTACCACCAAGTGACATTAGAAGCAACTAATATGTAGGATATTATAATTTACAATAATAAGCAAAAGATTACAGTGTCAGATTTATTTCACCAAAAAATGCGGTTAGGCACTTTGTTGTCCCGGCCCCCTCAATTTTGCTCGCCATAGGCGAAAGGCAGCGCATGTGATTAATATTGTATATATCTGATATTGTATAATATTGTATACATCTTTAAATTCAATTTATTTTCTTCATCGCTTACCTCTTGGACTCTCTCGGAGGGTTGGTTGGGGGGGGGGGGGGGGGGCTTACTTTCCCGTTACTTCTTGGTTCCGGTCTTCTGGCCGTCGTCCGGTAAATGGAAGAATTTTTTTTCCCTCTCATGGACTTTTTGTGCCTATACCTCACGGCTGGCTTGTCCAGAAGTGGGTGATTTCTGTAAATTTCTGTCAGCTTGAAAAAGGTGAAAAGTATAATGCCAAAGTGTGTTGTAAAAATCTATAACCAGGACCGTGCGAAGAGAAAACTGCGCCCGGGGCAAAGTTTCAATTTGGTGCCCCCCCTTCTCACCCCCCACACACACGTTCCTTCTCTTTGTGACAGGTGTCATAAAATTGATAAAGTGCAGAAACAGAAATAAATTCTATGGAATAAATATTTTGCGTTTATTTGGAACTTTAAAAGATTTATTCAGAAATTCCAAACAACTAAATAACATGAGAAAATTGCACTTATTTTTTAGAGAAATCATGACGTTCTGCGACAGAAAATAAGAGAATGACGGCGGGAGAAAAAGAAATTCTCCGGTTAATGATCGACGGCCAATAAATAAATAAATAAATAATACCTTGGTTGGTAGTATAAATTTGGCGCCCCCTCCCTTTCCGCGCCCGGGGCGATGGCCACTTTCGCCCCCCTCTTCGCACGGCCCTGTCAATAACACAAGGTATTTTAACCCTTTGAGACTCAACAACTTCTATTTGGAAAACATTCATCAGATGCTAGAAAACATCATTTTAAGCATGCAAAAAATAATAAAAAATTTAGAACATAAAAATAAAAATATATTGTCTAAAAGGTACTTTTCAAACCTGCAATAAACAGAAAATTACATACTACTCATAAACATTGTCCATTTTCTAATAAAAAAAAACTATTTTTGGACGTCTGCAATCTTTTTAATTTTACAAAATTTACGAAGTTCATTTTATCGATAACGGTGTGAAACTGCCTAAATAATTAAAAAAAAAAAAAAAAAAAAAAAAAAATTGGCATGAAAAATTAACCCAGTATTCCCATATGTTGAGAAATCTATGAACACCGCAAAAAAAGTGTTGATTTTACAGTATAATACTGGCAGCTGGGGTGCCAGTATTATGCTGTAAAATCAACACTTTGTTTCTTGTAGTGTAATTCAAAATACTTCTAAGAGATATAATAACACTAAAGTCAACTTATTTATTTTGCTATAAATTGAATGGAGAACTGAACGTATATTGGTTCACATAGTATAAAAAAAATCTTGAAAATTCTTCCGATTCTCAAATTCTGAAAAGGCACCAGAAAATCTCTTCCCGTTTTTGTCTGTTTTCACAAAAACTATTTTAGGTATTGGAATGCGACAAAGTGCAGATTGTAGCCAGAAAAATTCTGTATCTGCTCCTGATACGTTTAGTGTTTGTTATGTGTTTGTTAGTGTTTATGAACCGATTCCGGACAAACAAATAGACAAAAAAAAATGTTATTTTTGTTTATACGTCGTTTAAATAGTCGAATGAACTTAGAAATATTTTGTTGAGTGTGAAAGTGTTTTGCTGAAAATCACACTCAGACATGTCTGACTGTGATTTTTATGTTATGTTATGTAACCGTTTATGAGCCGATTCCGGACAAACAAATAGACAAAAAAAAAATAATGTTATTTTTGTTTATACGTCGTTTAAATAGTCGAGTGAACTTAGAAATATTTTGCTGAGTGTGAAAGTGTTTTGCTGAAAATCACAGTCAGACATGTCAAACATTGGACAAATACGGATCCACAAGCTCCGTATTCATCTGATGTGGCTCCGTGTGACTTTTCTTATTTCCACGTTTGAAATTGTCGCTGCGTTGTCATCGTATTGAGTCCATTAATTCGATAAAAGAAAATTCTCCATTGGAACTCTGAAGGGGTTTTTATAAAAAATACATTTAAAGCATGTTTTGATGATTGGGAAAAAAAAAAAAACGTTGACAGAAGTGCATTGCAGTCGGAAAAGATTACTTTGAAGGAGATGCAATAAATTTTGACCAATAAATTGATACCTTTTGTTTTATGCCACCATTCTGGGTACTTTTTGTTCACATTAGTATGTTATTGAGGTTTACTATGGTTTGTAAGAATTGAAAATGAAGTGTGTAGCTCTTAAAGTTCATTTACAGGGACACCAAAAATAATTCCGCTACATTACGGTCTATGAGAAAATCGTTTGCGGTGTACTTTAATAACGTTACACTATTTCAAAC
The DNA here is from genome assembly GCA_963931845.1 of Maratus michaelseni. Lineage (NCBI taxonomy): Eukaryota > Metazoa > Arthropoda > Arachnida > Araneae > Salticidae > Maratus > Maratus michaelseni. The sequence continues at coordinate 76,464,819 of OZ007591.1, read as the reverse complement.
ACATTGGAATTATGATATGTATCACTGAAGTGCACTACAAGATGCTTACTATACATGCAAAAAATAATTGTTGATTTTGCAGTATAAAACTGGTACCCAGCTGCCAGTATTATACCGTAAAATTAACAGTATTAAACAGTAAAATAAGCAGTAGCTGCCGTGCAAGCAGTAATGCGCTACCGCGCATACTGCAAAATCAACAATTATTTTTTGCAGTGTAGAATAGGGTCTGCATATCATTCATTTTTCATTTACAGGAAACCACAAAAGAATTCGGTTACTGTACTGCCTATCAATAATAATTGCTGGAGGTGCGTTTTCAGTTGTGGTACGCGTTTTTAAATTTAACTCATTTTTTGCATATTACTTGGTGCACATAAATTCTACAGATTCTATACAGGCCTGCACAAAATATCTCGAGTGAATTTCCGTTTGTTGACGAAATTTGTTGTACGGGATATTTCAACTGTGATATGCGTTTCCTAACTGAAGTAAATTTTATAATACTATGTAGAATATATATATATATATATATATATATATATATATATACAAATCTATAGATCCTATACACTATACAGGGCTGCACAAAAGAATTCGGATAGTTTTTCGACTATTGACGGTAATTGCTGACAGTGGGTTTTCAAATGTGTTATGCGTTTTCCAAATTGTTTACTTCGACATCATCATCTTTCACCATATTATGTGAAGTTTTGTTACAGTATTCTGATGTATTGGAAAATGTTTCATAATGATGCATCTGCGCTTAATTAATGATTTTTTGCTCTTGTTTATTTTCTTTTGTAGCGTTCTCAAAATTTTAAAATTGATATTCCAGTTTGTGTGATAATATTTTCATAACTTATGCTCATATAACGTAGGCAGGGCTCTACCAATACAAAGAAAACCTCAAGACCTGGCAATAATTAAGGATCACGTGGTCGGGATAGACTGGTTTCCACCAATTGTCGAACTGCCATGTGATAGGTGGAGTACAGCGGCCCATCTCTTTCTTTGGCTCCGTTAATTGATTTCAGTTTTAGGAATGAAAATACGCGTTTATGACTTCCTTTTTGACTGGCTGAAGTATTCTTTTATTGTAGTATTTTCGACGTTTTGAGTTCCTGCAATGGAAAGGCAACACATCAGGTTGACACTCAACTAGTAAATAAATAAATGAAAAACAAGCAAAATTGTAAATTTAATCAAAATCTGTGCCATGTTAACAGCTACACTGCAAAAAATAACTGTTGATTTTACAGTATAAAACTGGCACCCCAGCTGCCAGTATTATACCGTAAAATTAACAGTATTAAATAGTAAAATAAGCAGTAATACGCTGCCGCGCAAGCAGTAATACGCTACCGCGCAAACTGGGGTGCCAGTTTTATACTGTAAAATCAACAGTTATTTTTTGCAGTGTAATTAGTTTCTTAAAACTGTGAATCGTACATACAATCAGGGCTTAAATTGCGCCGGAGCTCACCGGAGCCCGGCTCCGGTACTTCTCTGTTTTTAGTAAATATTTAAATGTTGGTCGGAATTCACTGGAGTTCATAAATACTGGGCTCCGGAACCCAGTGCAAGCGCTTCCGAAAAACCGAAGCCTAAATTACCCTTTCCTTTTCCTCCCATACTGCATTCTTTTCTATCAAAACACTAAATGTGACATAATGTATCTTTCCGATCACGGTGTCAAATGTTTAATTTTATCTGATTTTCAAGGACTCGTCACGAAAGACTGTTATACGGAAGGAATCGATTATAGTTTAAGATATGCACCTTTTATAGGAAATTGAAAAACTTTGTTCGATTCTTCAGCATATAAATATTAATTTTTGAAAATTTCATTAATTTTTTCATAAAAATGCATAGTTGCGAACTATTCTTTTTTTGTGTTAACACCATTTCCGAATCACAATCCTTACTTTATTGAATCGCAGAATTCGGCGATTAATTAACAATAAAATTAGGCAAAGATTTCTATTCGGCCGGAGTGATAACTAAAAAGTGGAATAACTGACAACTAAGTAAATTCAGATAGATATATTTAAAATTTTTATTTTGCTAAAGAAAAAAATTTCTTTAATTTTTGCAAATACGTATAATGTATGAAATATAAATATCCAGATTGGAGTGGCAGTGAAGGAGGGGGGGGGGGGGGGGCACGCTACGGTTATTAGTACTGCAGAATATTAGGGCTCCGGTACGTTTTTTTTTAGAAATTAAGCCTTGCATACAATTAATAACTACTAAAAATCACATGGAATCATAACAAGAAGATAATAAAAAAAAAATGCAATTGGACGAACCAAACAAACAAAGTAGTATATTCAACCGATTGGTTTTATTTTAAGCACTTCGATATGTTTCTTGAAAGTGGAAGTAATACAAATACTTGAACTACTTACTCTACATATGCGACAGACTGACACTTTATAGAAAACAGAAGATCTTTATAAAATTATTGAATGAATTCCACTTCTCAAGAGAAATCATAACATACTAGATGGAACCCGTCAAAACTTGACGGAAAAAAATATTATAACAATATCATTAAAATAAGCTTCTTTATTATTTAAGAAGAGTGCAAATGAAACAGTCTTTCAAATATTTTATTTTAAAAGTTTTTTCCTCAGTGAAATACAGTACGATTTCCAATGCAAACTCCAAACAAACAATCCGTAAACAACTGTGTAATGCAAATCAGTTTGACATTACCGCCATATTCCCTACGGCAAGAAAGAAAATTTCATGGATCTATGAAGTATCATACAAATAGTATATTCCTAAGTCCATCTCATATTCAGTAAATAAAAGAACATAGTAAATAAAGCACACATCTCCCCCCCTCCCCCCTGTGATAATGCAACCGAATGAGCTCCTATGAGCATGTGCATTGCATCTGCCCAAAATCACCGTCGAGATTCAACGTTAAAATGTTTAAATTAGAAATTTTTAAATGTCTTCTTTAATCATGGTTCATTTCAAATCCATATCTTCTAAAACGCATCCATTGTTTTAAGGTAATCAGATGAAGAATTTTTTGTACAATAATAAATCAATCTTCAGATGAGGGAAATTTTTAATGTTTTCAAGTGTCATTTATTTGTATAGTTTCCTCCGTCCCTTTACATAATCAGGATGATTATCCCTTTTCCATCAGTCGGGAACTTTTACCTCTTGTACAGTTAAATACCTAATAGATCTTTTTAAAAAATACAATTCGTAGCATATTCTGATGCAACATATGCATCAGCGGATTCAACATATCAATTTTATGTTAAACAAAAACTCAAAATAGTTTTTTTCTTTTTTTGACAGATTTTAGTTTAGCGCCAAAATGCTCTATCTTATGGATAATCTGATCTTATGATTTATCAGGGTTTATTATTATTATTTTTTTTTTCACTTTTTATGATGGTTAGAGAAATCTATTTTCAATTGTGGCAACTTTCCCAGGGGCTATTTTACATTATTGAAGCAAACTGATGGTCATTGTTAAGATAGAAATGAAAGACATTTCATGCTTGAAAATTATTTAAAAAGTCGTTAAATTAAGCGGCAGTTTTCAAATAAATTTCAATCGAAAGCTAATTTTTTCTTTCTAATTCATGATGTAAGAATTAAAATTATAAAATGTAGTAAAATGTTGTAAAAAATTGAAATTTGTAGTATTTAGAAGCGATGTAAGCGCGATGAAAGCTAAAGCGATAGCGCCGTTTGTTGTCATAACCGTTATACATTTCTAAAAAATGCCACTGTGTTTTCGCTGGCGTCCAAAAGTAGACTACCATTTTTTTACATCGAAAGAGAAATTCACAGTGAAAGAAAGATGACTTTGCCGCTAATATGGAACTGTTAAATGAACTCATAATAAACGTACCAAAATAATTCCTATAAAATATTAGCCTTGCACTGTTTATTCTAGCTAAAAATACAATCATTATTTCAAGTTCTTTTTTTCTACCATAGCACTATTTTTAATAATTTTAATTTTCCTGAAATCCTTTAATTTTGGGAATTTTTTATATTAAAAAATGAAATCTTCTAACCTATATAATAAAAAAAAGTAATTGGTAACATGCAATCAAGATGAAGCAATCAATAAAGACTCCAATTCTAATCTTTATAATTAAGAATGGAAAAATCAGTTCAAATTACGTCATGCTGACACAATCATATAAATTTTTCTATTTAGTTTTATCAATGTTAAAATGCATTTCAAGCTAAACATAACATCATTTTCACCGGCGCAAACTTTTCACACTGACTTTGTATATGTTACTTTTATGCGTAAATACAGTGTATACAAATCGAAATATATTTGTATTTAACTGTAATGAAAAATGGCATCAACAAAGTTATAATGCATAATAATAGACGCTTTCAGTCGTGACGTCAATCATGACGTTTTGCTTGGAAACTGACTCCAAACAAACGGTTGCTATGTTGTATTTTCTATTATATTTTATATATGTAGCTATATCTTATAGCTATATCTCACGGTAAAGTGTTTCAATACATTATATGCAGCGGTAACATTTTTTTACGATTTATATTGAATAAGAAATGAAACATAGCATCCGTTTGTTTGGAGTATCCAACCAAAACGTCATCACTAACGTCACACTGAAAGCGTCTATAAAATAAACCCAATGAACAATATTCCCGTGACATCACAATAAAAATGAATTTTTATTCGCGTATAAAACACGGGGATAAATATTTTTACCTAAATTTAACTTGTAAATTAAAAAATTCGGTCTAAAAGCCACGTGCTTTTAATATTATTTCTCTATTATCTCGCAACCACAGAGTTCAGAAAATAAACTATGTACCTCGCAACAGTGGGCGTTAATCCGATTGCCGGCTTTATGACGTCATAAGCAGAAGAAAAAGTTTAATTGAAAATTACGGCTAATTAATTCCATTTTCGAACAAACGAATGCACGATAACAAATCTGTGTCCAAATGTCTTTCATTTAAAAAAAGAATGATGTAATTTAATGCAGTAGTTTGTTCTCACGGATTATCGAAATAAATCGCTTACCGTTTTAAATATATAGATATCACGCACTTTTTCTAAAGTGACACAGCTAAACAAATATGAATTTTGATATATCAACTGAAAAACAAAACAAAACAAAAGAACTGATTTATTTATTTTTCGAGGTTAATCTGTTAACAGTGTACTAACATCACACTTTGCTTGTTTTAAGTAAAAAAAGTATACTAAAGTGAAGAATTCTGAAATTCTTTCAAGGTTAACCTCACGTACATGTGTTTTTTTGCATCTGATAATACTCATTTTATCAACTATTCAGTGTTAAATATTCTCATGCGCTTCTCGTGATATATTTCAATTTTAATGACTAACACTTCCCAACATAGTTGAAAATGTTTTGTGCGTGAAACTTTCGTAAATATGCTTGGATTACAACGAAATTGATATATGTTATTGAGGCTTACTATACCAATTTCAATTCTAAAAATACAATGTGTAGCTTTTATAGGTTATTCTTTGCACAGTTTCTGAATTAATTTTGTTGTAACTATCAATAAAGAGAAACCCTCAGATTAAAGAGCCTACACTAGTCACGGGAAGAAACGCTCAAAGCTAATGTTAAGTCTATGGCATAGCTGCCAACGTTTACGCTTTTCTGATACCAATAAAAATTAATAGAAAATTTTGTTTTATTGAATCTCATGATTTCGGAGATTTAATAAGTTTAAATCCTAATCCTAATAATATTATAAATCTCATTGTGTGCAAATGTTAGGCTGAAGCCAGCGTCAAAATGGAGCATTTAATGATCCTGTATTTTTGCATATAGGTTGATTATAATCCTCAAATTAACATAGGCTGGTTTTTGTTTATTTTATTCAAATATTTTCTTTAATAATTGAAAATTTCATTATTTTCATAGAGAATAAATGGACATTTTTCCATACAATTTAACCATTTTACTTTATCGTTGCTAGGGCTTTGATCGTTGCCACAAAAATAAAAACACGGAAAAATAATTTTTCCCCAACAACTAATTTTCAATTGAACGATTTTCACGTGAAAACTGAAAATTAAAAAAATTCAAAAGAAGATGAATTTCCGTGATATTTGACACAAAAATATGGAGTATTTTTTATTATACACGAAGTATGAATATCGGTTAAAATAAAAAGATATTTTTCTGTCAAAAACTGCGTTATAATTAGAAGAAAAAGTGCACCAATAATTATATTATTAAAAAATAGATTTCGCTTGGACCATGGAACTATGAAAAGGATCCTCCTCGGCTTGGACAAATATGACGTCATAAATAAAACATGCATTTTCAAATATTCGTAATAATACAAGGAGCATGAATATCAATGTATAATGAAAGTAAATAGATAATGGATGTAATATTTAAGATGAAAAACTGAAATATTTTTTATCGATACTGATTAATAATTAGCTTGAATACCAGTTACACACAAATGTGAGTTTTCCGCTAAAATTTACGTCCTGATTGCCAGAAAAAGAAAATTAACAAGAATTGTGCCATTTAAAAGAGATATCTCTGAGGAAAAAGTGACGTCATATTTGAAATAAAATGGGAATTTTCAAATGTGTTTTAGAAGGAGCGTGAATCAATTCATTACATTAATAATACAAGAATAGGTAAGTTTAGAAAGTAGATGAGTTTCACGTCATATTTAAAACGAAAAATTAAAATATTTGTTTTTAGCTAGCGATTATTATGCATGAATATCAGTTACATACAGATGAGAGTTTTTTGCCAAAAACCACACCATGATAATTAGGAAAATAAAAATAATTACGAATCTATCATATTAAAATCTGACCGCCTGTTTGTATTTCGCAGAGGATGTCATAAACTCTCAGAATTTAAAACAAGCTGGAAATTGTACGTCAAACGTAACAAATGAGGTGCGTTCGTACTGTAGCTAGCTATATAAATATTTAGATCTTGATGATTTTTAATTCTGTGAAATGAATGATATCGTCTGCAGATTAATTTCTGTAATAGAATAAGTATCTCGGTCGCTTGACTATTAAACTGCGGAAGCTCCTATAACAAGAAAGCACCGATTTAAAAAAAAATTCAAATTTCTTAATAAATATTTTTATTAATATCTCCTAAAGTTTTGATTCGATTTTAATAAAATTTGAAATGTCTCGACAAAATTCTGCAAAGATAATAAATCTTTAATTTCAAACCATTCTGTTGGGTAATTTTTGCGTTGTTATATGCGGGCGGACGGACGGACCAAGCGACGACTAAGCGTGCTACGTATTTATATAATTACGAACGCACCTAAAAATGATTTAAATTCTGAGATATGATTAATATTATTTTTTTTATATAAATTTAACGAAGTTGCTCTAAAAATGGCAACTAAATTATTCCAATTTTGTGTATAAAAAAAAAGGAATGAAACGGAATAATATATTTTTTCTCATTAAAACTGAAAAAAAGAATTTATTTTCAATTTGAATAGATGGTGAAAGAAAAAAATATCTTGATTACAGTAAATTTTTTCTTAAATAAAAACGTATTTTCACATATTCAAACTTCATGAGTCAATTTATTCTGGAGAACAAATATCGTCTGTCAACATATTTTCATTTAGAAATAAAGATTTTTTTTTTTCAGTTGTAGTACAGCGCCTAGAATATAGGCGCTGTAGTTATAGATTAAAGCAAGGAAGCAAATTTAAGCTCCTTGCATTTAGGTCTACAATAATTGCTCCCTATTCACAAGAATTGAATTTAATGAAAAATAATATACTATTTCCATTATCTTTGAAGGATTGCTATTAAAACAACTAAATTACAAGGCGTACAAATTACACAATATTTTAACAAGGCGTTAAAAGTAAAATGGTTTACCAGGTAAACTTGACATATGTTTTTACACAATTCGCCGATTTCCACGATTTTATTTGGCCCGCCTTTTTTATTGGTTGCAGTTTCCTTTTCGTGATTATTTGTCACAAAATTTCACTTTTTTAAAACTTAGTTATGTCAAGGCCTCTATAACATAGAAATACTGTATTGTCTCCTATGGAATGTGATAAAGAGTTAGTTAATTATTTACGTTTCTAATTATCGGGAATGAAATATTTTGCTTAATTAATGAATTTATTCTTATTTTAATGATACGTGAACGAAGTCACGGGTAACAGCTAGTAATATTATAAATCTGATTGTGTGCAAATGTTAGGCTGAAGCCAGCGTCAAAATGGAGCAATGATCCTGTGTTTTTGCATATAGGTGGATTATAACACTCTTATGAACATAGGCTGGTTTTTGTTAATTTTATTCAAATATTTTTCATAATAATTTCAAATTTCGTTATTTTCATAGAGAAACAATGGACATTTTTTCGTATAATATTTTAAAATGGTTAAATTTACTTTACCGTTGCTAATACTTTATCGTTGCCAAAACTAATTAAAAACCTGGAATAATAATTTTTACTCTACAATTTAGATTCAATTGAAAAATTTTCACGTGAAAAATGAAAATGAAATAAAAAAAATTAAAGAATTAAAAAGATTAAATAATATTATTAGAAATAAAACGTACTTTTATTAGTTTTTGATAATAATACAAGGTTTCAATATGAGTAACCATAGGAAACAGGCTAATATGACGTCATACATGGAAAATAAAGCGGATATGCTTTGATTGGTGAAATAAAATTATCTTAGGGTTTTTTTCTTCAATTTTTTTTTCTTTTTTTTCTTTTGTATGGTAACATTACGTGGTGTTTTACCGTCTGCGCACGGCTAATATAACTATACCGTATTTTTTATTTAAATTTTTAAAAAGTAAAAAGAAATTTCAAAAGAAAATGGTTAGCAAATGTCAATAATATGCTCCGCAATATTATCCATGTCGAAAATGATGTCATGGATAGCGAGAAAAAAATATTTTCATTCTTAAAACTAAAAGAAATACTTCGATTACCTAAAAAAATGACGAATGTTAATAGTTCCATTTTTGTTGATAAAACCTAAAGATTTAATATTATTTCGTTAAAATAACATAATTTCCCCTATGCCAGTATTGAAATTAATTGCCTGGAAAAGAAAATTAACAAGAATTATGTCATTTAAAAGAGATTTCTCTGGGGAAATATATATTTGAAATAAAACGGGAATTTTCCGATATGTTTTAAAATGAATGTGAATCAATTCCTTACATTAATAATACAAGGATTAGTAAGCATATAAAGTAGATGAGTTTCACGCCATATTTATAACGAAAAATTTAAGTGTTTTTTTTTTTTTTTTTTTTTTTTTTTTTATCTACACTGGTTATTAAGCATGAGTATTCATTATATACAGATGACAGTTTTCTGCTAAAAATCACATCATAATTTTAAGAAAAGGGAAATGAACACGAATCTATTATATTAAAATCTGACCGTGTGTTTGTATTTCGAAACTACACCTAGACTATCGAACGCAACGCGATTTACTTCATACCGGTTACCATTGATCCGAAGACTTAACTCTCAGAATTAAAAAAAAAAATTAGATACCAAATTTTTTTTTTTTTTTTTTTTTTTTTTTTTTTTTTTTTTTTTTGCAAATTTTAATGAAGTTTTTCTAAAAACGGAAAGTAACATACTCCATATTTGTATATGAAAACGGAGAAATAAAACAGATAAGTATATTTTTTATACCATTTTCTCATTAAAACTGAAAAACAGAATTTATTTTCACTTTGAATAGACAGATGGTGAAAACAAAATCTTGATTTCCGTAAATTATTCGAAAAATAAAAACATATTTTCACATATTCAAACTTCATGAATCAATTTATTCGGGAGAACAAAAATTGCCTGTCAACATACTGTCATTTAGAAAACAAGATTTGTTTCAGCTATACATTAAACCACGGAGGCAGAATTGAATTTAAAGAAAAAGCATATACTAATTCCAATTAATGTTTTTTTGAAGGATGGCTGTTAAAACGTTTCACAAAGGCGTTAAAAGTAAAATTGTTTATCAGCTAAAATTCACAGTTGTTTTTATCCAATTCCTCGATTTCCACTATTTTATTTGGCCCTCCTTTTTGCATTGGTTGCAATTTCATTTTCGCGATTATTTGGCACAAAATTTCACTTTTTTAAGACTGAGTTATGTCAAGGTCCCTATAACAAAAAATACCGTAAAAAATACCGCAAGTAACTCCTATGAAATGTGATAAAAAGTTAGTTAATTATTAACGTTTTTAATTATCGGTAGTGAAATATTTTGCTTAATTAATGTATTTATTATTTTAATGTTGCGTGAACGAAGTCACGGGTAACAGCTAGTTTACTATAAAATTTTAGTGGTAGGAAAAAAGCGTAAAAGTTGGCAGCTATGGTCTATGGGAAGGTTATTATCAAATTTCTCGCTGGCATGGCATTTTAATATTTTTAAATGATTATTATTATTATTATTATTATTATTATTATTATTATTTTGCATAGGGCAGCTGAGATCGATCTTTAACGTTTTTAGTTTGTACTTTATCGAGTTTAGTTGCAGTTTAGTTGCAGGTGAGGTAAAACTTTTGAAAATCGCTATTGCAAAGCAAAAACATATCCCTGAGTAACACTGACGTCATATTGACGGTGACAATGACCTGATACACAAATTTCCCTTTTACTGCATTTTTAACCGACTCAAAAAAGGAGGAGGTTATCAATTCGACGTGTATGTATTTTTTTTTTTTTTTTTATGTATGTACACCGATTACTACTTATTATAGGAACTATGCGTCCTATTTATGTGATTTTTTTTTTATTCGAAAGAGAATGCTCTCGAATTGGTCCCATTTAAATTTTTTGAAAATTGGTTTAGTACTTTTTCAGAAATTCAACAAAAACGAAAAAAAAATGAACATTTTAAAAATAGTTAATTTGTTGGCTTTTGAGTGTTGCCAAATTTGAAAAGCAAAATTACATAAAATTGTGAATTGGATAAATATAATACAACGTACATATACAAGCTATAAGTTATGTTACAACAAATCTACTTTTGAATCTTTTAAAATATTTTATGTATGTTCACCGATTACTCCGGAACTATGCGTCCTATTTATGTGATTTTTTTTTTATTCGAAAGAGAATACTCTCGAATTGGTCCCATTTAAATTTTATGAAAATTGGTTCAGTATTTTTTCTAAAATTCAATAAAAACGAAAAAAAAATAAGCATTTTAAAAATAGTTAATTTGTTGGGCAGACGACTTTCATTTAATATCATTAAATATTCTATTACGTGAATTTGCAAATAAAAAAAAAGACTGACATATTTAAATCAGCTTTAACTTATCGGATTATAATTCTGCATGAATAAATTAAAGGGGGAGATTAGCCACTGTTCCCCCTCTTTATACTTAACCAATGAGCTCCTTATCACAATGAACGTATATACAAAATTTTAAGCAAATCGGATATTATCAAATCCGGTTCATCAGTTGTTGGGCAAACGACTTTCAGCAGGTTGCAAATAATAAAAAGACTGACATATTTAAATCAGCTTTAACTTGTCGGATTTATTTTCATAGAACAAACTTTTTAAGATCTAAACAAAAAGTTTTGAATGTTGCCAAATTTGAAAAGCAAAATTACATAAAATTGTGAATTGGATAAATATAATACAACGTACGTATAAAAACTATAAATTATGCCACAAAAAATCTACTTTTGAATCTTTTAAAAGTTCCATTGTTGCAGTTTCACAGCGGTTTGGCATATTTTGACGAGCGTTTATTGGCGCATAATTAAATACATTGTTGTTTCAAATCCCATACAAATGTACGAGTTACAGAAAATATTTGGCGATTTATCACGTGTGGCGCACTAGTTGGAAACTGCCTTTAAAATATTCAATATCTATATTATATTATACAATACTGTTGTATATAAATGCTTCTGCAATTGTCTTTTAATATTTCTACTACATAATATTAACTATAGAGTGACAATATAGAAAGAAAGAAAGAAAGGGGTTGCTCCAAATAGTATTATATGCGACATTGTTGGCGTAGTGTATTTACCTTGTACGGATCGTAAAAATCAGTACGCATTAAGCATAAGCACCGAAATCAGTGAGTTACACAGTTATCAAAACTGTAGTATACAGCCCGATTATGACACATTATCCAAGACGATTAGGTGAGAATAATGATAAAAACTTCTAATCTTCCGTAATCGAGTCTACTGCCAAGGTTAGCGTGAAATAAAAAAATATATTAGCAACAATATGGTTTAATATAAATATAGATATCATTAAAGGCTTTAGACATTAGATGAGAATAATGATAAATTTTCTAATCTTCCGTAATCGAGTCTACTGCCAAAGTTAGCGTGAAATAAAAAATATATTAGCAAAAATATGGTTTAATATAAATATAGATATCATTAAAGGCTTTAGACATTAGATGAGAATAATGATAAATTTTCTAATCTTCCGTAATCGAGTCTACTGCCAAGGTTAGCGTAAAATAAAAAATATATTAGCAACAATATGGTTTAATGTTAATATAGATATCATTAAAGGCTTTAAAGAAATTAGATGAGAATAAAGATAAATTTTCTAATCTTCCGTACTCGAGTCTACTGTTGTAAATATAGATATCATTAAAGGCTTTAAAGACATTAGATGAGAATAATGATAAATTTTCTAATCTTCGATACTCGAGTCTACTGCCCAGGTTAACGTGAAATAAAAAAGATATTAGCAACAATATGGTTTAATGTAAATATGGATACCACTAAAGTAATAAATAAATAAATAAACTTTTTAACCAGAAAAAAAGAACAGACTTCAAAACCTACTAAACAGCGAAAAATAAACTTTTTAACCAAAAATTGAACCGACTTCAAAAACTACTAAAAAGCGAAAAATAAACTTTTTTACCAAAAATATAACCGACTTCAAAAACTACTAAAAAGCGAAAAATAAATTTTTTAACCAAAAATAGAACCGACTTCAAAAACTACTACAAAGTAAAAAATAATTTTGTTTAGGTAATAGTTAATAAGAAATTAAATTAAGAGCATTGTATTTACCATGCATATTATTATATTTATGTACATTAATTTGATTTTTTGGAGTCGGTGCCAGCCAAGCCAAGTACAAAATTCAAAACAAAACATCCAATATAAATCGTAACACGCGTATAAATTATATCTACATAAATACGAGACAATAAAAAAAAATACATATAACTCATCAAATGGTAGAAAATACAATGATTTAAATGATTAACTAATTTCCAAAGCAATGTTTGTCGACATATAGTTGCTAATCTCATTTGAAAATACACATTTATAACATCAGATGAAATGTTTAAAAATGGTAACATGGCTTTAACTTGGCTTGGCTGGCACCGACTCCAAAAAATCAAATTAATGTACATAAATATAATAATATGCATGGTAAATACAATGCTCTTAATTTAATTTCTTATTAACTATTACCTAAACAAAATTATTTTTTACTTTGTAGTAGTTTTTGAAGTCGGTTCTATTTTTGGTTAAAAAATTTATTTTTTTATTATTTCAAAACATTGCACTATTTTAATTTTTACACCGGCGAATATGGAAAAAAATGAATGTTTGAAAACTGTATGCCAATTTACAGATATGTTATTGGTTAAAAAAGAATTTTTTAGCATGAGTTTTTTTTTTTTAAATCTCTCTCTATCATGTGCAGTCCGCTTACGGAAGATTGACATGCTTCCACTTAAAACACTGTAAATAGTTCAATAATTGTTTCCGGCTAATATTCCATACCAAAATTAAAACTTCACCAATAAATAAATAAAATAATAAGATAAATAAAAAACACAAATTTAAGAGATATGTAATCGAACTACGCGCTTAAACACTGAAATTGACAGCATCAAAAGTAGCAAAATCTTTGGCGATTTCTTTTGCTATTAAATTAACTCCTGGCATGCGTCTCACACAAAAGTATTACTTTTAATAATTTTCAAAACTTAATTTGATATTTTTCATGTAAAATTGCTTTTTGGTGTTGTTAGGAGGCAATCGAAAAAAAATATACAATATGTCAAAAATCTATTAGAGTTTTTAATTAAAAATTTTTCAACTATGTTGTGTACGACGAGCAGTAATCCAATTAACCCGGTTTGGATCTCCTAAGTGGCTTTAAAATATCTTTATTTTTGATGAAGTTATGAACAATAGTTATGTTCGGATTGGAGTGAGACACCCTGTATTTTGGTGTTGTTAGAAGGCAATCGGAAAAAATATGTTATATGTCAAAAATATATTAGAGTTTTTAATTAAAAATTTTTCAACTACTATGTTGTTTACGACGAGCAGTAATCCAATTAACCCGGTTTGGATCTCCTAAGTGGCTTTAAAATATCTTTATTTTTGATGAAGTTATGAACAATAGTTATGTTCGGATTGGAGTGAGACACCCTGTATTTTGGTGTTGTTAGAAGGCAATCGAAAAAAATATGTTATATGTCAAAAATCTATTAGAGTTTTTAATTAAAAATTTTTCAACTATGTTGTGTACGACGAGCAGTAATCCAATTAACCCGGTTTGGATCTCCTAAGTGGCTTTAAAATATCTTTATTTTTGATGAAGTTATGAACAATAGTTATGTTCGGATTGGAGTGAGACACCCTGTATTTTGGTGTTGTTAGAAGGCAATCGGAAAAAATATGTTATATGTCAAAAATATATTAGAGTTTTTAATTAAAAATTTTTCAACTACTATGTTGTTTACGACGAGCAGTATGTTCTGTAATCCAATAAACCCGGTTTGGATCTCCTAAGTGGCTTTAAAATATCTTTATTTTTGATGAAGTTATGAACAATAGTTATGTTCGGATTGGAGTGAGACACCCTGTATTTTGGTGTTGTTAGAAGGCAATCGGAAAAAATATGTTATATGTCAAAAATATATTAGAGTTTTTAATTAAAAATTTTTCAACTACTATGTTGTGTACGACGAGCAGTATGTTCTGTAATCCAATAAACCCGGTTTGGATCTCCTAAGTGGCTTTAAAATATCTTTATTTTTGATGAAGTTATGAACAATAGTTATGTTCGGATTGGAGTGAGACACCCTGTATTTTGGTGTTGTTAGAAGGCAATCGGAAAAAATATGTTATATGTCAAAAATATATTAGAGTTTTTAATTAAAAATTTTTCAACTACTATGTTGTTTACGACGAGCAGTATGTTCTGTAATCCAATAAACCCGGTTTGGATCTCCTAAGTGGCTTTAAAATATCTTTATTTTTGATGAAGTTATGAACAATAGTTATGTTCGGATTGGAGTGAGACACCCTGTATTTTGGTGTTGTTAGAAGGCAATCGGAAAAAATATGTTATATGTCAAAAATCTATTAGAGTTTTTAATTAAAAGTTTTTCAACTATTGTGTACGACGAGCAGTATGTTCTGTAATCCAATAAACCCGGTTTGGATCTCCTAAGTGGCTTTAAAATATCTTTATTTTTGGTGAAGTTATGAACAATAGTTATGTTCGGATTGGAGTGAGACACCCCGTATTTTGAGTGAATAAAGAGATCACGACCATTTCAAATACAATAATTATTTATTGTAGCATACCCTGCTTAAAATTTATACTAAGGAATTTTGAATCACTTCGTATAAAAGTATTTTTATTTTCAAATTAAAATAAAAACTCGTTTTTAAAAAAATGCTGCTGATGATGAATGGCTTTTAATACGTAAGATGTGATAAGCATGTAGCGATGAACGTCTGTAACATTTCAAAAGGATCTGCCTATGAAAGAAAGTATTCATAAATCTTAACAGAAAAATGCTGGAGCATCATGAAATGTAACTATATGTATAGGAAATCTCTCTCTTTTTTATAATATTTTAGCCGCACCGTGAGAGCAGTTTTCACATAGTAGTAGATTTAAAGGTTTATACGTAATTTCGGTAATACGTACTTATACGTATTTTCCGTATTTCGACACGGGCCGAAATTTCCAGGCCCAATCCCGACCTGATCTGTACAAAAACTATATTGGCCCGACATTGTATAAAAGCTAAAATTTCGGCCCAAGCCTGACCTGTGGAAACAGAGAGGATTCGAACGGTGTTAATTTTAAAATCGTAGCTTAATTAGAACTGTTAAGTTTAGTCCCCTAAAATTTTTCCTAGTACCCTGTTTCTTTGTGGATTCATTATCGCAGACATCTGATGCTCTCATATTTTTACCGAACGTGTGTATTCTTTGCAAGATTAAATCGCTCGAAAAAATAAAAACTTCTAATTAATATTTCCGAAAGTTGTGGGTGGAATTTTTTGAAATGTGGTTTTTTGAATTTACGAGTTTTTGTTTATCAAGATCTGCAAATTTTCATGTCGAAAGATTTAATAGTTTTGTTATTTTGACATGTTGCGAAAAGGCATAGTTAAAAATCATTCTGGTAACCCGATCTTTTTCGTGTAAACCTAAAATCTTTCTTTCCTCTTCCGACACAGACCTGATTTTTGCGGTTTTGACATTTCTTTTGCACCATTTTCAGAAAAAAGATAGCATTTTGTAAGCGATGGTTAATGAATTTTAATTAATATTTCGGTTAATTTTCAAAATATTAAAATTCTGATTCTTAGAGGCACCAGGCCAGGTTTTGGACTACCCTCACCTAAATTTTCAGATTTCTGTGCACGCTAGATTTTCCTAGCTATCGCAGACAAACAAACAGACAGACAGACACACACACAGCGAAACTTTCGTTTACACCCAGAAAAAAGTTTTGTTGAATCAACAAAAAATTGGATGACCCAACAAAAATTTTTGTTTAAATATAGGTCAATGGAAGTTTTGTTTGAATCAACAAATTTTTTTTTTTTTTTTTTTTTTTTTTTTTTTTTTTTGCAATTCCAAAAATTTTTTTTTTATCGTCAGCAAAAAATGTTTTGTTAATTCAAGTAAAATGGTTCAATTTTACTTGAATTTTGCTAAAACAACCAAAATGTACTCAACAAAACATGTTTTGTTGTTTTAATCAATTCCTTTGGGTGTATTAATATAGATTTCGTTAATTGAAACGTAATTATTAAACGTAAAAATATAGTTTTTAATTAAAGGGAAATATTATTATTTACTCTGTTTTTAAATTTACAATAATAGGTAAAATATTTTGTCGAAATAAATTAATTTCTGGTGTAAATATATTTTTTAATTGAAACTGTTTGGAAATATTGTTATTTGAGCATTTTAAATATGACACAAGTTTCCGCATTTAATGCTTTGAACGCGTAATAATTTAATTATTTCTCTTTTTAATATTCACGAGCAAGTATATTTTTTATAAGGTAATTTTCTTCATTTACTTCTTTTAACATGTGATCATTTAATTATTATTTTTAAGTTTTATTTCTGTTTTTAACAGTCACTTGTAAATAAATTTCAAAATATATTGTAGATTACTATATATTCACAAGCCATAGAATACAGAATAGCAACATTAATGATCACTTAGATTCTTAGGCTATTATAGACATAATTAATTAATTCATTAAATACATTAAAAAATATGTAGTTTGAAATAAAAGAAAAAAAATGGTTAAAGACATCATAATTTTTGTTGCTGTATAAATAACAAAAGTAGATTTTTGAAAATGTTTCTCTGTAATTTATTAAGGTATATTTCCAAAGATTCCGTTAACAGAAGTTCACTATCGCTATTACTATTTTTACAAAACAAATTGCTTGCTCGACACGTCCTGGGAACAATTAAGTACAATTCCAGCCCGTGTATGTACAATAAAATGAAGCATGATCCCGGCCTGCCCGAGTCTGTAGAAAAAATTTAAGTCCGGGCTCTGTCCGATGCCGATCTCTGCTCTGGACATGTTATATTTCTGTATTGATGTTGGTCAAGCTAGCACCAGCTAGTGCAGCACATTTATACTGATTCTCGTCCCAGTCACTTCCATTGAAAAACGTTCATATTTTATCAGCTTAGTTTGAATCTTTTAAATTTGTTATATCGAGCCGATCGGCCCGCTTAATTATTTTACCGGCCTAGCTGGCCAGTTTAATTTTTTTTTATCGGCCCGCCCCGACCCCTTTGTTTATTTTTATCGGCCCGCCCCGTTACAAAAATTCTCTTTATTCTACCGGCCTGGGTCCGTACAGACCTCTAATCTGTGCCCTTAACTCTTGTGAATTGTAATGCGCGAGATTTGGTTACATGAACCACCGTTAGTCCAGTGTGTTTATTTGCTGAGAAAATCTCTTATTACATCAGATCGGGGGGGGGGGGGGTGTCTGCCTGCTGAATCAACTTATTTGGTTAATTAGATATTCGTAACTTTCTTGAATTCATTATTTTTAATCTTCTACCTAAAATAATTAAAATAGCATTAATAACGCTGTTCAAAAATTTATCCGTTTTACTTACCCATCATACGTAGTATAGGGTAAGTCTTGTAATCGTTTTGAAAATCGAAAATTTTTTTTTGACGGATTTACACGTTTCAGACACTGGAGATTCCGAAAAACATATTTTTAGAAAAAAAATTTTGCCGTCCGTCTGTGTGTCTGTAAACGCTCTATCTCCCGAAAAAATTGAGATAGAGACTTGCAATTTGGTATGTACTTAGTATGTAATAATGGGAAGAAACCTATTTCATTTCAATAACCTCGATTAACCGGAACATTTTTTTCGGACTCTCGAAATATTCGTTCTGATAAAAGGTATATAAAAATTTTCGAAATTGTTTATTTTAAAAAATGAACATAAAAGACAATAAAAAAACATAAATTTTGCATAAAGCATGAAGTCGATCGGATAATGAGTTGCAGAGATATTTGGAATCCTATTTTCGACACTCTTC
The DNA here is from genome assembly GCA_963931845.1 of Maratus michaelseni. NCBI lineage: Eukaryota > Metazoa > Arthropoda > Arachnida > Araneae > Salticidae > Maratus > Maratus michaelseni. The sequence continues at coordinate 76,445,937 of OZ007591.1, read as the reverse complement.
GATTTTTCATGACCCTGTATTTCATCCAAATTTCACTTCAAAGATATATTTTAATTGGAAATTTGACGCTTAATCAGATGCAATAAACCGCTAGTTAATAGGATTATTATTTTTGGAGTTATAAGGAAAAACCTCTTTCAAGCAATTCAGTAATCGAGCCTTTAAAGTTTGTGACGTCATCAAGCCACGGTTTTATTTGAATTGCAATGCATTTTATAAGTAGTTTACACATTTTTATTTTAATATTTTACATTATGCATATCCATGATGGGTAAGTATTACGGTGGCCCCCAACGACTAGTTTTATAAAATAAGTGGTAATTTTCATAATTTAGGGGATGTTCAAAAAGAATACGGAGTGGAAAAACTTCCATCAACCGCAAATTTTGAAGCAAACTTAACAAGAACGAAAAATCGTGCACCAGGCATATACAGTAGAATCTCGTTACAACGAACGTCGATTTAACGAATTTTTCAATTTAACGAATATAATTTGGATTGTAAAAAAGTCATATTATTCTATTTCAGTATAAAAATATTTTCACTTTAACGAATATTTCATTATAGCGAATTTAATCAGTGGTCTTTAGAGGTTCGTTGTAACGAGATTTTACTGTATTCTGAAACACTTTCCAACATTAAAAGAATGTCATTAAGAAATTTAATATTTTCTTAGAATGAAATGAGATATTAAAATAAACACCTTTAAAAACAACAACAACAACAACACATAACTCGGTAAAAATCCATTTTCACAATTGCTGTCCGTATCCGGTAAATGTTTGCTAGTTCTTTCGTGTAGCCCTGTATGATATCTAAGAAAATTATACACAGCACCTAACACACTCAAAATTAGATAAGTTTAAAATTGCATATCGCAGTGAAAAACTCACTTCCAGCAATTATCGATCTTAGTCAAGTCAAGTAACCGAATTCTTTTGTAAAGTTTCTGTAAATGAAAGATAAATGCTACCATAATCTATAGAAAAACTGTTGTTGCTTCAATGATTTCATTATGTTTGAAATATCATAGCATCATTAAAATCCCCCCCCCCCCCCATTTATTCTTTTGAACGTCTTTGTATACGAATTAGAAATACTACTTATTCTTATACTTCTAAGAAAGCATGCTGTAGTCGATCTCAGTGATGAAAATTAATTTCATTATGTTTGAAATAAAACGCATGATTATAAGCATCTTGCTAAATCTCCTTAGCTCGTCGAGTTCAGATGATATCTGGTGCTAGTGGTCTGTACGAGCCGGAATTTCCAGGCCCAAGCCCGAACGAAAGCAATCTTGGTCCAACCCGTCCCGTTGAAAAATCAGTGAAAACAGGCCCGGCCCGTGCAAAAATCAATGAAATCCGGATCGCCCCGAACCAACTCTACAAGAAATGCAATCAATAACATCAATAAAATGCACTGCAAACGATTTTTCCCCATGGACCATAATGTAACGTAATTCTTTTGTGTGCCCTGTAAACGAACTACAAATGCTACACACTTCATTTTTAATTACCAAGTATTCTATAGTAAAACCTCATAACATATAAACGGTTTCATGGCAATCCGAGTATATTTACGAGAGTTAGAGCACGGACAGACAGACGGCAGACAGCCAGACAAACAGAATTCATAAATATTTTTCAACTATGTTGGAAAGTGTTAAAAAAACTATGATAATTTTTATACAATGTTGCATTGGGCAATATAACATAATTTTTGTCATTTGAATTTGGTAATAACAATATATTATATTATTTCTGTTGTTTGCATCCCTTTTTTATTGCATTTACAAAACGCACAACAATGGATGAAGTATCATTCGAAAGGTTTTTAAACCGACTTCTGACACAGTACACTCACATTTCGTTAAAAGGTTTTTTAAAATTAAAAATTGCAATTAATTAAAAATTGAATCAGCATTGTTTTCGTAAATGAAATGAAGGTTTTTCTCAAACCACTGTTGCCACAAAAAGAAAATACAACATTATATAGTTCAACAATGAGTAAAAAAAAAATAATAATAAAAATAAATAAATAAATAAATAAATAAATAGTGCAAAAAAGATAAAGTGGAACGTCTCCGCACGCGTTTATTTTCTACTTATGATTAAACAGCAAAATTCATATTCAAATGTTTAGAAGAAAATGACACCATTGATCGATCGAAGCAGTGGTATTTCACATCTAGCCTAAACTGTATGCTTTATTCTTTTAAATTAAATTGTATTTTATATGTATTCAATTTATTTCTCTTTGTTCCGTGCTTTTCCCGAAGCGGATGATGTCATCCTCTAATGCAGTAAAAATACGATTGTTATTATTTGTTTTTTCCCCGCGCGAGCCTTTTTCTATTTTCGATCAGTTTTTACTGTAATGGAATAAATGAGATGATATTCTGGCTTGACTAATTTTGTTTGCGGATATTTTTATCCTTAATTTTTCTTTACAAGTTTAAACCTGCATCTAAAAAATATTTGATATTGCTAAAAAATATTAGACTGCAGTACGAAATCTTCGCACGGTCCACTGGTAAATGATTAAATGAATATCATCTATAGGTAGCTGTAAAATAAGATTGAAATATTGAAAAGTTGCAGTATTAATTATTTTTTAGAAATATTGTAGAGAAATTTTGTAAACATAAATGAAATTTAGTGTTAAAATTCATAAATCTCTATTACAAAATACCAAAGTTGTATACTGTCTTTTGTCGCATATTCTATTCACGCAACAAGTGAAAATATATCTTTGTTAAACAAAATGAAAATGATGATGTAATATTATCATACAGACTCCCACATAGTTCAAAAAGGGAAAATACATTTTCTTAAAATTGGAGAGTGATAGATACTTTTTAACAATATTTTCTTTTTTAGCGCCCTAAAATCTATAGAAAATACGCAATGTATACTAAAAAATAGAAAGTTATGTTACGTAATGTTATCATAATTGCTATACAAATGCCTATATAGTCCAAAAATTAAAAGCAAAATTTCTTAAAATGGGAGACTGATAGAAACTTTTTGACAATATTTTCTTTTTTAGCACCTTAAAATCGATAGAAAATACGCAATGAATACTGAATGATAGAAAGTTATGTTATCATATCATTACCCAATATTAATATTGCCCAGCTCATATAGACAAAAGATTGAAAGCAAAATTTCTTAAAATTGGAGGCTGTGATTAGAAACTGTTTAACAATACTTTCTTATTTAGCGCTCTAACATCTATAGGAAACACACTTTGTATATCGAGATAGTCAAAGTTCCTTAAAAGTTGTTGGACTGTGTAATTAGTTTGCACGATTAATTTTTCTCATATTTTATTAATTATTGATAATCCTCATTGCTCAATCTAGTTAAAAATGGCTACTTCACCCCTCCCCCCCTTGATTTTTGAATTACTACTACGCCAATGAACTCCATCGCTTCGAATACACCTTTCAGACTGAATTTTCATCCACTGCCTTGGGTTTTCTCCTAATAAGACTACACCCTCTCTTCTGAACTCAGGCTCCGAGTGAAGCAGCACCCTCAGACGATCCCGATGCTCAGAGTTTGGATTTATGAAACGCAGTCGTGTTCTATTTTGAGAATCGTCTGCTGGAAGGGAGGGATGGTGATTTTATTTTTATTCCCGAACATGTGCGGTGCTAGGTTTCTTTTTAAAAGAGGCGGTCTCTTTCTGTTTGAAGCGTCAGACGATTTTTGATGCAAGTGTTCGCACGTGTGTTCTCCCTACATCTCCACCAGTTCCACTTACAAACTTTGAACTTTTCTCTGCTTCCAGCCAAGTTGTTGAACTTTTTTGAACTTTTAAAAAAATACTCTTACTTTTGCAAAAGTACAACTTCGTCTCTTTTTTTTTATATTCTTGATTTCTCAACCATAAAACATATTTTCATTATATTATGAAAAATGAACTTAAGAATTTTTCATTGTGCATGCCATGAACAAACTAACATAGGTGTAATTTTATTTAAATTTTCGTAAAACATTGCACCTGTATCGAATTAAATTTTTCAGCATAGCTGAAATTACGCTGGAAATTAATGAATATGACAAAGGATTTGAATTATCACTTACTAACTACACAACGTGCAACCAACAAAGTGAATAAATGTCCAGAGCGGGGATCGAACCCGGAATCCTTGGTGTCTTTAATTTGTCTCATGCATGCTATTGAAGATGTGTGCTCATTATTGACTTTTCATCTTGTACTGCAAAGTTGTAGCCTTGCCAACATAAAAGAGTGAGAAATGCTAGATTGGATGTCGTCAAATGGATAGCTCAAATGGTAGAGCATTGGTGCTTGATACCAAGGTTCCGCATTCGATCCCCGGTCTAGTAATTTTTTCACACGGCTTGCGTTGTGCGCTGTGTAGTAAGTGATAATACACATTCTTTGTCATGTTGGACCTGTATCTATAAAAGGAGCCGAATATTTGGATGTTTTGGAAATTAGAATAAATTTTGTAAACTATATGCATTTGGGCAGGGGTCAGAAAAACTACTTTTTTATTGTAGCGAGCTACAACTACAACTACTTTATCGAAAATGTAGTTAACTACAACTACAACTACTTGTTTTAAAAAGTAGCGACTATAAACCTACTTTTCAAAAGTAGTCACTACTTCGCTACTTTCAGATTTTCTCAAAGGGTTCCATTTACACTAGACATGAAGACACGAATTAAATAATAAAGCGACCCCTCGTTATATCGCGTCTGCCGGGATATAATTAAATAAATGCAACATCGAGGGCATTAAAAAGATAACATACAAAAAATGTTTTGTGTTTGTCTCCAAAATGTTAATTTATACGCACATTAAATTTCGTAGCAAAATTAAGCGAGACATTAATAGTCTAGAAAATTACAGAAAAACAACTCTAGATGCAAATAATAAATAAATTTGTAAATCAAGAAATTCCGAATATTAAGAAACCGGTGTTAAAACATGAAGACTTAATAATGAGTAAATAGACAAGTGTTGCCAGAAAGAAAATTAATTCATTTGGTGGATTAGTACCTGATTTTAGAAGCAAGTGTCAATGGGGGAAAATCCATCACTTTATGCGATACGTTGTTATATGTTGCAGCTGAGATTTACAGCTGAGATTCGCAAATTGTTGAGCAGAACAAAATTTGCACCAAAGAAACAAATTTAGGCAACGTGATTTGCAGAATGGTACATTTCGCACCTCTGAAGTAGCGTTAAAAGTAGCGTTAGCGTCGGTTCTCGCTACAAACTACGGATTTTTTGTATCGCGCTACTCGCTACACTACTTTATTCAAAATGCAGCGTGCTACACTACAAACTACTGTAAAAAGTAGCAGCTACAGTAGTTTCGCTACTTGTAGCGCGCTACTTTCGACCCCTGCATTTGGGGCTGTTTTCAAATCTAAACTGGATACTTTCTCACACATTCTTGAATAAAACATTTATATGAAAAGTTTTGAAATTGAAAGGCGCTCTTATTCAGAAACTATGAAATGAAATAGCATTTTTTAAATTAATTTTCGTTAAAAAATGTCTTATGTCCTAAAAATGTTTAAGGTCGTCTCATGTTTGTCGCAGGGTCGTGTGCTCATGAAGACCTTTCCATCTTGTGCTGCGGTTGCAGCCTTACCGACTTATATAAGTGAGAGATGTCAAGTTGGCTATCGTACTCGTTAGCTTAATGGTAGAATATTGGAGCGTTATTCCAATGATCCTGGTTCGATTCCCGACTTGGATATTTTTCACCTGTTCGATACTCTTAGTTAGGAATGTGAAAATTCACGTATTTATTATTATAAAGGAATATTTAAACACAACCATTCATTTTTTAAAATTTTATTCTTCAAGAAATGAAAACTCTTTTATTTAACTTAACTTGATTGGTGTATGTTGAATTTTGTAGTCGATTTTTCACTTACTTGCTGATGTGCTATAACTATAAAAAATATGTATACAGGTGTGTTTGAGATGACAATCCAATAGTTTAATATTTTGAACTTAATTATCAATTAATAAATTAATTTTAAGGCATTTTCCCTTTTTCCGGCCTCATGTGATAAATAGCCAAATAATCTTTATGGTTACTACTGTTCACGAGTTAAAATAATCCACTATCGCACGTTTTTGTAAGTTTGCAATTAAAACAAAATTTATATTATTTCTGTGATAAAAAAATAATACTTCATAAAATTCAAAAACTTTTTAAAAACGTAAATCACCCATATTTTAAAACTATCAACTGAAGGATAAATATTTTAGGTATTTTCATATTCATTTATTATACAAAATGTTAAAACTTCAAGAAAATGTGTCTATTTTCGCGAAATTATGCGAGCAAGGTACAAAATAAACGTTTTGAATAAATGATATTAAAAATTAACATTCCACGTACCATATATTGATGCCATATGTAAGTTCTTTGTACCATAACTTTTGTTCTAACGCAGAATTGTGATTAAAATATTAATTAATTCATCATTTAAAAAAAAAAAATCGAATGTTTGATCGATTTAAAAGTTTAACTCCTCAACAAGTCACATTCCATTTTTTAACATTTTCCAACATAGTTGAAAAGTGTTTACAAATTCGGAATGTCTGTGTGATGGCGTCTGGCGTCTGCTGTCTGTACATCTGTCCGTTCTCTAACTGTTGTAAATATAATTGGGTTCCCATGTAATTTTTATTTGCTAATTATGTTTACTACATGTAATTTTTATGTGCTAATAATGATGTTTACTGCATGTAATTTTTATATGCTAATATAATTATGTTTACTGCATGTAATTTTTATATGTTAATGATGTGTACTACATGTACTACATGTACTTTTTATATGCTAATAATTATGTTTACTGCATGTAATTTTTATATGCTAGTTATGTTTACTACATGTAATTTTTATTTGCTAATAGTGATATTTACTACACGTAATTTTTATATGCTAATGACGTTTAGTTCGGTATTGAAAATGAAGTGTGTAGCATTTACAGTTCGTTTAGAGGGACATACAAAGGAATTCCGTTACATTATAATCTATGGGAAAAAAAATCGTTTGCAGTGCATTTTATTGGTGTTACGATATTTCTAACATATTGAGATTGATATGCATCATTGAGGGGGACTACAACATGCTTTCTCAGGAGTATACAATAAGTAGCATTTATTGTTCGTTTACAAGACGCACAAAAGACTTCTATTACATTACGATCTATGGGGAAATATCATTTGCAATGCCTTTTAATGATGTTCAGGGACCGATTTACAAATTTGGGGGCCCTGGGCACAGCTGCGTATGGGGGCCCCCTTGAACCAATGCTTACAGAGGCCTTGAATTAAAAAAAATATAATATCGAAGCTGTACTCATTAAGATAGCCACTATCGACTTTGATAATTTCTATAAAATATCAATTAAAAAATTAAATTTGATAATCATTAATATACTTTTAAATAATTATTTGATAATTATGAATTTTAATTGAATTTTATAATAAACTGTGTGGTGCTGATTACCTTTGTCTATGCAAATCCATATATCTGGAATAATAAAGTATGCAACAACTAATAATAAATTTACCACAGTAAAAGCTATAATTAATTAATATATTAGCATATATCAAATAACTTTTTCTTTAAAAAACAAGCTTTGACTGAAAAAAAAAGAAAAAAACTAAATTTATACAAGTAACTAGCAGAACCACATGGCTTTGCCCATGTTAACTATGAGGGCTTTACGGGTAAAATAAATAAAAATGAAATAATATAGCGATCTTAAAAACGGAGTTCTGAACATTCCCGCACATAAATTGTTAAAATACAATCAAGAAAAAAATGAAGTTACTTTGCTCAAATCATAGACAATCTTTGACAAACAGTTTTTTCCATTTTAATTTTGCTTTTTACTGTTAAAAATGGTTTGGTCATTAATTGAAAAATCGTCAGTAGCATTTGGGTGCCCCTGAAAATCGGGGGCCCTGGGCCCGTGCCTCGAATGCCCTGCCGTAAATCATGCACTGATGATGTTATGATGATTCAAACATAATGAAATAAAAAATTATCACTGAGGTTCACAACAACTTGTTTTCCATACATTATGGATTTTTTACGACTACAACACTGGTAGTATCCCTAAAAAAGAAAATATTAATTTATAATCGTCTGCCGTTCTACGATGATCTTTCCCAGGCTTTAATCTCCACCCTGCTTAACAATTCTGGCCGTGAAACAAGCAGACGATTATGTCAAAAAGGCTGTCGCTCTGCTCCCCAAAAGTGGGTCACTCGGTACGCACAGGTATCTATAATTAAGTTCAGACCTGTCAAGTTTGGGGCAGGAATGGGGCCAACGCCACTCCGGGACCGACAGAAGTTGTGGAATAGTAATAATGGAAATGATAATAAAAAAGACAACGCATTCTGTTTCATTTGCCTTGCAGGATAGAAATGAATTACTGCACTTTTATAGTACATCGGAATCGAGATAACTCGACCAAGTCGGTAGTTCGACATTTATGATTACCATGGTTGGTAGTACGTTAGCTTGAATGAGGAATAAACTCACTAACTCGGCACATTTTAGTAGAAAGCCTCCTAAGTCGACTGTAATTTGAAACATATTATCACAACTTAATCTTTAACAATTGTTACTTCATATTGATCAATTCTTTCTAATTAAAAGTCATTTTCTTTGTTCCAATAATTCAACTTAACTTCCTATTTTATTCAATCGAACTTTTGTAGTATTCTAGAAATATTATCCCAGTACGTTCCTTATCACTTATTATAACTCCATGATATAAAAATAAACGTAAATTAGTTTATTAATTGAAGTCGTTCAACTATTTAAAAAGCCGGATTTTTAATACATATTTAATAGTACACCTTTATTTGTTATATTACATATTTTAAGATTTCAAATTCATATTCATGGTACACAAACAATCTTTGATTTTAAGTATAATATTATGTAGAACTTTGCTAATTCGACATTCGTTAAATTCGACATTTTTTTTTTATCTCCATGTGTTGTCCAGTTATTGAGATTCTACTACAGTGTCTCACAAAAGTGATGGGACACTTGTGCTTTATAAAAAGAAACTGCAATAAAATAAATAAACAAACATGTGCAAAAATTTTTTGGGTGTGTTTCATATTTAAAGTTAGTAACAATTATTACATAACATACATTTTGTCAAAATATTAAAATATTAATTTAGTAAAAATACAATTGTTCAGAACGGAGCAAAAAATGGCTCACATAAGTGATGGACACTTACTTTTCCATCAAATATTTATCCAAAAATTTTACTTTTTAAAAGGTTTTAATATTTTGTTGGATTTCCTTTTACTTTTAAAACATGATTTAATCTTTTTGGGCTGGATTCGACTAATTTTTTTGTGATTTCTGGAGTGATTTTACCCCATTCTTCTTGAAGCACCGATTTTAGTTGTTGTTTTGAAGAAATGGTGTGTTTGCGAATTCTTGATTCCAATTCTTGCCAAATATTCTCTATGGGATTTAAGTCTGGAGATTGTGGTGGTGTTTTTATTATTTCAGGACAGTTATATAGCAGCCAGAGTCTAACGTTCAGAGCAGTGTGCTTGGGGTCATTGTCCTGGTAGAATTTAAAATCATTATGAAGGTTCAATTTTCGTTCTGAAGATTTCAAATTTTGCTTTAAAATATCAATATACTTGTACTGATCCATTATACTGTCAATTAAAACAAGATTACACACTCCAGCGGACGACATACACCCCCATACCATAACTCCTCCTCCACCATGTTTTACTGTTGGTACCAAGTTCTGTTTGCGAAATTCTTCCCTGGGTTTTCTCCACACCAAGATTCTACTGTCAGAACCAAATATATTAAATTTACTCTCATCAGCAAATATAACTTTATTCCAGTAATCAGAATTCTTATTTATGTTGGATTTTGCGAAAGCTAGTCTGAGTTTTCTATTCTTTTCACTTAGGAAGAATTTTTTCCTGGCTACTCTACTGTGATATCCAGCAGATCGAATTACCCTTTTAATAGTCTCAGGATTAACAATTATTCCATATAATGCTTGTAAATCAACAGCAACTTTTGAAGCACTAATTCTTGGATTTTTTTTTTAATATTTCGAACGATAATTCGCTTTATTCCATTGGATAGCTTTGATGGTCGGCCAGGTCTTCTTTTATCCTGAATCATATGATTCTTTTTATATCGTTTAATGATATTGAAAACTGTTGAACGACTCAAGTTAACTGTTTCAGCAGTTTTTCTAATAGATTTTCCACGTTCAATATGCAAATTAATAACTAATTTTCGAATTTCAGGCGAAGTTTCTTTTCGTTTAGCATTCATGGCTACACAGAGCTAAAAAACACAAAAATTCCAAAACAAACTGGAGAGAAATATTGCAGACGATTTTATAAATTATTGCCAATTGCTTTTAAGTAAAAATAAAACCCCAAAAAATATTTTTATTGCTTATTTCAGACGATTTTTGTTGCATATATAATAGTGTCCTATCACTTATGTGAGCTATTTTTTGCTCCGTTCTAAACATTTGTATTTTTATTAAATTAATATTTTAATATTTTGACAAAATGTATGTTATGTAATAATCTTTACTAAATTTAAGTATGAAACACACCCACAAAAAAATGTGTACATGTTTTTTTTAATTTATTTGATTAGTTTCCTTTTGTAAAGCACAAGTGTCCCATCACTTATGTGAGACACTGTATATATGATTTTTCGCTGGCACAAATTGTCGCAGATTGGTCGCTTGCACAAATGGCTAAAACAGGAACCGAACCAAAAATCGAAAAACACAAAAACAAAACAAAACGTTATTTTTAAAGGAATGAAAGTCGGAACTGAACCTTTTTTTTTTTTTTTTTCAGTTCCGTAACTGAATCGAAATGATTTTCTACTCCGGAAACCTTAAAAACAGTTTAATTTTTAGAAGATTCAGCTTAAAAAATTGCAATTATTTAAAAGATTAAAAATACAAGCTGTTGATTTAAATTACTTCTGGTCTTTAACTTTTTGATTTAAAACATGTCAGAAGTTAAATCACAATTTACCTGTATTAAATAATTAAAATAAAGAAAAAAATATTTATTAACTAAGATATAAGAATGAGCAGCGCTAGCTTAACACAGATGTGCCCAAAGTGCACCAACTCTAAGGACGAAGCCAATATTGACTATAAAAAAATATTTCAAGATTGAGATGATTTTTAGACAAGATCGTCATTTAAATTAAGAAGGCAGTTAATTGTACGTGATTGAACCTTCTATATTAAAATAAGAATTTTGTAATATTTTGATAAGAGCATAGGGCGAAAATTTGAGAATTTAGTATGCTGATAGTTTGTATTAGCTTATGAGGCTAATTCGCTCACGGGAAAACACCACTCGTTAATGTTAATCTAACGGGAGAAATTTTTACGATATCTCGTCTGCATCTCAATATTTTTAAATGATTTTTTTTTTTTTTTGCATTGGATAGCTGGGGTCGATCTCTACAAAGGCCTTTTTTACTTTTTCGATTTTGTTTGCAAGTATTTGCATGGGGAAACTTTCATTTTTGAAACCGGTTCCGAAAGTGAAAGTATCCTAATAATAATAATAAAACAACCTGTAAACAAAATTTAAAAAGTAAAAAACGGCCCCCATAGACCCAATTTCCCCTATAGAATTAACATTAGCAAGCGGGTGTTTTTGATGAGTGAAGCAGCTTCTTAAGTGTAAGATGATTTGTTGAAATCAAGAGTCCGAACACAAAACCAGAAATCGAAAAAATTCGTTATTTCTGATGGAAACAACCGCAATTAAATCAAAAAACGGTATCTTTAACACGTATGGGTCTGGCGTGCTAAGGGTGAATTAAATGAAAACGAAACAGAACCCACAGAATGAAATGACATATAGTTTATTTTAAACATACTTTATAAAGCTACACAAGCACTTGTCCCACTGTTTCGCCAAGTGGTGAATATCTTGCTCATAGCAGTCCTTTGACTGAAATCTGAAGCCAGTTTAGAACATTGTCCGAGTAAAAACGCAACCCTTCAGTGCCTTTTTCAGCGAACCAAAGATAGGAAAGTCATATGGCGAAAGATCCAGACGATAGATACGGTTGGTATTCCAACACTGTCCACCGAAGCTTCAACAGATCCCCTAGCGGAAGTGCTTGTGTTCGTCCTGCACAGGAGTCAATGACAGTGCCTGTTCTCCGCACACTGCCTTCATTCGCAGATGCACTTCGCGAAATCCAACTCCTTCTGTCACTAAATAAGAATAACACTACGTTGCTAATTTTTTACTCGGAAACATTCCGCAGATCCAGGTGAATAACAGCTATAACCGATTTGCCGGCCGGACGATACTGTTGAACGACTGCCAGCACATATCACGTACTTCTGCGTGACTACCTAAGGCAAGTCCGTTTCTGCAGTATACCCTGTTCACATCGGTCATTTAAGATATCTTAGACCGCCATTTTTGAGGTGGTACCTCCCCGGAATTGAATACCTGTCCACACCGCCAAACGCATTTAAGATAACTCACTCAACATCACCGTGTCCAGTGCGCATGCGCATATGTTAAAAGCAAACTCAACAGCCAATCGGCCTCCAGAGCCAATCAGAGTGAGCGGTACTGACTGTATCTAGCAATGGAAAGTTCGAACTCACTAAGTGAGTTTCTGGAACTCACTCAGTGAGTTCAGCGGTCTAAGATATCTTAACTATCCGATCTGAACGTAGTATAAGGGTTGCCTTCTTTACTTCCCGTCCTACCTCCACGCTAAGTTACACCACACTCATCCGAAAATGAAACAAATTATAACCATTGTTCCGTTTTCATTTGATCCATCCTTATAATAACACATATATTTTTATTGAGTATTATTTTGTCTTAATAATTATTTTTGTTACTATCTGCATGTACTAATGATAGTAATATATCTATAGATTTATTATTACGACTTCATTTATGTTTCAGCATTTAGTAATAATAATAATAATAATAATAATTAAAATTTGCTTGATATAATACTATAGAAAATATAGTATATACCGTTGGCGATTCTTTTATTTCAGACATATTTCACTTTTTAAATTTAAAATAGGTTCTACTTTTCCGAACACATAATTTATGATAAAACAAAAATACTAGAAAGTTGTTATGTCTGTTTAAAACTGTTGTAATACGACATTTTCCAAACGTCTTCAAAAGTTCTTCCTTAGCCTATACACTGTAAAAGTAATCCGTAAACATACACAAAATTTTCCGTAAAATTTTACGGAATAGTTTCGTTTTTCTAAGAAAACAGTACAGTTTCCGTAATTGACATTTTGAGATTACAAATCCGTATAAATGCAGAAAGTTTTCCGTAAATTTTACGGAATATTTCTGTATTGCTTTCAAATTAGTACAAGTTCCGTAAATGATGTTTAGAAATAGCCTCTGCGTTTCGAAAGTGAAGTAATTATTTGTTGTATATTTGTCTTACAGTGGAATTATTTTCAATGAAACGCCAATATTGCATAAGTATTGACTTTATACTGGAAATATTTCGAACAGAAAGCCAATAGTGTCAAATACATCAATATTGGATTTCCATTGCTAATATTTTAAAGAAAAGAGAAAATTACACAAATATTGGCTTTAAATTGGACATGTATTTCAAAAGGAAACGCCAATAATTGACTAAATGTGGCTCTATATTGAAAATATATCTAATGATGTTGGTTTTACATTGGTAATATTTCAAGTAAAACCAATAAAATTTATGGCACCATCTATTAGTATGTACATTTAAACAACTCGCCCTAATATTTTTTTTTTTTAACACTGCACAAAAAAATTGCTGATTTTACGGTATAATACTACTGGCAGCTGGGATGGCAGTATTATACCGAGAAAACAACAATTTTTTTTTTTTTTTTTTTTTTGCAGTGTAGAACGCAAAATAACTATATTCGTCTGATTTCAGTAAATTAAATATTCAGTAAATTTCAGTAAACCCCAACTTTTGTGATTTGAATAGCTTCTTTTAATATTATTAACGTAAAAGTAGCCCCTCCCCCCCCCCACATAAAAAAAGGGTAATAAAAAATAGGGTTCAAAGCCCTGTTTGTAAATCAATTTCGGGGTATACTGAATGGGAAATACTAATATTTTTTGCAAAGAAGAAAAATAAGAATGGTGTTTACATTCTACATGTAAGGAAAAATTACTATAGTTTCTTAATTATTCCATATTCGATTATACAAAGTTTCAAATTATCATATTGAATTCCTTGGATTATTATTTTTTCCTTATAAGGAGACTTTAAGCACTCAAATATTGCTGTAATAAATAAACGACTTGGCATGGGTATGTCCGCGGTTTTCAACCTTTTAGGTAGATTTCGTAAGAAATACTACCTATTACATTCTCCCCTAAGTTGGAATTTTTGAAAAAATTTGCAGATCTAAGCCGATCATGACTCCCAGAACCCAAAACCACCCCCAGTTCAAAACTTTATCTATTTATCTATTTATGTCACTTTTTTATGAACACGGTAACTGCAATAATTCTGCACAAATCTCTTAAACTGATACATAAAATCAAGGGGCATAAAATCTCGGTCAAGTTCGTAATGGGCAAAATCGAACGAACAGGGGGGAGGGGGGGGGGGCTTTTTGGGAAAACAGAAAAAAACCCATATTTTCTCAATTATGATACGTATCGCATTCGTTTAAAGTTATTATTACTTCTAGGAAAAGGGCGGACAATTTATGTATGACAGATTTTTGATATCATTGAAAATGGCCCCAAGAGGGGTTTTAGAAGAAAAAAAAATCGTCAATTCATATGATATCAAATCCGCTTAAATTTATTATAAATCCTCTTAATATTATCTAAAACTTTTATAGTGACAAGTTTTTTATAGTACCAATCTTTATAACAAAAAAAAAAAAAAAAAAAAAAAAAATATCCCTACCGGCATTGCCCGCAAACACGTTAGGATTCAAAGTGGGCGGTTTCAACTACCGCATCATGGCAAAAAGGTCATTTATTCCGCAATACCCAACAATCAGACGCCCCACGGTCTGCGTCTTTGAAATCTACCTGTGCCTGTAGGCCGAGCCGTCAGGGATTTTTTTACACCATTGTTTTCAAATCAAGGATATTTTTCAATGGTACCTCCCTTATCCTCCCCAACATACGCATAGGTGTTTATTGCTGAACAATAAATAGTCACTCCCCCCAGACCCCTTACAAAGTAATGATACCTGTAGAGTTTAAATGTACATATTAAGTAAAAGTACAACTGTGCTAATTATAACCAAAAATTTACTTAACTACGGAATTTTGTATAAATAAAATGGATAATATGTGAATAGAGTATTTTACAAGAATTTATTTCTCCTTAATAAATATAATAATAATATTATTATTATATTGAATTTTACATTTTTGAATAATGAAAATGAAATCCTTTCTAAGACAATTTAAATCATCTTGATTTATTTAATAGGCAAGAAGATGTTTTAAATGACCAATAATAACATTCTTAGTGCTTCTCAAAATAAGGCATAATAAATAATCCTGAAAATAATTTCCCATTCTGTAGATTTCATTTTCAAAGTGAAATAATGTATTTTTTTAAACTTCATTTCATATGTGTTTATACAAAGCACATGTGCATGCATTGTTATTGTGTTTTAAATACCTCAAGAGGTCAGTGACCAGAGCCGGAAGAAATACATACATTTTCCTGTATTAAGCAAAAGCAGAAATTTCCTAATGATGCAGTTGGGATTTTGAAAAATATTTTTGAAGTACAGGGGGAGGGGAAATATAAAGTTCTCATTCAACTTTAAACAGGAGATAATTGCATCTCTATCCTTCGAATGTAGACTCATTAAATTGTCTGCAAAATGTATTACACGTAACAAGAAAACTATTAACTCCAACAGTGATTATTTATTCCTTTTGCAAATTTAATATTTGATTTCCGTTTCTTTTTTTTTTTTTTTTCATTAAAATTTCTAAATGTATAAAAGCTTAAAAGAAAATTTATTAAACATATTTATACAGAAATGTATGTTGGATGTTATTCATATACTTTTCTTTGATATGTCATTAAACTTTCTAAATGTATAAAAGCTTAAATGAAAATTTATTAAGCATATTTATACAGAAATGTATGTTGGATGTTATTCATATACTTTTGTTCGATGAGTCATTTTTCTCAAACGGATAATTGTTGAGTGTTAAAAGACGTTACTACAATTTCTTTAAAAGGTCTATAAAAAGTTATTATAAATTTAAAATTTGAAACCAGAATTTGTTAAAAATAAAACTTTTAAACCACTTGCACAATTTGTTTAAATCTCGTACTATTAAATATAAGGATGATCTTTTTATAATATTTCTCACAATTAAAAGCATTTTAAATTTTGTTGATTTCTTGATAAACATTCTCTCAATAATAATAATAATAATTTCAGACATAAATCCTAAATTTCTATTATTTTTAATGAAGATTTTAAATCAATTACTGAATTCGTACAATGCCTGATTTTTTAAACTACATGTAAGAAATTTAACGCCAATTTCTCTCAATATCCATACAAAATTCCATGTTAAATAATAATAATAATAAAAAAAAAAAATAATAACCTTACATAATTTTTGATAAAATGTTTCAACCAATTTTAGAATTCGAATTCTTTTTTTTTTTTTTTTTTTTTTTTTGTAGATTTCGTAAGAAATACTTCCTATTACATTCTCCCTAAGTTGGAATTTTTGAAAAATTTTTGCAGATCTACGCCGATTATGACTTCCAGAACCCAAAACCACCCCCAGTTCAAAACTTTATCTATCTATCTATCTATGTCACTTTTTTATGGACACGATAACTGCAATAATTCTGCACAAATCTCTTCCAAACTGATACATAAAATCAAGGGGCATAAAATCTCGGTCAAGTTCGTTAATGGGCAAAATCGAACCAAGGGGGGGGGAAGGGATGGGGGGGGGGGCATTTTGTAAAAACAGAAAAAACTCACAATTTCTTAATTATGATACTTATCGAAGAATCCGTTTAAAGTTACTATTACTTCTAGGAAAAGGGCCGAAAATTTAAGTATGACGGATTTTTGATATAATTAAAAATGGCCCCAAGGGGGAGGGGGGAGGAGAGGGGGGGGGGGTAGAGGAAAAAAATTCATAACTTCGTCAATTCCTTAGATATCAAATCCGCTTAAATTTATTTATTGTAAATCTCCTTAAAATTATCTACAACTTTTACACTGACAAGTTATTTATAGGACCAATTCTTACGGCAAAAAAAAAAAAAAAAAAATTAAAAACAAAAAAAATCCCTGCTGGCTCCGCCTACAAGCAGACGTGAAAACAGAAAAAAAAACCCGTAACTTCTTAATTTTTATGCATATCGAATCCGTTTAAAGTTATTATTATTTCTATTTTCAATTTAAATGTATTAAAGATTTTGTTTATATAAGTTATTTGCAGAATATATTAAAAAATATATATTTTAAAATCCAAGTGTTAACTTTTCATTATTTGCTTTCAGAATTTTTTTTTCTTTTTTACTAAACCTATTTTACAACACATTCTGCGGATTTTGTTTCCAAAACAAAATAAAATATTTTTGAAAATTTATCTGAAAAAAAAAGAAAGAAAGAAAAAAGAAAAGAAAAGAAAAAAGAATGAAAGAAAGAAAATTGTAAATGTATTGCTATTGCATTTTAAATATCTCAAAAAGATCAATAATTCGAAGGAGAGAAAAGCGAAAATATCTTAATGATTCAAATGTGATTTTGAAAATTATTTTTGAAGTAAATACGGGAAAAGCCTGAAACTAATAGGGGAGATAATTGTATATCTGTCCTTAGCATGTAGACTCATTAAACTGTCTGCTAAATGTATTGCACGCAGAGTTCGGTGACATATCTCGTGATATATTATATTATGATATATATTCGATATTTATTTTCAAAATATCAAGATGTTTGACATTTTCGATATTTTTATATACTTGATATTTATTTTCAAAATAGTATTGTGCATGATGTTTTTGGTATTTTTAGTAAAAAAAAAAAAAAAAATTTAAATGCATTTTTTCAACTGTTATTGGCTGTGCATTGTGCATGATGTTTTTGGTATTTTTAGTCAAAAAAATTTTTAAAGCATTTTTTCCAACTGTTATTGGCTGTGTCGTTCTGCAGACAAAAATCTTTTGTTTCTGGTAGAAACTACGTAAGAAGAAAGCAAATATATTTTCTGAGCTATATGCTTGTAGCTGAATTTTTTAAATGTAGAAACAATAATTATGTCGTATATTATAAACTGAGAACAGTCATTGAAAAATGAACTGTCTAAATTAGATAACCGGTTATTTAAAGCTTCATTAGAAAAGAATCTTTTCCAATTTTGGCTTAATTCAGTTTAAACTGCACAACACGTCAGTGAATAAAAAACCAAACAAGCTTACATTTACAATATAAGAGCACATATTTTATCAGACAATTAAATACACTAAACCAACATGAAGTGAAAAACTGACCTGGGCCAGGACTCGAACCTGGGAACTTCAGCGGACCGTGCTGATGCTCTGTCACTAAGCCATCCAGATCGACATCCTAGTCCGGCAATTTCCCGGTACGCTGCAGGTTCCAGGTTCGAGCCCTGGCCCAGGTCAATTTTTCACTTCATGTTGGTTTAATGTATTTAATTGTCTGATAAAATGTGTGCTCTTCCATTGTAAAATAAAGTAATCAGGCGTAGTGTTTAAGTTTTAATAAATATAAAGCTTACATTTGCCTTCAAATTTTTCAATTAAAAATCATTTTGTATTAAAATATTTTTGCATAAACTAAGAAAATTCTCGATACAGTATCACAGGGCTGTCCAACCTGGTGCCCGCTATTCCCCAGTAAATTCTTAAAAAAATATCTGCCTTTTTAAATCTCCGAATATCTCCGATTAAATAAGGCGAATATTTCTGTAACAATTTTTTGGTGAGTAGCATACGCCAGGTTGGACAGCCTTGCTGTATCCCATAGTTTGTTTTTTGAAGAGTGTATAAAGCTAATTGTTTCTGATCTTCAATCAGTTGATCTTCAATTTTGTGCTAATTTTGCTCAATGGAAGTGCTAATGTGTTGCTAATTATGCCAGTTGTAGAATTCTAATTGTTTTTTGTTTTTTATTAACACTCATGTTTATGCCTAAAATGCGCCAAAATATATTTGTCCTAAGCAGCCAGAACTCATATCAAAGTTCAAAGGCCGAGTTCACAAAGGGATAATGTTCATTACCCACGAATGACTGTAAAACTGGTTTTACCGCAACTCAGGGAAGCCATTCCAAACATTTCCCAATCCCAACAGCATTTCTAATTTCTAGCCAATAGCGTATAAAGGATTACTTTACTGGCTAAGGCCTGATTATCGCAAGGACAAGTCGGGCAACTGCCTAGGGTCACCAACCATAGACATCTAATATAAATCTCTCCTATATGACTATAAGAGTTTTGGTTAAAAGTATGTTATAAGGGTCCCAACTTGATCTTTACCCCAGGGCCCCATCTAGGATTAACCGGACCCTGCTGTAAATATTTCTATTACTTCAATGGCTGTGTAATTTAACAGCATTTTCGGTTGCAGATAATTCAACATAAAATAGAAACGTTTTCATCTTGTTAGTGTTCAAATAAATAAATAAATAAATAAAATAAGTAAGTAAAAGTAAAAGCAAAAGAAAAAGAAAAAAATATTTGAAAATGAAAATTTGCATAATAACAATAACAGCAATAATAATAATAATAATAATAATAATAATAATAGTAATAAATAATAATAGTTCTATAATTGCATACTTTAAAATTAGAACAGTATGCTTTCCGAAAAACAAAAAACAGATTTAATTCTATTAAATTTTAGCATTTACATTTATAAAATTTCTACTTGTTTCATTAGTTAACTTAAGCTTTTTTAAATTTTTCGTATGTTTAAAAATTAGTTAAAAATTTAAAATTACCTTTAAGAACTTTTCAAAAGTCGTTTAAAAACTGAAAAGATTACAATATATTTAATTTAATGTTAGCCCCTTCGTCCCTAATACGCCAGAGTGGATATGTGCTACGCAAAGTTAATTTCATCTGGAGTCGAAGGGGTTATTTTTTTAATTCATTAAAATTTATAATAAAATCCTTGTTACATCCCCACTGTAAAAAAAAAAAAAAAAAAAGTGTCGTTATTTGTCAGTGCAATTTCCGTACTTTTACGGATTTCCTACTTTTTCTATGAAAATGATTCAGTGAATGCGTCAAAAAGTCAAAAAGTAGTGAATATGGATCTAAGACTATTTTGGCAGATAATAGTTCTAAAAGTGTAGCTAAATTGTCATTTTCACAAAAGCTGTAGGATTTATTTTAATTTTTACATAAAAAAAAAAAAAAAAATCAGGAAATTGTACAGGTAAAATACGATTTTATTTAGTTATTTACTTTTTACTGTATATATATATATGTATATATTGTTAGTTGGTATTTATGAACTAATAATAGTAATAACTGTCAGACAGATAAAAGTTAATTAGGATTTACGACCTAAAATGTAATCATCAATTTTTTATTTTGACAATAATTTGAATTCATAATAGAAACAGTATATTCCGAAAAATAAAAATTACTTTTTGCAACATAATGTTGACAAATATACAGGGTGAGTCTAAAATCATGGGACAAACTTTGAGGGGTGGTAGAGCTCACTATAACAAACAATTATTGTATAGGAATATATGACCGGAAGTGACGCGTTGAGGCACAAACACAAAAAATAACACATGAAATGAAAAACATTGTTTATTTACAACATCGTCGCTTAATGCTTTTTTTTACAGCAATGTCTACAATAAATGCTCAATATTGCGGCCACCGACAGTAATGCAAGCTTGGTAGCGTCGGTGGAGTGATTGGCGAACAGATTCCCATACACTGGGTATTTCACGTACGTACACGTTAGCCGCACAGGATAGTCGAGCAACGAGTTCTTCAATGGAGTCAACTAGAGTCTCGTAAATGAGGGCTTTCAAATGACCCCATAGGAAAAAATCGGGACTCGATAAATCTGGCGATTGTGGTGGCCATCGGACTGGCCCACCACGTCCAATCCAGCGCACCCCGAAAGTAGCACCCAGGTAATTCCGGACTTCTATACTGAAATGTGCTGGTACATACACCATCATGCTGAAACCACATTTGATTGCGAACGTCAGTCGGAACTTCTTGCAGCAATTCCGGTAAAACCTCTTCCAGAAAAATCCGATAACAGCGGCCATTGAGTGGGGATGGTAGGAGATATGGGCCTATGAGGGAATCATTCACAATACCCGCCCAAACATTCACAGAGAAGCGTTGTTGAGAGAAGCGTTGTTCCAAGTAGACGCATGCCGAACCACAAAATGTTTGAGCGATTACATCGGCAACTTTGTGAAAGTGGTTCATTTAACGCCAATACTGATTGAAGGGGTCGATCAAGAACTGTACGACAACCACACATGGAAGAAGCCATCTTGGATCTGCATTACATCAGATGTATGTCTGCCTTTTCGCTATTAGTAAAATGACACATCACGGCCAAAATCTTAAGCGCAAATGCCGTTTTTTGATGATGCAGCAGATCACTGGCGCACTGCTTTACTGCCCTTAACTATCGCCAACTATGTCAGCCAATCACGCCATAGAGATTGCCAAGCACGTGTGACTGCTGTTGGATGCAATTTTCAGCAACTGTTTTAACATTTTCTGTACAGAATCACTGGTTAAGTTTCCCGCTAATCACTGTTTTATGATTCTGTTAATGTGTTATTTTTTTGTGTTTGTGCCTCAACGCGTCACTTCCGGTCATATATTTCTATACAATAATTGTTTGTTATAGTGAGCTCTACCACTCCTCAAAGTTTGTCGCATGATTTTAGACTCACCCTGTATATAAATAAATATATACATATATATATCCTACAGCTTTAGTGGAATTGACAATTTGATTACAATTTTACTAATAAGGGATCTTCTCAAATCCATAAATTCTTGACACATTCACGCAATTACTTTCATCAGAATTTTTTGACCTGTAAAAATACTAAAATTGCACTGAGTGGCCAAGAGTCTTTTTTCTTTCTCTTTTTTTAACCATGCATTTTGCAAAAGGGAAGGAATTGAAGAAATTGTACTTACTGAGATTAAAAGTATATCATCTTAATTAAACAATCTGACTTACAAAGGGAGGTTTCGAGGGCGGAAACTGAAACAGCGGTGACCCTTTGTGCATTGATACAGTATATACAAAGTCTAATATATATAGTCTGTACTGTAGTTTTAGTATACATTAGTTGACGTTTGCATTCTATTAACATTATCGAAGAGTTGGCCTGATCGTCACAGTGGATATTTTACTATAATAGTACATGATTGTTAAAATGAAGTTCGTTGTATCGCAAAACATTTCAGATGCGTTTCCTGAGTAAAGAGACACAACAATAGTTCTGAGATATAATAAGAACTCATTCTGTCGAAATTAGTCCTTTATTTGAAGCGAAAAGTTGCATAAAAGTAAAAGCAAACAGGTGGTCGGCTTGCTCCATAGCAAGGCAGTGTCAAGAGAAGTCTTTACACCTCTACATCTCAGCAAAGACTGATCATCTCAAATCATCACAATGTTCACAGGTCAGTGAGTATTTTACACCAAAAAAAAAAAACAATTGGCAAGATCCATTAACGCCAGCAAAAATAACCGTTAATGATAAGAAATGGATATATTTAAATTTGGCGATTAAAGAGGGGTGTGTAATATCACAAAGTTCAGCAGTAACCTTTTTGTGGCTTTTATGCGCTGGGGAAAACATCTGCGATCACGAAATATCGAGACAGAAATAACAATTTGTAAAAACATAAACTGCGGATGTATATAAATTTTGTGTTAAACTGAAATAATTACAAGGCTAAAAGTAAATGTATTATGATAACTAGCAGATGCCCAAAGTTCAGAATTAAAAAGAAAGAAAATAATACCGGACAAAGTGCATACATACACAGCGAGAAACATATTGTTCTAATATTCGAGCTGCGGTGTACACGTAATTAAAAAGGTAAGATATGAGAGAATAAAATTGCATCTGCCTGCAAAAAGGATAAAGCATTAAACTGTTAATAAATGAGATATGATTTTAGAATAAAAAGAAAAGAGAAGAGATAACATTTAACAAAAGAATTAAAAATGTTTTTTTTTTTGTATAATAAAAAGCATATACCATATATATATCACCCCGAAGCTGGCAAAAAAAAAATAATGAGTCTTACCAAAAACCTGTGCATCTTAAATACAAAACACATATACAATAAAATGAAAATGAGACATAATGCACATAATACTACAATATAAAGGATATAAAGGACGTAAATATTATTTTTTTTTATATATATGATGAGAAAAATGCTATAAGGCAAGTAAAAATATGTATATATATGCACACATATATCCATAGCTAGCCAAAAATAGTGCGCCTTCACAAGGTTTGCCTTATTTTAAAAAAATTGTCTTTCGAATTGAAAAAGTTTTTTTGCAACAAATAAAAAGTCAAACTATTTCTCCTGGCTGCCATTATATTATCAAATATAGCTTGCTAAAAATACATACATTGGAATGATGATAAACGTATAAAATGTGGCCATGCTATATGAAAAAGAAAGAATTGTGATCAGCAATTCTTAAAAAGTTCTTTAGTTTGTTTGTACAGTTGTAAAATGTTCCTTTTCACGTGAAAAATAAACAAAGTTAAACTATGTTGAACATCTCAAGTTGCATTACTATACCAACAAGCTGTGTTTACTTTTTTTTTATGAAAGTTTGTAAACTCAGAAAAGTTTTTTTTTTTTGGAGATGCAGCTAAAGCTATGTTTACATTGTGCTATGCAATAGTACAGTTTTCTTTGCTTTTCTCTTTTTTATTATTTTGAAAAATTGTAGCACATGTTCAACTAACTTTGTTTGTTTACTAACAAACCATAAATATATCAAAATGCAAAAATTAAACACAGTTATAAAATACACAAAATTATTATTACAAGTCAAAAAGAATATATATATGAAAATAAAAATTGAAAAATTAAAAATTGTTTCGCGTATACACCGCGCATGCGCGGTAGCGTATTACTGCTTGCACGGCAGCGTATTACTGCTTATTTTACTGTTTAATACTGTTAATTTTACGGTATAATACTGGCAGCTGGGTGCCAGTTTTATACTGCAAAATCAACAATTATTTTTTGCAGTGTGTAAATCGCCCAACAGTTGCTGCTTTAATGCTGAGTTTATTCAAATTTTCACGTTAGCTTTTCTCAAAAACGAATAGACGGTCATTTAATTTTGGTTAGAACGATTTGATTTATACAGAACAAGGTTTTGTGATGGCCGAAACATACTACTTTGCGTTATTATTGCAGAAATGCTAATAAAAGTAAAGAAAAAAAAGCATCATGAAATTAGAATTTTCCAATTAATTATGTTTATAAATGCCATAGAACCTTGAATAATCGATCTCGCATTCTCCCTACTTCACATTAGAAAGTATTTTAGTTAATCTGTTGATGGTGAAACCACCTGTTCATTTGTATGTTAGGACCTTGACTCATGCTCCTGTATCCGAATTTGATAGACGTCACTTTGAATAACAGGTGCGGTAACTTAAAACTTGTTTCAGACGGCACCCGTGATAGCATAGGATTTACTTGATGGTTCTTATTAAAAAATAATAATCGTGAATAAATGAATATCAGTCGTTTCTCTATGACTGTATATCACGCTTTATTTACTAGATAAATTTACCATATTTAACGCACTCGTAAACTAGTCGTTGGGGGCCACCGTAATACTTACCCATCATGGATATGCATAATGTAAAATATTAAAATAAAAATGTGTAAACTACTTATAAAATGCATTGCAATTCAAATAAAATCGTGACTTGATGACGTAACAAACTTTAAAGGCTCGATTACTGAATTGCTTGAAAGAGGTTTTTCCTTATAACTCCAAAAATAATAATCCTAT
Organism: Maratus michaelseni; assembly: GCA_963931845.1. Taxonomy (NCBI): domain Eukaryota; kingdom Metazoa; phylum Arthropoda; class Arachnida; order Araneae; family Salticidae; genus Maratus; species Maratus michaelseni. Next base: position 76,420,798 of record OZ007591.1, on the reverse strand, counting down.
TAACTAGCGGTTTATTGCATCTGATTAAGCGTCAAATTTCCAATTAAAATATATCTTTGAAGTGAAATTTGGATGAAATACAGGGTCATGAAAAATCGAAGAGTGTGGAAAATAGGATTCCAAATATCTCGGCAACTAATTATCCGATCGACTTCATGCTTTATTCAAAATTTATGTTTTTTTATTGTCTTTTATATTCATTTCTTAAAATAAACAATTTCGAAAATTTTTATATACCTTTCATCAGAACGAATATTTCGAGAGTCCGAAAAAAATTGTTCCGGTTAATCGAGGTTATTGAAATGAAATAGGCTTCTTCCCATTATTACATACTAAGTACATACCAAATTGGAAGCCTCTATCTCAATTTTTTCGGGAGATAGAGCGTTTACAGACACACAGACACACAGACGGACGGCAATTTTTTTTTTTCTAAAAATATGTTTTTCGGAATCTCCAGTGTCTGAAACGTGTAAATCCGTCAAAAATTTTTTTTTCGATTTTTAAAACGATTACAAGACTTACCCTATACTACGTATGATGGTAAGTAAAAGGATATGATAACATTACTTTCAAGAAAAGAAATCGCCTTCTTTGACCCCCATCACTTAAAAATGATAAAATTTGAAAGGAAATTTATTATACATATCTATTTTTTCATTCAAAAATAATAATGAATATTTTTATTTATTTTAAGGGAAGAAAACGAAATTATGTCGCTAAACGACATTTTCGTTTTCATCTTTTCCTCTCGCTAATGTTATAATATCTCCGCAAGAAATTTATATTTTTAACTTCTTTTTACATGTATTTTTCTTAAAGGATGTCTCTTTTACTTTCTTCTATCTTTACAAGAAGAAAGTATTGGATTCATGAAAATTTTCGACTTCCGGTTTTCGACGGATTTATACGTTTTATAACGTCATGAACACGATTTGACTATTTTTAGAAAATGTCTGTCTGTGAGTCTGCGACTCTGTCTGTCTGTCTGTCTGCCTGTATGTGACAAAAATTTTGTGGGCACTCTATCTCAAGAACGAATGCACGAAACTTAATAAAACTTTATAATCAGTTAGTCCCTGATATAAATTGGCGCTGATTAGTTTTTGGTGAAAATCGCTCGATAGGTGGCGCTACTATGCTGCATTTTTTGTGATTTCCGCAATAGCTCTATCTCACGAACTAATGCACTTATTTTCATCAAACTTCAGGTTCAGTTAGACCATGACATAAATAGACGTTGATCACGTTTTGGTGTAGATATCCCAATAGGTGGCGCTGCTATACCACTTTCTTCTCGATTTTTACGATAGCTATATCTCAAGAACTAATGCACGGAATTTAATCAAATTTCAGATTCTGTTAGACCTTGACATAAATAGAGGCTGCTTACGTTTTGGTATAAATTGCCCAACAGGTGGCGCTGTTATGCTACTTTTTTCATTATTATCACGATAACTATATCTCAAGAACTAATGCACAGATTTTCACCAAACTTCAGATTCAGTTAGACGCTGACATAAGTTGTTGTTGATTAGGTTTTGGTCTAAATCTTCCATCAGGTGGTGCTGTTATGCTGAATTTTGCAGGATTTACACGATTTTGGCAATAGTCATATCTCAAGAACTAATGCACGGAATTTAATAAAGCTTTAGATTCAGTTAGACGTTGATATAAATTGGTGCTGATTCTTTTTAGTGTATGCGAAATCTTTGTGAGATAGAAGAAAGTTTTGGGATTGACACATACGACTAGTTTATAAATTGTCAAAATATTTCGAAAACATGTATTTAATTTCATTTGAAATGCTAAAATCTTACTCACAGCTCCTCAGCTTCGTTAATATTTTAACATATAAATTATATTAAATTAAGCACAGATTTTAGAAATATGTTGTTAACTAAAAGAGACACCCTTTAAGAAGAGTACATAGAAATAAATCGGTCAAGTGCCAGTATAACTCGCGCTCAAAGGGTTCCGTACATCGAATTTATTAATTACTATTTATTAATTAATAAACTCCTATTATCCCTAATTTTTTCATAATTTTAATTTCAGTAGATTTGGAAATAGGAGCAGGGGAAGACAGCATATTTTCCCAGTACAAGGTGTTTATAAAGTCCCGGACCCATTTTGATGTTTAATAACTCATAAAATAATGAAGATATAAACAAACTTATGGCATTTATTGATGGGATAACTCATATATTTTCCTTTTCAGGTTTGAATATCTTTACTTTTGTAAATATCGTCTGCGCGTGTGGTTAATTTCAGATAATTTCATTTTCCAGTCTAAATATCGTCTGCTTAAATTTACGTGCACACGTGGAAGTTCATTGACAAGGTTCATGAAACTTTTTGAGTCTATCTAACCATTTATGTAATTAATTTTAATCTATCTTTATTACACTAGATTATTTTTTAACACAATTATTTCAAATTGGTAAAGTAATCAGACAAGTTGTAAATTTCCAACTGGACGAAAAATGTCCGGGCCAGGATTCGAACCTGGGATCGCTTGGCTGAAGCCGCCACGCTCTACCACTGAGCTATCCCGGTCGAATCTGGAGAGCATGATTCATCCAGTTAACCTTATTAATCAAAGCATCTGATCTGATATTTTAATCAGCTCAACAGAAAAGATCGTAGGAAAAGGAACTCCAGTAAACGCTGGATACGTGAATACACTAGATTATTTTTTAACACAATTATTTCAAATTGGTAAAGTAATCAGACAAGTTGTAAAACTTCAGCCAAGCGATCCCAGGTTCGAATCCTGGCCCGGACATTTTTCGTCCAGTTGGAAATTTACAACTTGTCTATCTTTATTATTTTATGAGTTATTAAGCATCAAAATGTGTCCGGGACTTTATAAACACCCTGTACTTTCGACGATATCTCTGAAAATATAATATCTAAAATTAAAACAAATATATTTTTGAGTTCGGTATTATGAGATCTTTTGAATGGTACTTTACACAATAGATGAAAAGAAAATTTTATTTTCAAGTAACTTAATTAATATCTCGGCTACTTACAGACATTTTTTTTTTTCAAAAATCATTATCAAATATCCTTGGGTGATTCTGCATCGACAGATACTTCGAGCGCTTGTCAACTCCCCCGCTGACCGCCAGAAAAGTAAAGTTTGTGTGTAATGGAAAAATGCGTTTTACTCAAAAACTATAGAACCTATCAAAATCTCTATAGTTTCTCTGCAAAGTTTAAATAAACTTCTACTACCTCTAATTTTTTCATAATTTTAGTTTTAGTAGATTCGGAAATGGAGGTGGGGGAACATATTTTTGCAGTTCATTTTCGACGATCTCTCTGAAAATATAATACCTAAAACTAAAACAAATATATTTTTGAGTTCGGTATTACGAGATCTTTTACACGATACCCCACACGATATACAATAAGAAAACTTCATTTTTTCAAAAACATATTTGTGAATGGCTACTAATCGGAAAATATGTGCAAAGGTTTTATAACTTTCCCAAGTTTCAACTTTCTACGTCTCGTAGTTTACGAGAAAAAGGGGCTCTGACAGACGGACAGACAGACAGACACAGGAGTGATCTTATAATGGTTCCGTTTTTACTTTTTAAGTACGGAATCTTAAAAAGAAGTTAAAAGTATTAAGTTTTTTATGAGATATTTTGCAAATAAGAATGCATTCCACGATCATAAGTTTAACATTAGCGATGGGAATTTGAGATCGTACTGACTAACACCCTTTAGAAGCGAAATTAGTGTCTAGAGCAAGTGTTGAAATACGATGGTGGTTTGTTCTTAGTTGTAAGTATTATGCACACGCAACCCTGATAACGGTAGTGCATACATAAAAAAGAAATGAAGAACCTAAAATATGGAAAAATAATTTGCACTTCACATGGTATTTATTTGAATAATTGATAGCATGTGAAATGAAAATGAATCCCTCTATCTGAGGCAAACCATTACCTGCTGGTGCTGCGTTGACGCAGCGGTAAAAATAAATACGCATGATTAAATTAACTACCTAGCTACAGTATTTTAAAAAATAAGATCGCACTGAATTACAGAATTACAAATTTTGTCTTATTTAATGACAGAAACTTAAATAAAGCTATCATTGCTTTTCGGAATTTGTGTTGGCCAACGACTTTCAGCAAAAAAAAAAAAAAAAAAAAGAAAAGAAAAACCCTAGCTTATAGTTTTGGCGGTTAATGGGTTAAAACTTATTCAAAAACTTACTTTAAAACATGTATTCCATTAATTAATGGGATATGTTAATGTGGAAGCATATTAGAGTAGTTTGGGAACCTGGGGAATAATTAAATACAGTCGAATATATGTAAAATAATATTCATATCTCGGTTAATGTGATATATTCTCAATGCCCCAAACCTCTTTTTAATATCAATTAAATTAATATTACGATCTTTTATTTTGATATATTCTCAATGTCCCAAACCTTTTTTTAATATCAATTAAATTACTATTACGATCCTTTATTTTGAAATATTCTCATTGTCTCAAACTCTTTTTAATATCAATTAAATTAATATTACGGTCCTTTGTTTTGATACATTCTCAATATCCTTTTTAATATCAATTAAATTAATATTACGATCCTTTATTTTGATACATTATCAATGTCCCAAACCTGTTTTCAATATCAATTAAATTAATATTACAATCCCTTTTTTATATATATACTCTCAATGTCTCATATCTCTTTTTAATATCATTTAAATTAATATTACGATCCTTTATTTCGATATATTCTCAATTTCCCAAATCTATTTTTAATATCAATTAAATTAATATTGCGATCCTTTCTTCTGACATATTTTCAATGTCTCAAAACTCTTTTTAATATCAATTAAATTAATATTAAGATCCTTTATTTTGATATATTTTCAATGTCCCAAATCTGTTTTTAATATCAATTAAACTAATATTACAATCCTTTATTTTGATACGTTATCAATGTCCCAAACCTGTTTTTAATATCAATTAAATTAATATTACACTCCTTTCTTTTGATATATTCTCAATGTCCCATATCTCTTTTTAATATCATTTAAATTAATTTTACGATCCTTTATTTCGATATATTCTCAATTTCCCAAATCTATTTTTAATATCAATTAAATTAATATTACGATTCTTTCTTTTGATATATTTTCAATGTCTCAAACCTCTTTTTAATATCAATTAAATTAATATTACGATCCTTTATTTTGATATATTCTCAATGTCCTAAATCTCTTTTTAATATCAATTAAATTGATATTACGATCCTTTATACCATTAACGGTAGATTTTAACATGGATACACGTTAAACTCGTTTGGACATTTGAAACATTTCAGATCAGTGGAATAGCAATTCAAAAATTATGAGAGCCCACATAGTCACATAGTCATTTTGAAATAAAAAGAACCAATAGATTTAATAATAATTAAATCGTAAATAATTTAATCGTTCTAGATTAATACCCTTTCCCACAATCAGTATTTTAATTATTTTAGAAAATGGATTTAGATATTGAATGCTAGATAATTACGATTATAAAATTAATAAAATAACGCGGTGTTCAAGAGAAGAGCAGATCCCCTATTAATAATAATAAAATTTAACAGAAAATAAACAGTCTCGTAGTATCATGCATGTAATTATATTTCGCAATTTATATTTATTTACAATTAGGAAATGTTATATCTACGGAATGCTAGAGCGTTTCAAATATTGAATAAAAGGAGTTCAAAATGCAAATGGAAATTTTAGAGCAGGCATTGAGACACCTGATATGCAGACAAATTTATATTTTATTGCAGATTTACACTTTTTTTTTTCAATATGATGCATACTATGTACGAAATTGCTTTACGGAGATTAATTATCTCAAATATTGAAGATAGAAAATAATAATTTTTAAGGCAGTTCGTGACTTAAAACAATTGACTTCACTTAAATGCACTGCAAAAAATAATTGTTGATTTTGCAGTATAAAACTGGCACCCCAGCTGCCAGTATTATACCGTAAAATTAACAGTATTAAACAGTAAAATAAGCAGTAATACGCTGCCGTGCAAGCAGTAATACGCTACCGCGCATGCCGTGCAAGCAGTAATACGCTGCCGCGCATGCGCGGTAGCGTATTACTGCTTGCACGGCAGCGTATTACTGCTTATTTTACTGTTTAATACTGTTAATTTTACGGTATAATACTGGCAGCTGGGGTGCCAGTTTTATACTGCAAAATCAACAATTATTTTTTGCAGTGTGGGGAGGGCTTGAGACACATGAACTCTTTCCTTTTCCGTGTCCTTTATCACATTAAACCGAATATTAGTTTAATTGGAATTTCTCTAAGCGGATTCGAATGTGTATCATCATTTTTTTCTTTATCAGAATAATCTTTGGTCCCAAACATAAAAAAAAAAATCAGATGTCAAGAGTATAAATACTTTTTTACAAATCCTCCATTTTGCTCCGGTGATTCATTCATTCATTCAAGGTTACCGCTACTCAGGTGTAAAGCGACTAGGAGAAAGATTGACAAGCTAACCACTTGAAATTTTATCTGAAATACCGCAATGACTCTGAGTCGACAGAAAGTCACAAAAATTGTCCCAACGTATCAAAGACAGAGTCAGAGGTTACTGCTAATCTGTCCAACCACCTATCTTTTCTGGAGAAAAAATAGAAATAGAAATAAAAATAAATAAAATAATTAAAAGATTTAAAAAAAAAAAAAAAGAAAAAAAATTCCACACAATCTCTGCGCTGGAACAGAGTGAAGCGAGAGAGCACATGGTGTCTGTAAATACCTCCGGGGGATGCCAAATACATGACATCACTTCGGAATGTCTTTGCTGCTTTGAACAATTTACAGTCACTCCCCTCCCCCCTCCTTTGCTTCTCATTTCGAATGCACTGCTCGTTCTTCACCCACAGAAGAATAGAAAAGAAATTAGAAAAAAAGAAGTAAACGAAAAGTAAAAAAAAAAAAAAAAAAAAAAAAAAAGAAAAAACAGAGATCGTATCGTTAAATTGCCTTAAATAAAATTTCCGAGGAACTGTTTGTTTTCAAGTTGAACTCTATGCTCTGAATTTTCAAAACCTGCCGAAATAAACTTATGAAAGTGTGAAAAGAAAAAAAATAGTGGTTTTTGTCTTTTATTTTTCTTTCCAGAATTTAGACATAAAAAAAAAAAAAATGACAGTATATGCGTCTTCAAATTACTCCAGTTTTGACAAAAGCCTTCATCGAATTGTTGTTTTAAAAAGACAGCTTTTATAGATTTTAATTTCTGAAAACTTGTTAAAATGCATTTGCAATAGTTGAAAAAAAAAAAAAAAATAGTGACTTGGATTTAGTATTTCAAAACTAGCATAAGGGAAATAGAATAAAATCGATTAAAAATAAGATTAAAAAAAAAAAAAAAAAAAAACATCTGTTTCTAATTGAAATTAAATTTTTTTAACACCTTACAATTTATTTATTTTAAATGCTAAAAGGTGTAAATTAGCAGCATAATACAAATTAAAATAACTTTTATTAGGTTGTTTGACATGTTTTTATGACTCACTCCGAGTCATTTTCAAAAACAAATGAGAATATTCTAGAATTGCACGGGGTTTGAAGTTATTATTTCCATGTACTTTTCTAAAAATTACGCATGTTATCTTCTATTTTTACTTGGTTGTTTATTTTCATATCTGTGACCATAGAGTAACTCGAGCCACAGTTTCGGTAAATTAAAAGATGCCGCATCGAAGCCCGTGCAATTCTAGAATATTCTCATTTGTTTTTGAAAATGACTCCGAGTGAGTTGAAACATGTAAAACAACCTAATAAAAGTTATTTTAATTTGTATTATGTTTTTAATTTACACCTTTTAGCATTTAAAATAAATATATTATTACAAGGTGTTATAATTTATTATACCTTACAATTTATTGGAATAAGTTTATATGTTTATATACTAAGTGTCCCAAAAGCGGAGGGATCTTTTTAAAAATTAAATAATTTGAAAACGGTTAACGATATAAATGTCTCATTTGTTGCATCTTTATTAGAAAAGCAATAACCTTTTAAACATACGATTTCAAAATTAGTTTAAAACTTCGCGAATCGGTGGCGCTTTAAGAATAACGCTACCGCACATGCGCGGTAGCATATTACTGCTTATTTTACTGTTTATTACTGTTAATTTTACAGTATAATACTGACAGCTGGAGTGCTAGTATTGTACTGTAAAATCAACACTTTTTTTTGCAGTGTACAATTTCGAATCCCAAATATTCACACAAAAATCACAAGTTTTGAATTTGCCCCACAAATACTCTTGGTGGATGATTTCACAATCAAACCTTAAGAGGAGACATGAATAAAGGAGGGGATTTTTAGAAACTCACAGACATATTTTCAAATTTTCCAAACAAAAATTTAACAACATTTAAACGGAATAAAATTTTAATTTTCATAACAAATAAATATGTCATAATTGGATAAATAAAATATTATAATAAATAAAAAGAAATTTAAACTTGAACTATTAAGAAAGACGCTTTCTTACTCATCGACTTCACGGCATGAAAAATTAAACTAACTTAAGAAACACCCATTTTTAAGAGATTTATTTTCAACAAATAAACAAATAATATTCAATAAAGTATATTACAATCTAATGGAAATTTCAAATTTGGTTTTTTTTTTAAAGTTATTTAAGAGTAATATTAATAATAATATTAATTAAGAATAATGCGAAAATATTAAATGAATTGTAAATAGCTTATAATATAGTAAAAGCTTTAGTCTTTCTGCAAGAACATACACGTAACTTTGGTTTCGTCATTTTTCTGGGTCTCTATTGCTATTTTTTTTTTTTCGCAATCAAAGACTAAATTTAGAATCTAACATGAAATTTAAGTATAAGTCAATTTGGGCCAATTAAATATTTTATCAACTTATGCTGCACTGCATTCGCTTAGGTTTTTCGATTGCAAACAAAACTCATTAACTTTCAATTTTATTCACAGCATTACATAACTGAAACTTGATTTTGTATCAGATTTTTAAATGAAAGTGTACTATCCACATGATTTTACATCAATATGAAGTCCTTCTTCACCAACCGAAATTAGACAGGTCGGGTTGTACTTGACCTGAACCCGAAATTTCTGCTTAAGTTAACTCGAGACCCGACCCGAACCGAGAAAAATAAAAAAAATCGTCAACCGTGTCGGATTATACGTTTCGGAGTTTCGTTTAGATCAGAATCGGCGGAAGGTGGAAATAAAAGAAATTACCGGTGCATGCGCAGCACTTTAAAAAAAAATATTGTCATACAAAATCGGGTTAAAGATATAAAATCATACAAACTTGAGGTTTGTTTTAATTTATTATCACCGGCCTGGGCAACGCTGGGCGTTGGTTGTAATATAATTATGAAAAAATAGTCTACAAATATATCTCTAATATCAATTTTATTTATTTATATTTTATTTGATAAATATTCAAGACTTTCTTTTGGAAAATTGGGTCATTCCGAACATAAAATATTCAAACCTGAACACGAAGTGAAAGAAAACTAATAAATATTTTAATACAATTATGGAGAAAAGTAGTCTACAATTATATCTCTAATATCAATTTTATCTTTTTAACACTTTCCAACCTAGTTGAAAAGTGTTTATGACTTCGGTTTGTCTGACCGTAGGCCGTCTGCCGTCTGTCGTGCTCTAACTCCCGTAAATAGGCTCAGATTGCTTTGCAATTTTGATATGTTATTGTCGTTATCTATAGCATGTTTCCTATTTCAACTGAAGTGTGCAGCACTTATAGTTACTTTACAGGGACAGTCAAAAGAATTCCGTTACATTACGGTCTATGGAGAAAAATCGTTTGCGGTTTAATTAAATAATGTTTCACTTATTTTAAACGCATTGAAATTTATATATATCACTATGGTGCATTACAGGAGGCTTACTACAGAATATTGTGTGTATAGCAGTCATCGTTCATTTACAGGGACACACAAAAGAATTCTCTACTGTCTATTAACAATAATTCCTGAAAGTGCGTTTTAAGTTGCTGCGATTTTAAATTTAACTCACTTTTTGTCTATTACGTGGTGTGTATAAATTCTGTAGATCCTATACAGGGCAGCACAAAATTTCGTGAACACATTTCCGTTTATTGACAGAAACTCCAGAAGGAGAATTTTAAACTGTGCTACGGGTTTCCTAACTAAACTAAAATTTAGCATTGTATGTAGTATATATACAAATCTATAGATCATATACAGGGCTGAATAAAAGTATTCAGATATTTTTCCGAATATTGTATATGTTTAAAAGTCCTGAAATTACGTTTTTAAATATGCTATGCGTTTTCCAAATTGTTTACTTAGATGTTATCTTTCAGCTTATTAAACGGTAATGATTTGTAAAATTATTTTGGAAGCGTTGGAAAGTGTTACATAATCTATGCTTGACGCATCATTTTTCATTCCTGTTTATATAAAAATGGACACATATACACTCATAAATATTCAAATATATAGGTTTTTTTTTTTTTTGGTTTTTTTTTTGTCATTTTGGAAATTTTCAAGATTTTTTTTTTAACCTAAAACCAAAGCCGAAACATTTAAAGTGTACCCGACCCATAATGAAAAAAATTAGCCTCAACCCAAACCCTACCCGGACCCCGGGTGGAGTAAAATCGAGTTGTCTGACCCAATGCGGAACTCTAACCCAAATTACTTCATATTCTTTACGCAAAAAGTAGATATTTTTGTTTAAAAATTTCTTTTGAAAGTAGGGAGTGCAAGAAACACACGGAGACAAAAATAATCCGTGTAAATCCGGTATTATCCGGTACCAGTGGATTCCTACGAGGATTTCACACTGCAGTCTAATATTTTTAGCAATATCTAATATTTTTAGATGCAGGTTTAAGGGGCCGCTTCACAGAGCCTCTGGACTTTCGTAGCTAATGTTAAACCAATGTAACACACGTAGTGCTATTTCTCATTTGCATTTAAATATTTTCCCAAAATTTTTTTGGCTTTAGATACTTGAAACCTTTACTGAGCGGTGTTAGTTTATAATTTTTCGTTTACTTTAGTCATTTAGTGGTAAACGAAATGGAAAAAACCCACATTTTTTGATTCGACAAAAAATGTGGTAGTTTCTGATAAAAAGCTTGTAAAAGCTGAAAAACAAACAGTTCTAAAATTCTAAAAACTAACTCGGATTTATGAAAGTTCAAACTTCCCAAATATAATTTTCTTTTAATTTTGTACAAATTAGATTAAGTGTGATTTGCATACTTGTACAAAAAAATGTTGTGAAAAAGTAGCATTTCCCTTAAAACTCCCGCCTCCGCCGGCTTAAGGGGGAAGTCACAGGGGTGAAATCCGTGTGGGTGAGATGTAACTGATTAATGAGCTAGGACAACTTCACACCCCCCTCGTTCTCGCGTCCGAGGACACGGAGAAAGGTGTCCAGTTACACCCTCATCGCCTTAGGTAAATGTTCTCCCATGAAAGAAAAGACACCTTACTTGTTTACTATAAACAGAATTTTCGTTTCAAAGAGGCAAGTCAGAAAGAATTAAACCTTTTTCTTAGTGAAATATTTACTTTCCTTGTATATGTATTATTTTTTTTTTTTTAACAGAAATTTTATTTATATATACACACAGGAGATATATGTTCATTTATTAAATAAAGCTACTTATATATTTTTTAAAAATGAGGTAATTAATCAATGAAATAATACTGCTCAATATATTTCCCAAATTGTTTTGCTATTACAATGTGCCAGTTTCTTTTATGTAATTATTTAAGAAATATCGTCAGATATTTTTATGTCTGCATTTTGCTATGGTGTTCAATGTCTTCAACGTTATACATGTTGTATTATGTAAATAATGGAAATTTTCAAAAAGGTTTTTTTTTTTTTTTTTTTTCCTGTTGCAGCTTTCGAATTTCTTTCATTTATTGCTTATATTTTTATACTTTTTAACATTTCACCTGTCGATTTCAGTAAATGTTTTATAAGTTTTATTGCAAAATATTTCCCAAATTCTTTTGCTATTGCAATGTCAATGAAATCAAAAGACAACAAACAAGTTCGTATGATAAAATATAAGACCAAATCTCCCTCCCTCCTATCTGTACTGTATATGTATATAGATTATAATTTCTTTAAATGTTGAATTGTAAATAAAGTTAAATAAAAATTGATCTATTTTTTGTATGTTTAAAATTTTTAACAGTTTGTATTTATTTTATATTATTTAAACAACTTGATGCTATTTAATAAAACAAGACTAATGTAATAAAACAAGACTAATCTAAATCACAAATAGCATGATTTTTAATCTCTAGATATATCTAATTCATATACATTTTAGCTAAAATAGGAACTCATTATTACCAATGCTAAATGTTTGATTTTTTTTTTCTTTAAATCTTATTTCAATACAAAAAATAAAATAAAATAAAAATAAAATAAAAAATAAATATCATTTTAGACTCAGAAATGTCAAAATGATCTTCTGTAATTCAGGATAGTACGTTATGTTTATTGAAATACAAAGAATATTTTTCATTTTTGCTATTCAGTCTGGTACTTTTATAATTTCTTACATTCAATGGTTATACTCATAATGCTTAATCTGCCATGTAATCAATGTGATACCTCCTAAATTACCTTGATGAAAAAAAAAATTTCTTGCAAGGAGTTTGTGTGTAAAAAATTCACGATTTAAAATATGAAATATAGTATTATTAATTAAAGTTACAATGTTTTTACAAAGGTACAATGCAAACGTACAGCAAGAAAATAATTTTATTTATATTATATTATTATATTCGTACTTAATTATTTAAGAAATATCGTCAGATATTTTTATGTCTGCATTTTGCTATGGTGTGCAATGTCTTCAACGTTATACATGTTGTATTATGTAAATAATGGAAATTTTCAAAAAGGTTTTTTTTTTTTTCTGTTGCAGTTTTCAAATTTCTTTCATTTATTGCTTATATTTTTATACTTTTTAACATTTCACCTGTTAATTTCAGTAAATGTTTTATAAGTTTTATTGCAAAATATTTCCCAAAATCTTTTGCTATTGCAATGTCAATGAAATCAAAAGACACAAGCAAGTTCGTATAATAAAATGACCAAATCTCCCCCCCCCCTCCTCTCTCTATCTGTACTGTATACTCCTCTCTATCTGTACTGCATATTCTCTATATCTGTACTGTATCTGTACTGTACTTTTTTCTTTAAATCTTATTTCAATACAAAAAAAAATTATATTTTATCATTTTATACTCAGAAATGACTATTTAGATATACATAAACAATGATTTTAAAAATGTCTAGACAATAATAACATTCTAATGAAGGTACATTAATAAAATCAACGTAGTACAGAATGGAAGAAAAAGTTCATAAAAGAAAATTGTAATTTTAAAGCTCTACAAAGAAAAAAAAATTACTTTCTTCTATATTTGCAAGAAGAAAGTATTGTATTCGTGGAAAATTTCAACTTTCAGTTTCAACGGATTTATACTTTTCAGAAGGTCCTGAACACGATTTAACTGTTTATTAGAAAATGTCTGTCTGTGAGTCTGTCTGTCTCTGTGTGTATATATGTCTGTTTGTGACAAAAATTTTGTGGGCGCTCTATCTCAAGAACTAATGCACGGAATTTAATAAAACTTTAGATTCAGTTAGTCCCTGATACAAATTGTACTGATTATTTTTTGGTGTGAATCGCCCGATAGGTGGCACTGCTATATTGCATTTTTCAGGATTTTCGCATAGCTTTATCGCAGAACTAATGCACGGAATTTAATAAAACTTTAGATTCAGTTACATCTTGATATAAATTGGTACTTATTGGTTTTTGGTGTAAATCGCCCAACAGGTGGCGCTGCTATATTGCATTTTCACAATTTCCGCAATAGCTCTATCTCAAGAACTAATGCACGAATTTTCGTCAAACTGCAGATTCAGTTAGACGGTTTCGGGTTTTGTTTTGACTCTTACGGGTTGGTATCGGTTTAACCCGATTTTTCAAAAGAATGTCAAAAATAATTTTCAGGTTAAAATTCTATACATAATAAAACTTCCATAACGCACATTCTGGAAAAGCGAGCACCACTACTTAGCGAACACTTTTTCATTTCCTAACATTTAAATATTTGTAAGATTTTACGTCTGAACAGTGGAAGTGTCCACTATTCAGACGTATCATTCACCTAATCTACACTCAAGCAACATATGTATGCGTGCATAAATTATCACAGATACGATACATGCGTTTTTGTGTGTATCAAAAACGAAATGTTGGTAATGTATTTCATATTCCGAGAGAAGAAAAAAATAACGTAACTATACCGCAAAGAAAGAATAATCTATGATAACATTTCTTATATATGTCGTTAGGCGAATTGGGAAATCCGGCTCTTTGCAAACAGCCTAGGCTATTTGCAAAGAGCCGGTCTAATTGGAGATTCATTTCTCTTTTCCCAATCAGCCTGATGTTTTTCAAGCTTATTGCAAAGAGCCTAGACAACGTTATGCTAATTGGAATATGGTCATTTATTTTTCAATCAGCCTGACATTTTTTAGACTCATTGCAAAGAGCCTAGATAGCGTTAGGCTAATTGAAAAATAATTACCTTGCCTATTTATAAAATGACCAGGTCTTTGTCAAAATATGGTGTACTTAAATTTTCAGGTTCAGATCAGGTTACATGACAATGGAAACTATTTTAATGTTTTCGGTTTGTGCTGCGGTTAGATGGAATTTTTTTGTCGGGTTTGGGTTGAGTTTCGGGTTAACTTTCATTTCCAAGTTTGGGTCGGGTTGCGACACGAAGGAATTTGTTTCGTCGAGTTCGGATCGGGTTACGGTTCGATGGAACTTTTGATGGGTTCGGGTTTCGGTTTGACTTAAATTTTCAGTTTCGGGTTGGGTTGCGTGTCGACTTTGGGTTTCGAGTTAGCTTCAATTTCCAGGTTTCGGTTAGGTTTCGGGTTAAATTAAATTTTCAGGTTCGGGTCGGTTTTGGGTTAACTTAAATTTTCAGTTTCGGTTCGGGTTGCGTGACGACGAAAGTTATTTTTCGGGTTCGGATCGGGTTCCGGTTCGATGAAATTTTTTTCCTGTTTCGGGTTGAGTTTCGGGTTAACTATTTTCGGGTTCGGGTAAAACATATGTATGAAAATTTCTGTAATAAGTATTTCTACAGATGAGGCAGATTTTTTATGTTTCCCAGTTTTACTCAGATGGTCTCTAAAGAACATTATTATAATATATATGTAAGAAAATTTTTGCAATAATGACACTTACAGATCAGGCAGACTTTTGTTGATTTTCAACGTTACGTAGAAGATGGGTTACTGAATGAAAATATTATAAAAATAAATAAGAAAAGTTCTTTGTCTATGAAAACTGCAGATGTGGCAGATTTTTGATATTTTTCCATCATTATGTAGAGAAGATGTGTTACTGAATGAATTTGATAAAAAAAGAAAACTGCTTTATTGATAGATTTCATTTATGCGCCTTGTTGATAATTAAGATTAATAAACACATTCTTTTTTATAGATAAAATTTGCCCTCAGCCACAATACAAAAAACAATTTGCAGTCAAGACGAAAACGGTTTGCGACACGAAGGAATTTATTTTATCGGGTTCAGATCTGGTTACGGTTCTATGGTATTTTTGTCTTGTTCGGGTTGGGTTACTGGTTAACATGAAATTTTTAGGTTCGGGTCGCGTTGCGACATGAAGGAATTTATTTTGTCGGGTTCTTATCGGGTTACGGTTCAATGTTTTTTTTGTCGAGTTCGTGTCGGATTTCGGGTTATCTTGAGTTTTCGGTTCGGGTCGCGCTGCGACTCGAAGGAATTTATTTTGTTCTTTTAGGATCGGGTTACGGTCCGATGGAATTTTTCTGTCGTGTTCGGGTTGACTTCGAATGGAATTTTCAGGTTCGAGTTGGGTACAACACCATATTTTGACAAAGAACGGGTCATTTTCAAAATAGGCATGGTCATTTTTCAATTAGCCTAACGCTATCTAGGCACTTTGCAATGAGTCTAAAAAATGTCAGGCTGATTGAAAAATAAATGACCATATTACAATTAGCCTAACGTTGTCTAGGCTCTTTGCAATAAGCCTGAAAAACATCAGGCTGATTGGGAAAAGGGAAATGAATCTCCAATTAGACCGACTCTTTGCAAAGAGCCTTAGGCTGTTTGCAAAGAGCCGGATTTCCCAATTAGCCTACGACATATACATTTTATTTCTCATGCAGTAAATTGAATATATACTCATTCATATTCAAATACGCATTTATTTTTAACTGAAAC
The DNA here is from genome assembly GCA_963931845.1 of Maratus michaelseni. Lineage (NCBI taxonomy): Eukaryota > Metazoa > Arthropoda > Arachnida > Araneae > Salticidae > Maratus > Maratus michaelseni. Next base: position 76,404,397 of record OZ007591.1, on the reverse strand, counting down.
AGTTCTGTTCCACATTTTTGTGAAAATCCCATCAGCCTGGCTTCCAAAAAACGCAAATCTTGCCCGCAAGAGTTATTTTAGAGTGAACCCGGCCCGCAGACAGAAAATTAGTCGCCCCGACCCGATTTAGAATTCTATACATTGATTCCGAGGCGTCCCCTATTCAGAGGTTTTACTATACATTTGGAAAAGAATATAGACATGTCCATTTTTTCTATATAAAAGATAAAATTGGTATTAGAGATATAATTGCAGATTACTTTTCATAAATGCATAAAAACATAGTTTACTTTCCTTTCATCTCGGGTTCGGATCGGTTACGCGTTGAAATATTTCGGGTTCAGGGTCGGGTTGCGGGTTGACTTCAAATGAAATTTGCGGTTTCAGGTAGAGTTGCAGGACTAATTACCACTTTATTAGCAGGAAATAAAGGATAAGTTTCGGGGAGACGTAGATCCAGCCATAGATTGAAAACGGTTTTATATAATATAATCGTTTTTAATCTACGGTTTATATATATAATGAGAGAGAGAGAAAGATGAACTCCATTTCCATTACAGAATTAACGCATGTTTCTTTGATTATTTTTGTAAATGCTTCAATAACCGAAAGCATGCATATTATTGTCACGTCGCAGGGCCGACTCAACCATCGGGCAAACGGGGCGGCTGCCCTCGCGTTGAAGTCTTCTTAGGGGCCCTGAGTCTCTCTACGCAATTCAAAATAACGTTATTCTGTGTAAAATGATGATATTACTGCTCTAAATTTGTCTTTAAAGGTTTTTTCACGAAAAGGGTTAGTATTGTATTAACTTTATTTCTTACAGCCAAAGTTGATATATTTGTCAGGAAATAACATTAAATTCTAAAAATAAATATTTAAATTATTCTAAAGGACAGAAGGTTTTTAGAATTTAAAAATAACTATACACATTACATGTGAAAGAATTCGCATGTTATTTTTCATACATTTTATACGCTACTAAGTTATTCTATACTATATACAATTTTTAAAAAGGATTTTTAGTAGTCGAATATTGCAGTTAGAGACGTTTGGCCCCACTAAGTAATTTGCCAGGGGTCTGCGCGACATTGCGCTGGGCTCTGATACAATAAACTTTTAATAAAATTTATAAAAAATTATCTACCTTCTAGAACAGGAAATTCTATAAATTGTTTATTTTCATAATTCCATTTTTTAGAAAATCTCCAAATTTGTCCATTTGATGTTCAATTTTTGTGTAATAAGTAGATTATAATATAATACAGTATATTTTCACTTTGTATCTTTATAAGATTTTTTTTTCTTTTTTTTAATGTCATATTCAACACTTTTATTTTATTTTTATCCTTTTGGAATATTTTATGTCTCAAGTATTTTTAACCATGTACTTTATTTTTTTTTTATTTAATTTAAGATTTAAAATTCATATATATCAATGCAGCATAGTTGAATTAGAATGCAATGTCTCTACTTTGAATTTTCCTGCTCAATGTGTGTATATATGGCAAAATAATAACTGGAATAACACACGAAAGATTAAATCTAAATTAATAATTATTATATTAGTTATTAAATTCAATGTTGTTAATTATAAAATAATTAACATAAATAGCTATAGTTAATTAATTAATGGACAATGTTTCACAGGATCAAGTCGATTCAAAATTTTATCACCGGGGAAAATTTTTACTCGGTTTCATCTGAAAAATTGCATTTAAACACTAAACTCTTAGAAAGTGAAAAATTGATTCTTGAAATTATTTAAAAATTAAATAACAATGGGAATCCCGCATAATCTGAAAAATAAACGTTTTAGCCAGATATTGAAAATTTCTGCATACTAATTTTGTGACTGACTGATTCATTGAATTTTTCTTATTACTATTTGCATTTTCCTCTCTTTCTTTCATTCTTTTTTAATAGAGTGAAATAGAATATCTACCACACTTTCAAACACCTCTTCCCCCCCTCTCTTTCTGAGGTCAAGCCAAGGGGTCAAAAGACGTTCAAATAAAGGAAGAGGGTAGATCCCCCCCCCCCCCCCGTCCCTTCAAAACGAAATGTACGCCTCATATAATCGGTACCCAACAGTGATATCTGATCCCTGTTTAAACTGTTCTGTTCTAATTGGAGAATTTTTCTGTCAATCATTTGCACATAGTGACGCCTACATACAACTGACCAAGACGAGTATTTTATGAGAAACGGAAAAAGAAATCTGTGAAGCGGCCCCTTAAGCTTCTAAAGAAAAATTAAGGATAAAAATATCTGCGAACGACATTAGTCAAGCCAGAATATGTCATCTCATTGATTCCATCAAAGTTTACAGTAAATACTAATTTAAGATAGCAAAAGGCATGCGCGCGAGACAAAAAAAACAATCGTATTTTAACGGCCATTAGATGATGAAGTCATTCGCTTCGAGAAAACACGGTGCAAAGCAAAAAAAACCAATCGTATTTTAACTGCCATTAGATGATGAAGTCATTCGCTTCGAGAAAACACGGTGAAAAGAAAAATAAATTGAATACATATAAAATATAATTTAATATAACAAAGCATACGTTTTACACATGAAATACTACTGGGCTACACGTGAAATACTAATGTTTCGATTGATCGATGGTGTCTTTTTCTTCTAAACATTTGAATTTTTCTTTTTTATCATCTTTATCTTTTTTTGTACTATTTTTTTTATATATATAATCATTGTTCAGCACGATATAATGCGATATTTTATTTTTGTGGCAACATTGATTTGAGAAAAAACTGTCGTTTCCTTTATGAAAACAGTGCTAATTTAATTTTTAATTAACTGCAATTTTTAATCAAAAAACATGTTTTCACGAAATGTGAGTGTAACTATGTCAGAAGCCGCTACAAAAACCTTTCGAATGATACCTCTTTCGTTTCGTAAATTCACAGAAAAAGGGATGTTGACAACAGAAATAATATAAATGATTATACGGTATTATAGAGTATCAAGGTTAAGATTCGGATGTAAACCGTCGAGTTATGTTTGAAAAACGATCTAAACTCTATAAACCTAACAACCTAAAAGAAAAATACTTTGTGTAAATCTATTATCCATATACCTGCAGTAATTGTTTTTTAAAGTAAGTTTATGTGTTTTAAAATTTTACGCAAGTCTATACATAACGCGCTATTTCCTCACAAAATAATATTGAGTGTTAAGCAAACTTATGCAGGTCAGTGAGCAAAATGCATGCAACTTCTAATTTTTTTTTTTTCTTTTTTGTGCATCAGGTGGCATCAGTAACTAACCTTTATGTCGTTTTTCTGACATAGTTCACAAGTGTGTGTGTCATGTCATGTCGTGATATACAACGGTTCACAGACATCGAAGTGGGAAAAATAGTAGATGATCTATTTTTTTTTAACACTTTCCAACCTAGTTGAAAAGTGTTTATGACTTCGGTTTGTCTGGCCGTATGGCCGTCTGCCGTCTGTCCGTGCTCTAACTCCCATAAATATGCTCGGATTGCCCTGCAATTTTTATATGTTATTGTTGTTATCTATAGCATGTTCCCTATTTCAACTGAAGTGTATAGCACTTATAGTTTTTTCACAGGGCACTCAAAATAATTCCGTTACATTACGGTCTATGGGAAAAAATCATTTGCGGTTTATTTTAATGATGTTACACAATTTCAAACGCATTGTAACTGATATATATCACGAAGATGCATTACAAGAAGCTTAATATGGAATAGGGTGTGCATAGCACTTATATTTACTCTACAGGGACAGTCAAAAGAATTCCGTTACATTACGTCTAAGGAGAAAAATCGTTTGCGGTTTAATTAAATAAGATTTCACAATTTTAAACGCATTGAAATTTATATATATCACTAAGGTGCATGACAAGAGGCTTACTACAGAATAGTGTGTGTATAGGAGTCATCGTTCATTTACAGGGACACACAAAAGAATTCTCTACTGTCTGTTAACAATAATTCATGGAAGTGCATTTTAAGTTGCTGAACGCGATTTTAAATTTAACTCACTTTTTGTCTATTACTTGGTGTTATATACAGGATTTTTTTTTTTTTTTTCTTTTCTTTTTTGTCATTTTGGAAATTTTCAAGATTTTTTTTTTAACCTAAAACCAAAGCCGAAACATTTAAAGTGTACCCGACCCATAATGAAAAAAATTATCCTCAAGCCAAACCCTACCCGGACCCCGGGTGGAGTAAAATCGAGTTGTCTGACCCAATGCGGAACTCTAACCCAAATTACTTCATATTCTTTACGCAAAAAGTAGATATTTTTGTTTAAAATTTTCTTTTGAAAGTAGGGAGTGCAAGAAACACACGGAGACAAAAATAATCCGAGTAAATCTTGAAATTCTGTAGATCCTATACAGGGCAGCACAAAAGTTTGCGAACACATTTCCGTTTATTGACAGAAACTCCAGAAGGAGAATTTTAAACTGTGCTACGCGTTCCCTAACTGAACTAAAATTTAGCATCCTATGTAGTATATATATAATCTATAGATCCTATACAGGGCTGAATAAAAGTATTCGGATATTTTTCCGAATATTGAATATGTTGGAAATTCCTGAAATTACGTTTTTAAATATGGTATGTGTTTTCCAAATTGTTTACTTAGATGTTATCTTTCAGCTTATTAAACTATAATGATTTGTAAAATTATTTTGGAAGCGTTGGAAAGTGTTACATAATATATGCTTGACGCATGATTTTTCGTTCTTGTTTTTTTTTTTTTTTACTTTCTTTTTCTTTTCATCTGGTGGCATCGAATTGGGGGGGGGGGATGTACACCATTAATTTATTAATTTCAGAAGAGAAAAAAAATTGTTTAGAGTGAATTCGGAGTAATTAAACATTAATATTTAATATACTTAGGGAATCTTATTTTTTTTTTTCTCCCGGGGATTATTCGTATTAGGAAACTGGTTCTTAAAACATCTTGAAGCCAGTTTTTATCAGAAGTGATATTTATTACTGTCGAATTAATTCAGTGGATTGAGATTGGTCTCAAGATACTTATTATGCTATGATGATTACAGATGATGATATATTGATTAAGCAACAGTTATAAATGGGTGTATTTTAAAAACAGGCCGAATGGCCTTCGAGTTACTCTTTATATTTATTTGTTTATTGAATTTTTCTGAGATGACCATTATTCAGTGGTCTGTCTAAAATTTTCTCACAGGATTGTATTTTTATGAAATTGTCGAACGCTTTTTACATGCTTTTATTATGCGTTCGTAATTTATATAAATACGTAGCACCTATAGTCGTTGTCTGGTCCGCCTGTCTGTCCGCAAATAACAGAGCAAAAACTACCCAACCGAATGGTTTGAAATTTTTCTATATATTATCGCTGTAGAATTTTGTTGAGTCATTTCCAATTTTATGAAAATTGAATCGAAACTTAAAAAGATGTTAATAAAAGTTTCCTTTATTCTATTAAATCCTATCATACGTAATCTGTATAGCAAAAGTGCAAGTCATGTGACTGAGGAAAACAAATACGGGCTAAACACTTTTTTTTTTCACCTGCCAAGCGGCCACTTTTATTCAAAATTATTTTTTCGAATAAAATGCATAAAAGTTACATTTTCTGAAAGATCGTTCAAAAAAATTGTTTGTTTGAGAGATCAGTTACATTAAAAAATGTATAGATTCTGAGGTAACTTCAGTAGAAATTACGTTAACAGCCGTATATCTCAATCCATTAGAGTAAATAAACACAGGAGATTCTTTCATTATGAGTCATAGAAATATTAAACCATGGAGGCAATCATTTGCAAAGCAAGATCTCCATGGTGAATTTTACAATGCTGTCTGGTGTAGAAAAAAAAATTCGCATTTGTAAAAGTAGCATACGTAATAAGAAAACAAAAAGGCAGCCTCATTTCGCTCATAGCAGACGATATAATTCTTTTCACTGAAATAATAAATGATTTTTTTTACATTGTGTAACTAGTTATAAAACGAATGCACCTCCTATGTCGCGTTTAACATACAATTTCCAACTTGTTTCACTTAAGGTATCTGCCTACGTACGGAGCACTTTTTTTAAAAAAAGGACAGTTTTGAATAAATATAATTATTTTTAGTTCAATTGTAATACAGAATGATAAGAAAACATAAAATCCTAGCAATATCTTTTTAATATTTTAAAAAATTGGGGGGTTTTGCCATTTTTTTAGCAAAATTTCATGTTTACGCCAGACAGCGTACACCCAATTCAAATAAATATATTTCAATTTCCTTTATGCTGCATACTTCTATGACACTTATCTGTGCACTGAACTAGGAGTTTTACAATATCTTCAAAAATAACCGAAAAATTTCAAAATATGTAAAAAAGTACATTTTTTTAGTAAAAATTACCATTTTTTCATATTCGAGTACATATAAAATAATTAAATTATCACATATAGCTTAGATCTTAGTTCAGAGCATAGTGAGTGATATGGAAAGCATTCTCACAAAATTTCACTCAAATATCTTTAAAACTTTTTATGTAATGAATTTTATCGCACATGGAAATAACGAAAAAACTGATTTTCCAGAAATCGCATTTAAAGATTTCTTTTTAGGCAAAAAACTACAATATTTAATTGTTAAAATTGCCATTACTCCTCTTCTAATAATCGTAGGAATAAAATTAAAACAGATTTAGAATCGTAAAAGATTGCTCTTTCAAATAAAACAATAAAAAAAAATTTCGAAAATTTTCCCCAAAACAGCCAATTTTATGTAGGCAGATACCTTAAGTTAGTTTATGTTATGCAAAGACGGATCGATTTTTCATTCAGTCCTTGATGTGCTAGAGTTCTGAAAAGTATGTACAGTTGGGTGGTCCCGATGACAATAGACTTTTTAATATTTTCAGAACTTAACTATCAATTAATTGATTAATTTTAACTAAATTTGAAGGACACAATCCTTTAACACTCGACGAGCTGGAGGAGACTATTTGTCAAGTTTGTTTTTTGATTTCCGGTGACATACTACAGAGAGTAAACTGACAATTTCATTCTTCATTTGCGACAGGTGTGTTGTGTAAAAGGGGCATATTTTGAATAGCTTTTGCTGTGATACAGCCTACTTATGCCATCTTCAGCGCCATCTATCGGCGCAATTTGTTACTAAAATTTTGAGGTTTCTGTATCAGATTTTTACGGTTTTTTAAATAAACATCACTGGTTTCATGCTTCTATCACTGTTTCCGAGTTATTTATTTTCAAAGTTAGGGGTCCTTCATGAAACACCCTGCATATTTACGTTCGTGGTTATATTATATTTTCATAAATTAAGAAATATGTGTCCTTTTTTTTTTACAGTGTACTAATTTCGAACCTTGCTTCATCATTTTCTCTTGATCATAATTTTCACGTACAACTTTACTTCATTAGCGTTTTAATCATAAGAGGTAAATGAACTGAACTATATCTCTTGGAACGGTCCCTATCTGCTTGTGTTTAATGAATCTTCAGCAATTTATGACTGATGCTTTTCGCTGATATAATTTTTCAATACGTCAGGTGCTAAAATAGTTTGAATGTAGTTGTAGTTGAGAATTGCTTGAGGAAAAGTATGTAAAGTATGTTATCCTCTTCTCATCGTCCAATAGCTTATTCCTAAACTATTAGTTTTAAAGGTATAATTAACAATTTCAGCAAGAACGAAAAATCATGCGTTAAGCATAGATTACGAAACCCTTACCAACACTTCCAGAATTCATTACCAAAAACTTCACCGTTTAATAAGGTGAAAGATGATGTCTATGTAAACAGATTGTAAATCCAATTTCAGGAATTACCATCAATAGTTGGAAACCTATCTGAATTCTTTTGTGCATCCCTGTATATGTTGTATATATTTGTATATATACTACATAGTATGCTAAAGTTTAGTTAAGATATGAAACGCATAGCGCAGTCAAAAATTCCCCTTCAGAAATTTCCGCCAAAAAACGGAAATGTACTCGTGAACTTTTGTGCTGCCCTGTATATGATGCATAAAACTTATACACCCCAAGTAACAGGCAAAAAGTTAATTAAATTTGAAAAACGCGTACCATAACTGAAAACGCACTTCCAGCATTTATTGTACAGTACTGTAAACGAATTCTTTTGTGTGTCCCTGTAACTGAATGATAAATGCTATGCCTACCATATTCTATAGCAAGCTTCTTGTAGTGCACATCTGTGATATACAGTAGAATCTCGTTACAACGAACCTCGTTTTAACGAATTTTTCAATTTAACGAATATAATTTTGACTGTAAAAAAAGTCATATTATTCTATTTCAGTATAAAAATATTTTCACTTTAACGAATATTTCATTATAGCGAATTTAATCAGTGATCTCCAGAGATTCGTTGTAACGAGATTTTACTGTTTATCAATTTCAATATGTCTGAAATAGTGTGACATCATTAAAATACACCTTGAACGAGTTATCCCCATAGACTATAATGTAACAGAATTCTTTTGAGCGTCCCTGTAAACGAACTATAAATGCTACACACTTCATTTTCAATACCGAACATACAATTGTAAACGTCAATAATATATACCAATCGCATGGCAATCAGTGTATATTTATGCGAATTAGAGCACGGAGAGGCAGACAGACAGACAAACCGAATTCATAAACACTTCTCAACTATGTTGAAAAAATGTTAAAAATGTTTCAAATGTTTTTCTCGATCATATGGAAAAACAGTTACTTGAAAATAGTTATTACATTTTAAAGTTACGAAATTTAAATTTGTATTCGATCCCCGGGTGCTATCAGTTATATTTAGAAAACTTTTTTTCTGCTCCAATATGTAAAACAATAAAAATTTCGTTTTTGTACAACCAAAACCTACCGATTTAGGGTAATTTAAATTTTATGGCTTTTCAGCATTTTCCGGCGCTAAAAATACTTGTATACGTTTTTAGTTCCGACAAACGCTACACATTAAAAAAAATTAAATAATAATAATAAAAAAAGCTTTAAAAATTAAAAGTTACCTTTACATATTTATATATATTTATTTGTTTATTTATCTTTGTGGAACCCAATCCATTTAAAATAATGTTTACCTTAAAAATTTCATATATAAAAAATTACTTATATATATAAATCTAACCATATGGTTGAATATTTCTAAACTTAAGGCATACAATTCTGATGTTCTGTTGGAATTGTATCTTGTAAACCACAAATTGTGATATTTTTCTCGCAAGTTTTCCTCAATTTACAAAACCTCTCTCTAAAAAAAAAAAGTCTCGCTGATATTAAAAGAAGTATCAAATTAAAAGACGCACGCGACTTGTGTAATAAATACACGGAAAGAAGCACGTTCATGCAAGGGACCGAAACATTCACAGTTACGCTCTGACCACCCATTTGAACGCTACCCAAGCTGGCGCATCCTCCTCTCTCCGTCTCCGCACGCTCCGGGTCCTGCACCACCCCCGGGGGCCACCCCTGCATCGTCTGCTCTTGGCATTCCGAGCTTCCCAGACAACTAAAACGCATCCTCATAATGAAAAAGAAGCACGCTCCGCTAACTCCGCAGTTCGTTCACTTCCGCAAATTTACTCGTTCCCCGAGGGGTCCTCCAACCAAACGTACACACTGAGTGCACTCCGGCCTCGAGTTTATCGCTTTTGCTATGTGCCGAGAGTGTGTGTGCGGTGTTAACTGAATAGCGTTTGGATATATATTTAATATTTTCGGTGGATAATAGAGAGGGTGAGTGCCTCATATTTCATTTTTCTATTTTGTGGATTTATAGAGCTGTAAAATAAAATGATACATACGAAAGAAAAATTCAGGAGGACCCAAACACATTCTATATTTTGAATTCTTTATTATGTGCAGCCGGCAAAGATAATACATAACATATGCGCCGGCTATAACTAAATTAGCTTAACTAAACTCAGTGTTGAATTCAGGGGGTGGCTCGGAGGGGGAACCCCCCACCCCCCTCCGGAGCATTGAAATGTCCCTCCCGGAAGATTTGAGATTTTATTCTTTTAATGGTTAAAAAGTGCAATCCCCCCCGGAACTCTACAATGTCCCCCCCCCCCCCCAGAGCCACAGAAATCCCTCCCGGAGAAATGTGTCTGAATTCAACACTGACTAAACTAAGCGCTGGCAAAGGGGAGGGACCACTGACCTCCTTGGATTTTGAAATTTCCTCAGTTAGTCTTTCTTTTTCGCTATTAATTTTGAAGAAAATAGCCAAATTTATTCTTCTCAAATAACTTAAAATGCATAAATACTAAGAGAAAAATGAAGTAAATATTTTTCATTAGGGTGTCTAAACCCCTTGAATTGAACCCCCTTTTCTAAAAAAAAAAAAAAAATTCAGCTCTATTTCTCTTTTATTTTTATGTGTTTAAAATTTTTCTTAAACAGGGGGTTCAGGGGGAGCATAACTCCCCTGATGAAAAACAGAAATTAGTTACATTTCTGTATATCTTTTTATGTTTAAAAATTGTCTTATACTTAGAAAAGGGGGAGGGGGGATCCTGACTAAAAAACGAGTATTTTTGGTTATTTCCTGCCCATATTATCAATAACGAAAAAAGCTGATAGAAACTTATATTTAAATATTTAATATTTCTTGAATTTTTGTATTGCTTTTTATGTTGATAAATTTGAAATCTATCTTGCACAGGGGGTTCTGACGAAAAATTCTTAGTTTATCTTGCATTTACATTTAAACGAGGTTGCTTTGAGACTTTTAGCTACTATGGCTGTTGTCTCGAATTATCTTTATTACGTAATCTTTAATCACACACAAGTCTTGTTACAAATTTCTTATTTTACCTACATATCTTCTGAATGTTTTTTCCCGAAATCCATACACAAGATGACAGTCTTGTTACAGATGCTCTACATGACGACACGAACACAACCGGGAATTCCGCACTATGTGTGGTGCAATTGAGACACCGGGAATCGAACCTGCATCGTCACCCTGACAGATGAAAGTCCTTACGCTCTCGTTCACAGCCCCATAGTTTACCTTATTTCGTGTTTATATTCTCCCTTTAAGGGGACACTAGACTTTCAAAATCACAAAATTGGATTAAAAAATCATTTTTTTAAATTTGGAAATTATGAAGCTCTAGATGCTCAAATTTACCTGAAAAAAAAAAAAAAAAAAGAATTTTTCAACTCTGACGCTTCTTCGCAGAGATATAAGCTTTTACATTTGCAAAAACTTTATACACTGCCAAAAAAAAAGTGTTGATTTTACAGTATAATACTGACATCCCAGCTGCCAGTATTGTACCGCAAAATTAACAGTAAAATAAGCAGTAATACACTACCGCGCATGCACCGTAGCGTATTACTGTTTTTTTTTTTTTTTTTTTTTTAACTCTTTATTACTGTTAATTTTACGGTATAATACTGGCAGCTGGGGTTCCAGTATTATACTGCAAAATCGACACTTTTTTAACACTTTCCAACCTAGTTGAAAAGTGTTTATGACTTCGGTTTGACTGGCCGTCTGGCCGTCTGCCGTCTGGCCGTCTGCCGTCTGGCCGTCTGCCGTCTGCCGTCTGTCCGTGCTCTAACTCCCGTAAATATGCTCGGATTGCCCTGCAATTTTTATATGTTATAATCGTTATCTATAGCATGTTCCCTATTTCAATGGAAGTGTGTAGCACTTATAGTTTTTTTACAGGGACACTCAAAAGAATTCCGTTACATTGCGGTCTATGGGGAAAAATCATTTGCGGTTTATTTAAATAATGTTTGACTATTTTAAACGCACTGAAATTTATATATATCACTAAGGTGCATTAGAAGAAGCTTAATATGGAATAGGGTGTGCATAGCACTTATACTTACTTTACAGGGACAGTCAAAAGAATTCCGTTACATTACGTCTATGGAGAAAAATCGTCTGCGGTTTATTTAAATAATGTTTCCCTATTTTAAACGCATTGAAATTTATATAAGGTTCATTACAAGAGACTTACTACAGAATATTGTGTGTATAGCAGTCATCGTTCATTTACAGGGACACACAAAAGAATTCTCTACTGTATGTTAACAATAATTCCTGGAAGTGCGTTTTAAGTTACTGAACGCGATTTTAATTTTAAATCGCTTTTTGTATATTACGTGGTGTGTATAAATTCTGTAGATCCTATACAGGGAAGCACAAAAGTTCGGGAACACATTTCCGTATTATTTAACTCCAGACGGAGAATTTTAAACTGTGCTACGTGTTTCCTAACTGAACTAAAATTTAGCATCCTATGTAGTCTATATACAAATCTATAGATCCTATACAGGGCTGAATAAAAGTATTCGGATTACTTAGATGTTATCTTTTAGCTGATTAAAGAGTATGATTCGTAAAATTATTTTGGAGGCGTTGGAAAGTGTTACATAATCTATGCTTGACGCATGATTTTTCGTTCTTGTTTTTTTTTGCAGCGTATATGTATGCAGTTTTTTTTTTCTTAAAATGCTGTTAAAACTGGAAATTTCGCACATTTCTAAACCTTTGAAACGTTCCCATGCACATTCCTAATTATCAGATTTTTTAAAAAAAATTTATACTGTATATCCTCCATTTTAATAATGAATAAATGTTAGGATAAAAAGTTGCATTTCAGAGGTATTTTAGTGTTGAAATTGTGATGTGTATATGGATATATATATAGCTACATTTTTAGAAGGAAAAAAACAAACAAAGCATAATTATCAAAAATAGTTTTTTCTGCTTATACTTTCAGTGAACTTTTACAATTCATGCCAACTTCCATTGTAATATGTAACAAGAACGAAAAATCCTGCGTCAAGCATAGATTATGTAACACTTTACTTGGTACGCATTTAAACAGAATTCCCAATTTTCTATAGTATCTAAGTAAACAATTTGAAAACGCATAACATATTTAAATACCCAATTTCAGGAATTACCAACAATATTCGGAAAAATATCCGAACTCTTTTGTGCAACCCTGTATATGATCTATAGATTTTACGTAGATGGCTAAATTTTAGTTCAGTTAGGAAACGCGTAGCATAGTTTAAAATTCCCCTTATGGAATTTCTGTCAATAAACGGAAATGTATTCAAGGATTTTTGTGCTGCTCTGTATATAATCTATAGAATTTATACATGCCAAGTAATAGACAAAAATGAGTTAAACTTAAAAACGCGCACAGCAACTGAAAACTCACTTCCAGCAATTATTGTTAAGACAGACAGTACCGAATTCTTTTGTGTGTCTCTGTAAATGAACGATGAATGCTATGCACACAATATTCTATAGTATGCCCCTTGTGTAATGCTCCTTAGTGATATATATCAATTTCAAACTGTTTAAAATAGTGTAACGTTATTAAAAAAAAAAAAAAAAAAAAAAAAAAAACTATTTTCCTCTATATACCGTAATGTAACGGAATTCTTTTGAGTGTCCTGTAAAGGAACTACAAGTGCTATACGCACCATACTCTATACTAAGCCTCTTGTACTGAACCTCAGTGATATATATCAATTTCAATTTGTTTGAAATTGTGTAACAGGATTAAAATAAACCGCAAATGATTTTTTCTCCATAGATCGTAATGTAATTAAATTCTTTTGAGTGTCCCTGTAAAAAAATTATAATTGCTATGCACTTCATTTTCAATACCGAACGTGCCATAGTAAACCGCAATAACATATAACAATTGCATGACAATCCGAATATATTTATGCGAGTTAGAGCACGGACAGACAGACAGACAGACAGGCAGACAAACCGAATTCATAAACACTTTTCAACTATGTTGGAAAGTGTTAAAATGTATCTCATAAATAAATTTTGTCAGATTTTATGCAAAAGAAATGGGCATGTGACATTTAAAAATATGACATTCGTTATTTTAAAAAGTTAAAAATTGAATAATTTAAAAACTTTTTATTATTTTAACACCAAATTTTTATTACAACTATTTGAGCTAGCCATTAACAAATCGGTCAATTTTCAAACGAATTCTTTGAAAATTGAAGTCTTTAATTTTTAATATCCGCTGTCTCCCTAAAGAAACATGGCCTACAGATCCAGGAATAGCTAAACCAAATTAATATAAGAATCATGTTTATATTTTTTTTCAGTTTAAAAATTTCTGCGTTGTGTTATTTATATTATTGCATTTTAATATTCCTTAATAATCACACACATATACAAATACATATATGCCTATACATCAGTATGTAAAAAAATTTCCATGATCAAAAATAGAAAAAAAAAGATTCTGCAAAAATACAATATTTTTACTAATTAACCAATTTTTGTAAATGTAATAAATTCTTAAGATTCAAATACACTAATTAAATCTTTGTAGAGAAAAATTACAGTTTGTGTAATTAAATTAAGACCAGCTGTTTCCATTTTAGTTATTTTTTTACATAAATTTCAAAGACAAAGAAATTGTTAACGTTTAATAGTATAATTTTATTCTTCTTTGACAATTTTCAAAACTCTTTGGCTATTTGTTTTAATAAAACTTAATTTTGCTGCAAAATATAGCTTTGAACAGTTTGAGACAGTCTTATAATATAGTAAAAAAAACATGGATTTTGCCACGGGTTTTTTTTCACCGTTATGTACAAAACCTTGCCAACCCTGATAGGAGTATATTTGTTAGGACGGTTTGGTGAAGGGTCGTATTTTAGTTACCTCCATATTAACTTTACATAGTAGCCGGCAAAGGGGTGGGGAGGCAGGGAAGGGCCAAATGTCCCAACCTAGATTTTTAAATTTAATTAATTAAATTTTTCCCATGTCTGATTATTTTGATAAAATATAGTAAAATGTATTTTTCCTACGTGACTTAATTAAACATATTTATCTATTTATCTTATTATTTATTTATTTTATTTATTTTTTGTCAAGTGGGAGGGGAGAGCTGCTCCTCCTGCATAGCCCATGCAAAGCAATTTTTATTTTTTATTTTTTTTCGTTCATGTGTTTAAAAATATCTTGAAGGGGAGGGGAGGTTCAGAGGGACAGTGGCTTATGATGAAAAAAGGAACAAGTATTTCAATTCTATTCTCTATTTTGAAAAGTCGGTAGAAGCTTATTTTTTAAAATTTAAAATTTCTTAATTGTTAAATTTTTGTATATATATATTTTATTTTAATGTTGAGATGTTTAAGAACTGTTTTGCACGGGAAGGGAGGCTGGGGCTGTTAAAAGATTCTTAGTTTATTTTTATTTTTCATATTTATATTCCCCATTAAGAAAAAAAAAGTAGACACGGCCCAGGCTTCGGACTATAGACACATTTGTTTTAAAACATGCATCTCCCTGGACTTCGTTTTGTCGGCGCCCATGTAACCATGCCAAACCATGTAACCCATGCTACACAGGCAAATTTTTCAACATCGAAACACTACAGTAACTATGTGGTCACTTAAAGTTTCTCACTCCAATCCCTCTTTTTTTTTTTTTTTTTTTTTTCAATAAAGCAAAAATGAGTTTAATACTGATTGTTCATGAAAAAAAAAAAAAAAAAAAAAAAAAACAGTTTTTTTTTGTTAAATCAATTATTTTGTTGCAATTTTGTTTTAATTTTTTTAATTTTAAGGAAAAATAATGCAATATTTGATTTTATCCCAAAATGTCCTCATGACAAAAACAATGATAATTTTTTCAATAATTGTACAATTTGTTACTGAGAATTACAATCTACAATGAAAAAAAAAAAAAAAATGTTGATTTTACGGTATAATACGGTATAATACTAGTAGAAATACCCCGTATGCGGCGTATTTCTACGTATTGCATTATTATATTACGTTGCATTATTATATTACATTATTATATTACGTATATTATTATATTGCATTATTATATTACGTATTGCATTATAGTATTACTGCTTATTTTACTGTTTATTATTGTTAATTTTACGGTATAATACTGACAGCTGGGGTGCTAGTATTATACCGTAAAATCAACAATTTTTTTTGCAGTATAAGCTATAAAATAAAGAAGGTTCCAAAGATGTATCTATAAAAATTATCACTTTGATGAGATTGCATACATTTTATTTGTGTTAATTTATTAAATTAGCTGTAAAATTTCAGGATGTCGATACTTGATTACACTCACAGCGTAACATAAGTTGTAGGTTGATCAGTTTTATATAAATGTAACCATAATTTTTGGAGATACTGCGTTTTTTGTAATTTATTGTTCCTAAAAATCATGATTTTCAGAATACACATTTAAAGTTTTTTTTTCCTTGAAACTGCATTAGAAATATTCACCTCCAAGATCGCAAAACTTTCCAAATTTATATGTTGAACCATCTTTAATTTCAATATTAGAAGATATCTTTTTTTTTTTAAAATCTTGAAGCTATTTAAATACTCATTTCCGACTGTTTTATTACACACTTCTGGTTTGCGAGCTGCAACAAAAACAACCATCACTACAATGGTCATACGAAGAATGAAAAACTGTTTTGGATAGCTAATTGTACAATCGTACAGATAAAATTATATTTAAAAAAAAATGTGATTATTGTCCAAAACAGGCTATTTAAACATAGTGGTATACAGTAACAATGTCTGGACTGGAATACTGTACACTGTGAAAAAAGGACAAATGTTTCTTAATCTAGGAAAATCTTACGAGTTATGCATGAATCCGAAAGCGTTTTTTATCATCAGAAACTTCAGAAAACTGGAATAGAAGAAGCTTCTGTTGTTCGTAAAATAAAGTTTAAAAAGTGCATTTCCGCCATTCGCAAGTCTGTTGCACTGTAAAAAAAGACGCAGCTGTTTCTTAATATAGGAAAATATAATATAACCACGGCCACGAATGAAAGATATGGAATAACCTTTTTTGAATTATTAATGATTCCGAAAAACATTCTTTATCATTAGAAAACTCAGAAACCAATATACACTGCAAAAAAAAAAAAAAAGTGTTGATTTTGCAGTATAATACTAGCATCCCAGCTGCCAGTATTATACTGTAAAATTAACAGTAATAAACAGTAAAATACTGGCAGCTGGGATGCCGGTTTTATACTGTAAAATCAACACTTTTTTGCAGCGTAATTTCGAGATTTAAAGAAGCATATATAAACAAATTTTATTTTGCTGCCACTGATTTTCGGAAATGTTTCCGAGTAGCTTTTATATTAGTATATTAATCAGTTAACGCAAATCTTGATATAGGTTTTCTGGATGCTATCCATTCTCAAGTGAACATTTTCAAGTTCAACACCCATGTTTTACAGACATACATGATAAATTAACATCCTTAACATTAACAGTAATTTTATTTCGTTACTCTATGTGTAAATTCAAATGCGAGCTGATAATGCTTAGTTGAGAATTGATTAGCCTCCTAAAAACCGATATTCCTGTTTGACAAAATTGTTTAATACACTATAAAAACTACTCGGAAATCCGAGGCAGGAAAAGAAATTTCCCTTTTATAAATGCTTCTTTAAATCTCAAAAATATATTGGTTACTGAGATTTCTAAAAATAAAGTACGCTTTTCGGAATCATAAGGTAATTCGAAAGAGGCTATTGTATATTTTCGTTCGTAGTTATATTATATTTTCGTAGATTTAAAAAAAAAAAAAAAAAAAAAAAAAAGTATTTTTTTACAGTATAAGTTTTCTTAAAAGACAGGCGAGTTCAAAGAGCTCAAATTCTTATTTGAAATGATTTTGATGCATTGGTATGGAAAAATTGTTTTACAAAAATTCTTGAGATAATCTTTTTTAACCTATTCCCACAGGCGTTACGCAGGGTCCTCAAATCTTTAAATTTGAATAGCGAAAAAAATAAAAAAATGAAGTTCAAAAACCTTGCCATAAGATGCGCTTTAAGCAGAAAATTCTGTTAAATAAAGCGGAAAAAACCAACAGTACTCATGTGAGAAACGACGAAAAATTCCGTATTTAAACCGGATGAGTCTTAATAGTTGTCTTTTAGAAAGGTATGATTTGTTCTGGAAGTGCATTTCTTGGAGGTTTTAACCACACACTAGATTTATTTTAATTTGTAAATAAAAATAGTTAAAAAAAAAATAACATCATTTATACGCATTCTATGTTTATCTTAAAAATCACGCCTATTTTCATGATTGCAATTCGTGTAGTTTAAAAAAAAAAAAAATCCGTTACAATACGTTAATTTAGCGAGAAACTGATTATGGAAAATTCGCCTTTTGATTTACTTTTGGTAGAAAATGTGAACTAGCAAATTTATTAAAAATATGGATAACACAGGGGATATTTTTTTTTTTTTTTTTCTGGGGCATTACATCTCTTTGGTAATTTTGATACATACAAAAGCTTATAATTATGGAGTTGGAATAAAGTAGTTAGTTGTAGAATGGCTGTGGTTCTTGCAGCAATTCTTTTTTAAGGTATCCCTTGGGTTGTTTTTTATACAGTCATTTAGGCAGATTTTCTGTAAATTTGGGTGATTAATAGTGAATACCAAGAGTGAACGGTTACACCAAGATATCAGAATAATGGAGCAAAGGTACCAAGGACATTGGGATCGCCACACGATGGCTGAATGCTGTTGGACCCCATTTTCCTCTTTCGCCGTTTGCCACGGATTTTTTTTATTTACGCTATTTTCCGAAACTATTTCAAAGGCGGAGAATAAGCAGCCAATAACGGGAGGGTTGCGAGCCATTCTGTTTGAACACCTTCCCATAACCCCCGTAACAAATGACGGGCGAAAACACCCTACATCTTACTTCTATTTATATTCCTTCCTTCTTCTATGGTTGGACCTTACTAACTCTAATGACACAAAATGATTCGGACCCGGGCTCTAATATGACACAAAATATGTTGGGTTTGGGGCGGGTTCGGATTTCAAATTGTCGGGCTCGTCGAGAGAAAAGCCCAAAAATCATCATCTTTAGTGGGATACCTTAAGGCTGTTCGCAAATCCAAACTGAAACTGGCTACTTTCTGACGCATTTTTTAATTCATTTTTGTTCGCAATCGTATCACATTGGCAGATGCTTTTATTCAGAAACTATATAATCGAACTGTTTTTTTGGTAAAGACAGAAGATTTTTCAGAAAATGTTGTCAAAGTGGGCGTTTTGAACCGAATTTCTGGACGCGACAGTGCAGAAAAGCCGTCCTGAGGGCAACAATCGCTTATAACTCGAGATATAATTCACAGTTCGGAAAAAAAAAACTATTCGTTTATGAATTAATTACTTCAATATTCATGCGTGCAAGTATCATGCTTTTATCTTTAAAAATGAGTCAGAAAATGTGTGAGAAAGTTTCATGTTACTGAGCAGAAGAAAAACATTTTTTTTTTTTTTTTTTTTTTTTTTTTTTTTTTTTTTTTTAACCACCTGAATGCAAAATTTAATTCATTTGGGACGTAAACGTGAATAATTTCATGAACTATTACACTGCAAAAAATAATTGTTGATTTTACAGTATAAAACTGGCCCCCAGCTGCCAGTATTATACCGTAAAATTAACAGTATTAAACAGTAAAATAAGCAGTAATACGCTGCCGTGCAAGCAGTAATACGCTACCGCGCATTATACTGTAAAATCAACAATTATTTTTTGCAGTGTAAGAGTTTTCTTTCGTAAACAAACAAAACTGTTTTAAATGGAATCATGTAAAATTATTCATGCAAAATAAAATGAATGGAATCAATAAAACTCTTCAAAATCATCTCACGATTTAATACCTTTTTTTTCTTAGAAGCGGATAATGGTCGAATTTCAGGAATCAGGTTTTATCGAAAGTTGTAAATCTATCAGTTACTACAGAGAGAAGGAAAAAAAAGCGATAAACTTGGCTGTATTTTGTTTTTTGTGTCTAGCATTTGTTTAGCAACCACAACAATGTTATCTTAGATGAAATAGATTTAAAATATCTTTTTTATGAAGCTTCAGAGAGACCGCTTTGAGCGGAAAGCTTGTTGTTAATACTGCATTATTATCCTGCTTATCAAGTAAGTAGATAATGTATTATTTGTACAATTCATAAATTCATTTGTTGTGGCTATTTAATTTGAACAAAATTGATCCAAATTTACTATAAAATACGCTGCAAAAAAAAAAAAAGTTGATTTAACAGTATAATACTGGCAGTTGGAGTGCCAGTATTATACTGTCAAATAATAATAATAAAAAAAAATTGCAGTGTAAATTTTTTTTTTCTCAATGTAAGATTTCCCAGTATATTTTTTCAGACAAGAAGATTTCTCACTATTCTTAGATTTCCTTTTTTATTATTAAACTAGTTTTTCAATTGTAGAAATGTAGCTGTCAACACGCGTACAGCATAAAGGTAGAATATATTCTGCACCTTACCGCTTTGGTGTACACACGTGTGCCTAATGTTAGAGGTCTGCATGGGCCGAAATTTCCAGGCTGGGTATAAAAACTAAAAGTTTGGCCCGAGCCTATGGTACAGCTGAATTTTTACAAAACATGTCGATATTTCTTAAGCAGCATTATCCTACAATTAAAATTACTAAAAAAGCACACTTACTTATGCATAGATTTTATTTTCAGAGTATGTTTAAAATGCATGGAATACAAAATATGAACAATATTAATGGCCACTTAAATAATTGCGTACATAAACACAGATAAAAAAAAAATTGACCTAGACAATTACATTCAAATGAAGAATCAGTAAGAGAAGAAAACTACGTTTGTAGACAGGTTCCATTTCAGCCCGTGTAGACCTTTAGGAAGAATGAAATCTAGGCCCGGCTAATCCCAGAAAAAAGAAGTCTGGCTCGAGGTTGCAGAAAAAAATTCCGGGCCAGGCCCGAGTCTCGTGAGTGAAAATTGGCCGGCAGGGCCCATGCAGATCTCCATTGGGAAAAAAAAAAAAAAAAATGTTGATTTTACAGTATAATACTGGCACCCCAGCTTATTTTCTGCTTATTTTCATGTTTATTACTGTTAATTTTACGGTATAATACTGGCAGCTGGGATGTCAGTATTATACTATAAAATCAACACATTTTTGCCGTATTGAAGCAATTTGGAATCGAATGGTGTTTTCCATTTTTTGATAAATGAATTACTTATCAAGTTATAAGCGATTGTTGTCAGGTGACGACAGGTTTTTCTCCTTTTCCGCGTTGTCGCATCCAGACATTTGGTTTAAAACGCCAAATTTGACATTTTTTTCTGAAAAATCTTCTGCTTTTAACAAAAGAAAAAAAAAGTTTGATTACATAGTTTCAGAAGACGAACACCTGTCAATTTCATGTCTTTCAGAACAAAAGTGAATTCAGAAATGTGTCAGTAAGTAGCGCTTTTGGATTTAAGAACAGCCTTAAGGCATTTCACTAATACGAAAATTAGAAACTATTTCTCAATTTTCTAAAGGTAGCCTATTTCACCCAAAATTGTTAGATATCTTCGAATAAATTAATAATGTTCATTTAAAATTTTAAAAAAATAGGCAAGTGAGAATTTTTTTTTTCTTTACTTTGTTCTAGATATTTTCTCAGTTTACACAAACTAATTTTCGTATAACTGTTAATGTTTTTAAATTTCAAATAATTTTAATGTTTTATTTATGTATTTTATCAGTATGTATTATATCATAACATTATGTTATGTAACAAAATGTTATAAATACAAATGGATGCTAATCATTCCTTTTCATGATACTCTTTTCTGCAGTATAAGTTTTATGATTTCCTGAACAATGCCTTGTCGCGCATACAATAATAGTAGACTTTGAACGCAAGATGCCCCACGATACACTGAGAATTGCACTCAATTACAGCGAAAAAAACAACGCGCATGCTCATGATATATAGGGCATACTTACGTTTATAATGATAGATGTGAGTCCGATATAATGAAAAACTGAATGCAAATTATCGTTCATTATGGAAATCATTAACTATATAATGACGGCTACATGCCAATAAAAGGTTGCTCTTCTGATGTTTAGGAGATACTTATCTGTTATTGTTGTGCTTTGTTTTATCTATCAGACTTTTTATTAAGAAAAGTGAAATATCAAATAGAAATTTTTTTTAAATCTGTTGTTATTGTTTTTTACTGTTTTGAATACTAAATAAGACAGAAAAGTCATGTTCCACGCATAGAATTTGAAACACTTTCCAATACAACCAGAATGTTGTTACAAAACCCCATTTTTTTCATACGGTGGAAAGAAATATCTAAATAAAATATTTAGAAAGCTCATAAAACAGTTGAAAATCTACTTTCAGTGATTATTTTCCATAGGCTGTAATATATTCGAATACTTTTGTGCAGCTTTGTATAGGATATATATATTGATTTATACGCCACATTTAATTCAGCCGGAACATGTATCAAACATCTAAAAATTCACTTCTTGAAACTCAGACATCAATGTATTTCAATTCTTTTGCTCTACACAATATATAAATTTATTTATATCATATACACAACACATAGTATACTAAAATTTAGTTAAACAGAAAAATGTGTAACATTGTTCAAAACCCACTTTTAGCAATTCGCGCCCTTAGACTGTAATGTTTTCGCTTTCTTTTCTGTAGATCTGTATGTGATCTATATAACTTATACATACCATATAATGTACTAAAAGTTAGTTAAGCTTGTAAACGTAAGACACAATTGAAAACAAGCAATTACCATCCACAGACGATACTGTATTTGGATTCTTTTCTGCATCCTTATAAAAGAATATTAACTGTTATATACATGCACCATTTTCTGCAGCGAAGATTTTATCGTGTATCTCAATAATGATATGAATTTCTTTGTTGGAAAGAGTATAGCATTATTAAAACGATCTTCAAACAGCCTTTGCCAACAGACGGTAATGTAATCGAATTATCTTGTGTGTCCCTGTAAGTAAACAATAAATGTTACAGGGAACATGTTAGAGTGCATATTTACAATACATACCAGTTTCGTAATATTTGATGCAGCTTAACACCCTTAAAATGTATACTTCAAACAATTATTAGCCATATATTATATTTATCCAAATTCTTTTGAGTGTCCCTCTAAAAAACACTTCATTTTCAATCGTTAAAAAACTATCGAAAATCTAAATTACTTATATGAAATTAGTGACAATTCAAGTATATTCATGGAACATAGAGTGTGAACAAGTGACCCGTTACTAGGCTCAATCAAAAATTCGTAACTGAAATGCAGCAGGTTAACTTATGTCTGAGAACTTATCGTACCACAGGTTAAAGTGGTTTCTAGGAGAATGCCGAATTCTAATGACAATACTTTATAAAAATAAAATGTAGAAAAATAAATGCTGCATTTAAATTTCATTACTAAATTTTCTTGCCTCATTGCGAGTAATGACCGACGTCTATATACACCGTGGCAATGCCTAGTGCAGATGACGTACGTGACTGATGAGAATTGTACCAGGGATTTCTGAACAGTAGGCGAGCGGCATAGCATCCAGCAAAAGGTTAAGCCAGCTACTCTAAGCTAGTAACTCATTATGTAATTGTCTCTTTCATTTGATGGCGTTGCTATACCACGCTGTCCGGGGTGAAGGAGACATCTCGTTGACGTCAGGCGAGCGATGTGCACTCGTGAGCGATACTGTCGTGCGCATCGCAATGTGATGCGAGCGTGACAAGCTTTGTTCTGTCGTGTTGCGGGGGTAACAGGCTTTGTATGCTGGGGGTGGATTTGTTTGGTACTGCCATCTGTTGGTCTTGAGAGCAGATGATTTCTGTGGCATGTTCGATTGTATGAGGTGCTCGCCGGACAAGGGTTGAACCAGAGACCTCTGAACAGTGGGCGAGCGACATAGCGTAGAGCAAAAGGCTAAGCCAGTTACTCTAAGCTAGCAATTCGTTAAATGTCTCTTTCTTTTACTTTATGCTGGCTACGCTATACCTAGCCCAATTTCTGAAGACTGTTGGGAAGATGGCCCGATTGCAAAACAGTCCATCGGAAAATTTTAAAATCGATTTTCGTTAAATAAAAGACTTGAAAGAGCAGTTTAGGGAGGTTTGAATCGTTAAATAATCGACAACGCAGTTGGCTTCAAGCTTAGTCATTGCTCTTGGCGGTAGTCGGAGGAGAGAGGGAAGGCCGAGAAGCTCTTTTATTTACCGAGGCAATATTTAACCCGATTACTGAAGATTTGTACATAGCGTAAGCACTAGAATTTTGACATTGAGTTTCTCAGGCGACAGATCGAATTTCAAAAATCGGGCCACGTTATTACTTCTCATTTACTTAGAACTGAGTTTGTGGTAAGTCACATTGTAATTAATGGTTGGAAATAATTATTAATTTTTTTATCACGAAATCGATGTTTTAATTATTTTAGATAGAAAATTTTATATACTGAAAATTGCAAAAAGTTATGATTGTCAAATTATGAGACAACGGGACGTTAAAAGCGCTTCCTCCTCCCTACATATAATAAACATTTTTCAAAGAAAATAAAATGCATGTAATCGCATTTTCCTTTACAATTTATTAGAATTATTCTCCTGAAACTACTTGAAATCTTACTTTTTGTAATGCTAATAATAAAAAAAAGTAAAAATTAGCGAATGAAAGTTTCAAGATCTTAAATAAAATTAATCTAAAACAAAAATGCGACTTGCAGAGCTAACATTGAGGACCGGAGAGTTTTACATGTTAAAAATGTAATCAGCGTTTTATTAATACAGTATCAAATTCGCAAATGCCTAAAATCCGCACATCTTTCAGATGTAAACATAAACACTGAAACTTACAGTTAAGAGGTGAAAAATTCAAGTTTTTTTTTACAGTTTGTTTTCAAGTTACAGTTTTAGGTGAAAAATTCAAGTTTTTTTTTTTTTTTTTATATCATTCTGTACACATTTTAAAATGTAACTAGACGGAACCCGTCAAAACTTGACGCAAAAAAATACTATAACAATATCAGTAAAATAAGCTTCTTTATTTTTTATGAAGGGGCGCGTATAAAACAGTCTTTCAAATATTTTTTTTTTTTCCCAGTCAAATACAGTACTATTTCCGATGCAAACTCCAAAAAAACAATCCGTAAATAACTGTGTAATGCAAATCAGTTTGACATTACCACCATATACCCCACGGCAAGAAAAAAAATTCATGGACCTATGAAGTATATACAAATAGTATATTCCTACGTTCATATCATATTCAGTAAATAACAGAACATAGTAAATAAAGCAAACATCTCCCCCCCCCCCCTATGATAATGCAACCGAATGAGCTCCTATGCGCATGTGTATTGCATGTGCCCAAAAGCACCGTCGAAATTCGACGTTAAAAAGGTTTTAAAATGATTAAATTAAAAGTTTTAAAATGTCCTCTTTAATCATTGTTCGTTTCAAATCCATATCTTCTAAAACGCATCCATTGTTTTAAGCTAATCAATTTTTATGCAAAGATTAAGAAGTTTTTTACAGTAATAAATCTATCTGCAGATGAGGGAGATTTTTAATGTTTTCAAGTGTAATTTATTTGTATGGTTTCTTCGGTTCCTTGACATAATCAGGATGATTATCCCTTTTCCATCACAGTCGGGGATATTTTTCCTCATATACAGTTGACAAATGTAAAAAAATTAAAAAATGCAATTCCTAGCATATCCTGATATCTGATGGAACATATTCATCAACGAATTCAACATATCAATTTTATGTTCAACATAAACTAAAAATAGTCTTTTTTTTTCCCCTGACAGATTTTTGTTTAGCGCCAAAATGTTCTATCTTATGGATAATCTGATCTTATGATTTATTACTTTTTTAAAAAAATTATTATTCACTTTTTATGATGGTTAGGGAAATCTATTTTCAATTGTGGCAACTTTTCCAGGGGCTATTTTACATTATTGAAGTAAACTGGTGGTCATTGATAAGATAGAATTGAAAAACTTTTCATGCTTGAAAATTATTTAAAAAGTCGTTAAATTAATCGGCAGTTTTCAAATAAATTTCAATCGAAAGCTAATTTTTTTTCTAATTGATGATGTAAGAATTGAAATTGTAAAATGTAGTAAAAAATAGAAATTTGTAGTATTTCGAAGTGATGTAAGCGCGATGAAAGCTAAAGCGATAGCGCCTTTGTTGTCACAACTGTTGTACATTTCTAAAAATTGTCACTGTATTTTGGCTGGCGTCCAAAAGTGGAAAAACATTTTTTTACATCAAAAGAGAAATTCACAGTGAAAGAAATAGGACTTTGCGCTAATAAGGAACTGTTAAATGAACTTATAATAAATCTACCAAAATAATTCCTATGAATTATTAGTCTTACATTGTTTATTCTAGCTAAAAATACAATAATTATTTCAAGATTTTTTTCTACCATAACACTATTTTTAATAACTTTAAATTTCCTGAAATCCTTTACTTTTGTGATTTTTTTTTTTATTAAAAAAGGAAATCTTCTATCCTATAATTAGAAAAAAAAAAAAAAAAGCAATTGGTAACATGTAATCAAGGTATGCAATCAAGATGAAGAAATCAATGACGGCTCCAATTCTAATCTTTATAATTATGAATGCAAAAATCAGTAAAATTATGTCATGTTAACACAATCATATACATTTTTCTCTTTAGTTTTATCAATGTTAAAATGCACTTCAAGCTAAGCATAACGTCATTTTCACCAGCGCAAACTTTTCACACGTACTTCATATACCTTACATTAATGCTTAAACACCATGCACACAAATATAAATATATTTTGTATTTAATTATATTGAAAAAATGGCATCAACAAAGTTATAATGCATAATGATAAAATAAACCCAATAGACAATATTACCGTGACGTCACAATAAATATGAATTTTTATTCGCTTATAAAACACGCGGATAAGTATTTTTACCGAAATTTAACTTGCAAATTAACAAATTCGGCCTTAAAACCGCGTGCTTTTAATATTTATTATTTCTCTTTTATTCAACCACAGAGTTTAGAAAATAAACTCTGTGCTTCGGAACAGTAGGCGTTATCCGATTATGACGTCATTAGCAGACGTAAAAGTTTAATTGAAAATTACGGTTAATTAATTAAATTTTCGAACAAACGAATGCACGATAACAAATCTGTGTCCAAATATCTTTCATTTAAAAGAAAAATTATGTAATTTGATGCAGTAGTTTGTTCTCACGGATTGTCGAAAGAAATCGCTTAGCGTTTTAAATATATAGATTCTGCTTAATATAATTGAACTCATGTTTTCACATGAAGGAAGTACAAATTTATTTCTGAAAAAATTCGAAATACCGCTGATATCAGTGGCGATAGCGATCTTTTACCAAATATATTTATGTATTAATCATGCTTTTTTGATTATTAAGTATGGCTAAACAGGAAATAAAACTTTGTTACTTTAAGATTTTGATGTGAATTATTAGTGTGCATTTACATTTTTAAGGCGAGTTTTACTGAATAATTCAAGTAAAAATTATCTCATCATCATTATGCATAGTTATGCATTATTAATTATTTACTTGACCTTTACTTTTAATATTTTAAACGTTTTTAAAATTCTCTTAATGTTTATTATTTTACTATATTGTAATCATTCATTGTAATTTCGAGTTATTTTTACGTTCAAATTATTGTTTAAAAATTGTAAACAAAACAGTGATCAGAAATCCGCAAGATTCTAAAATCTGCACAACCTCTGCTTTTAAGCTGTGAGGATTTAATGGAGTCTACTGTAATAGTTATTTATGTACAGATTAATTTTTCCAGAGATGAATTATCAAAGATTTAGGCAGAAAATAATAGGAATAGCTCATGTAACTTAAAAGTTTCCCTTCATTTGAATGGGAAGGGCTTGAGAAGCCTGAGTTACTCCCTTTCTTACGTCCCTGATTCTGGTCACATATAATTTCGTATAACTTCGAGTGCAAATGCTTAAGAATAAAAAAAAAATTCCATTTGTGTTGTGTTAGTATTGACTAAAGAGAGCATTTAAATGTAAAGCATCGGACTTTCGGAAATCACCTCTCAGGTGTTGACATCGTTGCCTCACTTTGATCCAAGAATTAAAAAATTACAGCTCAAATTAAACAAGACAAATATGATAAAATTTAGATGGGATGATATTTTTGTGAAGTAAAATATAACTCTTGATGACAGAAATATAACAAACCCCTGCCTTCAATATACAAGGGTGGTTCAAAAAGTAAGGTAACAAGCCCTCTGGGGTAAAAATTATTCATGAATCCAAAGAGATACACAGGCACTAGTACATATTACTTCTCCACATAGTCACCATGGTTGTCAAATCATTTGCTCCATCGGTACACCTACGTATCGAACCTGGCACAAAAAAAATCAGCGTCAAGGTTGTGGAGCCACATCAAGACAGCTTGCTAAACTGTGCCATCGGTTCTGAAATGCCGACCTCCCAAATACTACTTCAACGTTCCGAAGAGATGGAAATAACTTGGGGCAAAGTAAGGGCTGTATGGTGGATGTTCCAATACCTCCCATTGGAAATGCTATACCAAATCCGCGTTATTGAAACCGTATGCTATCTGGCGTTGTCGTGCAACAACAGGACACTTTTCGAGAGCAGTCTCGGTCGTTTCCTGCGAATCGCCTTGTATTTGCTCATCTTGCATATCTGATCTGCCTTTACCGAATTCTGTGCAATAAAATCACACATGTTTTCGTGACATTACACTTGCTCCGTACACTTCCACCAGTTGTGGATGAATTTCAGCTGGGTTTCTTTAGATTCAAAAACCTTATCACACTTCTTACTTTAATGGCAGACCACGTTTCCATCAACGCCTCCATCTTCTAGCTGAGACTTCGGCGCGCTAGTGTAGCTCCACCTACCGGTGTCGTTTGAGTACCGTGAAAGTCTCAGCTGGAAAAGGAAATTTAATTCCCGCGGAAATTTGTGACCCCTCTAGAGGGCTCGTTACCTTACTTTTTGAACCACCCTCGTATTAAAGTTTATATTCTTGTTATGTTTCTTGCTCGAAGAGTCGTCACACACATTGTATAGTGCTAGGGAAGTGCATGCGGGACCTGCACAAAATAGAGCTGAGCGTGTTAATTTGCAAACATTCATTTGGTATCGTCAAGCAGACATTGATAATTTCTAACTTTGAAATAAACACTGATTACTTTCGCTATCGAAAGAAAGTTTGCTTCGATCGTTTCGAAAACGTGTTTTTTTATACCTTCAATTCTTGTTAAACTTATCAAAAGTTAAACTCTTATGAGACAGCAAAGTTACCGTTAACGCCACACGATTTTTTGTTCAGCGTATTGACAGCAACATCCTATCTGCGATGGTTCCAGTAAAGTTCTTGGCTAACAGTAGTCAAACCGAAATTATGTAGATAATCGCGTGTGAGGGTTTCAATTTAAGCTTTTAATGTTAAGTCTATGGCACTTATGAAGTATAATTACTTCTCGAGGACACGGTTTGTGTCATATTTTATTTCTCGAACCAGGCCGACCATGGCAGCTATCAACCATATTGAATTTGATAGTCATCGGCTGACCAATTTAAGAGGAATAGCATGATCAAGAAACCATTGCAGTGGGCGCATAAGAGCTTCGCGCACTCAGTTCTTTAATATTGGGTAGAAATAAATTCTTACGCATAATTTGTTTGCATGTATGTTATTTTCGTATTTACTAGAGAGAGAGAGAGAGCTCAGGTGACGTTCAAAAGTGTCGAAAATCATCCATTCATATATTGACCTTTTTACTGCACGAAAATTAAGAGGTTATAGTTCAAATTAATCATTATTAACATGATAAAATTTCGATATGAGAATATTTTTATGAAGAAATTCAGAACTGTTGATGGAAGAAATATAAAATATTGTTTGTTCAAGATTAGGTTTCTAACCTTCAGTCTATTAAAGGTCATATTCAAAATTTGAAGTGTTGCCACATTTATTGTATAAAATTCCATACAAAAGCTTGCGTGTATTTTGTTTTAATTTATATACTAAATCTGGAGGCACGGCAGTGCCTCCGCCAAGTCGAGAGAGGACAGCCGTAAGCATACTTTTCTGGAAGCAACTCAGGGCACTTTTGACCCCCCCATATCTCCGCGCTGGAGTATCCCAAAAATTTTAAACTTCAATTATAGAGAGTATTTGGCCCACAGGACCAAAATTTAAAATTACAACTTTCTGTCTTTTCTAGTTCAGGCGATATATGAACTCAAACATTCGATTTTTTGTCACTTCTTACTCACTCGTTCACGCGTCATCAAAAAGATTGGGTAGATCCCGTAGCCCCAGAAACTTGACATTTGGAAAAAAGGTAGTGTTTAGGATACAAAGAACGGAAAAATTATAAAATCCAGAAAATTCGAAAAAAAACATTCGAAAATTCAACAAATTCCATCAAAATTGAAAATTGAAAATAATACGATCTTGTAGTCTTGGAAACTTAAGATTTGGTGTGAAGGTAGTGTTTAACATCCAGAAAAAGAAAACATCAAAAACACCAAAAAAATCGAAAGCAAAATTGAAAAAATCGAAGAAATTGAAAAAAACCGAAAATTTGAAGACAATCCGATTTTGTTGCGCTAGAAAATTCAAATTAGGAATAAAGGTAGTATTTAGGATACAGAAAAAGGAAAATTTAAAAAATCCAGAAAATTCGAAAAAAAAAATAAAAAAATTCGAAAAAAAGTGAAAAAATGAAAATAATTTGATACGATAACGCTCGTATTTATAAATTAATTTGGATGAAACTAATTGTGTGTTTTAAGCTCACCAATGCCTCGACCGAGTTCGTTGGCCAGCTTCGTCCGCCATCTTGTTTCAAGATGGCGGCCACGGAAAATTTTAAAACTAAAATAAATATACAAAAAAGTTAAAAAATCAAGTTTATTTTTTAATTAGGTGTTAGGACTTGATACGAGGATTCCAGAGCATTTTTTGTTTTACCTCTATCTTAAAAATTGGCTGAGATAGAGCAGTTTGAAATTCTAGGGTGGCTGACATTTTGAAACAAAACAGCAGATTACAAAAAACCAACGATAAATTTATGGTCAATAATGGTCAAGCAGGTGCAATCCCGAATGAATACTCCGTGTTATTATAACTGTAACTTTGACTTCGAAATTTTGATACGTTGCATTTTCTATTTGTTGATATTTTTGAACTATGATTTACGCTAAGTGAAATGTTGTTGTTGAAGAGGGATTTTCCATGTAAATCCGAAACGTCCAATTTTAATATGTTTTTAATGTTTTATGAAAGTGTATTGTAATGTCTGTAATTTTAATGATTTTAATATAAATTTATAAGTTTTAGTGAACGCGATTTCTCGCAAATTATTTTCTTTCATTGTTGTAATCATTTTCCCAATCATACGCATAAAACTATATATTCATATCCATTAGCGCTAAATTCTCGCCAAACTTGGCGACAATTGGCGAAATCTCGCCAAATTTGGCGACAAAAATAAGTCTTCATAAATGAAGCCAACTTGGCTATAGCTCAATAATTTGGCAAATTTCTTATTCAAATTCAGTGTAAACGAATCTTTTGTAAACGGTTTCTTTGCATTTTAACTTGCTGTTTTCGAGTAACATTAGCTAAAATTTTAAAACGAAGATATAGGAAAGCTACCTTTTCCTGCCGGTACAGGCCGGAGGACTTTTTTATGAGTTGTCGGATGCAATCTATGTTTTGCATTAAATAAAGTAAAACATTGAAAAACAAATCCCACAGGATGGGGATAGTTTGTTTTAGATAGATTTTAAGATAATTGTCCTATTAGCTAGTACACCTTCCGTTATTTTTTTTGTGTTATTTTCCCCGGATGTGGAGGCACGGAAGTGCCTCCGCCAAGTGGAGAGAGGACAGCCGTAAGCATACACTTTTCTGGAAGCAACTCAGGGCACTTTTGACCCCCCCCCCCCCCATATCTCCGCGCTGGAGTATTCCAAAAATTTGAAACTTCGTTTTTCTAGAGTATTTGGCACACAGGATCAAAATTTAAAATTACAACTTTCTGTCTTTTCTAGTTCAGACGATATATGAACTCAAACATTCGATTTTTTGTCACTCACTCACTCACTCGTTCACGCGTCATCAAAAAGATTAGGTAGATCCCATAGCCCTAGAAACTTGACATTTGGAAAAAAGGTAGTGTTTAGGATATAAAGAAAGGAAAAATTATAAAATCCGGAAAATTCGAAAAAAAACATTCGAAAATTCAACAAATTCCATCAAAATTGAGAATTCAAAATAATACGATCTTGTAGTCTTAGAAACTTAAGATTCGGTGTGAAGGTAGTGTTTAGTATCCAGAAAAAGAAAACATCAAAAACACCAAAAAAATCGAAGGCAAAATTGAAAAAATCGAAAAAAATGAAAAAATTTCAAATAATCCGATTTTGTTGCGCTAGAAACTTGGAATTCGGAATAAAGGTAGTATTTAGGATGCAAAATAAGGAAAAATTAAAAATTCCGGAAAATTCGAAAAAAAATTTCAAAAATTCGAAAAATTCGAAAAAAAGTTGAAAAAATAAAATAATTTGATCTTTTAGCCTTAGAAACTTAAAATTCGCGGTAAAGATAGTGTTTAGGATTCAGAATAGGTTAAAATAAAAAACGCAATAAAATTCGAAAAAAAAATAAAAAAATAAAAAAAAAATCGAAAAAATCGAAAAATAAGGAAAATTTGAAAATAATTCGATTTTATAGCGCTATAAACTTGAAATTTGGAATAAAGGTAATATTTAAGATACTAAATAAGAAAAAATTAAAAAATATGGATAATTCGAAAAATACCCATAAATTAGTGCAGACGATATATGAACTCAAAGTTTCGATTTTTTGTCACTCACACACTCACTCATTATCGCGTCATCGAAAAGATTGGGTAGATCCCGCAGCCATACAAACTTCAAATTTGGAATAAAGCTAGTGTTTCGAGAGAGGACAGCCGTAAGCATACTTTTCTGGAAGCAACTCAGGGCACTTTTGACCCCCCCATATCTCCGCGCTGGAGTATCCCAAAAATTTTAAACTTCAATTATAGAGAGTATTTGGCCCACAGGACCAAAATTTAAAATTACAACTTTCTGTCTTTTCTAGTTCAGGCGATATATGAACTCAAACATTCGATTTTTTGTCACTTCTTACTCACTCGTTCACGCGTCATCAAAAAGATTGGGTAGATCCCGTAGCCCCAGAAACTTGACATTTGGAAAAAAGGTAGTGTTTAGGATACAAAGAACGGAAAAATTATAAAATCCAGAAAATTCGAAAAAAAACATTCGAAAATTCAACAAATTCCATCAAAATTGAAAATTGAAAATAATACGATCTTGTAGTCTTGGAAACTTAAGATTTGGTGTGAAGGTAGTGTTTAACATCCAGAAAAAGAAAACATCAAAAACACCAAAAAAATCGAAAGCAAAATTGAAAAAATCGAAGAAATTGAAAAAAACCGAAAATTTGAAGACAATCCGATTTTGTTGCGCTAGAAAATTCAAATTAGGAATAAAGGTAGTATTTAGGATACAGAAAAAGGAAAATTTAAAAAATCCAGAAAATTCGAAAAAAAAAATAAAAAAATTCGAAAAAAAGTGAAAAAATGAAAATAATTTGATACGATAACGCTCGTATTTATAAATTAATTTGGATGAAACTAATTGTGTGTTTTAAGCTCACCAATGCCTCGACCGAGTTCGTTGGCCAGCTTCGTCCGCCATCTTGTTTCAAGATGGCGGCCACGGAAAATTTTAAAACTAAAATAAATATACAAAAAAGTTAAAAAATCAAGTTTATTTTTTAATTAGGTGTTAGGACTTGATACGAGGATTCCAGAGCATTTTTTGTTTTACCTCTATCTTAAAAATTGGCTGAGATAGAGCAGTTTGAAATTCTAGGGTGGCTGACATTTTGAAACAAAACAGCAGATTACAAAAAACCAACGATAAATTTATGGTCAATAATGGTCAAGCAGGTGCAATCCCGAATGAATACTCCGTGTTATTATAACTGTAACTTTGACTTCGAAATTTTGATACGTTGCATTTTCTATTTGTTGATATTTTTGAACTATGATTTACGCTAAGTGAAATGTTGTTGTTGAAGAGGGATTTTCCATGTAAATCCGAAACGTCCAATTTTAATATGTTTTTAATGTTTTATGAAAGTGTATTGTAATGTCTGTAATTTTAATGATTTTAATATAAATTTATAAGTTTTAGTGAACGCGATTTCTCGCAAATTATTTTCTTTCATTGTTGTAATCATTTTCCCAATCATACGCATAAAACTATATATTCATATCCATTAGCGCTAAATTCTCGCCAAACTTGGCGACAATTGGCGAAATCTCGCCAAATTTGGCGACAAAAATAAGTCTTCATAAATGAAGCCAACTTGGCTATAGCTCAATAATTTGGCAAATTTCTTATTCAAATTCAGTGTAAACGAATCTTTTGTAAACGGTTTCTTTGCATTTTAACTTGCTGTTTTCGAGTAACATTAGCTAAAATTTTAAAACGAAGATATAGGAAAGCTACCTTTTCCTGCCGGTACAGGCCGGAGGACTTTTTTATGAGTTGTCGGATGCAATCTATGTTTTGCATTAAATAAAGTAAAACATTGAAAAACAAATCCCACAGGATGGGGATAGTTTGTTTTAGATAGATTTTAAGATAATTGTCCTATTAGCTAGTACACCTTCCGTTATTTTTTTTGTGTTATTTTCCCCGGATGTGGAGGCACGGAAGTGCCTCCGCCAAGTGGAGAGAGGACAGCCGTAAGCATACACTTTTCTGGAAGCAACTCAGGGCACTTTTGACCCCCCCCCCCCCCATATCTCCGCGCTGGAGTATTCCAAAAATTTGAAACTTCGTTTTTCTAGAGTATTTGGCACACAGGATCAAAATTTAAAATTACAACTTTCTGTCTTTTCTAGTTCAGACGATATATGAACTCAAACATTCGATTTTTTGTCACTCACTCACTCACTCGTTCACGCGTCATCAAAAAGATTAGGTAGATCCCATAGCCCTAGAAACTTGACATTTGGAAAAAAGGTAGTGTTTAGGATATAAAGAAAGGAAAAATTATAAAATCCGGAAAATTCGAAAAAAAACATTCGAAAATTCAACAAATTCCATCAAAATTGAGAATTCAAAATAATACGATCTTGTAGTCTTAGAAACTTAAGATTCGGTGTGAAGGTAGTGTTTAGTATCCAGAAAAAGAAAACATCAAAAACACCAAAAAAATCGAAGGCAAAATTGAAAAAATCGAAAAATCGAAAAAAATGAAAAAATTTCAAATAATCCGATTTTGTTGCGCTAGAAACTTGGAATTCGGAATAAAGGTAGTATTTAGGATGCAAAATAAGGAAAAATTAAAAATTCCGGAAAATTCGAAAAAAAATTTCAAAAATTCGAAAAATTCGAAAAAAAGTTGAAAAAATAAAATAATTTGATCTTTTAGCCTTAGAAACTTAAAATTCGCGGTAAAGATAGTGTTTAGGATTCAGAATAGGTTAAAATAAAAAACGCAATAAAATTCGAAAAAAAAATAAAAAAATAAAAAAAAAATCGAAAAAATCGAAAAATAAGGAAAATTTGAAAATAATTCGATTTTATAGCGCTATAAACTTGAAATTTGGAATAAAGGTAATATTTAAGATACTAAATAAGAAAAAATTAAAAAATATGGATAATTCGAAAAATACCCATAAATTAGTGCAGACGATATATGAACTCAAAGTTTCGATTTTTTGTCACTCACACACTCACTCATTATCGCGTCATCGAAAAGATTGGGTAGATCCCGCAGCCATACAAACTTCAAATTTGGAATAAAGCTAGTGTTTCGAGAGAGGACAGCCGTAAGCATACTTTTCTGGAAGCAACTCAGGGCACTTTTGACCCCCCCATATCTCCGCGCTGGAGTATCCCAAAAATTTTAAACTTCAATTATAGAGAGTATTTGGCCCACAGGACCAAAATTTAAAATTACAACTTTCTGTCTTTTCTAGTTCAGGCGATATATGAACTCAAACATTCGATTTTTTGTCACTTCTTACTCACTCGTTCACGCGTCATCAAAAAGATTGGGTAGATCCCGTAGCCCCAGAAACTTGACATTTGGAAAAAAGGTAGTGTTTAGGATACAAAGAACGGAAAAATTATAAAATCCAGAAAATTCGAAAAAAAACATTCGAAAATTCAACAAATTCCATCAAAATTGAAAATTGAAAATAATACGATCTTGTAGTCTTGGAAACTTAAGATTTGGTGTGAAGGTAGTGTTTAACATCCAGAAAAAGAAAACATCAAAAACACCAAAAAAATCGAAAGCAAAATTGAAAAAATCGAAGAAATTGAAAAAAACCGAAAATTTGAAGACAATCCGATTTTGTTGCGCTAGAAAATTCAAATTAGGAATAAAGGTAGTATTTAGGATACAGAAAAAGGAAAATTTAAAAAATCCAGAAAATTCGAAAAAAAAAATAAAAAAATTCGAAAAAAAGTGAAAAAATGAAAATAATTTGATACGATAACGCTCGTATTTATAAATTAATTTGGATGAAACTAATTGTGTGTTTTAAGCTCACCAATGCCTCGACCGAGTTCGTTGGCCAGCTTCGTCCGCCATCTTGTTTCAAGATGGCGGCCACGGAAAATTTTAAAACTAAAATAAATATACAAAAAAGTTAAAAAATCAAGTTTATTTTTTAATTAGGTGTTAGGACTTGATACGAGGATTCCAGAGCATTTTTTGTTTTACCTCTATCTTAAAAATTGGCTGAGATAGAGCAGTTTGAAATTCTAGGGTGGCTGACATTTTGAAACAAAACAGCAGATTACAAAAAACCAACGATAAATTTATGGTCAATAATGGTCAAGCAGGTGCAATCCCGAATGAATACTCCGTGTTATTATAACTGTAACTTTGACTTCGAAATTTTGATACGTTGCATTTTCTATTTGTTGATATTTTTGAACTATGATTTACGCTAAGTGAAATGTTGTTGTTGAAGAGGGATTTTCCATGTAAATCCGAAACGTCCAATTTTAATATGTTTTTAATGTTTTATGAAAGTGTATTGTAATGTCTGTAATTTTAATGATTTTAATATAAATTTATAAGTTTTAGTGAACGCGATTTCTCGCAAATTATTTTCTTTCATTGTTGTAATCATTTTCCCAATCATACGCATAAAACTATATATTCATATCCATTAGCGCTAAATTCTCGCCAAACTTGGCGACAATTGGCGAAATCTCGCCAAATTTGGCGACAAAAATAAGTCTTCATAAATGAAGCCAACTTGGCTATAGCTCAATAATTTGGCAAATTTCTTATTCAAATTCAGTGTAAACGAATCTTTTGTAAACGGTTTCTTTGCATTTTAACTTGCTGTTTTCGAGTAACATTAGCTAAAATTTTAAAACGAAGATATAGGAAAGCTACCTTTTCCTGCCGGTACAGGCCGGAGGACTTTTTTATGAGTTGTCGGATGCAATCTATGTTTTGCATTAAATAAAGTAAAACATTGAAAAACAAATCCCACAGGATGGGGATAGTTTGTTTTAGATAGATTTTAAGATAATTGTCCTATTAGCTAGTACACCTTCCGTTATTTTTTTTGTGTTATTTTCCCCGGATGTGGAGGCACGGAAGTGCCTCCGCCAAGTGGAGAGAGGACAGCCGTAAGCATACACTTTTCTGGAAGCAACTCAGGGCACTTTTGACCCCCCCCCCCCATATCTCCGCGCTGGAGTATTCCAAAAATTTGAAACTTCGTTTTTCTAGAGTATTTGGCACACAGGATCAAAATTTAAAATTACAACTTTCTGTCTTTTCTAGTTCAGACGATATATGAACTCAAACATTCGATTTTTTGTCACTCACTCACTCACTCGTTCACGCGTCATCAAAAAGATTAGGTAGATCCCATAGCCCTAGAAACTTGACATTTGGAAAAAAGGTAGTGTTTAGGATATAAAGAAAGGAAAAATTATAAAATCCGGAAAATTCGAAAAAAAACATTCGAAAATTCAACAAATTCCATCAAAATTGAGAATTCAAAATAATACGATCTTGTAGTCTTAGAAACTTAAGATTCGGTGTGAAGGTAGTGTTTAGTATCCAGAAAAAGAAAACATCAAAAACACCAAAAAAATCGAAGACAAAATTGAAAAAATCGAAAAATCGAAAAAAATGAAAAAATTTCAAATAATCCGATTTTGTTGCGCTAGAAACTTGGAATTCGGAATAAAGGTAGTATTTAGGATGCAAAATAAGGAAAAATTAAAAATTCCGGAAAATTCGAAAAAAAATTTCAAAAATTCGAAAAATTCGAAAAAAAGTTGAAAAAATAAAATAATTTGATCTTTTAGCCTTAGAAACTTAAAATTCGCGGTAAAGATAGTGTTTAGGATTCAGAATAGGTTAAAATAAAAAACGCAATAAAATTCGAAAAAAAAATAAAAAAATAAAAAAAAAATCGAAAAAATCGAAAAATAAGGAAAATTTGAAAATAATTCGATTTTATAGCGCTATAAACTTGAAATTTGGAATAAAGGTAATATTTAAGATACTAAATAAGAAAAAATTAAAAAATATGGATAATTCGAAAAATACCCATAAATTAGTGCAGACGATATATGAACTCAAAGTTTCGATTTTTTGTCACTCACACACTCACTCATTATCGCGTCATCGAAAAGATTGGGTAGATCCCGCAGCCATACAAACTTCAAATTTGGAATAAAGCTAGTGTTTCGGATACAAAGAAAGGAAAAATTATACAATCCGGAAAATTAAAAAAAAAAAAAAAAGCATTCGAAAATTCAACAAATTCGAACAAAATTGAAAATTGAAAATA
Organism: Maratus michaelseni; assembly: GCA_963931845.1. NCBI lineage: Eukaryota > Metazoa > Arthropoda > Arachnida > Araneae > Salticidae > Maratus > Maratus michaelseni. The sequence goes on along the minus strand of OZ007591.1, from coordinate 76,365,527 downwards.
ACACGATCTTGTAGTCTTAAAAACTTAAAATTTGGTGTGAAGGTAGTGTTTAGAATTCAGAAAAAGAAAACATCGAAAACACAATAAAAATCGAAAATTAAATTAAAAAATCGAAAACGTCGAAAAAAATCGAAAATTTTCAAATAATCCGATTTTGTTGCGCTAGAAACTTGGAATTCGGAATAAAGGTAGCATTTAGGATGCAAACTAAGGATAAATTAAAAAATCCGGAAAATTCGAAAAAAAAATTCAAAAATTCGAAAAATTCGAAAAAAAAAAAATGAAATAATTAAAATAATCTTTTAGCCTTAGAAACTTAAAATTCGCAGTAAAGATATTGTTTAGGATTCAGAATAAGTTAAAATAAAAAACGCAATAAAATTCGAAAATAAAATAAAAAATTTGGAAAAATCGAAAATATAGTAAAAAAATCGGAAAAATCGAAAATAAAGTAAAAAAATCGGAAAAATCGAAAAATAAGGAAAATTTGAAAATAATTCGATTTCATAGCGCTACAAACTTGAAATTCGGAATACAGGTAATATTTGAGATACTAAATAAGGAAACATTAAAAAATATGGATAATTCGAAAAAAAAATCGAAAATTTCAAAAATTAAAAAAAAAAAAAGAAAGAAAAGAAAAGAAAGAAAGAAAGGAAAAGAAAAAGAAAAAGTGAGAAATTGAAAATAATATGATCTCGTAGTCTTAGAAACTGAAAATTTGGTGTAAAGGTAGTGTTTAGAATTCAGAAAAAGAAAACATCAAAACCCCTCCCAAAAAATCGAAAATAAAATAAAAAAATCGAAAAAAAACGAAAAATTTCAAATAATCCGATTTTGTTGCGCTAGAAACTTGGAATTCGGAATAAAGGTATTATTTAAGATGCAAAATAAGAAAAAATTTAAAAATCCGGAAAATTAAAAAAAAATTTAAAAATTCGGAAAATTGAAATAAAATCGATTTTGTAGCTTTAGAACTTAAAATTCGGCGTAAACTTATTGTTTAGGATACAGAAAAGGGAAAAATTAAAACACAATAAATTCGAAAATAGAATAAAAAACTCGAAAAAGATCGGAAATTTCAAAATAATTCGATTTTGTAGCGCTAGAAATTTGAAATTTGTAATAAAGGATACAAAATAAGAAAAAAAATAAAAAATCCAGAAAATTATAAAAAAAATTCATAAAAATCAAAAATTGAAAATAATTTTATCATGTAGTCTTAGGAACTTAAAACTTAAAAGGTAAGGTGTAAAGGTAAGGTTAAAGCGTGTAAAGGTAGTATTTACTATTCAATAAAAGGGACAATTAAAAAATTCGTTAAATTCGAAAATAAAATCGAAATATCTTTAAAAAATCGAAAATTCGAAAACAATTTGATTTTGTACTGCTAGAAACATCAGTTTTAAGATAATTGTCCTATTAGCTAGTACAACGCCCCTAATTGTTTTATGTTATTTCCCCCGGAATATGGTTTTCTTTTCTTTCGTTTACGAATTTCGTTATAGAAAAGTTCCGCTATAGACTGGCTACGTTATAGGCGATTTCTTTATAGACAGTTTTTTTTTCTTTCACAGGTTATACTCTATTTACTTCGCATATGAAATATGGATTGTTAAATGATGCTGGCCCCACAAAAATTTTCACAGCTCCACCTCCCCTGCCGACATTACTGGCTGGTTATGGCTTGATAGTCCTTTCTAAATAAAATCATGGTGACTCTAAGATTCACTTGATTTATCTCTAAATTGAACCTAAATGATCCTAAGAAGACGGATCAAAGAATTACTATACTGGCATGACAATCAGGTAACTTAGAATTAAAATCGAAAAATCAATAAATTTATAAAAAGTTGAAAATTTGAAAATAATTCGATTTTGTAATCCCTAGAAGCTTGACATTTGGCAGAAAGGCAGGGTTTAGTACACAAAGTAAGGAAAAATTAAAAAATCCGTAAATAATAAAAAAAAGACTAAAAAAAAACATCGAAAAAAGTAATATAGTTTGATTTATTGGAAATTTCCTGAAATTTTAATTTTGGCTTTCTTTTTATACTAAAAAGTTCTTTTATGTTAAATATCAAGTATCTAGGGCTGCGAGTAATATCTCATATGGATAGCACCTATCCTGGAAGCAATTGAGAGTTCTTTTGACACTCCCTCTCCCATAACTTAGTGCTTGCCTAGGAACCTGAAATCTCTTTTTATCTACAGTACTTTGCAAACGAAACTAAAGCTTCCAATTTTTGATACCTGTAAATAATAGGGACAGAGTGTGGGCTTAGTGAAAATCAGTGGATGATCCCCAAAAAGAACCCAAAATCAAGAAACGGAGGATTACTTACAAAAAGAAGTGAAATCTCATCAAAAAGTCACCTGTAAAAAATGCAGCCAAGTCTCGTAACTCATTTACCGTAAAAAGTACTGAGATCGTATAAAGCCAAGTTTAACTATCTTATTAACTCTGAAATTTTCATTCACAAATCACTCCTAGTCTCTACATCTTTAGTTAATTATTATTTTGGGACTTGGCAATTACGCAGCACAGGGAAGTTATTACACCTTACTATGTTATGGAATGGGATGGGATAATTTAATTAAGGCAAATTATATACGCACAGGGAAGTTATTACACTTTAATATGTTATAGTATTATTTGATTAAGACTAACTATATACATCACATTCTCGTGCTACGTAATTTCCAAGTCACAAAATTATAATTAACTAAAGATGTAGAGACTAGGAGTGATTTGTGAATGAAAATTTCAGAGTTAATAAGATAGTTAAACTTGGCTTTATACGATCTCAGTACTTTTTACGGTAAATGAGTTACGAGACTTGGCTGCATTTTTTACAGGTGACTTTTTGATGAGATTCGTACTGACTGGAGGGAAGAATTTAAACTAGTTACACGCAATAGGGAAGGAAATCGGAAATCGCCCACTCCAATACTGATGTTGTATTTTCAGCATGGCTCAAAATCACGAGGTTACAGCTCAAATTAATCATAATTAATACCATCAAATTTCGATGTGATGATATTTCTATGAGTAAAAACAGGTCTGTTGGTGGGAGAAATATAACACATCGTTTGTTTAAGATTAAATCATTACCTTCAATATATTAATGGTTATATTCAAGATTTGTTGCTCGAAGAATTGCCACATGCAATGTATAAAATTCCATACAAATAAAAGCTTGCATGTAATGTGTTTAAATTTCTATATTATATTCTTACTGACCAAGAGACCAGAATTTAAAGTGTTTATACGCAAGTGAAGTGCGGAAGTTTCGGAAATCGCCCACTCAAATACTGATGTATTTTCACCAAAGGCTGCTAATTATGAGGTTATAGCTCGAATTAATCATAATTAATACCATAAAATTTCGATGTGATGATATTTTTATGAGTAAAAACAGAAGTGCTGATGGGAGAAATATAACACATTGTTTCGTTTAAGATTAAATCTCTACCTTCAACATATTAAAGGTCGTATTGAAGGTTTTTTTTGTCATCAACGCCTTCTCGTATGTTTAAATTAGCTGTAATTAAATCATGCAATTACTTACGCAATGCACGTATCCATCTCGCACACGCAAAGCTACTAACGAAGCATTGTTTTAGTTTGGAATGGATAGAAATCTATAAAAGGATAACAGCCACAACACAGTGTTGAATACGATAAGAGGGCGTCTTATAGGGGGTGAAGAAAAAGCGTGCCGGATGTGCTAAATGAATTGTCGTTAACAAAGGGGTAGTTGTATTATGTAGAAGTCAGTGATTTAATTACATACGCGATTTCAGTGTATCAAAGATAAAGTAAGGTCATTTCACTTATACGCTATTCTCGGTCACTTTTGTTTAAATAACATGTTAGAGAAATATCATGAAAGAACCTTCATAAAGATATTGAGATGTGTTGGACAGTTGTGAATTTACAGATTTCAGCAAATATTCTAATTTAAGCACCGTAAAATGTTGATTTTACAGAAATAAAAACTGCCAGTCAGGACGCCAGTAAAAAACTGTTTATTTTACGGACATAATCTGTATTTATCACGTAAATAAGGAAAAAATCTGTTAAAATAACAGAAAGTGTGTAATAAACACAGATTATTTCCGTAAAATAAGCAGATTTTTACTGGCGTCTTGGATGACAATTTTTTTTTTTCTGTAAAATCAAGGTTTTTTTTTTTTTTTTTTTTTTTCAGTGATATATATTTTTAATATTTACGTATGTTTTTAGGAATTTTATAGGATAATTTAATTTGACACGTATATTTTTTGAAGGAAAGTACATAATGTCTATTCTAGAAAAGAGAACAGTCTAACGAAAGAACCATAGCTTCAATAAATTCATTTTAGAACTTTGTTGTTTAAAATCTCCGTCATTATCTACGGAGAGAGGTGCATCCTATCGCGTGAAAAATATACAACATAGGCTGAAACCCCCAGTTCTTGACACCTAACCAGTAAGCTTCAGCAGTAACCTTCAGCTAAAATCTAACTCAAATAAGAACTTTCTTGTAAAATTCTGCAAAGTAATGTCATCTACTGGTATCTTATTTGCCTTTACTGTTATAACTTATTTTCCAGCTATTGGTTTTTCGAAAAAAAAAAAAAAAGATGGTGTCAGTTACTGAAGATATTGACCATATTTATGAGAAAAATTAACTTTTAGCAATAAAAAGTATAATTTTTTAAATTTTTTGTCAACAATATATTTTTTGATGTATCTTTACTATATTTTCAAAAAACAAAGATAAGTATAAAATAGACTTAAATCTTTGTAATAGTGATTCGAACAAGAAAAAATCCTTAAAGTGTCAGTTGCTGGGCGATTCACTCTGTATACATTAAACACAACAAGTAATATTTAATATATATTTCAATATATATGAAAGCTGGGCTTCACTGGGATACACTGTCAAAAAATATATGCTGGATTGAACCAACTTTTGATGTTGCAGTAGCTGCAAATATAAAATGGTGAAATCTCGTTCCAACATTTGGAGTTTTGGTTCAATTGCAGCTCTACACGTTGGAACGAGATTTCACCATTTTATGATTGCAGCTACTGCAGCACCAAAAGTTGGTTCGACCCAACACAAAATTTCTAACAATGTATCACTTTAAAAATATGCAGCATACCGGATTACTATACCGGCTGTAAAACGATTAGGCAAATTTTTTTACTGCCGGAAAGCTCCGAAACTTCATATAATTCAAAGTATCATAACTTGGTGAGTTTCTTTCGTAGAAGAAAGGAATTTTGTACTAATTTAAGCACTAATTTAAGTACTAATTTTTTGCTGATTTATTTGTCTGAGCATGGAGAAACTTTTTCTAAATATAACTTATAGGACCCCAGGACTATACAAAAATGTAAAAAGTGTAAAAGTTTGAAAATTAATGGCATTGCTATTTCATCAACATAATTTTAATTCTTACTTTATTTTGAACACTTTTGCAAATTACATTGCCTACGTATCTCGAACAGGTGAATAATTAAAGCGCGTTTCAATCTTTTTCGGGGATCAAGTATTTTTATCTTTTAATTATAACAAGTGAATAACACCAAAGCAATTTATTTTTATTTTTCCTTTTAAAATCCACCGTCTCCTTAAGACGGAATCGTAGGGAACGAATAAAAATTCCGTTTTAGACAGATTTCGGTCATAGCAGACATCTTTTTCTTATGAACGATTTACCTCTTTTTCACAGGGTTCAATAACTTTTTCCGTTGGTTTTAATTGCGAGAAAGTTCTATGTACCCTGATTGGTTGAATTCTGTTTTCGAGAACGTTCTATGGACTCTGATTGGTTGAATCATGTATCTCGGTTCCTAGTGGGAATTTCCAGAAAATTCCTTCAGATTCTAAAAGACAATTTTTTCGCCAAATGTCGCCAAAATTTGGCGAAAATGCACAGACTCGGCGACATTCTTTCATTTGGCAAAAAGCATGTGTTTTGGCATTGGTAATCATAAAAGTCCGGATAATATAATCATAATTTTCCCGCCAAATATCGCCAACTTTGAGCGTTTACTGCCAACTGTTCAATAACTTAACTGTTTCAACCTTCATTCCCACTGAAATGCACTGACCCATAGTGACCCCAAAATGACCCTCTGATCGAATTTTCTTGACATGTGACCTAGCCTAATGGTCTTCTCGTACCCTAAAACGGTAGGATAGACAATTTAGTCAAAATCGTTAGAGCCATATTTTAGATAAAATTTACATATATACATAGATATACACATACATAGACACAAGAATTGCTCGTATTATAATATATGGTATGAAACATTTTCTAAGTTACCTAATAATTTTTTTTAAATAATGTACATTTATGAAAAGAAAAAAAAATTGCTGTTTGGGTTGCAGAATGTTTTATCTAAATTTAATTTATTGTCAAAAACGAATAAGCGGCAATAAAAATCGAAATTTGAAATGCAGATGTAAAACAAAGAAAATAGCAATTTTGCAATAGATTTTCAGAAAACAGCTGGAGCTACGGAACTGACCTATATTGGGAATTCTGGTGGAGCTCTTTTTCAAAAAAGATTAAATACAAGGTGAATCATCTTCCTTCCTACGTCTGGTGCTACAAGGTATTGGGTTTGTTTAGAAAACCTTTCAGTTTCAACAACGTATTGTGTCTGCAAAATGAGGATTTTTATTTTTCCTGTGTCTTTTACATTTTTCGGTTGAAAAGAAAAGCGATTATGATTCAACGTGTCAGACATCAGTATACAGAGGGTTTCGTTCCGATTGAAATCCTGCACAGCACTCGGGTTAGTTACTCGGGTCAGCACTCGAGAAGTTATTTTCATTTCAACGTAAAACGTGAAATGAAAACAAATTACCATATTTAAATGCAATTGTGCAATTAATGCAATTATATTATTTATGCAACTTATGATTTAAAAACAGACATTCGTCAATTTCAGTCATCAACACAGACTGTCTAATCTTTTTGTTCTGCACAGCATGGGTCGTGTGTAATCCGATCCCCACCCGAAAATTTCATTTATAGTCGACCCGACCCGACCCAAGACCTAAAACGAATAATGTTCTTATCATATTTAAGTGAAGTTATTTATTATAAAATGGAAGGCGTTATTTTGTAATACACTAATTTCTAAAGCGGTTTAAGGCGGTTTTCAAAAATGTATTTTTTGACACATTTTCTGACTCATTTTTATATATAAAAACATGATACTTGCAGACATGATTATTGAAGAAATTTTTCAATCTTTCAATTTTTAATAAATGAATTACAACTTGAGCTATAACCAATTGTTGTCGCAGGATGGTATTTTTTTTTTCCTGAGCTGCTGCGGCCGGCAGTTCAAGCGCCCACTTTGATAGCATTTTCTGAAACATCTTCTGCCTTTACCGAATAACAAAAGAAAAACAGTTTGATTACATAGTTTCTGAGCAAGAGTACCTTGCCAATTTGACACGTTTGCGGACAAAAATGAATTAAAAATGTGTCAGAAAGTAGCCAGTTTGTATTTGAGAACAACTTTAATAAAATTCTTCCGTATTATTTACTGATGGGAACATTTAATAACTAGTATGCTGTGGCCATCATAAAACTGTTTCATTCTGTTTCATTCTAATGAATTAATTTAAACAGTGCAATTACACATTAATTACGAAGTATAGCGCATTTCTTTGAATTCAACAGACTTGCAGTGACCAACGAATAATAATAATAATAATAATAATAATAATAAACACACACATGAATTGAAATTTGAAATTAGAACAACATATAAATATTTAATTACTAACTCAAATATAAAATATAGTGCATTCCTACCCAATAGAAACTGAGATACAGCATTCGATTTGGCTTTTGACTTTAGCGAAGGTTTCATAACTTATTTCTCGTAATATCGGAAATCGCTTCATAATTGTAAGCGTAACCCATGTTTTTCTCTTCTGTGTTATATTTATTCGTTTCTACTAGGGAGCGTTCGCCCTTGCTCTCTGATGCCCTGGACAATCGGAAACATGCTTTAATCCTTCCAGGGGCAAAAGCAAATTATCTCGCTAAAATGTTGAAATGATTGATTGTCATCAGAATTTACGTATCGATATCTAAATAAATATTTTTCTTCGCGTACGTTATAAAAGCAAAATTTTTCAATAATTTTGGTACAATTTCGGCGTTTGTGAATTAAGATTAAGCAGTTTAATTTATACACCATAGCCCTACAAAAGTTTTAGCAGGGCTATGAAATTCGAATAAATGGTGCACATCACAGAACTTGATTTAATTATAGTTTCTAATAATCAAAGTACTTATTTTTACACAACATTATTGATTTTCACTTTTCTTTGATTCACTTACCAATTATGTATACAGAAATTCTTTAAATAAATAGTAATAAATAGTATTAAATAAATAGTGGGTTCAGTCTCTTTACGTGAAAAAATAAAAGCCAGTGATTATGACGTCATGTTCACCTAATTATAGTAAAATATTTTCTTTAGAGAATGGCGTCATTTTTACAACTAGTAACTTTTTTTTTCTTTGTGTGTACATCTGTGCAGTTTTTTTTTCTATATTTAATATAGAAGACGTGCATTAAAATGCATTTCTTTTTTTGTTTCTTCTTTTATTTTTTAGAACACTTTGGTCGAAATATGAAAATGCCCTAGGTCGACCACTTTCAACCACCATATCTCCCACACACACCTATAGAATGGTTCTCGAACATTCCAGAACGTTCTCGATCCTTCCGCTCCATATGTAAACCTAATAAAAAATGTATATGTACGTATATAAATATGTAAAAAAATATATATGTATGTAAAAATATAAAGAACATTTTAGTACATTCTCGAAAGTTCTAGCACATTCAAGAACATTCTAGTACATTCTAGAAGATTCCAAACATTCTTTAGAACACTTTGTTCGAAATATGAAAATGTCCTAGATCGACCACTTTCAACCACCATATCTCCCACACCGTTACAGCTACGGACATCCAACCACCATAGTGCACGATGGGAGACTCCAGGCTACTACCACACTCAAACACCAGTGGTCTGCGCTGAGTAGTTTTGGCTGCAAAGTGAAATATACGGACACACACGTCTATTTATATGTAGAGAGAGAGACAGAAAAAACGTGACCGATTTCTTGTTACGAGTATATGCACCAGTTCACCAACAAATTCAACTTAAAGTTTAATCTTTCTTAATTACGTGATACAAAGAGCAAATGAACAAACTTCCATCTTCCACTTACAATACCACCATTTTATTTATCTGACGGTTTCCATTCTATTCGTTATTGTCTTCTTAAATTTCTCCAAGAATGAAAACTTTGAAAAAGTCGTTGCATCGTACAGTCTTCCTCCATTGCTCCATTCTGACCTCTTCGTTTGTCTTTCTCCATCGCCGTAGCTTTTGTTTGTCGAAACAAAGAGCTTTTTTCTCCACTTTACTCTACTCCTAAGACGTGCACTTTCAAGTTCATCAACGCTCCGAAGAAGTAGTTAAAAGTGAAGTAGTTCTGATTCTGACGTCATTGTCATTAATACACCGAGCTATTTAAAAAAGATAGAAAGATAAGATATTGTTGAGTTGAAGGATGCGATTTTCGTAATTACTGTACTGTACACTGTAAACTAAAAAAAAGATAAATATTTCTTAATTTATGAAAATATGATATAACCACAAACGAAAATATACAATAACCTTTTCCGAATTACCCGTAATTCTCATAAAGCGTACACTGCAAAAAGAAAAAAAAATTGTTGATTTTACAGTATAATACTGGCACCCCAGCTGCCAGTATTATACCGTAAAATTAACAGTAATAAACGGTAAAATAAGCAGTAAAACACTACCGCGAATAGCTATTTAAAAAAGATAGAAAAATAAGATATTGTTGAGTTGAAGGATGCGATTTTCGTAATTACTGTGCACTGTAAAAAAAGATAAATATTTCTTAATCTATGAAAATATAAGATAACCACGAACGAAATATACAATAACCTCTTCCGAATTACCCATAATTCTCATAAAGCGTACACTGCAAAAAAGAAAAAAATGTTGATTTTACAGTATAATACTGGCACCCCAGCTGCTAGTATTATACCGTAAAATTAACAGTAATAAACAGTAAAATAAGCAGTAAAACACTACCGCGAATAGCTATTTAAAAAAGATAGAAAAATAAGATATTGTTGAGTTGAAGGATGCTATTTTCGTAATTACTGTGCACTGTAAAAAAAGATAAATATTTCTTAATCTATGAAAATATAAGATAACCACGAACGAAAATATACAATAACCTCTTCCGAATTACCCGTAATTCTCATAAAGCGTACACTGCAAAAAAGAAAAAAAATTGTTGATTTTACAGTATAATACTGGTACCCCAGCTGCCAGTATTATACCGTAAAATTAACAGTAATAAACGGTAAAATAAGCAGTAAAACAGTACCGCGCTGTCAGTATTATACTGTAAAATCAACAATTTTTTTTGCAGTGTATACTTATCTTTAGAAACCTCAGAAGCCAATATATTTTCGAGATTTAAAGATCCATTTATTCAAACAAAGTTTCTTTTTTTGTCACTGGTTTTCGGAAACGTTTCCGAATAGTTCTTATAGTGTATTAATAAATTTTCTCAAATCGGAATATCGGTTTTTAGGATGATATTATTTCTCAATTAAACATTTTGAGCTGCGTAATTGAATTTATATATCCGAGAATAACAAAATATAACAATTTCAATGTTAATGCTAATGCTGTTAATTTATCAAGTTTGTTTATAAAATATGTTTGTTGAACATGGAAATGGTCACTTGAAAATTGAGAGCATCCAAAAAAAACCTATATTCCGGTTTCAGAATGCACACACACACACACACACACACAAAAAAAAAAAACTATTCGGAAACGTTTCTGAAATCAGTAGCAGAAAAAGAAACTTTGTTTTTATAAATGCTTTTTTGAATCTCGAAAATATGTTGGTTTCTGAGGTTTTCTAAAGATAAAGAACGTTTTTCGGAATCGATAATAACAGGGCCCGATTAACTTCTGAATATAGGGTAAGCACGGTATCATTTGGGGGAGGCCCCTTTTATTTGACAAAAGTTTTCTTAATTCTTCAACAGTAAAATAAGCAGTAATACACTACCGCGCATGCGCGGCAGCGTATTACTGCTTATTTTACTGTTTATTACTGTTAATTTTACGGTATAATACTGGCAGCTGGGATGCCAGTATTATACTGTAAAATAAACAGTTTTTTTTTTTTTTTTTTTTTTTTTTTTTTGCAGTGTACCACTTGGCATACTTCAACAATTACACAATGCCGCGGATTTTGCTAGTTAAAAAAATAAAATTTCATTTTGTTACACAATTTCTGGTATCGATTGATTAAAAACATTATGAGGGTTGGCAACTGATTCATTCGAATATCAACATCATTCATTCTACCCATCACTATCTGAGAGCGTAAAAGGATTTTCAAGCGATGCTAAGCTTTTAAACTGAACGAAATTTTATTATAGACACAAAATGCGAAAAATTGTTTTCTCATACTAAACACTATATTCTTGTTATAAAAATAGTTTTATAGGCTACATGGCTATAATGTATTGTCGATCTTTGCAGGATACATGGTGCATAACTGCAAACCTTCTAACTTTTTCCAATTCCTATTAAACTAGAAATTTTATTAAGTAAAATAACTTATTTAATAACTAAATTAGAAACAAGAAACACGTCATTAAATAATTTTTCTGGCTCAAATTATGCTTGGTTAACTTTCGAAAAAAAGAAAACAAACAAAAGGTATTCAGTTAGATTACGGCAAACTTTGTGAAATGGCGACTTTCCTGCGAAAACTTGGTACCAAACATACATTTGAAAAAAATCTAGATACCAAGCTTCTATGACCCATAGGAGACGATTTCTCGAGAATGCTTCCGATTTTCTGTGATATGAAGATTTTCCCAACTAAATAAAGCCAACACGTGTATTTATTTACACATATTGCACGGTAATCTAAAGATGAAAATTTCGTTACCTTTAGAAAAAATTATTTTTATTCACAACTCTGAGAATTATGAGCAGTAGTTTTATTCAAAAGTATAAAATGCTCAGGAGAGGAGGTAGAGATTATGCTCAACATTTCACAAAACGACTGTAAATGTATAGAATGTGAATGAAAATATTTTTTGAGGAATAGGTTCCAAATCGATTTTTTTTGCGATTGATCTGATAAGAGTGTTTCCGCCAGAAGAATAAATAGTCATTGTTTGGAATCGTCTGCGGGGATTGACTTATTAACAATTGTAGGCAGTCTATATTCGCATTAAGGCTGTTCTCAAATCCAAAAGAGCTACTTTCGGATACATTTCTGTTTTCATCCCATGGAATTGGCTGGTGGCCTTATTCAGAAACTATGTAATCGAACAGTTTTTTTCTATTTTTGGGGAAAAGGCAGATCTTTTAGAAAATAATGTCAAAGTTGACGTTTTGAACTGGATTTCCGGTCGCGACAATTCGGGAAACGGCAAAAAACTGTCATCACGTGACAACAATCGCTTATAACTTGAGATATAATTCATTTATCGAAAAATGAAAAGGAATATTCGATTAAAATACAGATATAAATGCTTAAATGATAAAAACAGAACACAAAAAGGCCTATAAAAAGCTTTTAATATAATGATCGACATGTTTCGAACGCACAAACAGCACCATTATTAAGATCTACACGATAAATAAACTGTTTTCGCAAATTTTTTTTTAAAATAAACTTGAAAAACATAAACCAAGAGATCATATATGTAATAAAAGCAGGTGCCTTAAAATAGTCAACTGTAAACGTGAAAATTAATACTTACTTATTGTGGATAGATAATTTTACTATTATTAAAATCAATTTTCTTGGTCGTATGTAGTCTTGCCAAAGCTGTAGTTCTTCTGTGATATTTGATATATGTTCTTTTAATCTTGTTTTAAACTTTATAGTTCTCATTTCTATATAATATTGCAATGTTCCGTCTGCTCTGGTGAACGGGATTTTATAAACACCTGAGAGTTGATATGGCTCTGTCATCACTTTTTATCACTTAAGCATATCTGTATATCTGTATTTTAATGATAATTAGTGATTTTATTATATGATTATGGAACTATTCGATTCCTTTTTTTTTAGATTTGCCTTAGTGTTTTTATTTTGCACAGCTTCCAGAAAATTGTAACATATATCTCACCGAGCTCCATGGTTTTCAGTTTCGAGCTTTTGCACAGTTTTGAATGGTGTAAGCATGTATGTTTATATGATAACATAGAGTTTTCCAAACAGTTGAATGTTAAATAGAGAGCTACCGGCAGAATCTTCGCCTGGGTGACTTGGCGTTATGCATCACCACTTCTTGTGCTCTTTGCATATCTAGTGTTACCTCAGGCCTCCTTAAACAATCTTAATCTTTAATGCTACCACTTTTCTTGAATTTATTTACCAAATTTTTAATAGTTACTGCGGTATTGTCTAATTTTCAGGTGAAGCTTTCCCACATTTGTTTTTACGTTAATCCGATTAGACGAGCACAAGCAATGATTCTCCTTTTGAAAGTATTCTTTCAGATCACATGCATAAGGAAATATTAAGAACCCATTTCTCAAAAATATAGAGATTTAATAAAAACACCCTGCATTTACTTAAATTTGAAGTAAAAGGAAATACAACACTTTTAAGTAAATAAATAAAAAAGCTACGTTAGTACTGCAAATTCATTAATAATTAAATGCAAAATACTATTTAATACTTCCTGGCGAAACTTAATTATTAAAAAAATGGTCCCGATTGCTAATACGAGAATCTTCATAAAACATCTAGGTCTGTTTAGATTGGATAACCTTTCAATTCTGAAATCGTACTCTATTTTCTTTTCTGTTTAATTTTATTTTCACATCAAAACGTATACTGTAAAAGAAAAGAAAGAAATCGTCATCAGGAAATGACGGTAAAAAACTTTCTTAAAACCATACTTTCTTTTAACCATAAGAAAAAATATTTGACAGTGAATAAAAAGAAAAGTTCTATAAAAAGAACAGATTTTCTTTTAGTATCTTTATATATATATATATTGATTTTTATATGATACCATAATTTAGCCTAATTGGCTCACAAATCACTTTGATTAACTTCTGTTTGAAATACATAGTTATTATAGCTGCATTGCGCTTTTAATGGTGTATTTAATAATAATTTAATAATAATAATATTTTAGTATTACTATTATTTCCTGGTATCATTTGTTTATCTTTTGAATTTTCAAAGGCATCTTTATAAAATCTTATTCAGGTTCTATTGATTTTTTTTTTTTTTTTTACCAACATTAATTTTGTACTGACTTATGACTGCTAGGGGTTTTTATTTTGTTGTATTTTGATGTTAGTTTGCTTAATGGGACTTTGTGTATATATGTAAATAGTTTTATTATATTGCTTTATTATATTTAATCAAGTATTAAACAGTCAATCTTAATATTTTTTTTTTTTTTTTTTTTATGGATATTCAAGTAATATTAAGATTGATTCATAACATTTTTTTTTTTTAAAATATGTTATAGATATAATTAATATGTATTTCTTGCAATTTTTATTGCTATCAAACAAATATGGCAGTTATTAGTAAAATGTTAGATACTGGCAATTTAGGCCTTGGTGGATCCAGGACTAATGCTCGGTACAGGAAGATTATTAGGGATCTTCCTGGATCGTTATCAGATAACCTATTCTATTGTCCCAAGCCTGTACTATGTTTTCGAGAGTGTGAATCTAAGCGTTGTCTTACATGTCCATTAGCTGATAAGTCACAGATTTCAAATAATAACAATCTTAATTTGGTAAAATTTTGCAAAGCATACAATGTAATCTATTCATTGAAATGCAATTCGTGTAACATGGAATATATAGGACAGTCTTGTCAAAAATTACATAAGCGGCTAAATTTACATCGTTCTCATATTGATAAATATAAAAATTCTAAATTTCAAACAACTCATAATATTGAATATACTCATTTCAAAAATCATGATTTTAAAAATATTACTATTAAAATACTTAAAATACAAAAAAATTTTACTGAACGACTTTTTCTAGAATCTAAATATATAAGACATTTTAATACTACATATCCTTATGGATTAAATCAATTAGTATACAAAAAATCACATCCTGTATTTTCAGATTTAACTAAATATGAAAATTATAAAAATCTCTATTCCGGATTAAATTTTTCAAACTTAAAAAAAACTTCAAGATCTGGTAGAGGTAAACATAATAACAAAAAATACACTGATGATATTGTGATTCAACAGGAGCTTGATAATCTTGAGGCACAATTTTGTAATGATTATTGTTGGCTTGCTATAAGAAAACATGTTTTTAGTATAAAAAAGAAATATATAAACCAATATTTCAAGGTATTTAAAAAGAATCAATATTCTCCACATTTTTGTGATATCTTTTATGATATTCTACATTATAGAGCAAACCTATTAAATACAAGTCTTTCTAATAAACCTAAATATAAAACTAATAATACACAATTAATTATAAATTTTTCCAATCATGTATTTAATAATATAAATTTACACAATATAATAAACAACATTAATAATAATTTTCCAATAAAAAATTTTTACCATTCACAAGACATATAAATATAATCGCACACTTGGACGTAAAATTTTTAATTACAATTCTTTTGCAAAAAATTTGGTCTCTTCAAAGAATTACCCATGTTATTGTAATGACCCAAAATATCAAAAGTATATAAATACAACACATGGTCATATCATTACTGGTGATCTTAATATTGTAGAACAACCTATTTTACAAAACTTAATGCATAATGGCACAAAATTTCGTCTTCCATATAAGTGTAATATCAAATCCATAATATTGCAGTTTATTCAAGATATTGATTTGTTTATATATAAAATTGCTGTTGATTACAATAAACAAATCGAATATTTCAGTGAATGGAGATTTTCTGTAATTGATAAATTAAAAAATGAAATTATAAAAAATTATCATCATATTACACATGCAGCTTTTAAAAACATAAATAAACATATATCAGAATTACAAAACAAATTTATAATTACTTATGTAGATAAATCTCCTAATAATTATGCTATCATTTGTAAAGAATACTATAAAGTGTTAATTCACAATGCAATCAACACAAGTAATATTTTTAATAAAACTAAATTAAATATTGAAATAAATAACAGAAAATTATTAAATTATCACAAATTACTAAAAATCAAATGTAATAATTTTAATTATCCTTATCTTGTTATAATTCCAAAATTTCATAAAAATCCTATTAAATTTCGCACTGTTACCATCGGTTGTAACACATATAATAAAAATGCAAGCAATTTACTACTTAATATTTTAAAGCAGATATATGATATAACGTTAAAACATAATAACCAACATTGCCTAAAAAATAGTTTTCAACTCATTAATAAAATACATAATATCAATCCGGTAAAATTCATAAAAACATTGGATTTTAATGATTTATTTAATAACATTGATATAAAAGACTTACATAAAACAATGTGTATATTATTTAAAGAATTTAAATCTCAATTAAAATTAAAAGAACATATTTCAGTAAATTTTTTTAAAACTTTACTAAATTTTACATTGCATAATAATTACATTATATATGACAATATTATCTATAAACAATGCCAGGGAATTCCGCAGGGCGGAACAGCATCTAGTATTCTCTCTGACCTTTACTTATATTATTATGAAAGAAATATAAGTCCGAACAATGATTATGTATTTTATCGCTATATTGATGACATTATCATATTTTATTTCAATGAAAAAAATTGCACATCACCACTCAATTTTTATCCTACTCAGCTTAAATTAAGCGAAAATGATTTAATTAATAATAATATAAACTTTCTTGACTTAAAAATTAATATTACTAATAATTATAAATTAATTTTTGATATTTATGATAAGAGATTTGATTTCCCATTTAAAGTAAATATTTTTACCAATTTTGCTTCATGTTTACATAAATCTGTTTATAAAAATATAATTATCAATTATCTACATCGTATAAAATACTTATGCTCAGATATAAATAAAAACAAAAATATTAGATATATTCGAGATCAAGCAAAAATATATGGATATCCAATTTTTATGATAAATTCAATCATCAACTCTTTTAAATAACATTTATTATATAATTTAAATATAAACATGGTATGTAATAAATTATTGTTTTAGTGTGCGATAACATATAACAAAAGATATAGAAAATAATAATTATAACATACATTATTACAATTATAACATATTAGGAAATTTAATATTTAATATTTGTTTGAACATTATATACACTTTATATAGAAAATTACAAATATAACATACATAATTACAATTATAACATATTAGGAAATTTAATATTTGATTGAACATTATTTATACTTTGTATAGTTGTGATTGTGCGTTGCCGATCACCTCTGTTTAGGGTATTATTGATGTGCAGTTTTCATACATTTATAAATTAACTTATACAATAACAAATTAAATTATACAATGATAACATGGTGATTATAACTCATATACATATCTATTTGCAATATATATAAATATAAATATATATAGTTTTTATCTTTGTCTATGAATAATTAAAATTAACAAATATTTTAATTACTGCATTGCATTAATTTGATTGAAAAACAGTAGTAATACTATTAATTATCAATATTATAAATTTTGAGATATTTTGAATTGTTTATGAATTATTTAATTAGATATTTAAATTAATCTATAAATATAAAATATATTTACAATGTAGTATAAATTAAACATTAATTATTTAATAACAAGTCTAATATATATTTAAGTAGTAGTAAAAATAAAACATTAATTATTTAATAAATGTCTATAATATCAGTGGATTAACACAGCTGGCAGCAAAAACAATTTGAATTAAAATAATATCTCTTTTACATAATATATTCTTGTTAAGAATATCTGAAATGCTGTGCAAGTTGAATTAATTCTGTGTAGATTTATTCATATAGTAGTAATATATTTTATTTGAATTTAAAGTAAAACTACAAGTTAGTATTGTTTTTTAAAGTTTATTTATATAAATAAATCTAATGAAGTGAGTATGTAACTAATAAAGTGGATATTTAACTAAATATTAATTATGAATTATTATAATACCAATAGATGGCGACACTTTACCTTTCAGGTAGTTGTAGATAATATTGTTAATATTATATTTAATTTAACTATAAAGGGAGCTATTGATTGTATATTAATTTTACTTTCAGGAATTAAAATTGGATGGAGTAATATATATTCACGGATATAAATTTGTTATAAGTGTATTAAAACCAGAATTATTTTGAGTGTTTTTGAATCATTTTGTGATTGGGTGTCATCGATGGGGTTGATTTTTAAAAAAATTGTGCTCTCAACTTGTCTTACAAATCATTTCTCTCAACTCGACTTAGTAAACATGTATGATGCATTGCCATGTGGATGTGAATATTATGCAGAAGTTGTGACATTTTAAGGATTCTGTATAATTATTGTGAGTTAATATTTAATCTACACTTTACGCGTTCATATTTCCAATTTTATTATTTCAAAACTGTTATCTCGTGGTAATTTAGTGAGGTGTTAATTACAGTTTTTTGGATAATCGATGTGAGTGAAATATATTGTATTTTCTTAATGGTTTTTTATTTCCTATTTAAATATTTCCAAATTTTAATATTTCCAATTGTTGTCTGGTAATAATTCAGTGTACCTGGATGATTCTACTGATCTTAGCATTATGCCAGTAGAATTATGAAACACTGAATTATTATTTAAAACACATGTGGGTGCATCCAGGCTGATGAGTACATGTGCATGTGTTTTTCCATATCCAATTCATATTTAATTCTCATGTGGTCCAATTTTCCATTGTATATGGTTCATATTTAATTTATTAATCCATTTGTATTTACTTAATTGCAACTCCAATTTATATATATTTTTTTTCCCTTTCTCTATATTTCTTTTTTCAATATTCTTTTGGTATGAGTAAAATTTGGCCAATTACCATTGAAGCATCAGCTATGGTAATATTATGTTTGCACATGTTAATTATTAGCTATGTGGTATTCTGTATACACAATATCATTAATTATCTCTTTGGAGATTTAAGTAGATTAGAACTTGATATGTTTTTTGAAATTCATAGATATTATAATTATATATATATATATATATATATTGGCGTGGAATTATTTGATCTGACAGTGTTTTTTCTTCAAAATCTACGGTTTTCTTTTCCTATTAAACAATACATAAATTACTCATGTTTTGTAAAAATGCGTGATACAAATCTCGATAGAATTTTAGCAGGCTTATTTAGCCTAATTTAAAAAAGTAAAAATGGATCAGGAAAAGAAAATAATTTGATAGCATAATAAAATATCTCACGTATTTTCACACATAAATTTTGAATAAATGCTCTGATTTTAATATATATTTTTTCTGTTCTTTTTCTTTTCTTTTCCACAGTTCCTTTCTTTTTTTGAACACTTTCCAACAGAGTTGAAAAATGTTTATGAATTCGGTTTGTCTGTCCGTCTGCCTGTCCTTGCTATAACTCTCGTAAATATACTCGGATTGCCATGAAAATTTTTATATGTTATGTGGGTTTTACTATAGAATATTTGGTATTGAAACTGAAGTGTGTAGCATTTGTAGTTCGTTTACAGGGCACACAAAAGAATTTCGTTACATTATGGTATATGGAGAGGAAAATCGTTTGCGGTGCGTTTTATTGATGTTAGGATATTTCAAACATAATGGAATTGATGTGCATCACTGAGATCGACTACAACATACTTTCTCACGAGTGTAAAATAAGTAACATATCTAGTTCGTGTACAAAGACGCACAAAAGAATTCCATTACATTGTGATCTATGGGAGAAAATCGTTAGCGGTACATTTTAATGATGTAATGATATTTCAAACATAATGAAATCACAGAATTGCACTACAACAGGCTGTCTGTCTGTCTGGCCGTCTGTCTTGTCGTGCTCTAACTCGCGTATATGTACTCGTATTGGCATGTAATTGTTATACGTTATTGAGTTTGTGTATTTTTTCTCTTTTCTTTTCCTTGAGTGAAAAAACAAACAAACCTGAAGGTATTTTCTTTAACAGCTGTATAACTTAAAATTTGACTTTATATAAAAGCGATCCTTTCTTATTTTACAATGGTAAGTGGAAAATGTAACTTTCTAGAAGGGGATGAGAAATGTTTATCAAATTCAAGGGGTTGCTCCTTTAACTTGCGAAAGGTTTGAAGTGCTAAAACTGTGAAGCTCCCGTGAGTTAAAACATAGCAGTCAGCAATGCTAACTCTTTTGGGAACGCAGCATTCGGCGTTAAAAAAACTGTCGAAGAAAATTGTATAAGGATATTGAATATTTCTAACATCTAAAATATGATGAATATGAATTAAAGATACATTATTTTAATACGAACAAAATCGTAACAACTAGAAGAAGCATAAGTGTTACCGATAGTTTCGGTGTCACGCCATGATACTGCTCCTGATATTAATTATAAAGGGAAAATACCAGTTAAATATTTCTCATTGGGGTATATATTTATACACAATAATATTTGCTCATAGACATATACACATGCATGCACGCGCGTATCTAATATAAACCTATGCAATTTCAGAGGATAATTCCGTGAAATTTTACTGTCAGCTATCTGTTTTTCAGCCCATCCTCGTTTAATTTTCGTAAAAATACTCAAGTCACTATGAAGTTTGAGATTATATTAGTTGGCATTTCTTTCTTTTGAAAATGATAATAATACAAGAAATATGTATGTTTACATCAAAGAATACAAGTTTGCTACCGATTCATTAATGCTTGTATGTTGTATGATACGGATCACTGAAAAAAAAAAAAGTGTTGATTTTACAGTATAATACTGGCACCCCAGCTGCCAGTATTATACTGCAAAATCAACACTTTTTTTTTTTTTTTTTTTTTTTTTTGCAGTGTAACATTTGGCCTTATTACCGGTTTAGTACTACAATAATGTAATTAATAACATCTTAGTAATAGGACGTATGAGTTTGGAAAAGGCTTGTGAAATAGGTATTATTTTGTTTAACGAAATCAGTTGTTGATAAAGCTCTGTAAACGTTGTTCCGAAAGACCCGAGGAAGGAAGAATACACTTTTGAAATAGTTGAATCACAGAGGAAGTTTACAGGATGTGCTTCTACAACAGCAGACGAGATGCAATCACAGTTTCCTTCCACGTTGACTGATTTTTCCAATATAGATTTGTCATCACTATTTTACCTGTACACTTACCGAGATAAACTAAAAAAAAAAAAAAAAAAGAGAAATCATATTTAGCAAGCTTCCTCCCGTGCTTTTAAAAAAAATTCCTTTTAAAAATGTTCTATTTGCAGACTTTTATTATTTTTTATAAGTTATACAGAAAAAAAATTATTGGATTATTAAAAGATTTCTTGATTAAAAAATAAATCTCGAAACTTTTTAATAAATGCGGTATAAAATACAGTTATACATCCTAATACATAATATGCATTTGTAAAATAGCTTTATCACCATCTTTTCACTCTTTTTCGTGATCTGACTTAACAACAATAAATGGTTAGGCGTGGTTACTTTTAGAAAATATAAGGAACTCGGAGGCAAAGTTCGCAAGTTCTATGCTAAATAGTCCGATCATGTTGACTATAAGGAGTTAAAAGTTTTGCCTTTTTTTACTCAGAATTATATCGGGCGGCCTCTATGATTATCCTTCCTTAAGACAATTCCCTCACAACAGTTATAACTGAAAATCTTTATCTCCCTTTATCGGTTACTTTGTACATAAAATGTATCAGATATAGAGTTGCATGACCCAAGAAGTAAGCATCTTCGTGTAACGCAATAAAAAAAATTCACCCTTTAACTTCTACCTTTCTGTCATTGTTGTCTCACTCATTAGAGCACGAAAACAGTTGCTTATTTACAAACATGCAGTGCATATTCTCTACCTGTAAACATAATTCCATAAAGAACTCTCTTTTAACAATTCTGAACCGAATCGTCTGCAGAAATTGGAGCATGCGATCGCCAGGTATTCCTTAACAGGATGGAACGCTTCCGCACTTTAGCAGGACGTAAAACTGTTCACGAGAACGTTTTCAGTGTAACGGGCACCACGCGACAAAAGACATTGTGACACCTCGATGAAGAACTCAGTTATGTCTTTGCTCCGACGACTCCGTGACCATTGGGTATGGATAGCCTGACACGATTTTTTGTGAGGGTGGAACCCTTTAGATTCGTTCTGAAGATTCCATAGAAGGTTCTGAATGTTGTAGCGTAACAACTGGTGCACTTGAGTGTCAGAAGGTGGTTTGTGATTATAGTAACCCAGTGAACTTAGTTTTTGCTCAAGCATCTTAGAATTATTTCTTGTCCAACTCGAATAGTTGGCAACAGATAAGAACAGGTCGCTTGGACGGACAAAATGAATAGTTTGGCCACGGATTGTTGTTTTGTTGAATATGTTTAGTTATACAAATGTTTACAATGTGGATTAAACCATACTGAATTTGTTCTAGCTCATTAGCATTATTTTGGTGCACTGCGGAAACGTTTGCAACGCTGATTTGCAAAGCTAGTTTATTTTATGCAAGTTTTTGATGTATAGTTTTTAAAACAAAGCAACCTAAACGTATGAGTGAGTTTTCGGATGCCAATATGATGAATTTGAAAATTTAAAATTCAAAGACTGTTTTAATAAAAACATCAACGAATATCATACGCTTTTTCTCATCCATAAAGATTATAAAACAAGATTTATAACTCTGCATAAAATTCAAAATAAATCTGAGAGAATGTGGAATATTTATAGAACTACTTTTGAAAATTTAAATATTCAATTCAAATTTACGAATATTTTACATTTTTTTATCATGTAAAATAAAATAGAAATTCTTTTTAAATATGCGAAGTATGACACTTTAAAAATGTGAGATGAAGCGAAAAGTTATTAAGACACCCAAATTGCAAATACAATTGCGCGATCCAACTGAAAATCTTTAAAGCGCACACGTTTTTTAAAAAGTATGATCGTTATTGAGATTTCTTTTGTGAATGATGCATTATTAGAGTTTTTGCATATATGATCGTATATTCAGATTTCTTTTGTGAATGATACATTATTAGAGTTTTTGCATGTTATTATGTAAAACACAGTGGAAAAATATTACAGAGGATTTTAATTTACACTGAACTCATATAGGGAAAAATGTTTTGAACTAATAATAAGTGAAGTGTTAAAAATTTCTACGAAATTCGGAGAGTATTTTTTCAAGCATAAAATTCCTTCTCTCATAAAATTTAGACACATAATTTTATCTGGTTTAACAAATGCTTTATTTATATTTATTGAAGGCTTTATTAATGTTTTTATTATACTTTAGAAAAAGTTAATAATTTATGAATTATAATATTATATTTATATTTATTTATTACTTTAATATTATATATTGTAATCATTTATTTTTCTATAGGCTTTTCTAAGTGTACTTTTATTTATTTTTAAATTTATTACCATATCTAATAGAAATATTTATTTAAATTGCCTTTACATATATCAGGCATAACCTATTATAGACTTTTTGAACTATTTAATTATATTATACGGAAAATTTAGAGTAAAAACATTATATTTTATATCTTTTTAGGTCGTTGCACTCAAATAAATTTTTATGTACCTTACAATAACTTTTCATGTTATTAAATAGGGAATATTATGTTATTATGTTTTTATATGTCATGTTATTAAATAGGGACATCAGGAAAATGAAACGTATATCAAAAGATATTTTAATTTAATTTATTTAGTTAGTTAGGTAGTTTTGTAATATTAAATATACTTACGTGATGAAATACTGGTATTTATTCTTAATATTTTCATCATATTAAAATTTACTCAGAGTATATTTGAATAAAAATATTTATAATAATAACCTGCTCTCAATATTTAAATAAAATTTATTTCTTGGTCTGCCCCAGAATGCTCTTTTAGATTTATTTCTAGTCGCCAATCTATTTATTTAAGTTAAAGCTAAACTATATACTTTAATGCATATCCTTTTTATAATTTCAACATTGCGTGTTATAAATTAAAAATTTTTACATTTTCAAAAGCAAACTATCTGTAATTGAAAAAATTTAAAGAGCTTTTTGAATGCTGAAAAGTAAAAATTAAACTTAATTTTTCTAAAAAAGATTTAGATAAAAATTATATTTTAGAAGTCTTATCTTACGTTTTTTTTATTATGTTTAAAAATTAAATCAATCAATCTACTAAATAATTTAAATTTCTGGAAAACAACTAGGTGTTTTAAATACTTGTGAAATTGACATTTTATTTTGAAGAATAATATCTAATATTATTTTAGTTAGGAAATATTTTTAATATTTTAAGTTTTATTAAAGTTAGTTTAATTTTTATTAAAGTAATTCAGTTAATGTAATATGTACTTTTTATTACCTAACAAAAACAGATAATTTTCTTCGAATTGTGAAAGAAATGCTGTAAAAATATTACAAAAATTTTACTATATTAATTTTTCTAAAGTCAATATTACTTATAGATAAATTTAAAAATATCACTAAAGGTTTATTTTAAAGGTTTTACCCCTTTTTAGTTTTATTACTTTTATCATATTGTTTATAAATTATTTCTAGTGAAATATTTTATTTTCTGCATATTTTTTATATGTAAAGTTTACAGCGGTAACTTTTTTTTTTCATTAAACATTCATATGACCAGTTAAATTGTAAGAAAACCTTATTATAGATACTTTGCTTTCTAATACTCCTGTTTCAACCCTTGTGTATAATTTAAGTCCAATTTTATACAGTCGGTAATTCATTTATTTTTAGGCGTTTCAAAATTTAATTTAAGCAATCGCAATTAAAAAAATTATATAGTTTTTTCTTAATAAATTCAGTGTTATTGTTATGTGCACAGAATGTTTCAAAACTGCTATTTACGTACACTTACTAATGATGAATACATTAAGAATAGAAATATTTTCGATATGAAATATTTTTTCGAAATAGTAATTTCATAAACTAATTTTGGTTACATGAAAAACATGTTGTTTAAATATTTGTAGCTTATTTTATATAACCTCAAAATTTGCTACTAAATAGAGGTAAAACAAGATGTGAAGTTAACAAAGGATGTAAGATAATAAGAAAATAAGCATAAGTAGAAGTGAAAAAGAAGAGTACCGAAAGGATGTAGGGTTACGAAAGTGTTATACATTTCATTAACAATTTTCAAGAAAATAAGAAACTTTCACCAACGATTGACATTTACGCGTGTCTAAACTTTTCAAATGAAAACATTTTAAAAAGCAAATATTTTATACAATTGCAAATCCTAACATATATAAGTCTAAAGGCAAAATGCAAATCATAGCAAAGAATCTAGATTGCACATGTATTTGGATGTTTGATATATCCTTTTAAGCTCCACCTTGCTAAGAATATTTTTTAATTTATATTTGTATGATATTTTATAGATATGATTTCTCAATAACAATGTTATGTAACAAGGATTTATATGCATAATTTGATGTCAATGAAAATTTGAAAATATACGTGAAATGAAGGAAAGACATTGTTTAGAACATTATTTATGCATATTTCGTTGATATTTTTAATCACAGTACTAAGAAAAGTTCGCTAAAAATTAACAAAAACTGAATTACTGATTAAAAGCAGTTTTATCAACGAAATAATTCAGAAAAAAATCGATGAATAACAATTTTCTTTGGCATTTTAAGCGTTTGAAAACATTATTAAACATGCACAAAAAAAAGAGGCAGCGATATTGTTTGGAAGAAGACTGGAGAGTTTTTCGAAGAAGGGCCATGAGACATCACGTGAGTATTAACATATTAAGTTAAAATATTAGAACGACGAAATTATTTTCTTTTCTTTAAAATATTGAATTAAAGGGAGATTCTACTTTGTTCAATAATAATAAATTTTTTTAGAAATAATAACAATAAAAAATCAATAAATATAGAACTTGGTACACACACTGCAAAAAATAATTGTTGATTTTACAATATAAAACTGGCACCCCAGCTGCCAGTATTATACCGTAAAATTAACAGTATTAAACAGTAAAATAAGCAGTAATACGCTGCCGTGCAAGCAGTAATACGCTACCGCGCATGCGCGGTAACGTATTACTGCTTGCACGGCAGCGTATTACTGCTTATTTTACTGTTTAATACTGTTAATTTTACGGTATAATACTGGCAGCTGGGGTGCCAGTTTTATATTGTAAAATCAACAATTATTTTTTGCAGTGCATATACCTTGTAACTATACTGAAATGACAGTGCGCGGATTGATGAGATGACTGGATGGTTGAAATTTCTCTGATATCCAGAAATTGTCTGAAACAAACAACATATATATACATATATATATATATATATATATATGGCCAATTTTAATATCTGTAGATGTTTGCACATAAAATAGACCAGAATGAAAAAAAAGGGTGATAAATATAGAATTTTGTACGTATGAGGACTGAGTTTCAAAACGAACCTTATCCAGAAAATCAAATTTTGTAAAATCGCGAAATACCTCTTACTGCTTCCATTTGTTTTCAGCCCCACCAGTGGCTGAGAGGTTCTGCTCTCGAAGCTGGTAGACAGGAGGTGCTTGGTTCAAACCCCTGTTGCGCTCGTCAACCTAACCGTTCGGAGTTTTCCGTGGTTTTCTTCGAACCTTGTCGTAAATACCGGTTACGACGCCTTAGAAAGAACCCCCACGGAGGGCACTCCCCCTTAGGGGCTGTATCCCTCGTGTAGATAATCCGTCGTCATAAAACCAACCAACCAACCATTTGTTTTCATTGTGAACCAAGATATTTCACTGCCAGAAATACATTCTAAAACTAGTTTATTTTTAACAAATTGTAGTGTTTTTTCGGTGCAGATTTACCAATAAAATATATTGACAGAGAAAACACGATTTTTTAAATTTTGAATAAGGCGAGTTGTGAAACTCACGGCCTCATATATAAATGTATCATTTTTGAATTAAAAAATAAATAATAATAAATAAACTACTGAAGCGATAGTGCGCGGATTGATATGATGACTGCATGGTTGAAATTTCTCTTGAACTCAAGAAATTGGCTGAAACAAAAATATATGACCAATTTTATAATCTGTAGATATTTGTGCATAAAATAGACTAGAATAATTAATAATAATAAAAAAAAAAAGTGAGTTACAAAAAGTATGACCAATTTTATAATCTGTAGATATTTATACATAAAATAGACTATATATATATATATATATATATATATCTCAGTGAGATATATATATATATATATATATATATATATATTAGTGAATTACAGTGATTAATTTTTTTCCTTTTCTTACTCTTTAAAAATAAGATTTT
The DNA here is from genome assembly GCA_963931845.1 of Maratus michaelseni. Classification (NCBI taxonomy): domain Eukaryota; kingdom Metazoa; phylum Arthropoda; class Arachnida; order Araneae; family Salticidae; genus Maratus; species Maratus michaelseni. The sequence goes on along the minus strand of OZ007591.1, from coordinate 76,337,901 downwards.
TTTTTCGTACTTTTTTTTTTCCATTTAAAGTCTAAAGGCAACTTTTCTGTGTATTTTAAGCTCGAAATTATGTCAATCGCATAATATGGTAGTGGTGACGGACTTTCACCAACTTAAAGAAAAGTGTTTTCAAGAGTTCAATTTAAAATTTTTGTATTCTAAATTATTTTACCTGAGGCAGGCATGTTTGTTTGAAAATTATAACTTACTCAATTTTAAGAATTTCGGCTTGAAATTTTTAACAAGTATACGTTTAAAAGTATCAACTTTAAAAATATTTAAAAAAAAAAAAAAAAAAAAAAAAAGTTTTTTTTTTTTTTTTTTTTTTTTTTTTTTTTTTTTTTTAATTCTACAAAGTAGAACACCTCCCCCTACTCCCCTTAGAACATTTAATTTAATTTGAGGAACTCTGTATGAAAATCTTTTATCAATTCCTCGAAAAACCTCTTAATTAAGAGATTATGCAAATAATGAAGATGGTTATTATTTATGACGATAACAATATTAATATTATAAAGCTTCTTAAATGCACCATAAAAATATACAATATGTAACGTATTTCAAATTTTGGTTCAATTATAAAATCGCAATCACAGCGCCCTCTTTCGTCGAAATATCCCCAAATTCAAGTAGGACCTGCTGGCCATAGCCAAAAACATTGAAAATAATTGGTTCAGTTTTTTGAAGTATAACTTCATACCCTTTTCGCTGATATAATGAGGACAGACGGACAGACAAGCATTTTGCAAAAACATGTTTTTCGTAATCTCTGAGACCTAAAACGTCTAAATCCGTTGAAAACTGGAAGTCGAAAACATTTTTGATTACAATACTTTCTTCTATTATAGAAAGAAGAAAGTTAAAAAAGCATAATTTAAACTATTTATTTGGAATGTTTTAATTGTTTTCTCGACGTATAGTCATAATTTAGTTAATATTACACTGTTAATAGATAAAAGTTTAAGGGTTTTAAATTATTACTTTTTTTTTTCTACTTTTTAGTGTTTAAAATATTGCATTGTTGCAGTTTCACAGCCAGGTGGCCTCTTTTGGCGAGCGTGATTTGGCGCATAATTAAATCCATTGTTGTTGTAACTCGCATATAATTGTAACCATAAAGAATATTGGGCGATTTATCACCTGTGGCATGCTAACGGAAAAATGCCTTAAAATTAATGTATTAATTTATAATTAAGTTTTCAAAATATTAAAATGTTGTATTGGCATTGGAAACATACCTGTAAACGTAATTTTTATAATTCTAGTTTATCAAAAAGTGGGTGAAAAATCGATTACTAAATTCCACCTTTAGATACAAACACCAAGTTAAACAAAAGAGGGTAAAAATACAAAATTTCAAAAAACTGTCGGACAAGGATTAGGCTATTGTATTTTTAGGTAGATTTCGTCCTATTACATTCTTCCCTAAGTTGGAATATCTCTGAAAATTTTTGCAGATCTACGCCGATCATGACTCCCAGAACCCAAAACCACCCCCTAGTTCAAAACTATATATATCTATCTATCTATGTCACTTTTTTATGGACACGATAACTTCAATAATTCTGCACAAATCTCTTCCAAACTGATACATAAAATCAAGGGGCATAAAATCTCGGTCAAGTTCGTTAATGAGCAAAATCGAACCAAGGGGTTGTGGGCTTTTGTGAAAACAGAAAAAATCCCATAACTTCTTAATTATGATACGTATCGAAGAATCCGCTTAAAGTTATTAGTACTTCTAGCAAAAGGGCCGAAAATTTATGTATGACAGATTTTTGATATCATTAAAAATGGCCTCAAGGGGAGGGGGGGGATAGGGGTTTTAGAAGAAAAAAAATCATAACTTTGTCAATTCACAAGATATGAAATCCGATTAAATTTATTATAAATCCTCTTAATATTATCTATAACTTTTATATTGACAAGTTTTTTTATAGAACCAACCCTTACAGAAAAAAAAATCCTGCCGGCTCCGCCTACAGACATATTTAGATTTCGAAGTGGGCGGTCCCAACTGCCGCTCATGGTAAAAAGGTCATTTCTTCTGCAATTCCAAATAAATAGGCGCCCCAAGGTCGGAGTCTTCGAAATCTACCTGTGTCTGTAGGCCGAGCCGTCAGGGATTTTTTTCTTCCATCTATAATAAAATAATGTACTGTAATCGAAATTTTTTTCAACTTCCGGTTACACGTTTTAGGGGTCAGAGATCTCGAAAAACATGCTTTTAACAAAATGTCTGTCCATGTATTTGTCTTCATTGTATCATCGAAAAGTGTATGAAGATATGCATAGAATTGAACCAAATTTCATTTATAGATTTTGACTATGGCCAGCCCCCTAGAATTTGGAGACATTTTGCCGGAAGAGGGTGCTGTGATAGCGATTTTTGTGCCATTTTCTGGATTTTTCGTAGTTGTGTTGTTCATCGGCTGATCGCGCAGGGAAGGGTACTTCGCATCCAGATAACCCGTCGTCGCTTCGAAAGCAGCTGACGTACAACAGAATGAAGGAAAAGATTGACTTTATTAGCGATGTGATAGCGAATTTTTAAGTATTAACACGTGTGAAATATAGAAGAAAGTTTTGGGATTGGCACATCTGACTATCTTAACGTTGTTTTCGTTTTATTGTTTTCAGATCAAAATCAATCAGAGAAATCTTACTGAACGCTAAACTTCGCGCAAAATCGAGGAAAAGTGAGTCTAAAACGCGTATTTTTCAGTAAAAATTAATAAAAATTTGGGTTTTGAAAGTTGAAAATAGGTTTTTATTATTCAAAAATATCCACATTACATTTCTACCTCGTTCCTCGGTGTCAAAACAACGGCTTAAAGCATGCTTGTTTTTCAAGTCGAAAAATTCCCGCAACCCCTTAAGAGTTTTCGAATATAACGCGTTCTCAAACCTTTTGAATATTACGTGATTGATCCTACTAAATAATTTTTTTTTTTTTTTTTTTTTTTCATTTTTAGACAGTTTGCTCTTTTGATAAATTCTTAGATTTGTGATTTTTCATGTGTGACGTGCTTATTATGCTTGAATGGCTACAAAAGTTTCAATGTAAAAGAAAATTGACTTGTTTATTTTCTTTTTTTAGCAAATATTTCGGAATCATCTTGTAAATGCATAGACGCATCTCTGAAGTGAATGATTATTTTGACAATATCTTGAATATAAATGCGCAAAAATTGAGTTTAGTATCTGTGAAAATTAAGCTTTAAACCAGTTTTTGATAGTTACATGAAAACGCTTTTGCTTATGTATGTAGATCATTCTCTGTATTCAATTATACGCAAGCACAAATCACTAACAAATATTGGCATAACATTAACATAATATTTTCAAAATATTGGCGTAATATTAGAGTTTTTATACGATTTATTTTGGTATGATGCAGCGTTATAATTATCCAATATTCCATCTTTTTTATGCATCTTTGATCACAATAATTTTTCTTAGTTATTAATGTTTTTGTTGTTATACTTTTGGCATTTTTTTTCTGTTGCTTTGAAAAGTTTATGTATATATTTGTAAGATTGTGTCTCACATTAAAGCGAAAAAAACTATTTCTTCTTCTTTTTTCAATCTTTAAAAATTCAAAATTTAAGCAAAAGAACATCATAAACGAGCCTCTGCTACCTAAAACTTCTTTCTATGCCTGTGGTGTCTAGTTCAAAATGTAAGTAATAGATGGCAGCACCACAGCAATCTACGGCAACTAAGGATATTAAGTTTTGTTTACTGTCATGTGTAGAATGTTCTGTTCCGTGTTGTTAGATGTACGTGTTTGTGTCAATGTACGTATTGTGATTTAAATTGTAAATTAAATGTGTTCAAACGTCCACCTCGAGTTATCCATTATGAAGTTGCTGCAATTACTTTAATTTAAGTACTTAATATATTATAATATGGCGACGCAGGTCAAGGTTTTTACCGGAATTAATATAAGAAGAAATTCCACCTGATTCGCAAAATGGCGAAGTTTCGTTTTTTACATCTACAATTGTATATGCTGCAGTAATATTTTGAAGGCGTACATCATTTCGAGGGTGGTAAGTGCTGACATTTTTTTTTTCTTCTCTGAAATAAATAAAAGTTCATAATGTTTGCAAATTTCAAGGAATACAATGATTCCATTGAAACGTTCCAATCATACGTAAAGAGATTGGAACAGAGTTTTCTATTACATGATGTTGAAGAAAAAAAAAAGGTACCCGCAATTATTTCCTGTATGGGGCCAAAATTGTATAATTTGCTGTCAGATTTAACATTTCCGAAAAATCCTGAAGCATTAAAATACGACGAAATAGTTGAAATTCTGTTAAAGCACCTAAGCCCCGCCCCTAATAAATTTTGTTCAAGAATAAAATTCCGTAACTCTTATCAAAATGAGAACGAATCTATACAAGATTTTGTTTCAAAATTAAAGAAGTTAACCACATTTTGTGCGTTTGCTGGTGAAACACTTAATGAAAATTTGTTAGAACAATTTTTACGAGGTTTAAAAAAATGAAAATATCCAAAGTAAATTACTTTCACAAATAGATGATTTAACTTTTGAGAAAGCTATTGAAAAAGCAATTATTTTGCAAAATAATGAGCAGGATATATCTGAATTGAAAAATAAAAATGTAAATGTCAATAAATTGGCATATTCTAAAAATATTCAACCGAATAAAATTTCAAATGATTTCCAGAAACCGAAATTAAATAATGTAAATAAAGGGAATTTTGATGTAAATAAAAATAAATTACAATGCTATCGATGTGGAAATCCATCGCATCTTGCTAATAAGTGTAAGCATATCAATACTATATGTAAAATTTGTAAAAAACGAGGCCATCTTGGTAAAGTATGTAAAAGCAGTTCTCAGAAACAAACAAATGTATTGCAAACTGTCGACATTTTATCTGTCAGTCATGATAAAAGTTCTACACCTATAAAAGTATGGGTTTTAATTGAAAATAAAGCTAAAGCTGAAATGGAGGTCGACACGGGCTCAGGAATTTCTGCGGCACCTGTAAATCGTTTTCGGAGAATTTTTCCGAATAATAAAATTTTTCCACCAGATGTTCAGTTGAGAACGGCAACGGGTGAGGTGTTTACACCTGTGGGGTATGTAACAGTAGATGTTTCTTATGCAAATATTACTAAAAATCTTAAATTGTATTTAATTAAAGAAGATAATTTCCCACTTTTATTTGGCAGAGACTGGGTAGCTGCATTTAATTTGTTTCCTACTAACTTTAAATCTGTGTATGTCAATGAAATTACAAATTCTACTGATAAATTAAAAACATTATTAAATGATTTTTCTGATTTATTTTCGGATAAAGTGGGTGAAATAAAAGGTTTGAAAGCAGAACTTTATCTAGAAAAAGGTTCTACGCCCATATTTTGTAAGGCTAGAACAGTCACGTATGCTCTACGTAATGCAGTAAATGATGAAATTCAAAGGTTACAGGATGAGGGTATTATTAAACCTGTCACCAGTAGTAAGTGGGCAACTCCTATAGTTCCAGTGGTAAAACCAAATGGGAAAATTCGTTTATGCGGAGATTTTAAAGTTACAGTAAATAAATTTTTGAAGGTGGAAAAATATCCTTTACCTAGGGTAGAGGACATGTTAGCTACTTTAGGTGGTGGTTTACATTTTACGAAAATTGATTTAAATCAAGCTTATCTTCAGTTACCTGTAGACGAAAAATCACAAGAACTATTAACTATAAATACTCCGAAGGGCTTATTTCAATTTTTAAAGTTACCAATGGGTCTTACTAGCTCTCCAGCAATTTGGCAACGATCTATCGAACAAATATTAAGTGGTATTGATGGTGTCACTGTGTTCATTGATGATATTGGTGTTACAGGGGAAACGGATGAAATTCATTTAAAAAGACTAAAACAAGTCTTAGAAAGATTACGTGAATATAATATTAGGATAAATAAAGATAAATCAATTTTTCTGGCTGACCATATTACATATTGTGGTTATAAAATTGATAAGCAAGGTATTCATAAAACGCAAGATAAAATTGAAGCTATTGTCAATGCTCCTAGACCAATTAATGTGTCACAAGTTAAAGCTTTTTTAGGCTTAGTCACATATTATTCTAAATTTGTACCAAATTTATCTACAATTGCCCATCCTTTAAATCACTTGCTCAAAAAGAATGTAAAATTTATTTGGTCTCCTGTTTGTGAACAAGCATTTAAAGATATAAAAAAGGAAATTATTTCAGAAAGAGTTCTTACTCATTTCAACCCTAAATTGCCTTTAGTATTAGCAACAGATGCTTCTCCATATGGTATCTCTGCAGTTCTTTCGCATGTGATGCCAGATAACGTGGAAAAACCAATTGGTTTTGTGTCCAGAACGCTTACGAATGCAGAAAAAAAGTATAGCCAGGTGGATAAGGAAGCTCTAGCTATTATCTTTGGTGTAAAGAAATTTTTTCAATATTTATATGGTAATAGGTTTACTTTATTTACAGATAGCAAACCACTCGTGTCCATATTTTCTCCAAATAAAAGTATCCCTGTTCTTTCAGCTGCTCGGATGCAAAGATATGCATTATACTTACAAGCGTTTAAATATGATATTCGGTATAAGAAAACATCCGAACATGGAAATGTCGATGCTCTTTCACGACTTCCATTACGTAGTGAAGATTTACCCCCACAATTAAATTCAAGTAATGTAATTGATGAATCTGAATTTTTTCAAATTAACCAAATTTCTACATTGCCTCTAAACGCCAAATCAATTGCTGTAGCTACAAAATCTGATCCTTTATTACGTCAACTTTTTCATCATCTAATTTCTGGTTCTCCAATTCCTAAAAATTTACTTTTTGGTGGCAAACAAGAAGAATTTACTCTTCAACATAGTTGCATTTTAAAAGGATGTAGAGTAATTATCCCAGAAGTTCACCGTAAACAAATTTTACATGATTTGCACTATGGACATTTTGGTATAGTGAAAATGAAGTCCTTAGCTCGCAGTTTTGTTTGGTGGCCAGGAATTGACCAAGATATTGAAGATCTTGCACGAAATTGCACTACTTGTGTCAATTTAAAAAATAATCCTCCTAAGGTAGATACTCATCATTGGGAATGGCCTACAGCTCCATGGCAAAGAATTCATATAGATTATTTTGGTCCTGTGATGGGTAAAATGCTTTTGCTGGTGGTTGATGCTCATAGCAAATGGCCTGAAGTTTTTATTGTCCCTAATACAACTTCAGAACATACAATTACTTGTCTTTCTTCTCTTTTTGCAAGATACGGGTATCCTATATCTCTGGTATCAGATAACGCAAAACAATTTACTTCTGAAGAATTTGAGACATTTTTGAAGAATCATGGGGTTAAACATAGGTTTAGTGCTCCATACCATCCAGCTACAAATGGGCAGGCAGAGAGATATGTGCAGATTCTTAAAAAAGGGTTAAAAGCCTTATCTTCAGAATCTGGTACATTGCAGATGAAAATAAATAACTTTCTTTTACAGTATAGGAAGATGCCTCATGTTACTACGGGGGAAAGTCCTGCATCTCTATTTCTCAATAGAAATATAAGAACGAAAATAGATTTGATACTTCCAAGTGTTACAAATTTTGTGCATGATAAACAAAATGCGAAAAAGGCCAATTCTAAAGTAAAAGAATTTCAAATCAACCAGAAAGTGGCTGTAAGAAATTACACTCCAGAAGCCAAGTGGAAAATTGGTCGCATTATTGCAAGAGAGGGCAAGTTGCATTATAGAATTCAAGTTGGTTCGAATATTTGGAAAAGGCATGTTGATCAGATAACTAATGTCGGTTCGAAGATACATCTAAATAATGATTCAAATTCTGAAGAAAGTGGTACAGAAAGTCACAAAAGTGATTCTCAGCTAATGCCTCCTAGTGTCTCAGATCTTCGACCAGCTGACTCTGTTGTTCCATCTACTCCAAATCCTGAACCAGCTGACTCTGTGGTCCCAGCTCCTCCAAATCCTAAACCAGATGACTGGGTCCTCCCAAATACTCCAAGTCCTGCTCCAGTCGACTCTAAAGTGAAATCCATGGTGCCCAATACTTCTAGTGATCATGCTACAGATACTGTAAATACTAACTCTTCTTTTTCCCAACAGGTACCTAGAAGATCCACCAGGAAAAGAAAATCTCCCACGAAATATCCAGAGTAAGGAGGGGAGAGTCTGTGGTGTCTAGTTCAAAATGTAAGTAATAGATGGCAGCACCACAGCAATCTACGGCAACTAAGGATATTAAGTTTTGTTTACTGTCATGTGTAGAATGTTCTGTTCCGTGTTGTTAGATGTACGTGTTTGTGTCAATGTACGTATTGTGATTTAAATTGTAAATTAAATGTGTTCAAACGTCCACCTCGAGTTATCCATTATGAAGTTGCTGCAATTACTTTAATTTAAGTACTTAATATATTATAATGCCAAATATGAATTTTCTAAATTTTCATTTTTACACATTTTTTCCTTTTAATATTAGGTATGTAAATGAATATAACATTGTCTCGAATTTTAAAACCTGTGAAATTTAGAGAAATCGCGATAAATTCCAACTTTTAGATGTGTGTTTTACAAATGTTTTACATTCATTTTTACCCATTTAACGTTTGAATTTTGTAAAATCTGTGCTCCATTAACATCTAATTCTTAGAGGTAATCTTCATGTCTAACACCGAATTAAGTGATCTGATCGTATTAGATGTGTGTTTATATATGTTTATGTGACATGTATACTGCAAAAAATAATTATTGATTTTACAGTATAAAACTGGCATCCCAGCTGCTAGTTTTATACTGTAAAATCAACAATTATTTTTTGCAGTGTATATAACAAAGGATGCGTCTATAAGTAACACCTTTGTTTTTGTATTTGGTGATACGTCCTTAGCTTTGTAATATATACTTGAATATGTACGGATAATTCGTATTCTTAACTGAAACACTGTCTCTTTTTCAACTATTGTAATCAAGATTTACATATAAAGGTTCACTCCTAAACGGCATTGCTTGTACGCTTTATCCAATGAAACTCCTCATATCGGGGATTTTTAGTAACCATTTAAATTTATCCTAAAATGATAAAAAGCAAGGAACCAAAATGACACATATATGGCATTTTTTATTTTCCCAAAATTAAGAAAAAACAAACAAACAAACAACGTATAATTATTATTGACTCGGCGTTGTGCAAAGAATCTAAATGGAGGACAAAATAATATTTTGCATATTCAAATCCTTTACAGTTTGACATTTAATCCTTTATAGTTTGACATTATAATCTTTTGCAGTTTGACATTTATTGTAATTAAAAGCAAACATTTACATGTTCAAGAATTTAATTATTTTTTAAAAATAAATTAATAAAAATCCGTAAATTACTTTACAGTTTTGAGATAAACTGAAAGCGCTTTTTTTTTTTTTTTTTTTTTTTTTCTCTGTTCTGTGCTGTAAAGCCTGAAATTATGCGATATTTAGAAATAAAAATGCGAACGGTGAAAAAATATATACCTAGTGCAAAATAACCAGTAAAAAATTCCTTAAAATTTAATTTTTAATAAATCTCAATATAATTTTGAAAAAATATCTTCGAGGAGTTCTCAGATACAACTTGGAGTAAACCCTTGCCCAATGTCGTAGCGCTGGCCTTATTTATCACAGCGTGAGAGCATACAGAGATAGAAAGACAGACTCACAATCACTTTATTTTATTAATATACTATAGCTGACCCGCCCAGCGTTACCCAAACCCGTGATAAAACCTTAAATAAACCCAAAATTTGTATTTTTTTATATGTTTTACACGATTTTGTATAAATTTATATCTTTAATGACAAAATTGCAAAATCGTAAAGAAACATTTACTTCTTTTTTCAAGTAGGATCGTTATATAGTTTAAAAAAATAGCTTTTGTTGTCCAAACCCTTTAAAATTTGCAATGGTCATAAATATAACGGTTTTACAGCCCGTGTAAAAATTACGTCAGAAATATTGTTATCTGGTTGTACACTAAATATGTCTTCTTTTCGCGTCGTCGGGTCCGTTAACATAAAAAAAATAGTATTCGTCGTCCGATCGCTCTGAAAATTTAGTCGTTTATAAATATAACTGTTTACAAGTCCTCTATAAAATTATGTGAAAATATATGCATTTTAAATAGTGAAAACGTTACCCGAAGCCAAGCGTGACTGTGGAATACATCCCGTTATTATGGGTTTTCGCCGAAAATATCTCAGATTTTATTTTTTTTAAATACTTTTTCTCGTCCGAACGCTTCGAAATTGTTGTAGGTGATGTAAATCTGGTCTACCGAGATGTTCTAAAAAGATTGTGTCGAAATAGGAACATTTAGTAGCTTTTAACGTAAGAAAAAGTATCTTCTCGTGACGCGCGAAATGACCTGCGTTCGCCGATGTTTTTTGAAAGGATTAAAATGTGTATTTAAAAAATAATTATACCGTCTATTAGAAGAAGGTTTCAGCTCTAAGAGCATGTGTTTGGTTTGTCTGTATCTCTAAAATTGTGCTATTGAGGGGAGTTGGCGTAAGGGAGACAACATAAGCACGGGAAAACGACCCTTTTTCGAAAATGTAAATTTTTACATTTTCAAAAAAAAAAAAAAAAAAACAATTTTTCTTTTCGAATTGATTACGGCATTGGAGACGTAAGAGTGCGATCTTTCAGAATATGCTTTTCGTTTTTAAATAAACAAACCGTTTAGTCGATAGAATTTAAAACAGATTTGCGAAATAAACGCACTCTTCATGCAAATGGTTCTTCATTCTCGTACGATGTGCAGAATCGGGTTCTGGGCATGTGCGAGTTCTGAAAGCCGGCTCGCAAAAAAGAGATGAGTTATTGATGAGTTTTTAATTAATATTTTTGTTAATTTTCAAACTATTAAAATTCTGAGACTCAGGTGCACCAGGCCAGACCTTGGACTATTCACACCTAAGTTTTCAGACTTCTAGGTGGGCTAGATTTTGCTAGCCATCGCAGACAAACAAACACACAGAGAGCAAAATTTTATATAGATACAGTCAAACCCCGTGATTCTACTAAATATTTTTTTTTTTTTTTAATCATCTTTAGACAGTTTTCCCTTTTTATGAATTCTTATCTTTGCAATATTTCAAGTGTAACATGTTTATTATGCTTCAATGACTACAAAAGTTTCAATGTAAATTGCTAAGAAAGTGGAAATTTATTTATTGCTTTCTTTCATAAAAAATGCTTTAGAATCATCTTATAAATGCATAAGTGCATCTGAAGTGAATGATTATTTTGACGTTATCTTGAAAATAAACAGTCAAAAATTGCGTTGAATATCTGTCAAAATTAAACCAGTTTTTGATGGTTACATGAAGACATTTTTACTTATGTAATACTTATTTAAATTACTCTTTGTATTCAATTATACGTCCGTGCAAGTCACAAACCGATAGTACTGGATTAATATTGGTATAATATTTGCAAAATATTGGTTTATTATTAGAGCTTGTATATTTAGAAAGTCAGCAATAAATATCCGTCCAATTTTTATCCAATATAGATGAGATTTGCATACTGCTGCAAACATTTCCAGAAGCCATTATACAGGGCTGTCGAAATTGTAACTTTCTTTATTTAGAGGCCTATGTAGGACTATATGTTAACTTAAAAAGTTTTTGATGGTTACACGAAGATGCTTTTACTTATGAAATGTAGTTATTTAAATTATGCTCTGTTTTCAATTATACGGCAGCGAAAGTCACAAACGATATTTGCTTAATACTGGCAAAATATTCGCAATATATTGGTTTAATATTAGATATTTCATATTTAGAAAATATGTAATAAATATCCGTCCAATTTTATCCAATATTAGATGCGATTTGCATACTGCTGAAAATATTTCCAGAAGCCATTATACAGGGCTGTCAAAATTATACTTTCTCAATTTAGAGGGCTATGTAGGACTGTATGTTAACTTAAAAAGTTTTTGATGGTTACACGAAGATGCTTTTACTTATGTAATACTTATTTAAATTACGCTATGTATTCAATTATACCTCTGTGCAAGTCACAAACCGATAGTTACTTAATACTGGCGTAATATTTGCAAAATATTGCTTTATTATTAGAGCTTGTATATTTAGAAAGTCAGTAGTAAATATCCGTCCAATTTTTATCCAATATGGATGAGATTTGTATACTTATGCAAACATTTCCAGAAGCCATTATACAGGGCTGTGGAAATTATACTTTCTCAATTTAGAGGGCTGTGTAGGACTGCACGTTAACTTAAAAAGTTGTTGATTACACGAAGATGCTTTTACTTATGAAATGTAATTATTTAAATTATTCTCTGTTTTGAATTATACGTCAACGCAAGTCACAAACGATATTTGCTTAATACTGGCATAATATTCGCAATATATTGGTTTAATATTCTAATATTAAGCCAATATATTGCGATAATCAATAATCACCAATATATATAATTTTATATTTAGAAAATATGTAATAAATATCCGTCCAATTTTTATAGAATATTGGTGAGATTTGCACAGTACTGCAACATTTTCCCAATGAAGCCATTATACAGGACTGTCGAAATTATACTTTCTGAATTCAGAGGGCTGTGTAGGACTGTAAATTAATTTTAAAAGTTCTTGATGGTTACATGAAGAAGCTTTTGCTTATATAATACTTAATAAAATTATGCTCTGTATTCAATTATACATCAACGCAAGTCACAAACGATATTTCTTAATATCGACATAATATTCGCAAAATATTGGTTTAATATTCGCAAAATATTGCTTTAATACTGGCATAATATTCACAAAATATTGGCTTAATATTAGAGTCTTTATATTTAAAAAGTATGAAATAAATATCCATCCAATTTTTATCCAATATTGGTGAGATTTTCATAATATTGCAAGCATTTTCAATGAAGCTCTTATACAAGGCTGTCCATATTATATCTCAATTCAGAGGGCTGCGTAGGACTGTATGTTGATTAAAACAGTTTTAGATGGTTACATGACGACGCTTTTACTTTTGAAATACTAGGGGGCTCTGCCCCCTGCTCGCTACGCTCACAAACCCCCGTTCTGATTTCACAGAATCTTAAAACCTGGTAATGTATCCTGTTTTAAAAAGAGGATGATGAATATATCACGAACGGCGACCATCTTCTGTAATCAGGTTATAATGCTTTTTTATTTTTAATATTCATGTGTAAACACAATTTTTATGACGTAATTTTCTTTATTTCTTGCTTTCATCACGTGATCATTTAATTATTATTTGAAACTTTCATTATTGTTTTTAATAGTCTCGCGCAAATACATTTTTTATTTCAGATAAAACATAATCCTTTGCGCGTATTTAGAAATTGGCAACAACATAAAAAAAATGACTTTTTCAATTAAAGATTTTTTACTTGATTTTTAAGGATTTTTTGAGTTTTTATTGTCCGACCGTGATAATTTTTTGAATTTCTGAAAGCTTGTTATATTTCGCGTCTGGTGGTATGATTTTCGAATCCGTAGGATGGCTAGAAAAAAGGTAATCGCTCCTCAAAAAAGTCCCTAGTAAAAAAGTGATGAGAATAACCCGGAATATCTACGCAGATTTTCATTGATCCATTTCCAAACCATTACTTTTTTTTATATATAGAAGGATACTTATTTAAATTATGCTCTGTTTTCAATTATACGTCAGCGCAAGTCACAAAGGATATTTGCTTAATACTGCCATAATATTCGCAAGATATTCACTGTAAAAAAAAAAAAAAAAATCCTGAAAAAAAACGGAAATTGTACTGGCAATCGGGACGTCAGTGCTATTTCAGTATTTTAACGGGAAAAAAATTCCGTAAATTCCAGCAAATTTTCCGTGATTTCTGAAATATCCGTTTTTAAATTTCCATTTTATAACAGATATCTATATGTTTCATTTATATTACATTTATCTATTTCAGGTATCTTCCATATTTTTTAGAAATTTTTATGTCGTTAAAATGAACTTTATAGGACCAAAAATAAAAGTTACTTCTCAAGATAGATACATTTCTGCTTTATTTTATTTTTTTAATTTTATTTCTGAGTGAGTTTTCTGTAAATAACCAACCCTTGCCACGATGAGAATCGAACCGGAATTTTTCGTTTACTAAACTGGCGGCCACGACAACAATTTTTAAAAACACATTAAGTTTTCAGAAATGATATTTTTAACTGAGATGAAAATGTATAGAACAAGATCTTGTTTCTGTAATAAGTATGACTCCCCTACTCATTATATGGGGAGAAAGAAAATCTTGATATGAGTAAGACTCTTCTACTCGCTATATGGAGAAAAAGACGATCTTGTTCTATACACTGACTTTTCTCTCTTCTTGCGATGCTCTTAAAAAGTTAGTGTTCTCAAATTATCTATATAATCATTTTTTTAATTTTGAAAAGCAAAATAGAATCCATAGTTAATAAAACTGTCTGAAGTTGTTTTTTCTATTAGTTACCTAAAAACATAATTTTGAAATATTTTTTACAATGTAATCATAATACACCAATACTTCAGATGAACATCATGCCACCAAATGCATCAAATATATATTGCTATGGACTAGTATGCAATATGTAAATTAACAGGTTCTAAAATTGCACAGATAGCAAAGAAAATTTTATGTGACATAGTCATATTATCTTCTTAAATATCTTGAAGTTTACTCTGAATACTTTCAACTCGAACGCTAATGAGGACATATAAAAAAATCCCTGACGGCTCGGCCTACGGCCACAGATAGATTTCGAAGATGCAGACCGTGGGGCGCCTGTTTATTGGAAAATGCAGAAGAAATGAACTTTATGCCATTATGTGGTAGTTGGAACCGCCCAGTTCGAAATCTATCTGTGTCAAGTAGGCGAGCCGGCAGAATGTTTTTTTTTGGCTGTAAGGGTTGGATATCTTGTGAATTGACAAAGTTATGAATTTTTTCTTCTTAAACTCCTATTTTTTCCCTTCTTGAGGCCATTTTTAATGATATAAAAAATCTGTCATACATAAATTTTCGGCCCTTTTCCTAGAAGTAATAATAACTTTAAACGGATTCGATACGTATCATAATTAAGAAGTTATGTTTTTTTCTATTTTCACAAAAAAAACCCTCCCCCCTGGTTCGATTTTGCCCATTAACGAACTTGACCGAGATTTTATGCCCCTTGATTTTATGTATCAGTTTGGAAGAGATTTGTGCAGAATTTTTGAAGTTATCGTGTCCATAAAAAAGTGATATAGATAAATAGATAAATAAAGTTTTGAACTGGGGTGGATTTGGATTCTGGGAGTCATGATCGGTGTAGATTTTTCCAGAAATTCGAACATAGGGGGGAATGTAATAGGTAGTATTTCTTACGAAATCTACCTAAAATTTTCTTTTTGAATTGGGCTTACTTTAGAACCTGTTCTATATATTTGATGCATTTGGTGACGTGATGTTCATCTGATGTTTTTGGTATATTATAATTTATGTTGATATAATATAATTTTATTTAAATGCTTGTTTATTTCTCCTAAAATAATATGAAATATTTTTTTAACCGTTAAAGTACAACAGAACATTTATAAACACTCTCTCTCGTCCACACTCGTGATCCCTCTGAAACTTAAAAGAAAAAAAAATTTAACAACCCCCATATATATTAGTATACTACATATTATTAATGCATCACCGAATCATTTGACAACATTATTACATTAAAATACAGATATGGTTTATGTTTTTTTCAAGTTTATTTTCAAATTTTGCGAGAAAAAAATTTGTTTATCGTGTAGATCTTGATGGCGCCATTTGTGCGTTCGAAACATGTCGATTAAAATGATTTTATAAGACTTTTTGTGTTCTGTTTTTATCACTTTAAGCATTTACATCTGTATTTTAATGATAATTAGTGATTTTATTATATGATTATGTAACATCACTACACTCTTCAAACATAAGTTAAGGGCTTGCACAGAAAAAAATGAAACCCAATTTGGGTCGAAAGATTCTTAAGTATGTGCCCAAATTGGGTCATGCCTGTTTTGGTTACCACTGTGTATCCATTTTGGGCACTGTTAAATACCCATTAAAGAAAAATAATTTTTTTTTTTTTTTTTAAAATGGGTATTTAACAGTGCCCAAAATGGATACACAGTAGTAACCAAAACAGGCATGACCCAATTTGGGCACATACCTAAGAATCTTTTGACCCAAATTGGGTTTCATTTTTTTCTGTGTGTTTCCCAAAAGTATGTTGAAAGACAAAGTATTGACCATGACAAAAATTTGTACTAAACAAAAAACAATAAAATAATGATAATTATTATTATTTTTTTAAATTCGATTTCTTAAGAATTAGTATCGTGTACGTTTCTACCTAATCGGATGCGATGATATGTAAACAACTTATTTTCTATAACCTTGAGTAAAATTAACGAGTGAAAAATATTTTCTAAGACATTCTTTGTTTTATCAATAAACATATTGTTTGCTACCATCATTTTCGGAAAATCTATTACGTCTTACTAATGATCATTTGAAGCATTCTTATTTGCCATAAGTGTTTTAAACAATAAGCGATCTTTAAGTCTGCTGGTAAATTTTTAAATTAAGTTTCTTCAAATTAGGATTTTTCAGATTTTTAACGTTGTCCATGCAAAAATTAGTGAACAATTTATTTTCTATATTTTTAAATAAAAGTAACAAATAAAAAATTTTCCTAACATATTCTGTGTGTAACCAATAAAAATGTTAATTGGTGCCATTCCTTCCGCTTAATCTATCAAATTCTACAAATGGTAATTTTTAGGGTTTCGTTCATCCCTATTACTCCCGCTTCGTGTTCTGTCCGTCATAGAGCCGGTTCTCAGAAACTATGTATCTTACAGTCATGAAATTTTGTTTACTTATAACTAAATATCTATTATGAAGCTCAAAATCATAAAATTTAAGAAAATCGTATTATTTTAATATAGAGAGATAAAAAACCAAAAATCTAACAGCCTTTTCATTTAAATTTAAACATGTTTCGTTATAGCAGTTGCCAACGATTAAAAATCCACAATAAAATTCTTTCTTCAGTAATTAATTTCTATTGAAAGATTTCCACGTGAAAAATGAAAATGAAATAAAAAGTTTCACCAATTGAAAAAAAGATTAATATGACGTCATATTTGTAATAAAACGGAAATTTTCAAACATTTCTCAATAATACAAGGAATCTGAGTATGTGTTAATACAGAAAGCAGCTTAATATGACGTGATTTAGAGAATTAAAAAGAAAATTAATTTGACGTCTAACATTTTGAAGGTTTCTATACAATATGTTTAATTTTGAAATTGATTTTTTTTTTTTTTTAATATCGATAATTTATTTTTTTTAATATCTGTCCACATGACAGATATTATTATGACAGAGTATAATAGCGGGTAGATAGACCGGTAAATTTTTACTTTATAAAAAACATTATTATTATTATTATTATTATTATTATTATTATTTTTTTTTTTTTTTAAATGAAATTTATTATTTATTAAAGGAAGGATAAAGTGTTTTGAAAGGAATATTAAACGAAACCCTTTGTGCGATCTTTGATCACATTTACCCACTTGTTTTAAATCTTCCTTATTGCCTTAAGAGTCACGCGAAGATACTCCCAAGCTAATTTTTAACCTATGGGAGTGTTATTTTCAAATTTATTGCTTGCAGTAGATTTTTTTTTTATAGTAAAAGTTATTTCCATTTATACTTTCACTATTCACACTTTCATGCACTATAATGTTACTTTCACTTTCGGAACCGATTCCGAAAGTGAAAGTAGCTTTATTAAAAAAAAATTTTTGCAACCAAATTTGAAAAAGTAAAAACTAACAACGTTAGAGATCGACCTCAGCTATCCTAAGTAAAAAAAAAAAAAAAAAAAAAAGAAGAAGAAGAAAAAAACCTAAAAATATTAAAATACAAGTGAGAAATTTGAAAAAAATAAAAATAAACAAGAGGGGAAAATTCTGCTATAAGGCCGAATATAGATTGCCACACACGGCTTTTATTTAAAAAATAAATAAACTAGCTGTAACTCAGAATAAAAACGCAATGACAACAAACAATTTTAAAATATCTAAATAACAACAAAAAATTCCCCCGTTAAAGTGTTGAGTTGTTCAATAACCATTCGATTTAGAAAAATATTTTTCTACCATCACTGAGCAATTTTTTTTTAATGAAATTTAATTCATGTTGCTATGGCAGCAGACGATAAAACGATATCTTTGGAATAAGGGAATAAATAGAAGAAAAAATTTTTTTGATGTTTGTGATAAAATGTTTTTCTTTATTTTTTAAAAATGTATATACAGTGTCTCACATAAGTGATGGGACACTTGTGCTTTACAAAAGGAAACTAATCAAATAAATTAAAAAAAACATGTACACATTTTTTTGTGGGTGTGTTTCATACTTAAATTTAGTAAAGATTATTACATAACATACATTTTGTCAAAATATTAAAATATTAATTTAATAAAAATACAAATGTTTAGAACGGAGCAAAAAATAGCTCACATAAGTGATGGGACACCATTATATATGCAACAAAAATCGTCTGAAATAAGCAATAAAAATATTTTTTGGGGTTTTATTTTTACTTAAAAGCAATTGGCAATAATTTATAAAATCGTCTGCAGTATTTCTCTCCAGTTTGTTTTGGAATTTTTGTGTTTTTTAGCTCTGTGTAGCCATGAATGCTAAACGAAAAGAAACTTCGCCTGAAATTCGAAAATTAGTTATTAATTTGCATATTGAACGTGGAAAATCTATTAGAAAAACTGCTGAAACAGTTAACTTGAGTCGTTCAACAGTTTTCAATATCATTAAACGATATAAAAAGAATCATATGATTCAGGATAAAAGAAGACCTGGCCGACCATCAAAGCTATCCAATGGAATAAAGCGAATTATCGTTCGAAATATTAAAAAAAATCCAAGAATTAGTGCTTCAAAAGTTGTTGCTGACTTACAAGCATTATATGGAATAATTGTTAATCCTGAGACTATTAGAAGGGTAATTCGATCTGCTGGATATCACGGTAGAGTAGCCAGGAAAAAATTCTTCGTAAGTGAAAAGAATAGAAAACTCAGACTAGCTTTCGCAAAATCAACATAAATAAGAATTCTGATTACTGGAATAAAGTTATATTTGCTGATGAGAGTAAATTTAATATATTTGGTTCTGACGGTAGAATCTTGGTGTGGAGAAAACCCAGGGAAGAATTTCGCAAACAGAACTTGGTACCAACAGTAAAACATGGTGGAGGAGGAGTTATGGTATGGGGGTGTATGTCGTCCGCTGGAGTTGGTAATCTTGTTTTTATTGACAGTATAATGGATCAGTACAAGTATATTGATATTTTAAAGCAAAATTTGAAATCTTCAGCACGAAAATTGAACCTTCATAACGATTTTAAATTCTACCAGGACAATGACCCCAAGCACACTGCTCTGAACGTTAAACTCTGACTGCTATATAACTGTCCTGAAATAATAAAAACACCACCACAATCTTCAGACTTAAATCCCATAGAGAATATTTGGCAAGAATTGGAATCAAGAATTCGCAAACACACAATTTCTTCAAAACAACAACTAAAATCGGTGCTTCAAGAAGAATGGGGTAAAATCACTCCAGAAATCACAAAAAAATTAGTCGAATCCATCCCAAAAAGATTAAATCATGTTTTAAAAGTAAAAGGAAATCCAACAAAATATTAAAACCTTTTAAAAAGTAAAATTTTTGGATAAATATTTGATGGAAAAGTAAGTGTCCCATCACTTATGTGAGCCATTTTTTGCTCCGTTCTGAACAATTGTATTTTTACTAAATTAATATTTTAATATTTTGACAAAATGTATGTTATGTAATAATTGTTACTAACTTTAAATATGAAACACACCCAAAAAATTTTTGCACATGTTTGTTTATTTATTTTATTGCAGTTTCTTTTTATAAAGCACAAGTGTCCCATCACTTTTGTGAGACACTGTACATAATTCACTTTTATATTTTAACAGAATAATAAGTTTACTATAATTCGTTACTCATGCTATGGCCAGTATACACGATACACGTCGAGCCACAATGCCT
Organism: Maratus michaelseni; assembly: GCA_963931845.1. NCBI lineage: Eukaryota > Metazoa > Arthropoda > Arachnida > Araneae > Salticidae > Maratus > Maratus michaelseni. Next base: position 76,317,700 of record OZ007591.1, on the reverse strand, counting down.
TTATCATTATCTTTTTACGCGTAAAAGTTTCGCTACGGTACTCCATTGTGAAGTTTTGTAATTTTTGAAATCTAATATTTGAAAAACGACATAATCATTAGATTTGAAATTTATATCAAGAAAAATACAATTTTTTACCATTCTAACGCAGTTTGTAAAACAATTTTGTGACAAATACTTTTCGAGTTATTAATTTTTTAAGTAACTTCAAATGTTTCATTTTCCGAGATTAATCTGTGGCAACGATGGATTGCTGTGACTTTTCATAAACATGAAAAATGATAGAGATTGAAAGAATAAGCCACCCTGTGTGTGGCTAATAAACCGCTCTCATACGGTTAACATTAATTTGTGAGTTTTTTCGAGTAAATAGTGCAGGCTCTGAAGTGTCGTAACTCGTCTTGTAAACGATCTTTTGTCTGACAGTGAATTTTTAAATATTCAGTTTCTTCAAAAATAGATGTTTGTACATTTCTAATTTTGCCGGTTGCAATAATAAGTGAATAATTTATTTGCGTTATTCTCTCTTAAATAAAATTAACGAATAAAAACTTTCTATATTTGCGGTCAATAAAGACATTGTCTGTTGCCCAGCTTTTCGACAAAATGATTAAATACAAACACTACGCATGATAATTTTGGAAGTAACCTTATTTATCTCAATCCGTAGGCGTTTTTTGGGTCTGACAGAGTGAAGGCAAAAGTTTTGTCCGTCTGAATATAAGTAGTTTTTCTTTTGTTTTGTTCGCCTATTTAACCCTGAGATTTTCTTTTTTTTTCGGTCGGTATTCCCCTGTCATCTTTTAGTCCAACTCTTTTAATTTAGACATAATTGTATGAGTTGTTGAAGGTTTCTCAGCTTTGTCGCAATTCTGTACGCCCATTAAGAATATTTGTTGCGCCTCCGCTCCGTTTAAGCAATTATTTATGTGACAAGCATGGGAGTTGTTCTCCGCCAATCGCAATTTGACGCACTTTAGATAATAGTTAAAATTACCAGCTCCGCTCTGTACGGAGAAAACAATAAATGTAAAATTCGGCAAATATCTGAATTATTGTCAAAACGCTAATTGAGGCCGATTGTTGGGAATTAATTGGCTTTTCGCCTGTCTTGTCTATAACACTGGTCGCAAAATCAATCGATTGTTGATTTTCTCTGTTCTATTTTTTTCTTTAACTGAGAAAAAGACAAAAAAAAAAAACATATGAAATCGTTTATAGGCGCCGACTTAACGGGAGCGACAGGTGCGAACTTCCACCCCATCAAGCAAACTCCCTCCACTAATTTTAAAATGTTTTTTTCTTTTTTTTTTAAAATAAATCGCAGTGATTAATTAGAACAACAAACTTTTTTAAATTAGAGGTTTAAGTATGCCTGGTTGCCTGTTTCGCACGCGTGAAGTCTTTGCCTATGAAATCGTTAGGCAATAAATTTCCGTTTTACAGCAGGCATGTTTATATGAACAGAATATTCACATATGGGCAGTGTTGAATTCAAATATATTTTTCCCGGGAGGGATTGCAGAAGCTTCAGGGAGGGGGAACTTCAGAATGTTTAAGGGGTGGGGATTTGCACTTCTTGACCATACACAAAGTACTGAATGCAAACTCTTGCAGAGAAGGGACATTTTGCCTTCCCCCTCCCCCTAAATAACTGCATATTATATATTTGTTTGTTAGAACATAACAATGATTAAAATCATCCCATGGACTTTAAAAACTTTCAATTGATTCCTCTTTCTTGTTCATTCATTCAGTTTTCACATAAAGTACAAAATTATAATAAAGTTTTAAGTGATTGCAACTTTCCCTATTATCTTATATTGATGCCTAATCGTTACTTAAAAACATAATCGTTGCATTGCGTTGAATTTTGAACTCAATTCTCAGTAAACTATAAGCAATTTTTATTTAATTTTTTTTTTAATCAAAATGTTTACGAAAACACAGCAGTACCGTAATTTGCCAAAATGGAATGAAAGATTTTCTGATTAACACCACATTCGTTTTGACTGAGTTTTCGGGTAGATAAAAGGAATTTTACAACGCAAATAATATATCTGATTGTTCTTTTCAAGTGAAAAAAAATTAAGAAAAAAGAAAAACCGCAATTTTGACTTTCGACATTCTACATTAATATGCGTTTAACGGCGTTACACAATACTTATGTAATCTCTGAATTCAGTCATAAGCAACACTTAAGATTCTCAGGGTCTCAAAGACAAAAAACATAATATGGTGTTATGTTTTGTTTAAAATCATTTTAATATTCGTATTTTCTAAACATAACAATGCCGGTGTTAAGAAAAAATTATATTAGGATTTCCTCTTTACCAATTATCTCATCAGTAGAATTCCTGTTGGCCATGAAATAATAAATGTGTTTGACTAAGTACCATGCTAAATTGAACACTATTCAAGTTTAAGAAAATTAACCTTGAATGATAGACAAGGTTATTTGACTGAGTGTATTATCAACTAACTACATCCTTAGATGAAGATGCTTGATAGTTATAAAAAAAGAAAAAATGACAGTATATTTAATGTTAATAGATTTTCATCATTTTCAAATATATATTTTTAAAAGAATTGTTGGATACATTTTCTTTATTTGTCTGTCAATTTATTCTTGCTTCTTGCATTTTTGTGCGTTTGTTAATTAAGTAAGACTGCAATACTTTTCAGAAAATTTTAAGAATTAATTTTTAAATTCCTGTTCTAACTTTGATGTTCGCCAGGATTTGGAAAACGGTTTCGAGTCGTGTATATTGGTCTATTTAGTCATAGTGGAGAAAACTGACCTCAGTTCTTGCATTTTTGTGTATTTGTTAATTAAATGAGACTGCAATACTTTTCATAAAATTTTAACCCCTGTTCTAACTTTGATGTTCGCCAGGATTTGGAAAACGGTTTCGAGTCGTGTATATTGGTCTATTTAGTCATAGTGGAGAAAACTGACCTCAGTTCTTGCATTTTTGTGTATTTGTTAATTAAATGAGACTGCAATACTTTTCATAAAATTTTAACCCCTGTTCTAACTTTGATGTTCGCCAGGATTTGGAAAACGGTTTCGAGTCGTGTATATTGGTCTATTTAGTCATAGTGGAGAAAACTGACCTCAGTTCTTGCATTTTTGTGTATTTGTTAATTAAATGAGACTGCAATACTTTTCATAAAATTTTAACCCCTGTTCTAACTTTGATGTTCGCCAGGATTTGGAAAACGGTTTCGAGTCGTGTATATTGGTCTATTTAGTCATAGTGGAGAAAACTGACCTCAGTTCTTGCATTTTTGTGTATTTGTTAATTAAATGAGACTGCAATACTTTTCATAAAATTTTAACCCCTGTTCTAACTTTGATGTTCACAGAGGATTGGAAAACGGTTTCGAGTCGTGTATATTGGTCTATTTAGTCATAGTGGAGAAAACTGACCTCAGCTCTTGCATTTTTAAGTATTTGTTAATTAAATGAGACTGCAATACTTTTCAGAAAATTTTAAGAATTAATTTTTAAATCCCTTTTTTAACTTGTTCGCAGGGGTTTATAAAACGGTTTCAAATCATATGCATTGGTCTGTTTAGTTTAGTCATAGTAAACAGAAATTGGCTGCAGTCCTGCGCAAGTCGGGTCATATTTGACTCCAACTATAAATATTTGAACCCGAACCTGAAATAGAAGAAAATTAATCCTTATTTTAATACAATTACGGAAAAATAGCCTACAATTATATATATATCTCCAATAACAATTTTATCTTTTATGTAGATAAATGAACAAAGACTCATTAATGTTCAAATACATAGTTTTTTTCGTCTGAAAAAATATTCTAGATTTTTGGAAAAATCGGGTCATCCCTACCCCTTCCCACAAGAGTGAAATCCCAAACCTAAACTGTCCCGAATCCAAACATTTAAAGTCAATCCGATCCGAACCCCATATGTAATGAGAAAAAAAATAAATAGCTTCAATCCGACCCGAACCCCATAAGTAACGAGAAAAAAATAGCTTCAATCCTACCCGAAAGGAACCGCGGGTTCGATTAAAATCGGGTTATACGACCCGATTCAAGACTCTAACCATAGCCGACAACACTAATACATAAACAAACAAATCAAGAAACTTTAATGAATTAAATGATTTTAAAATAATAGGAAATATTTTTAGTATAAAACAGACACATTAGTATAAAACTAAACATTGTACGCTGTAAAAAATTTCCGAACCAGACTAAACAAAATTTTGATGTTGAAGTATCAGAAACCATTACAATTTTACCATATATTGGTATTTTGCATGAAACATGAAATGACATAATATTGAACTATTATTTTATTTGAAGTTGAACAATTAACTTTTAAAATGCTGAAACACGAACTGGTAAAATGTTGAAGAATAAACTTGCAAAATATTGAACCCTAAAATGTCTTAACATATTTTTAAATGACGCCATTGGTCGCGTGTGAGCGTTTCTCTCGCACTATCCTCTCCCATTGTACACTGCAAAAAATAATTGTTGATTTTACAGTATAAAACTGGCACCCAGCTGCCAGTATTATACCGTAAAATTAACAGTATTAAACAGTAAAATAAGCAGTAAATGCGCGGTAGCGTGTTACTGCTTGCACGGCAGCGTATTACTGCTTATTTTACTGTTTAATACTGTTAATTTTACGGTATAATACTGGCAGCTGGGTGCCAGTTTTATACTGTAAAATCAACAATTATTTTTTGCAGTGTATAAGCAATGCACGGAATGAAAATAGTTATAAATTCTTCCTTTAGGTGAAATGCAATATAATTTATTATTTAAAAGGGAAAAAGGGGAAGTTGAAGATTGTTTCTAAGTTAAATACACATTTTTAAAGCTTAGCGTCAGAGAAATGTCCATGGCGCGAACAACGACTGTGGGAACCATTTGGGGGAGGCTAGGGCAAAGGGATGGACAGTTAGTTGCCTTCCTCAATGAATTTTATATTTCAGAGTTCGACAGTCATTACAGGTAAGACCAAAAACATTTTTTATAAATTCCACAAAACCTACAATAACTGCTCAGATTTAATTCAAATAGAAACCTTAACATTAAATAAACACTTTAACCACAGAAATTAATAATTATCAATGATATTTGTTAAAGCCCTGCTGTTGCAATATTCTCAGAGTGAGGCCCATTTATCATTAATGAGTACTTTGGCTAATTTAAAAAAAATACAATTGTATCAATTCTTTTCAGCTGTTCATAACGTGATCAAAAGAAAGTTAAAGAGAAAATAAAAAGGTCACAATGAATTCAATTACGACATCAGCATCATTCGTTACTTTTTTTTAGGATAAAGAGATTCAATAAATTGAAATGACAACACTATTTTTGTAAATTGCTGATAGTATTAATAGGCTGTATAATAACACTAATTATTAAGATAAAAAACAAAAACATAATGTGAAACTTAAAATAGTAAATAAATAAATAAATAAATAAATAAATGAAAATACCGCTTAAGATACTTTCTCATCTTCTTAATATTTGTACACGGATTATTCACAACTTATCTATATTTTACAACTTATCTATACACATATCTATATTTTAAAACTAAACCAAAATTCGTTTCTGTTTTACCCACAAAAAGATTTCATTTTGGAAAAGTATCTTTTTACAACTTAAAAGAAAAAAGGCTTTAATACATGCAAATTAAGGTTCAGAATGCATACATCTGAAGTATATTATCCATCCGTCACAAAGAATAATGTATAATGTATAATAATAATATATAACAATTAAAATAAAAATATTTTGAGTAATCATGCGCTCATGCTTCCATATCGCATTTAGCAACAAATAGTAACTAATTCCTTCAATTGCTTTTAATTCTCAAAAACTGATCCTTTTTATTGAAATTGATAAAGTTCTCTATTTATAAAGCGTACTTTAATTTAATACCATTAAAACCAGTAAAAAAAACGTACTTTTAACCCTAAAAAGATTTCATACATGAATGTTTTGGAAAAAGTATTTTTTTACAATTTAAAAGAAACAGAAGGCTTTAATACATACAAATTAAGGTTCAGAATGCATACATCTGCACAAAGAATAATGTATAATGTACTAGCGGCCCTCCCTCGCTTTGCTTCAGGTTAACCTTGAAAACCTTCATCTCTTTGTGTTTTCTGTAGACCTTTTTAATGTGTACAATAATTAGTACATTATTTTGATAAATCTTGTAGGGTTCAGCCTGCGTTTGCAATGTATAAGCGGAAAAAATGAAATTATTTACGACATCACATTAAAAACCTCAAAAATAACAGTATTTCTCCACTATTTAATGGATATACATATAAACCTTCCTCTTGAATCACTCTATCTATTAAAAAAAACCGCATCAAAATCCGTTGCGTAGTTTTAAAGATTTAAGCGTACATAGGGATATAGGGACAGAAAAAGCGACTTTGTTTTATACTATGTAGTGATTTATCTGAAATTACAAAGCAAAACATATGGTTATTATACATATAAACCTTCCTCTTGAATCACTCTATCTATTAAAAAAAACCGCATCAAAATCCGTTGCGTAGTTTTAAAGATTTAAGCGTACATAGGGATATAGGGACAGAAAAAGCGACTTTGTTTTATACTATGTAGTGATTTATCTGAAATTACAAAGCAAAACATATGGTTATTATACATATAAACCTTCCTCTTGAATCACTCTATCTATTAAAAAAAACCGCATCAAAATCCGTTGCGTAGTTTTAAAAATTTAAGCGTACATAGGGATATAGGGACAGAAAAAGCGACTTTGTTTTATACTATGTAGTGATTTATCTGAAATTACAAAGCAAAACATATGGTTATTATACATATAAACCTTCCTCTTGAATCACTCTATCTATTAAAAAAAACCGCATCAAAATCCGTTGCGTAGTTTTAAAGATTTAAGCGTACATAGGGATATAGGGACAGAAAAAGCGACTTTGTTTTATACTATGTAGTGATAATAATAATGTATAATAATTAAAATAAAAATATTTTGAGTAATCGTGCGCTCATGCTTCCACATCGCTTTTAGCAACAAATAGTAACTAATTCCTTCAATTGCTTTTAATTCTCAAAAACTGATCCTTTTTATTGAAATTGATAAAGTTCTCTATTTATAAAGCGTACTTTAATTTAATACCATTAAAACCAGTAAAAAAAACGTACTTTTAACCCTAAAAAGATTTCATAGATGAATGTTTTGGAAAAAGTATTTTTTTACAATTTAAAAGAAACAGAAGGCTTTAATACATACAAATTAAGGTTCAGAATGCATACATCTGCACAAAGAATAATGTATAATGTACTAGCGGCCCTCCCTCGCTTTGCTTCAGGTTAACCTTGAAAACCTTCATCTCTTTGTGTTTTCTGTAGACCTTTTTAATGTGTACAATAATTAGTACATTATTTTGATAAATCTTGTAGGGTTCAGCCTGCGTTTGCAATGTATAAGCGGAAAAAATGAAATTATTTACGACATCACATTAAAAACCTCAAAAATAACAGTATTTCTCCACTATTTAATGGATATACATATAAACCTTCCTCTTGAATCACTCTATCTATTAAAAAAAACCGCATCAAAATCCGTTGCGTAGTTTTAAAGATTTAAGCGTACATAGGGATATAGGGACAGAAAAAGCGACTTTGTTTTATACTATGTAGTGATTTATCTGAAATTACAAAGCAAAACGGTTATTATACATATAAACCTTCCTCTTGAATCACTCTATCTATTAAAAAAAACCGCATCAAAATCCGTTGCGTAGTTTTAAAGATTTAAGCGTACATAGGGATATAGGGACAGAAAAAGCGACTTTGTTTTATACTATGTAGTGATTTATCTGAAATTACAAAGCAAAACATATGGTTATTATACATATAAACCTTCCTCTTGAATCACTCTATCTATTAAAAAAAACCGCATCAAAATCCGTTGCGTAGTTTTAAAGATTTAAGCGTACATAGGGATATAGGGACAGAAAAAGCGACTTTGTTTTATACTATGTAGTGATTTATCTGAAATTACAAAGCAAAACATATGGTTATTATACATATAAACCTTCCTCTTGAATCACTCTATCTATTAAAAAAAACCGCATCAAAATCCGTTGCGTAGTTTTAAAGATTTAAGCGTACATAGGGATATAGGGACAGAAAAAGCGACTTTGTTTTATACTATGTAGTGATAATAATAATGTATAATAATTAAAATAAAAATATTTTGAGTAATCATGCGCTCATGCTTCCACATCGCTTTTAGCAACAAATAGTAACTAATTCCTTCAATTGCTTTTAATTCTCAAAAACTGATCCTTTTTATTGAAATTGATAAAGTTCTCTATTTATAAAGCGTACTTTAATTTAATACCATTAAAACCAGTAAAAAAACGTACTTTTATCCCTAAAAAGATTTCATACATGAATGTTTTGGAAAAAGTATTTTTTTACAACTTAAAAGAAACAAAAGGCTTTAATACATGCAAATTAAGGTTCAGAAGTGAAGGTCTAAGTGTCTGCTTTCCAAGATAAATAACGCGCGAAAAATTATGATTTATTTTCAATAGTCTTATGATCTCGTAAAAATATAAATATATTTAAGCTTATACCTTTGAAAAAAAGTACTAAAAGTGAAGTATGCTTTTTTATAACGCGTAGCTTTAGTGTTTAATTTTACATATTCGTAAAATCATAAAGTTCAACTTCTTCGTTTCGAAAAAGAAGAACAAGTTGGAAATTGTACGTCAAACGTGACAAATAAGGTGCGTTCGTACTATAGCTAGTTATATAAATATTCAGATCTTGATGATTTTTAATTCTGCGAAATGAATTATATCGTCTGCAGATTCATTTCTGTCATAAAATAAGTATCTCGATCGCTTGACGATTAAACCTCGGAAGCTCCTATAACAAGAAAGCACCGATTAAAAAAAAAAAAAAAAAATCAAATTTCTTAATACATGTTTTTATTAATATTTTCTAAAGTTTTGATTCGATTTTCATAAAATTTGAAATGTCTCGACAAAATTCTGCAAAGATAATATATCTTTAATTTCAAACCATTCGGTTGGGTAGTTTTTGCGTTGTTATATGCGGACAGACGGACGGACCAGACGACGACAATAGGTGCTACGTATTTATATAATTACGAACGCACCTAAAAACAGATCGATTAAAGATTCCCTCTTATGTTTCACTTTATGAAAACAAGCAAATATTTCAATTTTCTATGAACTTGAGAATTTAAATTTTTTTGTCAAGTGCATTTACACCCTAAAGACGAAATAGAAATAACTTTCACTAGGAAAAGTTCCAGCAGCATGCTGAACCTGTTTTGGGAAGCTTAATGAAGAACATCTTGATAGTAAAAGCAGCAAAACAGAATCCCCTCTCTTACTCATCGGCCGCCGATAGTTTTCTTCCAGCTCGTAGAATTTTTGAAGGGATGCCACGAAATTCTACTCACGTAAATCAGTTATGTAGTAGAAAAATAATCATAGCGTTTTCTTTTTTTCTTCTACGATAAAGAGAAGAAAAAAAAGTCCTCTGCGATAAGAATAAGTTTTAAAGTATCGGTTACTTGACTCAGCCAGTTATGTGAACTTAATTACATAAAATGGAACGAAATTTTCTAAATTTCTATAACTAAATTCTGGGATTAGCAATAGTATTTCTGATGCTTTTAAAAATTTTTGATTAAAGATAGTTTCTGTATGATTAATATATGGATACAAATCAACAAGACCAAATTACAGCTTAGGACGAGAGTTCTGAAGAGAAAAATTCGTCCTTTGCGATAAAAATAAGTTTTATATAGTATCGGTTACTTGACTCAGCGAGCTATGTGAACATAATTACGTAAAATGGAATGAAATTTTCCAAATTTCTATAACTAAAGTCATAGAATTTCTGAGGTTTTTAAAGTTGTTTTTATTAAAGATAGTACTTTTATGATTAATATATGAATAAGATAATTTGTGAAGATAAGTGAACAGATGTAATATACTCATTCATATTAAAATATATAGTCTTTTCATCTGAATGAATATTCGGTTCTTACTTTTGAAAAATAGGGTATACCCGAACCCGATTAAATTATAGCTAATCAGAAACACAACAACAACAAAAACATGAAGTGCAAATGCGATGTCGGGAAAATGGAGTTATTGTACTCGATGCAGGATTGTACTTAGGGCTCTCTACTGGAATATAATCCACTTGGAAAAGCCTTGGGATTTGAATTAAAATTAGATCGTAAACTCAAATTTACTCAAACTGTGAACTGCAAAAATTTTATCTTCGGTCTTCATTTTTACTAAATCCAACAACAAAAACATGAAGTGCAAATGCGATATTGGGAAAATAAAGATATTGTACTCGATGCAGGATTGTACTTAGGGCTCTCTACTGGAATATAATCCACTTGGAAAAGCCTTGGGATTTGAATTAAAATTAAATCGTAAACTCAAATTTACTCAAACTGTGAACTGCAAAAATTTTATCTTCGGTCTTCATTTCTACTAAATCCAGTCCTGGCATGAAATAATTTTTAAGAAGTTACGCGCACTGCATCAAACGTCTTAGATCTTTGGATCCATCTTAAAGCCTTGGAATTGGATTAAATTAAATCGTAAACTCAAATTTACTCAAATTGTGACTTGCAAAAATTTTATCTTAGGTTTTCATTTGTACTAAATCTAGTCCTGGCATGGAAGAATTTTTAAGAAGTTACGCGCACTACATTAAACATCTTAGATCTTTGGATCTATTTTAAAGCTTTTGAAATTGGATTAAAATTAAATCGTAAACTCAAATTTACTCAAACTATGACCTACAAAAATTTTATCTTTGGTCTTCATTTTTACTAAATCCAGTCTTGGCATTGAAGAATTTTTAAGAAGTTATACGTACTACATTAAACATCTCAGATACAGAATCTAGGGGCGTAGGAAAGCCCTCCCCCATTCAAAATCAAGACAGTTCGTTAAGCCGCCTGAGATGCCTCAAAGACTGTTATTTTCTGCCTTGATTTTGATCATTAATAATTCATCAGGGATATGTGGAGATGTATAGCATAGAGATGAGTTCGGGTTCTTTTTTTCCAGAGCCCGAGCTCACCCGAGTCCGACGATTTGAAACCCAAGACCGAAAAATTTTGTGTCTTCAGAGCTCGAGCCCGATAGCAAAAGTACGCAGTACAAAATTGTTAACAACATTTTCAAATTTGTTTCAAAATTAATTTTCTCATTTAAAAATATTTTCTTACATTGAAATAAGTATTAGACTTAAATACTCCCTCATGACAACGTTTCGTGTTTTTCATGTATCTGAAAATCTGTAAAATTAGCTGTTTAATTATACCCAACTAGTGGCAGAAATCTGCGAACATCTCGAATATTATTCTTTTAAAATATCATTGTACAACTATGGCAGAATGACATGAATTCTACCTAATGAGTTCAACCTATATTCTAATGAAAAACACATGTTTTTCAAACATATATTAACTATTTGAAAAACTGTGTGTGCTAAAATATTATAAGAATATATATATATATTTTTTTGTATTTTTGAAGTCAAATAGTAATGATAATGAATAGTAGAACGGAATAAAGATACGTATGGAACGAGATGAAACATTTTTTTCCCTACTAAAACATTTATATATCTTTTTATTATTTCCCCCCACAATCTAGTCAAGATCATATAGAGGAAAACACAGATTATTTTTCGCAAGAAAATAAAAAATCGTGCATAGCAAGGTTAAGAAACAAACGTCCTCATTATTATTATATTGGGTCATTCGGAAAGTTCTGCGGTTTTTCAAAACGAAGCGCAGTTTCGTCTAGTTATTTTGCTACTGCTGATAAGAAGTGACCTTGAATGACCCAGATATAAACATTCGGTCTTTTCTGCTTGCGCTGCATAATTTCAGTGCAGTGCTAAGAATGGAGAACCAAAAAAGTTCATTTTCGTCATAGTATGCTTTTTTATTTCAAGAAAAGTAAAAATGCTAGTCAGACTGCTCGTAAAATTTGTGCTGTATACGGACCAAATGCTGTTTCAAATGACGGTTCAGTCATTCGGACGAACATCATCTGTAAAAGGAGGACCTCTTAAAAGAAGCTATCGTTGAAAATCCACGTTACATAGATCAGGAGCCATCACACAGACTAAATATTCCAAAAGGTACAATGTATCATCATTTGATAGCTTCTTTTAAGAGGTCCCCTTTTACGTATGATGATGGTCATCTGGAGCGGGCATTATCTTCGAGGCTGAAATTTAAGCGCTTGAACTTCTCAAACCACCTTCGAACTGTATCATTTGAAACCGCACTTTGTCCATGTACATCACAAATTTTACGAGTAGTCTGACGAGCATTTTTACCTTTCTTAAAATAAATTTATAGGATGAAAATGAAATTTTTGGTTCTCCGTTCTTAGCACAGCAGTGAAATAAAAATTATGCCACAACACAAACAAGAATTATGCTGCGCAAGCAGAAAAGACCGAATTTACATGTCTGAGTCATTCAAGGTCACTCCTTATCAGCAGAAGCAACACATAACAAGACGAAATCGCGCTTCGATTTGAAACTAGTCGTTGGAGGCCACCGTAATATTTATCCATCATGGATATGCCTAATATAAAGTATGAAAATAAAACATGTGCAAACTATTGATAAAATGCATTGCAATTCGAATAAAATCGTGGCTTGATGACGTCATAAACTTTAAATGCTCTATAACTCCAAAATTGTTAATTATATTAACTAACTGTTTACTACGTCGGGTTAAGCGTCTCATTTCCAATTAAAATATATCTTTGTATTGAAATTTGAATGAAATACAGAGTAATGAAAAATCGAAGAGTGTGGAAAATATAATTACAAATATCTCGGCAACTCATTATCCGATCGACTTCATTCTTTATGCAAAATTTATGTTTTTTTATTGTCTTTTATATTCACTCTTTAAAATGAACAATTTCGAAAAATTTTATATACCTTTTATCAGAACTAATATTTCGAGAGTCCGAAAAAATATTTCCGGATAATCGAGGTTACTGAAATTCAATAAGCTTCTTCCCATTATTACATACTAAGTACATACGAAATTTCAAGTCTCTATTTCAATTTGTTCGGGAGATAGAACGTTTACAGACAGACACACAAACAGACAGACGGATGGCAAAATTTTTTTTCTAAAAATGTTTTTCGGAATCTCCAGTGTCTGAAACGTGTAAATCTGTCAATTTTTTTTTTCGATTTTCAAAATAATTACAACACTTATCCTATACTACGTATGATGGGTAAGTAAAAATGCAGAACTTTCCGGATGACCCAATATAAGAAATGTAATTAATTTCTTGACGAGATAAAGCATCAGCACATGTTAATTTTTTGCGGTTTTGTTAATCATCTGATTAATTCAAATATGATGAAATGGGAAATAATCATCAAAGGAATACCCAGATGCTTTAATAAAAACATTTGAATTCTAATTTGAATTTCGTAATTTTTAACAATCTATATGGGATGCAATTTGATTTTTGTTTTTTAAAATAAAGTATATTAACTGAAGAAATATATGTATTTATGTGTGCTTATATGTGAAAATATTAAATGTTAAATGATAATAAATGATATATATGTATTATGTATAATTGATAATAATATAAATGATAATATAATAAATGATAACATGTGGAAAAATACGTAAAAATGTGTTTATATGTAACGTAATTTTATTCCTCATAAAATAAGGTATATTATTAAGGGGGAAAAAATGCAGGTCGGTTGTTTATTTTCTCAATTTCTTTTACTTGCAGTTTATTTTATTCTTTGTTGTTATTCTATTTTTAATAATATTTTTTCTTTATTCTAGGTAAGTAAATTCAGTTTTGAAATCAATCAAATATGTTTTCAAGTTTATTGCAAAGGTAGGTGAATTATGAAATGTTTTTATATGCGTATCTTTTTTGCTGCATTTTCTCGAATGAAATTTGTTTCTTTTATAATATTTCAAATATAGTTAACATTCCTAAAATGAAAGCTTTTACTGCCTATATTATCAAGCAAAGTCATGTTCGTGAGTAACTCTGACTTTATATTTTTATTTATCAATATATTGACGGTGGCAATGACCGACCAATAAATTTCGCTTTTATTACATTTGTTTTAACTCCTACGTATCGCACAATTTCAATTTTTACACCATCAAAGAAGAAAAAAAAAGTACTTTCTAATGCAATTTGTTCGAAAACTGTATCTTAATTTATATTTGTTTTCTTTATGGTTTTTAGAATAATTTTCAAGCATGATTTAAAAATAAATCCATCTCTATCGCATGCAAACCGATTACGAAAGATTATAAAAATATAAATCGTTCAGCAGTCGTTATTTCTGATTGATATTCCATAATGAAATTAAAATTCCATCAATCAAAATAATAATAATAATATAAATAAAACTCAAATTTGACATATATGTAATCGAACCGCACTCTTAAGCACTATTCGGAATCAAAAGTAGCGAAATCTTTGTCAATTGCTTTGATTCATTCCTGGGATGCGGCTAATGCGAAAGTGTCGTTTTTAATAAATATCAAAACTTTATTTGAATGCATAATTGATATTTTTCATATACAAATGCTCTTTGATGCTGTTAGTGGGCAATTCAAATATATATTTATTGAATGCATACTACAAAGAAAAAGAAAAAAAAAGTGGGTAAGTGTGATCTAAGATCGCACAAAGGGTTTCGTTTAATATTCCTTTCAAAACACTTTATCCTTTCTTTAATAAATCGAAATAAATTTCATGTTTTTGGAGTTTCAATCATGAAGAAGTTTCCATTAATATTTTTATAAACTTTCTCACGTTTCAAATAGGTGATCTGAATTTTAAAATTTATAAAAGTAGCATTATTCATGCGTTTCTTTTTATTACACCTGCTTTTTGACTGTATCCTAGCGCTCATCCCCAAAACTTTTGATTGATTTATCTTTCTCTCTCTCCCTCTCTCTCTCTCTCTCTTTTTTTTTTTTTTTTTTTTTTTTTTTTGGCTCAAAATACTTTTAGTTCCACTCCTCTATGCAGTAGACCTGGCAACAAACACTTTGCCAAATGATTTTTACATCCCGGGTTACAGGAAGGAAAAGAATTCCACACGAGCACGTTGCGTGGTGACGTCAGAATAAAAACGCGTGGCCTAGGTTTATAAATGGTGAATTGACAGAACTTTGGTTTTGTTGTTCCTTCGATTTACAGCTTTTATTTTGAATAAAGGTGGCGAACTTTCGGACAAAAGAGGGAGTTTGGTCTGGAGAACCCATTATTTTACCGGATTTGGCAGAGGTCGCGGATTTTGATTACCATTCGAAAAATAATTTCCGGCAACATAAAATTTTTGTCCGTGTTCGATTGATTCTCGGATTGGACTTTCAATATAAAAGGACCTAGTTTGGCATTCCAAAAATTTGTACCGTTTCACCTAATCGGTTTTAATTTTATTTTCTTTATTAGAGAGCTGTACAATCGGGCCTCCGAAAAAGAAAGAGGCGGGGGGGGGGGGGGATGCTCTATACATTTTAATTACAAAATTGTCACAGAAGAAAGGAAGAGGGGTAAACACGTTTAAGGGACCGGCTTCATATTGAAATAGTATAACAAAGTTGAAACGTATAATATTAGGGAACTAACAATCTCACAATTCTTACAAAGCAAATCTTACAATTTATAATATTCGAAAAAATTATAAATTGTAATCTATAAATCTTTGAAAAAAAAATTAATTTTTAGAAGCTTTTAATATGTGAATACAAAATTTCAGCTCAATCCGATAAACAACAAAAGTTCTAGATACGTAAATTTTGAGTTATACTTAAAGAACAATCATCAGTTTGAAGATTAATCGTTGATAAAAGACTAATTTCATTGAAAAATTACATAACAGTGGTGTTATATTTGTTAGAATTTTTTAATAATTTAGTTAGCCTTTTTCTAACACAAACGATACTTACTATTAAAAAGTATTTATACTTAACTTTGAAATTGCGAATTTTACTGCTGAAACCATACCCTAAATTAACCTAATTTTAAATATTGAATATCTCTGGAACTAATCATAGAAACTTTGTCCAAATTTACATCTAGGCTAACTTAACGGTCTAAATTCGTATTCTGATGTCAAAATTAGGCGTTCGTATTGACAATATTAAAGTTTGTTATTATTTCAATATGAAGACGGCACTCTAAAGTTACTAATTAATATAAATTGAAAGAAGGCATAATTTCTAATTGAATGGCTATTTTCGTTTTTCTCTTCGAGAGTTTGACGATTAAAAAAACTAGTATTGGGTGTTCTCTCGTTTTCTCTCCATTTTAGGTAGATTTCGTAAGAAATCCTACCTATTACATTCTCCCTTAAGTTGGGATTTTTGAAAAATTTTTGCAGATCTACGACGATTATGACTCCTAGAACCCAAAACCACCACCCAGTTCAAAACTTTATCTACCTATCTGTCTATCTATCTATGTCACTTTTTTATGGACACGATAACTTCAATAATTCTGCACAAATCTCTTCCAAACGGATACATAAAATCAAGGGGCATAAAATCTCGGTCAAGTTCGTTAATGAGCAAAATCGAACCAGGGGGGGGGGGGGGGCTTTTTGTGAAAACAGAAAAAAACCCATAACTGCTTAATTATGATACGTATCGAGTATCTGTTTAAAGTTATTATTACTTCTAGGAAAAGGGCCGAAAATTTATGTATGACAGATTTTTGATATTATTAAAAATGACCCTAAGGGGGAAAAGTGGGGGGGGGGGGTTAGAAGAAAAAAATTCATAACTTCGTCAATTCACAAGATATCAAATCCGCTTAAATTCATTATAAATCCTCTTAATATTATCTAAATATTTTATATTGACAAGTTTTTTATAAGACCAACCCTTATAGTAAAAAAAAAAATCCCTGCCGGCTCCGGCTGCAAAGAAGTTAGATTTCGAAATGGGCGGTCCCAACTGCGGCATCATAGCAAAAATATAATTTTTTCCGCAATTCCCAACAAACAGGCACCCCACGGTCTGCGTCTTCGAAATCTACCTGTGCCTGTAGGCCGAGCCATCAGGAATTTTCTTTTTAACGCAAATTTCTAAAGCTGTATGAATGTGGAATAGTATGGTTATTTTAGCGGAAAACAAATATTTTAAGACATTAACGATAAATTAGTAAATAAACGAACAAAAGAAAACATATTTTCAGGGCAGAAAAATATTTTTTGAATGCCTCATTTCTATTGTTTGCAATTTGAATGTTTCAAATTCATCCGGCGGTCGACAGGCATTTTGCAAACTGAAGCTTTGATGCCATATTCTAAGCCTGTTTTACAGCACTGAAGTTAACCCTTTCATGACGAGCCTCCCGTAAAAAATGTTTAATCTTTTATCACTAGTAATTCCAAATATAATTTTTTGGTTAATTTATTCGCAGATGTTATGTGATCAACTAAACGAAATTTAATATTAAAAATTAAAAAAAAAAATTTTTTAAATAATTTTTTTTTTTTTTTACCTCGGTCATTGCATGTTTGTCTTCGAACAACGTGCGGCTCTTGTCATCTGAGGAAGCAGCTGCATTAGATTCCGTTCCAAAACAATCCTATGTAAGTGTGTGTCAGCTCCACGCAAACATGATTTTTCTAAGCAGAAGTTAATGTTTTTATAACAATAATTATAGAAAATAATGATAATAACTTTTAATTATTGTGCAAAATGCTTCGGATATGATATATTTATGGACCATAATAGTAAGAAAAAGATCAGCGTTTACCTCGTAAATATTCCTACAGATAGAAATCGGGATTGTGGGATGTCGGATATTATATTCTGTGTATAAGTCGAGCCCTGAATTTTCTTTGCATTTTGCCAGTTTAAAAAGAAAAATACGGTATGTTTCGAGGAAAATCACAAAATTCAATACAAATCATAATAAAAATCATTTGCATTTTCGAATTATAAAATCGTGCACAGATGGAGAACGAGAATAGTTGAAATGTAAGAGATTTTTTTTCTTTCTTTCAGTGTCCAAATTAATCAGACATTTTATGACCGATTACATAAAAGGCACCAAACACGGCCAATGAACTGAAACCAGACTGTCTGGTCGATAAACCGACAGTTTATAGTTGAAACCCTAAAAACCAATACATTAATGAGAGGGCTTCAAAGCACGACTTTCACAATTTGGAGCCCGAGGCACAT
The DNA here is from genome assembly GCA_963931845.1 of Maratus michaelseni. Classification (NCBI taxonomy): domain Eukaryota; kingdom Metazoa; phylum Arthropoda; class Arachnida; order Araneae; family Salticidae; genus Maratus; species Maratus michaelseni. The sequence continues at coordinate 76,299,397 of OZ007591.1, read as the reverse complement.
CATAAATTTTGGGTTAACTACAAACATTTGCCTGTCAGTCGTATACTTCAGAATGTTTTTAAAGCTGGATAATCGTAACTTTTCATCATTTGTATGTAATTTAGATGGTTATTAACTATTAAAGCTGTTAGTCAGTGAAATCTCAAATTCTCCTCGCTAATGTTACACCTATTGACGTTTAACGCATTCGTATTTTGAAAACATCTCCTCGGGAAATTAATATTTTAAACGTCTTTTTTCTGTGTACTGTTCTTAAAGGATATCTCTCTCTCTCTCTCTCTTTTTTAGTTATCAAAATATTTCTAAAATATTGCTTAATTTTGTGTGAAGTGCTAAAATATCATAACCCAGTTTAGCTAAGATTTTAGCAAATAAAATTATAAATAAAGTATATATTTTAAAATTATTTTGACAAAAAAAAAAAAAAAAAAAAAAAAAACAGAGAGAGAGAGAGAGGGGGGGGGGTGGGTCCTTTAAGAACAGTACACAGAAAACAGAAGTTAAAAATATTAATTTTCTGAAGAGATAGTTTAAAAATACGAATTCTTTATAAGCCAATAGGTTTAACAGTAGCAAGGAGGATCTAAGATCTCGCTGACTAACAGCCTTAATCTGAATAGTTATTAAATCCATATACCCAAACTAATTTTTTTTTACCATTATCTAATAAGTGGCATGACTCAAACGATATCCACAAATGGCTTCAACGTCGAACACTGATATCGCGGAAAGTAATCGATTAGCTCACAGATTCATATAACTATATAAATGTCACTAGAACTAGCAACAGTGGTTGCCGGTAGGCTTTATTGAATGATGGCTGAAATTCTCTCTTACCCAAGATGGCAGTTCCTCTCAACTAATTTCTAGATGTTAGATCTCGTAGAACACGAGTCATGTTTCAAACTCAAAAAGCAGTATAATTAGGTCTTGCAATCCTCACTGAGGTAGGTCTCAACCCAAGATCCACCGATAGCAACTTTCAATCCATCTTGTATACTCTTCAGTATCGACATGCATGCCCTAATTAGTATAAAACTATCCGAAATTAATTAGCGAAAAACACAAACCGTATATTCCATGAACCACAAACTCACTTCAGAAAATTAAAATAAAATGAAGGATAGAGGTCGCTTTTACGCACACTGATTAATATTGACAGAAAGTTCTCACTCAAAAACAAGACACTTTTTATAAGAAAGTAACTATTCGTCTGCAAATGTTTTATATTTACGTAGCACATTCAAAAGTAATTTTTTTAATGTATACGATTCAGTTTAGCTTCAGTGAAAAAGGATTTAAAAGTAATATTAAATAGGTAATTGATATCCGTTTATATTACACATTCACATGTCTGTTGGTTATTCCGAATGAGCCCTTCCAATAATTTTGAAAATGCTATACCTTAGCACAGAAGGCCATAAAAAGGTTTCAAAACACCTCTTTAATGAGTACAAGTTTATATGAATATCAATTTTACGCCGGGAATTTTATTGTGTTGTGTTGACTGATTAAATGTCATTTGCTGTACATTTTTCGAAATTTCGAAAATAATCCAGTTATCATTTCGTGCATATACCATTTTGAAAGACAGTTTCTTTTCGTCTAAAAATACTAAAACGGAAGCTACCAATCATGCCATTGTCTTCCTGAATTTATTCCAGAGAAAGCCGACACTTCCGTATGTTCACCTATACATTATTCTTTCTCAGAAATTGTAAGCGAAAGGCCTATCTTGTATTAGACAAATTGCGAATATTTCAATCCTATTTTTAGCTTTAGAAATTGTTAAAAAGAATTGAATTGTTTTAAAAATTTCTTTTATATTCATAAGAAGAAATTATTGGATTGGTGAAAATTTTTGACTTCCAGTTTTTGATAGCTTTACAATAAACTTTGTCTAAGGCAGAATTGATCGGAACGTGATTGAGAAAATTTTTCGTCATAGACAGTATTCTGTGTTAAATACTCTATATCTATATGGATTAGCCGGGACTTTCCCATTTAGACAGATTTCCGTCTTACACAAAATATGCCTTAGACAAAGTTTACTATACACGTTTATGGATGTCCATAATACCAATTGACTATTTTTTTTTTTTTTTAATTGATGTTTGCCTGACTGTCTGTTAAATATAGTTTGAGGTTGCTGTGTGTGTGTCTCAACAACTAATACATGGAATTCATGAAGTTATATATTTATTTGGACTTCGACATATATTGGAGCTGGCCAGATTTAAATTGTATATCAGCCAAAAAGTGGTACTTCTACGAAGTGTTTGATGATGTATATTCGCACCTGTGTAATAGAATTGCACCAAACAAAACATAAGATGCTTATATATATATTAAAAAAAATTATGTTGATTCAATTTTGGATTCGATCACTCAGCAGGGAGCGCTGCTATGCTATGTTTTTTTTTTTTTTTTTTTTTCGATGAACCACATAGCTGTATCTCAGCACCTATTGTGTAGATATACAACAAAACTTTATACTCGGTGTTATTAATATAAATACACTGGGTGTCTCCACTTATACACTGCAAGAAAAAATTGCTGATTTTACAGTATGATACTGGCATCCCAGCTCAGAATATTAAAATCCACTTAAGGTAAAGCTAGGAGAGTCTGCGCACAATTCAAAAGAATGGCAATAAAAAATCTAAATATTAATTTTTTGCTAAACTATTCATGAATAATTTTTACTTCATTTGCTTTTTGTGCATTTCCATTGCTATTTTGTTGTTATGTTGCAATTTAATAGAACAGTTGTAATAAAACCAAGAAAGTTATTTTGCGCAATCTGTCCTTACAGGTTTGGTGTGATTGCGCACATGGGTAGGAGAGATTGTTACTAATAATAACTACAATTAAATTGTTAACAATAATAATTACACTTAAATGACATTGTTGTAAGGTTTTTGTGAACAAATTTTATTGTATTGGGAGTGAATATTTCAATCTAATGCTTAAAGAATTAGAAAAAAGAAATAATTTTAAAAACGATTAAAAAATTTTAATTAAAGGGAAAAAAATTAAAGAATCAGAAAAAGCAAGTCCAGATAAGATTACAAAATAAAATTATGTAACTTAATAACACGTTTAACTCAAAATTAGTCCATTTTCATTTTTCATTTTTTTATGCAAATTTACCAATAAGCTGCGTAATCTCTCCTAGCATTTAAACTAATGGGAACAATGCGCCATCTCTCCTAAGTAGCAGATGCGCAAACTCTTCAATTTCGGTAGGAGATATTGCGCGGCCTTTTATTTAAACATGCCCGCTACTAAAACGAACCGTTGATGTTCACATTGTTAGTCTAGATTAGTAGCTTATGAGAAATCGTTTAAGTTACAAATATTTTGTACTATTGACATTGTATAGAAATTCTGATGAATAGTTATGAAAATTCAAGCACTTACTTTGGGAAAACAAAACAAAATAGCAATACTTTATCTTAGACGCTCAAAGCAATCAACGTGCATTTTCAAGTAGACACTCCACTACTGTTGTTGTACAACTACCTGGAGTCGCTGCGCTCTCACTCTGCTTCTTCCCCCCAGAGCCTCTATGTGCGTAATCTCTCCGACCGCACCATCTCTCCTGGCTTTACCTTACATCAAAATATTTATTTTAGTAAAAGTCACAAACATTTAAACTTTTATACGGTCCCTGTGTCCTATAAATTATATTTAGAAAAATTCCCTCTCTGCTCTAACAACTAAAACAAGAGCAACAAGAAAAATAATTTTTACCTAACCAAAACTTAGTGAGTTATGATATTTTGAATTTTATGAATTACCAGCATTTGTCGGCACAAAAAACAGAATGATACGTTTTTAGTGCCGGAAAACGCTGGAAATTCATAATAGTCAAAGTTTCATAATTTGGAAAGTTTTGTTTATATAAAAATGATTTTTATTCTGTTCTAATACATTACGAAACGTCATTATGATTTCGTTCTGTTTCCAATCATTCTTTTTTTTATTGCCCGAAAACGCTGAAAATATATAAAATTCAAAATATCATAAATCGGTAAGTTTTGGTCATACAAAAATAATTTTTGTTTACTAATAGAGTAACAGAGAAAAAGATACTCTACTACTAAAAATCTCTTCCATATCTTTTTTTGTCTACAGCATTTTATCTTAAAAAAAAAAAAAAAAAAAATTAGATCACAAGTGGCAGTTAAGTTATCAGATTTTTTAAAATTCTCATATTCATTGTGTTATTTGTTCTGAATGTTAAAACTTCGTAGTTCGTACATTACAAAGAACAATACACACTTTTTCAAAGCATATCTTTATGCTTCACGGAAATATTCACAACCGGTACGGTTTTCAGAAAAAAAAAAGCGTGAAATGGTCTGATAGAGTGAAAACTCCAGGTGTGGCCTGATTTACTGCTTTGCAATGTTGTGCTAACTTTTGGAAGAAAATAACTGCAATAAAAAATTGCAATTATGTATGCTTACTCACACAGGCAGATTGTATTAATACTGCTCCTTGAAAAAAGAATTTATTTTTAGATCTCGAGTGATTATGAACATATTTCTGTAAGCGAAATGTCTTCTAGAAGCACTTTCTGAGACGTGCTCAAAAATTTTCTAATTCACACACTTCTAGTAGTAAGACAATACTAACCGGGTTCAAAACCGGTTCCGAAAGAGAAAGTCCCTTTATTATAAAAATCTGCAACTGAAATCGAAAAAGTAAAAAATAGCCATATTAGGGATCGACCTCAGCTATATCTTATGCAAAAAAAAAAAAAATCGTTTAAAAATATTAAAATTTAAACGAGAAATTCGAAAACAACCTGGCCATAAGATTAACATTAGCGAGCGGGTGTTTTCAAGTGAGTGAAGACTCTCCTTGGCCAGTATTGCATTCATTGACGTGAAATATTTCTTGTCAGTATTGTGGAAAATGCCAACACCCAAATATTTTCATTGTTGTTTTAGTTGTTAGAGCATGGAGGGAATTTTTTTATTTTAAATATAACTTATAGGACACAGGGACCGTATAAAAAATTGAATGTTTGTGAAATTTTTTTCAATATTGGCAAGAAATATTTAGCCTTTGCAAGTCCAATAAAACAGAATCGAAATATTTCCAAAGAAATGTCAATATTATATAAATATTATTTTTATTGGATTTACATAGGGCAAATATTTCTTGCCAATGCGGGCGCAAAAATGGGAAAGTGTAAACATTCCAGTATTTGGCCAATGTATATAATATTTGACCAGTATTGGTCCAAGATATTGTCAGTATTGGTTTACTATTAGGGAAGGCCCGATCATCAAAATTTAGGATTCAAGGAAAATTACATTTTTTTGAGCCATAATCCCACGTTTTAAACTTTTCGTTTGGACAGGGAGTATAATTATTTATTTTAAGGTAAAAACTTTCCGGGTTACAGAACATACTATCCAGTGTACAGAACATGATGAAAATAATTTCAATTGAAGATTCTAATACATTTGTTTGATTTAACGCATAATTTTAGATTGCTCACCAGTTAGAACAAAAAGAAATGTTATATGAAAAATATCAACTAAGGCATTCAAATAATGAAACTTTTAAAACTAAAAGCAGTCTTACTTTTGAATGAGTCGAATGCCAGCAGTTAATAGCGCTAAACAAATGGATAGATTACATTATTTATAGCAACCTTTTTTATTCTTATTATTTCAGTGTTTAAGCACATAAGTTCGATTACACATCTGCCAAACTTGATTTTTATTCTTTATTTATTTATTTTTAGTGAAGCTTTAATTTTTATGGAATATTAGCCGGAAACAAATACTGCACTATTTACATTGTTTCAAGTGCAAAAGTATTAATCTTCAACCATCGTGTTAATTTAATTGGGAGGATTTTAAAAAATCATGCTTGAAAATTATTTTTTAAAATCATAAAAACTCAGTAAAATTTATATACAGTTTTCGAATAAACTGAATCTGAAAATACATTTTTTTTTTTTCCTGATCGATGGTGTAAAAATTCAAAATTGTGCTATGTTTAGAATTTAATGATTTTGCGATAAAAATGAAATTGATTTACCAGGTCGATATTATTCCCGGACATGTTTTTGCTTTGTAATATAGATGTTTCTTATATGAGATAAAAAATAAAACGTTAAAGTCGTCTGATTACCTAGAAAGATTCATAAAACATGTGCCTTCATTATATTAAACAAGTTGGAAACTGTACGTTAAACGTGACAAATGAGGTGCGTTCGTTTCCTGTTATAACTAGTTTTACAATGTAAAAAATCATCGTTATTATTTCAGTGAAATAAATTATATCGTTCGTTATGAACGAAATGAGGATGCCTTTTTTTTTTCTTATTATGTATGCCATGTTTACAGATGCTATTTTTTTTCGACTCCAGACAGCTCTGTAAATTCACCATGGAGATCTTGCATTGCGAATGATTACTTCCATGGTTAATATTTCTATGACTCACGATGAATGAATATTTTGTTTATTTACTTTAATGGATTGAGATATTCGGCTGTTAACCTAATTTTCATTGAAGTTATCTCCGAATCTATACATATTTGAATGTAACTCATCTCTCAAACAAACAATTATTTTGAACGATCTTTCTAAAAATGTAACTTTTATGCAATTTTATTCGAAAAAATAATTTTGAATAAAAATGGCCGCCTGTCATATGGAAGTAGATGTGGTTAGCCCGTATTTGTTTTCCCCAGTCACATGACAACCACTTTTATTATATAGATTTACGTATGATAGGATTTAACAGAATAAAGAAAACTTTTATTAATATCTTTCTAAGTTTTGATTCGATTTTTACAAAATTTGAAATGACTCGACAAAATTCTGCAACTGTTATATAGGGGAGATGGGGGATGAATGGGACATTTTCACAAAAATCGTTATTTTAAATATTTTATTTAAGTTATTATCAATATTATATATCACATGTCATACATTAAGTGTTTGACTACATTTTATGCACAATATTTATTCAAGATTATTATTATACAGAAATATAAATGAAATTTAAAAAGAAGTTCTTCTATGTCCCAATCATCCCCACAGCAGAGATGAATGGGACACAAACATTTTCCTCCCCGTATTCAATGTTAAGGACTAAAAGCTGACAAAAATGTCTCCTTGGCAATAGCTGAGGGATTATAAATTGCAATATGATCTCCAGAATTATTTGTTAGCCAATCATCTTGGACTCATATAAGCTTTGTCTTAAAAGGCCCATAAACGTAAACATTCAATGGCTGAAGACAATGGCTACAATAAGGAGGAAATGTTAAAAGAATAATTACCATAAATTATTGATTTATCAACCTATATAATATTATTTAGATAATAAATATATTTTTCAGCATCCTCTAGGGATGGATGAGATAGTTCCATTCATTCCATTTGAAATGTCCCAATCATCCCCATGATGCATATATTCAATTGTCAGCCATTTTGTCTAAAAAAATATTTTGTCACAGTGGTTAATATGCATTCATTTTAATTACCAATATTGAGCCTTGAAATAAAAAACTACAACATATCTTAATTGTTTATATTGCATAAGATATTTTAGTAAGTTCAACTGTAACAGACAGACGGACCAAACGACAACTATAGGTGCTACGTATTTGTATAATTACGAACGCACCTAAAAAGCACTGCTGGCTTCTACGGATGAAAAGTGCAAAAAATCTCTGTCCTTGTACATATTTCATTTGCCCAAATATAAAATAATACTGGGTGATCTAAAAGTAAAAAAAGAAATAACAGTTCAATAATTGTAAAAGTATAGACAGTAGAACGATGGTTTTTGTACACAAATACACACATGCAAGTTTTTGATCGAAAAACAAAATTGTCAGAATAGCTTCAATTGTCACCGACAGTTAGCATTGCAGTGGTCCCAAAATTATACAAAGATATATATATATATTTGTATAATTAATATATATATATATATATATATATATATATATATATAAGTAGATAATATTTGACAGTTCTGCGCCAGTGGCACGGTGGCACCGGAAGTTGAAGGTGAAGTTCAAGGTCACCGGATGTAGCAGGTGGGGATAACAGGCATGTTGAGACAGGAAGTGTAGACAGGAAATTTAACAGGAAATGTGACAGGAAGTGAATGCGATAAGGGAGAGAGGGGGAGGGCTTATTTTTGTGGGGGGCTTAATTTTTTTTTGTTGGTTTTAATCCTTCTAGTCGAGTGGAGTTGAGTTGTAGGAATCCTGCTATCAGAATGAATTTAGTTTGAAAGTAATATTAGCAAAATATTCGATTTTTTTTTTCTCACCTGAAATAAAAATTTTATTTGCTAACTAACACCTAATATAAAAATGGAAATCTTTCTGACTTTGTTTTACTTTATAAAAGTTTAACGTGAAATTTATATTAGGACTGGAAACGCGACAGGAAATAAGATCGGAAACGGGATTAGACATGTTTATTTATTTATTTATTTTCCAAAAAGGGTTTTCAGGAAGCAGTAAACATGTTTTAAGAACATGTTTGGGAGCGTGTTGCAACAAGACGGGTAGTTTAAAAGACCGGAAGTGATTAAGATGAGAGAGATAAAGAAGGTGCATGATTAGACATATAGATTTTGTTCTTTGTAGAGGGTGAAATTTTATTTTTTTTTATTTAAAGTGTTTTCATTTTTTTAAATTTAATTTATTTAAAGCGTTTCAAATTATTTATTTATTTATTTATTTATTTTTTGTAGTGGTTTACGTATTATTTTAATTTTTAGTGACATTAGAACCTGCAATTTTCTGTATCACACATGTCTTATCTTAGGTTACCAAGGACGTGTGTGTGTGTTGTTATCTCTTTAAATGCGAGAGATGGGGACTTCAGACCTGCGTTGAGATATCTTTATCATAGTTTTAATGAACTGCAGGAAATTGTCTTTAGCTATTGAGTAATTCGCGAGTTTTGGTTTAATATGAATGCTATTACATCTGTTTGTTTAATTTACAAGCACATTTCTCTTACAACATTCTGTCAACAGATCATTTCCATATTCGAAATAATAATTTAGAAGGAAAATTTTTATATGAAAATACTATGAAATTTTATTTATAGAGATTGACGAAGATAGTATGCCTAATTCTTTCTTGTACATTTCTTGTACAACATTATATTCGAAATAGAGTTTTGTTACCAAAAATAACGTGTTTATACATTTTAAAAACGAAAGCAAAGTGATTTTCAAAAATGTAAATATAAGCTATACACCCACGCATTTTTGTTATTGAATTAAATTACAAGGTTTAATATTGTATTCAGCGTAATATTTTCTTATAAAAGCCGTTTCACAAACTTGTATACTAAAAGTAATGTGTCATTTTTAGGAGAAAAAATTAATTCAAGTCATTGAGACTAATCCTTTATGGGGGAAAAATTTGTCATACTTCTTTGTGTTACATTACATCTTCCGTTTTTTAAGTTTACAAATTTGTGGACTAACTTAAATAATCGTTTTTATGCTAATTAAACAATATACTTTTTAATTATATAATTTTTTTTAATTGACTTGTAATATAGCTTTTTTTTTCTTAAAAGGGTACTGTAGAATAACTTATGTCACAAATACTACATCCTTCTTTAGTTAAATATGTTTCACTTAAGACATGACAAAGTGTCTTAGAAACATTTCATTTTGGAGTTAAGTGATTAAAGAAGAAAAATATTATTTATATAAACACAACACATAAGACCAGTGACTGAGAGGTTCTGGTTTTAAAGCTACTAGACGTTTGGGTTTAAACTTCTCTCGCGCTCGTCGACCTAACCGTTCGGAGTTTTCTTCGAACCTTGTCAATACGAGTTAGGAGCCCTTAGAATGACCCCTAGAGTGACCTATATCCCAAGCGTAGATAATCGGTTTTAACAAATAACCAACCATCCACAACACATAAGACATTTTAGATCATTACATAAGACATTTTAGATTATTACATTTAGTTAAGAAGTGATTTGACGTGCAAAATATTATTTATAAAATCATACAATAAGAGAATTTTAAAGATTTTTTCCTTTTAAATGAACAATTTTTAGTGACTATTTAACTTATTAAAGAGAGCGGGTATTTTGTTTAGAGTTATACGATTAAAATAAATTTTCAATAGATTTGACTTTATACAACCAACATTTTTAAAAAAGGGAATGGAATCTAGTTTTTATAAATTAACGTTTTTCAATTTTACAAATACTTCACACCCCGTCTTTTTCCCCCCTCTTTTAGTAGACTTTACATACATAAGACATAAAAAGCGTTTTAGAATACATCATTTAGAAATTAAGTGGTTTGATAAATAAAATATTATTTATAAAAGCAATAGATACGAGAGTAATAAGGATTTTTACTTACATATGTACGAACTTCTGATAGGTAAGACTTTCTAAATCATTGTGCAAGAATTAAGTGGTTATTGAACTTATAACATTATAGGATGAAATAATCACGTGACGTATTTTTAAACCAATAAAATGTCAGTATTTTCAAACAAATAAAAAGTTAGTATTTTTACACGAGCGCCCTCTATCATTATATAAATTTCAATGAAACGAGTTCATAACATTCTACTGTGACCTGATATCGTTGTAATAGGTTGTATTTTTCATTTAAGTTATTGTGGAACGAGTTATGAATTCTTATGTTGGTGATGTAACCAACTTGGAGTGTCAACACTCATCACCAGAGTTAAATAATCAAGAGATGGATTCTACACTTTTATCCAAAGAAGGACTCGTTTCGAATTATGAAGTGAAACTCACCTCATCAGGACTAAAGAAACAGAAGTTACCCCATGTGCGTAAGATGTGTAACACAGCATTTCCTCGAAAAGTTAACTTAGTGTTTCATATGAAAAGTCATCTAAAGGAAAAATATTTTTGCTGTGAGGTGTGTGCTGAAGTTTTTTCACAAAAGAGTGATTTACGTAATCATCAAAAGATTCACAAATTGCCCAAACAATACAAGTGTAGTGATTGCAACGAGATATTTTCAAGAATGTCTGACTTATTAATACACAAGAAGACCCATAAGATTCGTAAACAATATTCATGTGCAAAGTGTTGTGAAATATTTAAGTGTGAATCGGATTTTTTACACCATTGTGATACTTTTCATAAAGTTTTACCTAACATTGCGAAATCACCCTGTTTAAAAGATTTGTTATTTGAACTTATAGTGAAGCTTATAGATTAGTTCGAACTTATAGTGAATTAAAAGACAAAATGATATGCAAAATATATGAACTAGAATTGACGAATCAAAACATACCTGTACATGTTGAGGATGCCTTTACGAAAATTATTAACTCTTTTGAGAAATTCACTCAACAAGGATCTAATTGGGCATTGCAACAAATATTAAATCTAGAACTGTCTACAGCTAAATATAGAATGGTTTAAAATGTGTGGACTAGTTTTGAAACATGTATATTCATGTTTTTGCTATTGTAGCTATTGAAAATGATAAATAAATAGTCTTTGACTAAAAAATCATAAGTTTTTTATTATTTTCATGGTAACTATTTTATATAAATTACTTATAACAGTTTGTCAATGCTACATAAACTACTGTTTAACATTTTGAATGTCTTAAACAAAATGGGAATGAATTTGTTGAAATTATGTAAAACATGATGAAATAAATGTGATGTATTTATTATATGTTACTTAAACTACAAGAGAATGATTGGAAATGTGTTATTTTAAATCTATGATACTTTTAATCACTAACAAGGTAAGACGTGACGTTATGAATCATCGATGGGTTTTCCTTTGAATATGTATTAATCTTACTTATTGATAAGAAAGTTGGAAAAATAGACTTAACACATTGTTAAAGGTTTTGGAAAAATGTATAGTTGGTTAAAAATTTTAGAAAATTTAACATAAAGTAACAAATTTTAGAAAATAAACGTTTCGATAAATAAAAAAATTACATTTTGGTAAACTTTACACTTAGACAATATTTTAAACTAAGGAAAAATTAGACTTAACGCATTGTTACAGTTTCTTTGAAAAATATCTAGTTGGTTATAAATTTTAGAAAATTCGACGACATTTTCAAAGCAGTGGAAATAGTATACCTGTAAAAAAAATTCAACTTAGTGGAATTTAATATTGAAATTTTTTAACCGCACTCATTTAAAAAATAAAACTTTATAAAATATTCACTTTTTTTAAATAAGCAACTGTTAAACATTTTGAATGTCTTAGACAAAGTGTGAATAAATTTGTTGAAATTATATAAAACATGAAAAATTTCATAACTTTTAAAGGAAATTTTATTTTTGGTGAAATAAACTCGAGCTATTTATTGTATGTAACTTAAACTACTATAGAGAATCGATTGAAAATGTGTTACTTTTAAGCACTCACAAGATAAGACACGATGTTAGGAATTATAGATGTGTTTTTCCCCCACAATTGACGTCACTTGTAGCATATTTACTGATCAAGTCATAAAATCATAGTTCAGGGTATGTTTATGAGCACGGCGTTTAGTTGAGATTTAAGATATTTGAGAAATATAAACTACAACTTTGACTACTTTTTGAAATTTCCCCCTACATAAGAAAAAGGACATAGGAAAATAAAATGAAAAGTTGTCTTTGAATGGAATCGAACCATTATCTTTTCACTTAACAGCTGAATGCGTTGACAATTACATCACAAAGGCACTGATAACAACTGGTTGAATATATTGGGTTTCTTTTTTAAGGTTAAATTCATTTAATATTCAAGTTATTTCTTAATGATACACTTAAAAACAATAAATTAAATTAGCATTCAAAAAACAAACGATCACATTATTGTGTAAAAAAATCAAATGTTTTGAAAGTCACGAGTTAAAATTGTGGAGGGCGCGATAACTTGGAAGTGCATTGCAGAAGGGGAGTTAAATTTTTGAAGAAGTTTAATCTTAGAAGACTAGAGTAAAATTTGAAATGACTTAGAATTTAATTAGAATTTAGATGTGAACCTTTTAAAATGAAATAATAGTTTTTTTTGTATCGCCCTCTATCGGTGGGTAATGGAATTAAGAGATAATTAAAAGTTTTAACTTGGATTCGAACCCACAACAAAAATTATTTTACGGTTTGATAATTTAGGGTAGGTTTAACTAAGAAAACCATGATATTATAGTATTTAGAGATGTTTTAAGATATTCGATAAAGGAAATCATCTAAATTTTCAATTTAATTGAATGGTTTACTGCTTAAAGTACTACAAAATGAATAGAACCCGATACATAGTTTTTTTAAATTAATTATATTTTTCGAAAGGTTAAATTGACTTATTGATAAACTTAGGATTTATGTTTAAAGTGAATAAATTTGATATGTTAGGTTTACTTAATAACAGAGGGTTGAATAAGTTATTTTTTTTTAAATTAAAATTTCATAAAAATAAAGTTTACTAAAAGTTTTTAATGTTAAAAAAATTGTAAGTTACGTTAAAAAAGTTAACAAAAATATAGTTTAAAAAAATTAAAAGTTTACAAAAAGTTTAAAATTCTTTAAATTAATTAAAATTAACTTTTTAATTTTAACTATTGAGAGACTATAATTTAATTGTTAATCCTTGTAACCAACTGGTGCATATCAAATATCTGCACATGTGCAGAAAAAACATACACTTTTACACTAACGTGAGTTCGATTTTAAATTATTTGCTAATTTTTATACAACTCGTTTACCTTTCAGAAACAAAATAGAATTAAATACTTACCGAAAAACACGTCCACTTCTTGTGCTTTCTTTCACTAGACTAACCTATCTCTCTTAACTTTGTTAGGGGGCGCTGCAATCGACGTAGAGGCGCTACCAGTCTTCCGGTTTGTGACGTCATTTCCGGTTTGAGATAAGAATAAACTTTAAATACAAACTACACTCGCTCGGTCATTCTTCCTCCACTCTTACTTGATAGCAGTTGTTAGTTTCTTATATTGACGTGTTGAATGACGTCATCACGTGTTTGTCTAAACTTGTCCAGTCTTGTTTCTGTGCTGCACGTCTGTTTTGCTAACTCATCTCTTACTCGTCTAGACTTGTTTCGTCTGCTTTGATGATTCATCTTTTGCTTTAACTGTTTGGCCTTGCTGGTGTCAACCACCTCATGTGTTTTGTCATAGCTTGAATATACTTTACACCAATCACTTAAATATAAAAGTCTTGTCACAACTTACTTAAACTTTGATAAAAATATTAATTATTCATAAATTTTATCAAATTCTTATACATTTACTAAGTCACTTTCATTCAAAAATATGGTAAAGTCCGATTTTAAATCGAAGTCTAAGATAAATTCCCCAAATTTGTAACATTTTAACACTAATAATAAATATCGTAAACACCCTGTACATACAAGTTTTGTAAACATAATATTACTTATAGCTAACTCGATCAGTCTCATGATAAATAATATAAGAAAAAGTTAGAATAGTTCACATATTTTTGTAATTAAAAAATGTATGCACAAACACACACACACAATATCTTACAAGGTTACAATACTCAACACACAGTTCACCATACTTAAAAAAACGATTCACGATAAATTTATAAATTTAAATTTAAATATTTGAAAAATACTGAAGTATTTTTATTTATAATTGTTCATTTATAAATAAAATATTCAAATTTAAATTTATAAATTTATCGTGAATCGTTTTTTTAAGTATGGTGAACTGTGTGTTGAGTATTGTAACCTTGTAAGATATTGTGTGTGTGTGTTTGTGCATACATTTTTTAATTACAAAAATATGTGAACTATTCTAACTTTTTCTTATATTATTTATCATGAGACTGATCGAGTTAGCTATAAGTAATATTATGTTTACAAAACTTGTATGTACAGGGTGTTTACGATATTTATTATTAGTGTTAAAATGTTACAAATTTGGGGAATTTATCTTAGACTTCGATTTAAAATCGGACTTTACCATATTTTTGAATGAAAGTGACTTAGTAAATGTATAAGAATTTGATAAAATTTATGAATAATTAATATTTTTATCAAAGTTTAAGTAAGTTGTGACAAGACTTTTATATTTAAGTGATTGGTGTAAAGTATATTCAAGCTATGACAAAACACATGAGGTGGTTGACACCAGCAAGGCCAAACAGTTAAAGCAAAAGATGAATCATCAAAGCAGACGAAACAAGTCTAGACGAGTAAGAGATGAGTTAGCAAAACAGACGTGCAGCACAGAAACAAGACTGGACAAGTTTAGACAAACACGTGATGACGTCATTCAACACGTCAATATAAGAAACTAACAACTGCTATCAAGTAAGAGTGGAGGTAGAATGACCGAGCGAGTGTAGTTTGTATTTAAAGTTTATTCTTATCTCAAACCGGAAATGACGTCACAAACCGGAAGACTGGTAGCGCCTCTACGTCGATTGCAGCGCCCCCTAACAAAGTTAAGAGAGATAGGTTAGTCTAGTGAAAGAAAGCACAAGAAGTGGACGTGTTTTTCGGTAAGTATTTAATTCTATTTTGTTTCTGAAAGGTAAACGAGTTGTATAAAAATTAGCAAATAATTTAAAATCGAACTCACGTTAGTGTAAAAGTGTATGTTTTTTCTGCACATGTGCAGATATTTGATATGCACCAGTTGGTTACAAGGATTAACAATTAAATTATAGTCTCTCAATAGTTAAAATTAAAAAGTTAATTTTAATTAATTTAAAGAATTTTAAACTTTTTGTAAACTTTTAATTTTTTTAAACTATATTTTTGTTAACTTTTTTAACGTAACTTACAATTTTTTTAACATTAAAAACTTTTAGTAAACTTTATTTTTATGAAATTTTAATTTAAAAAAAAATAACTTATTCAACCCTCTGTTATTAAGTAAACCTAACATATCAAATTTATTCACTTTAAACATAAATCCTAAGTTTATCAATAAGTCAATTTAACCTTTCGAAAAATATAATTAATTTAAAAAAACTATGTATCGGGTTCTATTCATTTTGTAGTACTTTAAGCAGTAAACCATTCAATTAAATTGAAAATTTAGATGATTTCCTTATCGAATATCTTAAAACATCTCTAAATACTATAATATCATGGTTTTCTTAGTTAAACCTACCCTAAATTATCAAACCGTAAAATAATTTTTGTTGTGGGTTCGAATCCAAGTTAAAACTTTTAATTATCTCTTAATTCCATTACCCACCGATAGAGGGCGATACAAAAAAAAAACTATTATTTCATTTTAAAAGGTTCACATCTAAATTCTAATTAAATTCTAAGTCATTTCAAATTTTACTCTAGTCTTCTAAGATTAAACTTCTTCAAAAATTTAACTCCCCTTCTGCAATGCACTTCCAAGTTATCGCGCCCTCCACAATTTTAACTCGTGACTTTCAAAACATTTGATTTTTTTACACAATAATGTGATCGTTTGTTTTTTGAATGCTAATTTAATTTATTGTTTTTAAGTGTATCATTAAGAAATAACTTGAATATTAAATGAATTTAACCTTAAAAAAGAAACCCAATATATTCAACCAGTTGTTATCAGTGCCTTTGTGATGTAATTGTCAACGCATTCAGCTGTTAAGTGAAAAGATAATGGTTCGATTCCATTCAAAGACAACTTTTCATTTTATTTTCCTATGTCCTTTTTCTTATGTAGGGGGAAATTTCAAAAAGTAGTCAAAGTTGTAGTTTATATTTCTCAAATATCTTAAATCTCAACTAAACGCCGTGCTCATAAACATACCCTGAACTATGATTTTATGACTTGATCAGTAAATATGCTACAAGTGACGTCAATTGTGGGGGAAAAACACATCTATAATTCCTAACATCGTGTCTTATCTTGTGAGTGCTTAAAAGTAACACATTTTCAATCGATTCTCTATAGTAGTTTAAGTTACATACAATAAATAGCTCGAGTTTATTTCACCAAAAATAAAATTTCCTTTAAAAGTTATGAAATTTTTCATGTTTTATATAATTTCAACAAATTTATTCACACTTTGTCTAAGACATTCAAAATGTTTAACAGTTGCTTATTTAAAAAAAGTGAATATTTTATAAAGTTTTATTTTTTAAATGAGTGCGGTTAAAAAATTTCAATATTAAATTCCACTAAGTTGAATTTTTTTTACAGGTATACTATTTCCACTGCTTTGAAAATGTCGTCGAATTTTCTAAAATTTATAACCAACTAGATATTTTTCAAAGAAACTGTAACAATGCGTTAAGTCTAATTTTTCCTTAGTTTAAAATATTGTCTAAGTGTAAAGTTTACCAAAATGTAATTTTTTTATTTATCGAAACGTTTATTTTCTAAAATTTGTTACTTTATGTTAAATTTTCTAAAATTTTTAACCAACTATACATTTTTCCAAAACCTTTAACAATGTGTTAAGTCTATTTTTCCAACTTTCTTATCAATAAGTAAGATTAATACATATTCAAAGGAAAACCCATCGATGATTCATAACGTCACGTCTTACCTTGTTAGTGATTAAAAGTATCATAGATTTAAAATAACACATTTCCAATCATTCTCTTGTAGTTTAAGTAACATATAATAAATACATCACATTTATTTCATCATGTTTTACATAATTTCAACAAATTCATTCCCATTTTGTTTAAGACATTCAAAATGTTAAACAGTAGTTTATGTAGCATTGACAAACTGTTATAAGTAATTTATATAAAATAGTTACCATGAAAATAATAAAAAACTTATGATTTTTTAGTCAAAGACTATTTATTTATCATTTTCAATAGCTACAATAGCAAAAACATGAATATACATGTTTCAAAACTAGTCCACACATTTTAAACCATTCTATATTTAGCTGTAGACAGTTCTAGATTTAATATTTGTTGCAATGCCCAATTAGATCCTTGTTGAGTGAATTTCTCAAAAGAGTTAATAATTTTCGTAAAGGCATCCTCAACATGTACAGGTATGTTTTGATTCGTCAATTCTAGTTCATATATTTTGCATATCATTTTGTCTTTTAATTCACTATAAGTTCGAACTAATCTATAAGCTTCACTATAAGTTCAAATAACAAATCTTTTAAACAGGGTGATTTCGCAATGTTAGGTAAAACTTTATGAAAAGTATCACAATGGTGTAAAAAATCCGATTCACACTTAAATATTTCACAACACTTTGCACATGAATATTGTTTACGAATCTTATGGGTCTTCTTGTGTATTAATAAGTCAGACATTCTTGAAAATATCTCGTTGCAATCACTACACTTGTATTGTTTGGGCAATTTGTGAATCTTTTGATGATTACGTAAATCACTCTTTTGTGAAAAAACTTCAGCACACACCTCACAGCAAAAATATTTTTCCTTTAGATGACTTTTCATATGAAACACTAAGTTAACTTTTCGAGGAAATGCTGTGTTACACATCTTACGCACATGGGGTAACTTCTGTTTCTTTAGTCCTGATGAGGTGAGTTTCACTTCATAATTCGAAACGAGTCCTTCTTTGGATAAAAGTGTAGAATCCATCTCTTGATTATTTAACTCTGGTGATGAGTGTTGACACTCCAAGTTGGTTACATCACCAACATAAGAATTCATAACTCGTTCCACAATAACTTAAATGAAAAATACAACCTATTACAACGATATCAGGTCACAGTAGAATGTTATGAACTCGTTTCATTGAAATTTATATAATGATAGAGGGCGCTCGTGTAAAAATACTAACTTTTTATTTGTTTGAAAATACTGACATTTTATTGGTTTAAAAATACGTCACGTGATTATTTCATCCTATAATGTTATAAGTTCAATAACCACTTAATTCTTGCACAATGATTTAGAAAGTCTTACCTATCAGAAGTTCGTACATATGTAAGTAAAAATCCTTATTACTCTCGTATCTATTGCTTTTATAAATAATATTTTATTTATCAAACCACTTAATTTCTAAATGATGTATTCTAAAACGCTTTTTATGTCTTATGTATGTAAAGTCTACTAAAAGAGGGGGGAAAAAGACGGGGTGTGAAGTATTTGTAAAATTGAAAAACGTTAATTTATAAAAACTAGATTCCATTCCCTTTTTTAAAAATGTTGGTTGTATAAAGTCAAATCTATTGAAAATTTATTTTAATCGTATAACTCTAAACAAAATACCCGCTCTCTTTAATAAGTTAAATAGTCACTAAAAATTGTTCATTTAAAAGGAAAAAATCTTTAAAATTCTCTTATTGTATGATTTTATAAATAATATTTTGCACGTCAAATCACTTCTTAACTAAATGTAATAATCTAAAATGTCTTATGTAATGATCTAAAATGTCTTATGTGTTGTGGATGGTTGGTTATTTGTTAAAACCGATTATCTACGCTTGGGATATAGGTCACTCTAGGGGTCATTCTAAGGGCTCCTAACTCGTATTGACAAGGTTCGAAGAAAACTCCGAACGGTTAGGTCGACGAGCGCGAGAGAAGTTTAAACCCAAACGTCTAGTAGCTTTAAAACCAGAACCTCTCAGTCACTGGTCTTATGTGTTGTGTTTATATAAATAATATTTTTCTTCTTTAATCACTTAACTCCAAAATGAGATGTTTCTAAGACACTTTGTCATGTCTTAAGTGAAACATATTTAACTAAAGAAGGATGTAGTATTTGTGACATAAGTTATTCTACAGTACCCTTTTAAGAAAAAAAAAGCTATATTACAAGTCAATTAAAAAAAATTATATAATTAAAAAGTATATTGTTTAATTAGCATAAAAACGATTATTTAAGTTAGTCCACAAATTTGTAAACTTAAAAAACGGAAGATGTAATGTAACACAAAGAAGTATGACAAATTTTTCCCCCATAAAGGATTAGTCTCAATGACTTGAATTAATTTTTTCTCCTAAAAATGACACATTACTTTTAGTATACAAGTTTGTGAAACGGCTTTTATAAGAAAATATTACGCTGAATACAATATTAAACCTTGTAATTTAATTCAATAACAAAAATGCGTGGGTGTATAGCTTATATTTACATTTTTGAAAATCACTTTGCTTTCGTTTTTAAAATGTATAAACACGTTATTTTTGGTAACAAAACTCTATTTCGAATATAATGTTGTACAAGAAATGTACAAGAAAGAATTAGGCATACTATCTTCGTCAATCTCTATAAATAAAATTTCATAGTATTTTCATATAAAAATTTTCCTTCTAAATTATTATTTCGAATATGGAAATGATCTGTTGACAGAATGTTGTAAGAGAAATGTGCTTGTAAATTAAACAAACAGATGTAATAGCATTCATATTAAACCAAAACTCGCGAATTACTCAATAGCTAAAGACAATTTCCTGCAGTTCATTAAAACTATGATAAAGATATCTCAACGCAGGTCTGAAGTCCCCATCTCTCGCATTTAAAGAGATAACAACACACACACACGTCCTTGGTAACCTAAGATAAGACATGTGTGATACAGAAAATTGCAGGTTCTAATGTCACTAAAAATTAAAATAATACGTAAACCACTACAAAAAATAAATAAATAAATAAATAAATAATTTGAAACGCTTTAAATAAATTAAATTTAAAAAAATGAAAACACTTTAAATAAAAAAAAATAAAATTTCACCCTCTACAAAGAACAAAATCTATATGTCTAATCATGCACCTTCTTTATCTCTCTCATCTTAATCACTTCCGGTCTTTTAAACTACCCGTCTTGTTGCAACACGCTCCCAAACATGTTCTTAAAACATGTTTACTGCTTCCTGAAAACCCTTTTTGGAAAATAAATAAATAAATAAACATGTCTAATCCCGTTTCCGATCTTATTTCCTGTCGCGTTTCCAGTCCTAATATAAATTTCACGTTAAACTTTTATAAAGTAAAACAAAGTCAGAAAGATTTCCATTTTTATATTAGGTGTTAGTTAGCAAATAAAATTTTTATTTCAGGTGAGAAAAAAAAAATCGAATATTTTGCTAATATTACTTTCAAACTAAATTCATTCTGATAGCAGGATTCCTACAACTCAACTCCACTCGACTAGAAGGATTAAAACCAACAAAAAAAAAATTAAGCCCCCCACAAAAATAAGCCCTCCCCCTCTCTCCCTTATCGCATTCACTTCCTGTCACATTTCCTGTTAAATTTCCTGTCTACACTTCCTGTCTCAACATGCCTGTTATCCCCACCTGCTACATCCGGTGACCTTGAACTTCACCTTCAACTTCCGGTGCCACCGTGCCACTGGCGCAGAACTGTCAAATATTATCTACTTATATATATATATATATATATATTCATTTTTTACTCAGAAAGAAAAGCATTTGATAAATATTACACTGAAACATATGATAACATATGACGTAGAATCCGTTACTTATGGACACCGACAAAGGGGAGCAAGGATGCAGTGTTGCCAGTTGGACGGATTTTTAATATTATTCAAATTGTTTGATTGCTATTACTTTTGTAAAAGAATAGTAATCAGTTTATTTAATGACTGATAACATCAAACAAATATTACTATTAAAAAAAGTGGTAGCAATCAAACAATTTTGGAAAAAAAAAACTTTCAACACTATAGGCTATTACTTATTAAATTTTAACTAAACTTTTTTTATCTTTCATAATTTTGAAAAGAAAAATAATATCCCTTTTTTTTAGATGAAATAAAATAAATTAAACACTAAGAGGAAAGTATGATTGAGAGTAAAGGTGTTTTCATTCAATAAAATAAAGTATCGATTTTTCATAAAACCCATAACAATTATTAGCCGTCGAACGGAATTTCGTTGTGCAGGCACTGTAGTCACAGTTTCACGTTATCACTAAAGAGCTTGATTCAGTAAGGCAACTGATTCCAATGCACGATTAAAAAAAAAAAAAAAAGTAATGTTTTTAATTGTTTGGCTTAGGGAAGCAGTTAATTCGATTAACAACTGCTTTAAATAAACGGCAACTATTGTGTAACAGTAATAAATCAATCTGGTGTAAAAGCAAAAAAAGGAAAGTTCAGATAAATCTCTCAGAAAGGGAAGCTCCTGTTATATCTCTCAATAACATCGTACACGCCTGCCTATTTTTAGTCTGAAACTGCGTGCACGAAATTTGCAGACGATCAGAGAGAGCCGCAACACTGCAAGCACCCACTTTTCGTCCATCCTGTGGCACGGGCACGGCAAACGATATTTCGTTCCCAGTTCCGTGAACCCGAAAGGGGTAAAAATGCCTTTGGGGTTGTTGATCTAGGGATTGTTTGATTTCTGCGAATTTGTTCGTGCGTGGATTTTTCGACTCTTTTCAAATTTTGTTGACACACGAGCAGTTTAGCTGGTTTTTATTATTGTCTCGCAGGGTCATTATTTATCTTTTATTAAACCTTTCTCTGTACCGCCAATTTATTTATTTGCCTATTTTATTTATTTATTTATTTATGTTTTACTGTCATAGTGAAAATGTTTGGAAACGTGCAGATACGTTGAATGAAAAATATTTTTTCACTCTCTTTTTTATTAAAAATTCTGTCTGTTATTTTTTTTTTTCTGTTTTCCGTAAAAATATGAATGCAGCGCTTTCTTTTCAAAATAGAGATTTAAATCAAGAAGAGTATTTTATTTTGTCAAAAAATTTCCGTCGTTGAAGTTCATGGGCTATTGACCCCAGATGTTATTCAAATAGTGTAGTGTTATTTTCTTATTCATTCATTTTTGAAATTTCGTAATTCACTGCAGATTTTTCAATTTCAAATCTGTTCAAGTAGAGCTTCACGCTTCATAATTACTATTATTAGTGGCAGTATCTCAAGTGGGGACGTTTGAGTGCGTTGGAATGGGGTTGGGGGGGGGGGGGGGGAGAGGAAAACCTATTTCCGAAAAAGAGAAAACTTTCAATTTGCATTAAAAAAAAAAAAATAAATAAAGCCGGTAGAAACCTATTTTCGGGATTTTATTATTTTTAATTTGTGATTTATTTATTTATTTATTTTAATTTCTATGTTTATGTATTTAAAAATGTGTGAAAAGGAAGTATTTTTTTCGGCTAGTCCTTATTCATATTATCAGTTTGAAAAAATGCTGGTAGAGCTTTATTTTTGAATTTTTATTAAAAAAATATTTAATATTTATTTTTTAAAATATTTTTTAATATTTTATTTGTTAAATTTCTATATTCCTTAAAAAAAAAAAAAAAAAAAAAAAAAAAAAAAAAAAATCTGGTATATGTAAAACATATGTTGATACAAACATATGATATGTTTGTCTAGCCTCCTGGAAAAGTCAGGGAACTGTCAGGGAAATTTACAATTCTTGAGGAAAAGTCAGAGAAATTTGAAACTTCCAAGAAAAAATTAAGATATTCTATTATTATTATTATTATTATTCAAACTAAGTATTTTAAATTGCAGTGCCAGGAAAATCTAACTTTGCTCTTCAGGAGTACCGTAAAGAGTATTTAAACCTCTTATGCAATTTCTATCTATGCGCTTTCAGCCCTTGCTTGTAACTAGGAGATTTTCAATAGCAGCTTCACTGAATATTTGTACAAATTTCTTATTACATTTAATTCATTCAATAATTACATTTTTGTAGGTTTGGCTTAGTGGATTCATTCTCTTTACTTATCTTTGTTTGGGAATTGAACACTTGTTAGCCTTAATTTATTAAATTCTTATAATCCTTAAATTTGGTTAATTAGAAAGCAAATATATTATTTAAAAAAAAATTTTTTTTCGTATTACAATATGTCAAAGCAATATGAATTTAACTGTGACTGATATGACAAAATGAATAGAACCTGATGCTAAATGTGTGTATCTGCCAAATATTTTGCATGTAAAATAATAATAATAATAATAACAATAATAAATAAAATAAATTATCATTAAAAAATATCAACAAAACTTTATCTCTCAAAGAAATATCGTAATGTTCAACAATTTGTAAATGTTTCAAAAATTGTTTTAAAAATCAATAGTTTGGGCTTCAGAATCAATTGTGAAAGTTCCACTCTCAAATTCACAACTTTTAATAAATTTTCAATTACTAACCTTTGTACTTTATATCGTATGTAACATATATAAAAAAAAAAAAAAAAAAAAAAAAAAAAAAAAACCTCGATATCTGGAATTTTTTTGCTATTGGATGAAAAATCTGGTAAAATCAGGGAAATTTGTAGGTGGGTTGGAATAGACATCCTAATTAAAAATTAATAATAAATTGCACGGGGTGTTTTAACACTGCTGAGAAGATCTAGGTATTAATTAAAAAGTGTTACGTATTCATAATTACCCAGACATCTGGGGGTAGGGGGGGGGGGGAGTAACCCTTTTAACTACCTTTGTTGGCTACATATAACTGCATGACATACATGTGATCGTTTAGTTCTGGCCGGGTTTTATACAGTGTATTAAATATCCAATTAACCTAACAGAAATAATTAATAAATGAATTGGTGTCTAGAAGTATGACCTATAATTCAAATTTTGGAAAGTTGAGTTTTGTGTTGGGCCTATGGGGAATGATTGATGATTACCCAGTGTTAAAAATTGCAATTTCATAATACATAAGTTTGTTTATTTTAAATACAAAAATTAAAACAATAACCTAAAAATCGGTCAAGTGCGAGTATAACTCGCGCTCAAAGGGTTCCGTACATTGAATTTATTAATTACTATTTATTAATTAATAAACTCCTAATACACCTATTTTTTCATAATTTTAGTTTGAGTAGATTCGTAAGTAGGAGGTGGGGAGGAACATATTTTTCCAGTACTTTCGACGATATCTCTGAAAATATAATACCTAAAATTAAGAAATATATATATATATATTTTTTTTGAGTTCGATGTTACGAGATCTTTCGAACGATAAACTCCCTACACGATACATAAAAAGATTTTTTTTTCAAGTAACATAATTAATATCACGGCTAATTACCGACAATGTTTTTCGAAAAGCATTATCAAATATCCTTGTATGATTCTGCGTCGATAGATACCTCAAGCGCCCGTCAACTCCTCTGCTGACCGCCCGAAAAGTAAAGTTTGTGTGTAACGGAAAAATGCGTTTTTCTCAAAAACTATGTTACCTAGGAAAATCGCTATAGTTTTCCTGAAAAGTTTAAATAAACTTCTACTACCCCTAATTTTTTCATAATTTCAGTTTCAGTAGATTTGGAAATAGAGAGGTGGGGGTTGGAGGGACATATCTTTGCAGTGCATTTTCTAAGATATCTCTGAAAATATAATACCTAAAATTAAAGCAAATATATTTTTGAGTTCGGTATTACGATATCTTTCACAGGATACCCCACAGGACATGCAAAAATAAAACTTTTATTTTTTAATTAACTTAATTAGCCCTCTAAATTTTTCCTAAACGTATTTCTGAATGGCTCATGAGCTGAAACTATGTGGGTAAAAAGGCTTTATAACTTTCGAAAGTTTGAACTTTCCACGTGGCATAGTTTACTAGAAAAAGGGCTCTGACAGACGGACATATCTTTGCAGTGCAATTTCTAAGATATCTCTGAAAATATAATACCTAAAATTAAAACAAATATATTTTTGAGTTCGGCATTACGATATCTTTCACAGGATACCCCACAGGACATGCAAAAATAAAACTTTTATTTTTTAATTAACTTAATTAGCCGTCTAAATTTTTCCTTAAACGTATTTCTGAATGGCTCATGAGCTGAAACTATGTGGGTAAAAAGGCTTTATAACTTTCGAAAGTTTGAACTTTCCACGTGCCATAGTTTACTAGAAAAAGGGCTCTGACAGACGGACATATCTTTGCAGTGCATTTTCTAAGATATCTCTGAAAATATAATACCTAAAATTAAAACAAATATATTTTTGAGTTCGGTATTACGATATCTTTCACAGGATACCCCACAGGACATGCAAAAATAAAACTTTTATTTTTTAATTAACTTAATTAGCCCTCTAAATTTTTCCTAAACGTATTTCTGAATGGCTCATGAGCTGAAACTATGTGGGTAAAAAGGCTTTATAACTTTCGAAAGTTTGAACTTTCCACGTGGCATAGTTTACTAGAAAAAGGGCTCTGACAGACGGACATATCTTTGCAGTGCATTTTCTAAGATATCTCTGAAAATATAATACCTAAAATTAAAACAAATATATTTTTGAGTTCGGCATTACGATATCTTTCACAGGATACCCCACAGGACATGCAAAAATAAAACTTTTATTTTTTAACTAACTTAATTAGCCGTCTAAATTTTTCCTAAACGTATTTCTGAATGGCTCATGAGCTGAAACTATGTGGGTAAAAAGGCTTTATAACTTTCGAAAGTTTGAACTTTCCACGTGCCATAGTTTACTAGAAAAAGGGCTCTGACAGACGGACATATCTTTGCAGTGCATTTTCTAAGATATCTCTGAAAATATAATACCTAAAATTAAAACAAATATATTTTTGAGTTCGGTATTACGATATCTTTCACAGGATACCCCACAGGACATGCAAAAATAAAACTTTTATTTTTTAATTAACTTAATTAGCCCTCTAAATTTTTCCTAAACGTATTTCTGAATGGCTCATGAGCTGAAACTATGTGGGTAAAAAGGCTTTATAACTTTCGAAAGTTTGAACTTTCCACGTGGCATAGTTTACTAGAAAAAGGGCTCTGACAGACGGACATATCTTTGCAGTGCATTTTCTAAGATATCTCTGAAAATATAATACCTAAAATTAAAACAAATATATTTTTGAGTTCGGCATTACGATATCTTTCACAGGATACCCCACAGGACATGCAAAAATAAAACTTTTATTTTTTAATTAACTTAATTAGCCGTCTAAATTTTTCCTAAACGTATTTCTGAATGGCTCATGAGCTGAAACTATGTGGGTAAAAAGGCTTTATAACTTTCGAAAGTTTGAACTTTCCACGTGCCATAGTTTACTAGAAAAAGGGCTCTGACAGACGGACATATCTTTGCAGTGCATTTTCTAAGATATCTCTGAAAATATAATACCTAAAATTAAAACAAATATATTTTTGAGTTCGGCATTACGATATCTTTCACAGGATACCCCACAGGACATGCAAAAATAAAACTTTTATTTTTTAATTAACTTAATTAGCCGTCTAAATTTTTCCTAAACGTATTTCTGAATGGCTCATGAGCTGAAACTATGTGGGTAAAAAGGCTTTATAACTTTCGAAAGTTTGAACTTTCCACGTGCCATAGTTTACTAGAAAAAGGGCTCTGACAGACGGACATATCTTTTTAGTGCATTTTCTAAGATATCTCTGAAAATATAATACCTAAAATTAAAATAAATATATTTTTGAGTTCGACATTACGATACCTTTCACAGGATATCCTACAGGACATGCAAAAATAAAACTTTTATTTTTTAATTAACTTAATTAGCCCTCTAAATTTTTCCTAAACGTATTTCTGAATGGCTCATGAGCTGAAACTATGTGGGTAAAAAGGCTTTATAACTTTCGAAAGTTTGAACTTTCCACGTGGCATAGTTTACTAGAAAAAGGGCTCTGACAGACGGACATATCTTTGCAGTGCATTTTCTAAGATATCTCTGAAAATATAATACCTAAAATTAAAACAAATATATTTTTGAGTTCGGCATTACGATATCTTTCACAGGATACCCCACAGGACATGCAAAAATAAAACTTTTATTTTTTAACTAACTTAATTAGCCGTCTAAATTTTTCCTAAACGTATTTCTGAATGGCTCATGAGCTGAAACTATGTGGGTAAAAAGGCTTTATAACTTTCGAAAGTTTGAACTTTCCACGTGCCATAGTTTACTAGAAAAAGGGCTCTGACAGACGGACATATCTTTGCAGTGCATTTTCTAAGATATCTCTGAAAATATAATACCTAAAATTAAAACAAATATATTTTTGAGTTCGGTATTACGATATCTTTCACAGGATACCCCACAGGACATGCAAAAATAAAACTTTTATTTTTTAATTAACTTAATTAGCCCTCTAAATTTTTCCTAAACGTATTTCTGAATGGCTCATGAGCTGAAACTATGTGGGTAAAAAGGCTTTATAACTTTCGAAAGTTTGAACTTTCCACGTGGCATAGTTTACTAGAAAAAGGGCTCTGACAGACGGACATATCTTTGCAGTGCATTTTCTAAGATATCTCTGAAAATATAATACCTAAAATTAAAACAAATATATTTTTGAGTTCGGCATTACGATATCTTTCACAGGATACCCCACAGGACATGCAAAAATAAAACTTTTATTTTTTAACTAACTTAATTAGCCGTCTAAATTTTTCCTAAACGTATTTCTGAATGGCTCATGAGCTGAAACTATGTGGGTAAAAAGGCTTTATAACTTTCGAAAGTTTGAACTTTCCACGTGCCATAGTTTACTAGAAAAAGGGCTCTGACAGACGGACATATCTTTGCAGTGCATTTTCTAAGATATCTCTGAAAATATAATACCTAAAATTAAAACAAATATATTTTTGAGTTCGGCATTACGATATCTTTCACAGGATACCCCACAGGACATGCAAAAATAAAACTTTTATTTTTTAATTAACTTAATTAGCCGTCTAAATTTTTCCTAAACGTATTTCTGAATGGCTCATGAGCTGAAACTATGTGGGTAAAAAGGCTTTATAACTTTCGAAAGTTTGAACTTTCCACGTGCCATAGTTTACTAGAAAAAGGGCTCTGACAGACGGACATATCTTTTTAGTGCATTTTCTAAGATATCTCTGAAAATATAATACCTAAAATTAAAATAAATATATTTTTGAGTTCGGCATTACGATACCTTTCACAGGATACCCTACAGGACATGCAAAAATAAAACTTTTATTTTTTAATTAACTTAATTAGACCTCTAAATTGTTCTTAAACGTATTTCTGAATGGCTCATAAGCTGAAACTATATGGGTAAAAAGGCTTTATAACTTTCGAAAGTTTGAACTTTCCACGTGCCATAATTTACTAGAAAAAGGACTCTGACAGACGGACAGACAGACACTGGAGTGATCTTATAATGGTTACCTTTTTACTTTTTAAGTACGAAACTCTAAAAATAATATTATTACTTTCTTTACCCACCTCACTAGTTTTTTATTACTCGTTCAGCATGAAGTCAAGAGTGGAGGGTAATGAAGATCGGAAGAATCGGATTATAGGGTCTATGATGGATCTGTGGATCGGATGTACTCTATATGACAGGAGATCGCTAATCAATGGCATTAATAGGTTTTTCTTCATTTCTGTAATTTTTTTTTAAATTTGTTACGTAGTCCCTTTTTCCAGATGCCCATTCAAATAAAGTTTTCTCGTTGTGTCATTTTCGTTGAAATCCCAGCTTATGAACCCTTAAGTTAATGACACAAATTCCTACCCGAATTAACATTAACTTAAAATGCAGATATATTTTAAACCATATAATAAATTAGTATACAAAATGATGATGCGAAATAATGAAGAGACAGTAATTAAAATAATTATACATTTATTTACAAGTTACATATACAAAATAAATTTCAAATTAACATAATTAAACTTAGCTTAATTTCTTTTTGCATCCCATTGATGCCAATATTTCTAACATTCATTATTTTTCAAATTTGTGATTAAACAAACATTTTTATGTTTAATTTTAAACAAATTAATTTTAATTCAGCAATTACTTCACATTAATACTTCTTGTAATAATTACACTGCAGAAATATTTAAATAAATTTGATTCCTTTTTAGTTTTTACAGTAACAATAATAATACCATTACACATTTTAACTTCCTAATAATGAAAGCTGTACCAGAGACACAGACATTGTCTATTGAAACATTTGGAATGTATACTTGAACATGAAAAAACTGCATAAAATACCTGGAATAACATCACGGGCAAACGTCGCTGTTTTGAGCTCCATAGACGAGCTGTTTCGCCAGGTCATCTTGCATCTCCGAAACGAATACACATGCTCTCTTTAGCAACGACATTAGTGGACCCAAACATAATCTAAGTATTTATTACAACTTAGTAAATAGTATAAACAAGCCATAAATTTGAAGCATACTTGGGGACGGAAAATTAACATTCCTGGCAAAGTCTTAGGGAGAACCCTCATATAGATAAACTTATTATATATAGACTATTTTTTATAGACTCACACATTCTCTGTAAAACATAGGTTGAGAAAAGACGATTAAGTCTTAAAACTCATCATCGCACATCGCCGGACTTAAACACCCAGTTCAGTAGAAAAATTATATTCTTATATATCTCTCTATCTATATACATCTGCTATAATATTCTCGGATATATAAAATTAATTCGGGGCACACCAAACAGCAACTAGCTTCTAGCTTAGCGGCCTACAATTCTTCCTTTCTAGGTCCGCCCTGTAATCGGAATGGAGAGCCTCTTTACATTATAACTGGGGCAGCTTTATTGCCCCTACAACAGCCTTTACCCCAGTAGTAAATTAAGGACCCATAAAGCTTCCAAATGCTTTGTACTTTAGATTTTTAGATTCTGAATGCAGACTGTCTGACGACATAGATAATAAAAAAATCCCTGACGGCTCGATCTATAGGCACAGGTAGATTTCGAATACGCAGACCGCGGGGCGCCTGTTTATTGGGAATTGCAGAAGAAATGACCTTTTTGCCATAATGCGGCACTTGGGACCGCCCACTTCGAAATCTACATGTGTCTGTAGGCGGAGCTGGCAGAATTGTTTTGTTTTTATTTTATTTTATTTTATTTTATTTTGCTGTAAGGGTTGGTCTTATAAAAAACTTGTCAGTATAAAAATTGTAGATAATGTTAAGAGGATTTATAATAAATTTAAGCGAATTTGATATCTTGTGAATTGACAAAGTTATGAATTTTTTTCTTCTGAAACCCCTATCTCCCCCCCCCCCCTTGAGGCCCTTTTTAATGATATCAAAAATTTGCCATACATAAATTTTCGGCCTTTTTCCTGAATATAGTAGAATATAGAAGTCCTGAATATAGAGAAGTAATAACAACTTTAAACGGATTCGATACGTATCATAATTAAGAAGTTATGGGTTTTGTTCTGTTTTCACAGAAATCCCCCCCCCCCCATTTTCCTCCCCCTTGGTTCGATTTTGCCCATTAACGAACTTGACCGAGATTTTATGCCCCTTGATTTTATGTATGAGCTTGGAAGAGATTTGCGCAGAATTATTGAAGTTATGGTGTCCATAAAAAAGTGATATAGATAGATAAAGTTTTGAACTGGGGGTGGTTTTGTGTTCTGAGAGTCTTGATCGGCATAGATCTGCAAAAATTTTCCAGAAATTCCAACATATGGGAGAATGTAATAGGTAGTATTTCTTACGAAATCTACCTAAAATACATTTTCCTTTTCAGGGCTGGGTTTTTGCCGGCAGAAAGTGGTTTCTGCCGTGCCAGTGGCAGAAAGTGGTTATAACCGGTTTTAACCGGCAGAAACTGGCAACAACTGGCATAAACACATTTCGTGACATAATCTGAGACTTTTTTAGCAGTATTAAATTCCTTAAGTACATTTTATTCAGGATAAATAACAAATAAAATACTTTGGATAGTTTTAATTTAAAATAAATAAATTTGTATTAGAAAAAATGAGTAATGTAACAGATAAAATTTTTGTTATAATATGGTTGTGTAATTTTATATATAAACAATTATTTGAATATTTAAAATCTCAGTTTAAAATTCCAAATAGAAAACTATATCCAATACTTATTTTAAATTAAACACTGAAAAGAAAAGAAAAACAATCAAAACTTACTCAAAATACTTTCTGTAATTTAACATAATAATTTAATAATAACTGTAAAAAATCCTTCTCATAGAAATGTTGTACAGCTCCGAATCAAAAAATTAGAATAATTAATTCCATTTGTATTTGGAATTGCATTTAGCTTTATTTCACTGAAGTACAATTGAAAAAGAACAGCGGTGGATGTTTTAATACATTTGCATGTTATTAGAGAAAATTAAAACTAAAATTATTTTCATTATTCAAAATATTAGAATACTAAAATAGGTGGTTCAAAAAATTAGAATACTTATGAATTTTCCTGATTTGTTCAGAAGGTTACATAAAATAAGCATTTTTAGCACAATAGCTATTGCGCCAAAAAACAAAGTTGAGCTTCTTTCCAGCATAAAGTCGGCATGGTCATGTCTGGGCAGAAAACATTGTGAACCACTTGCTTGGCAAAGCGAGTTCGTGCTGTTATAAAATGTAAAAGTGATGTTACAAAATATTAAAGAATAACTATTTTTCCTTTTTTTAAACACATATTATTTACAATGCATTATTCTAATATTTTGAACCTGGTAAATGGTTATTCTAATATTTTGATTTTTTGCAAGTGTGAATAATTATTTAAATTTTTGTATTATATCCTTTACTTTTAATGCTAAAAAATTCTACAAACTATGTAGATTCTTGTAATACTAAGTTTTATCCTGTATTACTTTCTGTATAAGCGATACATAAAAAATCCTTTTTTCACAATTCCTTTTTTTCTATTATTCTAATTTTTTAACTTGGAGCTGTAGTTATATGTGGATTTTGTAATTCCGTGGATTTAAAAACATTTCATTTAAAATACAGTATTTAAAGGAACAAATCTGATTTCTTTTTTTTAAATTTAAGATTGTTAGTTGAAAATGTGCCAACCATATATATATAACCATATTCCATATAGTAGATAATCTTTAAGTTATTGCATTATATTATTTATTTAAAAAAAATTTCTGAACAGTGATTTGTTAAAATATCAATTTTTTTTGCAATTTTTTTATTTTTTTATTTTTTACTTTTAAATAGAAATTCAACTGTAAATAATAATATTATAATATTAATAGTTAAACTTGTACAGCATCAGATTACAATTATGAAAATTTCTGTGTTTCAAGTAAAAGAAAATTAGTATTATATAAACAAAGTATATTTATATGATCATATGAAGCTTTTTGCTACTTTGAATAACCTTCATAATCTTTAGTTTTAATTTTTAATTTGATTGTTTACATATCAAATACATGTGTGAATTATGAATCATTACAGTTAAAGTTCTTATTATTTCTTAGTTTCTGCCAGTTTTTGCCACTTACTGGCAGAAACTAAGTTTCTGCCATGCCGGTTTTAACCGGTTATAACCACTGGTTTAAACCACCCCGGCAGAAACTTGCCAGCCCTGTTCCTTTTACATCGAGGCTCTATGGGGAACACATATTAAATATAAAACACATATTTAAAATTACTGAAATTACATAAAATTTATTGTACATATAAAACATGCTAACCTTTACAATAATATGTAACAATTATCTCCCTAACTATGAGACTTCTTTTTGAGATAATAGACTTAGAAAAGTCGTTTGCACTAAAATTACGCTGACGACGAAAGATGCTCTTTAGAGAGGTTGTGAGTCAAATTTCTCTTTACAATAGAGACACAAGAGCTTAGTTTAGTTTATTCCGTGTTTATATTCTTTATTTTAAAATCGCGACTAAGGCTGCGGATACACAGAAAAAAATAAAACCCAATTTTTGTCGAAAGATTCTTAGGTATGTGCCCAAATTGGGACATGCCTGTTTTGGTTACCACTGTGTATCCATTTTGTGCACAATTAAATACCCATTTTCAAAAAAAAAAAAAAAAAAAAATTTTTTTTTTGAAAATGGGTATTTAACAATGCCTAAAATGGATACACAGTGGTAACCAAATCAGGCATGGCCCAATTTGGGCACATACCTAAGAATCTTTCGACCCAAATTGGGTTTTATTTTCTTCTGTGTAGAGGTATATTTGTCTAAAAGTCTTGCCCCTTCTTCCCGGATTTCGTTCAGCGCTCTCTTTTCAAAACTAGAGATTTAAATCAAGAAAAGTATTTTATTGTGTTTAAAAATTTCCCTCGTTGAAGTTCATGGGCTATTGACCCCCAGATCTTCTTCAAATAGTCGGTATTATTTTCTTATTCATTTTATTTTTAAAGTTTTGTAATTCACTGGAGAATTTCAGCTTTAAACCAGATCCTGTTCAACTAGAGTTTCATATAATTATTATTATTAGTGATAGAATATTTTTCGTTTCTCTCGCAGGGGAAAGTGCATTTCATTCAGAAAACGAATATGTGAGAAATGCAAATCTAATTCTTGAAAAAGAGTGGTTTATAATGTGAAAAAGACGGAAAAACAGAGAAAAATTAATATTCTGTTGCAATCTTTGCCATCCCTTACTTTTGAAAGAAATTTTCAAAAAATAAAAAAGAGGCAGAATTTTCTCATCAAAAATATCAGCTAATTTATAAATTGTCATTTCATAAATCGCATGTACTCGCTGGAAATAGTTATTTTGCAATATACATTAAATTTCTTTTCCTCTTTACCTATGTGTTGAATGAAAATTCCGGAAATTTATC
This sequence comes from Maratus michaelseni, assembly GCA_963931845.1. Taxonomy (NCBI): domain Eukaryota; kingdom Metazoa; phylum Arthropoda; class Arachnida; order Araneae; family Salticidae; genus Maratus; species Maratus michaelseni. The sequence goes on along the minus strand of OZ007591.1, from coordinate 76,264,918 downwards.
TTATAATAAGTCGTATTCTAAATTTATGATTATGTTAAATTTTAACACTATATGCGTTTCTTTAAATTTCGAGAAAAAATATTTCTTAAAAAAAAAAAAAAAAAAAAAAAAAAAAAAAAAAAAACTTGTTTATTGTTTGTTTTCATACATAAATTTCCTATCTATGTTGAGTAAACTGATAACTCAGAATTCATACGTCTAATTTTTGAGTTATCAATTTATTCCATATAGATATAAAATTCATATGTGAAAATAAAAAATAAATAAATGATTTTTTTTTTTTTTTTTTTTTTTTTTTTTAAAGAAATATTTAGGTTGCTTTAAGATATTTCCACTCTAGGCTGGAAAAATAAAAAAAATTATTTTATAAAAACTGAATAAGCTTAGGTATTTTTAAATGCAATTTCGGGCAAATTGACTATTACCAAGGTCTGGTGCTATTAGTAAAAATATTTGTTCTTAATTTCCAATTAAGCTACTTTATCCATTGATCTATTTCGAATTTAATCTTTTCATTTGAATTCATTTTTATTTAAAGTATTGATAACACAGGCATACAAACTTTACGTTTGCGAAAACATTTTTTAAAAAGTTTGATACTGATTCTATGCACTTTTGGGATGCTTATTCCAAAAGTGGCCTCAGTTTTTTCTTAAATTTTTTTCACAATCTGCGTCAACATGGTCTCCATTGATGTAAGCATGCGCTACTAATACACTGCAAAAACAAATTGTTGATTTTATGGTATAATGCTGGTAGCTAAAGTGCAGTATAATAACGTAAAATCAACAATTTGTTTTTGTAGTGCATAGAGCTTTAATGATCTGGAAGCCGCCGCGGTCGTCCAACGTAAACGCCCCACCTACCCGAATCCATTGGCCAATGTTTGCTTACATTACAGATAAAGATTCAATTTCTAAAAACAAGTTAGTTTTGAACTAAAGGCACAATATTCAATCATTTTCTGTTTAATAAAATGTATATTTATTTAATAAAATGGCAAATACAGCCTAAATGCGACAAAATTATGGGGAATCGCGTCTCATTTCGGCACAATGACTTTACTGAAAATCATTAACAGCCGCGTTATTTGAATCAAAATCAGGTGAATCTTTAAATATGTCTGGTAAAAAAGAGTAAAAAATGTGTGGACCGTTGGAACAAATGGTATAGCTGAAGAAAATTTGGGTACATAATTTTTTTTTTGTTTTTAACACTTTCCAACATTAGTTGAAAAGTGTGTAAATGGATAGGGTTTGCCTGTCTGTCTGTCTGCCCGTCCTCTAACTCGCGTAAATATACTCGGATTGCAATGCAATTGATGTATGTTATTGAGGTTTAATACGGCATGTTTGATATAGAAAATGAAGTGTGTAGCATTTATAGTTCATTTACAGGGACGCTCAAAAGAATTTCGTTACATTACGGCCTATGGGGAAAATCGTTTGCGGTGTATTTCAATGATGTTACACTACTTCAAGCATATTAAAATTATCATATATCACTGAGATGCACTGATAGATACTTATTATAGAATATGATGAGCATAGCATTCATCGTTCGTTTACAGAGACACACAAAAGAATTTGATTACACAGTACTTTGTATGAGCAATAACTGCTGGAAGTGCGTTTTCAGTTGTGGTACGCGTTTTTAAATTTAACTAAATTTTTGCCTCTGACTTGGTGTGTATAACTTCTATAGATCATATACAGAGCAACTCAAAAGATCTCTAGTACATCTCCGTTATTGACGGAAATTGGTGAAAGGAAATTTTCAAATGTGCTATGCGTTTCCTAACTAAACTAAATTTTAACATACTGTGTACTATTTATTCAAATCTATAGACCACATATAGGGCTGCACAAAAGAATATTGATGATGATTGCTGAAATTGTGTTTTCTAATGTTTTATGCGTTTTCCAAATTGTTTACTTAGACATAAACTTTCACCTTATTAATCGGTAAAGTTTTGTTAAAGTATTCTGGAAATGTTGGAAAGTGTTTCATAATCTATGCTTGATGCATGATTTTTCGTTCTTGTTAGGCTTATAATCACTAACATCACATGAGTAAAAAAGACAATCATCAGTGTGGTATTTAGGGCCCCTCCATACCAATAGGATACCAAATCTGGATGATTTTTACTTTTATACATTATTATTAAATCCTATACACACCAGGGGTTCTCAAACTGTGGTACGCGTAAAAGTACTGGTACGCAAAGCTCTGGCTTCTGGTACGCGCAAATGCAATGCAGGTACGTAAAATTTCACCAGCATAGTATTACAAAATCCAAAATGGCATAAATCTATCACTTTGGAAATTTTCGAATAAAAGTGAGAGACTGTAAACGGTTTTGTTGTTGTTTTTGTTACTAGAAATGTTTGTTATAGCAAACTCTCTGAAATCCGCACACGCTGCTTGTGATAGAAACAGTTTTCCAGAAGTAAACACATGTAATTTTGACATTTATACGGGGAAAAAGTTAAAATTTGTAAAAAAGATAACCTAATTTAAAAAGCTATCAATGAAACAGTTTTAATTAGCAGAAAAATTGTTTTAAACATGGTTTTTAAATTGTATTATCTGAAGGCAAAGTCTGAACCCGTGAAATTACAAGGAGCTTGTACGAATAAAAAAAAAAGTTAAAGCATTTTTTTTGTTTTTTTTGTACTGGTTATTTTAGTGTTGAGGTTTTATTTAAAACATAATTCATTATTTATTTAAGCCTGTCGATTGAAAATTTTCTCTTCTTTTGTACCAAATGTGTAAGTTACTTTCTATTTCATGGAAATATGTTTTTAATACAGTAAAGTTATTTAAAATGGTGATTGGAAATCGAACAAAATATGGGAAACTCCACTTTCACAGTTTTTCCAATAGTTTTTGCATTACGTTTGATACTTGGTGGTTACGCGGAAGTATGAACTTCGATTTAGTGGTACGTCGGTCAAAAAGGTTGGGAACCCCTGCTATACACGATTATAGTCTACTCCGATTCCTTTGTTGCACTTCAAAATATGAGAAATAAATTTTTCTAACGGAATGTGTAATACTACACACATATGCTTTTATGAAATAAAAGAAATATTAAGAAAATATTTTTCCATTTAATTTAAATTAGACGTTGTATTTGTAATAAGCAGTTTGTAATAACATCACTTATATATGATAAATGTTAAATTTGTGCAAAAATGGTATTCCATTTTTATTATGATTTTTAAATCCAGCATCAAACATATTAAAAACAACTTAAAAAAAAAAGAAAAAAGAAAAAAAAATTGTAGACCACCGTGTTATTATAGTCTCACCAATAAATGTTATATTTTAAAAATACATTGTAAATACTACTCCATCAATATCATGTCGATCAGCTACATATTATTCATTTCTATTACTCGCGGTTTACTTTTGAATATATTCGAATAATATGTATTACATATATTTATTTTAAATATATTTTGTTATCAGTTTCTGCTGCTAACTGCTCAATTCATTTTATCTATTGCTGATAGTTTTCGAATATCTGTTTAACTGATTCAGTTCACCAAAAATATTTTGTTTGCTTCTAATAACTATTGCCCTGCGGGTTATATTTTAACCGTTTTGTTATCAGTACTTTCTACCGCTTACTGTATATTATTTGCATAAGGTAGCGATTTCATGCTATTTTTTTTCCTTTAAATTAATTGCTAACTTTTGATAAAAAGTTAAATTATAACACTTTTTAAATAAATTTTGGAAAAAAATAATCTGAATTTTTTAATTTTTTATTTAAGGGGGCTCGGTACCCTTTGAACGTTTTTTTTATTTATTTGAGTATTTTATAATTTTCTTTTGAGATGTTATTGAATGTTTTTATGTAAAAACATGATTTACAAGAAAAAAAAACATTTTGATAGTAAAATTTTAATTAAAAAAAAGAGACATTTATAATTACACTTATTTTACAATTTTTCTACAACTTTTTGCAACATTTTTAAATACTTTTCTTACACGTATGCTCTATAACACCTAGAACCAAAATTTCAAAAAGTTACATAATTTACAAAGGGAAAAAAAGTAAAATGTCGTGACACATATATATATATATACATACATTTTACTTAACATTTTTTATTTTTTATTTTTTAAATAAACTACTTATATTAATTCAAATCCTATCCTTAATTTAATAAAATATACCACAATGAGCGTCGATAGAAATATCAGATAAATTAAAAAGTTTGTGTTGAATTTTTGTCACTTTGTACATAGTGATATTTGAGCATACTGAAAAAAGAATGTAAAAATTGTAATTCTGAATTATTTAAAGGGAAATGGATGAAGTTTAAAAAACGCTTTTCGGAATCATGGGTAACTCGGAAGAAGTTATTGTATGTTTTCTTTCGTGGTTATATTATATTTTCGCAGATTAAGAAATATTTGTATTTTTTTTAACAGTGTGAAGGAAGGAAAATCAGAGAGAAATTTTATTTTATTTTAAATTTTAAGTAAAAATTCAGATTTTTTTTTTTGAAAAGAGATGGAAATATTACAAATACTGCCCAGTAACATCGGTTTGATGTTGAAAGAACATTTTATGCATTTAAAATTGTTTTAGGTGATAATGGACCAAATTTAACTGTTGAAAATTAAGGAAAATGCATAGTTATGTACTGCAAATAAAAATTAATGTGTATACATCTTTTAACAAAATTATTATAAATAATACATCTGTTTTCAAGTAGTAAATATTCATTTGACTATTAATTAGCTCAGATAAAATAAAATTGAAAGAAAACAGGAACTGCATTTACTGGTAAATGGTCTTTTTCGTTAAAAGATATAAGTGCATATTGTAACCTTAACAGCATATTTAAAGACTTTTTAATGCATATTTTGGCAGTTTTTAAGTGCATACAATCCTCTGTCTAATAATAATGTCTTTTAATATCTAAAAAATAAATTCTAATAAATTTTAAGAGATTACAACCTGTTAACATTTTAAACATATGCTACCAAGAAGAAAATAAACCAATAAAATTTACAGTAAAAAGCTTTCACTGTTACATGGCACCTTCTTCTACTCAGATTATTATTAGTTATGAATATCAGGTAATTAATTATTAATAAATATTTTCAGAAAATTGACAGAAGTATTTAAAAATTGCATCAATATATTGCGTGTCTAAATAGTGCCATTTTTAATCATTTAAATGTTTTAAATCACTAAATAGACATTTAAAAACAATATAAAAATTCAAAAACTAGCAAGGAAAGGGGGAAAAAATCTGTAAGTTGGTATATCTGATTCAATGATAGGTACATAGAACAGAACGCGTTTCAGGTTCAAGAAAGTAAAAATTTCCCCATATATACTTCGGACTTTTTGGAGTGTGAGTGAAAAATACCAGATGTCACCCTGTCCACTAGGGCTCCTTACTGTCCATTGTACATTTCCCCTCGCTGGTAGAATTGCTTCAAGAATTGCAACATGAACTGGTCAACTTAGATTTTGTACAGACGGTGTAGTAATATAATATCTGTACATTTTCGGAAAAAAAAAAACGCGCGCTTATGGATATTTTGACGATTACCGGTAATTTTTGACATACCAGCAATAGTAATGAAATTTGTCTCTGTTTGGAATCAAATGACTGAAAAGGTAAAAAACAAAATTATTTTGATTAAAAAAAATTGTTTAATTTATTACAAAATGAAACACAGTAAAGCCCAGAGCCTGATTAAATCAAGAGTCATCTGGGTTGTGGCCCTGGCTTTTCTGATTTTGAGAGCCCCACACTTGGAACCTCCTTTTTGATTATTTTTCTCGATATGATGAAATATTATTGGCTGTATCATTAATGCGTTTTGCATGTTTTTATTCTAAGTATCAAAGTTTTGGGTTTCTTTTTTTTTTCATTATGAGAAAAAATTATGTGAATTCATTATCAGAAATTTGTAATTCGTTTTTGACCTTATATTGATTGTAATCAATATTTTGTAGTGTTACAGTAAATAGAAGGAAAGGCAAAAAAACACATTTATCTAAATATATATCCATATATACAGTTGTATGGTCATACACAGGGCCGGCCACAAGAAAGAAGATGTCGTAGAATCAATGCACTTTGACACACTTATAGCCCCTCCTTCAATGAGATTTTTAACAGTTTCCAGCATAGTTAAAAAGTATTCTGGACTTTGATGGTTTGTCTGTCCAATATATACAAATAGTTTTTGTTTCATCTTTAAAAGTAATTTAGGGCTCCAAAAGCTTTTTTGCACCTAGGCACTTTTTAAAGAAAAAGTCAGCAGCAGTAAGCTTAATATTGCCGGACTATTCATTTGCGCATTCTAAGACATAGAAAATGTTGATTTTTTTGCAAGAGTATGTAGAGTAGGAGAAAAAACAAAGACTTGACCGAAAAATAAACCCGTTTTAGGTTTCCGTCTTAGCAGGTCTATTATAATTCTATAGAATTATTTTTACCACGAGCATCAAATTTGCCATTTAAGGAAGAATTCTATTACAGACAAGTTTTGTATTTCCAAGGTTTTTTTTTTTTTTTTTTTTTTTTCTCTTCGTGTTTTTTTTTTTTTTTTTTTTTAATCATATGTGATACAAAATTTATCAAAACGTACCGCTTCTGCCATTCATCGATGTCGTTTTATAAGCAAAAAACATTCGACTATGTAGAAGTTAAGCAAATTCTTAAAGAATTATAATTCTAACGGTTTAGTTTTTATGATTAGAACAATAGGGGTCTACATATGGCGGACGTCAGGGCTGAAGAGGATATGTATATATTACAATAGTTAAAAAGCTATTTTTAAATAACAACCTTGCTATTTAGACTAAGTTTTGGATATTTTTTTTTTAATTCCTGATGATGAACTATCATATTTTTTATTTGTTTAAATAAAAACCGAATAACAATACATCATTAAATGGTTTTAATGGTTAATTAATAATATTTTTTTTTACAATATTTATTTAAAAATATTTTTAGAAGAAAACTGTATTTATATACAAATTTAACAAAATGATGAAAAATAGTAAAAACTTGTAGAAGTAAATTAACAAGTTGCGAGGGGGAAACAAAATTCACGTTCACTCATCACATTAATTTATTATTATTTTTTCTTTTTTTTTTTACATTTTCAAAATAAAAACTCGTTGATTGAATGATTTTATTTCAGGACGTTTATGGCGAAATTTATTTATATCTTACATCACTGCAGATGGATCGCTCCCTAAGGAATTCTAAAAATTATCCTCCGACACTGATAGATTGATGAACTGACAGATTGTTGTTTTGATCGAATGTAGTAGGTTCGGGTTAATTGGGGAGCAAATGGGTTCTAGCACAGTTTGTCCCTATTCCAATTATCAGAAGTAAAAAGAATGATATATATATTTTTTATTTTGTTCTTAGCATTCTGTCCCAAGTAAACGGCTGTCCCAATTAAACGGTGCCCCAAATAACTGTATATAGTTTTATGTCCATGGATGGAACGGTGGGATGTGTTACTAAAGAAGATCCCCCCCCCCCCCCACTCTCTTTCTTTTAATTATACTACCCTGAGAAATGGGAGAGATAATAATGATATTTTGCATCACTTCAGTTACAGATCTTCGTCTTTCAATAAAGAAATGGGTATTAAGGAAAAAAAAAACGCCTGTTTTCGTCTAATGCATGCATTTTTATTTCATCAAATAATTCACAAACCAGCTAAACTAACAGGGCCGGCTCTCTACTTAAGTGGTTTGGGTTAAAAAAAAAGTTTGGGGGGGGGGGGGTCCTACATTTTATTAAATGTAGAAAAGCCTTTAAATTTCGTTGGAAGTCCCACATAAGCACGGTGCCTAGTTGTAATCTTTTTTGGGACACTATTTTTTCCCCTTCGGAACGTAAAGGGTTTTTTGTATCGATGGGCTCCGAATCTCTTCATGGCTGATAATAATGCGCAATACTTAGAAATCAAACTACCAGTTATTAGGGGAGCAACAAAATGCAATAAGCAAAACAATAGCCTTCAGTGAGACCCCAAAAGCAATCTCCGTCTCCGTATTCAATACTTGCAAATTCAATTGTTGACCTTTTGAAGATATCTTACCTTTAGAATTTCGGAACATGATGAGCTCTAAAATATATTCCAATGACGTCATTTTATATTTTATATTATATTATTTCTAATTACATTACAATATTTCGAATTTAATAGATTAGTTTGTGGTGTCAAATTCATTCAACCCTATCACCAAGTTGCTAAGAAAGTCACTATATGAAAGTGGCCACGGCGACACTCATGTTTATTTTAAAATATATCCTAGAACTAGTGTTAACTAAACAACAGTATAAAAATTATTTTAAAAATATATAATATATAATGGGTATCGAAAATGATTTACAATAAATTGATACTGCAATAAAATAATTTATTTATTGCCACTACAGAAATATAATTTATTTATAGATATTACATAAATGTAATTTTATATAAATTTATAAAAATCTATAAAATATATACACAAAAATATACTAAAATAAACTTTATTTATCTTGTAAATGAAAAAAAAAATTTTTTTTTTCAGTTATGAACATATTAGGACATCAGTTTTATTTTAATTCTTTATAAATGTCTATATCCTTAATATTAAACATATATCAATATTAAAACAGTACCTTCGTTTTGCTTGGTGTGTAATAAATTAATAACATATAAAAATCAATAAAAAAAGAAAAATATATAGCAAATGAATTTTCTTTTTCAAGCATATGTGAATTGAGGTACCAATTTTTAAAAAAATGATTTATAAATTTTTATGTCCCCTAACATAAACATATATATATATATATATATATATAGCATTAAAAATATAGCTAAGTTTGGACACACACACACACAAAATTAAATAAAAAAAATAAAAAAAGAAAGAAAAGAAAGAAAAAAAGAAAAGAAAAAAAAAAAGAAAAGAAAAGAAAATCTATTTAATTATAATGAACCTAAATATTGTATAACATTGAATAGGTTTAATAAACAATTTAAAAAATAACAATAAAAAAATGCAGGGGAAATTTTTATGTTCACCCTTGAAAGAAACTACTTTCATAGTTTTATCCAATTCATGTCTCTTTCAATGCCCGACACTTATTATTTTACCGCGCCTGTATAACAGGTTTTCCCACTGAAAGTGTAGTATTGTAGGGAAACAATTTTGTTAATATTCACTGGTTTTTTTTTTCAGACTTTATTCACAGTTGGATGACAAAACGAAACTCCTGGGTGCGTAAAATATACATGTTGTTATAAAAAGTTCATATTTTGATCGAGAGCTTAAGGGGCCGCTTCACTGAAATTCCCTTATCGTGAAATCCCATGTTCAACTATAGGAAATTTTAAATACGCGATTACTCATTACCTAATATAATTAATGAAATACGGTTTTAACCATCAAAAAGTAGACTTCAGATGCTGGTCATGTACGTTTTTAAAAACTGTCTCCTTAGATTTTACGTATTTGAAAAAATACTTATAAACTTTAAAATTTTATCATTTTCTTAAAAATACTTAAAACTTACGGAGACAGTTTTTAAAAACGCATATCGTCGGCTTCTAACATCTACTTTCGGATGGTGAAAACCGTATTTTAATAATTATATTAAGTAATGAACAATCGCATTTCGGATGATGAAAACCGTATTTTAATAATTATATTAAGTAATGAGTAATCGCGCTAACATTCAGTTATTGAATTGAAGTATCTGTGGTAATGTTACCATTAATGTTAACATGAAATTTCTTTCTTTTTTCTTTCTTTCTTTCTCGCTTTCTTTACTGACATAGGTCTCTTATTACGGACTTTTCTAGTGTTCAAAATCGTAATTCACTTTTGGACAGCTGCCCAAAACCGGTAGCTATTTTTGGAAAGGCATAACGATGGCGGCAACGACTTTCACTTTTTCCGCTCATACATCACTTCTAAAAATTGTATAATTTCAATTTTTCATCATCGAATAGAAAATATACTTTCGAATAAAATTTGTTCGAAAGCTGCTGTTAAAACTAGTGGCATTGTATGGCTTTTTAAATAATTTTGCAAGCATGACTTTTTAAAAAATCTATCTCAGCATAGAGATCTGCATGGGTCCGAGTCTGACCCGAGGCCCGTACCAGGTCAGCCTGGCCAATAAAAAAAAATTAAGCGGGCCGACCAGACCGATGTAACAAATTTAAAAGGGTCGAACTAAGTCGACAAAATATGAATAATTTTCAATAGCCCTGGCTAGGTCGAGAATAAATTATAAATATACTGTAAGAGTCGATGCTAATTTGACAATACAGAAATTTAGCATCAATACAGAAATAATTTAACATGTCCAACGTAGAGATCTGCATAGGACAGTTGCATCGTGTCTGGACCCGGACGTAAATTTTTCAGCTGACTTAGGCCGGACCGGGCTCAAGTTTACATTTTCTTCTACATACACGGGCCGGGCCGGAACTGGACGCAATTATTGCCCGGACGTTTCCGGTAACCTTTTTTTCTTTTGTAAAAATAATAAAGATAATAGGCTTTTGTTAAAGGAATCTTTGGAAATATACTTTAATAAATTACAGAGAAATATTCTTAAAAATATACATTTTTATTTTATTTATACGTAGTTTCAAATCTGATGTTTTTAGCAAGCTTTTTTTTTCTTTTATTCTAATTTTTTTAAATGACTCTTTATTTGAATGTAGTAGTCTATGAGTCTAAGTGATCATTAATGTTGGTATTCTGCATTATATGGCTTGCGGACACATGTAGTCTGAAATATATTGAAACATTTTTGCATGTAACAATTTAATTGTGGTAAAGTTTCTTTCATTTTCAATATTCATGTGTAAATATATGTTTCAACAGGGGTCGCACAGATCTGTCACAAAGCAACAGTTTTTTCGCCTTATTTAACTGCAGAAAAATAATTATAAATTCTGTGAATAAATGAGGCGGTTATGAATTCTGTGTTTTAAAAATTAAATAGAAACTTTCTTATGATTAATAGTGATGCCCTACTCCTTGGAAACTCCAAAGAATGTGCGAACTTCGTTTCAAGTAAAATACGTAGTTTGGAAATATTCTTATTCGTGCTTTTTAAAATGTGGCAACAGTAACTGAAAAACGTCTATTTAAAATATGAATTAAATCTTGAATCAGATAATGAAATTTCGAAAAAAAAAATTGAAAAAAAAAAAACTTTGAAAAAAAATAGTCAAAAAAAAAAAAAAGATTGGACACTGCACACCACAATCTGGTCTCTCAATCTCTCCCCCTTTCTCTCTCTCCTTGTGCGTGTGTGTGTATGTTTAATTTAATAACTGCTTTTCAATTTTAAAATATCTTGATATTCCATATCATCATTAATGATAAGTGAGATTGGATCTCAAAAGTATGATTCTTTAAAGTCTTGAAAATTTTCATTTGTCTTGACACTCCCTCCCCGTTTCCCTTTCATTTTCATAACAAAATTAAGATTATTTTTAACCGAAACGACCAACTGTAGTAAATTTGTAATGTTAATATTTTAGTATTTCAGTTAAATTACAATTGAATTACTTATTTGTAAGTACATTTTCATTAGATTATGCATTAATTTGTAATTTTTTGTGTTTTATAATATAATTGTATTTTATAATTATTTGAATTCATTGAAAAAAAAAATCTTTTTCTTTTTTTATCTATTTAGATATTAAATATGTTAAATACTGCATTCTAAACGTTTTTAGAATACATTTTTTAGAGTGAAAAAGCGTTAAATCAACCAAAAATGTATAGTCAAATTCCGGAAGTTACGAGAAATATTGCCTTTTCTCCCTCGGGTGTCTTTTATCCTTGTTTCACAATTGATAAAAAAAAAAAAAAAAAATGAAAACAAACACCAATAACTGGTAATGGATGGGGCAAGAGAAAACAAATACATAAAAGATAGACGTTCGATTAATAAGCGAATGGAATTCTTTTAATTATGCCACTTGTATCTTCGCCTAGAAAACAAATGATGGGTATTTAATACAAGCTTCGAATACTTAATTCCTATTCTTTGAAGGCTGGCCTGGTTCCTCAATGAAAAGTTGCTGTAGTACGGTCAGGTTTTTATTTTACCGAGGTTGGTGTTAAACGTCATGGCCACTTAACCAACCGTAACGCTCGCACCGATATGACGTCACGGACATTTTCAGTGTTACGTCAGCGGCAGACGATTTTTCAGTTGCTGCCTTGCTTAGTTTTCATTTAGCAGCTGAAGTGTCGATGTGTGTCACTTGGAATCGTTTGCGGCATGGATTTTGGAATTAGCGCGGGCGAGATATGTTTTTTAATGAAAGATTTGTACTTTTAATAATTTTTGAATTGACTAATAATTGAATTAATATTTTGTGAGTGAATAGTTGTAGATGTTAAATAGTTTAGTTTTTGTGTTTAACTGAAAAAAAAAAAGATGAAGAACTGATTATTTCATCTGTTTTTAAGCACTACACTTGTCATGTGCTTTCTGATTAAATAGTATGTTAAAGTACTATTCGCTGATTTAACAGAGAAATTATTATAGAAAAAAAGATCGGATGTTTTTCACAAAATGAATTAATATAATTAGAATATCTCCTTTTTGCGTTATCATTTAGTACTTCATTATTTATATTACGTTATCTTGCATAAATATTTTTTGCATATTAATATTATATAAATATTAAAAAAAATTTAATATCATAATTAAACATTTAAAAATATATTCTAAAGTTGCAAATATAATCAGGCGCAAATACGAACGTCCAAGCATATGGTTATTTATGTGAGACAACAAATTATTGTTATTGTGTGTTAATTTAAGGCATATTTTGTGTGTTTATTTATCACTAGCTACAAGCAACGTATATTTCATTAGTGTGAAATAATCTGTTACAAAACATGCGTTCATTTAATTTCGAAAAAATTACGTAACTTAAACATGGCAAGTCATGCTTCAATGGATTATATTGTACTATATATCCGTGCTGTGAAAAAGCACGTGCTCTAAAGAAGGATTTTGTTCTCTCTAAAGTCACAAAACTGGCGAATTCTGTGGCTAAGAGAAGTAACAGCATGACTAAGCTTCGCAGGTCTGGATCCATGGATTTTGGTAATGCTAGCGTGGCTAATGTTTTGGATGTCGCTAAAGCACTGTGTTTAGCATGCAAGCAAAGATCCAAACCTAAAAGGAGCTTTAGTCTGTTTCAAGTTAAGGTAGGAATATTTTTTCTATTAATATTTTCTAGTTTTACATTAATATAAATAAGATAAAAAAAATACATTTTAAACAATTCAATAATTTCTAGTTTATATATATATATATATATATATATATATAATTCTTGCAAAACCTTATATAATGCTGTGCTAAAACAAAGAAACAGGAACAAATGTTAAAGTTATTCAAAGAACTATCAAATTACGGTTTAAAAAAAACAAGGTTCTTTTGAGCATCAGTTAATAAAATACGGGTAGTTTAGTGCGATTCTGTAATTATTCAAACGTATTATCATATAATAAAAATATTCAAATTTATTTATTATGCATTAACCCCTTCGGGACCATGGGTTCATATCTGCATCTTCAAAAGCTCCATACAATAATTGTTTTTGGCACCAGTAATAAAGAAATGCAATATTTGCCTTGTATTATTAAGGCATTTTCGTGAATATATAAATAAAGGTAACTGCTTTAAAAAAAAAAAAAGTGGTGCCAACAGAATAAAATCGTGTATGAGAAGTTGGTCCCGAAGGTATTAATGCGTATATAATATGTGAAATTTCTCCTTGAAAACCTTCATAAATATTATTCAGAAGAATCGTGCCCGGTATGCATAGAAATTCTTTGTCAGTTCAGAGGTCTAGAAAATTTAGTACGTTTTATACTATCTAAACACTGAAAACTCGTAGCTTGCTATTTCTCTGAAGTTTGATTTTAATTCTTCTTTATGAAAATACAGAAAAAAAATAATTAAAAGAAAAACGTTTTTCGTTGTAGAAACTTTTTATTGTAGGTTAAAATGTGTATTGTATATGGGAGAGAGCCGAAACTATCCGGCCCGGACGAAAAATATCTTGACCGAACTGATCCAGTGTCAAAGTTAAATGTGCGGCCAGTTTCGGCCAAACTCCATGTCTGCAAAATATGTCTACATTTCTTTTCAATATTAACCTACAATTAAAATTATCTTAAAAGAATATTGCATACGCATTTATGAAAAATTTAAATTACAGGGTTCTTTTATTATATTTTTTAATTTTTTTATTTTATATGTCCCCAAGGAATAACAATATTAATAATCATTTAAAAAATTATATACATATGAAGACTTCGTTTAAAGTAATAATAATAATAATAATAATAATAATAATAATAATAATAATAATGAAGTTTTGAAGGAGGTTGGAGGGAGAGGTTAACAATTTCACAATTATTTAAAAAAAAAAAAATAATTTTTATAAAAATAATTGCTAGTCTTACTGGGTCCGACCTGACCTGGTTCGAGTTTTTTTTTTTTTTTTTTTTTTTTTTTTTTTTTGGGGGGGGGGGGGGGGGGAGTAAACCCGGACACAGAACGGCCCGAAACTAATGACTAACTGTCCTACCATCAGCTTATTTTTATAGAGTTTTTAAAGTGCATTTCTAAAAGCGTACTTTCTTTTTTTAGTTATTTTACTAAGCATTTATAAATACGATTAAATGTTAAGAATTCTGTTTTATTTCGGGATACTGATTTTGAAAATTTGCAGCATTTCTTTAGATCTACTTTATAAAGTGACTTAAAAAAAAATTGAAAGTCATAAATACAGTAAAACCTGTCAAAACGGAATTCTGACCTAAAAGGAAAATATTTGTTGTGCCAACGAAAGGAATACCATATAATTATATCTGCTAAGACGAAAACTTGCTTAAAACGGAACTTTTCCCTGATCTCTAGCGATTTCGTATTCACAGGTTTTACTGTACCCAATTTCTTAATAGACGGAATCTAAAATCTTACATAAATTTATACTTAATATTAAATATTTTTTTTTTGGAAGAAATTGAATATTATTATGCATCATCTTATACATTATCGGGCAAAATCTTTTTATTTTCTAAAATTTGTTCACGATTTGTTTCATTCTGCACGTAATATTCAAATATTTTCATTCAGTGGTTCTGATTCTATCCTGCGAGAAATACCATTATTATATTCCGAGATAAAAGCGTTTAAAACTTTTGAATTAAAGTGAAACATAGAGAAATGCGTTCATTTTTAGAACATAATATAATGTAGAAACACAAATTTGTTAGTGGTAATTATCAAAATGCTGCGAATTAAACTGACTCTCATTTAATATACGGATTAAAAATATAAACAGTACGTAATTGTACTTGTACTTTGCTAAAACAGTGTAAAATCGAAACGTTAAAATTTAGTTTTTAAAAAAGTTAAATTATTCCAACAGTTTCAGCCAAAATTTTATAACCATCATCAGGAATATCAAAGGTCTAAACCGGCGAGCTTATAGCTTGAGAGAGAAAATAGAAATGGTAGGGAAAATGAAGGGAAAACCTCTCTCAAGCTATAAGCTCACCTGTTTAGTCCTTTGATGTCCCTGGTGATGATTATAAAATTTTAGCCGAAACTGTTGGAATAATTTAACTTTTAACTAAGTTTCACCGTTTCCATTTTACACTGTTTTAGCAAAGTACAAGTTCAATTATGTACTGTTTGTATTTTTAATTTGTATATCAATCAACGGTATACACGTCCATCTTTAATACTTTTATTGCTTCCATTTAATATGAAAATTGAAAATTAAAATTTTTGATGTGTACCCCCTAAACAGCAAGCCATAAAAATTTACGAGATATTTATCTAAAAGTTTGTTTTTATCAATGACGAAAAATGTAAAAATAAACGCCCGTTATAATCTACTCTTTGTTTGTATTTACGAGTGATAAAAAATGTTTACCTCATCTGAAATGACAAGTGAGATAAAATAGAAAACATGCGCTACATTAAATGGAACTTTTACAATTGGTTATTGTTTTCTAACTAAATCTATTACGAATGGTTTTTTTTTTGTTTTGTTTTTTCAAATTCATTTTAGTGTATGTAATTAATAGTTAGTTAACTAAATATCAACGCAGTGTTTGTTTTGATAAAAAGGTACAAACATGTTTGTTTGGAATAAGAAATCTTTAAAGGTAAATTCTTTTTTTTTTCTTATTGCGATTTCAACTCATATGCTATTTATATGTTATTTACATGCTATGTTAAAGCAATAAACAAATAAGGCAGAATTTATGTTAAAATGTTTATAAAACAAATAATTAAAATTAAACATATCAATTAAAAAAATGACTACATACAGAGCTAGTGCCCGTTTTGGGAACTAGTACGCTGCCTCTTTTTCTTTCTAGAATGAATACTAAATCATTAATTATCATTTTAGTAATTAAAGCATAAAAATGTATATTATTTTCCTAATTAGAGAGTTAATTTTTCAATAATTATCAATTTTAAACAGTGTTAGCAATTTAATATTAAATGTAATAGTTATTAATCATTTTAATAAATGTAAATATCAGTAGTATTTAATATAGTTACATATAATTACATAATTATTACAAAATATTAATGTACATAACGCTGTTGTATGCTATTGAAACTAATGAAATTACTAATTTGCAGTTTTTATAATTTCTGTAAATTCTAACTAATCATTATAATTTTATTAATTAAAGCATAAAAATATAGACTATGTTAGTAATTAGAGGGTTGATTGTTTTGGAAACCTAAAATTCTTGGTAGCTGTTCGGTATTTTAACGCAGGGAAAAAAAAATCATAAAAATCTGAATTAAATCGCACAAATCTGATTTTAACAACAACAACAACAAAAATCATTTTTTTTTTTTTTTTTTTTTTTGAACTTTAACACTTTAAGATAAAGTCGTAAATAGAATTAAACTTATTTGTTTTAGAATTACCTACAGAAGATATATAAATGAAAACTTATATTATATACACGAGTATATGAAAAAAAAAAAAAGACTTTACGGTATAATACTAGCATCCCAGCTGCCAGTATTATAATACCGTAAAATTAACAGTAATAAACAGTAAAATAAGCAGTAATACGCTACCACGCATACTGGCAGCTGGAATGTCAGTATTATACCGTAAAATCAACTTTTTTTTTTCAGTGTATATATATCAATTTCACTTCCATTTAGTAAAATACAATGTACTAAGTTAAATTTACAATAAATCTACCCTATATATATAAAATCCTAATGAAACGAATTTGTGAAACGTTTTTATGAAACGAATTTATGAAACGATTTTATGAAACGACTGATTAAACGTCTGATTATGTTTCAAGGCTATTTTTAATAAAATATCAAACGCTTGATGGTGAAATTAATACCAATTGTCCATAAAAAACCGCGGATATCAAAACTGGTAATAGAATTTTGAAATTGGAATTAGTTTTCGAGATATTAATTTTTTCTAATTTTAATGACATTTCTGTAATGATGGCAACTAATTACTCAGTTTTTTTGTGACAAAAAAGGAAAAAAAAATTCAAAGGATCCCGATAGGGATTACTGATTTCTTTTTATTCGTCATTTTCAAATTGAAATTGAATTTATCTTTTATTTCAATCGATAATGAAGACAAGATTGTGATTAAATTATGTTTTTCAGGAAAATTTGAAAAAAAAATCATATTTCTATCGTCAGATTCAATCGTCTGTCAGCATTTAATTTAATTTATAAACTGGAAATATTTTGAATAAATGACAAATGACGTCAATGATGTCCAAATGACGTCATTTATGTAAACGCAAAAAAAAAGGGGGGAAAGGAATTAATAGTAATTATTATTTATTGATATCATTTTGTTATTTTTTTGTAAAATTTAATTAAACTTTTTTATAAAATCACTAATTCGGATATTTGAAACGAATATATAAAATAATAATTGCCAACTGAACGGAAGGAGAATAAAATATCCTGCTTGGTTTTTTCCGCCAAGCTTTTTAAAAAAGCGTCAAGACTCCTATAATAGAAAAAACACCAAAAGTTCATTGGGTTTGTTTTCATAACTTTTGGCAACAAATCTATGTATATTATCGAATCTATCTCTTTTTTTTATGCTCGAATTACGCCAAACCTAAAAGCAAAGGATCCTATTCTGGAAAAGTACCCGATTTTCTTATGGACAATATTCAAGTGACATAACATGGTGTAAAATTATCGCGCATAGCAAATTTGTTTAAATATCTCATCAATTGATGCCGAATAAAGGCAGGCATTCATGCACAAAATACTTAATTAATTTTGTATGATAAATAATTATTATAAAATTCGTATACACATATTAATCAAAATAAATAATTTACATATTTAAAATAACATGAAAATATGCATGATGGTGCACTAAAATAGAGAGAAAATTAAAATCTGTGACTGAAAATGTCTATAACATAGTACTTTTCAATACCGTGGTTCTTAATGTTATTCACAAGCAGATGGAATTTTTCTCATCCTTAAACGCAAAGAAAGGATAGAATACAGATCGTTGTTATAAAAGTCCGAGAGGTAGCCACAATTTAAATCTAACCATTTTATACAAGCTGGTTTTCAAGTTGTAATTGATTTTACTTATCAATCCCGAAAACAGTCGTCAGTTCTCGCAACAGCTGTGTATGAGGCCATGATAATCAAAAAATTCCCCATTAAAATGTTAAAAGCATGGCAACCCAATTACAGATTTACCAATATTTTTAAAATAAAGCACGCTGTCATGTTTTTCTGAACGAAGTCTGAACGGGGGTTGGTGAGCGTAGCTCGCAGGGGGTAGGCCTCCTAGTAAATATATAAAATACAATCCATTAAGTAAAGTATACAATATAATCAGTTGTAATGAACATAATGATAACGCATTTTTAAACAGGTAGTATCCGTTTTCTATTTCTAAATTTTTATCTATTAACTGAATTTTCTGTATGAAAAAAAACTCCTCTACGGAATAACTGTTATTTCTAAAATTCCCCATTAAGAATCATTTATCATTCTATTTACAAATGATACTTCTTTTTGCTATCTGTACCCGCAACATTTAATGCTGATAAAATACTAAATTTGTCTAAATCTATCGAAAATTGTTTTAAAAATACCAAAATGTGTTTTATGTAACATTGGTTTAACATCCTTTGTTATTCTTGACCCAATTTGTCATTGTATATGATTCACTCATTCCGTATCTAGCGTATTTTTGCTCTTTAAATATTTGCTTTATAAATTAAAGTTTAGAAATATTATTTCTATAAATCCAACCTTACTGATAAATTGATGTTTTGCTAATTCATACTTATATATATAAAATAGGCTTGTCAATTAAATGCTAATTAATATTAGTTAAATGAAAATAAGATATTACTAATATTTTCACAAATATATTTTTAATTTTTTGACTATTAACTAATAATATTTTGTTATTATTTTATTATTAATTTATAAATTACAGTATTTGAAGCAATGTTGCAGATTTTATCTTTCTGGGTGAGAAGCAAAAATCAGTAAAAAGGAAGCGAACTAGATTTAATGTTACCAACAACAACAACAAAATAACCCAGATATATATTGTGTTTCTTTTGGCGAACTTTTAAAATTTAGAGACTACTACTTTTTATATTTAACACTATAATTTGATATCTATAAGCAGAAGCGACACTCGAGGCACGCGAAGCGGCACAATTAAATATACAGACTTGTAACGTGTCCTGATTTTGGCAGGAGACTCCTGATTTTCACGCGTTTTCCTGCACTTCTGATTTTTGACATATTTTTCCTGATTTTTGACATATTTTTCCTGATTTTCTTACACATTTTTCAAGTCTGTTCTGATTATCAATAATTTGCCTGAAATAAAAATTAAGGTCTTCATTATTGTTTTGTTTGTAATTACGAGGAAAGAAACTTTTTCATGCATACTTAATTTAAAAACATGTTAAACAACTTAAATATAATGTGTTTGAGTTTTTATACATGTAAGAAGTATATATTTTTCTTATTTGAATAAAAATGATATATTATATCTTAGTGGGCGGACTTAACAGTACAAGTCCGAAATTGCAATTTTCGAGGGAAGTGAAAAAAAAAGTGTGTACGCCTGTTTTGGGTTTAACTGGGTACAGGCTGTTTCTGTTAATATCAATGTATTTAACTGTGGAACAATTTTCTTTTCTTAGTGTAAAGTAATAATTGTTACTGTTTGGTTTTGTGCAGTAAGTACTGTAAAATATATAGTAACGAACATTTATTTGTTGTTGTGTTACGATCACTAGCTAAAACAGTTCATTACCTTCCACCTTGATTTATACTCTTTTAACCACCCATAGATATAATATTTTCACTGTGAAATATGCAAATATGCTGATTTGACCAAAAAACTGGCTTGTATTGTTAAGACCGCCTACCTTAGATATAATATTTTCACTGTGAAATATGCAAATATGCTGATTTGACCAAAAAACTGGCTTGTATTGCTAAGACCGCCTGCCTTAGATATAATATTTTCATTGTGAAATATGCAAATATGCTGCTTTGACCAAAAAACTGGCTTGTATTGCTAAGACCGCCTACCTTAGGTATAATATTTTCACTGTGAAAAATGCAAATATGCTGATTTGACCAAAAAACTGGTTTTTATTGTTAAGACCGCCTACCTAAGATATTTAATCTTCAATGAAAACAAGCACAATTTAAAATTAAACTTGTACTAAACATGCTTACATTTAAAACATATTTTTATTGAAAAAAAGAAATCTCCTGATTTCTGAAATAAAATCTCCTGATCTTGGGGTTCAGAACTTGGCAAGTCTGAAAGTGCTAACGAGGCATATTGAGTTACAATGAACTTTGAAACTAATAGTTTCACTTTTTATCTACAATGCTTTTTGAAAAAGTCAAAACTAAGCTTTAAGACCTACCTTCCTTAAGGAAAAAGCCCTACAAAAGTCAATTAGACGAGTGTTGAATTCAGGGATCAGGGGGTGGCCCGTTCTCTATCGAAGGTCTGTATCAAAATGTTCCTCCCTTTTTCACGAAATTAAATCGTAGGTGCATCACAGGTTACTCTTCAGACTAGTATAATATTTGACTTTTGCGATGAAATGTGCATCTTTTTTAAAAGTTAAAGAGCGAACAGACACCTACTGTCATCAAATTTCCACAAATTTACCAAATACGACTAATTTTACGCTTAATCGATGGGAGTGGAGGGAGAGGGGAAGAATCACGAACGATCACGACCCCCCCCCCCCTTTTTTTTCCTCGAACCGCCCTTTTTAAACAGATACCGTAATTAGCATACCCATGCCAAAGTTATGCGTGAATTTATTCTGAAGTAATTTTAAGTTGAACTGAGATTTTTTATAAAAAGTATAAATATATTTTTTGCTTTAGTGACAAGTAAATATCTTTTGTTTCTGTGTGTGCGTGACTGTAATATGGCAGTTTTCGTAAGCTTGAGTCTGGGATTAGGAAAATATTTTTATTTTTTTCTCAACCATAACATTCGCAATTCTAATTGATGAGTTTCTCGAAGAACATATATTTCTTTCTCAAGATTTAATCTTTATATTGCCTTGAATTGAAGTCGTTTCAAAAAGCCTGCTGTTGGATTTTCCATGATTCATATTTGAAAGATGATGATGTCATCAAAAATATAAGAGACATTTACATATATCTAAAGGGTGTTCTTTCTGTTCTACGTTGAACAACCTGAAACCTTCTGACACCTTCATGAAGTTATTTCCATTACATGAAAAAATTAAATTTGCAAGCATTACTCTTTAAATTACAAAGTATCGAACATCGTTTTACAATTTCTTTTAAATGTACTACATTTTGAATTACAGTTGATTGCCGATGACAACATTTCTGCGACTGTGATATTCCGAAAATATGTTTAAAACATCAATTTTGACAACTTTTTCTAAACAATCATTTGTATTTATACGGTTGGTTGTTTGGTTGATTTTATGACGGCCAATTATCTACACGAGGCGTATAGGCCTTGGGGAGAGTGCCCTCCGTGGAGGTCTTTCTAAGGGATCCTAACCCGTATTTACGGCAAGTTTCGAAGAAAACCACGGAAAACTCCGAATGGTTAGGTCGACGAGCGCGACAGGGGTTCGAACCCAGCACCTCCCGTCTACCAGCTTTGAGAGCAGAACCTCTCAGCCACTGGTCGGGCGCCTTTATACGGAAATTAAAAATGCTATTCGATTTACTAGTATCTGAACAAGAATGCTTGCGAACCGTAATGTGTTATAAAATGAAAAAAAATTGCTTCATGAATATGTCAGAAAATAAGTTAGCTTAGATTGGAATAAAGCCTTAATTAATTTACATGGTGAATTAAAAATGTCTTTTTTATTATTATTAGTCATTAAAAACATATATAAATATGTTTCGAGTTTTTATGATAACTATATCACTTGTTTTGTTTCTGTATATACTATATACTTGAATGTAATGTAGCATTTTTTCAAACCCAGGGAGTGCTAATAAGAAAATATCTTGAAAAAAAGATAATAATCTTTTTTGAAACTCTAATTGATCAGTTTCTTAAAGAGCATCTTTCTCTTTCTGGAGATTTCATGTCCCTATTACCTTGAATTGAAATCATTCTAGAAGGGTTGTTGGATTTTCCTTGTTTCATTCTCGAAAGACGGTTAATGCCGGCAAAAAATACAAGAGGCATTTATCTCTTAACTATTGAAGATAATGATAATAATCCTCGACCGGTTTTATTGAGACTGGTAACTACGATAGATTTATCAGTACTGTTAAAGTTTTTGAGGTTTACAGAAATAATTTTGAAGTAAAAGAATTCCTTTGCTGTCTGCAAATTTTCAAAAAGGCGTTTCTGATGAGTTATTTTTTTAAAACGTGCTGGTTTCTGGGGTTCGTGATTGTTTCGCATTCAAATGGCTTCTGAAGATAAACAAAAAGTTTATAGAATCATGGTTCCGTCGGAATTAACACTGAGTTTTCGCAAACATTTCTTCAATATTAAAAAAAATGTTTTTGTAATTTTGTACAATTTTGTTTTTGGCAATATGTAAATTACTTTGTAAATTATTAGGTTTTAGTTTCCTATTCAGTCTTAATGGTCTTTAGCTACTTATTAGTAGAAGTGGAATGATTAAATTAGGTTATTTTAGCAGTATTTTTTATGAATAATTAGTGATATCTTCACTGCAAAAAATAATTGTTGATTTTACAGTATAAAACTGGCACCCCAGCTGCCCGTATTATACCGTAAAATTAACAGTATTAAACCGTAAAATAAGCAGTAATACGCTGCCGCACAAGCAGTAATACGCTACCGCGCACCGTAAAATAAGCAGTAATACGCTGCCGCACAAGCAGTAATACGCTACCGCGCATGCGCGGTAGCGTATTACTGCTTGCGCGGCAGCGTATTACTGCTTATTTTACGGTTTAATACTGTTAATTTTACGGTATAATACTGGCAGCTGGGGTGCCAGTTTTATACTGTAAAATCGACAATTATTTTTTGCAGTGTTGCAACAGACACTCAATTTCAGCAGTCAGGATAAAGTTGATGCTGACGATAAAATTCTGCAGGCGCATAAACTGTTTGAAGAATAATAATCTCTCTTACTATCTATCAAATATAGATCCGGGCACAAAACAATTACTTTCTTATATGGAAAGAACAGATGTGTACTAACGAGGATAAAATTAAACATATAAACATAAACCTATTCACATTATTAAAAATAACACAATATCTGCAATTAGGCCACCAAAATTTTGAAAAGAATTAAGAATATCAAACTAGGCAGATTTGTTCCAACTTGCACTGTAAAAAACGACAAATGTTTCTTAATCTGCAAAAATATAATAACATTTATTTTCGGCAACATTTTCGAGTAGTTTTTGTAGCTCACAATTAATAAGTTTTCTCAAATCGGAATATACGAGTAGGCTTTTCGATGCCATCATTTCTCAAGTAAAGATTTTCATGTTCAACAAGCGTTTTATAGACAAATATAATAAACTAACAGCATTAACATTAACATTAAAATTGTTTTGTTACTCTTGCATATATAAATTGAATTACGCAGCTGAAAATGTTTAATTGAGATTTGATATACTCCTAAAACACGATATACCGGGTTGAATTAATACGGGTTTAATTAATATGCTGCGATTGAGACTAATAAAGAATTTTAAAGATAAAAATAAACAAATATTTAACTCAAGGCACTTAATAATAAGCAACCTTTTTTAAATAACTCATGAGAATATCTAGTTTAAACAAGCTTAAAGCCCCCTTCTTTTTCTTTCTTTCTTTTCTTTTCTTTTCTTTTTTTTCTTTCTTTCTTTTTTTTTTTCAGCAGATGACGTCAAATACATTTATTTTGCGAAATATTTTTTATGTATTTCTTTGGCTGGTATCATTTATATTTAACAGTAGAACATTATATTCATCGGGAATTTCTGTAAACTCATTTATTTAATGTTTTAATATATGGTTCTTAAAATTTTTAATGCTCTCTTTAATTAAAAGTTCAGTAATCCGAATCGGTTAACACTCTTTTAAGGCATTCTTGCAAGTTTTTCGGGACATTCTAAAATGCTTAAGTTAATCTTTTATACTTTAATAACATACATAAAAAAATTAGTTTTCTACTCTTTTTTATTTATTTGTTTTAAAAATAAAATATTAAAATTTTATGTTATATTCTAAACCTGGAAATCAAAAAGTAAATAGCGTTACAGTCTTACAGTTAAAAAATGTCATTTTCAGGTTTTGGAAAATGTTATTTAAAGTTGAGTCCTAAATGGGTCTGCTTAAAGTCAACCCAAAAACCGAGCCGAACCCGAAATATTCAAACTTGAACCTGAAGTGATAGAAAATTAATCTATATTGTAATACAATTATGGAAAAGTAATCTACAATTATATTTCTAATATATATAGTTTCTTTTTTTATACAAAAGGGAATACATATACCCTCATTAATAATCAAATATATAGTTTTTTTTTTTTTTTTTTTTTTCCCATTTGAAAAACATATACGACTTACTTTTGAAAAATCCGGTCAAAACCAAATCTGACCCGAAAGAGTCAAAACCTAACCCAATCCCGAGATATTTAAAGTCAACACGACCCGAATCCGACACGCAACGAAAAAAATTAGCGTCAACCCGACCCGATGCGGGACTCTAATGTAAGGCCTTTTTAATTAATTTTTTTTTTCGATTTTTTAATGCTTTTTTTTTTTTTTTTAAATTTTAGATGAACGACTTCCTGGTTCTCGTTGTAAACAAACATTCATGCAACCGAGTCATTTTATTCAAAGTCATTCTATTGAATTTCAGAAAGATTTATTGCTTGTCTTCGTTAAAAAAAAAAAAAAATAATAATAATAATAATAATAATAATAATAATAATAATAATAATGCCGTTTTTTATCAATTGTACATATTTATGCAGTAATTTGAGATAATATTCATTTAATGTAGATGAGTAAAAGAACGACATTTATTTTATTTCTGACTTACCGGAAAACGCAGAAAATATTTCTTACGTAACACCGTTATACGGCTAGAAAGACAACAGAATTTGCTCAGGGAAAATTTCCGAGTTTAATTTCATCAATCATTCTTAGAATGTAATTTAGAATAATAGATACGGGGTGGATTTGATGTCAATCTATTGTTTGAACAAATCAGAGAAAGATGATTTCAGTTTTGAAATCATTTTGCTATTTCTAGCTTGCTTCTTTTAAAGATCAGTTTCTCTTATCTTTATTGCATAAAACAGGAATTGATTATTTCAAATTAGTTTTCTTGAGACATTCGTTATGCTTAAATCCCTGAGAGTCGGCAAAGGGAGCTAGGCAGGGAAGGGACATTGTTCCTCACTGATTTTTAAAATTTAATTAAGTATTTTTTTTCCTCTAATAATTTTGAAAAAAAAAAATCCAGTAAATATTATGTTTTTCAATTGATTTAGAATAATTAAGCTTAAACAGAAAAAAGAACTACAGATATTTTTGTAAAAAACAATGTATAGTTCTCGTAAGTTCATGTGTTTAAAAATTAGCTTAAGGATGTATTCAAATCCAAACTGCTTATTTTGAGACACATTTGTAAATTCATTTTTGCTCTAAAATGCATCCAATTGGCAGGTTCTCTTATTCAGAAACTTTATAATGTCCGTATTGTCTCGATTTTTTGATAAAGGCAGAATATATTTTTAAAAATGCTGTCAAAATGGACATTTTGAACCGAATTTCGAGAAGCGATAGCGCTGGAAACAAAAAAAAATTATCGTACTGTGAAAATAATTGTCTGTAAATCAGTTTCTAATTAATTGAACGAAAAATAAAAACAGGGGGCCCTTATAAATGTCTTTATAAATCACGCCACCAAGTTTCCTGTTGTTACTTTTAAAAATGAGTCCGAGAATGTGTCTCAAAATTTTTAGTTGTTGAGTGTGGAAAAAAATATTTTTTTAATACCGCCTTAAACAGGAGTTTCAATAGGGCATAGCCCTATGATGAAAAAAAGAAAAAACTGATTCAATTTCTCAATTTTGAAAAACGCCAGTAGAAATGGCTTTAATTATTTCAGTTGCATTTATGTATTGCTTTTTACATACAGGGATGATAAGTTTAAAAATTACAATGGGAGTTTGATTAAAAAAAAAAAAAAAAAAAAAAAAGTCTTAGCGTGGCTTATATCAGATTTATATTCTTCATTTAAAAAAACATGACTTAGGATCAGGACCACACTCATTTTTGTTCGAAAATCTTGCCTCATTTTGGATTTTGTTCTGCCGCCGCCCATCAAGCTATTGATATGATAATAAAGTGGCTTGCTTGTGAAACCTGTACGTGCAGGGGGTCGACGAAAAAAGAAAAAGGTTGTTCTTCTCCCGAGGATCCCTATTTTCTAAAAAGAAACTGATATTTAATTTTACAGAGTACACTTTGAACTTCACGTACAAATTTCGAAATGAGATTGGACATACTAAAGAAAATAATTTTTATGTGGGAAAGACAAGGTTTGCAATTAATTTTCTCAGTCAAAGATACACTGCAAATAAAAAAAAAGTGCTGACTTTACAGTATAATACTGGCATCCCAGCTGCCAGTATTATACCGTAAAATTAACAGTAATAAACAGTAAAAAAAGCAGTAATACACTGCCGCGCATGCGCGTTAGCGTATTACTTACTTAGCGTATTACTTACTTAACTTTTAACTCTTATTTTACTGTTTATTATTGTTAATTTTATTGTATAATACTGGTAGCTGGGGTGCCAGTATTATACTGTAAAGTGAACACTTTTTTTCTTTTTTGCTGTGTACTTACTCTGCGTGTTTTACTCCAATCCGAACCTGTATTTCTCTTCATTACTTTAAGGGGCCGCTTCACTGAAACTCCCCGATCGCGAAATCCCATGTTAACCTATGGGAAAACTTCGAAGCGCGATAACTCATTATCTAATATAATTATTAAAATACGGTTTTCACCATCAGAAAGTAGACGTCAGATGCCAACGTTGTGCGTTTTTAAAAGTTGTCTCTTTGAATTTTAACTATTTAAAAATTCCCTATAAACTTTGAAATTTCCACTTGATGAAATTTTATCATCTTTTTAGAGATACTTAAAATTAACGGAGACAATTTTTAAAAACGCACAACGTTGGCATCTGACGTCTACTTTCTGATGGTTAAAACCGTATGTTAATAATTATATTAGGTAATGAGTTATCTCGCTTCGGAGTTTTCCCATAGGTTAACATGGGATTTCGCGATCGGGGAGTTTCAGTGAAGCGGCCCCTTAACCCTTTCAGGGACAAAGTACTTTCAGTACTAAAATGTTGAAATAAATGACTGGCACCGGAATTAACGTAGAAATTTATTTTGAAATAAGAAAGTGACAAAATATCAAATACATATTAAATGGGAAAGATTTTAGAAAATTTCTGGTGTCATTGTGGCGTTTAGGAATTAAAATTAAGTGGTATCATAAACATACCACTGCCTCTGAAAGGGTTAACAATGAAAGCATTGAAAGCATTTTGACTCACGGGATTCTTTTAATATGAGATACACAAAATCTTCCGTTCATTTTTTAAAAAAATTATTTATATTTCTTTCCTGGATTTAGATGTTTCTATAGCTGACCTAGAATTAAATTCTTTCTTTATGAGAAAAATTAAACTTCTTACGTTAATTCTAAATCTTTTCTTGGAGCAAAGGGAAGGTAAATACAAACGCAAGCACTGCTAAAATAGTGAAAGCGAAATTCTGTATTCCATACTCAATCCTCATATACAGGGATTAAAACTCTGAGAAAGCATCAAGGATTGCATTCTCAAATATGTACGGTTAAGAATAAAATAGTAGGTTTAATATTATTTATAACTCTAAATAAATTGTCTTATATTTCTTAATATAAATGTTAATTATACAGGGTCTTTAAAAATATATGGAACAAATTTTAAAGAAGGAAGGAGCAAACTATAAAAAACATTTTTTGTATATAGGAAACCGGCGTCGTAACCCATCCCATTTATTCAGTCAAGAATTCAGCGCATCTCAATCCAAGCCGAACTATAACTTTAATAATAATGATCGAAATGTTCAATATAGGGTAGGCCGACCAGTAAGTGAATAGCTCCCAGTGAATGAACAATTAGTAAATATTTTAATAGAATAAGGTTTGAAAAACTCCCCACTAGTTAATTATCATGCTGTGTTTAAAAATCCCGTAATTCAGTTAAAACGTTCCATAAGTTATTCGTACAAGTTGTAAAATAAATAACATAGTATGAGACTTAAGTGTTTTTAAATTGCTGCCTCTCCATTTACTGGCAAATTTTGTGTTCATTCATTGGTATGAACTGTTCATTTACTTGGTTTTTGTGTAGTTTTTTATTAAGACACCCCTAACATCCCAAACAAATGAAATATAAACTTCGTTTTATTATTTTTTTTTAATCATTTGTATACCAACACATGTATTATTTGCACTGTCAGACACCAAAAGATACTGTTTATTAAAATATTATCAATCTTATTTTTAAAAATGTACTTAAGTTTTCATTTACTGCGGTCTGACTACACTACTTATTTTGCTATCTGTGAATTGTTATGAAAACATAAAAAGTACTGGAAGTACACCATAATTCGCTGAGTTACACTGTATGTACTGTTAACGACATTTTGAATTATGGAGTGTCTAGCTCAGTATTGTGACCATTTTTAGCACTAGTAAATAACTTTAATATCTTCCTTACTGTTAAAGTTATGAGCGAAAATCTGAAACGACTTGTTGTGGACACCTTGTATTTTTAAATATGTGGCTTGCGACCCCGGTTTTCTGTATACAAAAGTGTTTGTTGTAGTGTGCTTTTCTAACTCTTAAAATTGGTCTAGTAGTTTTTTAAACATCTTGTACACTGAAAAAAAAAAAAAAAAAAAAAAAAAAAACTGTTGATTTTACAGTATAATACTTGCACCCCAGCTGCCAGTATGCTCTACCGCGCATGCGCGGCAGTGTATTACTGTTTATTTTACTGTTTATTACTGTTAATTTTACGGTCTAATACTGTAAAATCAACATTTTTTTTTTTTCAATGTAGGTAAGTAAGTGTTGTTTCGATCTGAAAATATCTCTTATACCCAAAAGATGTAAAATTTATTTTCCTGAGAACTTTCATGTTCTACATTCCTTTAAGCACTGTTTCATCATTAATATACATGATGGCATATACAGTGGGTGATCGGTTAACGAACAGATCGGTTAACGAACACATTCATGAGAGATTTTTATGTTCGGATAACGAACACATGTTCGGTTAACGAACACCTCACAAAACAAACCCAAAAAGAAGCAATGCTGTGTTTCAGATTTGCAAAGTTGTTTCATCTATTATCGACTTAGAGAACATTTTAACAGTTGTATACTTATAGCCTAATTATTGCATGAGCTACCGGGGGTTCGGGCCCTACATTTACGGGCCCCAAATTAGAATAAATAGATTAAAAACATTAATTTTTGTATTTTGTGGCCCTTTTAAGAAATATTTTAATTGGAAATTAATTATTTTTTAATTAAATTTAGTTCTTAAAATATTAACGGGCTCTAGGCTCCACTTGAGCTTTATCGGGGCCCGGCAGTAAACACAATCTTTGAGACAACTAATGGAGTTTTTGATAGGTCAAAGTGATAAATTCATGTGATTTAATGTTGTTAGTCAAAGAATGTGATCCTAAAAGTTTTTACAAAGGGCATGTCATTTTTTTAAGTACAAGACGACACGGAGAAAGCCATCAAAATACGATCTGTCCATATTGTATACGAACATATATTAACCCTATTAAAAATGGAAGATTTAAAAAAAAAAAAAAAAAAAACTCCAGAGAGGAAACATAAGCTTTTGTCAAAAATGTAATGCATCACTAACTCAAAAAATACATTCCTGAAGGAAGGGCAATACTGTATGTGTGTAATGTATGTTTTATTATTATTACATTTAAATAAATTTAGGGAGAATTTATATTAATTTATATACATTATATAGCTCTTAAGAACGAATTAAATGAATTCCCATACAAATCTATACTCACTCTATGATCGGTTAACGAACAATTCGGTTAGCGAACATTGTTTTGGAACGAATTAAGTTCGTTAACCGATCACCCACTGTACTTTAATCTCCTGTTGTTTATAATGTTATCTGAAACTCCTCTGCATCTAAATTACTTTCATGTAATTCGATAACCATTAGTCGAAACACGTGTGAGAAATTACATAGATTTGCCTCGTCTTCAGTAATAATTGAATCATCTTAACCTACTTTCTTTAATGACCCGCAATAAACATTAGACGACCTTTCCCATTGTGAAGATTTGAAATTTACTTTCTGTAAATTATTTTTACTTCTAAAGTAACTTAAGGAGTGGTACTTTCTCACTTTAAATGAGACTGTACTACTTTATAATATCTTGTTATGCTTAGCAGGCATCCATGAGGTGTTCATTACCTAAAAAAATGGTTCAGTTATTGTTCTTAGAGGATTCAAAATAAAATTATGTGTTATTATTAACTTATTACAATGAGTTAATGTTTTCGCGATAGTTTTCACTGCTGCGTTGTAAAAAAAGACGACACATCATGTTTCTTAATTCTGAAAATTCAATATAACTAACACTGCACAAAAAAAAAAAAAAAAAAAAAAAAATTTTGATTTTACGATATAATACTGGCACCCCAGCTGCTAGTATTATACCGTAAAATTAACAGTAATAAACAGTAAAATAAGCAGTAATACACTGCCGTGCATGCGGGGTAGCGTATTATTGCTTATTTTATTGTTTATTACTGGTAATTTTACGGTATAATATTAGTAGCTGGGATGCCAGTATTATACGGTAAAATTAACATTAATAAACAGTTAAAAAAGTAATAATACACCAGTATTATACACTAAAATAACTTTTTTTTTTTTTTTTTTTTTTTTTTTCGCGGTGTACACTGTAAAAAATGACCGATGTTTCTTTTTTTATGAAAATATACTATAACCACGAACGACAATATAATATAATCTTTTGAGCTATTCGAAATTCCAAATAGCGTATTTAATTGTCTTTTGAATCCCCAGAAACCAATACATTTCCAAAATTTAAAGAATTATTTATATAAACAAAGTATTTTTAGCTGCCCGTATTTTTCTGAAACGTTTCAGAAGGGTTTTTATAGTGTATTAATTAGTGTCTCAGCCTGGAATACATGTTTTTTGAATGCTATCAATTCTCAAGTAAACATTTTCATGCTCAAAAAATATGTTTAACGGACAAACATGCAAAATTAACAGTGTTAAAAATAACATTAAAATTAAGATTATTTCTTTACACTTTCATGTATAAATTAACTTATGCGGCTGAAAACGTTTACTTGAGAATTGATAGCATTCAAAAAACAGGTATTCCAGGCTGAGAGACTAATTAATACACTATATAAACCCTTCGGAACCGTTTCTGAAAAATACGGGCAGCTAAAAATACTTTGTTTTTTTAAATTATTATTTAAATTTTGGAAATGTATTGGTTTCTGGGGGTTCAAAAGACAATGGAACACGCTATTCGGAATTTCGGACAACTCAGAAGATTATATTATATTTTCATTCGTGGTTATAGTATATTTTCATAAAATAAGAAACATTGGTCATTTTTTACAGTGAACGAATGAAAATATACGATAACCTCTTCCGAGTTATCCCATGATTTCGAAAACACTTTTTATCATTAAAACCTCATCAGAAACAAACCAACATGTTATCAAAATTTAAAGAATCATTTATAAAAACAAAGTTTATTTTCCTGCCACAGATGTCCATAAACGTTTCAGAGTAGTTTTTTTGTAGCGTATTAATCAGTTTTCTCAAACCGGAATATCGTTTTTTTTGGATTTTTTTTTTTTACTCAATTAAACATTTTCAGCTGCTTAATTGAATTTATACATGTAAGAATAACAAAATATTATTAATTTTAATGTTAATGACTCTATAAAACTTGTATGTTGTGGGGCTGTGGCCATTACAAAACTTTCTTCTATATAAATAAAATCAATTAAATGATTTAAATAGTATAAGAAATTACATCGATTTAGCAAATAGGCTTTATACATTTACAGTCTAATATTTTTTAGCAGTACAGTAGAGTCTCGATAATTCGAGGTGGACGGGACCGGGCTTACCTCGAACTATCGAAAACTCGAATTATCGAAATCATAAAATTTAATTAATAAATAAATGAAGATAAAGCAATTTTTAAATTTCAGTGTATATTTGAATGAAAAATGTACTTACAAATTATTACATTACTGCATATAGCAACAGGTTAATTATATCTTAAAATAATTGTAAATTGTTTTGTTTTTTTGACACATTGTCTCGTTTTCATGCAGCAATATGACGCCATCGTCAAAGCAGCATATTGTCGGCTGGAGTCGACTCAGTCTATTGCTCTACGTATAGCATGGCGGATTCTAGCGCAGCAGACAGCCCCTTGCTGTGACTCATTAGTGGTGTGGATTCTGTCTGATTCTGGCAGAATCCGTAAATTCTAGTTGTTCGTGACTATTTATCCATTCCTCTATAACTTCTGGCACAAAATCGTAAAAAAAAATTTAATATTTCTTGAGTCATCCAAGCACTTTTTGGTTCATATAAGTAACCGACAGTGAAGATATCGAGACATGCTTAAATGCTCTTTTTTGGCTTTGCAGCTTTTCCGATAACAACAAGTTTAATCTTGTGATTTCCTAAAGCATTTGATGCAGCAAGAAGTGTTAACCTATCTTTGCTTTTATGTGAGACCCGGAGTACTTTTCTCTTAGCTTGACGCGATTGTTTTAGATGGTAGCATTTTGAAATTAAGGCCAGCTTCATTGCAATTATAAAGCTGGTCGTTCGTAAGGTTTTCATTTGTCATGGCTTCCTGCAATTTCTTGCAAAATTGCACGGCGACGACCTCAGAATCTTCAGATAGCTTCTCTCGACAGATGTCTAGTTGCCGGATACGATATATTTTTTCAACTTTTCAAACCAGCCTACACTAGCAGTGCAGTTTTCATCACTTTCTTCAAATTCTTTTCGAAACAGCAAAGCTTTTTCTTGAAGAATCGGACCTGAAAGAGGGCATACTTTTATACTTTGCTGTGTAATCCACATACAAAGTGGCTCACCAGTTTTTTCATACTCAGACTTTTTTAAGGATTTTCTGTCCAAGGATAAATCAGAGCAGTTGTTAGTAGAAAAAGCTTCTAGTTTACTTCTGTTCTGATACGTTTGCAGTAGACATAAAGAGTGAGTGGGGCCCGAAGCTCGTTGAACAACTATTCTCTGATTCTCTCCAATTTCACCCGGCGGGATCCCCTGCACTTATAGGAAGAATACACCCGTTTTTTTTTAAGAGAGTGGCTTCTGGGTGCGCAGTTGACATATGACCCGTCGAACAACAATAAAAACCAGATACTTGAATTTTGTGGTGCGAAATAATTCTTTCATGTGTTGCGTATATGTTCGTCATTATTTGGAAGCTAAACTGATTTTTTTCACTAACTCGGATTTACGGGAAACTCGAACAATCGATACTCGAATTATCGAGACTCTACTGTATATGATATTTTTTTAGAAGTAGATTTAAACTTCTAATAAAAAATAAAGGATAAAAAATCTGCAAACAATGTTAGTCAAGCTAGAATATCATCTCATTTATTCCTTTAAACTTACTGTAAAAACTGATTAAAGATAGCAAAAAGCACGTGTATAAGGTTAAAAAAAAATAAGAATTGTATTTTAACTATATTAGAGGATGACGTCATGCACTTCGGGGAAAAACAGGGAACAAAGAAAAATAAATTGAATACATATAAAATATAATTTAATTTAATATAACAAAGCATGCATTTTATAGACTACACGTGAAATATCACTGTTTCGATCAATCGATGGTGTATTTTTCTTCTAAACATTTGAATTTGAATTTTGCTCTTTAGTCATAAATATAAAATTTACGCGTGCGAGGACGTACCGCTTTATCTATTTTGTACTATTTATTTTTTTATAGCCATTGTTAAGCACGATATAATGCGGTATTTTAGTTTTGTGGCAACATTGATTTTAGAAAAACCTTTCATTTATGAAAACAATTCTCATTTAATTTTTAATCAGAAAACATGTTTTAATCAAATGAGAGTGTACTATATGTCAGAAGCCGGTTCAAAAACCTTTCGAATGATGCCTCATTCATTATTGTGAGTTTTGTAAATGCATAGAAAAAGGGATGTTGACAACAGAAATAATATATATGATATATATAAACGCAAAAATATTGTTATGGAATCGTGGTCAA
This sequence comes from Maratus michaelseni, assembly GCA_963931845.1. Taxonomy (NCBI): domain Eukaryota; kingdom Metazoa; phylum Arthropoda; class Arachnida; order Araneae; family Salticidae; genus Maratus; species Maratus michaelseni. Next base: position 76,229,905 of record OZ007591.1, on the reverse strand, counting down.
TTCTCATATGCGGGTTGCAAAGCGTTGAATTCTGCGGATTTAAACTGCCGATATAAGCATCGCATATTTCGAACAAATCATCGAATTTTGGCACTCCTCCCCTGTTTAGATGAACGAAACCAAAAATGAATGACAATCTATTCCTATCATGAGGATTTTAAATTTGATGTTTGGTTGAATTCTACGCACATAAACTGGAGATATAAGTATAACATAAATCATCGATTTGTGGCACCCCCTCTTGGGAGATTTTGCCCAAAAACACTAATTAGCACCAATTCACAAGGATAGAAATTCACATGAAATTTCATCCTATTCTGCGCAGTAGCTCATGAGTTAGAGCGCCCACGAAATGTGTGTCACATACACACAGACTCACGGACAGACATTTTCTAAAAACAGTCAAATCGTGTTCAGAGGACCTTATCTAAAACGTATAAATCGAAAAGGGATGAACGGCGCGAAGATGATTGTTTGTACTGACACAGGTGTGCGTCGGGAATGCAAGATGAGTCTTCAAAACAAATATATTGCACAGGTGTCTTCCGCAAAAGGTTAAAGCCATAATAAAACACGTACGATAGAAGTACAATAAGGTTCATTGCCTAATACATTTCATCAAAGACACGCTTTGATGAAAATCCGAATTTAAATGAGCTCATCTATCATTTATTGCTTTACATTTTAAGAAGGTCACAGTCGAGAAAATTCTTGAAATTTTCAAAGAATTAGTCATTTTACTTATTTTGTCGCACCCGCATAATTTAATAAAACTATATTAAGATATTATCGCCTTCATTCCAAAGTGTAATTTTAATATTTTGAATTTAAAGCAAGATTTATATTGTAATTCTGCGATCTCTTCTACGATTATGACAAACGTGTTTTTCGTATGTAAAAAGTCCATTTTTTAAAAATTTCCTTTGACTTTTAAATTTCAGCTATATGCACATTGTTTTACAATTTTGTCTCGTCAGAGCATTTGTGTATAATTGTTATTTGTTCGATATATCTAGAAATCCATTTACGGGACGGGGATTCCGAGCAAAAAGAATGAAAGAAAAGATAATAATAGCATCAAAGTACATTTGTTACTGCTATTGCTGTTTTTCATTTTCTCTCTCTCTTTCTCTCTTTTATTCTAAAGATTGAAAAACGAAAATTAAAGATTGAAATAATTATAATAGCAAAAGAAAAAACCATCTGTCGTGTTGAATACAGATTTTACATAACTCTGTCTTTAATAACAAAATTAACAAAAATTGCTTGGAGAAATCTGCATCCAGAGAAAATTATATTTTTCTATAGTTTTATCTTAATCAATATTAATAAAAGTGGATATGCTACAACAAGCATGTCAAACACGTGGCCCGCGGGCCACAATTGGCCCGCCGACACCTTATCTGCGGCCCGCGAAGCTTTTGGCATTTTACCTCAGTTTAATTTAGTTCTTAGAACACGCAAGCTGAAAAGACAATTTGCATGAACACAATTGAACCAACCGTGGTCTTACAGATAGCAAACAGTAGAAATATATGTATAGCACATATCAGTGTTACCAGTTTGGCGGGTTTTTATTATTCAGAATGCTGCCACTTTTTTTTTTTAATAGTAATATTTGTTTTATTTATTCTGTCATTAAATAAGAAGAATATTTCTCTTCAGAATGTGGTAGCATTTATAAAATAATTCATGGCAACAGTGACGTATAGAGGCAGATATAACTCAATTTTACATATGAGCACAAAAGTAAAAACATGTGGAACAAAGACAGCCAATCGTAACGTATCAAAACGCGGAATATTACGTTTGACAATTGAAAGATTTGTAATTTTTTTCAAGTATTTTACTTATATATATATATATATTACTTGGGCTTTAGTAGAACATATGGATTTTGGATCTAAGCACTTTAATTATTTTCATTACTTAGGTTAGTAATTGCGTGTAATCTTTCTGGAATCCTGCATAGTCTTTCTTTCCTTTCTTTCTTTTTTTATTTATATCTACACACATTTTATTAACATACTCTCACACATTCCAGGATTAAAAATATATATATATATGTGAAAGCTCTTTTTCAATATGAATAAATATGATAAACTGAAAATGAACATCGCAGATTTTTTTAAAGGTGATTTACATTACAATTATATTCAAAGGGAAACTGGAATTTGATGTTTGATATGCAGATACTGTTGGAAAGAATGTACCATTAAGAGGTGCTACAGCACAAAGTATAAATAAAACTCACAAAAATCTGGCTAACACCGGAAAGATAAACTGTCAGAATTGAAATTGATACTTCTTAAAAGAGAATCAAAGTGGAGAAATGCATTGAAGAAAACGCATTTGCTTAAAAAAAAAAAAAAAAAAAAAAAAAAAAAAAACTAATTATTGTCTTTATTACATTAAATGCCCCGCGAGTTGAAAACTTTAACTACGAAATTGAAGAAATAATGTTTAGAGCAGTTAAAGAAATTTGAAAATACTGTGAGCATAAGTACCGGTACTTATGCTTCTACTAACCTTCTAGACCTTCTAGACCTACTAACCTTCTACTAACCTAGGTACTAACCTTCTAGAAATGGCCATTTCTAGAAGGTTTTTTTTTTTTTTTAATAGCGGATAGATTTACAAGAGCCGGATATGTGCTTAAAATCTTATAGTGTTCATAAACTTACATTATATTCGTATGCACATGCTTAATCATCGTCAATCTAGGAAATATCTTCGAAATATGAGTAGTGGAGATAAAGAGATCTATCTACATTCTTATCATAGATATACAGATATTTGAAGGCTTTCCATCATAAAGTTTTCATTGTTAAATTCGAACTGTTAAACAACGTTATAATTTTCATTTTAGATTGACGAATTATGAATGTGGATTATTAAAGGACCACTAATAAACAAAGTTCTTGGAGTTTTTTCATTTGAAATTAGAACGCACCTGAGTAAATTTCAACTTCAAGGCAAATTTCATAATGTTATTTTTTTATTTGAAAGTATTAGCGTTTTCAAATAGAATTTATTGCTTCGATAAATATTTGGGATGCAAGTTTAAAATAGAAAATGCATTTCATTTTAAATGCCAGATATTATTACAAAAGTCATCGGAGTAAAAATCTTTAGAAATACTAAAAATATATTAAAAAATGAATTCAAAAGAAGATTTTTGAATTTAAAAAATATGAAAATCAGTTTAATCTATTTACTTCACTCCTAATGATTGATGTTGAACTTATTATTCAGAATTTATTACTGCAATTCACTAAAGTTCAGTGCGATTCCATATTAGAACGAAAATATATGGATGTGGGGTTTCCAAATTTTTGTAATTATTAATCAATCGATCGATTTTTTCTTTTAGCTACGTTCGGTAGAGCACTTTTATAACAAATCTTTGCGTAGCTGCCAACCTTCTGTTATTTTTCAAATCAAATAGAGATAATTTGTACCAGAAAATATATCTAATAAATGAAATCAAATGAGTAAGCACGTACACACAAGACTCATTTCATTAAATAAATTTTCGAATTAAAAATGTTTATTTTATTTTTTATCTGAAGAAAACACCGAAGATTGACAGCTATGCCTTTGCTAGATCAAGATTAGCAGACCAGCATGTACAATCAATTTTTAAACTAAATACAATTTAGAAAATTCAATTAAATTTTATAGATTTGGTTGAGGAAAAATAAGTTTGAGTATCTTTTCAAAAAATAAGATAAATAAAACTGTGCATAATAATAACTTTGGAACTTTGCGTGAATAGTTCTTTAAATGGCTGTATTTTGTAGGTACAAATTTTATTTTGTGCAATGGGAATAATATTATCTACTTTTCCTATGTGGCCTTTGTATATAATACTTACTTTGTCCCGCGGCGGTAAACGCCTTTGACATGCCTGTGCTACAATCTAAACGTACTATATATTTTGTGTTCGTAATAACAATAGTAATTGGAGGGAATAATTATCTTTCGAGCTATTTTTTATGCTAATTTTATTTTGATTGCTTATGCTGCCATTATTTCATTTTTACACGTCATGTCTTGCTAAAAGATACTTTATGAACATTCAAAACAACAGAATCGTTCATTTTATAAATAATAATGATTAGACATTTCTCCCAGGTAGAGATCCAAGGCTGTATAACTAACTGCCTGATCCACTGGTTGTATGACTTGCAGTTAATGCGTAGCATAATTTGAGACGCATAATTCTAATACAAGTATGATACTTATATAGAAGAATTTAGATAATAGTCGTCTCTGACTATTTTTACTAGAAAATTAAAAGTTCTGAACGATAGTGAAATTCACAATATAATAACAAATCACTTCCAACAAAAACATCTCCCAAAACATCACAATCACCAATGCCTAACCGACTCCCGGTGCAAGACAATTCTCTCCTTACATTTTCAAAACAATGCACAAAGGTTTCTTTCCAGTAACCCATTTGAAGGTCTTCTACAAACAGATTCTAAAGAAGAAAATTATAGATTTCTAGAGAAAAATACTAGATAAAAGAGTATTTTTTAAACAATTTTTTTCTCCAGAAAACAATTTTCTATTTTCTTCCATGACTGACTATCCTCGACATCTGACCTTGAAGAGGTCGCACACAAACTGTGGATCCTTATAGACAACAATCGGAAATATCGAGGCAGTAATAACAATGCAATATGAAGAGAGAGATAACAAATGGGTTGAAAAGGACAATTAGAGATGCAAACTCATATTGAAACAAATGGGGTATGTGTATGGATGCAGAACGTAATTTTCAAATGTAATGTTTGAAATATACGAGCTAATGCGATGCTTCTTGATTATGTACATTTCATATCTTTGGGATAGGGAAAACTCTCGCCCTAAAAATGGAAATAATGGAAATAATTATAATAGTAAAAGAAAAAATCATCTGTCATGTAGGATACAGATTTTACATAACTCTGTCCTTAATAACAAAATTAACAAAAATTGCTTGGAGAAATTCGCATGCAGAGAAAATTATATTTTTCTATAGTTTTATCTTAATTAGTATTAGTAAAATTGGGATACGCTATAATCTAAACGTACTATATATTCTGTGTTCGTAATAGCAATAGTAATTGTATGGAATAATTTTCTTTCGAGGATTCAATGGGTAGTTGTAATATCTTATAATTTTTAATCTGAAAGGTAAAAACTGTGTTATTAATGATCAAATAGTACGACACCCTATTTTTAACAGTTTCCAACATAGTGGAAATGTTTTTATGACTTTGGTTTGTCTGCCTACCGTCTGTGTATGGATGCAGAACGCAATTTTCAGATGTAATTTTTGAAATATACGAGCTAATGCGATGCTTCTGATTATGTACATTTCATATCTTTGGAACAGGGAAAACTCTCGCCCTAAAAATGGAAATAATTATAATAGTAAAAGAAAAAATCATCTGTCATGTAGGATACAGATTTCACATAACTCTGTCCTTAATAACAAAATTAACAAAAATTGCTTGGAGAAATTCGCATGCAGAGAAAATTATATTTTTCTATAGTTTTATCTTAATTAATATTAGTAAAATTGGGATATGCTATAATCTAAACGTACTTGTATATTCTGTGTTCGTAATGACAATAGTAATTGGAGGGAATAATTTTCTTTCGAGGACTCAATGGATAGTTGTAATATCTTATTTAGTTTTTAGTCTGTAAGGTAAAAGCTGTGTTATTAATGATCAAATAGTACGACACCATATTTTTAACAGTTTCCAACATAGTTGAAAAGTTTTTATGACTTTGGTTTGTATGTCTGCCGTCTGTGTATGGATGCAGAACGCAATTTTCAGATGTAATGTTTGAAATATATGAGCTAATGGGGTGGTTCTGATTATATACATTTCATACCTTTGGAATAAAGATAACTACCGCCCTAAAAATGGAAATAAGGGAAATAATTTAATAGTAAAAGAAAAAAATCATCTGTCGTGTTGGATACAGATTTTACATAACTCTGTCCTTAATAACAAAATTAACAAAAATTGCTTGGAGAAATCCGCGTGCAGAGAAAATTGTATTTTTCTATTGTTTTATCTTAATTAATATTAGTAAAATTGGGATATATGTACTATATATTCTGTGCTCGTAATAACAATAGTAATTGTAGGGAATAATTTTCTTTCGAGGATTCAATGGGTAGTTGTAATATCTTATTAGTGTTTAGTCTGTAAGGTAAAAGCTGTGTTATTAATGATCAAATAGTACGACACCATATTTTTAACAGTTTCCAACATAGTTGAAAAGTTTTTATGACTTTGGTTTGTATATGTCTGCCGTCTGTGTATGGATGCAGAACGCAATTTTCAGATGTAATATTTGAAATATACGAGCTAATGGAATGCTTCTGATTATGCACATTTCATATCTTTGGAACAGGGAAAACTCTCGCCCTAAAAATGGAAATAATGGAAATAATTATAATTATAATAGTAAAAGAAAAAACCATCTGTCGTGTTGGATACATATTTTACATAACTCTGTCCTTAATAACAAAATTAACAAAATTGCTTGGAGAAATCCGCATGCAGAGAAATTATATTTTTTTATAGTTTTATCTTAATCAATATTAATAAAATTGGGATACGTTATAATCTAAACGTACTATATATTTTGTGTTCATAATAACAATAGTAATTGGAGGTATTTTTTATTTTTATTTATTTATTTTTTATTTTTTATTTTTTATTTTTTTGAGGATTCAATGGGTAATTTTAATATCTTATTAGTTTTTAGTCTGTAAAGTAAAAGCTCTGCACATGCAAATAATTATAATAGTAAAAGATAAATTTGTGTCATGTGGGATACATATTTTACGTAAGTCTATACTTAATAACAAAATTAATAAAAATTGCCTAGAGAAATTCTAAAATGGTTTTCTCGCATAAGGTCAAAAAATTTCTGCATACAAATAACAAACTCAACGTTGAAATGTTTCTGCCAAACCATGATTCCCACATACAGTAAAAAATTATTCATTTGTCATTGGTTGCAGATAACTTAACACATTGTTGACCTGCAATTTTATATGAGATTTTTGTTTTGAATCAATATAGTCTTCTTTTAAAAGTTTTTGGAATACACTTTTTCTAATTAATTTTTTCAAACTTATACATAAGTAAATATCTTAAATGTGAATATCATGTAAAATTTCTTACAGTCTAACACTGTATTCGCAAACGTACCATATAAATACATTCTTTTGATAAAGATTTTATGCCGTAAAAATATTATAGGCGGAACTAAGTATAAATGACATTGGTTTTAAACAGGAGTATACTTGTGGCCGGTCAACAAAGGGTTAATAGTAAGAAAACAGAAATAAAAAATAGTAAAGACAAGTCATAAAATCAATTAAGTGAAAAACTAGAAAGAAAATTTACGATTTTCAAAAAGCTTAACTTAATTTTTGCCGAAAGAACAGTGTTAATTTTTAATTTTACATATAGGAACGCTTATATAAACTGTATGTTGTAATATATGTCAATAAAGCTGGAAAGACAGCTATAATTAATTGAACACACGAGTGCAAGCAGATGTTGTATCACATTTTTACCAAAAATTGTTTTATTATATGGATGAAGATATTCTGTGGTAATTTATCATATGTTAAAGCTAAAATACTAAGATTCTAATTATTTTTTAATGTATGATATTTTTTTTCCCTACCTATTTTTAAGTACCTCTGGCCTCTAAGTACTTTAATTGGGCCCTGGTTCTAGTTAAAATATTCTTTTTTGACCAAAAACTACTTGAAAAGTGGCACTACTACTACTAATTGTAATTATAATTATTTGTTTAGGTATAAAACAAAGTTTTTGTACTCAGAAAACATTTGGAAAAGAATGAAACAATAATATTCTTTCATTTATTTTTTTGTTTATTCGACCAAAATGTACTGTAAAAAAAGTAACTACCATTTTATTTGTATTTTTCTTTATTTCTTCCGCCCCTCCCTCTCTTTTTTTTTTTTACTTTACACTTCTTTTTCTTTCTTTCTTTTACTTTTTTTTTTTTTTTTTTTTTTTTTTTTGGCTTAAATAAAGTATTTCATCATAAAGTACTACCTGCAATCTTATTTAAATACAAGCATAAGAATTTTGTTCATGCATATTGAATTTGAAAAAGAGTGAAATAACTAGCATACATTAGTTTTGAGTTCCTAAAAAATTCTTAGTCAAAATATTTTTGTTTTATTTATTTCAGCTAAAGAATAAATTTTGTTCAGATATGAAACATGTGAAATAGATTGAACTAATTAGTGTATAGACATTTTGCTATTCTGCAAAATTTTTCGTTTCTTTTCAAAATAAATAAATAGTAATTTTTCGTTTAAAATTATTTTTGTTTTCTTTATAATAAAGACAGATTAAATAAGGCAAATGTTGCCATTCGAAAATAGTAGTACCAATCAGAATAACAAATCCTGCCCAATTGGCAACACTGCGGTTGATGCCCTTTTTTCCCTCACAGAATGAACCCATAAAAAAATTAATATTGCCTATAGTTTAAAATCAATAGTTTAAAATTTACTAGTTTAAAATTTACGGGCAATTCTACCTTTTTAGCATATTAAACATATTACTAATTTTACGGACTATCATACTTTTAGGTAGATTTCGTAAGAAATACTACCTATTACATTCTCACCTAAGTTGGAATTTTTGAAAAAATTTTGCAGATCTACGCCGATCATGACTCCCAGAACCCGAAACCACCCCTAGTTCAAATCTTTATCTATCTATCTATCTATCTATCTATCTATCTATCTATGTCACTTTTTTATGGACACGATAACCACAGATCTCTTCGAAACTCATACATAAAATCAAGGGGCATAAAATCTCGGTCAAGTTCGTTAATGGGCAAAATCGAACCGGGGGGGGGGGGGAGGGTGTGGGGGGGGGGGGGGGGGCTTTTTGTGAAAACAGAAAAAACCCCATAATTTCTTAATTATGATACGTATCGAATCCGCTTAAAGTTATTATTACTTCTAGGAAAAGGGCCGAAAATGTATGCATGACAGATTTTTGATATCATTAAAAATAGCCCCACGCTGGGGAAAAAGGGGGTGTTTTAGAAGAAAAAAATTCATAACATCGTCAATTCACAAGATATCAAATCCGCTTAAATTTATTATAAATCCTCTTACTATTATCTAAAACTTTTATACTGACAAGTTTTTTATAGGACCAACCCTTATAGCAAAAAAAAAAAATTAAAAAAAAAAAAAAAAAAAAAATCCCTGCCGGCTCCGCCTGCAAACAAGTTATTTTTTCAAAGTAGGCGGTTCCAACTCCCGCATCTTTTCGAAAAACTGATACATAAAATCAAGGGGCATAAAATCTCGGTCAAGTTCGTTAATGGTCAAAATCGAACCAGGGGGGGGGGATGGGGGGGGGCTTTTTGTGAAAACAGAAAAAACCCCATAATTTCTTAATTATGATACGTATCGAATCCGTTTGAAGTTATTATTACTTCTAGGAGAAGGGCCGAAAATTTATGTATGACAGATGTTTGATATAATTAAAAATGGCCCCAAGGGGGAGGGAGGGGGGTTTTAGAAGAAAAAAATTCATAACTTCGTCAATTCCCAAGATTTCAAATCCACTTAAATTTATTATAAATCCTCTTAATATTATCTAAAACTTTTATATTGACAAGTTTTTTATAAAACCGACTCTTATAGCAAAAAAATAAAAATAAAATTATAATAATAATAAAAAATCCCTGCTGGCTCCGCCTGCAAACAAGTTAGGTTTCGAAGTAGGCGGTTCCAACTGCCGCATCATGGCAAAAAGGTCATGGCAAAAAGGTCTTCCGCAATTCCCAACAAACAGGCGCCCCACGGTCTGCGTCTTCGAAATCTACCTGTGCCTGTAGGCCGAACCGCCAGGGATTTTTTTTAACATATTAATCTGATTTCTAATATTACGGGCAATGTCCATTCTTTCACAGGGTAATCCACATCACCAATTGTATTATTTTACGGACAATAGTACTTTTTTTACGCGTTGGTCATATATTTTCTGCAATGTAAAATTACGGGTAATTTATAGTTTACGGTCCAAATATTTTTTTCTGCGGACGACGTCTGGAATCTCTGCTGCCGATCTTTGTCCGTAATTTTACTTGGATTTTTTTTTATAGTGTGATGGAAAAGTAAATGTTGGTATGTGATGGCAGCTTTTGAATTAAAACTTATATTATTACTATTTTCTGCAACCGCATTTCTAAATACATCTGTTCTTATAAATAAAATATTGGTTTAACTTTTACATTTCGAGTATTTCCTATTAACTTATCGAAAATGATGCCTTTTCTTTGAAACTTCGTGAATGTTAATAGGGATTTATATAGTAGGTCTAGTTATAAAGGAAGTCTATACTGTATAATTTAAAAGATTGAAGTAAAAAATCTCCTTCACATTGACTGAGTGGGAAAGGGTCATTTTATGTTTGAAAGTTCTGGCAAGATTAGAAATTATTTCTTGATTCCCGGAAGCTTCGTGTGAGGTCCTTTTCTACAAGTCTTAAATGGGGTAATAATACTCATTATTTGAATAATATAGTCCGTCAAACTCGTTTATAAAAAAGGAAAATTCAGTTTTCACAGATATCGCATCCAGAGAAAAAAATATACTTTTCTATTTATTTATATTAACTTAAAAATTATTCGAAGTAAAATTGGGATATGCTTTTATCTAAACATACTATATATTTTGCATTCGTAATATTAATAGTAACTGGAGGGAGTAATTTTCTTTTAAGGATTCAGCGGGAAGTTGTAGTATCTTATTATAGTTTTTAGTCTGTAAGAAAAAATTCTGCTATCAATTTTCAGACAATACGATACCATATATATATATATATATATATATATATATATATATATATATATATATATATATAACCATTAATGAAACATTACCGCAGAACTCCAACAGAAACTATGAAATTATGATTTAGTAAGTAATAATTTATTGACAACGAAAGTGTTCCCCAACACTCTGAATATATATATATCAAATACTTATTTAAAAGAAGAAGAAATTAAATTAAAAATTGAATGAATGAAATTGAATGAATGAAATTTGTGGAATTTAGACAGAATTATCAAGTCCCAAATGCCTAAATACCACAAATAAAATGAGTGGTTTCATCATCATATTAGCCATAACATTTCTAAAGAATATGGGACTACCACTCATAAACAAAGAATGAAACCTGTGAAAAAATCATATATATATATATATATATATGTGTGTGTGTGTGTATGTGTGTGTGTGTGTGTGTGTGTGTGTGTGTGTTATATATATACTGTTGGGCATGTGTGCCTAGCTTAATGAGTTAGAAAATGGGCGCGGGGCGATATACGCCTGATCATTCGCCTGACCCATATAATCCTATGGAAGTTCCTCTTCAATTTATCAATTAGCTCACTGTATTGCCTGTATCTTTTTGAATTTTCACGATATTTGACTTGTCTTTTTATATGAGTTGCTCTATAGTATTGACTATCAAATCATGTCAAAAAATCCTTGTTGTAGTTCGCGCATGCGCAGTTAAAATTTATTTCATACAAATACCCATATCTCATCAAATATTCAATATATTAATATTTTGATTGCAGTATACTATTTCTACAAGTTTTTGGAAAGCGATGTTAAATTCGGTTAAAAACTGCATGCTATATATATATATATATATATATATATATATATATATATACATAATTACATAAACGTTAGCATCTTTAAGAATATGCGTGATATTATTACACAAATGCACAAAAACGTTTAACAAGACCTACATAGTCATTTGCTACAGCGACAGACTATTTTGAGCATTTACTGGTACTTGGTGATCGCAAACATTATTTTATTATTAAAATTATTATTGTCCTCCGCTAACCAGGCTAATTGTCCTCGCAACAAAATCTTCACTGAAATTTATGAAGTCAAACATGTTCTTTACATCCTCAAAGTTCAAGGGCATTTCGCGCATTTCCTCATAAATTTCAGTAGATATTCGACAAAACGTCTAGAATCAGTGACTGCCCCTTAATTTCTGAACATCAGTGTATACATATAATCAGTGTTTAAAAATTTATTAACATTGCTTTACATACACACATTCTTGTTCTACTTTCTAATTTCCATTTTTTTTTTTTTTTTTTAACATGGAATTTTTTTTCTGGTTCAGCTGCTACCAGGAGTTTACAAACTTATCTAAAAAAAGAGAGAAATGACGTCAATTGCTTCGACCCATATCTATTTTCATCCCGTTGTCAAGACGCTGATCCCCATCTTCGAACCAAAAGCTTATTTCGAAAAGCTAATAAAAGCTGTATAAGAAACATTTCAGCGCTGTTCGTAATTCCCAATGAAATTCCTCCAGCATCATACTCCCACACACATAGGTCCTTGACCCAATGAAATACCTTTTTATCTTTTTTCAAGAGAAAAAAATCTATGAAATATCATAAAAATGAAGTGTATGCCAAAGGGTAAAACTCTATTTATTGTTCTACAAACAATTTTCCCCCTCTTGTAAGACAGCATTTTACGGATTTACTTCATAGAAATGACACAATCTCATCATTCATTTAAAAACTCCGTATAAAATACTATAAAATCCGAGATTCTTTTACGATATTTCGGTCCGCTTATCATCCGTAACTGAAATATAAAGAAATCGGTCCACTTCTGGACCAGAACAGAAAACAATGCTCTCAATATAATTCAATCATCAAAGTATTGTGCGTACTTTTTTTTCCCCCTTGTGCTTTTCGCTAAATAACAGTACTTTTATCTTTACGATTTATATGTAAAAGTGCTTTTTCTTTCTTTCTGTTTTCTGTTTTTGTGAAAAAATTCAAAGAACTTTCTGAAAATAGGTGCCTATTGTTGCTAATTTTAAATACAGATTAAGACAATATGATGTCTACAGTTTATATGTTTTACACTCATATATATACATATGTATATATATATATATATATATATATAACATACAGTGTGTTTCAGTATCAAGGTTATAAAATGTAAGGGGATAGAGCACACTACAACTAACAATTTTCGTATAGAATCAAATGAGAACAGAAAAAATGGTCGCAGTATAACCCAAATCATCAAACTAATGTGTGTACTTTTTTTCCTTTGTGCTTTTCGCTAAATAACAGTACTTTTATAGTTACGATTTACATGTAAAAGTGCTTTTTTCTTTCTTTCTTTTTTCTGTTTTACTGAAAAAATTGAAAGAAATTTGTGAAAATAGGTGTCTTTTGTTGTTAATTTTAAATACAGATTAAGACACGGTGATGTCTTCTACAGTTTATGTTTTTTTGCACTCATATATATAAAGTGTTTTTTCGCACTCATATATATATAAAGTGTTTTTTCAGTATCAAGGTTATAAACTTTAAGAGGATAGAGCATACTACAACTAACAATTTTCGTATAGAATCAGAACACAAAAAAATGCTGTCAATATAATTCAATCGTCAAACTATTGTGCGTACTTTTTTTCTCCTTGTTATTTTCGCTAAATAACAGTACTTTTATCTTTGCGATTTACATGTAAAAGTTTTTTTGTTTTTTTCTGTGAAAAAATTCTTAGAGTTTTCTGAAAATAGGTGATAGGTGTTGTTTTTGGTGTTAATTTTAAATACAGATTAAGACAGGGTGATGTCTACTATTTATATAGTTTTTACACATATATAATACACAGTATGTTTCAGTATCATATTTAAAAAATTAAGGGGATAGAGCACACTACAACAATTTTTGTATAGAAAAATAAAGTCGCAATCCATTTATTCAGCCCAAAAGTACAGGATATCTTATTGTAATCCGAATTTTGTTTATAACAGTAACGAATATTTTGGTTGCGTCCTCGTCATATGAACGTCTCCAAACCGACTGTCTCAACGGGCAAAGTTTCAATATTTATACAATTTATTTAACATAAACAACCCATTTATCTATTTTCATATACAGACAGATGTAAATTGTATATAAAACACAATAATATTAAAAATATATGTAAATAAAATTTATATATATATATATATATATATCTTTCAATTTCAAAAAACATATCAAGTTCTTGTAACATTCTCTCTCTCTCTCTCTCTCTATATATATATATATATATATACATATATAAACAATAATAAAAGTTCATAAGGTTTGTTTTCATAATTGTTTATATCATTTGACAACAAATATTCCTTTCTGAAACCCGAGGCCAAGCTTTTTTAAAATGCGCTAAGGTCCTTATACTGGAGAAGTACCGAAATTTCTACAAATTAAAACCAAACTTTTACCCTTTGCATCAAGTAGAGCTAAAATTATAGTCATCGTTCGGACTTTTTTTCTTTTTGCGCACTATACATAGCATGGTATCGCATATTGTCAAAAACTTTTAAGGAATAACTTAACTCTTGTCTTTATGCTGCTATCATGGGAAACTTAGAGCCATTAAACTTTTATGAACACAATTCGAAAGCATTCGAGGATATATAATCATGTTGTCTATTTAGAAGTTCAGATCTTTTTTGATCAAAGCTCTTTTATATGTATACTCGAATTTTCCCACGTGTGACCTAGCTGCTTCATGAGTATATCTCTATCGTTTGACACTGGCATCATCACCAAATACAACTGAATTGCAATACGGAAATGCCGGATTAGTCAAAAATAGTATTTCCTGACTCTTATTGTAACTATAGAACCACGTGCGTTCTTTATTAGGTCACATGTAAAATCATGTCCTTTTCATTCATAGATATTCATCCTGCACTCGTTCCTTACTATAAATATGACAAAGAATGAAATTTACACCATTGATAAAAAATAGAGAGTTACGGGACCAGAAAGTTTAAGAATGAATTATCTGTTTCTTTTAGAAAAAAAAACAATAAGTTGTAAGTTAAAACAAGTTTATTTTGAAAACACGGTTGTCGAAAAACGTGCTACTACCAAAGAGTTTTAAGGAAGTTGAATAGATTGTTTGATAATAGAAAATGTTTTGGAATTGCATCAAATGAAAAAAAGATTTCCCTTCTCCGTAAATCAGAATTTCTTGTGCTTGTTTGTTCTTTAGTCAATGTTATGTACCTTTTTCTTTTGTTTATTTAAAAGAATTTTCGAAATCTATGAGAACTTTTAAATATTAAGGAACTCTTTATTATTGTTTAAAAGGTTGAAAAATAAACAAATTAAACAGCTCAAAATGTGCGTAAAACTAGTTTAAAAAAAAGTATTTTCAAAAACATAAATTATTATTATTATTATTATGGGGGAAAAAATTGCATTTTTTGAAATTCACGTGTTACATTATTTCACTAGGCAAATTCAATACAGTAATCTATTGTTTTAAAACTGTTACGACATCGGTAACTTTTACGAGGCTAACGAAAAAGAAAGGTTACCGCGGTGCTTTACGCGTATCTTTTTTTACAGACCGTGGGAGTCACGTGATGCTCGAATGCACCAATGCAGATGTACGAAAAGAGCACCACGTCACTCTCGCGGTCTGTAAAAAAAAGATAAGTGGAATGCATCGCGGTAGCCTGTCTTTTTCGTTAGCCTCGTATCTTTTAAAATTATTATTCAATTCAGAACCTTAAAAAAGTATTAGTATATTTCAATTATAATGATATAAGTGGAAGCAGATGTCATTTATAAAACTCACTTAAAGATCTTTAAAATTATGATGCAGTTTTGATATACCGTATGAATTTTTTTTTTCTTTGTACTTTTATTTCAACATCTTTGCACTAGAATATAAAAAAAATTCCTTTTAACAAAGACAAATATATATAACGGGTGACAAAATTATGTAATTTTATGAATAAGCCAAGATCTTTTTGTAGGCAAAGGCTATGTATTGTCATGTTGATATTAGTCGAACGATTTCAGGAAGGACTTTCCAAGGGAAATTTATCCCTGTTTTTATGGGCGAAAAAAATCAAAAATCGAATCCTCGGAACTTTTCATCAGAAATTTAACTTGATTTCCGTTTCGCAGTTTTAGTTCCCCGAAACCAAATTTCCCCGAAAAATATTACTAAACGTTCCGTCAATATAGGTTCTGAAAATAGTTAACAACTTTTAAAGCCCACCCCCCTCCCACCCCTCCACACCCAAAATGGACCATTCAACCCCATCATAACTGTTATAGATAATAAATCATTCTCAACTTAATTTTAACTTCAAGTTTAAAAAATAGTTATAGTGATTTTATTGCATTTCGGAAAACAAAAATTAAATGCAAAATAATGCATGAAATCAGTTTAAAGATAGTGGTAAATTCTAAATACATAACTTGTATTTTAACTGCATTTCGGAAATTCAAAGTGAAATGCAAAATAATGGGTGAGATCAATTTAGGAATGGCAGTAAATTATAACTACAAATCTATTGTTTTTGCAGCATTTTGGAAACGAAGGATATATTTTTGGATATCAAAGTGAAATGCAAAATATCGGGTGGAAGAGATAGAAGTAAATTTTAAATTCACAGATGTGTTTTTACTGTATTTCGGGAATTCAAAATGAAATGCAAATTAATGAGCGAAATCAAACTGAAGGTAGCAGTAATGTCTAAATACAAATGTTGTGTTTTTACTACCTTTCAGAAAATCAAAATGAAATGCAAAATAGTGGGTTAAATTTATTTAAAGATAGCAGTAAATTATAAATAAAAATGTTGAGTTTTTACTTAATTTCGGAAACTCAAAATGAAATGCAAATTAATGGGTTGAATCAACTTACAGATGGCAGTAAATTCTAGTTACAAATCTTGTTTTTAATAGATGCCATTTTTCTCCAGTTTTTTTTAGGTGAGTTCATAATTATATAAATACGTAGCACCTATTGTCGTCGTCTGGTCCGTCCGTCCGTCTGTCTGTCTGTCTGTTCGTCCGTCCGTCTGTCTGTCTGTCCGTCTGTCCGCATATAACAACGCAAAAACTACCCAAACGAATGGTTTGAAATTTAAGATATATTATCTTTGCAGAATTTTGTCGAGACATTTCAAATTTTATGAAAATCGAATCAAAACTTTAGAAAATATTAATTAAAATATTTACTAAGAAATTTGAATTTTTTTTAAAAATCGGTGTTTTTTTTTATTACAGGAGCTTCCGAGGTTTAATCGTCAAGCGACCGAAATACTTATTTTATGACAGAAATTAATCTGCAGACGATATAACTAACTCATTTCACAGAATTAAAAATCATCAAGATCTGAATATTTATATAACTAGCTATAGTATGAACGTACGTCATTTGTCACGTTTGACGTACAATTTCCAACTTGTGCATTAATTGCAATCCGAAAGAGATACGGTTATCGCTCGCTCTTTACGTTTTATTAATTCCTTTTTTTAAGACGGATTAAGTTGTTTGATTTCTTAATCAATGAAAGTTATTTTGTTTCGCAACTGAACATAATTTGATCAGATCTTGGCGGCACTCCTTGTCTGCATGACTGAAGGTACACCCCTATCTCCTAATCCTCATTTTTAACAAATTCGTAAGCAGCACTTTCATCACGCGGCTTCCGCATTTCTCCAGAGTTGTCGCAGTGGGCTGACTCGCTATAGATGCTACCAGCAGATCTGCAAACTTTAACCTTTACAATGAACGTATTGTGTTTGTGGAGTATTAGGAACAATACTTGATTGTAGGTCAATTAAGATGTCCGTGGACAATATGTTTTGCAGTTCCTTTCTGGAATAGTCGATTCTTTTAATAGAACGATTTGCTAATATTCGTTCATTGATTGACCATATCATGAAAGCAATTTTCCTGTAGATCATGAGATTAATTCTTCTAATCTTATTAAAATACTTCCTCGATTAAATGCTTCTGTACTTTTTTAACCCTTTGTGACTCAACAACTACGATTTGAAAAATATTTACTCAGATGTTAGAATACATCATTTTAAGCATGTGAAAAAATAATTTTAAAAATGTAGAATATGAAATGTGTCGAAATCACAAAAGTTAAATTTTACTGAAATTTGATGAATATATATATCATTACTGAAGTTTAACGAATGTAATTATTTTACATACTATTTATGACAATAGGCTAAAGAAAGAATTTTTGAAGACCTTTGGAAAATGTCGTATTATAACAGGATTATATGGATATAACGATTTTCTAGTATTTTTCAAAAGTTTATCCCAAATTATTAGATCGGAAAAGTAGACCCTATTTTAAATTTAAAGAGTGAGATGCACAGAGATTTATTAATATTTATTATTTATTATCTATTATTACCTTTATTATTATTATTATTATTATTATTATTATTATTATTATTATTATTGTTACTAAATGCTGAAACATAAATGAAGTCATAATAGTAAATGTAGACATATACTATGTATAGACAATATAATAATAGACTATAAAAGATATTTTGTAGACAGATACTAAATATAGACATATACTATCATTACTACATCCAGATAATAATAATAAAAAAATTGTTAGGACGAAGTAATACGCAACGAAAAGACGTCCTATTAATAGGACGCCAGACCTGAAAGGGTTATAATTTTATTTTAAAAAGTAAACTTCCAAATTTTAGCTATTATTGTAGCTCTGTTACAGTTAGTTATATTCTTTAAAACTTTGAATAACTCTTTATGAACTTTTTTTTTTTCATTTTTGTGTGTAGAAAAGAATAAATGTTAATTTGCTTCAGTATCTACAAAACTATTTAACTTTTCTAAAAAGCATTTTAAAAGAAAAAAGAGTAATTAAAAAAAAAAGAAAAAAAACATTTGACTACGAGAATCATATTTTCAAACTTTTCGCTCAAAAATATTTTACACAATTTCATAACTTTGTCTTTCATAGGCATTTAGCTACATCAATTAAAATACAACAAATCTTGAAAACATACATTCTGAGATAAACACATTTAAATCTTGATAAACAAACAATACAGAATAAAAAACGTTATTCTTTTTTATCTAATTATCGTATTTATATGTATTTTGCGTAATTTTATTCTAAATACTCCAGATTCTAGAGTGTATTTTTTTAAGCCGAAAAATGCAGTTTTATTTTGAGATTTGTATATCCCGGACCACTTTAAAATGTTTTATTGACTTTGTTGACATTCAGTATTTCTGAAAAAAAAAATTAATGCTCGCTCAACAGCTCATGTTTTCTTTTCTATTTACCTAATAATTTTAGGTATTCATATTTAGGTACCTGAGAAGCAAATAGTGTTATCCGTTATCCTATAAATTTGATAAATCTTAAATTACAACCGATAGCTCCTAGACGAGCACCATTCTGTCATTATCACATCCCAAAAGTTGGTTCTTTAGTGTTATTGTCTAACAGATTCATTGTTTTTATAGGAAAACAAAAAAACAATATTTGATTCCTTAATAACAATACCAGCAAATTTTATGCCATGCCTTTAGCAATAAAAATAATTTCGTGAATGCGTGAGAAAGTAAC
This sequence comes from Maratus michaelseni, assembly GCA_963931845.1. Classification (NCBI taxonomy): domain Eukaryota; kingdom Metazoa; phylum Arthropoda; class Arachnida; order Araneae; family Salticidae; genus Maratus; species Maratus michaelseni. The sequence goes on along the minus strand of OZ007591.1, from coordinate 76,210,363 downwards.
AAGTTTAAATTTGAGAACAGCCTTAATACTAAAAAGTGTATAAAAAAAATCACATTCTATCTAAATAAGATTAAAACTAAATATTATTTTTTTTTTTTAACTAGTTTTTTCTCGCGCCTATGCTTACGTAGAAAGTAAGTTTTTTCGATTCGGAGAGCATACAGATAATTTTTACTCTTTTGTTTTGTATTATTTATCTAATTATTAGTTATAACTAATAATTAATTAATTATTACCATCAAAATCCGTTCAGTAGAACTTTCATAATTTATTTCCCATAATTATAAAACTTTCTCCCATAGCTCTACTGAGCTATTTTCCCATAATTTTAACTTTCAAGTATAAGAAACTTGTGAAATTCAACTTAATAAAATAGAATTTTTAAACTTCCAGTTTTAAAATTTCTTGTTCTTGTTGCTATACTTAAACATATTCTTGTTATGCATTAATGTTTACTACTGTACTTTCCTTGTGACACTCTTACCATCCACTTAATAGTGAAACATAACAGGGATGGTAACGAAGGGACGATAAGGAAAATTACCACCCATTTTTAGGCAAGCCATGTTAAGCCTAAAATAGTAGCCACAATGTTCATTGATTTTTAGCATTAGTTATTTACATTGAACTAAATAACAACAAAAAATGTAATTTACCTCTAAAAGTTCAGGAATAAATCTTGGGGACGGTAAGACTACCAACAAAGCCGCAATGCTTGAAATTGATGTTTAAATGCTGATTTAAATTCTGCAGAAAATTTCCTGTCAAAGAACTACAGCCATTTTTTTCTCTAGCATAGTTCTGTAAGAGAAAAAGTTGAAAAAGACTCTGTGTCTGCATTTGAAGGGATTTTCTGCATAATTTTAACAAGAGGGACGCTAAAAAATATAAAATTCCGGGACAGAGTTCAAAAATAATAATACAGCGGATTATCGATTATCCGAACCTCGGACAACCGAACGACCAGTTAACCGAACGCATTTCATAAGGCGAAATTCAAATTTGCGCGCCATGCTGAGGAAGCTTTTCGGTGCCTTGAAGTGGGTGGAGCAACAAGAAGAGTGTGATTCTGTTCAACTGCTTTCATTAAAACGTATAAGAGATTTAGAAGCAAGTAAAAGAGTGTCCTCTCTGAAGCAAAAGAAAATTTTGGACTTCTTTTCTTAAAATGTAGACCTACAGTACTGTACTTTTGATTTCCTGCAGATTTCTTCTTGATCACTTTATTTCTTGATAGTTTGTTCCCTTCTTCTTGTTGTAAACATTGTAGTACAAAATACATACATATTTGTTTTTATTATCACTGTTTATTTGTTTCACTATGCTCATATAACACTAGTATAATTTTTTTTTCGAAAATGATCGGTTATCTGAAATTTCGTTTATCCGAACACCCCCGGTCATTTATTAGTTCGGTTAATCGATGCTCCACTGTAATCATAAAAAAAATGTGTGTAGCCTAATTTTTGTTACATTTTTATATAAAACAATAGTTTCAGTTTCGCTAAAATATTAAGTAGAACTACTTTACTTGAAACAATTTTATCCAGACAGCTCCAAACTTAAAAATCGGCATCAAGGACTAGGGACGGTAAGGAATTTAATGCTACATTTTCGACCCAAAATCGTTCAACACTTATTTATCTTATAGTTATACAATCATGAAATGGCATGTTTTGTAATATAAGGAATAAAAGAAAACCAAGAATATGTATTAAAAAAATAAAAATCATTATTAAGAGACTTAAAAGTCAAAATCATGTGAGAATCGCTCAACTAAGCAATGTATATGTTTTGCATTAAAACCGTCCTTCTAAAATTACCTAACAGACAGTGTAAGTCCCATAAAAATCCATTTAGCAGAACCTGAGTTATAAGTGTTCGGAATGAAATTTCCATTTGCAATTTATATATATAGTAGATCATAAGAAATGCGTCTCTTTTTAGCACTTTCCAACCTAGTTGAAAAGTGCTTATGACTTCGGTTTGTCTGGCCGGATGGCCGTCTGGCCGTCTGTCCGTGCTCTAACTCCCGTAAATATGCTCGGATTGCTCTGCAATTTTTATATGTTATTGTCGTTATCTATGGCACGTTCCCTATTTCAACTGAAGTGTGTAGCACTTATAGTTTTCTTACAGGGACACTCAAAAGAATTCCGTTACATTGCGGTCTATGGGGAAAAATCATTTGCGGTTTATTTTAAAAATGTTTCACTATTGTAAACGCATTGAAAATTATATAGATCACTAAGATGCATTAGAAGAAGCTTAATATGGAATAGTAGGTGTATAGCACTTAGAGTTACTTTACAGGGACAGTCAAAATAATTCCGTTACATTACGTCTATGGAGAAAAATCGTCTGCGGCTTATTTAAATAATGTTCCACTATTTTAAACGCATTGAAGTTTATATATATTACTAAGGTGCATTACAAGAGGCTTACTACAGAATAGTGTGTGTATAGCAGTCATCGTTCATTTACAGGGACACACAAAAGAATTCTCTCCTGTCTGTTAACAATAATTCCTGGAAGTGCGTTTTAAGTTACTGAACGCGATTTTAATCTTAACTAGCTTTTTGTCTATTACGTGGTGTGTATAAATTCTGTAGATCCTATACAGGGCAGCACAAAAGTTAGCGAACACATTTCCGTTTATTGACAAACTCCAGAAGGAGAATTTAAACTGTGCTACGCGTTTCCTAACTAAACTAAAATTTAGCATCCTATGTATATATACAAATCTATAGATCCTATACAGGGCTACATAAAAGTATTCGGATATTTTTCCGAATATTGTATATATTGACAATTCCCGAAATTACGTTTTTAAATATGTTATGCGTTTTCCAAATTGTTTACTTAGATGTCATCTTTCAGCTTATTAAACGGTAATGATTTGTAAAATTATTTTAGAAGCGTTGGAAAGTGCTACATAATCTATGCTTGACGCATGATTTTTCGTTCTTGTATATCTTTAAATTTAATTGTTAAAATACTCAAGTGTATAAGGTATAGTAAGAGAAAGTTGAAATTCTCAAGTAAAGGCAAAAAAAAATATATTACAGAAATTTAAAAAACAAAAGTTTATTTTATATTTTTAAATGAGAATATTTTTGGTCACGGTTTTTGAATCAAGGAGAATTGTTTTTCTTTCTTCCTTTTTTGCTAAATTAGAGTTATTTTCTCTTGCCTACAAAATTTTAGCTTGCAAGTGTATGTTTCTCACTGTTTTTATTATATTTTCTTAACTTAATACATAACTTCATTCCGTTTATTTTTCTCTTTTATCTGCAACAGCTCCACGCACGACTGAAGTAGAGTTTAGTTGTACTCATCCTACAAGCCTGCCAATTTGTGTTTGTTCAGTTGGAACGTCCCTGTCATCGTTCTGTTGAAAGGGGAAAATTTGTCTTTTGGCTTGTTGTGACGAAATTTTCAAATTCGAGTTTTTCTTATTTAAGCTGGAGTGTAAGAAAGCGTTTATTTTACAGAGTAAAAGGTGGTGAAAGTATTGCCATGAAAATAAATACCTCACTTTAGAAACTTTACCCTGTAATTCCGAGTAAAAGAACATCGAACTAAATTTCCCATGGCCGTCCACAGAATAAACCTCAGGGAGGGGCAAGATTTTGGAACAGGTATGCCTGTGGTACACAAACTTCGGCGTTTTTTTTTCTTTTTCTTTTATTTTTTTTTTTTTTTTTTTGAATATAAACATGAAATAAGCTAAACTAAGAATTTTTTGTCAGAATACCCCTCCCCCTCTCCACGCAAGACAATTTTAAAAACATATCAGTATAAAAAATTAACAATAAAAATATTCAATATTCAATAACTTTTTATCAGCATATTTTAAAACAGAGAATTGAGACAGTAATTTATATTTGGAACCTATGTCCCCTTGAATTCAAGATAAAATTTAAATACATGAACGTAAAAGAAAAGAAAAAGAAAGATAGAAAGAAACAGATTTAAAATTTTATCTCCACGAGTAGTTCGCGGTTGAGGAGGCTCTGCCCCCCCCCCTCCCCCCCACCTAACAAAAAAAATTCTTAGGCCTTTTTTATCTAAGTGTTTAATTATTTTATAGCAATTGAGAAGAATAACATTTTCTATTTTTTTCTAAATCATCAAAGGAAAAGCAAATTTAGTTAATTCAATTTCAAAATTCAAGGAATCGCAATGGCCTTTTCTTGCCAGCGTCTATGAAATTTCAAGTATTTGTATACCTTTTCTTTGTGATTTTACGAAATGGGATGTTATTCAATGTAAAATAATAATAAAGTGGCCAAACAAATTATACCTTTGGCTTTTGGTTATGAACCTTTGGCAAAATTGGAACCTGTCTAGGGATACTTTTAACTTGCCTACGTGGAATCAAGCATGTCAATTTCTAAACATATGTTTCACGATCTCTTTATAACGCATTTCTTCATAGTATAGTTTAAATTATATTTGGTAGCATTTTAAATTTGAATGGGCAAAAAAATAACAATGAATGGGTGTAGATATTTTATTAAAAATTGCTAAGTAACGTAACTGTATAACAAAATAAATTTCAAAGTGCTAAAATAAGATTAATTAAAACTGAATAAAAATATATACAGAGCAAATAAGCTAAACTATTTGGAATATTTTTAAAAGTTTTGATATTTATACTATATAGATATTTCGGAAACAAGTTTTGCAATTAAAAAATAGTTTTAATTTTTTTTTTAATTGCTATATATCATTAAATTTACGAAAAAAAAAAGAGGAGAGAATATCCCTTCAATTAAAATTTAAAACTTTTTATAAAAAATTTGACGTAATACTAGAGTAAAATTTTAGCCCTGACGTAGTCCAAAATAAATAAATAATAAAGTGCTCTATTAATAAAGTGATTTAATCAGAATGGTAGTAATTATAGCGCTGTTTTAAAACAATATATGGTCTAAAAAAGATGATAAAAGGAAAAATTTGAAGCTATAAGAGAGCTTGGAGTGATCCTTACGACCAGAGGACGGGCGCGCATTGAAACCCGAAGCTGTGGAAGAAGAAATTGATTCATTGCTAATTGATTGCTAATCAATTCATATTGTATATTACAATAAAAAATCTTCATAAATATGAAATATTAATTTAAAATAAGTTATTTTTGTTAACATTTGCTAATAAAATTTCTCTAACAATTCAGCGTCATCTATCGGTAAATTTTGAACTCAACATTATTATTGCATATTTAGTTTCTGCATATTCTAAACAGTATAAATACCAAATCTTTTTTAAAATATTCCAAATACTTTAACTTCTAGACTCCTTCAAACACTTGTCCTTTAGGTTACTTTTTCCACCCTGTATATTGTTTGTATTTTATAGAATGAGAAAAAAGTTGTAATTAACTGTCTATACCAGATATACTCAACCTGCGCAGATCTTTTATGTGTGGCCCAGGCCTAACACAAACAATCATTAATTCATATTTATTAAATTTTAAGATCGAGTGAAAGGTATTTATCGTAACTTTAATTTTTGTTTTATATATTTTATGTGAAGACCAAATCTTTCCTGTTATTTATAATTATTTTAAAATTATGTTAAAACCCCCTAAATATTATTTAGTTAGACGAAATCGAAAGTTCTTTTTACATGTAGTCTTATTTGCGTTATAGTGTTGTATACATTTTATAAACTTCAAAACTAATCAAACACTATTTAAAATCGATTAAATTTGCATTACATATTTTTACATTTTATAAAGATAAAAAGATTTTAAATTGAACAAAAGATTTATTAAAGAAAATTTCCTGATTTTTTATCTTTACAACTTAAAAAATATGCTTTTTTTTTTTTTTTTTTTTTTTTTTTTTTGTGTGTGTGTGTACTTTACGTATTATATAACTTATACTTATTATATTAGTTTTGATATACTGTTTTGTTATAACTAACTACGTTAGTTATCTTACTATTTCAATTATCTTGATTTTTACATTATTATATATGTATTATGTGTTTTGGCACACCTAACGCAGCAAACATATGTTTACGGCCCGCGGAGAAGAAAGGGTTGAGTATGGCATGGGACGAGACTCTAGAAGAATTTCCCTATTTCTTTATGCATCTAATTTATGTAAAATGTTTGGTTGATATTACTTTTTATTGCTGGAATCTAACAGTGAAAAGACCGTCAAGAAACTGAAGTGACTCAGACAAATGTCATGAAGGTGGCATTTTCGAATAAGCAGGTGTTCAAATTTTTCTGATCGTCGTAACCATATTAAATGCTTTTTCCTGTCTCGTTTATATCATTTCTTTTTAAAAGTGACGGTGTGTCGAGACGAACGAGACGATGCATACTAGCGAAAATTCCCAAAATGTTGTCCAAAACCCGAAAATAAAAGTTGCATTCCTTATATGCTGATTAATGACCTTAGAATATGTCTAGCTCATTCTTATGGCGTAAGAAAAATGCATAACATTTTGTTGTACGTCTTACATTGTTGATCTTGAATATTTGGAAAATTAACTTTTTATACTGTTTTAAATATTACGTAAAAATTTCATAGGCATAAATGTTTAGATGATTTGTTTTCTTCTTTTTTTCTATTATTTTACATCGAAAAGAATTTTGTTTTCATATTGTTTTATTTCTCAGACTGATATAATATGCTGCGCAGGATAAATATCCATCTGATAATCCGAAGGTGTGTTAAGATTATTTTATTATAGCAATATTAATACGGTTTTGCTTCATAAGAACTACATTAATCCTAGTTAATTAAAGATTTAAGTCTGTTCAAATATTTAAAAACTAGTATATAACCCCCCTTCAAAAGTGACGGAATGACAATCTGCGTTTCAATTTCATAAGACTTCATACAAACAAACAGCACGAAGATTTTACTATTGAAAGGTTTGTATTGTTCAAAAGTACATTTTAAAAATGACAAATGATATCTACATATACAAATGTTGAGCTTTTCTTTTCTTTTTTTTTTCTTTTTACTCAATATTGAATTTCTGAAATAATTCAACAATTGGACAAAACATTCGAATTAAATATTAAAAAAATAATCCATGTGCAAAAGTGTTTCTAAAAAAGGTGCTATCAATGAGTTTCTAAAGAAATTGGCTCACTCCATAGCTCATAAGGGTTTAACAATTGCACAAAACATTACAGTTTTGTTAGTTTTAAATTATCCAAGTTAATAGTATAATATAGTTTTAAATCATTGCTGCATTAAATCAATTATTACATAATTATTGCTTTGTTTATTTACATTTTAATTTTTATATTGCTAGTTGTATTTTTTAAATTATTATAAATATTACATGCTAATAAAAATCAGTATTTCTAATTAAAATCTATAAAAAGTTATCTATTTAATTGATAATTTTGACAAATTAACTATAATTACAATTTATTATAAGTATTTGCGGTATATACAAGGAGTCACTCTCTTTGATTCTCCACTGTGTTTATAGATGGCGATGGCAGCACCAAACAGCCGAAGAAATGACGTTATCGTAAGAGCGTGTATTTTCCTGAACATTTCTGTAGTCCGGTGATTTTGGATTGCTCATAATATCTTTCAAAAACCTCAATAGTTTAAAGATTCCACTATAAAAGGATTCTGTAAAGATTAAGAACGATAAACCCTCAAAACAATGTTTAGATCAACAAAGATATTTAAACATCCAGAACCCATTGCCAATCACTACGAATAATTCTCAAAACTGAAATTATTCTCAAACAAACTCTCAAAACTGAATGCACAGCAGTATTTATTGCAAGAATAACAATAATTAGCGAAGGGAAACACAATTTCTGAAGATTGCACAAAACATTAAAATTACATATTCAATGCGTTAGTTTTTTTTAATTTTAAATATATTATCTTTATGAAAATGAATGAATCCAAAAAATGAATGGCTCACCAAACCGCTTTATGTTCGTTTACACTATTTCAGAAAAAGTGTTTACAGAAATGTTGATATTCATGTTTTATATTAAAACATTCTAAACAAACATGATTTGCGGTAGTAGAAATTATCATTTAGTTGTCATATGTTAGCATATGTTTTTCATTAAACCTAACGTAGCGTTTAGCTACGGTCGATTCACAGACCAAAGTGGTCGCACCCGGCATGGTTACCAACACTTTCCTACCGTTGCATTTTATTATAAATATATATATATTTTTTAATATTTGAAAAAAAAAAGTTTTCTCCCCCCGCGCCCTCCCCCAAAAAATATTTCACCAAAAAATCTTACATTTTTAGATTTTTTCGTTCGTGTGTGTGTGTGTGTTTTAACATGTATTGTGCTTTAGAAGGTTGTTTCTGTAAATTTTGACTGTAAGTATATAAAATTTTTAAGAAAAGCCGTTAAAGAATGAGTATTATTACATTTAAATACACATTTCTCTCAAAAAAGGTTTAAATAATGAATGCATCGAAATTTGTAAAATTAACTTTACAAAAATAATACTAATTCCAGCTTTTAAGTGTTTTTATTAAAACTAATGCAGTTTTATTTTTAATTATTTCACCCAATAAAGGCATGAAACTACTTGATGTATTATGATGGTTCATAAAATTACATGCACATGTAGATCATGTCTGTGTTTCATAAAATATAGATCCATAGCAATTTAGCATAACGCAGTTTTCCATTCTGATTATTTGCGTATTTTCAGATAAAGCTCTGAAAAACGGAAAGCGATTTAAATTTCGGACAAGTATTCGAGAAATTTCGCGACGGTGCAACGGATGAAAAGTTTAATTTTTAGACTATACACATACAAACTGTTAAATAATCCAGATCAGGGCAAATTTCAATTCTATATACAGTTGCCGCGGAATAAAAATTGTGGTCGCCATGATTTTATATCAGTTGAAAAGCCTTTATTAATCGTCAGCTGATGAAATTTAGATTTTTTTTTGTTGTTGTTGTTGTTTATTTACAGCAGTTTTCTTGTCAGTAATACGCATTGTATTTGCATAAAATATACAAACCGTCTATTAATAAAAATTATTTAAGTTGCATCCATGCTTTGATTAAAAATTGTAAAACTTGTCCAAAAGTGTTTTTTTTTCCTTTACAAATTTTAAATTCTTCTTTTATTTTATTTTAAGGAATTTTTTCCCTTGAATTTTTTGCATGTTGTCACTAATAGTTTAGTTAAAAAGGTCTAAGCACAGATTTTCATTTAATAGTATTCAGTTTAAACCACGAAAATTACAAGAAAAACATGAATCATACATTAAAAAAAAAAAAAAAAAAAAAAAAAAAAAAAAAAAAAAAAAAATTCAAAATATTTCAAGATATTTCATATCCTATATTTGAATTTCTTACTTGTGATTTAATTTTCAACCATGAAAAAGTTCAAATAATTTCGTAAACATTTTACAAAGATTTTTAAACGATAATAATAATAATAATAATAAGTATTATTATTATTATTATTATTATTATTATTATTATTATACACACAAATTTAGATAAATCAAATATGGATTAAACTGTAATAAATTGTAATGTCTATTATGTATTAAAATGTATTAAATTAACCAATTGAAACAGATGACAGTTAATAGTAGCACCTGCTAAGGCGGAATCTGAAAAATATATAAAATAATTCCACTTTTTAGATAAGTTTTCGTTTTAGCAGGTACAGGGTTCATTATAACTGCACTGTGTTCTCTTCGCCACGACCATGAATTTTTCTACTTAAGGTAGGATTCCGTTATAGAGAGGTTTGTTTTTTCTCATATTTTAAATTGCATATATGTGAAAACAGCTTGGATTAGCATTTTATTAAGACAGAAATTTTGATGAGTTGTTCTTAAAAGTTTCTGTACTGTATTAACATAGAAATGTCAAAATTAACATTTCAGCCAAATTTAGAAATCTCTGAAATGTTAAATACTCCAATATCTGCTAAAAAAAAGTGTAGTGGAATAAATTAAAATAATCTGCTATCCGACTTTATTGGAATAATTTATCTTGGTAAAACATACACTATTGCGTAGGAAAAGCTTTGAAAAGGTGAAACCTTAAATATTTCTCGTAATTAGAATAAAAACTATGGTAAATATGTTAATAACTGTGGAAAATGTCAATTTAGAATCAGTTATTTCAGTTTTCCGTGTAACATGAATTTTTATGGTATAACACTGGTGTGTGATAAGTTTATTTCATAGATAATTTTAACATTTTATGCTTGTTTACATCAAGCTTATTTTACAGTTGAAGACATAAAATGCTTATTATGTGATAATTTCAAATTATTACAATTTTTATATTTATGTAATTGAGAAATATTCAAATTTTTAGAAAATTGACAGTTTCTTTTCCGGATTTAAAATATACTATTATTATTCTTACATAGAGATGTTATTACCTTTGTGATATGGGACTTGTATGGACATTGTTTGCATTTTATCAAACACGATGACGGGTTCGAAATATTTTACTATTCAAGCTTTTTTAATTATCACAAAATTTATTTACACACTTATAAATTATAGATATGGGGCATTCGAAGAGAAGTTGATATAGACAGTTATTTACATATTTACAAAATTATAGATTAATTTTACCTTCAATTCGGATCATCGTACTATACACAATAAAAGATGATCCTAAAATATATCTTCTATCTGCACTTTATTCAATTCTCGTCATTCTTTTTCAGGAAAAATAGACGGAATTCTTTTAAATTACATTCATAGCTACTGATAACAAAACGTTCTTTTAACTACACCCTAAAAGCTCATGCCAACTTTTATTTCCTAAATTTTTAACCTATTATCGTGAAATAATAAAATATAAAAGAAAACACCATAGCAAAGAAAATAAAATAAACAATATAATCGGCATTAGCCAAAAGTCGTCTGCATAAATAAAAATATTAATTTACCTATTCCTAACAGGCATCATAATGTTCAATTTTAAAAATTATTGATGTTTCTAATTACGTTATGCAATATTTAAGAAAAAATAATTACAGGTTTTGCTTAAATTAATGCATTTCCTCCACATAAACAAAGATTAAAGTGAAAATCTTAGACTTTGTAGCTCAACAACTGGCGCATTAACATTATTTTAAACTTGCGTGCTATTCTTTCCCTCTGCCTGAATAATCTTTTTAATTAGGCTTCAGACGGAGCAAACAATGTGCATTCCTGGTGGAGAAATGATGGTATATAGCGTTAAGTTTTATTTAAATTGCAATTAAACCAGCTTATATGTCTTAACTAATATATATTTAAAAAAAGTAATTAATTAAAGTTATTTGGGCCGTCGTTAGGGATTGTTCATTAAAATGACAATTAAAACATGCTTAATTAAAAAATAAAATAAAATAAATAAATTAAAGGGATAAGTTTACCTTTAGCGAGTCAAAAATGTCGAACTTTCAGTTTTTATATTAAATGAAAGCGGTTTCAGTTTTGAATATTTTTTTATTATTATTATTAACTTTAATGTTTAAATTTCTGTTTCAGTGATTTTGTATTTCAACTTGCCATACAAAGAATGAACGCATTGTTTAATTTAATTACTTTAAATGGTTTTATTTCGGATACTAACTTTGACATTGCTTCACTGCAAAAAAATTGTTGATTTTACAGTATAATACTAGCAGCTGAGACGCCAGTATTATACTGTAAAATCAACCTTTTTTTTTTCAGTGTTGAAATTTTTTTTTACAAACATTTTATGAGATGTTTTGAAATTTTCAGACGTCATACACATTAAGGCTTCTTATAAACTTACTATATATATATATTTTTTTTTTACATAAGTAAGTCCTAATACTAAAATTTCAATTTGAATATGAAGAAACTGAAAAATGCTATAATTTGTTTAAGCAGTTTCGGGCAGAACATTGTTATATTCTCTAAAATATCTTCACTACCTGGGTTAATTTTATGGTAATTTTTATATTTATAAACTGTGAAAATTTTCCTATAATTTTATTCAGTTGTGATGTTATCCTGCGCGCAATACCATAATTTGTACTTCGCAATAAAAGCGTTTAATACTTTTGAGTTAAAAAAAAAACGTTATGTAAATGTGTTTCATTTCATTTAATGTCAAATTTAAAATACAGTTGTTTTAAAACACATTTTAGGTGTATAACCTTAACTTAAAATTTACAACCTTACCTTAATTAGTTTAAAACTTAAAGAAATTTAATTATTTGATTATTTCAAGTATTATTTATTAATTCAAGTATTTGAAAAATAAATCTCTATAATACATAAAAGTTTATTTTTGACAAACACGATGACTTTATAGCTTGTACAGTGTTGATTAGATGCTTCAATCAATGCCCGATTATGATATTGGGGTTCATGCGTATATAGTATAGCTATCTAGTAAAGTGGAATAATTTTTATATGTGTATTTCTTATATAATTTTTTAATGTAATCATAGTTTGACATTTTTAATGCAATAAACAAAACAAAACTACTGTATACCTTATATTATAAAAATTTATTACAACATACACATTATAAAAATATATTCTATTTAATATTCTTCAAGAAAAAAAAGGTCTTAAAAATAATAAAAAGTTATAATAATAGTACAAATATGTAGTCAGAGTGTACATTCATAATAAAAAATACCCGCTCGACCGAGCTTTACTCGGGACAAATGAGAAAGCCGTTGTTTTCCTGGGGAAACTTCCGTAATCGGGTCCAAAGCCAACTGGCACATTTTAATCAATTGACACATTTAATATCACTATTTTAACTCTCACACAATAAAAAATATATCTTGCTATTATCATTCTTCCTACCAATCTTGCCTGTGGATCCGATTACGAAACATTAGATATTTTCCCTGTGCGAAAGCGGGAATAACATAAATTGTTTCATTTCGCATACCATATGCTATTCGCAATATTTTTCTATATTTTATTTCAAATGTTGGCAGTACTTGTACACTGTTTATACTTTCTGCAATGTTTTCCACCTATGCAAAGAGCTAGTATTGTTTGAAAACGATTTTATTCGCAGATGATACCCTGAAAGATCGAATTCTAGATTAAAAAAATCCCTGATCGGTCGTTTTTCTCAAAACCGTTAAAGACGTTTTCCAGAAATCCAGTATATATATATATATATCTCATTTCATTTTATTTGTGGTATTTAGGCAATTGGGACTTGATAATTCTGTCTAAATTCCACAAATTTCATTTCATTTAATTCATTTAATTCCATATATTCAAATTTTTATTTAATTTCTTATTCTTTCAATGTTTTTGATTCCATATTCAGTGTGTTGGGGAATCTTTTATTGTCAACTAATTATTTCATACTTAATTAAATAAATGTTTAAATTGGTGTTATGATAATGTTTCATTTATGGTTATATATATATATATATATATATATATAGATAGATATATATGCAAGAATTGCTCATTTGTATAAAATTTCAGTTTGAAATTCAATTTCTGTAGGTTTGGCGAAATTTTTGTAACCTTTATTGTAACTCTCATAAAGTTAAAACTGTCTATTGTTGCCATCATTGCTCTTTTTGACCGCAATCTTGTATAAGGAGTCGATTACGGAAATTTAGCCCTTTTACCTGTGCTAAGAGCGAGTATAACATAATAAATTATTTCATTTCACAAACTTAAGAAAATATTATTTTTCTGTTGTGACACATATAGAAATTATCTTTTTAGGCATGAATCTGATGTTTTAGAAAATCAATTCTGCTGTATTACTATATATAAATGTTGGGTATACATAAAAATACACAATTTAAAAGTTTGGGCTTTAAAAAAATTAAGTGCAAAGTTAATTTACGAGTAAAAGTGCCAGGCACGCCCCCACGGATTTAAGATTTACTAACATATACACTGCAATAAATAAATAAATAAATAAATAAATAAATAATAAAAAATAAAGTGTGGATTTTAGAGTATAATACTGGCACTCCAGCTGCCAGCGTAAAATTAACAAACAGTAAAATAAGCAGTAATACACTACCGCGCACAGTTACTGGCACCCCAGCTGACAGTATTATATCGTAAAATTAACAGTAAAATAAGCACTAATACACTACCGCGCACAGTATAATACTGGCAGCTGGGGTGCCAGTATTATACTGTAAAATCAACAATTTTTTGCAGTGTACACATGATTCCTGGTTAGAATCTTATAAAAAAGTTGTGCGCATATATGCGCTTTTGGTGATACAGACCAGAACAAAATCCGCGCATATATCCGCTAATGATACCAATGCGTTAATATATACAAACATATAAATGAATTTTTGACAAAAATATTTTTTTTTTAACACTTAGGTAATTTTCACGGCTGTAATCATCAGATTTAACATCTATTTCGAAAGCTGAAACGCTTGCGGAACGCGTTCTACTTTTCGAATCTGCGTGCTTTTAATATATGCGTTATGAAGTATTTTTCTAGATCATCGTGTCACACATTTGCTTAGATATGTCCATTTCGCGCTTCTCTTATTCTAGTTTATTTTCTGCTGATGACTTTTTCCGTTGGCTGCATGTATAATTGGTCACTAAACCAGGTCTTTCAACCTTGACTCTGGCAGTTGGTCGTTGAATGCAACTTTGGTAATCTGTAATTGATCCCTGATCAAAAGTTGTCTGCCAGTATTTAAACGAACAAGTTTCATTTTGGTAACTATGAGCTGATTTCCGAATCTTCATTTCATGTAAATATAATCTGAATGAAATACAGTCGTTCTTCGGTTTCCGAACACATCTCGATTAGTGATGGGCATAACGATTATTTTGATTATTCGAATGAATCATTCGGGCATGTACAGAAGCATATCTGTCAAACTTCAATTTTTTTTTTATTCCATTACTACCAGAAATTTTGGAAAAAAAAAAGTTTCTTTGAAAAAGAAATAAATCTTTTTTCCAAAAAGAAACTTTTTTTTTTTTTTTTCAAAATTTCTGGTAGTAATTGAATAAAAGAAAATTGAAGTTTGACAGATATGCTTCTGCACATGCCCGAATGATTCATTCGAATAATCAAAATAATCGTTATGCCCATCACTAATCTCGATCGAACAAACTGTTTGAGACGCGAAATGGTTGAGAACCAAATCGAATTTTCCCATAAGTAAGAATGAAAATACGATTAATTGGTTCTAAGTTACTTCTTGTATTTGCCTGCTTCAAACATTATACTGTTTAATAATGCATTAAAATATGAAAACAAGTTGCAACACTATACAGAATTAAAGCAATGACAATTTCATTACACTTAATAAAATTATAACGGTAAACAAAAACAGTAAACTTGCCTTTCTTGTGAGACTTTGGATGACTTGCGATTGAGGAGAACGAGTAGTGATGGGTTGGTTCCATTCTTTTACAGGTGAACTTTTTCGATCACTAGGATTACTAGATTAACTTGTAAATGAATCTCAAAATGCATGAAATTTGTTAGCAATGGGATCACAATATTGCTTGTATGTGTGCTTCGCTCCCATAAAATCGGAAGAACAAAATAAAAAGAAAAAATTAGTGGATTCGGTAACTACGCTGTACAAAAATCACAAAATGCATGAATTTTGTTAGCACTGCGATCACTCTACATCATGTATGAACACTTAGTCTGTTAAAATAAAAAATATGTATTATTAAGGTAGAGAAATCATTAATTCCGCCGCCTTTGCTATGTTCTTTCATAGTCTTATCATGTCTATTTTTAGATGACACTCTCATTGACCTGTCGATAATAAAATTTTTGTTCGAGAACCCAATTAAAATTACTTTAATTTCTTGTTTGAACACCGAATTGTTCGACAAGGGGAGCGCTTGACAATCGAGGTTCTACTATGGTTGGACGCGATTAAACCGGAAAGTTACATATCAACAAATTTACCTATTAGAATTTACGCAGATATTCCAATTCATTCACAGTATATTTTCCTTACGTAAAAATCTGTCAGCTCATGAATACATGGGGTAATTACACCAGTATTTAATCAATTAAGAATGTTTTATGCTTATCTGCCTTGCTCACCGTAGAATTATGTTCAAATAATGATTTTCTTCGGTTTTTTTATTATTTTTTTTTCATTCTGAATAAAATTGGATATAGCTCATTTATCTACGCTGTGTTTTATAAACTCGTGATTCTGTTCTGTGTATAAAAAATAAAGTTTTGCTCGTTGGTTGATCACCCACTGCTATTAGTTAACCATGATACAGAAATTAGTCTTACGCCTCAGACAGTGTGCAACAACTACGAAGCAAGCAGTAAAACCCGTCTCTGATGTGCAGGATTTTATCGGATATGATATAATACGACAATAAATACTGAACTACGACAAGTATGTTCAACGACAAGTATTGTCGCCCTACAATGTATTAAACATTTTCCTCAGTTTTATAGTGCGAATAGTTTAGGACAGAAGTCGACAGTGAACTTTTTTATTATCGCAGGCGCTTTCCAATTTAAAAACCATCTCTTGTTACATATATTAATTTGTGGTGCGTAGAGGTGCACATCAAATATGAGATGGGTTCGGCCCGAGCCCGCGTCCGGAAACGGCTGAGGTTAAATTTTTATACCAGTCTTCGGGGTCGGGCTCAAGGTGAAAATTATATAAACAAATTGAAACTATTCGGGTGTGCCAATCCCCAAAATTACTTCTATTTGACTATATTATTCTTATTCTTCTATTCTTCTATTCTTATTCTTCTTCTATTATACTATACTTCTATTCGGTGGAATAGCCCCAAATTCAACTGGGACCAGCTGGTCATACCCAAAAATCTGTAAACGAAATTTGGTCTAATTCTATGCATAACTTTATACACTTTTCGATGAAACAATAATGAAAATTGTGCAAAACTTGCTGTTACAGCGCCCTCTTCCAGCGGAATATCTCCAAACTCAATTGGGGCCTGATGGCCATAGTCAAAAACCTAGAAATGAAATTTGGTTAAATTCTATGAATATCTTCATACACTTTTCAATGACAGAATGAAGATGGACACACAGACAGACATTTTGTAAAACATGTTTTTCGGGATCTCTGACCTCTAAAATGTGTAAATTCGTCGAAAACCGGAAGTCGTAAAAAATTTCGATTACAATACTTTCATCTTTTATAGATAGAAGAAAATAAAAAGGGAAAAAATCTTGTCAGATGCTATTTGAGAAACAAAAATGTAGTCCAAGTTTCTGAAAGATGATGGAATTTAAGGACAAATATGCTATCTCTATCTTATTTTCATGACTTAGACAGTCATTGTTTGTAATATAAAGAAGACGTGGGATATCCCTTGTCTAAGCTGTTTTCTGTTTGGAGTCTTTTTTTTCTAAATTATTCGAAAACAAAATTCGTGACTTTCTGCCATAGTTATACAATGCTATTTTAAAAATATAATATCTTAGACTTTGTAGATTTTTGCCACTGGTTGTGTATAAATAACAATTTGGATAAATAGATTTTCAGAGACAGGAAAATCCCAAACAACGTCATGGGAGAGTATTTAGGATTAATAGATATTTCTATGTAAAAAGATATTTTTAGAGGAAAAAAATAATTTTAAAACAACTTTAAAATGTTATTAACAATTTTCTACTGTGTGTTTTCTTTATCGGGTTCGGACTTGGATAAAAAAAAAAAAAAAAGTGCGGGCTCGGATTTCAAATCGTCGGGCTCGGGCGGGATCGTGCTTAAAAAAAAAGAGCCCAAACTCATCTCTAGTGCATATGCGTGATCACGCACAGTTAAAAATGCATAGATAATGGTGGGGTGGGGGATATAGATGTAAAGATATAATAATTCAAGTGCCAGGTTAACCAAGTTCATAACTAATATTTCCAAAAACAATTCTGTCTTTATACGAATAAATGGATCTTTCAATTTTTAATATTACATTAATAGCAAATTTCCTTTTAAGAAAAAATCGTTATGATTGAGACCCCCCCCCCCTCTTCACTCCCTTCCCCCCGCCTTTTGGGAATAATGGCTCTTAAAATATGTTTTATAAACCGGGTGATCCCAAAAAGTGGTTATCCCGGTTCTAATAAACCGCTGATGATATAAACTAACGTCCAATTACGAAAAGTATACAAATCATATATGTACCACGAGAGATAAGGTTTTCCTTATATATTTTTTTTAAATGTAAATAATTACTGCTTTGCTTAAACACAACATGTTTCTAATGTATAATTTTCATACAATAAAAATTAAATGGACAACTTGTCAAGTTCTTCGCGAGACTCCAAATATTGGCATATCATGTATTCATCCGTACATTACAAAGGAAAAAAATGTTAATTTTACGGTATAATACTGGCAGCTGGGATGCTAGTATTATACTATAAAATCAACACTTTTTTTTTGCAGTGTACATTTATCGATGCCTGTCCCAGTGTTCATATTAGTATGAAAGGCATTAGAATGTTGGCGAATCTGGTTGCCGAAACCTGCTTATACTTAGAAAGCATAAAGTGACAATCAGACCGTATCACTGAACAAAAGGAGTCAAATCCTTTGCAGATTAATCTTCTTGATAGAATAAAGAAGGAAAGAACAGAAAGAACAGAAAGTGATCGCTTACACCTAATCAAAGGGTATAATACCAGCATCCCAGCTGCCAGTATTATACCGTAAAATTAACAGTAATAAACAGTAAAATAAGCAGTAATACGCTGCGTTGGTATCATACCATAAAATCAAGAATTTTTTTCAGTGTAGACATCGGTTCTTAAACTATGGACCGCAGTCCCCAAGGGATCCTCAATCCATGTTCAAGCATTCAGATTTTTTTATTATTATTATTTATATAGAATTTGAAAGAGAACTTATTACTTAAAAAAAAATACTGTTAAAAAAATGCAGTTTTATTAGTTTGTATACAGTGAAACTTCTGATAACGGAACTTGTCTATAATGAAATCCTGTGCCTTAAATGGAAAAATTTCATCGTCCCAGAAAAAGAAATATTATACAGTTATGGCTACTAAGGCAGAAACATGTCTAAAATGGAAAATTTTCTTAGTCCTAGAAGAGTTTACTGTATCGCTATATTCTGTAAAATAAAGTCTAAAAATCATCTCTAATTTAAGTCATAAATCCTGGGGATCCGTGAAGAAGGGTTTTTTCCCCCTTTTGTGCCTTGCAGTGACCATTGTAGTTTATATTTGTTTTATAGAAAAATTAAAATAATTAGCGATTTTTTATTAAATAGGGTTTATTCTAGTAACTGGAAGAAAGAATTTCTAAAATACTAATCTTCTTTTTCTTCTTCTTTTTTTTTTTGTCTCTTTTTTTCTTAGCTGTCAAAATATTTCTAAAATATATGCTTAATTTAATATTTTATGTGTTAAACTCGTACAACCTGTGAATAAGATTTTAAGACTTCCGATAAAATTAAGCATACATTTTTAAATTATTTTGACAACTAAAAAAAAAAAAAGAAAAAGAAAAAAAAGAAAGAAAAAAAAAAGAAAGAAAGATCGTTTCAGAAGAGTATACAGGAAAAAAAAGTCATAAATATTAATTTCTTTGTGAGATATTTTACCTTTGTCATATGTAGGAAGAAAGTTATTTTTTCTGGAATTTTTCGCCTTCCTTTTTAATATTTCCCAACATAGTTGAAAAGTGTTTTATGAATTCAGTTTGTCTGCAGTACGACTGTCTAACGCGCGTAAACATACTCGGATTATTATGTGGTTGATATATGTTATTGAGGTTGGTTGACCATGGCATGTTCGATATTGAAAATGAAGTGTGTAGCATTTAAAGTTCGTTTACAGGGTCACCCCAAAAAATCCGTTACATTATGGTCTATGGAGGGAGGCGTGTGCAGTGTATTTTAATGATGTTACAGTATTTTAAAGATATTGAAATTTATATACATCGCTGAGGGGCACTACAAAATGTTTACTATAGAATATGGTGCGCAAAGCATTTACCATTCATTTACAGAGACACACAAAATAATTCGGTTACAGTACTGTCTATAAGCCACAATTGCTGGAAGTACGTTTTGAATTGCGGCATGCATTTAATTATTTTTTTTTTTTTTTTGCATATTACTTGGTGTGTATAAATTCTATACATCATATACAGAGCTGCACAAAAGGATTAGAGTACATTTTCACTTAATGACGCGGAAATTGCTGACGGATAATGCTGATTTTCAACTGTGTTGTGAGTTTCTTAACTGAACTAAATGTTTGCATACTATGTTGTATTTGTATATATAGATATCTATAGATCATATACAGGACTGCACAAAAGAATTCGGATATTGTTTCACCTATAAATGGTAATTGCTGAAATTGTTCAAATGTGTTATGCATTTTCCAATTTGTTTACTTAGACATGGGCGGGGCTAGTTGAGCTTAAGCCGAAAGGTAGTCCTCCCCGCCCGGTTTGACCTTGACCTTGTTTACTTAGATAGGCTTCCCCGCCCGTTTTCACTTTGACCTTGTTTACTTAGATATCATTTTTCACCTTATTAAACGGTGGAGTTTTATTACAGTATTCTGAATGTGTTGGAAAGTGTTTCACAAATCTATGCTTGACGCATGATTTTTCTTTCTTGTTTTAAAGCACAAAATAATATATGAATGCCTGAATATCTAAGCTGATTTTATTCTACTTTGAATGACTTTCAAAAGACATTATGAGCGTTTTTATAAAAGATTGTATCAATCGTTCTTTCGCATCAAAAGCCCATCATCGGTACTTCAATGAATTCGAAATGAACCATCCGTTTTGCATATTCCTCTCACATTTTTCATCTAACAGGATGGCCTGATCACATTTAGATTCTTTACATATATATATTTAGAGCCATCGTAGTCCAGTGAATGATTTAACCTCACTACCTATTTCATCTTTGTATTCTTATCGTTCAAAAACGGTTCGAATTCCTGGCCCATAATTCCATTGATACTTTTTCATGCATGAGTAAGCAGTGCAAATCGTATCAACTTGAGGTCAAGATTTTCAGAATGAATCAAAATAGAGTACTGGATTACAAGTTGAAGTGAAAGTTGCGTTATATAACTATTACTGGCATGCTTATTAGTTGTTGAGGTGGTATTAAATTTACTAATGGATCCAACCTTCTTCAGCTTCCATAGTTACAGGATATACACAGAAAAAAAAAAAAAAAATGTTGATTTTACAGTATAATACTGGCAGCTGGGATGCTAGTACTGTAAAATCAACAATTTTTTTTCAGTGTAGGTAAAAACCATTTGTTTTTAATTGAAAAATCTAATAGATTTTATACATTTAATCTATTTTGTTAGATTGCCCTCTAACTACACCAAAATCGCATTTTTATATGAAAACTATCAATTATATGTTCAAATAAAGTTTCGAAATGTATTAAAAGCTGTAATTTAGCCGCATGCTATGACCTAGGTGTTAATAGCAGAAGAAATCGCTAAAGATTTCGCTACTTGCAACAGCCTTTTTGATTCCGAGAATTTCAGTGTTTTAAGCGGGTAGTTTGATTCATATCTGTTAAATATGTGGGTTTTTTCTATTATTATTTTATTAATTTATCTATGAAGTTTTAATTACGTTATGGAATATCATCCGGAGACAAATGCTGAGCTATTTATATTGCTTTAAGTGCAAACAGGTTAGTATTTCGTAATCGGGTTGTCCGCGATAGAGATATGTATATTTAAAAAAAAATCATGCTCGAAAATTATTTTAAAAACCCTGAAAAATCAGTAAATTCAGATACAGTTTTCGAACAATAAAAGAAATGAATGAACATATGAATTTGAAAGAACATGTTCTTTCCTAGTCGACGGAGTAAAAATTAAAAATGCACAATGTTAAGAACTAAAAAAAAAAAAAAAAAGCAGTAAAAGCAAAATTTATTAGTCAGATGTTTCCACTGTCAGAATGACATCGGCGTTACTCACGGACATATTTTTGCTTCATAACATAGATAGATAATGTAACGAAATATTCTTTACTCTGATTTTTTCATAACTTGCAAAACTTAATTTTCCCGCATTTTGAAAAATGCTTTGATTTTTCTCTCATAATTTGTTACCACTTATACTATAAAATGAAAATGAGAGAAAAATCATTCGTAACACAGATCCTCAAAAAACCTTCAAATTATATACAGTGTGACCCCTTCTTTTAATTGACCAATAGCTAATTCCTAAACCGTTAGTTTAGAAGGTAAATTTCCAATTGGGAAAATGTTTGTTCTTCATCGTATAAAGTTCCATTTTCATCAAAATGGTTATTATTATTTTAAAACTAAATGAACAATGTGAAATAGCACAAATAAAAATATATAGAATGACAATGACAAATAGCTGTTTCGGAGCCCCTAAAGCTCCATCATCAGTGCCAATTCAAAAGATTAAAACCGGTTCAAAAGTTTAAGCCATGTAAAAGTTTAAGCCATATGCTTGCGTCTCTTGCACTCGTCCAAGATTGAATGGCGGCGACTGACATGTGTTTCCTGACTCCGCTGCTGTTTTTGAAAAGGTTGCCGCCATTCAATCTTGGACGCGTGCAAGAGACGCAAGCACGTGGCTTAAGAGTCATTGCATGAGCCAATCAGGCAAAAAAAGAAAAAAAGTTTCCATCACCATCTCAGAATTTCTTTATTTTTTTTTCTTGTGTTGTCTTGCCCAAGGAAAGAACAAATCTCAAGCATTTTTGCTATATCTCTTTTAGTTTTGGAGTTAGGGGAGGTCAAAGTTCCCTAGACCAGGGCGTAAAAATAATTTTGTGTCATTTTTGCCACTTTATTCACTCAACTGTAACTGGCTCTGATGTGCTTCAGAGATTTATTGTACTCTAACTGATACTATACCTTGAACATTAACATCTCAAATTGAAAATTCATTTGAAGATGGTCAGAGTCCCCATACAGGGCCTCCCCAAATACCCTTAATTTCGTAAAAAAAACGGTTTTTAAGAATGCTTTAAATCTTGGCTCTGATGTGATACAGAGAAAATTTTTGCGCAATGTAGTTAGACATTTCGATACAAAAGGAATTTAAGCTTAACATTTTTTGAAGGTCCCTGGAGCCATTCGGTATGGGGGCCCAAACATGGACCTGAACGCTAATTTGTGTAACTTCAAAGCATTGGTGTAGCGGGCTCTGACCTCCTACATGAAAACTTTTTGCATGGAGTTGTAGCACCAACATAGTAGTTTCATATTATGAAAAAATATATTTTGAAGGTACCACCATTTTCAAGAAAAATCCAATAAAGTACCTACCTACTTGGGATATTCCCCTGACATCCCTGGGACATTTTGTACAATGTAATACACATAAATAGGTTGAGTCAGGTGGACAAAAATTATTATAATGCATACGCATATTCCATTTACAACTAATTTTCTGAAAATTTCAAAGGATAATTTTTTCTTATAACAGTTCAACTACAATTTCAGTAAAAAAAATGTAAAGGTACTTTTCGGTTAGCCGGGCACCAGTGATATATATACATATATAAATATATATGTATGAACACACACACACACACACACACATATATATATATATATATATATATATATATATATATATATATATATATATATATATATATATATGTATATATATATTCATACATATATGTGTGTATATATATAGATACACTGGTGTGCAAAAATTAAGGACAAAGCTGATAAATTAGCATAAAAGCCAAAAAAGGCAACAGAACTAAATGAAAGACCAATCAGAGGATAGACCTGACACAAATGCAGCAGGACATGCCCATATATGGCATATGGCGCAAAAGGAAGAGGTGCTAAGGGGAAAAAAGCACAGAGGCGGTGACTGTTCTGAAATTTGGTAAAATCTATTGCACTGTGTAATGTGATTTCAGTGACTTTTTTTGCCATTATTGTGTGATATGGCCAAGAGGCAATCCAGAACATGTCATCTGGATGACCTTACACGAGGTCGAATCATTGGGAAGTTGGAAGAAGGTGGATGTGTGGCACAAGAGTTCGGTATCGCTCATGACATCTTTTCACGAATCTGGAGTGCATTTCAAACGAATGGAATAGCTGTCCGAGCATTCAGCAGTGGTCGCCCACGCGCAACAACAACAGTGAAGGACTGTTATATTGTCCTACAGGCGAAAAGAAACAACTGGAGAAATCGCAAGGCAGATGGAGCAGACTACTGGCTGTCGGATATCACGTTTTACCGTGGCTAGGCGGCTGCATAAAGGAGGCCTGTATGCACGACGACCAATACGGTGTGTATCACTAATGCCTGCTCATCGGAGACGCAGGTTTCTGTGGTGGCAGGAACATAAGAATTGGACACAACAGTAGTGGTGTTGAGTACTCTTTACGGATGAGAGCCGATTTAGTATGACGAGCGATTCTGGATGTATACACATCTGGAGAGAGCAGGGAACATTTAATCACCCCTCCAACATCATCGAAAAGGATCGTTTTGGAGGTGCCAGAGTTCTTGTTTGGGGTGGTATCATGCTTGGTAGCCGTACGGACCTCCATGTCTTCCAAGGAAGTTCAGTTTCTGGTTCCTGCTACTGTGCCGAGATTATCTTGCCTCACGTGCGTCTTTTTAGAGGTGCTGTGGATCCAGACTTCCTCTTCATGGACAACAACGCTCCCCAGTATCGTACACCGGCTGTCGAAGAGCTCCTGGAGAGTGAAGATATTCAACAAATGAATTAGCCTGCAAAGTCCCCGGACCTTAATCCCATAGAACAGGTGTGGGACCTTCCAGGGGAGACGCTTGGCATCACGTGATCAGGCGCCAACAACGATTCTGGAGCTGAAATTGGCGTAACAAGAGGAATGGGACTCTAATCTTCAAGAGCTACTAGACAACCTTGTCCTCAGCATGGACAGACGTTGCAAATCCTGCATCGCAGTCAGGGGTGACCATATCCCCTATTAGAGACTGAATTATTCCTGCCAGGTGCTTGGAAGATGAACGTTTCTGTCTTCTCTGCATTTGTGCTCCAAGTGACCTTTTCAATAAAATGCTTTCATATCCTTTTGATTCTTTGTTTAGATGGTTTTTATCCCTTGTCCCATATTTTCACATCTTGAAGATCTTATGGTAAGATTTTGGTCGATGTGGAAATCTTCTGTGCGACGTTACATTCGAAAAACCCTCTCGTCCTTAATTTTTGCACACAGGTGTATGTGTAGATATATGTATATATATATGTGTGTGTGTGTATATACATGTATATATATAACTTCCGCCCAGCTAACCGAAAAGTACCAATGTAAATTGGGACTTATAATGCAATTTGAAACTTGTTCTCAATTATGTAAAAAAAAAAAAAAAAAATGCAATTTCCTATTGAAAATAACCCCCCGGAGTAACTGAAAATTACCTTCACTAATTAGAAGTATTTTTCATACTGATTGTAGGTTTACAAAGGTAATCCTTTTTTGTTTGAAATTTGTTAAACCTAACAATAGAACTGTTTTATGTCACATAGTTTTTTATTCTAAAATATAAATTTATCTTTTAATTCTGTAAGTGTTTTAGGTAATATGCTAGATACATTTTCTAAAACTCACCTTTTAAAATGTACTAAGCTAGTCTTTCTCTCCAAAATAACCAAGTTACCATAACAAAAGATTTCAAAATGGCCACCACTTAACAGCATTGCCACTCAGTTTGATACATTTATACAATTATTCTTATTCTTGTAAACACTGTTGCCATTTATATTTTTCTACATTTACAAAATATATAGTTTTATTCTTATTAATTAACTAAATATTTGATAGTTATATTTAAAAAAAGAAGCTTCAAACACATAATTACACCACCAAAACCTGTGTACTTTATTGGATTTTTCTTGAAAATGGTGGTACCTTCAAAATATATTTTTTCATAATATGAAACTACTATGTCGATGCTACAACTCCATGCAAACAGTTTTCATGTAGGAGGTCAGAGCCCGCTACACCAATGCTTTGAAGTTACATAAATTAGCGTTCAGGTCCATGTTTGGGCCCCCATACCGAATGGCTCCAGGGACCTTCAAAAAATATTAAGCTTAAATTCATTTTGTATGGAAATGTCTAACTACATTATGCAAAAATTTTCTCTGTATCACATCAGAGCCAAGATTTAAAGCATTCTTAAAAACCGTTTTTTACGAAATTAAGGGTATTTGGGGAGGCCCTGTATGGGGGCTCTGACCATCTTCAAATGAATTTTCAATTTGAGATGTTAATGTTCAAGGTATAGTATCAGTTAGAGTACAAAAAATCTCTGAAGCACATCAGAGCCAGTTACAGTTGAGAGAATAAAGTGGCAAAAATGACACAAAATTATTTCTACGCCCTGGTCTAGGGAACTTTGACCTCCCCTAACTCCAAAACTGAAATAGATATAACAAAAATGTTTGAGATTTGTTCTTTCCTTGGGCAAGACAACACAAGAAAAAAAAATAAAGAAATTCTGAGATGGTAATGGAAACCCCCTGCCTGATATGCTCATGCAATGACTCTTAAACTTTTACATGGCTTAAACTTTTGAACCGGTTTTAATCTTTTGAATTTGCACTGATGATGGAGCTTTAGGGGCTCCGAAACAGCTATTTGCCATTCTATATATTTTTATTTGTGCTATTTCACGTTGTTCATTTATTTTTAATTTAACGACACAAAGTTAAATCCACCTTTTTAAAAAAGTTATTATTATTATTATTATTATTATTATTATTATTATTATTATTATTTTAAGTGACGAAATTTAAATTTTTATGCAGTTTCTGGGTCCTACTTAGAAAAAGTTTATCCATGTTTTAATAAATTAAACAATAAAAATTCCATTTTTGTACGACTAAAATTTATTGCATTATGATATTTTAAATTTTATAAATTCTCACCGTTTTCTGGCACTTAAAACACGTTTCTTTCGTTTGTAGTGCCATTATTATTAATTACTGTATTTTATTGACTTTTATGATTTAATGTAAATATCAAACAAATCTTGTATTTTAATGATCATTTTCAATCAAAACAACTTCACCGTAAAAAGTTCCTTAAAAGGAAAAAAATATATCTCGTTAAAACACGTATTTTGGAAAAAAAAGTGTAATATTGTGAAATTCACCAAAGCCTTTCGTAACTATTGTAAGGAAATATGGAACAAGGGGATTTTTCCAGCCTCAAAACCGTTATTGTTGGAAAAGTGGTTTTACAGGTTTTGCACATATGCAGTACTGCCATATTCTTTGAATCATTGTGCTGTGTGCCGAATTATTTCTGCAGTTAACTAGTAAATCTGAAACTCATCATTAATCTTTTTTAACATCTCTTTTAGAATTTGTCCTCTGTTATACTTTTAATTACAATAAAGTTTTCCGATTAGTTTTGAAATATTAGTCACTATTTTTATTATTTATTTCATTCGAATAACAATTGTTGCAATTTTCCCCCTTAATTTTCCCTTTCTATAGAGGAAAATATTTTTTTTCTTCAAGGGAAGCCCCTCCTCCCACTAAAGAGCAAAATTAGAGACAGCCACCGGCCACAGGGCCACTAAATGAAACAAGTTGGAAATTGTACGTCAAACGTGACAAATGAGGTGCGTTCGTACTGTTGTTATTTCTGTGAAACGAATTATATCGTCTGTTATGATATGATTCATTTCAGTAATAAAATAGGTACATTTTAAGGTGGTAACATTTTATCTTTTGTTGACATTTACTGAAAATTCCAATGGAAAACTTAAGTCTAGCTTTGAAAATTTTAGAACTTGAAATCCATATTTAGACTCTTTTTCCATTTAATATCTATTTCTCCGGAAATATCTATCCAAAAAACTGTCGGTAGATTATAGGATTGCTATAATTAAACAATTTTAGAATACAAAATCGGTTTTTAAATTCAGTAATACGGAAATAATATAATTCCATCTTAAATAGGACGAAATCACCATGGAAACGTAGAATCATTATCTATCATGGGGTATCATTGAATTCATTACGTATGATAGGATTTAATAGAATGACGAATGTGACTATAACATGGTCATAAAGGTTATAAAATATCATGTACGTCATATATGACTATAACGTCTTACATGTCAGAAAACGTGGTGATACATCTCGGTCGCTTGACGATTAATCCTCGGAAGCTGCTATAACAAGAAAGTACCGATTTTTAAAAAAAAACTCTAATTACTTAATAAATATTTTTATTAATATCTTTTTAAGTTTTGATTCGATTTTCATAAAATTTTAAATGACTCGACAAAATTCTGCAAGGAGTATATATACATTAAATTTCAAACCATTCGTTTGGGTAGTTTTTGCGCTGTTATATGCGGACGGACACATATAACACGGACGGACGGACCAGACGACGACTATAGCTGCTATGTATTTATTTAATTACGAACACATCTAAAAAAGTGGCTACTAAAAAAATGTCTGTCTGCTGTCATCTTATGGCCATTTTCCCTACGAGCAGGGAAGACCGAGCTATGCTCAGTCAAAATTAAATTTGAGTTCAAATATCATGATCCATGACCAAATGACCCACTAATTGAATTTTCTCGAACATGTGACTTAGCCCAACAGTCTTCTCGTGCCCGAAAACCATAGGATGCAAAATTTAGTGTAAATAGTCTGAGCCGTTTTTAAGGTAAAATAGCTTGACCCACAATGACCCAGAAATGACCCACTAATCAAATTTTCTCGGACATGTGACCTAGCCCGATGATTTTCTCGTGCTCGAAACTCGTAGGATACAAAATTTAATCAAAATCGTTAGAGCCGTTTTTTAGATACAATTAATTTGACCCGCGTTGACCCAAAAATGACCCATAATCGAAAGTTCTCGAACATGTGACCTAGCCCAACAGTCTTCTCGTGCTCGAAAACCATAGGATGCAAAATTTAGTGTAATTAGTCTGAGCCGCTTTTTAGATAAAATAGCTTGACCCAGAAATGACCCACTAATCAAATTTTCTCGGACATGTGACCTAGCCCGATGATTTTCTCGTGCTCGAAACTCGTAGGATACAAAATTTAATCAAAATCGTTAGAGCCGTTTTTTAGATAAAATTAATTTGACCTGCGTTGACCCAAAAATGACCCACTAATCGAAAGTTCTCGAACATGTAACCCAGCCCAATAGTCTTCTCGCGCCCGAAAATGGTCGGATACAAAATTTCGTCAAAATCGTCTGAACCGTTTTTTAGATACAATTAGCTTGACCCTGACCCAAAATGACCCACTAATAGAATTTTCTCGAACATGTGACCTAGCCCAATGGTTTTCTGGTGCCCCAAAACGGTAGGATACAGAATTTCGTCAAAATCGTTAGAGCCGTTTTTAAGATAAAATTTGCATATATATATATATATATATATATATATATATATATATATATATATATATATATATATAACCACACACAAGATTTGCTCGTATTAGAATATATGATAAGGAGAGAATAAACTTTTCTTTCTTGCATGCCATCAATGATTCCACTTTTGCTAGTTGCAATATATTAATATTAACATGTTTAGTTGGACTATTTAATTTTAGAACAATACTAATAGAAGTTTTAACGTAAGTGTATTGTTTATCACCATTAAAACTTTAAAGAGGCCACTGGTTAAAAAAATTAGCCACTTATAAAACTGCTACTACTGACCACTGGCCGCTAATGAAATTTACCAGTTTTGTTCTTTACTTCCCATTTCTTTTAAAACTCATATTGTGGCTTGTGCGCAAATGATCTAAGATACAAAAGTGATGCGAGAATTTAATTCCGGTAAACTTCAGAAAAATTTAATA
Source organism: Maratus michaelseni (assembly GCA_963931845.1). Classification (NCBI taxonomy): domain Eukaryota; kingdom Metazoa; phylum Arthropoda; class Arachnida; order Araneae; family Salticidae; genus Maratus; species Maratus michaelseni. The sequence goes on along the minus strand of OZ007591.1, from coordinate 76,180,569 downwards.
AGAACTCGAGAAAATCAGTACTAATTTTCTTAAACACGAAACTTTTAAATATCAAGATTCTTAAATACAAAGCTTGTTAAAAGTATCTCAAAGGTATAAAAACTATGCATTTTTAAAAAATAAAAAATTGAATGCGTTTTCTTTGAATTACATCATAACCAAACTACTTTTGCAAGAAGATACGTAGGGAAGAGTTTAAATTTAAAATAATAATTTTTACTTTCTTAAATTGTCGTGATAACTCGTCAAAGAACATTACTTTAAAAATGTTTACTTTAATTATACGTAAGAAGAAAGTATTGGAATGATGAAAAATTTTGACTTCCGTCATTTATTTTTGTTTTAAATCTTGAATCAATACATTTGCTGACTTGCTTTACACTACAGGTGCAATGTTTAATTTATTCTTCGCATTGATTGAACAGCTTTCTCGGATATATTTACAGTCATTTTCCAGTTAAAAACGTCGGATAAAAACCAACAAATAACGATAGTTATTTCTCGTGATTGGTGGATAATAAGAAAGTGGCAGTTAAAAGAATGGCGGATTATAAAAATTTTGCTGTATATAACAGAAATCAATTACGATTTACTCATATTGTGGAGAATTGCCCTTGATAACGTGTTTCACAATATAAGTTTCCATTTACTTCTTGTAATATTTTCACATTCTGCACATAGGATTTTTTTCTCCACATACTTTTATTTATTTACCACTTATTTCAATTTTTGAATTTTACATTATTGGATTGTAATATAATTATCTTTGTATAATGTAATATATAAATATATGTAATATAATTTGTCTTTGTATTGTATTATAATTATCGGTTCATTGTCGATTTTAATGAGATTAAATGGTTATTATTCACACAAGTTTTATGGTATGCATAAAATACCTTATATTTAAGCAGATAATTCTTGATATAAATATATGAATATTCTATTTATAAAAAAATCCCTGACGGCTCGGCCTATAGGAACAGGTAGATTTCGAAGACACAGACCGTGGGGCGCCTGTTTGTTGGGAATTGCAGAAGAAATGACATTTTTGCCATAATGCGGCAGTTGGGACCGCCCACTTCGAAATCTACCTTGGCTGTAGGCGGAGCCGGCATGGATTTTGGTGTTTATTTTTATTATTTTTTTATTTATTATTATTATTATTATTATTATTATTTTTGCTATAAGGATTGGTCCTATAAAAAACTTGTCAATATAAAAGTTTTAGATAATATTAAGAGGATTTATAATAAATTCAAGCGGATTTGATATCTTGGGAATTGACGAAGTTATGAATTTTTTTTCTTCTGAACCCCCCCCCCCTTGGGGGCATTTTTAATGATATCAAAAATCTGTCATACATAAATTTTCGGCCCCTTTTTTTTACAAGTAATAATAACTTTAAACGGATTCGACCGGGGCCATCGTGAAAACAACTTTCATCTTTCTACGGGCCTGATTTGAGCTTTCAAACACGTGACCTGACGTCACAGATAGGATCTGATTCTTCTCGTCTAGTTGAATTTGCGCCATATGTTTTGCTTTGTAATTTCAGATAAATTTTATATAAAAATGGTTTCTAAAATGATAATTTTTTAAAAGTATATTATCTGAATTATTTGGATAAAGAATTTAAGTAAGTACCCTTTTTTTATCTCATTATTTAAAACGCAAAATATATATCTATACCGTTTTTCAATTCCAGAATTCGAACGTCGTTAAAGTTATATTGTACTTAATACTTTAATAAAGGTAATCGCTTACACTTTCTGTTGTGTTGAAATAAATCTGATTTCGCTGGGATGACCGTGCATAATCTACTATTATAATACTATTAATACTATTACTACTATTTTAAACATTTAATATCACTTTATTAAAACAATCGCAATGGCGAATACGCACATAAAAATAAACACAGAATGTCAACAGACGATAATTAACCATTAGTTTTTTTCTGACTTCATTATGCTTTTATTTTCACCTAGAGTAATAAATATAGTTTAGAATCATCAAATAGATAAAACAGTAATACGAAAGCCTTTTTTGTCCTGATTTTACTAAGAATTTCTCTTTTAAATATAATTTACGTAAATTGAGAACATTTAAAACATTAATTAATAATATTGAGTTCTTATGCATATATTTTTTAAAAAATCAAACGCTTTTCGTAAAGGATTTGTAAAACTACTCGTGCTTTCAATTATTAAAATATAATTTTAATTTAAATAAATATTTATATGTATCTGAGGTCGATGCAGGATTTTTTTTTCCCTTGTGGGTTATTAATTGAAAAATAAAAGCTCTTAAAAATAGCTTATTATATTTTTGTTTATGTGTTGATGATTGCTTATGTGTTATTATCCAGGTTTTAAACTAAGCCTAAAAGCAGTATAGTTTTTATACAAGTAGTTTAAGATAAAATAAAGTAGTGTGGAAGAATGGAACTTGTCTCATTCCTCCTATTTAATAAGATGGGTGAAAATTGCTGCTTATATGAAAATTAATATGAAAATAGAGCACACTATAGTATGTTTGTTTTTTAATGGAATTTCCTCCTTTAATAGTAAACCATTCACTAACGATGATTTTTTTTAATTAATCAGAAATATGAAAATACTTTCCTAAAATTTCCAGAGCCCAAAAAGCTTATTATACAACTCACTACTGAATATTCACACTGATATTAAAGACTAAAATTTTAGGTCTGGATTTCACAATTAAATTCAAATGTGGAAATGAACTTTCATATCTATTTAGACTGTGTTTGTCAGGAATTGCTAATATATTCAGACTTGCCAAGTCTCCGGCTTTTTGAACACCAGTATTATCTTAGGGAAAATGTTGTTCTTTTAAATCGACGAATGTTCTGATTACATAAAACAACATTTTTTGTACTAAAATACTGGTGTCCAAAAAGCCGGAGACTTGGCAACTCTGTATATTGCTAAATACAAAAGTAAAAAACGACAATAGAAAAATCACTTGTAACAAAAGAAAATTATCTACATTAACCAGTATGTAAGTTTCATTAATAAGTTTGATATTTCCACTTACTTAATATTGTATATTTAAGTGAGATTATTTTTCTAAGAGAATATTAGATGTCATAATTGCTGTAAATTATTTGAAAGTACATATTCTGCTTGATGTTCTTGAATAGAATACTTTTCTTTTTATAAATATTGAATATTAATTTATTGAAATAACAACTTGAGAATCTGTATATTTACTAGATGGATGAGGATTTTTCTGTTTAAATGAATTTTCCCTTTTAAGTAAATATTAAATTTATAATCAAAGTAAAAATGTGTGTGAAATTTGGAAATGGTGACATTTTCTCTTATCCTTTTAAAGAAATATTCATAAAAATATAAAATGCACATTATAATTAGCAATTAAAATATCATGTTTTGTCAGATAAGAGTGTTTGAAAGATAGTGATTTCTTAGTTGTAATACCTAGTAACAGAATATGTATTTTAAATTATTCATACATTATAAAATCTAAATTGAATTTTTGTTTCAATTGTTTAGAAAATTTTCAAATTTTTATTTATGAATCTGTTTATGTAATAACAATCCTTTTATTAACAATCATGAAATTAAGTCTTGCTGAATCTTTATTGTTGTTCATTTATTGTATGTATAATTCGAACGCATCTAAAATAAGTCATAAATTACCAAGAAAATATTACAAAACTGGATTTTATAGCACTGTTTTTGATGCACACATGCGCGTTTTCAACCTTACTTGTCTGCTACTCAGATTTCTTCTGTGACGTCATCCACGACTTGAATCAGGCCCGTTGAAAGGGGGAAGTTGTTTTCACGATGGCCCCGATTCGACGCGTATCATAATTAAGAAGTTATGGGAATTCTTCTGTTTTCACAAAAAGCCTTCCCCCTTGGTTCGATTTTGCCCATTCACGAACTTGACCGAGATTTTATGCCCCTTGATTTTATGTATCAGTTTGGAAGAGATCTGTGCCGAATTATTGAAGTTATCGTGACCATAAGAAAGTGACATAGATAGATAGATAGATATAAAGTTTTAAACTGGGGGTGGTTTTGGGTTCTGGGAGTCAGAATCGGCGTAGATCTGCAAAAATGTTTCAGAAATTCCAACATAGGGGAGAATGTAATAGGTAGTATTTCTTACGAAATCTACCTAAAAGGATTAGCGATTATCGAAAATTCCAGATCTTAAAAGCTGCATTTTGGTATCATTGGTGAAATAGTGTCAACAAGTGGGTAAGTGTGATCGAAGATCGCTCAAAGGGTTTCGTTTAACATTCCTTTCAAAACACTTTATCCTTTCTTTAATAAATTCAAATAAATATCATTTAGCAACAACAACAACAAAAAAGTCATGTTTTTTATAAAGTAAAAATTTACCGGTCTATTTTTTCGTTTTTTCGAATATCTAAAACAGCCGGATAGCGGGCGAAGCCCGCTATTATATTCTGTCATAATAATATCCGTCATACGGACTAAATGCAATATTTAAAAAAATAATTTCAAAATTAAACAAATTGTACACCTTTAAAATGTTAAAATATGCGAATATTTCCATAATCGGATTTTTATCACGATTCAACATGTTTCTCAAACTAATATATTTACTATTCTCTATTACTCATATTGATACTCGCTTTGTATTATTCTCCAACGTTTGAAAAATTCGTTAAACTTCCAATAGGACGTCAGATTTTCTTTTTAATTCTCTAATGACGTGATATTAAACTGCTTTGTGTACATACACATACTCACACTCCTTGTATTATTGAGAAATCTTAGACATTTTCCGTTTTATTACCACTATGACGTTAATCAATTTTATTTCATATTTATCTTTTTTTTCAAATTGTGAAACTTTTTATTTCATTTTCATTTTTCACGTGGAAATCGTCTGATAGAAAATTAATTATTGTAGAAAGAATTTCATTGTGGATTTAAAATTTTGGCATCTGCTATAACTAAAAATGTTTAAATTTAATAGGAAAAGGCTGTTAGAATTTTGGTTTTTTATCTCTATTTATTAAAATAATACGAATTTTTAAAATTTTAATATTTTGAGCTCTTTACAGCTGGTATTCATCTATATACACAAAGTTTCAACTCTATAAGTTATATAGTTTTTGAGAATGGCTCTGTGACGGACAGACAACAGAGCGGGAGTAATAGGGTTTCGTGAGATGAACGAAACCCTAAAAAAGTAATTAATGATGGTTGTCTGATTCGATGTACAAGTTACACAATTTTAAATAAGTTGTTAACATCTTCACCTATGCATCATAATTTATTTGTATTGCTTCAACTTCTCGTTTACAAGGAATCTTTCGACATAAATGCGTTTTGCAATCTCAAAAGATTGCAGTTTCCCTATGTCAGTCGTATACCACTTTTTTATTTCTTGCCCAATCTGTGAACAAGTAATGATGACATGCCGTAATTTTTTTGTTATTACCGAAGTGAATCCTCTGTCTCATGTTAGGAAATACAATCGAACATAAACAAAGCAAAGAAACTGATATTATGTATTCACTTGGTACGAGTTATCTTTAGAAAAAATACTTGAATCTGGTGATGGAAAATATTTAATAGGAATATTATATTTGAAGGAAAATATATAATTGAGTTTATTCGCGTTATTTTCGCATTCGCTTATTTTTTCCACTTCTTGTTTTACAGATTATTGTGTGTAGTGTATGTGTTGTATGAGTTGTAACGTTTATTGTAAGGTGTTGTATGAAAGTATGTAAGATGGATATCCATGCAAGATGATATATTTAAGGATGTAATTAAGCATAGAAGTTATATATTAAGAATATAAACCAATAAAAAGTATAAAATAATACTAGGGTAATTTAAAAATTAAAATGAATTTATTAAGAGGTTTCGGAAGTTTTTTGTCTTCAAAATATGCATTTTCTTTGCTTTTTCTTTTTTGTATTTTTCTGAATGTTTGACATTTTATAAATGTTCTCTCGAAGCCTTTTTTAAAATGTAAACACACATGTAAATTACAGCGATTCTCGTCTCAGAATGTATGAGAGAGCGGTACTTGTTGCAACACTTTAAACGCGATTTTCTCGAAACATTAAATTCTAAGTAGTCACCCGAAATATCTCGGCAACAAATAAACCGATTTCTATTCTTTTATTATGATTATTATTTAATGAAAGTCTACATATTTACCTAGTCCTTGATATATATATATATATATATATATATATATATATATATATATATATATATATATATAAAGATTTTTTTGGTTGAAAATTGATACATTATGCTTGATAGTCCGCCAATTTATTAAAAATGCATAATTTCAAAAAACCGTCGATCAAGGATAAGAAAATTATATAATACTAGGCACTAGGGGATCCTATCCGGACTTCCCGGGTTACAGAACATAGTTTAAAACTATTTTTTTTAACTATAATAATTTTTTTAGATTTAATATATTTTTTACGATTCTTTCGTATTAGCCGCATGCCAGGATTTAATAGCTGAAGAAATCACCGAAGAATTCGACACTTACTGCAGCCTTTTTTATTCTGACAATTTCAGCCGCTTAAACACGTAATTTGATTACATGTCTGTTAAATTTGTGTTTTATTTATATTTCCTTTTTTTTATTTATTGATGAAGTTTTAATATCGTTCTCGAATATTCGCTGGAAATAAATGCTGAACTTTTTATATTGCTTTACGTGCAAACAGATTAATCTTTCGTGATCAGGCTGCATACGATAGAGATAGATTAAAAAAAAATAAATTCATGCTCGAAAATTATTTAAAAAATGATAAACAATCAGTAAACTGAGTTAGAATTTTCAGACAAATTACATTTTATAGTTTTTTTTTTTAAATTTATTTATTTGGCGATGTAAAAGTTGATATTGTTCAATATATATATGTTAAATTTGTGTTTTGTTTTATTTTATATTATTTATTTATTTATTAATGAAGTTTTAATCTCGTTATGGAGAATTAACCGGAGACAATTAACCGGAACCTGCACGCAATAGAGACAGATTAAAAAAAATCATGCTTGAAGATTACTTTAAAAACCGCAATAAATGAGTAAGTTGTGATACAGTTTTCAAGCAAATTGCATTTGAAAGTACATTTTCTTCCCCTATACGATGGTGTAAAAAGTGAAATTTTGCGATGTTTAGAAGTTTAAAAAATTACAAAACCGAAACAGATGTTGCCAACTTCGAAATGTCGTCAGCGTTACGCACGGACACGTTTGTCTTTTGTAATATATATTTTAACGTACTTGTTGTTTCCTTGTTCACAAATGAAACCACTCAGAAAATCTTGGGAGAACCGTAAAACGTTGCACGCCACAGAACATCGAGGAAAAGCGAGTTACAAACGGCGAATTTTTCAATAAAAATACGGTTGTTTTTAAATTCAAAATATGCGTTTTTTAATGAAAAGGTTTGCATATTTCCACCTCATTTCTAAACGTCAAAACAACTTCATAAAATATGTTTATTTTTCAAACTGAAAAACTCCGTCTTTAATCATTGCCAGTATGACGGGTAAATACATTGTATCAACAGTGCAATTTTTTTTATTATTACTATTATTTACTCTCATATTGAACAGTTTTGTTTCGAATTTTTCAGATACGCACTCGATGTGAATGAAAATACAATATCACCTATGAATTTCCAATTTGCGAATTCATAAACAATAAATTATAATTCGGATACAAAAAAATGACTTATTACTTTTTCAATTACGAATAATCTCCTTTTTTCTAAATACAAAAGCTTTCTTTTATAAGCATCTATTAAAAGTGAAAAGGAAGAACGAACACAACAATATCAGAGAAAGATATATTTTTAAATTACACGACCTAATAAACTGTTGATCCAGCGAGGAACTCAGATTAAAACATATAAAGATCAAAATACATCGGCTTAAAAATGACAATCAATTACGCATTCAATTATACCATTTTCACTGCACCTTTTCTACTTCATATTACTAATAAAAGAACCAAACATTTGTTTGATTAATCTTATCATCAGATTATTTCATTGTTATTAACCTCTTCGCATGACTTCAGGAAGGTGAAGTCTACTGAAATAGATCGGCACACCTCCGGAGGAAAAACATGGAAGTATCTTCCAAAGAAATTTTCTGACGGTGAGGAGAAGTAAGGTAAATTACAGCATCATCGTCTGACATAGAGCCGCCAGCAAAGTGGAATGAAATAAATTGTGAACAAAAAACGAAATGACTCGATGCGCCATCTGTTATGAAAACCAGTAAGTGTTCACAGACGGAAAATTATTTATCTTTGCAGGTTACTTAAATTCTGCATCTGCCTTTGAAGCAGCGCAGTCGGGGTTTAAAAGTGGAATAATAAATACGTGATTAAATAGATTAAAATAAATTATTCATCATGCGTTAAACATTTTTAATTTATTCTTTCATAATTTTTTCTTTGAATTGATTGAAAAAACTGCCTGTTTATAATAAATCTGTTTGTTAAAACGAATTTATAAACCTCCTTAAATGCTACGTTAAAATTTTCATTAATAATAACAATACAATTATAATAATTTCTTTAAAAACTATTTTTTACATTGTTTATAATCAGAAGTCTTAATAGTAGCTCGAACTCGATTCATGTACTAAAACTCATCGCTTTTCTTTATGGCCTGTGCAGTATTAGATACTTGTGTTGCTGCTATTGCTGCGACTTACCCATTTTTTGCCTGCTTTATTCACTGAAAAAGAAGCTAAAACATCTTGAAACAGCTATATGGCTGAATTTATTGATTTTTCGTGTTTTTAACATTGATTTTCCTACATTACATATTATTATTCCGTATAAAAGTTTTGATGTGATTATGCTTAGCTTTACATTTAATAATTATATATATATATATATATATATATATATATATATATGTATATATACTATAAATTATAATTTTTTTAGTCTTGCTGGATTTTATTTAGTGTCATAAAATGCCAATTAAGAAAAAAAAGATACATCTTCTAAGTAGATATATTCAGAATTATCTTGTAGGCATTTTGTAGAACATAGTAAGCGAATTGGTCTTAGTAAAAATTCTGCAAGATTCTATTTATTATGTTACCTCTAAGAAAAACGTTTTTCTAAAAAAAAAAAAAAAATTACTCAAAACAAGGTTTCCTTAATCCTAATTTTTGTGTCGATATCATATTAGACACCACTGCAGACTCTGCAGTTCTTTTAACTTTCTCATTTCACTACATTTTCGTCATTCGTACTTATTTCATTCGGCAATTAATTGTTTATTAACAGTACTTAAAAAAAAAAAAAAAAAAAAAAAAAAAAATCCTGAATGTCAAAGAATGACAAGCTGTAAGAAAAAAGCTATTATTCAGCAATATTTTCACCTAAAGAAAAGAAATAGATATATATTTTAGGTCGATGAATTCTGTTCACAATTGAATCATCTAATGTAATATTGCTTCATAACTCATTTTTCGCTATTAGAGTATTTCTAATTTCCTTTCATTAATATTACGAGTGTGTTTCAGGTAGGAGTTGGCATTGTCTAGTGAAATATTCATAGTTAGATATAGTATGGAAAATAAAACAAAAAATCATAAACAAATATCACGTAAAATCCTCGGTAAAATTTTTGCTTGTGGTTCAACAAAGAAGGTGTGTATTTATCAAATTATTTTTTTATAATTTAATTCTAGAAAAACCTAAAATTAGAATTTTTTTTTTTTTTTAAACGTAACATTTTAAATGTTGCTCTTTAAAGATATACGAATTTCAGTAAAGTTACTATGATTTAGATCTGTTTTATGTTTTTCTTTCTTTCTTTTTCTCTTTCTCTTATTTAGATAATATTCGGTATTTGCTAAAATATTCGTGATTATATTTTTAATAATTTATTGTTCTATTGACATTTAGAATATTAAAACTTATCCTTAATTGTTAATGAATTTTTATCAAATCGTTTAAGATACAAACAAGATATTGTCGATATGTTTGACTTTGGCTACAAATAAGAGTATTAATTTTATTGAGCAACATACCATGTAAAAGAAAAATTTATATCACATTTACCGCGATAACTTGTTTCTGCTTAATCGGCATTTGTGTTATCACCTATGCGCATTGGAATCGTATCTTCATAGCATGTGGCGAAACACAATCATTTAACATACTTCGCCAATTGTGTTTATTTTTGTCAAAGAACTTTGAGTATAGTTAACAAGAACGAAAAATCGTGCGTCAAGCATAGATTATGAAACATTTTCCAACACTTCCATAATACTTTAACAAAACTTTACCGTTAAAGTGGAAGTTGATGTCTAAGTATAAACAATTTAGAAAACGCATAACAAATTTCGAAACCCAGTTTCAGCAATTACCATCAATAGCCGAAAAAATATCCGAATTCGTTTGTGCAGCCCTGTATATGATCTATAGATTTCTAAGTATACTACGAAGTATACTAAAATTTAGTTCAGTTAGGAAACTCATCATACAGTTAAAAATTTCCCTTCAGCAATTTCCGTCAATAAACCGAAATGTATTCAATATTTTTTGTGCTGTCCTGTATATGATCTGTAGCATTTATACACTCAAAGTAATATGTAAAATTTAAAAACGCGTACCGTAATTGAAAACGCACTTCCAGCAATTATTGTTCATAGACAATACTTGTATAGAAAAAGGGATTTTGACAACAGAAATACTATATATGATTTTGGCTCTTAATATTCTAGGGTGAACAAAAATTCTTACATAGCGTTGAAAAATATTTCATTAAATTTAAATTACATAAGAAATTGTCATAATAATCTAAAAGAAATATATCAACTTCTACTATTTCCATCCATGAAGTTGTAGTAAAACCTTTTAACACAACTTCAATAAATCTATCATGTAATAATATATCAACAATAATATTTTAACACTATAAATAATACACATTAAAATTCTTATCAGGACTTTACTGTATACAGATGCATTATTAGGTGCACTTCCTTTAATATCCTTAATATCAAATTTATAGATACTTTCTTTATTTAATTAATCAACTTTCATTAGTATTATATTTATTTCACCTCTTATATTAATTATATTATTATATTAATTCATCTCATACTAACTTATAGTATTATTTTAATTCATCAATTTTCATAAGTAATATCACATTATATACACTCTTAAACTAAATGAACAATAACTAAAAATTTGAAAAATATACCAATATGAGTGTTGTGTAATTTTAAATATTAACTAGGTGGGGCACAATGAACGTTTATTTACCATATTGCAACAATTATACACTAGCAATCCTTCTAAAGGCTTTGCTGATTATTAACATCTTTTCATATTAAATCCTACTTTGCCTTCTAAGAATACTCACTGAGTATTTAAAAAAAAAAAAAAAATCTTTATAGTGTTAAGTACTACATCTATTATAACTTAAAATAGCACATCTTATAATATACAAAATATAGAACATATTTACAAACTTTACGCAATTATGGACTATTACACAATTATGCACTTATTTTTAACAGAATTAATATTAATTTATTCTAATGAAGTTTTACCGAGTTATTGAAATGAAGTATTGAAAAAAAAAACTAGTTCAGTCATTTTAAATTAGAAAGAATGCATAACACATGAATTTTCTTCCTTGTTTATGATTCAATGGTTACTCTAATGATAACATAATATTCAATTACAACGATAGTTTGCGTATCTATAAACATATAATTAACCCTTGTTATTTGCATTCTGTCATTATAAACAATACTTTTAGTTTCGAATTTCCATTTTGTGTATGACATTAGAGACAATCCACAACAGTGAATCTAAAAATAGACATGTTTACTTGAAGATAAAGTAATTCCTCTACGTATTCTTACTTATTGTGTTTACGCCTAACCATCAAATGGTCACTTTCTCTTTTTTTTTTTCCCATTCATAACTAACAAAGGTAAACTCAGGGTACAGGTATAGTATTAGCTTCTCTTTTTCCTGTTTTCATGGACATTTAGTTACAATGAACTGATCGAACAATATTCTTTTTTTCAAAAGCGAACTCTCTTTTTTTCCATCGTCATTTTGTGTCTGAATCTTTTGTTAAAAATATTAGCAGGAAATAATATAGGTGGATGGCTTTTGTGCTTTTGTTCTCTATCTTTTTTATTTAACTGTAGTTGGCTTCTGTGGTGGTTTTCGCTTTTGTCGTGTATTTTAAATGACGCATAGTGTTGAGAAATATGCGCCCATTATGATCCTAGGAAATAGTTTCATGTATGAATGACGAGATAATAGATCTGTTTAAAATCAGTCGCGATATAATTATATAGTATCATAAATATACTAATAATATCATAACTATGTATCATCATAATAATATGTTAGTCAAATTCTTAAGCATGCTCAGGCTGCAGAAAGGAGAATAAAGTCGGTAAATATTACCGGGTCTCGACTCTCTGAAAGGGCTCGTCACGGGTCCTGTTTTTTACTCTTTTATTTAACTCAACTTGGTTTTTGTAATGAACTTTTGTAATCGGTTTTAACTCACTTCTTAATATGCTAGAATTATACAAATTATGTACAAAAGTGTATTTTCGATATCAATATAATATTTTAGAAAGGGTCGGATGTAGCGAAACTACAGTAGTCGTTATTTTTTTTTAGTAGTTTGTAGTGTAGCGCACTACATTTTGAATAATATAGTGTAGCGAGTAGCGCGATATAAAAATCAGTAGTTTGTAGCGGGTATCGACGCTACTTTTAACGCTACTTCAGGGAGGGAGGGAAATATGCCATTCTGCAAATCACGTGACCGAAACTTGCTTCTTTTGAGCAAAATTTGTTCTGCTCAACAATTTGCGAATCTCAACTGTAGTGTATAACAACGCATCCCATGAAGTCATAGATTTTTCCTATTTACATTTGCTACTAAAATGAGAGTCTGTGCATCTTATGCGTCACGTATACGTGTCGCTCGTCTCCAAGGGGTTAACTAAAGATGTAGAGACTAAGAGTGATTTGGGTATGAAATATTCAGAGTTAATAAGAGTGATAAACTTGTATCTACATGATAGAACTTTTTACGGTAAAAGAGTCACGACACTTGTCTACATTTTTTTACATTTGACGTTTTTGATGGGATTTCACTTCTTTTTGCAAGTAATCCTCCTTTTATTGACTTTGGGCTCTTCTTGGACATCATCCACTGCTTTTCGTCAAGCCCACTCCCTGACCCTATTATTTGAATGTACCAAACAATTGGGAACTTCAGTTCCGTTTGCAAAGTCATCTAGATAAAAATAAGTCTCAAGTTCCAAGGCAAACACTAAAGTTTTTGCCTTGGAACATATTCTAAACATATATTAAAGATTCAATAAAGATAATTCAAATATCAGACCACATGCCATGATCGATAAGGCTAACTGGATGAATTAGGTCCTCCAGATTCGACCGGGATGGCTCAGTTGGTAGAGCATGGCAGCTTCAGCCACGAGATCCCAGGTTCGAATCCTGGCTCGGACATTTTTCGTGCAATTGCAAAATTACAACTTATATGATTTCTTTACCAATTTGAATAATTGTGCCAAAATTAATCTAGTGTAGTCAATACTGGTTTACTTTTAGGAAGCGTGTTTCAGCATATACTGTTTGCACATTGTTTTTTATTACCTATGGTTTACGGATGCGAAATTGTAAGCAATTACAAAGTGAATATATTTACAATGTGAATAAAATTAATGTAAATTACCATTTCTAAGGGTTCTTCTGTTTGTGGACTTTAGCCAACACTATAAACCGAAACAATTACGAATGAGTGTCAGATGAGATGTATGAAAATAATGATGAATCGCGGTGACCGTTTGTTATTGTTTCGGGTCGCATATTGAGCTCGCTGTGCCATATGTTTGATATCAAAAGGACATCTATACTTTTCGTTAAGTATCACCGTGTCGACTTGTTGAATTGAAATACACGATTCTCCTACAAATCGTTATATAATAATTCTTGATGATTTTTGTTATCTCGCATTGGATATACAAAAGATGTTCCAAAGCACGGTTCGTCCTTTTTAGGGGCAAAGTTTATTACGACAGAGAATAGCAATATCAGAACAAAATATCAGGTTTTGACTATTATCTTTCGGCGCAATCAGCACGAAAATCTTTGAATTGCCCGTATTGTGTAATAAGTTTGAAAAAAATAACTTTACTGTAATTCTATGTAAAGTTGTACACAATTTTACAAAGTACTTGACGACGTGATGTATACTTCTGTATTACTTTAAGTAAAAAAATACCAAAAAAAACTGGCGTCAAATAATTAAAGTAAAGAGTTTTGATACGAACGCCATAAAATTATTAAAAAACATGAATTCGCTACGTGCTTGCATTCATAGTACGAATGGCTATTTTATACGTGAAGAAGATAGTTTTTTAGCTCACAGGCTATCAAAACCTGAGAGCTTATGTGCCCGCCCGTTCTGTATGTATGTATGTATGTATGTATGTACGTATGTACGTACGTAACGCGATAACTCTTGACAGAAATAACCGTTTTGCTTCCAATTTTGTTTATAGGTTCCTTGTGATAAGGTGCTTCCCTGATTAGTTTTGGGGATTGATTGTTTAACTATAAAGGGGGGAACGGGGGGGCTAACCGCCCTTAATTAAGATAAATGGTTTTTTCATGCAGAATTGTCCAATTTTCTTCAAATTTTGTATATAGGTTCATTGTGATAAGGTTCTTTCCTGATTAGTTTTGGGGGTTCATAGGTTAAGTATAAAGGGGCTAACGGGGTGGGGGAATCCCCCCCCCTTAATTTTGATAAATGAATTTTTCATGCAGAGTTATCCGATTCTCTTCCACTTTTGTTTATAGGTTCCTTGTGATAAGGCGCTTCCCTGATTAGTTTTGGGGATTGATTGGTTAACTATAAAAGGGGGGAATGGGGGGCTAACCCCCCTTAATTTGGATAAATGGTTTTTTCATGCAGAATTATCCAATTTTCTTCAAATTTTGTATATAGGTTCATTGTGATAAGGTTCTTCCCTGATTAGTTTTGGGGGTTCATAGGTTAAGTATAAAGGGGGTAACAGGGGGGGGGGGTTAATCCTCCCCCCTTATTTTAGATAAATGATTTTTTTCATGCAGAGTTATCCGATTTTCTTCAAACTTTCTATATGGGCTCATTGTGGTAAGGGGCTTCCCTGATTAGTTTTGGGGGTTCATTGGTGAAGTGTAAAGGAGGGAAACGGGGGCTACCCCCCCTTAATTTTGATAAATGGGTTTTTCATGCAGAATTATCCAATTTACTCCAAATTTTGTATATAGGCTCATTGTGGTAAGGCACTTCCCTGATTAGTTTTGGGGGTTCACTGGTAAAGTATAAAGGGGGGAACGGGGGGGATAACCCCCCTTAATATAGATAAATGGATTTTTTAAGCAGAATTATCCGATTTTCTTCAAATTTTACATATATGTTCATTGTGATAAGGCGCTTCTCTGATTAGTTTTGGGGGTTCTTTGGTTAAGTATAAAGGGGGGACGGGGGGCTACCCCCCCCTTAATTTAGATAAATGGATTTTTCATGCAGAATTATCCGATTTTTTCAAATTTTGTATATAGGTTCATTGTGGTAAGGCGCTTTTCTGATTAGTTTTATGGGTTCATTGGTTAATTATAAGAAGGATAAACGGGGGATGGTTCCCCCCTCTTAATATATTGTCGATTTCTTCATTTTTCGAGGGCTTATTTCAAATTCTTTGAAATAAGAATATAATTTACAGTTAGTGTGAATAGCCTGTGAGCTCAATGCCGTCAGTTTAACTGGGCAGTTTTCTTTTATTTAAATTTTAATCCAAAAGGAATTTGTTACGTTTTTTAATAATTTTGTGGTATCTGTAATAAGTCTTTTTTTAGGTGCGTTCGTAATTATATAAATACGTAGCACCTATTGTCGTCGTCTGGTCCGTCCGTCCGTCTGTCTGTCCGTCCGTCCGCATATAACAACGCAAAAACTACCCAACCGAATGGTTTGAAATTTAAGATATATTATCTTTGCAGAATTTTGTCGAGACATTTCAAATTTTATAAAAATCGAATCAAAACTTTAGAAAATATTAATAAAAACATTTATTAAGAAATTTGATTGTTTTTTTTTAATCGGTGCTTTCTTGTTATAGGAGCTTCCGAGGTTTAATCGTCAAGCGACCGAAATACTTATTTTATGACAGAAATGAATCTGCAGACGATAGAATTCATTTCACCAGAATTAAAAATCATCAAGATTTGAATACTTATATAACTAGCCATAGTACGAACGCACCTCATTTGTCACGTTTGACGTACAATTTCCAACTTGTTTTTTTTTTTAACTTTAATTCTGTGTTTTTTTCCAAAGATCGTATCGATAACGTTAAATTCAACATATGGAACCGATGAAAGTCTGGGAGGTGACGGGAAGGGGTGGAACTTTAAGGTAATCTCTCCCATCTTAGAGCAGATCAAGTTTCTGAACTTTTTTACTGTCTTTCCAGAAGGAAACCCCCATAATTCAAAAGTTGCAATTGATTATGTCGAATAACGGAGTTCATTTATTGTGCTTTTGACAATAGTTCATCGTATTTATATTTTATGGGATGAGGTAATCAAGCCGTAGAGCACAGAGATCTACATGAAAACATTTTTTCTCTTCAAGTTAATTACAGAATATGATAAATTGATAAATATCCCTGATGAGAGTACGTTGAAAAATAGCAAAACCTTATGTACAACGTTTTGATGCTATATGTCTCTAATTGTAATTAAGCTTGCCTCTAAAAATCAAAGATGAAACGTATTTTCTGAACATTCCTCGTAATTATCTGCCCATTTGTAACGTTATGGCTATTGCTATTCTCGGCACTGTGTTGTTTATGCATCAGATAGTGTACTGAAGTTAGCTAAATGGTCCATATAAAAGGTGTCCTAAAATGAACTGTGTACTGAAGTTAGCTAACGGGTCCATATAAAAGGTGTTCTAAAATGAACTGTGTACTGAAGTTAGCTAACGGGTCCATATAAAAGGTGTCCTAAAATGAACTGTGTACTGAAGTTAGCTAAATGGTCCATATAAAAGGTGTCCTAAAATGAACTGTGTACTGAAGTTAGCTAACGGGTTCATATAAAAGGTGTCCTAAAATGAACTGTGTACTGAAGTTAGCTAAATGGTCCATATAAAAGGTATCCTAAAATGAACTGTGTACTGAAGTTAGCTAACGGGTCCATATAAAAGGTGTCCTAAAATGAACTGTGTACTGAAGTTAGCTAAATGGTCCATATAAAAGGTGACCTAAAATGAACTGTGTACTGAAGTTAGCTAACGGGTCCATATAAAAGGTGTCCTAAAATGAACTGTGTACTGAAGTTAGCTAAATGGTCCATATAAAAGGTGTCCTAAAAGGAACTGTGTACTGAAGTTAGCTAACGGGTTCATATAAAAGGTGTCCTAAAATGAACTGTGTACTGAAGTTAGCTAAATGGTCCATATAAAAGGTGTCCTAAAATGAACTGTGTACTGAAGTTAGCTAAATGGTCCATATAAAAGGTGTCCTAAAATGAACTGTGTACTGAAGTTAGCTAAATGGTCCATATAAAAGGTGTCCTAAAATGAACTGTGTACTGAAGTTAGCTAAATGGTCCATATAAAAGGTGTCCTAAAATGAACTGTGTACTGAAGTTAGCTAACGGGTCCATATAAAAGGTGTCCTAAAATGAACTGTGTACTGAAGTTAGCTAAATGGTCCATATAAAAGGTGTCCTAAAATGAACTGTGTACTGAAGTTAGCTAAATGGTCCATATAAAAGGTGTCCTAAAATGAACTGTGTACTGAAGTTAGCTAACGGGTCCATATAAAAGGTGTCCTAAAATGAACTGTGTACTGAAGTTAGCTAAATGGTCCATATAAAAGGTGTCCTAAAAGGAACTGTGTACTGGAGTTAGCTAACGGGTTCATATAAAAGGTGTCCTAAAATGAACTGTGTACTGAAGTTAGCTAAATGGTCCATATAAAAGGTGTCCTAAAATGAACTCTGTTCTGTACTGAGGTTAGCTAAATGGTCCATATAAACGATGTCCTAAAAGAAACTGTGTTAGTGTGTCTATGTGAGGTTAGCTAAACGGTCCATAGGTGACCGTTTAGGTGTCCTAAAATGTGCTTACGTTTTACAAAATAGAATAACAAGTAAACAATGCCAACTATTGAAGTTTTTCTTGAAAGAGATTAATGTGTAAAGTCAAAAATTTCGTTCCTCCGATTCCTTCTTTTAATTCCAAATTTCATCGATAGATGGTGCTTCGTTGTCACAAACTGTTAGAATGCCCAAACTAACGTATAAAGATAGATCATTCAGTTTTTATCCTTTATTCTTTTTAGCCTTTGAAAATACAAGGTTATTTTGAGCATTATGACAGTTCGATACAGTGCAGCACCATCTATCGGTGACACTTGGAACTAAAACAAGGAAGCGCAGTAAAGACATTTCTTACTTTTCCCATTACTCTTCTGCAATCAATACTACACCATCTTCCACATCTTCCACACTGCAAAAAATAATTTTCTGATTTTACAGTATAAAACTGGCACCCCAGCTGCCAGTATTATACCGTAAAATTAACAGTATTAAACAGTAAAATAAGCAATAATACGCTGCCGTGCAAGCAGTAATACGCTACCGCGCATCGTAAAATTAACAGTATTAAACAGTAAAATAAGCAGTAATACGCTGCCGTGCAAGCAGTAATACGCTACCTCGCATGCGCGGTAGCGTATTACTGCTTGCACGGCAGCGTATTACTGCTTATTTTACTGTTTATGCGCGGTAGCGTATTACTGCTTGCACGGCAGCGTATTACTGCTTGCACGGCAGCGTATTACTGCTTATTTTACTGTTTATGCGCGGTAGCGTATTACTGCTTGCACGGCAGCGTATTACTGCTTATTTTACTGTTTAATACTATTAATTTTACGGTATAATACTGGCAGCTGGGGTGCCAGTTTTATACTGTAAAATCAGCAATTATTTTTTGCAGTGCACCATCATACCACATCTTCTACATCAATAGTTAGTCACCGTTTATTTGTAATTGAATTTTAAATACTGTCAGTCCATTTTAAGATACATTGTACATTGCTTTTTATGATCAAACAGACTGAATTTTACTCTTTTTTTCCCTTAGAGCTGTCCCCCCGAGGAGACCTACACAGTCCGGCGTGTGTCGAGAATGGACGCTCCTACACCCGCACCAGAACCTGCGGCCAGCAGAACGGCCAGTAACGCCAGTGCAGGGGCTCGCTCTCTTTCCATGAATTCGGTGAGCAGCGAGGGATCGGCCGAGAGTCACGTGGTCGAACAAGAAGACATCATCGTCTTAACACATGATGTCAGGAGTTTTAAGGAAGCGCTTGGCAAGCTCAGGAGAATATTCCATCCTGAAAGAGGTGAGTATATAAGTTATTAATAACCAGAATCGTCCTTAGCGAGACCGAGTCCAAGTAAATTTTGCGAGGCCTTTCGTCAAATTATTAAATCCCCCCTCTCTTCTTACAACGTAATCACCTTCTTTTAAAAACACTGGAATGGCATACATATGTATCTGGACAGGAACAGGAATATTCTGTAATAAAAAAAGAAACTAGATTAAACAATAAAATATACAGGGCGATTCAACCGTTACGTGTGTGACTTTTAGAGAGTGTTTTTTTGCAAATTGAGACAAATTTAGAAGTGAAATGATTTAGATAACGTTTTACTTTTTTTTATTGCTATTACAGGACACATACAGAATCATTTTTGTAGTGACACCTTTAGTCTAAAGTAATAACATTTTTTTGTTTTAAATAGTAAAATCGTTGTTACGTGTGTGACTCAGAAAAATCACACGCGTAACAACGATTTTACTAATTTTTTTTTTAAAAGATTGTTATTACTTTAGCCTAAAGGTGTCACTATACAAAAATGATTCTGTATGTGTAAAACTTTATCTAAATAATTTCACTTCCAAATTTGTCTCAATTTGCAAAAAAAAAAAAACACTCTCTAAAAGTCACACACGTAACGGTGGAATCGCCCTGCAACTTAAAATAAAATATCTTTTATTTTTACAGTAAATCAAACATTGTAAAATCAGTGGAAACGGAATCCTGTGTTAAACGCAAAATTTTTACAGTCCCGATTGGAAGGAACACCATACAATTATACCGGTTAAGATGGAACCTGTGATAAACGGAATTTTCTTTCGGCTCCTAGCGATTCCGTTTCTGCAGGTTTAACTGTATAATAGTTGGCATTTATAAAAATTATCAACAACACCAACCGCTTAAGAGATCATAATCAGTTCATGATCCTATCGAGACTAGTCGCACGTCTGCCGTCGCCTAGGCAATCTAAGATTAACTTTAAAATATTAAATAAACTGGTGGGATACATTAAAATCATAAAAACTTCTTAATAACATCATAAAATAAGGAAGGCGCTAGACCTTTCGAAAGAACTTCGTCTTTCTTCGTCAGGTGCAGAGAAGACGTGCCATCACTTTGAAGGCAGGAGCAAGACTGAGTGTCTGTATAAGATGAGTACAGCTTGCGAACAACGTTTTCTGCTTCTAAACACCCGCATCTTGCACCTAACATTTTATTGATAAAACACTTTGAATTTTGTAGATGAACATGTTCCGATATATGTATTTTATTTTGAAATAAATAACCCAGCGTTAACAAACAAATGATAAATATACTTAGATACTTTGCATTAAACTTTTTTTTTTTTTTTTTCCGGCGCGAGTCCCTAGGCGCAATTACATGTCAAAGAATTCTCTTGGATCCGATCAAGTATATTAAGCTCACAGAGAACTATAATATTTTAAACAAAAACTTTTCATATATCTCTAAAAGTTTATAAGAACTGTCATAAACTATATATATTTAAAAAACCTACAATACGCAAATTCATGTGATTCTCTGTAAACTTTAGATACTATTTCCTTTTCATTCTATATAATAATTCTGCTTCTAACTCCTGAAAATTTTTAAATTAAAATTTCTGTATAATTATTCTTTAATCTCTCTGGATAGCTTAAAATTATTTTCCATGATTGTTAAAACTTACAGTTGAAATATAAATACTGGATTTGTTAATTTTGATGAACATTGATATTAATGTTTGATTTAGTATAAGTAGTTGTTTATGAATATTAGTATAATTAATTTTATTTGTTTTTAAAATCTCTTGCTGCTCCATGTACAAATGATTTGTTATTGATATCAACTCATACACATCTTAGGAATTTCGTAAATAACTACTTGTCTTTAAATATCCATGTTATGCAAATATGTTATATTTTGCAACCGTTGGTAGAAACTTTAATATAAAATTGTAATTCAATTTTTTTTTTTTTTTATTGGTAAATATTGTGTAAATACTTATTAATTACTGCTTTTTTAATATATTTTGTATCGGAATATCGAAATCTTACTTAAAGTTCTATGTGCAACGTCGCTCGCCCAGCCATAGGTGATTTGAGCAGCGCATGTGATTATTAATGTATGTATCATTATATTGTATATAATATTGTATATATCTTTACATTCAATTTAATTTCCTCATCGGAACGGAGACCAACCGTTTACCCTTCGGACTCTCTCAGGGGTCTGACGGGGTCGGCTTGGGGCGGTCTTCCTTTCCCCATTACTTCTTGGGTCCGGTCTTCTGGCTGTGGTCCGGTAAGTGGCAGAATTTCTTTTCCTCTCGACGAATTTTTGAGCCTATACCTCACCGTTGGCTGTCCACGAGTGCGGTTTCTGTAAATTTTTGCGGCCGCATCTGTTGCACATCTTTAAAGATGGCTCTGCTCTTAATATATTTAATCTGTTAAAAGGTAGAAATACTTACTTTTACTTTTTGTTTTGGTTCCTTTTCTTTTCTTTCAACCCCCCCCCCCCTTTTTTTTTTTCTTCAAAAGAAACAAATTTAATTTTATGTTAGCAAAAGGAACTTATTCATCACTACGCACATTGCCTAATTTGTGGTGAAACCTCACTGTTTACTTAGTGATTCATTATGAATATACACTGCAAAAAATAATTGTTGATTTTACAGTATAAAACTGGCACCCCAGCTGCCAGTATTATACCGTAAAATTAACAGTATTAAACAGTAAAATAAGCAGTAATACGCTGCCGTGCAAGCAGTAATACGCTATCGCGCATGCGCGGCAGCGTATTACTGCTTGCACGGCATGCGCGGTAGCGTATTACTGCTTATTTTACTGTTTAATACTGTTAATTTTACGGTATAATACTGGCAGCTGGGGTGCCAGTTTTATACTGTAAAATCAACAATTATTTTTTGCAGTGTAGGCAAGGTTTCTTTCAGACTATTCTTTCGAACTTTCCTTCATGCTGCTTCTATCTAACTTAAACTTTCAAATGCAAGGATGAAAATATTGGACTTTATACATGAACATTTGTATAACCTAATAATAAAAGACAAATTTTTATAAATGATATTTTTTATGATGATTATTTTATTTGTACTATTAATTTCTACTTCTACTGTTAATTTATAGTTTTAATTTATCAACTATTAATAAACAATATTGTTAAACTAAGTTTTTGAACAGAGGATTTAGCAAGATCCATGTCATAAAAGTATGCCAAAAACCACCCACAGGTCTTAAAACATTTGCCTGTTTTAAGCAACGGTGCTATTGACTGTGATCGGCATTTTAAAAATCCACAGAAATCATCCACAAAAGTTCCCATTTTTAATCTAAATTAGATTTGATGCTAAAGCATAGAAAAAACAAAGCTTTAAGGGTGTTTTGAATATCGTTCTAATGTGCTTTTCTTTTAACAAGAAAATAATCAGCACCCCTGTAAAACCCATTCCCCTGCCCGGGTGGTCTTAGCACAGGAAAATGTTAACACGTGTAACAGAATTCTATATATTCAAACGCTTCACGGCTTGAAAATGATGACAATTGAGCGACTTAAAAAAGTTGTCGGTAACCGGATGCCATTGGCAAAGTTCGAAGCTCGTTACTATAAACAAATACTTTTTTGTCTCTGGTGAAAATGTTAACATTATTGTAGGTTATCCTTATTTTTTATTTTTATTTTTTCATTATATCAGGTTATTTTTAATTTTTTGCATTATTTCAGGTTAATCTTCCATAATCGTGTTGCATGTCAAGTTACGGCGTCAAACATGAATAATGTTACCAACTAACCGCATTTTTAACACTTTCTAACATAATTGAAAAGTGTTTATAAATTCGGTTTGTCTGTCTGACATTTGTCCGTGCTCTGATTCTCGTAAATATTTTCGGATTACCGTGAAATTTTAATTTGTTATTGAGGTTTACTGTAGAACGTTTGGTATTGAAAGTGAAGTGTGTATCATTTCTAGTTCGTTTACAGGGATACACAAAAATTTGATACATTATGGTATATTAGGAAAAAATGTTTGAGGAGCATTTCATTGATGTTACGGTATATTTCAAACATAATGAGATCGACATGCATGCCTAAGATGGATTACAACATGCTTTTTCAGAAATATAGAATAAGTAGCATTTATAATTATTTCACAGGGAAGCACTAAAGAATTCCATTACCTTATGATCTATGGGGAAAAATCGTTTGTGTGCACTTTATTGATGTTATCATACTTCAAATATAATGAAATCAATGAAGTTCACTACAATATATTTTCTTTAGATTATAGAGTGCATTTCGTTCATTTTTACGTCAATCAACATTTAGCGTTCATTTACAGAGATACACAAAATAATTCGGTTATAGGATTGACTAAGATCGATAATTGATGGAAGTGAGTTTTCCGCATTTTTAAACTTATCTACTTTTGGGTGTGTTAGATAGTGTGTATAAATTGTACAGATCGCATGCAGGGCTACAGGAAGGAATTCGCACACATTACCGGATATAATTAATTTTCAGCAATTGCTGAAAATGGATTTTTTCGGAAGTTTTTTGAGTTGCTTAAATCTTGTTACATTATAAGAAAAAGTAAAATATCTTAATAATAGTCTGTTAGTGTTGGAAAATGTTTCATAATCTATGCCTGATTTACGATTTTTCGTTCTTGTTTAAATCAAAGGTAGTTGCCATTAAAGGTGCCAAGTCGCATTTGTTAAAATCCGAGAATTGGCTTCAAACAATTATTGCTGATTACGGAAGTTTCTGCCATACCATCATAGATACATAATTAATACATACTTATTTCCACGAATACATGCGAATTCGTACATTTATACGTACATATGTTGAATTACATACATGATATGAAATCTTTGGCGATTAAACGCTGGCATGCGGTTAATATGTATCAAGTTGTCGGTGCTATCAGTGTCAGTACTCTTTTATTAAGAAGCGAGTCAGTGGTGCCCGATCCAATGACCCTAAATCAGTCATTGTTTGATTAGCAAAACCCTGTAGTTTTACGGGTATTTTTTAAATTAAAAAAGTAGAATGCAATTGAATTATAATGAACACTAAAACCCCTTTTATTATTTATATTATTATCATTATTGTTAACTGTGAGAAAATATTCTTTGAATGATTTTAAGTATCATAACATAACTTCTTATGACGCACTTATTAAAATTTAGGCATTTAATGATAATTTTGCAGCAAGTCGATATGAGAATAGAATAGATCAATAAATTCCTTTTCAAATCTCAAAATATTTACATTTCCCCGTAACTGAATAGCCATAAACCCCATAACTTTTAGAAAAAAAATAAATGATTATAGATTAATATGTAAGGGGCTTCCAAAAATCAGTTTGGTCCATGGTCCTCGAATAAGTTAATTCGATATGTTTAATTGACGTAGGCCCTGGTCTGTATTAATACCAATGGTTATCTCCCCTTTTTCCTATTACATCTGCTATGTTTAAATTCGAAAATTTATTAACCTTGTTATTAATTGTCATAGCTGACAACTCTCCCCCCCCCCCCCCCCCCCACCATCACTCCCGTTAAATGAACACCAAAAAATATTTAATAGAATGTATTTTGTTTTTATGTGGTTCTTTTTTTTAAATTTAATTTATTAAGTAAAAATTCTGGTATGTTTATTGCTAATTTCATTTGGAAAAAAATATATATCAGCTATGAATTATGTGGCAAAAGAAATTATTCGATTTTGTTTTTCTAATTAAAACTCTGCCTACAGTATCTTGTCAGAATATTAGTGAATATTCTTTTTAAACTTGTATATGGATTTTCATCGTATTTTTCTTACGTTTTCTTTTCCCTTTCAATTCCTTTTGCAGATAAAACTGAAACGATGCGGGTGGCGGCGCACGAAAGGCTCGGAGAAGTTTTGAGGATACTGCGAAGCATACTAGAAAAGTATCCACCCATACAATCCACGGAGTTATTGATGACAGCCGGTACTTTGATTCAGCAAGTGAAAGGTATATGTCTCCCATCAATACACTGCAAAAAAAAAGTGTTGATTTTACAGTATAATACTAGCACTCCAGCTGCCAGTATCATACCGTAAAATTAACATTAATAAACAGTAAAATAAGCAGTAATAGGCTGCCGCGCATACTGTAAAATCAACACTTTTTTTGCAGTGTAGCACGCTCATATGAAACTTGATGTTAAAGTACATTTTAAAATAAGAATCTAAGGTTATACTTTGCTATTGAACGTATGAAATTCCATTTCACCAGTTTTAATTATCTCATACACTTGATGCGGGATTTGTATATTCTGAAAATTTCTTTTGCACCTAAAACTTGATAAAATCATTTCACACCAGAAGTTTTATTTAAAACCATTTAACTTATTGTACCAATGCAGAATTTATGAAGTTCCTACAAAGTTCGTACTGACTTTGTCCACCTTCAATCAAAGTTGATCAATCGATATAATAACTTTTGCGTAGTTAGTAAGCATGTTGTGGATCTTGACACAAGATCCCTTGCATTGGGCTTGGAAGTCCAAGCATTGAGGGTAAGAGGGGGGGGGGGGGAGGAGCCACAGAGCCATACAATTTCTATATAGAAAATTAATTATATTATATTAAGACTTTTCCAAAACAAATAATAGAAATAAGATTACATAAAAAGATATATTACAGTATTTACAGAAATATATATTAAAAGAAGTTAATTTTATAAAAATATTAACAATTATTTAAGAAATAATATTAAAAAGAATCTCTCTATATTAAAAAAAAGTAACCACCGCAGCAGCCGCTGTCAATAAAGATTTTGTGCCTTGAAGTCTTTCTGCACTAATAGCCAGAAAACTATTGCAAATAAAAATTTAAAAATTAGTGGTTTTATAAAAAAAATGTTCGATAAACACGCTGAAGTAGACAGTTTTTAAATCGAAGAATTATTTTAAGAGATATTTAATATTAAAAATGGTCAAAATAATTTTTTTATAAAAGTTTTATAGAAACGAAAAGTATGCACAGGAATTTAACCATAATTTGTAAGGATATAGTTGACAAAGTTGCGGTGTGCAGACTGCAATTATTTTTTCAATTTGACTCATTTTTTGAGGTTATATTTCAATTTTTTATTCAAAATTTTCATTATTTTGAAGAAGATTTACTTCATTATTTCATAAAATCCATTATTTGAATTGTTGCCAATTTGTAAAATAGCGCACAAAATAACATTCCCTTTCAATTAAGAAATTACACGTGACTATTAAAAACAGAAATAAAACTTTAAAATAATAACTAAATGATCACGTGTTAAAAGCATTAAATGTAGAAAATTACGTAATAAAAATATACTTGCGCGTGAATATTAAAAAAATCCCTGACGGCTCGGCCTACAGGCACAGGTAGATTTCGAAGACGCAGACCGTGGGGCGCCTGTTTGTCGGGAATTGCGGAAGAAATGACCTTTTTACGATGATGCGGCAGTTGGAACCGCCTACTTCGAAACCTAACTTGTTTTCAGGCGGAATCGGCAGGGATTTTTTTGTTTTTAATTTTTTTTTTTTTTTTTTTTTTTGCTATAACGGTTGGTCTTATAAAAAAACTTGTAAATATAAAAGTTTTAAATAATATTAAGAGGATTAATAATAAATTTAAGCGGATTTGAAATCTTGAGAATTGGCGAAGTTATGAATTTTTTTCTTCTAAACCCCCCTCCCCCCCCCCTTAAGGCAATTTTTAATTATATCAAAAATCTGTCATACATAAATTTTCGGCCCTTCTCCTAGAAGTAATAATAACTTCAAACGGATTCGATACGTATCATAAGTAAGAAATTATGGGTTTTTTTCTGTTTTCACAAAAAGCCCCCCCCATCCCCCCCCCCTTGGTTCGATTTTGTCCATTAACAAACTTGACCGAGATTTTATGCCCCTTGATTTTATGTATCAGTTTCGAAAAGATGCGGGAGTTGGAACCGCCTACTTCGAAAAATAACTTGTTTGCAGGCGGAGCCGGCACGGATTTTTTTTGTTTTTAATTTTTTTTTTGCTATAACGGTTGGTCCTATAAAAAACTTGTCAATATAAAAGTTTTAGATAATATTAAGAGGATTAATAATAAATTTACGCGAATTTGATATCTTGTGAATTGACGAAGCTATGATTTTTTTTCTCTTAAAACCCCCCCTTTTTTCCCCCCTTGGGGCCATTTTTAATTATATCAAAAATCTGTCATACATACATTTTCGACCCTTCTCCTAGAAGTAATAATAACTTTAAACGGATTCGATACGTATCATAATTAAGAAATTATGGGGTTTTTTCTGTTTTCACAAAAAGCCCCCCCCCACCCTCCCCCCCTTGGTTCGATTTTGCCCATTAACGAACTTGATCGAGATTTTATGCCCCTTGATTTTATGTATCAGTTTGTAAAAGATTAATGCAGAATTTTTCCAGTTATCGTGGTCAGAAAAAAGTGACATAGATAGATAGATAGAGAAATAGATAGATAGATAGATAGATAGATAGATAAAGTCTTGAACTGGGGGTGGTTTTGGGTTCTGGGAGTCATGATCGGCGTAGATCTGCAAAAATTTTTCAAAATTTCCAACTTAGGTGAGAATGTAATAGGTAGTATTTCTTACGAAATCTACCTAAAAGAGAAATACGAGTAACTAGGGAAATTTACGTCACATTTAAAATGATCAAATATCAATATTTCCAAACAATTTCAATTAATAATTATATTTTCATGAGAGATAAATTTATTTCGACAAATCTTTTACCTATTATTGCAAATTTTAAAACAGCGTAAATAATATATATATTTTTTTTAATGAAAATTGATTGACGGGGTAATGGAAAAGTATCAAAAGACAAATAAGCGTTGAATTAAAAATTCCTCGATGAAAAAACTAACACGTGTAACGCATCTGATGTCAACTGAATGTGACGCGACGCCACGATTATGCACGTTTGGCGCTAAATCATATATTTTGGTGACAGTTACAGTTGTAATCTGTTTCAACAGCAGTTGATTCGACCTTAAAATCCCTCAGTCAAAGGAAAATCAATGGAAACCCTGTTACAGCAGATCGCCACTGGTTGTTTAATTATAATACAATCTTCCGTAATCGTTTTAGAGATGATCAAATCAGAGTGTTTTTAAATCATGCTGTTTCAGAACGGGGGTTGACGAGCGTAGCTCGTAGGGGGCAGAGCCCCCTTGTAAGAAAAAAAAAAGCTATAATACAAAATTTGCATTAAAGTATTGGACTGATAACTTCATCAGCCAATCAGAAGTAAATAGGCAGCCAATCAAATTTCACTGACTAAAACTGAAACAATGCGGGTGGCGACGCACGAAGGGCTCGGAGAAGTTCTGAGGATACCATGAAGCATACTAGAAAAGTATCCTCCTGTACAATCAGCGGAGTTATTTTATTGATGACTGCCGGTACGAATTTAACTTATTCATTTACTTTAGTTATCTGATGGCTGATATTTAACTTGCTTTATGGAACAAATTCTGGTTCGAATAGTCATTTTGAATGTACCTGTCGGGTCCATTGGATCCGTCTGGTAGGCGGAGGATTAAATTGTAGGAAATGAAAAAAATACATAATAAGGAGCAAGTATATATGGTAATTCTGTTAAACACTCTTTTCAGGGTGATCAACGTCTAAGTTGTTGAATTAATACTCAAAAGTAGAAAAACTCAAGAATTAATGTGCCGTACACAAATATATAGTTAAAGGATCAGGGTCCATAAGCCGTGTTTTTGGCCCATGAAATAAGACTAAAATTCTATTTTGTTATACTGACTTAATTATTTCACTTTTTAATATTAGAAGGTTTATTCTGTACGATTTCAACAATAGTTTTTGCATTTTGTTCGGATTTATATGACTTACACAAGCTCAAAGTTCGTATTATTCGTAGTTTTTGATGAAAAATACGCAATTTCTCCTAATTTTACCTCAATTATTTATATAAGCGCAATCGTGCAACACTTTCTTCTTTACATATATTATAAAATACATAAAAATGTACAATATATGTAAAAATAAAAGTGTTGCAAAGCTGCGCTCATAGTAACATATTAAAAATAGAGAGTTAAGTAACTGCATTCCTTCACGTCAGTAAGAGACTTTAGGCAGCAACGTGTTTAAACGTGCTAAAATGAACGTAACTATTGCTAATAACTGCATTTCTTCACATTTCTTTACATGCTAGTGTTATACTGTAAAATCAACACTTTTTTTGCAGTGTATGGTCGACTCCCAAAAATCAGTTTGTAGCATCAAATTTAACATTTTCTGGAAAGGAGAATATCAGACACTTCCATGCACATGCGTACGAAAATTATTATGTGAATGTGTCATAAAGCACACATTTTAATGTTTGTTATGTAGTAAGTGTCAATATTCTTTCCAAGTTGTTTTTATGATTTAGAGATTTAATTTTCTGTCTATTTTGTTTTTAAATTTTTCCTGCTTATAAGTGAACTTATCCAGGTAAATGTATACATGAATAATTATTCCCATTTAAAAAGTTAGTTTGCTTTATTGAAAGAGTTAAGTAAGCCTAGTGTTTAAAGGGGGAAATAAACGTGAATAATATAGAATGTTTGTTTCTTACTGATCGAATATTTTACTAAATATTTTTTTTCTTTTAAATAATGAATCTGATTTTTATTTCTTTTTTTTTTCTGAATGGCAGGTTATAATTATGAAGATGAGAAATCGGATCCTTCGAATTTCTTCGATGCTATTGACCAGCTGGCTCTGGCTTTTAGTAGTAGGTAAGTACTACTGAATATTCGTATAGGTTATCGAGTGAGTTGACACGACTGTGTCCCCACTCAATTACTAGAGAGCGCTTCTAGTATTATTAAAGCTATCTGTTCTAAAATGGGAATTGTTAGATTTTTTTTTATAACAAAGAATATACGAGAGATGATCATTTCAATATATATATGCACACATACTATATGGCCAAAAGTCACCGGACACTTACGATTTTACACGTTTTGTCGAATATCTAGAGAAAAATCTGGCGAATTCTTCTGTAACTTTGGGTATATAAAGAACATGTTTGACCTCATATTTTTCAGTGAAAGTTTATTCATGAAGGCAATTAGGGTACAACAACAAATTGAATAAAAAATATATGCGATAGATTTGCAAGAACCGCATAGTCATGTGCTACAGCTACAGTTCATTTGGAACATTTTATTTTACAGGGTGATCGCAAATATTATTTTTTTTATTCAATTCGTTGTTGATCCCCTAATTACCCTCGTGATTAAACTTTCGCTGAAAAATATTATGTCAAACATGTCTTTTATATGTTCCTACCTGCTACCTGAAGTTACAGCAAAATTTGTCATTTATGATTATTAGTCATGAAAATTTCTCAAGTATTTCTCTATAGATATTCAACAAAACGTCTAAAATCTAAAGTATCCAGTAACTTTTGGCCATATAGTGTATGTATGTATATATATAGAGAGAGTGTTTCAAAAATATTGAAACACGTTTTAATTTTTTAACCGTTGGTGATACGTGCTGATATATAAATTGTAAAAGTGTTTGAAATAAGGTAGGAATTAAGATTAGGTTGATGAAATAATCCTACCATTAATTTTCAAAATGTTACATATTTTTAATTTTTACATGATCTCCAGGTTCTATAAGTAATATTTAGAAACATTTTCTTCATGTCCTGACAACTAAAACAGTAAAAATCCCATTCTTCTACAATCAAAGCTTACTGAGTTATGATATTTCGAATTTCATGAATTTTCGGAGCTTTCCGGCACTGAAAGCGCGTTTTTCTGTTTTTAGTACCGGGAAGTTCCGAACGCTAAACACTAAGTCATTCCTACCCGAACCTGACCCAAAGCCAAAGGGGGAAAATGTCAAAGCGACCCGCAACGGAAAAAAGTATACTAACCCAGGTAAAAGAGATTACCCTACTTGATGCAGAACTCTAATTTGTTGTAATATTCTATGTGCACGACTCAGCATAGATTTAGTATTCTTCTTTTTACAGTTCCTGTTAATTGTTTAAAAAATCTGTACATTCCAGATGTTTCTTTCCCATGTGCTTTATTAATATATGACTCAAAATCACGGAGGGTGAGAATTTCAAGTTAGAATTTTTAGATGAAACTAATTTTTCCAAGAACCATAAAAATCAGATTCAGTGACTGTTCAATTAGCATTAAATTGCTTTATGTAGATACCGAAAAACTGGGTTCTATTTCTTAAATTTCAACCAGAATATGTAAAAGTTTACCTTTTTTACGTATTAACTCCTTGTCCCCTCACGCGAAAACACGTTTCGAAAGTAAAAGTATCTTCGTAAAAAAAATCCGCAAAGAAAATTGAAAAAGTAAACGGCTGTTGTAGAGATCGATCTCGGCTACTCAATGCAAAAAAAAAAAAAAAAAAAAAAAAATCGTTTAAAAATATTGAAATGCAAACGAGATATTAGAAAGCAATTGCCCCCAGAGGATTAACATTGGCGAGCGGGTGTTTTCGCGTGAAGGGACAGGGTAACTTAACTATGGCAATGTTAGGTGGTCGGAACGTGGTTGAAAGTATACATGTTTTGTACAGTCTTTCAACTTCTATCCCAGTATTTTTGTGTAATAATATTTGAATTATTTGATGGCAGAAAGCCTGGTAAAATCTGAGCAAATCGTGCTACATTGGCTCGAACCCTGACTTAGTGAAGGGTGAAGAAGGTGTTTGTTACGGCCGATTATCTGCGCGAGGTATATAGGACGATTGGGGATTTACCGTAAGGGCCTTTCAAAGGGAACATAACCTATATTGATGCCAAGGTTCGAAGAAAACCGCATAATTCCAAACGGTTATGCTGACGAGCACGACATGGGTTCGAACCCAGCACCATCCGTCTGTTAGATTTGAGAGCAAAATCTCTCGGCCTCTGGTATAGGTATTGTCTTATTCAAGGAATTATGATGACTTTGTAAATGCAATGAAATGTCATAACTATCCTCGCCACAACAACCCATGACAAAATTGACTGATTGGTTGGGGGTGCTACGGTCATCTTTTGCACACGACGGCACCTCTTTTTAAACGGGAATCTGACCTACTACAAACGCATCCATGCCTTATTATTGAGATTCGATCCCTGCATTTCTAGTCCAGTAGCTAACGCCAGAACCACTATTCAAGAAGATGAGCCATGGTAAAATTGAATTTTGATCTACCTACCGTATTCTTACTATTTGCATATTACTGGTATTTGTACATGTAACAAACAGTGACGACATTGTTCCTTATTAAGGGGTTACATATACCTTTTAAACTGGCAACTTCTATGACAGTGACCCTACTACGGATTTCAATAACTCCATATCTAATTAACTTTTGTATATGAAAATTTAAAAACACATTAAAAAAGAGATGCATTCTATGTTCTGAAAAAGAGTCTAGATGCATGTAAAGTGCTTTAATTTAATTTGAAATTTAATGTTTTTATAATAAATGAATTCCCATAGTCCTTTTAAATGCTAAAGGTGTAAATTAATAACATAATACAAATTAAAATAACTTTTATTAGTTGTTTTACATGTTTCGACTCTTTCCGAGTCATTTTCAAAAACAAAATGAAAATATTCCAAAATTTCACGGGCTTTGAAGTTATTATTTTCCATGTACTTTTAAAAATTACGCACGTTATCTATTATTTTTTACTTGGTTGTTTATTTTCATATCTGTGACCATGGAGTAACTCGAGCCACAGTTTCGGTAAATTAAAAGATACCGCATTGTTACATATTGTATTTTTGCGTGTTATTATCTCTATGGTTTCTCTTATTATGGACGGATAGTATAGACTGGAGGGAAATATTATTTTACTTTCATTGAAATTTATTTGGATGGTTTTTTCTTGCTATAATCTTGCTAGGGCTGTAGTTTTTCTATTATATTTAATATCAGCTATGTGCTCTTTTTTCCTGTAATTAAATTTCCTGCTGGTCATGCCTACGTAGTAATTCTTGGATCCGTCTTCTTTAATAAAAGGTGTTTCATATATTCATACATCATCATTTCATATAGTAAAATATTATTTATCTCCAGTCTATACTATCCGTCCATAATAAGAGAATCCATAGAAATAATAACACGCAAAAATACAATATGTAACGATGCGGCATCCTTTAATTTACCGAAACTGTGGCTCGAGTTACTCCATGGTCACAGATATGAAAATAAACAACCAAGTAAAAAATAATAAATAACGTGCGTAATTTTTAAAAATACATGGAAATAATAACTTCAAAGCCCGTGAAATTTTGGAATATTCTCATTTTGTTTTTGAAAATGACTCGGAAAGAGTCGAAACATGTCAAAAAACTAATAAAAATTATTTTAATTTGTATTATGTTGTTAATTTACACCTTTAGCATTTAAAAGGACTATATTATTACAAGGTGTTACAATTCATTATTGTTAAATGAATTCACCTTATATGCCTTGTGCGCAGGATGTCTCACAATTGAAGTGTCACAGTGAGCCAATTTTTTTTAATTGAGTAGAAATAGAATATGTGATTAAAATTGCCTACAACGGAAAAAAACATAATTATTAGTTCTTAAAGGGGGGAAAACCCTTCAAAAAGATTTTTTATATAAAAATAGATAACATATCTAAATGAACATAATAGTAGAACATTTTGTGCATTTATAAGGTGCATTGCATACCATCAGTCAAAATTTCATTAAATCTCATTCAACATTTCTATTTCGCCATTTCTTAAAAATCGTGCGCTCAATGATTTTACAATACTAGCACTCCAGCTGCCAGTATATTATACCGTAAAATTAACAGTAATAAACAGTAATACGCTGCCGCGCATAAGCGTATTACTGTTTATTTTACTGTTTATTACTGTTAATTTAACGGTATAATACTGGCAGGGGTGCCAGTATTATACTGTAAAATCAACATTTTTTTTTTTTTTCAGTGTATAAAAATAGTTCTAACTGTTTTGGGCATAATTTCCCTTTTAAAACGAATTTTTGCATGCGGTTTCTTTTAAAATGTCTCTAAAGAATCAAATTTTAATATAAATTATTAAAAATATATATTATTTGGTACTTTGAAAGATATTTGATCCTTTAAGATTATTCTCAAATTTTATTTTTTCTTCATTCAACAACACAAATCTATGTAATATTTTCACATTCTCATTTTCATTTCTATTTGACTGCAAATTTTAACTATTAAAATTCACATGACTAAGCTTCAAATAGCGCTTTATTTTTTTCTGTAAATTCGATGTGTCTTGAGTTACATCCGATTGCTGTCCGATGACCACCATTCATTCAGTATGATGCATCACGAAATTTGGTTCAAACTTTGGCTCAATTTTCTGAAGAATTCGTTGCTTGCGAATTTTGCTTCTCAAGTATGATTGAAAATGACTTTATGCTTCAATGCCGGCATAACAAAATTAAGGGAGGGGCAAGGTTTTCAAACATACCTTAGGTACACACCCTAGACCGCATTTTTAATATAAAGGGTAAGTATAAACATAAAACAAGTTTTAAAAAAAATTAAGTCAATTCCTATTTTTTAATCATAAATATATAAAATAAACCCGTGCAGCATTAATGTCCCACGTTATGTTTATTGAACATTATTTTATAATCATCGTTGCGGTATTTTATTTCTGTGGCATCACGAATTTGAGATAAATCTTTCATTTCATTTATGAAAACAATGGGAGGAATTTTTTTCTCCCATTTAAAAATAAAATTAATTAAATTTAATTAATGAATTAATATTTGAAAAAACTGCATTAACACCAAGTGTCATCCACTACAAGTTTAAAAAAATGTATTTCAACTTGAGTGGATGAATAGAAAATATTTTATTAACGATTGAAAATTTGAACAAGATATATATAGAGAGAGTGTGAGCTAACAGTAGGAATTTAATAAACTGAAATAAGATTTTTGTTGTTGTTGTTATTGTTGTTAAAACTGCCGTTTAAGATACTTTTTAAACATATCAATCTAAAAAACAATGCATAACTGTAACAAATAAGGAATAATTAAATATACAAAAGTAAGCTGCTTTTACCGGTTTTTCAAAAAGGAATTCAAAAAGTTTTTTTCTTGCTCCCCCCCCCCCCCCCCCCCTTTGAGCCCCTCGTTTACCATAATTTTTAAACACATTAACATATAAGAAAGAAAAAAGGATTAAATATTGTCTTCCACGGGGTGGGGGTTTCAGGCGTTAGACCCCAACCTCTCCTGGAGATAAACCTTTAGTTATTTTTCTTTATTTCCTTTTAGTATTTAATTATTTTTAGTCGCTCGGAAAGAATAAATGTTTCTATTTTTTCAAAATTATTAGATTAAAAGAAATTTTTTAATTAAATTTCAAAATCGAATGCCCCCCCCCCCCCCCCCATTCTGGCCCCCTTGCAAAGAGAAAGAGGAGCTCTAAATTTCGTTGCTGATATTTTTCAAACACGTGTTTCATTATTTAAATTTTAAAATAGGGGCTTCTTGTAATTTGTACGGACGAATAATTTATGATAAAAAAGAAAAAACACTGGAAATATATTATGTCTGTTAAATCGTTTGTAATTTGACATTTTTCGAACGTTTTCAAAAATTCTTTCATATTATAGTCTATCGTCATATTAATCTGAAATCTGACGCAAAATAATTATATGCGTGAATTGCATATTTATTAAAGTTCAGTTAACTATATTTTTTGACATTTGGATAGCTATTTCTAAGTGATTTTTTTTAAATCTGGAAGTAATTAAAAAAAAAAATCGGACAAAAGAGGGATAAATTAATAATTTAATTTTTTAAACCTAGCCTACATTTTAAATCTTGTATTTCTATCTTCACTCAATAGATGGCAGCATTAGTCTTTAGTTAAAAACTTTCTAATTAAGTTCGACCCATGAACGTAGAAGAGGTTCATGTTTCGACCTAACAGTTTCTGTAAATTTTTCATAATTTTATTATTTATAAATGAAAATAAATTTGAGCTATGCATAAATATGTTATAATTAAATATGATTTTTTTTCAAGTATTATTATTATTATTATTTTATAATTATTATTTTTTATTCAGGATATCTTCTGATTTGAGAAACAACAGTCCTGATTACATTGTGGATACAATAAAATTGTTCTTGTACATAATTACTTATTTCGTTAATTTTAAGCATTGTGTGCAAACCACGAGAAGTTAAGCATAATGAAGTATTTTAAATAATCTCAAAATAATTTTAGAAACACTGTGATATTTACGGAAATAATCTGTTTTGTTATAAATATTTTTCATACATAGCAAAAAATTTGGTTATCTGTATTTTTTTTTTTTTTTTTTTTTTTTAAAGCTACTAAACAGAAAAATTGCGTATTATGTTTCATTAATTCTTTTTCTAGTGTGTTGAATTATCTTAATCTAAAAACACCATCTTGGTATACAGAGTTTCTCAGATATTCGTTATATATGATGGAAGAATATTAGTCTATTTGTTATTATATTTTAGAAGTAAAGGAAAAAAATGTAATTTGTCTGATGAATTGGAAAATTACACACAGTTGAACCGTTGAACGTCTATAACTCGAATTCTTGATATCTGGACGCAGTCACGCAGTGTCACTGTTTTTGAAAGAAAAGAAGAAGAAGAATTTGTTGACATTCTTGCTGCACCATTGGCGTTCCATTTCTTGCTCTTTCTATTTTATTATTTTTTTTTTAATATATATATATCATTGAACTTGCATCATTTAGGTTGACTGTTTATTACTTGACTTTTCTTAAGTATATTTTTTAAATAAATAAGTAAATAAATAAATAAAAGTTAAATATTTTCCCTCTTCCCCCCAAAAAGAGATAAGAAAATATGTTTTAAATAATAAGTACCCGTTCGTATTTTATCTCAACATAAAAAGAAATGTATTTACTGCAGTATTTTAATTATCTGAAAATAATCGCATTTTTCGAATTTTCGTCCTTTACTTTTATTTGCCACTCAAGCAGCAGTAGAATATTTTTTAGTGCAGAATAATAGTTTATATCGTTAACCCCAATGAACCAATTCCAATAGACAAAAATGTGAAATTATTCTTCAAAAAATGAAATATTCCGTTCCCAATTCTTTGTTTTAATACATTTTCTTTGTTCCACGGTTTTGACACCTGTGGTTCCCAGATTTTTTTTTTCTCTTTTGCCTCACATAGAGCCTCTAGTGGTAGTGGCCCTAGCCTCACATGACCTGAAAATTACACGCCTCTAATATCATGAGTCACTTTAAAGCAACAAGCAACATGTGAAAACAGAGTTGTTTTAATTCCATTACAACGTTGTTAATATTGCTTACATTGTTGGGGAGAGGGGTTAAACAGAATTACACATATTTGGTGAATTACTGATTTTGGCGTCACTTAGAAAATTCCAGAAGTCAAGCCTCTACGACCCACTGAAGCCAAATCATCCCGAATTCTTGAGATTTTATGTGATATGAAGTCATAAGATTTACTATAAAAAAAAAAGCTGGTGCCAAAATGTTTATTTGCACATTTTGTGTTTTTATTTGCACATTTTTGTCACAGTGCCCAAAGATGAAGATTTCGTATATATAATATATTTTATAACTAGGACTTCCCTCAAAGGGATTAGTCTGAGTGATATTGCTGAGAACATAAAGTTAACAATTACGATATAAAGAAGATATCAACAAGAATCTAAGTGAATATACAGCATATGATAGACAAGAGATAGATAAAGATACAACATATGAAAAATAGCAAATTAAATGATATAATTACAAAATATCATATAAAATTCATATACTGTTATGTTTTCATATGCATTTTTTATAACATTTGGCAAATAATCTTATTTTCTTAAGCGGGAATTGCTCAAAACTTTAAAAAAAAAAAAACCGCCGGATCTTTTAAAACGATATTTTTAAAGTCACATAATCAGATTTGCAGCCAATAGCGTATTTTAGCAAGCGTAGTTTAACGCAAATTTAATTTAATTTTTGCAACATTTTCTTTGTGACAAATATCTAAATAAAATATTAAAAAATAAAATATTAAAAAATAAAATATTAAATATTGAAATATTAAATCAAATATTTAATATTTGAATTAAAAATATTTCCTTTGTTTATTTGTATAACTATTTATAGAAACTCGTATACTTCAAACCACATTGATAACATGCTTTGCTACAAACGTGTCTACCAGTCTAACTACTCGTATGTCTTAGCTGTGTCTCTCTCCGAACTCATTTGTCTACTGTCTCTCTACTCTTCTGTATACCCGTCTCAGTATCCGTCTGTCTTTCTACCCGACTCTTTAATCGTGTCTCTACCTGTCTCGCTTCCCGTTACACTACTCGTCTATCAACACGTCTGTCTGTCTATATACCCCTCTCTCTACCCGTCTGTCAAGTCGTCTCTGTACTCGTCTCTCTATCCACCACGCTACCCCTCTGTCAACCCTTTTTTGCACCTGCCTCGCTACCCGTCTGTCTATTCGTTTCGCTACCCGTTAGCTTATCTCTGTCGCTATCCGTCTCTCTACCCGTCTGTCTACCCGTTTGTTTACACGTCTATCTATCTCTCGCCAACTCTTCCCAATATTTAAACAATTTAGTAAACGGAAGCCGTTTATCTGTTATTAAATGCAAACAGGAGTAATTTATCTAAAGAGTGTAATCAGATGCAATTTTTTTAAATACATACATAAACCAGCATAATAATTACCAGTTTTATTTTCATAGTAGTTTATGTCATTTGACAGTAAATCTCAACTTCTTCAACCCGAACTGCGTCAAGCTTTTTAAAAAAGCCTCAAGGTCCGTATAACTGGGAAGGGGAATTGTCCTCAGGGCTATTAGATACATGTTATTAAGTTAAGTGAAAGTTTCGTAATCGGGTTCGCAGCCAATCTCTTATGTCAGAAAGGGTGGCTTCACGCCATTTTAAATTCATTTCTGTAACTTTCTTTTTTCTTTTTTTTGGTGGGTGGTTGGGGGGGGGGGGGTTCCAAATATATACACTTAAATTCAAACTTTTGCCCCCATGTTAATATTAGTGTTGTTTGTATTATCAATTAATACTTTGTTGATCGAGCTTCATTCGAAACAAATGTAAAAGACTTCTACAGTTGTTTTTTTTTTCTAGGAGAAAGTTCCGTAATCGGGCCCTAAGCTAATCGGGGAATTTAATATCATTATTGTTTCTAACTCTTATAGAGTTAAAACAATATTGTTGCTAGCATTACTCTTGTTTGTGACCAACCTCTTCTGTGTATCTGAATAGGGAAAAGTTCCGTATCATGTACTGGTTGGTGCCAAAGGCAGTTGTAGAATCTTACAAATTTTTCTAGAGAGCGGAAAAACATGTTTTTTAAAATATTTACAAATATACGTTTATTAAACCATGTTTTTGAGCCATTTTAAAAAATTAAGTACGGTGCTAAAATAAAATTTTATTGCCATTTTCGATATTTTAATAAGAAATGAAAATACATAACAAACAACTTTAACAAAACTAAGCCATTTTTGGGTACTTCTCTATTATCCCGTCGACCACTTTTCATAACAAAAAACTATCGCCAAACTAAGATTAAACGCCGAAAATACAGTCCCATTTACTTGATGCCAGAAGCATTATACGTATTTGTTATGCCATCAAGTGGTTTTTAATTCGACATTTGCGTGTATTTTTCATTATGTTTTACTGATTTATTAGTTATTTCATTCATTAAAGTAACAATTGTGTCCTTAAATTCTTATATTTTATTTATTTTGATATTTCAATGGCAACGTTCTCCCGTTTATTTAGCGTTACAGTTTGGCGATAGTTTTTTGTTATGAAAAGTGGTCGACGGGATAATAGAGAAGTACCCATTTTTTGTGATAAATAATTGTTATTGCCAGGGGGGCAAATTGTAAACAATTAATAAGCGAACTAAAAAAATTACCGGAAAAAACTTGTGGGAATCTCAAGAAAGAAATATCTGATATAAATAGCATTTAAAATATTAAAATGGAGAAGTGGTCCGTATAAAAATGCAAAACATTATACACCTGATATAAGAATTTTTTAATTTTTTTATATTTCCGAAAGCACAGATAAAAGGGTAAAAATCCCGGCACAGATGCCATATACTCACCACGTTGGCGCGATTTTTCCCCCGCCCCTTTGGCGAAAACTGTTTGTTGTGTTTGTTTACTTTTATTTTTTATTTTAATTCTATAGATTATTTTTATATGTATATCAATATTAATTTAGGCACAGATGTCATATACGCACCAGATTGGCGCGATTTTTCCCCCGCCAATTTGGCGAAAACTTTGTTTTTTAATATTAGTTACAAATACCATACAATAATAGCATGTAATTTTTTATTTCAATACTAGGGGGCCTACCCCCTGCGAGCTACGCTCGCCAACCCCCGCTCAGACTTCGAGGCCTCTAAAAACATGACAGCGTGCTTTGTTTTAAAAATATTGGTAAATCTGTAATTGGGTTGCCATGCTTTTAACGTTTTAATGGGGCATTTTTTGATTATCATGGCCTCATACACAGCTGTTGCGACAACTGACGATTGTTTTCGGGATTGATAAGTAAGATCAATTACAACTTGAAAACCAGCTTGTATAAAATGGTTAGGTTTAAATTGTGGCTACCTCTCGGACTTTTATAACAACGATCTGTATTCAATTCTTCCTTTGCGTTTAAGGATGAGAAAAATTCCATCTGCTTGTGAATGACATTAAGAACCACGGTATTGAAAAGTACTATGTTATACATATGTTATACATTTTCAGTAACAGGTTTTAATTTTCTCTCTATTTTAGTGTACCATCATGCATATTT
Organism: Maratus michaelseni; assembly: GCA_963931845.1. Lineage (NCBI taxonomy): Eukaryota > Metazoa > Arthropoda > Arachnida > Araneae > Salticidae > Maratus > Maratus michaelseni. The sequence continues at coordinate 76,139,139 of OZ007591.1, read as the reverse complement.
TCATGTTATTTTAAATATGTAAATTATTTATTTTAATTATTATGTAGATACGAATTTTCTAATAATTATTTATCATACGAAATTAATTAAATATTTTGTGCATGCATGTCTGCATTTATTCGGCATCAATTGATGAGATACTTAAACAAATTTGCTATCCGCGATAATTTTACACCTTGTTATGTCACTTCAATATTATCCATAAGAAAATCGGGTACTTTTCCAGTATAGGATCCTTTGCTTTTAGGTTTGGCGTAATTCGAGCTTCAAAAAGGGATAGATTCGTTAATATACATAGATTTGTTGCCAAAAGTTATGAAAACAAACCCAGAACTTTTGGGGGTTTTCTGTTATAGGGGTCTTGACGCTTTATTAAAAAGCTTGGAGCAATTCGGGCATCAGAAAGTGAGATTTGGTGCCAAATGACATAAACAGCCATGGAAACAAATTCGACGATTTTTTTGTTTATATGCGTATTTTAATTACACGTATATTATTATTGTTTTTTCTATACAAATTACTTCTGATTATAGATAAAATAGGATAAATGACATTTTACGCTAAACAAATTGTATAAATATTGAAAAAATGCTTCTGTATACGAAATGACAAAGTGAATAAGTTGACAGAAAGTATGTTGCCAAATTTCCTTTTCCGCCAAGGTTATTTTCCCTATTTCGTCAAGGCCCCATATACTGGAAAAGCACCGAATAAATTAAATTAAATGCTGACAGACGATTGAATCCTGACGATAGAAATGTGATTTTTTTTTTTCAAATTTTCCTGAAAAACATAATTTAATCACAATCTTGTCTTCATTAATGATAGAAATAGAAGATAAATTCAAAGTAAAAAGAATATAGATTCAAAGTAGATTCAAAGTAGATTCAAATAAAAAGAAATCAATAATCCCTATCGGGATCCTTTACAATTTTTTTCCCTTTTTTGTCACAAAAAAACTGAGTAATTAGTTGCCATCATTACAGAAATGTCATTTAAAATTAGAAAAAAATTAATATCTCGAAAACGAATTCCAATTTCAAAATTCTATTACCAGTTTTGACATCCGCGGATTTTTATGGACAATTGGTATTAATTTCACTATCAAGCGTTTAATATTTTATTAAAAATAGCCCTGAAACATAATCAGTCGTTTAATCAGTCGTTTCATAAAATCGTTTCATAAATTCGTTTCATAAAATCGTTTCACAAATTCGTTTCATTAGGATTTTATATATATAGGGTAGATAAAAATAAAATAACGTAATAAATGAAATAGCTCCTATTATTCAAAAATGGGAAATAAAAATAAATAAATGATAGTTTGATATAAATAAATATAGATATATATAATAAAAACAATTTATAGAATTAAAATAAAAAATAAAAGTTAATAAACAACAATTGAAACAAAATAACCGGGTTACCATATGAGGCATAAAATTGTCATTTTGTTGCAATCGCGCCAATGTGGTGCGTATATGACATCAGCGCCTTTATTTATATCAAACTATTATTTATTTATTTTTATTTCCTTTTTTAAAATAATAGAAGCTATTTCATTTATTACGTTATTTTATTTTTATATTGAAATAAAAAATAACGTGTACTATTTGTCACACTATTTCTAACTAATATTCAAAAACAAAGTTTTCCCCAAGCTGGTGGAGGGAAAAATCGCGCCAACGTGGTGCGTATATGACATCTGTGCCTTGTTTCATTTCACATAGAGGTACTGCTCTATTATCCCGTCGACCACTTTTCATAACAAAAAACTATCGCCAAACTGTTAGATTAAACGCCAAAAATGCAGTCCCATTTACTTGATATCAGAAGCATTATACGTGTTTGTTACGTCACCAAGTGGTTTTTAACGCGACATTTGCGTGTATTTTTCATTATGTTTTACTGATTTATTAGTTATTTCATTCATTAAAATAACAATTGTGTCCTTAAATTCTTATATTTTATTTATTTATGTATTTTGATATTTCAATGACAGCGTTCTCCCTTTTATTTGGCGATAGTTTTTTGTTATGAAAAGTGGTCGACGGGATAATAGAGAAGTACCCACATATGTATTGGTACTTTTATGCTAACTTGGCGCAGTTGATAAATCGTCAAATATTTTTCTCATAACATCTTCATATTGCATTCATTTCATTTAAATATAAATCTTTCACTGATTTCATTTGAAATACATACATTAAAAATACACGTCTTTCACTCATTTAATTTAAAATACACGCCTTTCACTAATTCCATTTAAAATACTAAAAAGGAAAAGAAAATAAGAAATAATGCCACAAATCGAAACCTTTTATTTAAACATCAAAGAATTGTTCCTAACATACACACGCGAAATAAAAAAGCTGCTAATGGTGTGATTTACGCCAAATCTCTAATACTAATACTACTCTTACTAATCTCTAATACTTTTCAAACAGAAAAAATTCCAGATTAACTTTCCATTTTTATTAAATTGAAATATATTTTATTGTGCTGAATATTAGTTTTTTGCATATTTTTTTGCTCCATGTATTCCATGAACTTTTCAATTCCGATTGTCTACGAAAATCTCCCGCCGGTGAAAATGACGTACGCACAAAATTTAGTGACGTATGTACTTTAATTGTGCTTTTTTATCTATTTTTTTTTAATATAACTTCCAAACGGTTTGACACTTATTCTTGGTAATAAATAGACGACGTTGTCACCTTTATAGGTACCTGCTGTAAAAATTTGAACGAAATCCCTTAAATATTTTTTGAGTTATGCTTGACGAAAGGTTTTAATATCCATCGTAGCTATATATGGGGCAAAGTAATACTGCGCTGTGTATGAGTCTTCGTTGCACTCAGACAATTAAGTTCTGATGAAGTATTTCATAATCTATGCGTAACACAGGATTTTTTTTCTTGTTTTTTTTTTCCCCTTCATTTTTATGAAACACTTTATTTTTAATTTGATATATTTAACAGCGATTGTTTTCTTACTTTCAAATAATTAATTCGGTTTTGATAAGTTTTTCATTGTAAATATATGCATTTGAATGTTTGTCCTCCAAGAAGTTTTGACTTTTTTTTATTTACCTCTTACGTCAACCTCAATAAGTCAATTCCAATAAACAAATGTTTAAAAAAAAAAAAAAAAATGAAGTATTCAGTTTCCAATTTCTTGTTTTATTGCATGCTATTTGTTCTATCGTTGATGACATTTGTGTTTCTCAAAGAAAAAAAAAACGTTTTTGTCTCAATTGACCTGAAAATTACACACCTCTATACTGAGTCACTTTCGAGCAGCAGGTGAAGAACACAGTTTTTTTAATTCTATTACATTATTATTTCTTTTATAATTGTTTACTTCCTCATCGTTTGGAGAGGGGCTAGACAGAGGGTAGTCGGAATCTCAACGTGACTGGGTCATTGAAACTGAAAGTGGTAAATTTGTTTTCCTTTTTTCTTTTCTTTTCTTTCTTTTTTTTTTTCTTTTTTTTTTTTTTTTTCTTATTTCTTGTTGAAGAAAGCTTCGTTATTTCTCATCAAGGAAAGGGTTTCCGGCTTGTATCTTCTCAGTATCTCGCGTAAATCACATAAGGAATCATCCAATAACCACTTTGCGACGAGCATCCTGAACACAATTTTTAATATTTAGTACGAGTATTTAGAACTAGAAATATTTGGATAATTTAAGAAATTCTTGGTTGAAATAAGATGAAAATTACTTTTCTGAAAAATTACTTTACTGGTAGGATATATTAAGTCGAGTAGGGATCAAGCAATTTTTCCAATTTTCTTTTTCTTTTACCCTTGCTTCCCTGTATGTAGAGTTGCAAAACTCTCGCAGATTTTGAGGGACGTGAATAAATCCGGAATTTTGGGTAAATATTGCAAATTTTGAAGGTAAACAAAACCAGTCATTTTTCAATTTCAAAAGTTTATTTTTAAGAAATTTCAGGTATTGTTCTGGAAAGTGTAAGATAGATTTTTCATTATGAATTCACAAAACTTATGATTTTGCGCTCCAAGTTTTTATATTTATTAAAACTCGTTCGCTTTGCAACAATGTCGGCTATGAATTGGTGAGGATTTGAATGTTTCTTTAACAATTAAAATTGTTTCATTTCTGCTAGCTGGCATATTCAATATTAATTCTCTAGCGAGTTTGATTATATTTTTACATCGATTGCTTTCAGTTTTGTTCATTTTCTTTTTTGTTTACATTGGCTGATTCGGAGAACAGGGGTGGTTTACATTCATCTCAGGCAAGATGAATTCATGTCAGGCAATTGTCATCTGCTTCTCTCACTTTTTACTCAAGACGATTAAAATATCAAATTACTTATGATATTTTAACTTCTCTTACTTACTATTTCTGCAACTTAAGCATGTATTTCGTTGATTTTCATGTAAACTGTGTTATTTTTCTATGTTATTGGTTTTGTTTACATTTGTAAAAAATAAAAAATAAAAATTGTTTACATTGACAAAAATTGAAATCATTCCTAAAATTTTCTGCAAACTCTCGGGATTTTTTTAATTTCTCCTCCAAAAAAACTTGGTTTATTCCCGGTAATAAACCCGGCTTTTTCCACCCTTCTCAATTCTTACATGTGTGTCACATGTTATCACACTGGAGTTATACTCCCTGTTATGATGTCACATTTTTTGCAACTGTTAACTTCCAGCTAATTTTGATTAAAATAGCATTGCGATTAAAATTTTAAAAATATTTTTTATGAATGTGTGATAAATTAAAATCAACCTTTTAAAAATTATCACTTTTCATTAGCTGGATAATCTCATGGAATCCATGGATTTCTATATCTGTCTTAGACATTATTTAAAATTGGCATGCTAGATACTTTATCTTCTTCCTGTATAATATTAAAAAGATTTGTTTTTATTGAAATAAAAACAAACACCATATTCACCATACATCAGCACCATATATTAATACTTTATATTAAAAAAAATATTTATTCTTTCCATGAGATTGGTCGCTGTTTTTCATTTTACGTAACACATACACACAAAAAGAAAAAAACTATTATTTTTTAATATAAGTACCATAAAACCGTCAAGATCTTGTTTTTATTATTATTATTATTATTTTTAAGTTGTTACAATTCAAAATACCAAATACTACTTGAGTATAAATGCATATTTGTAAGAGCTGTTACAATTCAAAAGGAAAGGGAAAATATACACCAAATTCTACTTCAGTAAAATATGCATATTTTTACTTCAAGCCGCCGTTACAGTTCAAAAGGAAATGGAAAATACATATACCAAATACTACTGGATTAAAAAATGCATAATTTTTATGAACTTGCAAACAATGCATACCTAATTGTTTTCATGTTCTAGACGTGATGTCATTATCACAATCTATTAAACTACCTTACTCACCTGGTCACATTGTGTGACAATTTGTGAACTCCCTCTCATCTCGTGTTGTGTGATGTAATTAATAGATGACCCCTAAGTATTGACCATTAAAAAGTCATGCGATTGTCAGAAGTCAAAAATTTTTTAATTAATAATTTTTGACACTTCATATCTCAGAAAACACGTACTTTAAAATCACTTTTTTAAAACACTTTCATCAAAACTGAAAGTGTTTATGAATTCGGCTTGTCTGTCTGGCCGTTCTCTGTACTCAGATTTTTTTGAGTTACTGGAAAACTGAACTTAACTCTGACATAATCGTACAATGCTACTTTAAATGAATAAGAATTGTGACTTTGAAGATTTCTGCCAGTGGTTGGGTATAAATAACATATTTACTATTTTAAACAGATTTTCAGGGACATAAAAATCACGAAACGACGATGTCATGGATGTGCAGGGGCGTAGCTACCGTGGAGCAGTTGGAGCAAACATAAGCGTAGCGTGACCGAAAATTTTGGGGGGGGGGGGGGCACAAATGTTTATTAAACACACACACGCGCTCGCACACATTCCCATATATATACAGTGGTATCTTGGTTAAAAAGTCCTCGCAGAATTTTTTCACATTTGGTAAAAGGAATTCAGTTTCGATCTTCTAGCCCCCTAGACCTAAAAGTTTATTTTTCTTAAACATTCGTCGTACAGCCATTTTTGAATTTTATGCGAAAGTTTATGTGATTTTTAGCGTTTTTTCGCGTTTAGCGACAATTTTTTAACATTTTTGTTAGGAATTAAGTTTCAATTTTTTAACACAATATATAGTAAAATTTGTCCTCTGCCATTTTTAATTTTTTGCGAAATTTTTATGTGATTTTTAGCGTTTTTTATCTTTCCGAAGCAATTTTTTAAACATTCGTACGGGAAATCTGGTTTTATTTTTTCGGCCGATATAGTACATTTTCTACTCTGCGATATTTTAAATTTTTTGAAAATTTATTATGCGATTTTTCGCGTTTCGCGGCGATTTTTTTTTACATCCATAAACGGAATCCAACTTCAATCTTTTAGTCCAATATAGCAAATTTTGTGATCTGCGATTTTTAGATTTTTCACGAATTTTTTATTCAATTTTAAGCGTACCGCGGCGGTTTTCTTAAACATTCGTAAAATACATCTGGTTTCAATTTTTCTAACATTCGTAAAATAAATCCGGTTTCAGTTTTTAAATACAATACCGTTAATTTTGTCCGCTGCAATTTTTTAATTTTTCGTGAATTTTTTTTATTTGATTTTTTTTACGTTTCGTGGAGATATTTTCACATTCGTAAAAATAATACTGTTTTAAACTTTTAGCCCAATAGAGTAAATTTTTTTTTCTCTCTTCAGTAAAATTTATTCGGAATCCGTACTATATTTTAATTTTTTATGCGATTTTAACGCTTTTTCGCGTTCCGTGGCGATTTTTTGACATTCGTAAAAGGAATCCAGCTACAATATTTTAACCTAATGTAATAAATTTTGTTCTCTGAGATTTTAAAGTTTTTCGCGATTATTTTTTGCAAATTTTACGTTTTTATTGCGTTTTTCGGCGATTTTTCTACATTCGTAAAGGAAATCTGCTTTCAATCTTTGAACACAATACAGTAAATTTTGTCTTCTGTGGTTTTTGAATTTTTCGTGGAATTTTTTTTTTTTTATGGGATTTTTTTTTTTTTTTTTTTTTTTTTTTAACGTTTTGTGGAGATATTTTCACATTCATAAAAATAATTCACTTTCAATCTCTTAGCCCAATACAGTAAATTTTTTTCTCTTTTCAATAAAGTTTATTCATCATTCGTACAATGATTTTAATTTATTATGCGATTTAAACTTTTTTTTTTTTTTTTTTTTTTTTTTTTTGCGTTTCGCAGCAATTTTTTAACATTTGTTACAGGAATCGAGTTTCAATCTTTTAGCCCAATATAATAAATTTTGTCCTCTGCGATTAAAAAAAAAAATCCCTGACGGTTCGGCCTACAGGCACAGGTAGATTTCGAAGACGCAGACCGCGGGGCGCCTGTTTGTTGGGAATTGCGGAAGAAATGACCTTTTTGCCATGATGCGGCAGTTGGAACCGCCTACTTCGAAATATTCGTAGGAAAGGGCGTAGGAAAGAGGGGAGGGCGGACTCATGCATGGGCTCGAGCCCTCCCCACCCCTAAAGAGACAATTTCTTAAATAACGCGAGCTGTTCCATAGATTTGTTTATCTTCTGTCTTCAACGTTTGATTCTTCCTCTCTGAAAAAATAAAATAAAATAAAATAATATTGTACATAAAGAAATACTCTATAAATATTGGTTACATTTTAAATTATTAAATCTGCAAATCAAGACCCCAATGTCAGTTTTTAAGGTCGCATTTTTATTTTGAACGCATTGGTTTTAATATTGAAGCTTTCAACACGCCATTTCATTTGTTTCATATTAGTAAAATCAAAATTCCTTCAAGTAAAATTCCAAGTAGCTTCAAAAGATTTACTTTTTATGAGTTGTAACAGGAAATATGATTACATGCATTTATTAAATTTCAAGAAAGTTTTTTCAGTGATTTTAACATTAAGTATTTTTTTAATCAGGGGAGCTCTGTTCCCACCCCCCTTTCCCTGAAACACCCGTTGTCTTATAAATTTTATAACCGCAAATCTCTGGAATTCAGTATTTAGAATTGTTTAACTAAAATAATTAAAATACTGATTTTGCTATAATGGCGCAATAATAATTAGCTTGAACAATTAATTATCATAATAAACATTTTATTAATTACTAGATGGAACCCGTCAAAACGTGACGGAAAAAAATACTATAACAATATCAGTAAAATAAGCTTCTTTATTATTTAAGTAGGGCTTCGTATGAAACAGTCTTTCAAATATTTTATTTTAAAAAATGCCGCCCCCCCCCCCTAGTGAAATGCTATTTCCGATGCAAACTCCAAATGAACACTCCGTAAACAAATGTGTAATGCAAATCAGTTTGACATTACCACCATATTCCCCACGACAAAAAAAAAAAAAAGGTCATGGACCCATAAAGTATTGTACAAATAGTCCTATCATAAAGTATCATACAAATTTCCTACTTTCATCTCATATTCAGTAAATAAAAGAACATAGTATAAGCACCCCCCCCCCCCTGTGATAATGCAATCGAATGAGCTCCTATGCGCATATGTATTGCATCTGCCCAAAGGCACCGTTGAAATTCGACGTTAAAAAAAGTTTTAAAATGTTTAAATTAAAAGTTTTAAAATGTCCTCTTTAATCATTGTTCGTTTCAAATCCATATCTTCTAAAACGTATCCATTGTTTTAAACTAATCAATTTTTATGTAAAAATGAAGAATTTTTGTTAAAAATAATAAATTAATATGCAGATGAGGGAGAATTTTAATGTTTTCAATTGTAATTTATTTGTATGGTTTCTTCTATCCCTTTACATAATCAGGATGATTATTCCTTTTCCATCACAGTCGGTCTCTTATACAGTTAAATATCCAATGGATCTTTAAAAAAATAATAAATAACAGTTCCTAGCATATTCTGATTCAACATATACATCAATGAATTCAACATATCAATTTTATGTTAATCATAAACTAAAAATAGTTTTTTTTTCTTTTGACAGATTTTATATTAGCGCCAAAATACTCTATCTTATGGATAATCTGATCTTATGATTTATCAGGTTTTTATTATTATTATTATTTTTTTTCACTTTTCATGAAGGTTAGGGATACCTATTTTCAATTGTTGCAACTTTCCAAGGGGCTATTCTACATTATTAAAACAAACGGATGGTCATTGTTGAGATAGAATTGAAAAATATTTCATGCTTGAAAATTATTTAAAAAGTCGTTAAATTAAGTAGTAAAAAAATTAAATTTTTAGTATTTTGAAGTGATGTAAGCGCGATGAAAGCTAAAGCGATAGTGCCGTTTGTTGTCACAACTGTTATACATTTCTAAATATTGCCACTGTGTTTTGGTTGGCGTCCAAAAGTAGACTACCATTTTTTGACATCGAAAGAAAAATTCACAGTGAAAGAAATAAGACTTTGCCGCTAATAAGGAACTGTTAAATGAACTTATAACAAACCTACCAAAATAATTCCTATAAAATATTAGCCTTACATTGTTTATTCTAGCTAAAAATACTATCATTATTTCAAATTTTTTTTCCTGAAATTCTTTACTTTTGTGAATTTTTTTATTAAAAAAGGAAATCTTAATAATTTAAATCCTATAATTCCTATAACTTAATCCTATAATTTAAAAAAAGTAATTGGTAACATATAATCAAGGTACGCAATCAAGATGAAGCAACCAATAAAGACTCCAATTCTAATCTTTAAAATTAAAAATTGAAATATCAGTTAATATTACGCCATGTTGACACAATCATATAAATTTTTCTTTTTAGTTTTATCAATGTTAAAATGCATTTCAAGCTAAGCATAACGTCAATTTCACCGGTACAAACTTTTCACACGTACATTTATGCTTAAGCACCATGCATACAAATAAAAATATATTTTGCATTTAATTGTAATGAAAAAAATGGCATAAACAAAGTTATAATGCTTAATGATAAAATGAACCCAATGGACAATATTTCCGTGACGTCACAGTAAATATGAATTTTTATTTGCCTATAAAACACACGGATAAATATTTTTCCCGAAATACTTAAACATTTTAACTAATTTTAACTTACAAATTAAAAAATTCGGCCTAAAAGTCACGTGCTTTTAATCTCTATAATAAAACCGTAAGTCATGTGACTGTCATCAACAGTTCCGGAATGCCCGCTTCACTTTTTCATATGCCAGGCGGCCATTTTTATTCAAAATTACTTTTTCGAATAAAACTTCATAAATGTTACATTTTTAGAAAGATCGTTCAAAATAAATTAATATTTGAGAGATGACTTACGTTCAATTATGTATATATTCTCCAATAACTTGAGTTGAAATTAGCTTCGCAGTTCAAATTCTCTATCCATGAAAGTAAACAAAAAAAAATGATTCATTCGTCGTGAAGGTTTAAAATATTAAACCATTAAACCATAGAGATAATCGTTCGTAAAGTAAGTTTTCCGTGAAAGATTTTTTGGAGCGCTGCCTGTGGTGTCAAAAAAATAATTCGTACCAGTGACACAATCAAAGTTTACCATAATTATGTGCTATACAACTCAACTTCATTCTTTATCTTTTCTTGATGTAAACTGAATGTAAACAAATACAACTGATGTAATGACATTTAATGAATCAAATTTCGAAACAAATTGTCAGTTAATTTGGTATTTATGTATTATACGTGCAAGGAAGAGAGACCACTGAAAATGATTGTTAATCACCAATCATATTTACCATTATTAATGACCAATCGCTTTCAAAACAGTAATTTAATATACATTTACAAAATACATAACATCATTAAGTACTTTTGTGTTATTTGGGCGCAAATTTCGCCAATAGCATATTTAAAATCGCCAATACCAGCTTTTATTTTTCGCGTGTGCAAATTAGAAACGATACTTTGATTTTGAAATCAAATGTTCTGATGGAATAGCTGTCGTAGACGCACCGAGGCACTATATTAACTATAGAGTTGCAATATAGGGAGAAAAAACGGGTTGCTGTAATTAGACTTATAGGCGGTAATGTTGGCGTGGCGTATTTACAAGTTACGGATCTTAATAGTCAGTAGACATTAAGCAGAAATGCCAAAGTAAGGGAATTATGTAGTTATGAAAACTCCTGAACTATATCAAAATAGGAGAGCAGAGAAAAACAGAGTCGAACAGAGATCGGCATCTAGAAGGAAGTTCGTGAATTTTAATCAGATTCTACTCCACGGGTCAAAAGTGCTGACAGCAAATATGGTTTAAAAGGAATGTGATTATCAAAACTGGCTTAAGAAAGTTCAATGTTTCACCAAACCATACTCGAAAATTACGTGTTATAATATGCACCCCGATTATGTCACATTATTCAAGACGTTTTAAATGAGAATAATGATAGATTTTCTAAATCCCGTAATCAAGTCTACAGCCAAAGTTAGCAAGAAACAAACAAACAAACAAAAAATATTGACAACAATATGGTTCAGTGTAAATGTGGATATTATTAAAGACTTTCTCAAAATAGACTTCATTGCACCAAATCGTATTAACTAAAATACGCCATTTGGCAATGGATCCAATTACGGAAAACTATTTAATATGTTTAAGAATAATTAATATGTTTAAGGGAGACCAAACTGGTTGCCAGTAGCGGCTAGTATTTAATATTTATTTTTTATGCTCGCAATCATTGAGTTCAGAAAATAAACTCTGTACGTCGCAACAGTGGGCGTTAATCCGATTGCCGACTTTATGACGTCATAAGCAGAAGTAAAATTTTAATTTAAGATTACGGCTAATTAATTAAATTTTCGAACAAACGAATGTACGATAACAAATCTGTGACCAAATATCTTTCATTTAAAAAAAGAATGATGTAATTTGATGTAGTAGTTTGTTCTCACGGATTGTCGAAACAAAACGCTTAGCGTTTTAAATATATACATTGATAATCCTAATTTTTCAATTTATTAAAAAAATTCTACGTAAATTCCTCTTATAGTTTTTGAATTGCTGCAGAACAGAATATGATGGATTGAAGTAAACCCTTTTACTTCTATTAGAAAGTTATTAACTCAAATATGCTTGCCTTTATGATTTCATTACTTTTTACGATTATTTTACGACTGGTGTGCTCCGCCTCGTTAACAAGATATTGCCTTGTCTGGGTCGTTATCTTCAACTTTTCTTCGTTATGCTCTCCGATAAAAAATACAAAGCTTTTATTTTAAAAGTTCATTCTACTCTGTCACAGATGACTTAGAGAAATAGTAATTGTTTCCTTCTATTGATTTTCGGAAAACGCGTTTCCTTTGCAAAAGGCATCTGAATTTATATTTAAGCTTACGGTTAAATGCGTAATTGTGTAACTGTTTCAATGCGAGTTGAGGGCAGGCCTGGTGCGTAGCGTGTGTGAAGTGTGTTCGCAGTTGAAAACGGCCACTTTTGACTCCCTTTTCCGGACGATTCTTTATAGAAAGTTGAGAAACTCTATGCGATTTCTAAATATATGAATGAATACCTGCAAATTTCACTATTTAAGAGGCCACTTCACTCAGACGAAAACACCCGCTCGCTAATGTTAATCCTATGGAGGAAATATTTTAAGATATTTTAAGCATTCGCATTTCAATATTTTTAAATATTTTTTTTTGCGTTGGATAGCTGAGGTCAATCTCTATGCACGCTCTTTTTTACTTTTTCGATTTTTGTTGAAGTTTTTTTTTTTTTTTTTTTTTTTAATTGAGGATACTTTCACTTTCAAAACCGGTTCCGAAAGTGAAAGTATCTTAATAAAAAAAAAAAACTTGTAATCAAAATCGAAAAAGTACAAAGGAACGTGCATAGAGATTGACCTCAGCTATCCAACGCAAAAAAAAATCATTTAAAAATATTGAAATGCGAACGAGATATCTTAAAATATTTCCTCCATAGGATTAACATTAGCGAGCGGGTGTTTTCGTCTGAGTGAAGTAGCCTCTTAAAAATAAAAATAAATTCGTGAATGTGCAAGAATGTAACGAGTTTTGAATTAAGAATAGCCTTAAAGAGCGTTTCATAATTAATCTCTAAAATGAGAATTTTTTATTATTAGTATTACATGCTTTCTTTTAGCTTACAATTATGTATGTATGTGGCAGTCAAATCTTGTCACTCATTTTTCACCCACTTCCTGTTGATATAGAGCTTTGAAATTTTGAATATATATATATATATATATATATATATATATATATATATATATATATATATATATGTATTCCTGGGGGCAATACATGAATTGGACACTGATTTTTTAAAATTCGATCCCTAAGGGAGGGGGCCACGTCGGTCCAAAACTTGTATTTTCCACATAAGAATAACGTTGCGATTGTTTAATATTAATTGAAAAAAAATAGCTCCATTGTTGCAACATTCATCCATTTTAATCACATTGTTGCTCGCTTCATCAGCATTTATATGAAATATATATGAATGACTATGTATTTATGAATACATATGAATACAATGAGTATTGGTTGAAAAGTACTAATTACAGAGTTACCACAATAGCGCCAAATTTTGGACAACTTGGCAAAATACTGCCAAATTTGGCGATAAAAATAAGTTGCCATATATGAAGCCAACAAAAAAAAAAAAAGGATGGAGAAGAATTATGTGCTATGTTTGATTATTCAAAAATTTTGAATGTTATTTGGTTGTTATGAAACACAAGATAGATTTAAAATAATAATAATTGTAGGTGTGTTATATAAGTTTACATGGAATTTTTACATTACTGAAAATTAATGTATTAAAATAATTTCATGCTGGGTTATAATAATAAAAATTAATTGCTGACCTATTTTCGAAACACGTGCATTCTGGTGATCAGGTAATAATGTATAACAGTTTTCAGGTTTTTTTCTTAAATATATTTTTTATCAACTAAATTTTATCTTGCTGGGACGGCTCGACGGTACGACGGTAAGTTGGTAAGACGGTAAGTTATCCTTACTTTGCTTTAATTGATTCGATTGAATTTTAATTAGATTACTTCCATTGATTAATTGATTACTTCTTTTATTAATTAAATATTTGAATAGTATTATAAAACTACAATGGAAGTTGCGTGGCATCGTGAGTAAATAGTGGTAGTTACCCAGAATCGTACGCCGACCATCACCTCCCGCCTCCTCTGTATTGGTAAATAATTAAACATTAAATTAGAACTAAACAGTTTATTAGAACTTTCACAAATAGGTTACAATACAATTAAAGATTATACTCATAATTTGAATATAAGCTGAACTAGACTTGATTCTAAATAAACAAATAAATACACTTAATCTAAACACATTAGTTAGGATGCCTACGAAGCCCTATACAAGCTTACGTTAAAATCTACATTAAATTTTTGAATGAGAACAATTCGGAATACTTAGTAAATAAATCATTCGCCACTTAAAATCAGCAGCTGCCATCCTTTTATCTTCTTAGCCCAACCTAAAATTCCATGTTATTCACGAGCATCCCCATGCTCTATTTCTATTCTTCTAATATAACCTACCTGGCTCTTAACCGAAACTCATCTTGAGAAAGAATATTCTAAGCTTACAATTATCTCACGCCTTGCCGATAGTTATCCGGCAATATTAGAAAAGGCTAAATAAAAGAAAAAAAACAAGAAAAAAAAAAGAAAAAATCCTTAACTCCCTATTCTGAAATAACTAGGCATCCCAACAACATAAATATAACATAAAACTAGGAAAAATGCACAATAAACACTAAATACAATACAAACATGATAAAACTACTAGCCATAAGACATAGGATATACCAACGCAATAAAATACCAGACAGCATAAAGTTATGTAAAATTGAAATACTAAAAGAGAAATTTTTTTTTTTTTTCTTCTCTTTTTTTTATATGTCTTGTGACTAGCTAACAATAACTTTTAACGTGATTTGCAACAACAAGTAATGACAGTCGCGAGTGTTGTAATTATAATACAAATAATGAATAATGCAGCGCCTACCAATTTTAAAAAGAAAAATGTGCTGCCCAAATTTGGAATTTGCAGCCAATCCCATACTTGGGTTGTTGTAGTAGCACTAATTGAAGCTGTGTAATTTGTGTCTAGTTTTAATAATTCTACCGACGGTTCGTCTAAGCAATATTTAAAGGTGCGACATTGTGAGATAGTATTTGATTTAAGGCATAATTTGTCCGTATCACACTTCTTTTCCGCCTGAAATTTTACAACATGTTGTGAGTCTTCTAATTGAAGAAATATGGCCTTAGTATGTATTAATATATGCTGTAGTTGTACGGTGACCATTCCAACTTGACATGATGAATGCGCGGTGAAAGTTAAACGAGCCAAAATCTTACAATTATAACAGCCACTAATTATCAGATTAGCTTCGCTTAATTGCGGGCAAATAGTAGTAGTTTGCACTGCTATTTTAAAATTAGAAAAATGCAGCTGAACTCGTACTGCTGATGATAAAAGCTGTGTAGACTGGAGTTTCTCATTGTTGATTCTAAAGAAATGTATGTGTCTTTGGAGTGGTAACGCTGTTTCCTGTGTAGCTCTCAGGCGTTCTATATTGTCAGGCGCCGTAATACATCGTAATCTGTCTTCGAAAAAATCGCACTTTGTGAGGTCAGGTGAGAATATAAAATTCTTTGTAAAGGAAGTGTTCGCTTGGATAGCGCCAACCATATGTGCTTGTGGAGAATTTCGTTCTGAGGCTGGGGCTAAGTAAGCCTCCTCGGGGTTACCCACTCTTTGAATCAATTTATCAGTGAAATGTAAAACAGGCTGATTGTATGCGCCTAACACTGTAATTCTTATACCAGAGTCCGTGATAGCGGTATCAGAAGTAATAAGTCTCGAAATTGTGTTATTTTCTACGTGAGTGATTAGAATTTTATATTTACAAGAGTGTCCTACAATATTCGATACTTCGAAACACTGCAACAAATTTGGCTCGTACCAGACTCTATAAAAATTGCAACTTGGCCGCGTTAAAATAAAGCATCCTGAACCATTTTCTCCAGCTAGACAATCGGAAAAACCCGGAAATTCACGGCTCTCTGCAGTTTCAGCTTCGAATTTCAGACCATTTTCATTGATTGTTTTCGAAACACAATGCTGGCCTTGCCCACAAAATTTATTATAGATGCATGAGATCTGGCTAATTTGCTTAGCCCTCACAGGAAACGTAAAGTAAAGACGTTCTTTATTAAATGTACAAAGCACTTCCTCTAGTTTTATTTTTAAAGAGAAGAGATGGTTTTCATTCGCGTCAGAAAACCACAAACAGTTTTCCGCTAACAATGACGGTAGAGAAATCTCTGCGGTCGTGAAGATTTTACAGTTACGGGAACCGTCATTCATTGTCGTACATGACTTGAGGTCAGACTGTATGATTGTGTTCATGTTGCAGTCTGCCGTAGTGGGGGAGAAAAGACAAATACATGCTAGTATCACCACCGGCAGAACGGGAATGTTACCTCTCCGGTACTCATTTTGTTCCAGTTTTACATAGCAGGAACGTAAAATGTCCCGTATTGAGTGTCCGATAAAAGCACCTAATAACAATGAACACCGAGCGATGAATTTAAAGACACGAAGGACTGCATATAAACACATAAGTACAGAGAAAAATAAAAATTGCATACTTTTAAAAATCATTTTAACACACAAAAGTAATAAAATAAATGACACTGAAATTATAAAATAAAGAGAATAGCGAAATATGGCAGGATAACATTGAAAATGTGATAAGATTTCCTTACATAGGAAACAGTGTCTGATTTGGCACAACGATTTTCCATTGACATGTACCGTACCAAATACAACTTTTCCACTTTTGTGGAGGTAAGTGTAATTAATTTTGGATTGGTAATCGTTGAGTCCGGCATCACGGCGATTAGGTCCACTCGTTTAAATGTAGAAAAACAAAAGCATGTGCTATTAGGAAAACATGTATTATGTCCGCAAAAATGAGAATCACCATTACAGTTAGTTGAAGTACACGCACATTGTTGCATGATGTTCGTTAAACACTCATATGTAGTAGATGCACTGTCGTTTCGAATGGGGTCTGCACGTACCAGAAAATGAGAAGGATGAAAGAGTTCATTTCCCGACAAAACAAATGTTCGTTTAATGACAATACATGTCTTGCAGGAGTGAAAATAACAAGAGTCCTGAGGCAACTCTAAAGTTCTCCAAAGGCTTTTGGATATATGGGAGCAATTTCTCATATTTGTGCATATTTCACCGTGAAGATGCCTTTGGCGTGAACACACCTCCTTGGCGAAGTGAAGTAGCAAAACTGCAAGGAAATGATTTAGTTTACACAGTATTCCGAAAAATTTAAAAGTTAATTTATATTAATAAAGACAAATGTGCTAATAACATATTAAAGTTTCGAATCTCACAAAATAATAACATTAATAATATAAATGTGAATTCGTTTTCATTCTTTTAATTTTTATTTTTTTTATTTTTTTTTTTTTTTAATTTATTTATTTGTGTAATATTAATTTTCTTTCTTTCTTTCTCTCTCTTTTTTTTTTTCCATTTAATATGAGAAACTCAACAGTGACGTGTTCTTTTCCGTAAGAAGCAACTAATAAAACAGCAGAAATACTACTGATAATCCACTAAGTTGTCGATAAATGTTATAATGTGGAACCAAAAAAAAATGCATATAAAAATTTTCTATTAATGAAATTGAAAAAGCAAATTTTGAAAAGAATTATACATAAAAAAAAAAACAAAAAACAAAGGAGAGGAAATAAAATGTACATGGGTAAATATCGCTCTAAATTGTTATTTCCACAACCCTGGCCAGAATGTAGCGAAAAACCCAAATTTGAGATCAATTTAGCCCACATTTTTAAATTAACAACTGACAAAATTACTTATATTATGCAGAAAATGTATAATTATAAAATCTACTTAGAGAGAAAGCGTAAAAAATAATGTAGCAAATTTATAGATAATGCTAAAGTTGAAAGTCAGTGCTGAAATGTAAAAGAGAGGAGAGAAAAAGTTATGAATTTTTAAAACCCTATCAAAAACTTAACTATCGATAAATTTAATATTAGAGATTTCAACAAATATAAATGGTAATAAAGAAAATTAATTCTAAAACTTGTAAACGAACTATAAAGGTAAATAACATGTATTTTAGCGCCAATGGAATATTTACATACATAAGCTAAAATAGTAATTTCAACAAAATATGTCTAAAAAATATAATTCAAACACTTGTCAAAACTTTTACACGAACTATAAAGGTAAATAATATGTATTTTAGCGCAAATGGAATATTTATATACATAAGCTAAAATAGTAATTTCATAATACAAACTAAATACACTAGACATTTGTTTACGGTACTATAAAATATTAATCCTCATACTACTAGTTATCAGTTCAACTAAATGTCACTACAAATCCTATAAATTATCATTAGCTACAAAAAAAATTAATTAAATATGCACAATAATAAAGTATAAATGATAAAACATCACATCACATCAATATCTTTTATACTATGACTAAACAAGTGGATCTTCCATCCCAAATAATAAAATATATATTTTTTTTTTTTTTTTTTTCCTTTTTTTTTTTTCTTTAAATCCTATTCTGTAACCTTGTACGCCCAGTCCAAAAAACGATCAGCTAAATAACGTGGTTCAATAGGCCGCAAGTCATAAATGTGACTCTGCCCCCCATTTATGTGTGTGGGTGGGGTGTATACAATAGTGTCCTGAGAACTATCACTTTCAGGTGCGTTCGTTTGCGACGCAATAATTTCTGAATCTTGACATGATGGGGTGGCAGGAGGACTTATGTCTGGAGGGGTAATAGCCGTGTGAGACATTTCAGTGTTGCTGAATGAATTGTCAACTGTAGGGGGAACGGTGATAATAACAGGAGAGTTTTGGCTGCTACCGTTACCCTGAAAACTTGAAGGCCATAATAAGTCTAAATTTTCATTGTCATCGAAAACCGCGTGTGGTCTCGCAGGTGAGATACACTGCCTGTGGGTGTTTCCCGGGGAGTCTGTAGCCTTAATAGGGGGGTGAAGATTTAAGTGTCTTCTCCGGTCGGGACAAGGAATAAGTCTTTCGGCGTGCACTTTAACGCCTTTTGTGTGTAATTTGAATGGGTCAAAAATAGTATAGTTAACCGCATTATGTCGCTGTTTAATTTCGTATGGACCAACATTAAAACGCTTTTTTGTAGTTAGTTTATATCTGTCACAATCTCTAGTATGAAGAAAAACACGTTGACCTGGAACAAAATCCCTATTCTTAGCGAAAGTATGTTGATAATCGCGTGATTTTTCAGCTGCACGTGCTATACTCTCTTTTATTTTTCGGTTAACATACTGCAATTGCAAAGCTCTTTTTTTCACATAATCTTGATGAGAAACATGTTCCACTGATGTCGGCTCATTTATAATATCCGTAGGCATTTTTGGTTCAAACCCGAACTGGACAAAAGAGGGCTTTTCATTTATAGAAGTGTGATGCGTGTTGTTGTAAATTAGAGCGTAATATGAGGTAAATTCGTCCCAATTTAACGTTTCTTCTGCAAAAATGGCAAGCGATTTCTTTATATTTTTGTTAATTACTTCAGCGGAACCATTTGACCTTGGTAATTGCGGGGTCGTTGCTAATTTCGTTACGCCGAATCGCTTACATAATTTTTGAAGAACTTCTGCCGTAAAACAACTAGCTCGGTCCGTTAAATATTTATCTGGGACGCCAAAAGTACCAATGTAATCTATTAGACATTCAGCCACATAAAATGCTGTAGTATTAGGCAACGGGTAAAGTTTAATATATTTGGAGAAATGATCTACAAAAGTAAGAATATATCTGTTATTCCTTGATGTTTTATTAAACGGGCCTATAAAATCACCGGATATGAATTGATTTACTTTTGATGGAAGGTAATGGGCCTGTATGGGGACTGGGGCAATCTTATGTGGTGACTTAAACGAAATACAGGTCTGACATGATTCGACGAAATTCTTGGTGTCAGAATAAAGATTATTCCAATAATATTTTTGACGAGCAGTATTGTAAGTTTTCATTACACCATAATGAGTTAAGTGTGAAATGTTAAGTATATGGGCTTGATATTTTTTTGGAACAACTATTTGCTCGACCATCTTAGATTTTCGTACGCTAGGAATAGATGCTGTATGCAATAATAATCCGTTTCGTAAAAGATAATTGGGAAATTTTTGTGAGATTTGCCTAGGGCTGTTCTCTAATTCAGTAATAATTTGTAGTAGTTTGTCGTCGTTGCGTTGTTCGGTCTTAATATCATTAATAGTAGGGACATCGATTTGAATAGCGTTTAATTTTAACTGATTTAAGTGCGACGTTTGATCATGAGCCGCTGTTTTAGCATACAATAATATATAAGCTTCATCATTAACGACAGTTTGCGGTGTTACCAACCTAACTTCAGAATCGTCCATTAACATCCAATTATTTTGTGCATCTCTAATATAACAATAGTAATGTCCATTATCACTAAAGGGACCTTTATGTACGATTACCGCTTTCAAATTATAATATAATACTTCATTAACCATTGAATTAACGACATATGAACTTAAGTCTAAGTCTAAAGGATATGAGATGATTTTAGAATTTTTGTTTTCGTGAGAATTTGAATATTCAAATCTTTTTATTTGAAAGGCGATTACTTCAGGAATTTTTGAAATAGAGATTTTCTTTAAAGCTTTAACATAATTTTTACAATTATAACATTTATAGTTTTCAGAAAGTTGCTCAAATGTCGTGAACTGTTGTAAAGCGTCTTCTAACGTATTTGTAGCTTGTGTTAATGATAAAGATAAGTCTGTAAAGGAATCGAATGCAAAACTTCGCTTATTACAGTTTAAACATTGGATTTGGCTTTGAAGTATCCCTTGGAAAATTGAATGAATCGAGGGAGATATATCATTAGCGGGGATAGAATTACAGTAAATTTTGTGAAATGGAGTAGCTAGCTCAATTTTGTGTAGTACTTGACATAAAAATTCGTGAGCATCTGCTTGCTTAAATTTTTGAAAATCTGTGCCTATTTGTTCTAAGTGATTATAAACATCTGTTGGTCGCATAGTTTTTCCTGTGGTCGTACTTAAAGAAAGGAAATGTTTCTTTAACAAACATATCATGCAAAAATTCGGATTAGTACAGTGTGACATGTCACATGAGAGATATTGTTTTAATGCTTGTAATGAAATAAGTGTCTGTAAAACAACATTCATATAACACGAATTTCCTAAATTCATAAGACCTACGCCTAAACTGGGATTATGAAAGTCTAAAGAATTATCTGGTTCGAATTTATGTAATACATTGACTCTTTGAGGTGCAAGGTTTCTCTTATCTTTTTTTTCGGAATTTGGAAAGAAATCTCTTGACAAAATGTCTGCGACCACATTTTCCGAAGAGGAAATATGCCTAAATTCATAGTTATACTCAGCTAAAATAGTAAACCATCGCGTAAGTCGATTTCCTGGCGATTCAAGTTTCGACATTTGAGTAATCGCTTTATTATCGCAGTTAATGAAAAAATGTCGTCCGTAAAGGTAATGTTTAAACGTAGATAAGCCACATATAACCGCCATTAACTCCTTTTCTTGAATCGTGTATTTCTTTTGAGTATTGTTAAGCTTTTTCGAATAGAATGCGATAGGTAATATAACACCATTTACGTCTTCTTGACCGAGCATTCCGCCGATAGAAAAATCACTTGCGTCCGCCGAAAGAATGAAATCTCTTTGAAAATCGGGGTGTATAAGTATGGGTGGGTTGGAGAGATGCTCTTTAAGTTTCTCAAAAGAAATCTGAGCGTCCGTTGTCCATCGAAATCTCGTATTCTTACGAGTGAGGTCGGTAAGGGGGGCTGACAGTTTAGAAAAGTCTTTAATAAATTTTCTGTAGTATGATACTAGTCCCACAAACCTACGGATCTTTTTAACAGTATTAGGGATCGGGAAATCTCGGATTTTTACAATATTTTCATCAATGGGTCGAATTCCTTCTGAATTTAATTTGTGACCTAGAAAATTAATTTCTGGCAGAAAAAATGAACATTTTTCTGGGTTTACAGTGATGCCAAACTGGCGAAATCTTTCTAATAATTGTCGTAATTTTGAAAGCATCTCTTCAATGCTTTGCGATCCGAACGCAAAATCGTCAATATAATTTGATATTCGTAACTCTGAAAGGGGCGCTAATATTTGATCAGCTAATTTCGCAAACTCCTCAGGACTATTAATTAAGCCCTGAGCCAATACCTTATATTGAAAATTGCCATTTTCTGAACTAAATGTAGTAATTTCTCTGTCACCTGGTCTCAAAGGAATTTGCCAAAAGCTATTACTTAGATCTAATGTTGTGAAAAATTTATTTCCTCTTAATCTTTCCAATAAATGTTGAATTATCGGTAGTCGATGTCTCGGATACTTAATGTGCGCATTTACTTTCCGATAATCAACTACCATACGCCACTTTTGTTTTGTTGGGTCGTTCGTAGGGTTTTTCTTTTTAATGAGAATTAGCGGCGAGCTAATATGCGAATCTGAACGCTCTATAATGTCAGCGTCTAATAATTCTTGAATCTGACGATCAACTTCGTGTCGTAAAGCTTCCGGTACCCGATACGGTCGGCTAGACGGTAATTTCTCAACGTCTACTTTTATTTTCGGTAGTATCGCCTCTGTTCTGCCTATCGTATACACTCTTTTACTAAACACGTCTGCGAATTCAAATAAAACATCTAGCAATTTATTTCTTGTTACAGTGTCTAAATGCTCAAGTTTAAAGTCAGAGGGCTGTAATTCTGATCGTCTTAATTGCTTTAACTTCTCAGTGTTTCTATTATCAAAACTACTGCTAACTGTGCCAAATTTAGTGTTTTTATTTATATGGATAGTTTCGTCTGAACAATTAGAAACATGTAGTCTTATAAATCGTTCATTTTCTATCGTGCATACATTATTCATAACTTTAATATGTTGGTTTTTCAATTTGGAAAAAAATTTCACTGCAGTACCCGTGTGTATAGTTTTATCTAAAGAAAGGTTTATGTCTTTACGTTCTCGAGGCGCCAAAATAACATTCTTTGGTAAATATGCATAATTTGTTTCGATCGCTCCAACGCTATCGTGCAAAGCATCCTTTATAGAGATAACGACGTGTTTTGATTTCAGTTTATTTGTATCAAAACAAACACTAAATTTTCCCAACTTTAAAAAATCATATCCTACAATTGCACTATAATAATTCGATAATTCATTTTTCACTATATAAAACTTCTGCTGAAATTGTCTGGTACCAATTTGAATAGGTAAAATCGCCGCAGTGGTAATGTTCATATCTTCCCCTGTAACTGATACAATTCTTGCATCGATTTTTAACTGCTTGACTCTGTCATCTACCTTAATCAGATTAAATATTCTTTCTGTTAGAAGTGACGCACTGGAACCGCTGTCTACCAGGCATTTTATGAAATTACCCGCAATTCTCAATTCAATAACTGGTAAAGAATTTTTCCTTTTAACGCACCCGAAATCGCGTAAGACATTTTGCGTGTTTATTCTTTCAAGGTAAGAATCAGTCGTATGCCCTTTTTCTCCTGCGGCTAGTAGGGAACTAACATGCGGGCTTTGACGGTCAGTTCCCTTTAAGCGTTTTCCGGAACCGTGTAATTATTTCTGAAACCGCGAGAAGTTTGACCGCGTCTGCTATTGTTAAATCGCTGCGAACGAACAGGTCTTTGAAACCGCCTATCATTGTAAGTTCTCCCTCGGAAATTTCTGCTCTCAGGATTCGAAAAGCACTCGGAGGTGTAATGAGAAAATCGATTACACATATTACAGGTGGGCCGGTTACTGCGTACAAAAGATCTATTCTGCGATGTACGAAAGTCCCTTCCACGTCTATAATTACTTTGAAAATCGGGAGAATTATTAGGACGTCTAGATGTTTGTTCGATTTTCAAATGCTCAACTTCCTTAGCAAGATTATTTATTAACTGGGTCGTATTTGACGCATGGGCCTCTAGCATGGACTTAATCTCACTGTTGTTAGTAACAGCTGACGTATTGTTAGCAAACTGAGTCGCCAATATCTCATCATTCGAAAAGTCATTCGCCTGAAGGGATTGAACAAAATTTAAAGCCTCTTCAAATGATCTCGGGTCTTTTAAAATGACCGAATTTTTATAACGTGCTGACAAACCGTCTATAAATTTTGCCAACTTCGTCTCCTCAAATATAGCTTTAATTGCGGCGTTTGATAAGTCAGGTGAATTAAAAAACCGTTGAGTTGCCACAGAAACGCGTGCAGCGTACATTTTAACAGACTCATTTGGGGCCATAACACAGTTCGAAAATTGCTTTTGCCTGACTCCGAGACTGTATTGGGTATCAAAATAAGAGAGAAATTTCTTCTTAAATTCCGTGTAATCTTTCTCTTGATTCAAATCAGGGGAATTAATTACACTTGAAAGGGCTTCTCCTCGAATACGAGAACGCAAAATTAATAATTTTTCTTGGTCTGTACATCTAGCTAAACCTGTTACTGTTTCAACATTCTCAATAAAATAACTGGGTGAAATGGCAGAAATACTATCATATTGCGGTAAAACGGATTGAAATCCGGTTAGTTTTCTAATGAACGCCTCCGATTCATGATTATTATTTGGTGGAGGATCTTGGGCGGTATCTGAAGGGGGGTCTGAAGGGGGGTCTGAAGGGGGCATGTTTATTTAAAATACGGGAGAAAATATACCAATTTCCGTTCAAATAATTTAAACCGAAAACTAACCTCTCCTTATCTAACAAAATTTTAACCAGTAATAATAATATTAAAACCAATATAATATACAGTAATACTCAAAAGTTCATAAATCATAAAATACACTAGAATATGATAAAACCTATACTAATTCCATAATAAATAATGAGAATAGAAAATTTCGTATAAAAACATTTAAATGACCATCGTACTTTAAATCATAATGTCTCAAATTAAAGATCTCTAGATAATATAAGTAACACAATATTTTAAAATACATTTACATTCACCCAAGAATAATGTCATTTGTGGAGAAAGAGAAAGGAAAAGGAAGAAAAAAAAAAAAAAATTCTTGACCCCTAGCATTCCACAATACAAAACTGTACGGAAAGAGTAACAAACACTGTATCATTAAACATATCTGTAACAAAGAAAGAGAAAAGTAACGAAAAGTTTATAATCCTTATTTTAATAAAATTTCTTTCATGTTTTTTTTTTTTTTTTTCTTTAAAAACAAATTGAATAATTTTGACGGTAAATTAAATAATTTACCACTACAGAGGTATACATTAAATTTTTAACAATAGTATAAAACTATAGGTCACGGTAACCATTGCTGGGACGGCTCCTCGGTACGACGGTAAGTTGGTAAGACGGTAAGTTATCCTTACTTTGCTTTAATTGATTCGATTGAATTTTAATTAGATTACTTCCATTGATTAATTGATTACTTCTTTTATTAATTAAATATTTGAATAGTATTATAAAACTACAATGGAAGTTGCGTGGCATCGTGAGTAAATAGTGGTAGTTACCCAGAATCGTACGCCGACCATCACCTCCCGCCTCCTCTGTATTGGTAAATAATTAAACATTAAATTAGAACTAAACAGTTTATTAGAACTTTCACAAATAGGTTACAATACAATTAAAGATTATACTCATAATTTGAATATAAGCTGAACTAGACTTGATTCTAAATAAACAAATAAATACACTTAATCTAAACACATTAGTTAGGATGCCTACGAAGCCCTATACAAGCTTACGTTAAAATCTACATTAAATTTTTGAATGAGAACAATTCGGAATACTTAGTAAATAAATCATACCTGCGGTCAACTGGAACAGTACGCTGATCATCCTAAAATCGGTCCTTTCAAACAGTTCAGCCGGCACTATCACTCACAATTCGACTAATTTTCAATCGGCTATTCTATCCTCTCCAACACTTCAAAAACCCATCACTTTTCTCTCATCATCACCAACCTTCTTATCTCGTCAACTCCTTGCCTCCGTATTCCCTCTCCTCTTTCTGCTCCCCTATCTTATTTCTCTGTCTCCTCCCCCAAAATATTCTCCCCGTTTTTTCTATCCCAATCCTGGCCACCTTCTCATTTTCTTATCATCCCTTTCCATTCACTCAAATGGCTAGAAACTTCTCATTGTCTGAAAACCTGCCTCCAAACAAAATTATTGGATATCTCTTCATTTAATAAATCCCACCTACTACGGGGTCATCTCACCCTTTTCCCGCCGAAAATTCTCACGTTTTTTTACTCTTAGGTGGTCTGGGGGGGGCGTTCTTGCACTCATAATTTTATCTAACGCTGTCAAGTATGACATTTACTATTCCCGACTTTCTTTTATTAAACTTACTTCTATCTATACAATTGTAACCTCTCTTCTTGACGTAACTAACTTTACACCTGGGTTCCCCATTATCGTTCACACGTGCACTCGCCACTTAAAATCAGCAGCTGCCATCCTTTTATCTTCTTAGCCCAACCTAAAATTCCATGTTATTCACGAGCATCCCCATGCTCTATTTCTATTCTTCTAATATAACCTACCTGGCTCTTAACCGAAACTCATCTTGAGAAAGAATATTCTAAGCTTACAATTATCTCACGCCTTGCCGATAGTTATCCGGCAATCTAAAAAAAAAAAAAAAAAAAAAAAAAAAAAAACACTAAAATGATGCCTGTATCCTGCGTATAGAATTGCGACCTGTCCGGTTTTGGGGCCGACAGTCCAGTTTTAGTGTCCCAACTATTCCCCAGCATTGCATTATAACCAAAGCCGGATTTAGTAACTCTTTTCTAGAGCTCCAAATAATGATAGCTTCTAAAGAAACTACTAAGTTTCAATAAATTATTTTGCATATTTTCTGCCTGTAAATATTTACCTCTCCTAGCGGCCATTCGAACTCGTCCCGTCTAATGCCGGCTCTGATTATAAAATTTTGGTCACAGACACTGAAGAGTGTAAGTTAGAATTTCATGAAGGTGAATGGCAAATAAATAGTATTTGTAGTTATTTCTTTTGAAAAATTACTTGTAAATAAAGGTGTTAATAACATTAAACCTAGCAGCAACATTAACTTTATTAATAAAAGTGATAATAAATAAATACAGATTCTAAAGTGACTAATAAAGACTGATAAATATCACTAAGTATTCTACAATAATAAGTAATGATAGACTTTTCCCTTTGCTTCAATGACATTTATTCATTTTTCCCTTCTCCCCGTCCACAATTATTTTTATCTTAGCCTAGTATTAGAGCAAAATCAGTTTTTATCTACCGGACATGTCCGGTAGTGAGAACTTTCAAGTTGGCATCTCTATTCCTGAATACCTTTCCCAGTGATTCAAATCACAGTGTTTATCGATGCTTAGATATAGCCTAGCCATTAAAAAAAAATCTCTCGAGAATGTGACCAGTTGGCTTGGAAAAAACTGGCTGAATTCCTAACGAAGTGGTCAGCGGAGTAACTGGTGTAAGCACGGAGACCGATCTGATCAAACCGAATTCATTTCCGTTCGACAGTTCGACCCATGAGGGAATCTCCCGTCGGCAAACATTTCTTATTTCTTCCGCTTGTTTCTTACTGGTAGGACGGGTTGTTTCGAACAGAAGAGATCGGAAAAAAAGTCAGAAATTAAAAACGAAACCAAGAAAAGAAACCGACAATGAACGATCATCTCATTAAGTACCCGAAATGCTCTGGATAGGTCAGTGAACTTTAATTGCACTGGTCGAGGGCGGGAAAATGTAGGAGTGCTGGACAGCATTGAAAAGGCCATCAGACTTCATTTACTTTTCGACAGTGACACACATATAAGCTGATTAATGATGGCAACAAGGATGATTCCGGATGATTTGTGTAACGGTTAAAGTCGCAACTCGATGCGTTATAGTTGGGATAAGTTAACTTTTATATGTTGCGAAGCGAAACTAATCTATATTTCGATGCAAATAATCCCTGGCAGTTCGTATGCGGAGGTAATCAGAGCTTGATTATCACAGGGGCACACGGGGCACGTGCCCCAGGCCTTCATTTTCAGAGGACCCGAAAATGCATTTGTACATTCTGTGAAAATACAAATTAATACAAAATTCCTTAGAAAAAATAAATTTCTCATAGTCATGTAAACTAAACTCTCTCATTGTGCGACAATGAATTGTGTATTATGTAAACTTCGAAATTCAGAGAACTGATATTACATCAAATATGTTTCATTCAATCCCTTTGGTTTAAAGATTTGTTCACTCTTAATAGCATATAGTGCAGAAGCTTTTACCTTAATATAATTTTTAATGCATTTTCATATGTGTCTACAATATATTAGCTGTTATTTAAATTTTAAAATGCTCGTAAAGCTGTATGTCCTGTGTGCCCGCTTCCCACATAGAGATGATCAGTCCTTGGAAGCAGGGACCGATTTACAAATTTTGGTGCCTTGGGCACAGATGCTTATGGGGCCCCCTTGCACCGATGTTTACAGCTGCTTTGAGTAAAAAGATATATTATTGAAAGGGGTACTTTTTAAGATAACCACTATTGATTTTAATAATTTCTTTAAAAAATATTATTAAAAAAATCGATAATCATTAATTTATTTTTAAATAATTATTTCATAGTTATGAAATTTTAATTGAACAGATGTTTTATAATAAATTGTATAGTACTGATTACCTTACTTTATGCAAGTTCATATATCTGAAATGATAAAGTATGCGCAACTAATAATACTTTTCCCACAGTACCAAGATATAATTATTTAAAATATTAGCATATATCCTATTATTAAAATAACTTTTTTTTTTTTTTCAAATACAAGCATTCACTGAAAATAAAAATTAAGTTTATACAAGTACTAGCAGAACCGCCTGGCTTTGCACATGTTAACCATAAGGCCTTACAGGTAAAATAAATAAAAATGCAATAATATGGAGAAACCAATAACGGAGTTCTGTACATTCCCACACATAAATCGTTAAAAGACGATCAGGAAAATTTGAAGTTACATTGACACAGTCATAGAACAAAATTTTAGCTTTATAAATGAGAATGCATTTTCTTTGGTGCATGTAACAGAAACAAAAAAAAAAAAAAAAAACTATTTCCCTGACAATACGAAAAAAAAAAAAAAAAAAAAAAAATCAACCAAATGGCATAGCATTTAGCGAAACTCTATTTCGTACAGCATCTATATATATTATGAAATTAAAAAATATATATATATATCCTTGGAAAAATGTCTTGCGCTAAATATCTAGTAAAAATTAGGCAATAGTTGTCTCATTCGTCTAATTTTCCATAATCGGGTTCATAGCTGATGTTGGCAACAAAATTGCTAAAATAAATATAATGTCGATGAATGTAAGCTGCAGCTGATATATGGCGAAATGACCCAAAACTTCCGACCCCCACTTAACCTCCTCGGTGGTTGAATTTCTAAATTCGTTGAATTTCGTGTTTAACTATTTTTTTAGTAGATTTATGATGCTGAATTTCATGCTCCTACTTCGTGATCTTGTTTTTAATCATTTCAGCTCTGCGTTGATGAGTCAGTCAGTCAGTGAGTGAAGTATCCCCAGAAAAAATTATTTTTAAATGAAAAAAAATGATAGATATATTTCATATTAATTTTGTTTTTTAATAGTTACAGCTTCATCAGATTTTGGCCAATAATTAAAAAATCTTCCGTAGCATTTGGGGGTCCTGGGCCCGTCCCCCAAATACCCTACCGTAAATCAGACACTGCCTGGAGGTAATAATGAATAAGAAAGAGTTAATATAAACGAAAATTGTAAGAAATTAGAATGAAATTAATATTCAGAATCTATCTGAATCATTTCATTGCGCTATATACTAAATTATCAAACTTTCGTGGAAGTGTAGGTTCGTAAATTATTTTTGTCAATAAACAAAGAGTTCTTAACAAAAAGAAAGTATGTAAAAAGTGTGCGTCATTCAAAAATCATGAAAATGAACTGATAACTCAATATTCTCGTTCTCAACGGGGCTCACAATCATTGTCCCCTCCCCCCCCCCCCCCCCCCCACACACACACACACCTCTCGGAGACAAGTGATTTTATTTATTTATTTATGTATTTATTTTGGACAAGTAAGGCTTTTATTGAAAATTTTTCATTTCATGCCATCATTTAACTTGAGATTTTGATAAAGAGATGAATACCATCTACAAATGTTAAGGGTCTTCTCTCCTCACGCGAAAAGACCAACTCGCTAATGTTAATCCTATGGGACATTATTTTTCTAATATCTCGTTTGCATTTCGATATTTTTAAACAATTTTTTTTGCAGTAAATAGCTGAGATCAATCTCTATTTCCGCCGTTGATTACTTTTTCAATTTTCTTTGCGTTTTTTTTTTTTTTTTTTTTTTTTTAATTTTTGGAACCGGTTCCGAAAGTGGGTAGAACCACCTATTAGAGGTATAAAGTTTTTCAAAAATTATTTTGATGCGTATAAATTTTGCGATAACTTTCCAGTTAACACAGGATATAATTTTTTTCATAATTATTATTATAGTTTTTTAAAATGGAAGCCATTAAATCTTCTATAAAATTATCACGATAGTTTAAAATATTGAAAAGACTATCTTGCCCCATTTTTTTGCAAGTTTCTAAAAATGACACTTCATAGAAGAAAAGAATATATTTTTATTTAAAGTAATTAAAATAAAATTGTGAAACTAGTTATTTTCAAATGAAAAATGTATATGCATGTTATATTTTTACACGGATAACTAACTTATTGTTTTATCCGAGAAACTTTATTTTTATGCACATGATTCTTATATTTTGTCATTCATTTAAAGGGACATTTGTATGCATTCTTTAAATTCAAGTAATGCGTATTTTTCCCACACTCCTTCGCACATTCCTTCCTGTTATGTATCGCATCTTTCTCACGATAAACATATTTTTTCCTGCGCCTTTCCATCTTAAGGTCGTCCTTGTGGTGTTCATTACCATGATGACTTGTTGAGAGTGCCTGTCATCTAATTAGTCTCTATTATTGCACTCGGAAATACTAAGTTTGTTCCCCTACTGTTCAAGTGTTGACGTATGAAACTCATTGAAATCTGTTTGTGTCTTGAATTTAGAAAACTATCTTAAAACCTATTCTGATATTTTGTATATATTTTTGCGCTTTTAGTGAAGTAGTTTTAGAAAAATGCTTAGGTATTATTACATTAAAATCACATTAAAAATGTGTTGTGATAAAAGCCATACAACTTGGTACACGTGTATTCAAAATATAGATGACGTAGAAAATGTCATAACCTGAAAATAGCTAATAAAATATTTGTGAACCAGCTGATCCGCCCGGCTTTCCTCAGGTCCGCGATAATAACCTTAAACATTCCTAAAATCAGTGTTAAATGATTTTATATATTTAAACGAAAATATTTTCAAACGATTATAATGCTGGAGACCTCTTTGACTTCGGCAGCGTATACCCTCGATTTTGTACGATTTTATATTTTTAAATGAAAATCTATTCAAACGAACCCAGAGTTGGGGGGGTCCAAACTGCCTTCGGCAGCATAGAATGGACAATTATCAAAAAATGAAAAACCTGAGCTTCAGGTGCATTAGGACCTGCCTTGGACTATCTTCATCCAAATTTTCAGGCCTCTACGTGCGGTAGATTTTCCTAGCAATCGCGCACACAAACATCTTTCTTTTATTAGTATAGATAAAAAATTTCTCTCATATGTTAATATTAAAGTATTCTATGTAACGTGCATATAATGCGTAACGAATGTATTCTATACTGCCAATTTTTTAAATTCAAAATATCCCCTCTTTGTCCGACTAATAATCTTTGCTTTATTTAATCACGGAATGTTTGTCATTAAATAAAACGAAGATTACTATTCTGGAGTATTCCACTATAGTGGTAGGTATTTTGAATAAAAAAATTCTCCAACTTGGCAACAATGGTTTCATATATTTACATTCTAGATGTATAATCTCTTTGAAAAAAATCTTCTGCAACAACTTTTTGATACAATTCCTCTGCCAATCCCTAGAAAAAAAATAGCGATGTTCGCATAGAAATGGTGGATTAAAAAAAAAATTACATCGCTATTTAGGAAATATAAAATAAGAACTAGCAAAAAATGCTGACAAAATGTGGGATGAACAGCTGCGTATCACACTTTTATGTAATTGCCAGATCAATTGGGGAATTTATCAAAGCCTAAGACAAATTTGCCAACCGTAATTTGGTAGAAATCATGTCCCAAGTTGCATTGCGCAGGTGCATAAGTGCCTCAGTTCAATGTTAGCTCAGACGCATCTGTATGCAAAATTATTAATGAATTTTTGCGAATCATTTTTTCAACTCGCACTTTGTTTATTTCCGTCTTGACGATCATGGATGTCAATGTGTGCTTAATGCCAGCGTTTCACATCATCAATGCAGAGTTCAAATGAGTGACACCAGAGCATGCTGTCTGCTTGTTGCACTTTTACGTAAATTTCAATAATCTGATGAAGGATTTCATTTGCAAAAACACTCTTAGTTGTGAGCGAGGAGCCAATTTTATCTTCTAAGCGTCACAAACACTCATTTGCGGTTAAACTAAAAACATCAAAAATTTAGGGGAACACCTATGTGACATGGCTTTTGATTAACTGTTTTTTTATTTGTACGTGTGCACCTAAGTCAGATCTATTAGTGTAATAATACGCAAAATAATTTTTTTGGAGTTACGTCACTTTTCTTGCGAATGAGCGATATGAAGCGTTCAGAACTAAAGTGGTTCAACTCCATTCTTTCGTTCTACCGGCTATGAGATGAATCGGTTCTTTAACAAACCATATCCTAGGTTGAAAATGGGAGAAACAAATGGCGCTAGTGTCCTATGATTTTGAAACTCGACTATAGACAGCGAAAGCACTTTAGTCATTCTGAACAAAAAGCGAATGAAATGCACAAGAACCTATTAACGTTACCTCCAAATATGTTCGGATAATGTTTTATGAAGTTCATGTCCTTCGATTGTGAACTCTTCACATTACGAGGTATGAATTTATGGTGAAAGTACCTCAACGGGAAGACTTACTTTACTTGCAACTTATTTTAAAAGTTTCCGGAATGCTATTTTTTCTTTTAAGGAATTACAATAATAATAAAAATGCAATGAAAAAAAAATTGGTATGTGCAATTTCAAAGTTGAAAAAATTAAAAACTGACGTAAGTTTATTTGCCCGTTCTAGTTACCAGATAATTTCATTCTTCATATGAGCATTGCATTTAATTTCGTGTAATTCTAATTTTAACTAATTACTATATATGGATTATAATAATCGTTTATGAATAAATGCCATTAAATATTATGTAATTTGTCATGTACTAAAATAAGACTATCTTTGGTTCTAAAACATGTTGTTAGGGCAGAATAATAGATTTCTTCATCAATCAGATTTGTTGTTGTTGTTGTGGCTTATACTCCAACTGTCTGACGAAGTCAGACAAGATCCAATATACCGTTAATTCTAAGAATATCAAGAACCAGAAGGGGGGAAGCATATAAGTCCTCTCTGGAAAGACCTAAGCAGTTCAGGATGTATTCTGCAGAGGTCTGTTGAGCTTGACATTTAGTGCAGATTTTAAAGATCTTTCTGCCCTCAAAGAACGAGAGACTTTTCGTGTGTCCACTTGCCAATCTTGAAATCGCCCTTCGAGAGGCTCTGTCACAGTTGATAGCAAAGAGCCCGGCTCTTTGCCCACGTACCAGTGGTGGCTGGGAGGGACCTTCTACCCCTTTGAAATTTCAGATTTAACTTTAGATTGATGCTCTGAGTAGGTAAGGGCTGAAGAGGAAGATATAGATTGACAACAACCCTCCTTGGCCAAGCGATCAGCGTGTTCATTGCCATAAATGTCAACGTGGGATGGAATCCACTGAAAAATGAACATCATGGAGCTTTGAAATAATTTTAAGTTTAAGAAGTATGGATATACTAGTTTTATCTCCAAGTATAATCCAATTGTGAAGGTGTTGAAGGGAGCTGCGACTGTCTGAAAGAATCCAGAGGTCTCCAAAGTCCCGATCGCTGAGAATAGCCTCGAGGCCCTGTTCAATTGCAATAAGCTCGCTTTTAAAGACTGAAGAGAAATCAGGGTTACGGAGACTGATGTACAAATTTTGCCCTGGTTTCTCAATGTCGATCCCACTACCAGCGTGGTCGTTCAGTTTACTGCCATTCGTATATAATTTTATGGCGTTATCAGGGATATCATTTATAACTTCTAATGCCAACTGCCTGAGATGAGCTGGTATAAGGATTCAATAGAAATCAAAAAAAGAATTCAATTCAAGGTATCAATCCGATTTAAATTTACTTAATCATTCCCGTCAAATAGTAAACAGAAGAAACTTTGAATCGCTGTATGTCACTTTTAATAAGCTTGCTGCAATATCAGCTATAAAATATACACAATAAAATTAAAGATTGATTTTTGCCGCTTATTACAGATATGTATGTGTATTTTTTCTATTAACTTTTCCGGTAACATAACGGTCACTTGTTAGGCAAAAGCAGATAATCATGTTTCTCAACAGCATAAACTTGCATATATATAACCAATGATTAGGGAAAATTATTCCCATGCGTATTATTTTTCGTCAGCAACTACGCAATATTTTTCTTCATTAATAAACCAAACGTACACAATTGCAAGACAAAATTCTGAAGACATTTACTTGTTCTCTGACTTCGCATGTCACAATAAATCGTATTCAACCTTTATTTCTAAAACGACGGAAATATATGACCATCATCTGGTTACTTTGCAACAGTAGAAGCAGATTAATAAAAACGGCAAAACAATAAAAGAGAAAAAAGAAATGAAAGGAAGAGGGAAAAAAAAGACACCTCTGTAACAACACCCTTCATTCTTTTCAAGGGCATGCAAAGAGTATGGAGGGAAATGAAAATTAATAAAATGTTACTCTTTTTTTCTCTCTAACTAAGTGAGTATAAGCGCAATACCTGTAAATTGCGAAACAGCTGCTTTTTTGTTGCATTTTTTCTGCTGCTGGAAAATGCATCAGGATGGAGGTTACAAGTTGGTTTATTATGTGCGACTTTTGTTTTAAATGGACAGAGGACGCTGAAATTGAAAGGTTTCTTATAACTTTATCAACTATGCCACAGCATGAAATTCTCATTTTTACATGCATTCTGAAGTAAGCTATAAAAATTATGTCTCATAAAAGTTTAAAAAAATTATATTTTTCGTTAAAAGCATAATAATTTGTGAACTAAGGCGCTGTGGTCACCCGAAGCATTCAGATCCCCGGCCCTACTCTTTGCAGAGCAGGCGGTGCGCAGTCAGGAGGTCCCTGAAAACTTTGGACAACCGCTGCGACTTCGAGCTTATTATAGCTCTTATATACGTTTCATAGACATTAATTGCCTTTTCTGAAAAATAAAATCAAGCTAAATTAAGTGGATAGTTGCTATCCTAACATTACTTTATCGGCGTTCGAAGCACCAAGATTAAATTAGATAAGCATAAGAAAATGTGAGAGTAATCATGTATCGTTACAAGTTAGTTTAATTAAATGAAAAAACAAATAAAAGTAAAACACCACGTAAAGAAAACACAAGTGTATAATTATAATAATTTACATGTACGTTGAACTAAAAGCGATATCTTTGACTAATTTAATACCTGCTATGTATTTGTTTTTTATAGTTTTATTTTTCAGGCAGTATACTTTTTTTTGTTTTGTTTTGTAATTGTTTCAACAAGTTCTTTCATTTCTTATCCTTCTTTGTGAAATTCGAAAAAAATTATGTACACTTTAATAGCAATATTAATAATAATAACAACAACAACAGTAAAACGGCTCAAAATATATTATTGTTTTGTGTTAAATACAGTCTGAAAAGTTTTCTTTAATAATTGAGTTCATCAAACAGAAATTAAAAAACTTTCTTGCGGTGGTCAGTATATTTAAACTTTTTTGAAAATGTCTATTTATCATACAACATTTTTAAAATGCTCTTTGCTAATACTTTATTTCAAATATCACCCATGCATAAAAATGGATAAATTTAAGCGTAGTAGTGACTTTTGTTTGTGTAAAAAATTAATAAATGAATAAATCTTCCAGTGCGATTGCTACTCGTGTTCTTAAAGAGATTATAAAAACAAGATTTTGTTATTTTTTAACACGTTCGTATATGACTCCCTAATAATAGTACATGTCTATTGTTATCATCAACATGTAGTAGTGACAGTATATTGTGTGGCAGAGTCTTCGAGTCCCCCTCCTCCTAGATGGCAGCACTACAGTTTTCGTGCGCGTCCTTCCGTTGCGTCACAGTGTAATGGTAAAGAAAAAGCTGACGTGAAAGGAATAGAAACTAAGGCTTAAGGCTACTATATATATAGTAGCTATATAGATATAGACCAACATGTTATACTCATAACATGTTGGTCTAGGTAGCTCCTAATAGAGACAAACCAGGGAGAAGCAGCGATGGAATCGGTGTTGGTGTTGTTTATGACGGCTGATTTTCTACTCGAGGGATATAGGCCGGCTGGAGGAGTGCCCTCCGTCCTCCGTGGCGGTATTTCTGAGGGAACCTAACCCTATTTACGTAAGGTTATCCAAGATTCGAAAAAAACCACGGAAAACTCCGAACGATTAGGTCGACGGGCACGACTGGGTTCGAATCGAACCCAGCACCTCCCGTCTACCAGATCTGAAAGCAGAACCTTTCGGCCACTAGTGGGGGAGAGATTGAATCGCATTGACAGGATGTTGTTTCGGACGATCTTATCTGCAGCAACAAATAATTATTTTATGTGACATTTTTACTCTGTATATATTAAGTTTTTGTACATATTTTTAAATATAATTCCTTATTAACCCACGATTTAACTCTCATTGTCATCCTTCAAAATAGCCATCCTTTAATATGTTTTGACGCTTACTATTATCACCTCGTTTATAATTCAGCATTTAGTAATAAAATTTTAAAAAGTTCGCTTAAAGTTCTGTTCACCGTTATAATACTTTTATTTCAAACATGTGTTTCGTATTTTGAATTTAAAAAAGGCTACCTGTCCGGGCCAATAATAAGTACTTTAATATGTCTTGACGCTTACTACTATCCCCCTCAATTATAATTCAGCATTTAATAATAAAATTTTAAAAAGTTCGCTTAAATCTCTATTCACCGTTATAATACTTTTGTTTCAAACATGTGTTTCATATTTTAAATTTAAAAATAAAGGCTACCTATCCAAACCAATAATTTATGATTAAAAAAAAAAGTTGACATGTCTGTTTATTCTTGTTGTATTAACAATACAACATTTTCCAAGCGTCTTCAAAAATTCTTCCACAGTTTATTGCCATATTGATAGTACACAAAATAACTACTGACATACTTGCTGTATTTCAGTAAACCTTAATTTTTGCGATTTCGATAGCTGCTTTTAATTTGTGAAACTAAAAAGTATTTTTACCCATAGTTAAATAAATAATCGAACCCGAAAAGATTAAGAAAAAATTAAAAAATAAAGGAATGGCATTCGGCATACAAATTTTCCGGCGTTTGAAATGACAATAAATGCTCATTGACATAGATTAATGCATAACCAGGTACACAAATCCAGGAACTATCTGAACTTCGACCAGTCCAAGTGTATGGAATGTCATTAAGTAGTCATGATTTTGATGAAATTATGTGATAAAATTACATTCGTTCTCACGTATTAGATAAGATAGTTCTATTATACAAAACCAAAAAAAAAGTTATATGAATTAGATTTGATAATACCATTATGTAGTTAGGAAAATGATTAAAGTTCAAATTACTATTCACTCAAATATGCAAACAACTGATTTTGATCTTAGTTCTAAATTCTGTTGATGATGTCGTGACTCAGTTAAACTCTACTTCTGAAACATTGTTTACCTTTCATAAAAGATATCAAATATGAAGAATGTTTTAAAAATCAACTTTTTTGTTATTAGCATTCAAAATAGAAGAAAAAAAAATCCCCGAGACAAATTCCCATGCCTTCTTGGTCTAGGAATTTTTCGTCTTGGGGAAAAATAAATAAAAAAGTAAATTTTATGAAGTGATGTTTACATTATAAAACACATATTTTGAACATTCAAAAATCGTGTTTTTATTAATTTTTATTGAAAAATATGCCTTTTAAAATCTCTTTTCTTCGATGCTGCGCGGCGTTCCGCCTTACCCAAA
The DNA here is from genome assembly GCA_963931845.1 of Maratus michaelseni. Classification (NCBI taxonomy): domain Eukaryota; kingdom Metazoa; phylum Arthropoda; class Arachnida; order Araneae; family Salticidae; genus Maratus; species Maratus michaelseni. The sequence goes on along the minus strand of OZ007591.1, from coordinate 76,100,679 downwards.
ATTTCCCTGAGTGATTTCAGCTGAAATGAATGAAACAAACAAGAACAAAAGAAAAAACAAACTATAGATTTTTAAAAAGATTGAAATGTACAAGGCAAAACATACTTCTTAAGCATCAAACAAATTACACCAACAAACATCACCAGGAACACCAAATTAACCCTCAAGGGTAATTTGGTGTCCCATTTTTAACCATTGCTACAACACCAATCGTATAATTTGAGGTAATAAGGTTCATGCCATTTTGTACCTTTTTAACAATGTACTATTCAGAACACTGATATATTTTTTAATCAGATAACGTTTGAGAGCACTGTGAATTTTTCTTTGAGAGTATGATTTTTAAAGAGACAGTTTGAAATAGCAATTACATGAAGAATTTTAAAGGCTTTTGAATTTGTTTTTCACTGCCATCTTTAAATTAAAGATTTGCTCAGATTTAGTAAAAGAACTTGTTCGTTTTTCTCAACCCGGAATATAGGTTTTCCGGATGTTATCAGTTCTCAAGTAAACATTTTATATTTTCAACAAACATGTTTTACAGACAAACATGATAAATTAACAGCATTAACAGTAACATTAAAAGTTATATTATTTTTTTACTCTTGCAAGTATAACTGTAATTTACGCTGCTGAAAATTCCTACTTGAGAATTGATAGCATCCCAAAACCGATATTCCGGTTTCAGAAAACTGATTAATACACTATAAAAATTACTCTGAAATATTTTTGAAAATCAGTGGCAGCAAAGAAAATTTTGTTTTATAAATGCTTCTTTCAATCTTGCAAATATTTTGGTTTCTGAGGTTTCTAAAGATAAGAACACGTTTCAGAATCTTGGTAACCTGGAAGGGGTTATGTTATTATATACTTTCTTTCGTGGTTATGTTGTATTTTCATAGATTAAGAAACATTTATCTTTTTTTACAGTGCATAATAGTACATCATACTGATAAAGGAATTATAGTTTCAAGCATTGTCCCTATTATTGAATAATGTATATTCGATTTTTTCTCGAAACTGTATTAGTGGCCGATTTTCGCTGCGATCATGGCGCAGTCTTTCTGTAAAACACTTCGTGGAAGCAAATTTACGATTGCTAGAGCATTAATGGATATTAACCAGATAGTCGAATAGACAGACAGATTAATGAACTGAAATCATAAATATCTATACCATAAACAGATTATAAATGATAACAGTCAAGTTCTTTGATTTGGCATGTTGAAAAAAATATAATCCCTTTTAAAACGATGACAATTTTTAAAACATTAAACAATTAACAATTAAAATATTTAATTGATAATTTTTAAGCGTATTTAAATTTCTCAAATATTATATCGAAAAGGCCCCGAATTGACATATGAATAGACAAACTGATCGTCATAAAATCTAATAAAAATTTACATGGGATAAAAAAAGGATGTGTATTGACTTACAGTTAAAAAATAAACGGTTGAATTTAGATTTAAAAAATAAATTAAAAATATATATGGTCGTGAAAAATGGGCTAAAATAACAAACAAACAAATCGCAATATAAACAGCGTGTGTATTTTGTTTTCAAACCAGGGTTAAATATCTAATAAATTATTCTATTGTTATTATTTTACCGCCTGAAAACTTGCTAATTCTACCTTCAAAAAGCATTCATGGAGCTCAATATTCGAAAAATATACTGAGTAGGTTTCGAATAAAAATTGTAACGGAATGATTCTCGGTTACAAGCATTTTGTTTCGATTTTTCGGCTACGTAAATTCTTCCTTGACGTTTGACAGATGACCACCTGCGAGATGACTGAGTGCGTCAAATCACTAATAGGATTAACGCAATTTAAATTCATTTGAATTCTCACCTTGCCTATCATGCTCTGGTCTACCTGATCGTTTTTCCAGAGATTTTTTTTTTTTTTTTTCGTTTTGTCCACACTTGAAATATAATTTGTGATTACACTCTGTAAATTAAAAAAAAAATAAAAAGTGAGGTCATTCTTTCATTAGCATCCGATTAGGCTTCTCTTGAAAAACCTTTGTCACTTAAAAATACGTTTTCGAATAAGTTTTGCATCACAATTTAAATTCATTAGAATTTTCACCTTGCCTATCATATGCTCGTTCTACCTGATCTTTTTCCAGAGATTTTTTTTTTCGCTTTGTCCACACTTGAAATTATAATGTGTGATTACACTCAGTAAATTACAAAATTAAAAAGTGAGGTCATTCCTTCATTAGTATACGATTAGGCTTCTCTTGAAACACTTTTGTCACTTAAAAATACGTTTTTGAATAAGTTTTACATCACAATTTAAATTAATTAGAATTCTCACCTTGCGTATCATTGTCTGGTCTGCCTGATCGTTTTTCCAGAAATATTTTGTTCGCTATGGCCACATTTGAAAAATATAATTTGGGATTGCATATTTAAAAGTGTAAATTTTTTTTTTAATTTAAAAATAATAATATTGCCTTCATTGGTATACGATTACGTTTCTCCTGAAACACTTTTGGCATTAAATATACATTTTCGAATAGGTACATTTTGGTACCACAATTGAGACCTGAAAACTCAATTTTACTAGATTTTGAAATATTCATTACTATTATTATTTTAACTGGGGTAATTTGTCCATTTGTACCCGACTAGGGTACCCTCAAAAAGTTTTTTTTTTTACCACTTAAAAATAAATTTTAGTGTAAGTTTTGGAGTAAATTTTACAAATTTAAAATATTCTTAAAAATAATAATAATAATAATACAATTAGACTTTTTTTTTTCTGAAACAGTCACATTTTTCTACTAGAAAACATATTCCGGAATGAATTTTGCACCACTAATAAAAAGTAAATATTGTTTGAATTTTAAGTATTTATGATTATATTCTATAAAAAAAAAAAAAAAAAAAAAAAGTTGGAAATTGTACGTCAAACGTTACAAACGAGGTGCGTTCGTACTATAGTTATAGTTCTATAAATAAATATTCAGATCTTGATGATTTTTAATTCTGTGAAATGAATTATATCGTCTGCAGATTAATTTCTGTCATAAAATAAGTATCTCGGTCGCTTGACGATTAAACTTCGGAATCTCCTGTAACAAGAAAGCACCGATTTTTTTTTTTTAATTCAAATTTCTTAATAAATGTTTTTATTAATATTTTCTAAAGTTTTGATTCGATTTTTAAAAAAAATTGAAATGTCTCGATAAAATTCTACAAAGATAATATATCTTAAATTTCAAAACATTCGGTTTGGTAGTTTTTGCGTTGTTATATGCGGACGGACGGACAGACGGACGGACCAGACGACGACAATAGGTGCTACGTATTTATATAATTACGAACGCACCTAAAAAAGTGAGGTCGTTTCTCCATTTGTACCTGATTAAATTTTTCCTTAAACAACTTTTTCCTTTTGTCTGTTAAAATCACGTTTTTGAATGAGTTTTGTACCATACATGAAAAGTAAATATCATTTGATTTTGAATTATTCGTGATTATATATCATTTAAAGAAAAAAAAAGTAATGAGGTTGCTTCTCTATTTGTAGCCGATTAGGCTGCTCCTGAAATATTCATTTTTTCCCCACATAAATATATTTTTGTATGAGTTTTGCACCAATTGAAAGGTAAATGCCACTTGATTTTGAAGGATTTTAATCCTGATTCTAAATGGTTAAGTGGATTTTTTTTTTTAAACCCTTTCAATATACCATAATTGGGGGTTATTTGGACGTAGGAGAGGGTTACTTAGAACCACCCTCCTTCCTAAAAAAATCAAATCAGTCCTGAGTGTACTATATTACTAGTTAGCAGTGTTGTGTAAACTCACCAACAAAAAGGAACTGATTCAAACTTAAAGTTGCTAACCAGTTACCTTAGTTTGTACTTTTAGATTAAAAACTTCCATTTTGACATTGGTTTATGAGAAATGCATTGCTTAAATAGTCAAGTAAATTGCTTGAAAGGAACAATCGTTGTCTGTTTTAAGGAAACCTTTAATAGGCAAAACATCTAATAACCTAATGTAACCTTTCATGCCGATATGACTGCTTTTCCATATTCGACAGAGATATTGAAAAACTAATTTTTTTTTTTTTAAATTATAAAAACGATTCCCCACCCTTATACAAACACAGCGGAGAGGTGGGCGGAGATGCGATACTGAGAACAAAAACTCTGCTAAAATGTGCGATTTGGCTTTTACACCCTTGCCCACTAACGGATTTAGAATCCTACGCCACGTGAAAACTGTAGGTTGAGACCATGATTTTTGAAGAGATGAAAGGTTATTCTGTTAAAAGGTCGACTCCCTTTCTGGGAAACATATATAGTAGTTGCCTCGAACCTATAGCAATATTGCTTCCCACTAATATCACCTTGCATCCTTTTTCTTTCTTTAAATACCATTTCCTATTTCAAAAATGGAAATCTTTTCATGTTTAATTTGGCTAGTTAGCTCAACTTGCAGTCTGAAATCAGTGTTACCATTTGGGCGTTTTTTTTTTAAATTCAGAAATCCACCCCTATTTCCGAATACTAATAATAATCTCCTTATTTAATGATCTATTGGCTAAGATATTTTTGCTATTCGGATCTAGTGGTACGTATCTGTAAAAAAAAAAAAAAAAAAAAAAAAAAAAACCTGCCAAATTTACAACACTGTTTCTGAGATAACTGCTGGGTTATTAACAATTTTCTGAACATTGTAGTAGATATGCTATCAAACACAGAATTTCTTTTAAAAAATTTTTCCCCTTGTATTTTCATGTTGTTCTCATGTAATATCATTAAGTGAACCTGTAACTACAGGTAATTTTATTTTTTGGATTACAGATAACGAAATAATTTCTAAAATAGTTATCGTCTATAATATCTTCTCTACATGCCATACAAAGTCATATTTTAATTTTGGGAGTAACAAAAAAGTCTTTGAAAATTCTTCTTAAAATGCTGAATTGCCAAATTGAAACATTGGTAACAACAATATTATAATAAGAAAAAGTACAAACTAAATGTTTTTATTAGACTTGTCGTACAATTAAAATAATAATAATAATAAATCCTCTGTTAAGCATCGCTCAGGAGGACGAAAGGAAAAAAATGTTTTAGTCAATTACATGATGAATAGCAATAAATTTTTACATAAAAATGTTGCATTTTATTTAAAAGTACTTTAAGTTGGGTCAGTCGATCCAGGCAAAAATTGAGACCTCTTTGGGACCCCTTCGCAAAAATCAATTCAATAAAAGCAAACTCTATACAATTTTTAAAATGAATAATTTGTTAGAATTTGAAATGCGTAATTTGCAAATTAAAAAAAAAACTGACCAGAAAGGAAAACTTTCGTAGGAGGGTTTAAAAAAAGTGAATATTAAGGCGATTCTCAAATAATTACTTTTCCCAGCTCAACAACGTCAAACTTTCTGGCTCATTTTTAAACGTAAAAGCATGACACTGGCAGGCATGATTATTGAAGTTATTTGGACTCGAACAGTTTTTCATTTTTCGTCAAATTAATTATTTATTAGCAATTATTGTCTCAGGATGGCAATTTTTTTCCCTCTCCCGTGCTCCCGCTTGAGGAAATTCGGTTCTAAACGCTAACTTTGACGACATTTTCTGAAAGATCTTCTGACTTTACTAGAAGATGGAAAAGTAGTCCAAATTACATAGTTTATGAATAAGAGAACCTGCCAATTTGATGCGTTAGACAACAGAAATGAATTAAAATATGTGTCAGAAAATAGGCAGTTTGGATTTGAGAACAGCATTAATAGATAGATGCTTAGTTGGAATTCAAGTAACTGGATTTGATCTTTCGTTACAAAATTTAATTTTAACAAAAATATAAATAAATTCACAGATAAAACTTTTTTTTCCTTACATAATAGTGACCCAAGAAAAAAAAAAAAAAAAAAAAAAAAAAAAAAAAAACCCTCCGTCGACCCTGAATGCTGAATGGCAGAGTAGAAATGAAGTAAAAGGTCGGTCTCTAAACACTTTATATTGTTTCGTTTGAAAGCTGAACATTGTGTTTTTGCCCATACAGTGTCACTTATAATAAACAGCTCTTTTTTCAAACTATCCAAAAATGTCAGTTTGGAAATGACTATGGTTTATTCTTATCTTATTTAAAGAAAAATAAAATATGTGATATCCATTTTTCCTGTATACACGTTAGTCCACAAAGGACGCACTAAGAATAGAAAGTTAATGCACGAATAAACATCTAATGTGTTAAAATCTGTTAAGAAATCCGCCTCTTATTAGTTGAATAATATTTTACAGAATTTTTAATATTTTATTCTTGCATCCTTAGATAAATAATGATTAATTTTTATATTGCTTATTAAAATGCTTATTACTTGATAGACTTTGTTTTAAGATTGATTTATTTAAAGTTGGGCGAAAAATGGGCATTCCTTTTTTAGTGCATTCGCAAAGAAAAATGTTAAAAGAACAAGAACGAAAAATCATACGTCAAACAAAGATTATGAAACACTTTCCAAAACATTCAGAATACTCTAACAAAACTTCACAATTTACTATTTAAACAATTAAGAAAAGAAAACGCATAAACACATTTGAAAACCCTATTTGAGCAATTACTAACAATATTCAAACAAAATATTCGAATTCTTTTCTGCAGCTCTGTATATGATCTATAGATTTGAATGTATATTACACAGCACGCTAAAATTTACTTCAGTTAGGAAATACATAGCACAATTTCCCTTCAGCAATTTCCGTCAGTAGGAAATGTACGTCTTCGATCTTTTGAGCAGCCCTGTATATGATCTATATAATATATATGCACCAATTAATAAGCAAAAAATTAGTTACATTTAAAAACGCATACCACAAACGAAAACGAGCTACCAATAATTATATTGTTCATAGGCAGTATACTGTAACCAGATGATTTTGAGTGTCCCTATTAAATGAACGATATATTCTGTGCACACCATATTCTACAGTAAGCGCCTTTTAGTGCACCTCAGTGATATTTATCAATCTTAATGTATAAAACAGTGAAACATCATTAAAATACGCTGAAAACGATTTTTTCCCATACACTGCAATGTTACGGAATTCTTTTGAGCAGCCCTGTATATGATCTATATAATATATATGCACCAATTAATAAGCAAAAAATTAGTTACATTTAAAAACGCATACCACAAACGAAAACGAGCTACCAATAATTATATTGTTCATAGGCAGTATACTGTAACCAGATGATTTTGAGTGTCCCTATTAAATGAACGATATATTCTGTGCACACCATATTCTACAGTAAGCGCCTTTTAGTGCACCTCAGTGATATTTATCAATCTTAATGTATAAAACAGTGAAACATCATTAAAATACGCTGAAAACGATTTTTTCCCATACACTGCAATGTTACGGAATTCTTTTGAGCAGCCCTGTATATGATCTATATAATATATATGCACCAATTAATAAGCAAAAAATTAGTTACATTTAAAAACGCATACCACAAACGAAAACGAGCTACCAATAATTATATTGTTCATAGGCAGTATACTGTAACCAGATGATTTTGAGTGTCCCTATTAAATGAACGATATATTCTGTGCACACCATATTCTACAGTAAGCGCCTTTTAGTGCACCTCAGTGATATTTATCAATCTTAATGTATAAAACAGTGAAACATCATTAAAATACGCTGAAAACGATTTTTTCCCATACACTGCAATGTTACGGAATTCTTTTGAGCAGCCCTGTATATGATCTATATAATATATATGCACCAATTAATAAGCAAAAAATTAGTTACATTTAAAAACGCATACCACAAACGAAAACGAGCTACCAATAATTATATTGTTCATAGGCAGTATACTGTAACCAGATGATTTTGAGTGTCCCTATTAAATGAACGATATATTTTGTGCACACCATATTCTACAGTAAGCGCCTTTTAGTGCACCTCAGTGATATTTATCAATCTTAATGTATAAAACAGTGAAACATCATTAAAATACGCTGAAAACGATTTTTTCCCATACACTGCAATGTTACGGAATTCTTTTGAGCAGCCCTGTATATGATCTATATAATATATATGCACCAATTAATAAGCAAAAAATTAGTTACATTTAAAAACGCATACCACAAACGAAAACGAGCTACCAATAATTATATTGTTCATAGGCAGTATACTGTAACCAGATGATTTTGAGTGTCCCTATTAAATGAACGATATATTCTGTGCACACCATATTCTACAGTAAGCGCCTTTTAGTGCACCTCAGTGATATTTATCAATCTTAATGTATAAAACAGTGAAACATCATTAAAATACGCTGAAAACGATTTTTTCCCATACACTGCAATGTTACGGAATTCTTTTGAGCAGCCCTGTATATGATCTATATAATATATATGCACCAATTAATAAGCAAAAAATTAGTTACATTTAAAAACGCATACCACAAACGAAAACGAGCTACCAATAATTATATTGTTCATAGGCAGTATACTGTAACCAGATGATTTTGAGTGTCCCTATTAAATGAACGATATATTCTGTGCACACCATATTCTACAGTAAGCGCCTTTTAGTGCACCTCAGTGATATTTATCAATCTTAATGTATAAAACAGTGAAACATCATTAAAATACGCTGAAAACGATTTTTTCCCATACACTGCAATGTTACGGAATTCTTTTGAGCAGCCCTGTATATGATCTATATAATATATATGCACCAATTAATAAGCAAAAAATTAGTTACATTTAAAAACGCATACCACAAACGAAAACGAGCTACCAATAATTATATTGTTCATAGGCAGTATACTGTAACCAGATGATTTTGAGTGTCCCTATTAAATGAACGATATATTCTGTGCACACCATATTCTACAGTAAGCGCCTTTTAGTGCACCTCAGTGATATTTATCAATCTTAATGTATAAAACAGTGAAACATCATTAAAATACGCTGAAAACGATTTTTTCCCATACACTGCAATGTTACGGAATTCTTTTGAGCAGCCCTGTATATGATCTATATAATATATATGCACCAATTAATAAGCAAAAAATTAGTTACATTTAAAAACGCATACCACAAACGAAAACGAGCTACCAATAATTATATTGTTCATAGGCAGTATACTGTAACCAGATGATTTTGAGTGTCCCTATTAAATGAACGATATATTCTGTGCACACCATATTCTACAGTAAGCGCCTTTTAGTGCACCTCAGTGATATTTATCAATCTTAATGTATAAAACAGTGAAACATCATTAAAATACGCTGAAAACGATTTTTTCCCATACACTGCAATGTTACGGAATTCTTTTGAGCAGCCCTGTATATGATCTATATAATATATATGCACCAATTAATAAGCAAAAAATTAGTTACATTTAAAAACGCATACCACAAACGAAAACGAGCTACCAATAATTATATTGTTCATAGGCAGTATACTGTAACCAGATGATTTTGAGTGTCCCTATTAAATGAACGATATATTCTGTGCACACCATATTCTACAGTAAGCGCCTTTTAGTGCACCTCAGTGATATTTATCAATCTTAATGTATAAAACAGTGAAACATCATTAAAATACGCTGAAAACGATTTTTTCCCATAGACGGTAATGTAACGGAATTCTTTTGAGTGTCCCTGTAAAATAACCATAAATGTTACACACTTCATTTTCAATACCAAACACGCCGTTGTAAACCCCAATAACATATATCAATTTCAAGACAATCTGAGTATATTTATACAAGTTAGAGCACGGACGGCCAGACAACCGACAGACAGGCACACAAACCGAATTCATAAACACTTTTCACCTATGTTCGAAAGTGTTAAAAAGTGTAATTGTATCAACTAATGTTCGAAATTGTGCCTTTTGCATAATTCCAGTTCTTTTGCACATTTATTTTCTTTATTTCTGCTTAACATTTTCCAATACAGCTGAAAAGTGTTTATGAATTAGGTATGTGTGTCTGTCTGTAGTCTGTCCGTGCTCTAACTCGCGTAAATATACTAGGATTTCCTTGTAATTTCTATATGTTATTGGTGTTTACTATGGCAGGTTTGGTATTGAGAATGAAGTGTGCAACATTTATGGTTATTTTACAGGGCCACTTAAAAGAATTGCTTTACATTACTGTCTATGGAGAAAAATTGTTTGTGGCGTATTTAAATTATGTTACTCTGTTTTAAACATATTCAAATTGATACATATCACTGAGGTGCACTACTAGGAGCTTACTGTAGAATATGGTGTGCATGGAATGTATCGTTCATTTACAGGGACACTCAAAATAATTCCGTTACATTACGGTCTATGGGGAAAAATCGTTTGTGGAGTATTTTAATTATTTTAACATATTCAAATTCATACATATCACTGAGGTGCACGCTACAAGGTTCTTGCTCTAGAATATGGTATGCATAGAATGTATCGTTCATTTAGAGGGTCACTCAAAAGAATTTGGCTACAGTACTGTCTATGAACAATAATTGCTGGTAACTCGTTTTCAGTTGTGGTATGCATTTTTAAATGCAAGTAATTTTTTGCTTATTAGATGATGCATATAATTCTATAGATCAAATACAGGGCTGCTTAAATGATCTCACGTAAATTTTCGTTTATTGACGGAAATTGCTGAAGGGAAATTTTCAGTTGTGCTATGCATTTTATAACTAAAGTAAATTTTAACCTACAGTGTAGTAGTGTATACACATCTATAGATCATATACAGGGCTACACAAAATAATTTGGATATTTTGTTTCACTATTGTTAGTAATTGTTTGCATTGGGTTTTCAAATGGTGTTATGCGTTTTCTAAATTGTTTACTGAGTAAAATGTGAAGTTTTGTTACAGTATTTTAAATGTCTTGGAAAGTGTTTCATAATCTATACTTGACTCACGATTTTTCGTTCTTGCTTATTTTTGTAATAGTTTGTAAGAATATTTCTTTAAGGAGCGTATTATGTGACTATTATCTGTAACTAAAATTATATCTAAGCTTTAAAAAAAAAAAAAAAAAAAAAAAAAAAAATACTCATTACTTATTTCGCAAAAAAAAAAAAAAAAAAAAAAGTATTCTGTGTAAACTATTTGTTGCAGGCGTGTCTTGGAATATTTTTTCAAAATATTTTTATCTTACACTTTAAACTGAGTAATTTAGAATGTTTCATGTGAAGGTAAAGTACGTGGAATTCAATTAACTCCCAGTTCTCAAGAAAGAAATCTTTCGTGGTTTTGCTTTAATAATAACAATAAAAAAAATCCATATATTTTTTTTTTTACTTGATGGTTATCGTGAATAACTCAACGATGCTTGATTCGCTAATGACTGTTTTAAAATTATATTTTGTTCATTATGTTTTGTTTATTTAGCAATTTCTGTTGAAATGCATGTTTTTTGTGCCAAACGTGTAACGACGAATTGCTCTTCTCAGAAATTAGTAAAGAATGATGTGTACAAAAGTAAGAAATTTGAGGATAAGAATCTAAGAAAAAAGATGTATTAGCCAAAAAGTATGGCACACTCTTCTGTCATAACCAATTAAGTGGTTAATTTCTCTCTAGAGCTTGTTAATTTGTAGGGAAATTTTAAATTAGACTTACTAAGTGTAATTGGCTGGATATGGTGTAATTATATCAGAAATGTTAAAAATTTGTTGAATAATTTAAATAGCTGAAACCGTAGTTTAAAAATTGCCCATAGGCTGTAATGTAACCCAAACTATTGAATGAATTCCATCTAAAACTTTTATGTGCCCATGTTAACGAACTGTAAGAGTAGCATACTTAATTAACGAATTCATGCAAGGTAATTGCAAGATCAATACACTGTCCCAATTAGGTTTAAATTTGTTCAGTATTTCGGACGTTATGTGATGACAAATTTTTCAAGTTTTGATTGTAATGTTTCTGTAATCGAACTATAAGATCTGAATACTTAATTAACTAACTCGGTCAAGATACTTGCAAGATAAATTACGGTCCGAATTAGGTTCGAATTGATTCAGTATTTCGGATGTTATCGTGAAAACAAATTTTGCATGTTGTTTGCTTTTGTGTGTCCTGGTAAACAAACTATAAGAGCGACATATTTGATTGATGAATTCATCCAAGATATTGGCAAGATTAATTGGTGTTCCAATTAGGTTCGAATTGATTCAGAATTTTGGACATTATCGTAATGACAAGATTTGCATTTTATATAGATAGATAACAAGGTTTACATTATATATATAGATATAGATAGATAGATAGATAAATATATAAACGAAGTGATTGCAGATCGATTTCTAAAAAAATCAACCTAAAAGAAAAAGAAATGAAATGAAAGAAAAATAAAGACAATAAAGAAAGATAAAACAGAGGTAGGGTTGGGAGGCATATAATGTGATCACAAAATTATTGCAGACTGACGCAAAATCTGCCATTCGATTGTAAATTGTGTCTTTGTGAATAAGCTAAGCTTAGACGACGGTCTCCATATTGAAATAAAAGCACGCCTTAACATTTTCAACAGCAATACCCAAAATTGACTGAAAAGTTCGAATCTATTGTAAATGTTTCTACTACTAGTAAATCTATAGATCAGAAGCCTCAACGTGAGCTCTAGAAATCAATGTTTATTAATATCACTAATTTTTAATATAATCTGTATAATATTTAATATCTTACAATCCGATTTTTTTAAGTTATATGTGCATTTATAAGCCTATAAGATTTATCGAAGCTTCCGGAAATTTTAGAAGTATCACATTAAAACAATTTTATGCAATGATATCATAAACTACTTATTCTTGTAATTTTTTTTATTTTTTATTTTTTTTAGACTAAGGATGCATTCCTTCAGAGGAGTTCTGTAATTTTGTGTTCTCAATTTCCAGAAATTGTGCTATGTCATTATTCAAGTATATGTCTGAATACATTATTTGCCATTATAATTTCATTAGATTAACCATCTCCTTGTACAGGTGATTTTATCCTATCCTTAAAAGAATACTTATTTTTACACCACGAAACTTCATCTATATGTTGCTTAAATTGAATAAAATTCCGTATAATAAATATACTTATACGAATGCAAATTCCTCTTATGTGGCTTATATTCAATTTATCCATTCAACTTTTTTATAATTTTCGTTTGGAAAACCGATTTGGTCATCTTTCTTTAGTAGTTAAAATAAATCCTCATCTATTTCATTAGAAAAAGCATATTAAAAACTTAAATTACCCGAAAATTATCTATTTTATTAATAAAATTTTGCGTCAAAATAATACGATTCACTTGAATTTTCTTTTAGTTGATATTCTTTGAAATATAGTTACTTGGCAATAATTTAATGAAATAGAGAGAAAAAAAGAAAGAAATTGGAAATTTTTGCAAAAAATGAGAAATTAAAATATTTTATCTCTCAAATTGATGCATACAATTTCCCAATAATATATACAATTAATTTCGAAATTCTAATAAATATATTGGCAAATTTGGAAAGCGAACGAATTAATTTAAGATCTCCATTTCGGAAATTTAGCAACCATTAATTTAACATTAAAATCAATTATCCCAATCCATCATTTTCCTTCCCATTAATGTTAAAAATTTGAAAATCGTCTGAATTCTTATTGAAAAGCATTATGACTTAAAAGAAAATGTTCTATATTTTTCGAACGAACGAACTAAATTTAACCAAAAACTATACAGCTAATTCCGGGTACCTCACCAGCATCCCTATATCTAATTACAGATTTAAAGGATTCATTTTTGAGTCAGTTATCGCGAGACAGACAAACAGACAAGAATAATTTCTCGGGTCTCCACAGTAAACCTCAGTTGATGTTTCGGCAATTTTATAAATGTGAAATTTTAAGCCTTTAATGTTGATCTATTTAATAATCTAAATGTAGTCTCGTATTTTAATCGGTTTCGGACTTTTTAACCTAAAGAACTTGATCGAAGGAAATTTTGAATCAAATATACTGATATTTTAAGACTTTTTTTTTTTCCCTGTTACTTGGTAAATTTTGCTCTAAAAAAAGTTTTAGGCTCATGGTATATTTATTGCCGTTATTTCTACAAGAAAAATATGTTTTTAACGTTTAGATTGAAAAGGAAAGATTTACTGTTTTATTTCGAAATTCATTTTGTGAACAAAAATGATGATACATATGAATAATTGGTAAGCGCGTTTATTGCCACGTAAGTTTTCATACGGAACATTTCTTCTAAATATAGAACCATTTTATTATGCCAATTATTTTATGACTAATTCATTTCCTTCATTTGATTACTTTACGCGAGTTTACACGATTCTATCCGTCACACACAATATTTGTGATTTCGCATAGATTTATCTTTCATATTCACGAAATCTACCTCTGTCAGATGCGACATATCATATAGCCTTATCTGTGTCATATCATAGCGGTTTTAAAAGATAGAAAGAAATAAAGGAAATAAGCGTGTTATATTTATTGCATGATATCCGGACTCGATAAGAAGTGGTATGTTTTTTTTTACACGATAGAACAAACTTGACGTCATACTTTGAAAGAAGCGGTGATAATTTTATTGAACCGAAAATAAACACTGAATGACTATATGAAAATAAACACTGTATGTTTTGTAAACATTATATATTTTAACAATTGTAAAGTGGAAAAATAATATTTATATCATTCTCAATTCAAGTTTGAAATTCCACAATAAAGTTTTTCCATTCATGGAAAATCGTGAAATATAAAATAGTTTATATTTAAAAAATTCGATAACTTGTAAATTATCAATGAAAGTCCAGAAAATATTTTTTAATACAACTTCTTCACTGCAAAAAATAACTGTTGATTTTACAGTATAAAACTGGCACCCAGCTGCCAGTATTATACCGTAAAATTAACAGTATTAAACAGTAAAAAAAGCAGTAATACTGTTAATTTTACGGTATAATACTGGCAGCTGGGTGCCAGTTTTATACTGTAAAATCAACAGTTATTTTTTGCAGTGTTGTGCTTACCTCGAAGTAGAGTGCTGGCACTTGTCGGGTCGGTACAACACAGAAATTCCATTTGAAGTCAACTCGACAAAGAAAATTTCATCAACCCGCAATCCAAAAAAACAATTTTCGTCGATCTGCAACCCAACCCGACCTGAACCCCGGTGTTGCCTGAACCCGAAATGAAAGGAAATTAATTCGTTTTTTAATGCATTTTTGGAAAGTAGTCGACAATTGTATCTCTAATACCAATTTTATCTTTTATATTGTAGAAAAATGGGCATATCTATATTATTTAACAATCAAATAGTAAAATTTCTGATTAGCGGACACATCTGGATTCTTGAATAGCGTCCTGCATCGGGTCGGGTTGTCCTTTTTTTTTTTTTTTTTTTTTTTTTTCGGGTTGGGGTGGACTCAATTTTTTTTTTCTGCGTCTCGGGTTCGCTCTAATGTTTCTTTCGGTCCAGATTTGGGTTTTTCAAAGTCAGGTTGTTGGGATTTTTTCAAAACATTTGAGCAGAAGTATGCTTCAGGTGAAAATAAATACACATTTGAATATGGAGTATATATTCTGTTAACTGCATAAGAAATAAAATTTATGTAAGACATGTGATCATAGGTTATTCTTTCTTAATGTATAGTTGTAAACCCTTTTTTCTTCTCTCGCAATATAAAAAATACTGCCAACATTTCGTTTTTGACATGCACAAAAACACATGTATCGTATTTGTGATAGTTTATTACCCGTAACACACACGTGTTACGGGTGTGTAAATTCGGAGGTGTTCTTTCAAGTCCAGTGGACCCGTCTTAATACCGGAGTCTTGTTTTAATTTCTTAATAAGTGTTAATAACGGTTTTTCATATTCTATTTTAAGTCTATGATATGCTTTTTACAGGTTTTTAACACTTTTCAACATAGTTGAAAACTGTTTATCAATTCTGTTTGTCTGGCCGTGTTCTAACTCGAATTGACATCTAATTGATATATTATTGAGGATTATGGTATATTCGGTCTTGGAAATGAAATGTGCAGAATTTATAATTCGTTTACAGGGACCTTCAAAAGAATTCCGTTACCTTATGATTTTATGGAGAAAATCGTTTGCAATGTATTTTAATGACGTTACACTATTTCAAAAATATTGAAATTGATATGCATCACTGTACAAGATGCTTACTATAGAATAGAGTGTACCTAACATTTATAGTTCGCTTACATGGACACACAAAATTATTCGGTTACAGTACTGTCTATGGACGATTATTGGTAGAAATGCGTTTTCAGTTGTTGTATGCATTTTTAAATTTAATTAATTTTTTGCATACAACTTGTATATAAATTCCATGGATCATATACAGAGTTGCACAAAAGAATTTGTTTCCCTTCATTGGCGGAAATTGCTGAAGGGGAAATTTCAACTTTGTTATGCGTTTCTTACTTGAACTAAATTTTAGCGTACGAGTAGCATATATACAAATGTATAGATCATATACAGAGCTTCACAAAAGAATTTGAATACCTTTTACGACTGTGGATGGTAATTGCTGAAAATGAGTTTTGAGATGTGTTATGCGTTTTTTAAATTGTTTAAATATTATCTTTCGCATTATTAAACGGGGAAGTGTTGTCACAGCATTCTGGAGGTATTGCAAAGTGCTTCATAATCTATGCTTGATATATGATTTTTCTTTCTTGTTAAATAATACTTCACACACTTTAATCCACAATACGTTTTAAGTAATAATACTATTGATAATATAAAAGTTCTTGATTTGACTGTTGCATGTATGAATATTTGTGTGTGTGAGGGTATGAACGTGTTTTCTCGCGTAACTTTGCAACTGAATTTATTTTAATAATGTTATTTATTTATTTATTTTTAAAAAGGTACGTATTCTGTATAGGTAAAATATTAACTTACTGTTAAATAAAAAACGTAACATTAGTAGGAAGAATATAATAATGACATAATCTGTTTTTTAATATGAAAGTTATTCGCGGAGAAACGGGGAAGTTAAAACGTCTTTCGTTGAGCAAATTGTAACTATAATCTCATTAAAAAAAAGAATTAAACATAGAAAAACCATAAATGTTATTACGACAAACATAAAATACCCAGTCCTTTCGCTAATTTAGCCAATCATATCGTGTTCATGGTCAATATACCACATGCGTATCAATAATATAATATAATTATTGCACAAAAATGAAGCTATCTGATATCACACATTAAACATGCAATGCCTTTAAACATTTTCAATAATTATTATTCTCATTGTGTTCTTTCTACGGTAATGATATATGTATTTTTATTGCTCTTACGGAGTATCCTAAAGGCAACATTTTTTTATGCGATATGCAAATGAACCATCTCTGATTTGAGCTTTTCTTACCGCTAAAAGAGCATGAAAACAGGAGTTCATTATCCTTTGATGAAGCTTGGGTGTGTTGTGTATTGCGTTAATTCAACTGCAGGATTATCTTCAGCATCCGTTTACTCAAAGTGATTCAGAATCGAATTATTGAACTTTAAGATTAATTATTTTTATTCAAATCAGAACTTGCAAATAGAAAATGACATTATTGAAATTTAGATATTCAGGGGCAGAGACCCTCCACCACAATTTCCTTGCGAAAAATCCTCAGTTCAGTTTTCTTTTAGTGTTTAATTATTTTAAGTCAATAGGGAAGAGGGGAAAAAAATATGTTTTAAGAAAATTTAATGCATTACATTTTAAAATCCAATGAGGGGATCTATCTCCTGCCATTCTATTGTCAAATTTTAAGAGGATTGCCTACGTTTGGTGGATATATTTTTAATGCACTATATTTACTAAATGACATACCTGCGGAGGTAAAACTTTTAACTCAATTACATCAAAACACAGTTTTTCAGTGGTTTTGTCATAGATGTGAGAGTCAGTTTGTGAGTCTAACTTTTGAAGAAGTTAACAAATTTGCCTATTTCTTTCTTCTTCTTCTTCTTCTTCTTTTTTTTTTTTTTTTTTTTTTTTTTTTTTTTTAAGGAAATTAATTTTTTTGCAAACAATAAATAAAAAACAAACATTTTTTTCCAGTAATAAAAAAATATTTATATAGAATCAATTTTTATGGATTTTGAATTTTTATTTATAATCTTTATTTATTTATTTATTTATTTATTTATCTTTAGATATAATCGAGAGACAACGTAATAAGCAGTGCAAGTAAAAAATGACAGCTCAAAAATATGGAATCTGTGATAAAACGACTTTTGCAAGAATAATTCTGTCGTACAATATAAACACTTTTTTTTTTAAAATTTTAACAGATATTTGTTATTCTATAAAACAAATAAATTAAAAAAAAAAAGAAATAGCCCAAATTAATTACAGGTTTTGTAATCCTGATCAAACTTCAGTCAATTTTCGTCATTTTAAACCTTTCTGGTCCCTTTAAGAATATCTGTAAAATTGTTTGTGTTTCCAATGTTATCGCAAATCAAACTTACTAAAAAACAAGTTTTTCAAAAAAGCTTTCAAAAAACAAACTTTTAGTTTTTAACCAAATAAATAAAACTTTCAAGAACAAAACATTCTTAAAAGTTTTTTTAAGAACTTTTTAATAGATTCCTGATAATGTCATGATGCTAGAGAAAAGAACAATATAATTATAACAAACGATGTACATGTTAAAGAAAAAGACGAAAAAGCTTCAATTTCTCGTTGAATTGCTGCTAAAACGAAAACTTTCTTTGGTTTCTTGCGATTGCATCTCATAAGAATTTACTGTATTGAAACATAATTAAAAAATTTTAAAAAGAAAAAAGCCCTCTAAAAACCAAAATTCATTTTATAACTTCCGGTGATCAAGAGTTAATTTCCGATTCACTAAATTAGCGGTATCTTCGCAACTAACAGACGTAAAGATGAAAGTAAAATATTTTTGAAATTACAAATTTTGGATTAACAAAACAAACGAATTAAAAAAAAAATTAAATCTTTACGCGAAATTAGTCATTTTAACTGTAGGAGTTCATTTTTGCTAAAGAAACCCTAACTTTTCTGAACGAGTACACTGCAAAAAAGCGCGATAGTGTATTACTGCTTATTTTACTGTTTATTACTGTTAATTTTACGGTATAATCAACTATTTTTTTTTTTTCTTGCAGTGTAGTTCATATTTAGTTCTTCTATCTGTGCCCCTGGATTCCAAATTTAAAAGTGTCACGCTTACCATTTAGATTTTAACTTTGTTTAGCTTATAAAAGCGTTGCCTGATCTGGAATGATTTAAAAAGATCTAATTAACTTATCCCCTATGCTTGTTTGAATATAATGTTTAAGACATAAAATAAGTGAATACTTTTCCTGATAGTCTAATCTGCAATCTATAACGGGAAGCTATAAGTATATTGTTGTTATAAAACGGATTCTGTTAATGTTTATTTTCTGTTCTTATCAATCTATAGCAAAAAGATAGCTCAATACAAAACAATTATACAGAAATTTTTATAGGAATGTACGTACAATACTTAATCCTCTCGTTCATCAGACTCCACTTAAATAATAAAGAGCAGTGTTTTAAAGCTTTTTTCCGATTCAATTTCATTTTGAGGCATAAAGCATTTTTTAATGTTTTCCAACAAAGTTGAAAAGTGTTTATGAATTCAGTTTGTCTGTTTCTGTCCGTTTGCCCCTACTCTAACTCTCGTAAATGTACACGGATTTCCATGCAATTTTTATATGTTGTTGAGGTTTAGTGTAAAATGATGATATTGAAATAGAAGTATGTAGCATTTATAGTTCGTTTACAGGGGCACACAAAAGAATTCTGTGACATTATGGTATAAAAGAGAAAAATCGTTTACAGATCATTTTACTGATGCTTAGTATATTTGAAACATAACGAGACAGATATGCGTCGCTAAAGCAATATGCTTTCTCAGGAGTATAGAATGAGTAGCATTTTTAATTCATTCCGTTATATTATGACCTATTGGGAAAAATCGTTTGCGGTACATTTTAATGGTGTTATGATACTTCAAACATAATGGAATTAAGAAAGAATATTGAGGTGCATTACAAAATATTTTCTATAGATTATGGAGTGCGTAGCATATATTAGCACTTAGAGAGATACAAAATAATTCGGTCACAGGAGTAACTATGATGGATAGTTGCTGTAAGTGGGTTTTCCACTGTGGTATGCTTTTTGAAACTACTATTTTTTCTGAATTTTTAATGAGTTATATGGTTTTTAAATTGTTTTTATAGAAATCTCATTTATGGTACGAAATAATGATATTTCTTAATAATGTTCCGTTACTGTTGGATAGTGTTTCATAATCTATGTCTAATGCATGATTTTTTGTTCTTGTCATTTATACAATCTAGAATAGCAATGTAATTATTCCAGTTCAAAGAATGATTTTTCCCTTTGATTTTTCACCGAATTTCCCCCCCCCCCCCCATAATGTTAACATAATTAACATAGGCTTGCTATCAAGTGTTTTATAGTAACAGTAATAACAAAACTAATTTTAGTTTTCACTGTTCATTATGATTATCTTATTTTTTTTATTATTTTTCTTTTTTTTTTTTTTTAATAGAGGTCCGAGGATCGAAATTATTTTTTATTTATTTATAGGTATTTTTTATTGATTTTTTCCCCTGAAATGTGTCTTTCTAAAAAGATCACTTTCCAGAAAAAAAGTTTTTGACAACTTTGAAAAAAAAAATTATTTAAAAATTAAAAATTTCAAACTTATTTATTTATTTATTTATTTATTTTATAACTCAAGAACCACTTGCACGATTTCCTTCGTTTTTTTACTGTTGAGTGCAGAAAATGCTTCTTGTTAATTTGTCTTCAACATTTATAAAAATATTACTTACAAAATTTATAATAAATTAAAAAGTTTTAAAAAAGAGAGGATTTTTGAGAGTGATTTTTACTTTGAGGTATATATTTTCGAAATTTTCATATGAAATTAAAAATTTTGAAGACAATTTATCAAAACCATAACATAAAAACTCTGTTCAAAATTTCATACACATATCTTGCAAGGGAGTTTAGATCTATCCCTTTAAACATGACAAGTTAAGAAAAAATCCATTCTGAGGTAAATGGACTTAAAATTTTGGTTACGGAAACGACAGTACTGGTAGTACAACACAAGAATTATTATATCTGTTGGTATAATCATCGTACAAATGCGCGGTTTACTTTATTTAATTTATCTAAACTTTGTAGTATTTTATTAGACCCCCCCCCCCCCCAAAAAAAAATAAATAAATAAATAAATAAATAAATAAATAAAATAAAATAAAATAAAATAAAATAAAATAATAATAATAATAATAATAATAATAATAATAATAATAATTAAATAAATAAATAAATAAAAATGAATATGCATTTTTGAGAATTTTGACCCCCGTATTGCCTTAAGGTGGTTCTCAAATGACCTGCTCAATAGCGCGAAACTTTCTGACAGATTTTCTGACTCATTTTTAAATGCAAAGGCATAAAATTGGCAGGCCTGACTATTGAAGCGATTTGGAATCGAAATGAGTTTTCCCTTTTTTTTTTTTTTTTTTTTAATAAATAAAATACTTATCGAGTTATAAACAGATTCGTGTCGCGTGACAACACGTTTTTCCTCTTTCTCGTGATGAAGCATCTGGAATTTGATTCAAAATAAGACTTTGACAGTGTTTTCTGAAAGACCTTCTGCCTTTACCAACAAATGGAAAACGTGTTTCGATTATATATTTACTGAATAACCACACCTGCTCATTTGATGCCTTTCCGAACAAAAACGAATAAAAAAATATATCTGAAAGTAGCCCCTTGGAATGTTTTGGGGCCCTGTACCTGGGCTTTATTGGGCCACCCATAAAGATGATGCTGGCACTGATATCAGTGACAACATTTCCGAGTCACTCAGCATATGTTTCAAACCGCGAAGTGTGTGTAAGTTTAGTACGTATACTGTTAAGCGACGTACGTTTTCTCGCGCTGAGACAGTCCATGCAGTGAAACGGGTTTTACAGTCATGGTGATACTTTTCCTACGGGCATTAAGACATGGTCATCTTAAAAAAAGATTTGGCGCCATTACTTGAAAATACATTTTTCAATAACAGTATCTATTCATATACAGAAGTTCTATCACAATTTATAGTTTAAGAAGGTGGCACTCGTGCATCATGACTAAATAAATAAATAAATAAATAAATAAATTAGTAATTACGCAAAGAAGTCATCTATAAGTTTTGCACCGACCGAAAATTGGGTATTTTTTATATTGCGATAGTTTTATAAATATTACGCTACGTATTTTAATTAAGTGCAACGCAGTAGAAATGTGACAATGTGGGAGAGCAAAGGCAATTTTGTATGCGCAAATATTTGTTTTTCTTTTTAATTAATTATTTTACTAACTTGACATACTTATGTCTGAAGCAAGTAATGCGTATTAAGCGTTATTTTCGAAATGTAATAAAACACATTCAAAGTCTTAGAAAGCCCTTGAATACAGGTGTTTAAAAAGTTTAAAAAGCCACAAAACTTCTTCATAAATAATGATTTTTTTTTTCTTTCTGTAAATTATGTTTTATAATTATTTGGAACAAACAGCTGTAACTAAATCTTAAACTATCCTAAACAACAAGCATGAGATTTGTAAAATCTCTCCATATTAACCATTACATATATTGTTTTCTTACAATTACCTACTCAATACTTATATTTTTTTAGTTTAAAATGATATTTTCTTCTGGAAATCTCGACAAAATGTGTTTCATTTTTATTTGCAGTTTTCCTTTTTAAAATTAAAAATTCGTTCGACAATCGGATTTGATGTTTTATAATAAAATTGAAAATATAAATTTTATGAATTTAGACCTTCTCTAACACGTATCAATTACCTAATTTATGTTTTTTTTTTTTTTTTTTTTTTTTAAAGCAAAAATGGTCATGTTTACTTGTTCATGTGTCCCTGAAGATTGCTTTATAATTCTAAAATTTTCTCAAACGGATTTGATTTCATAATAGTAGTTATGTTTATTTCAATGGAATGTTAAATTTTAAACGCTGACATCAGTCAGGCAATATTTCAATTTTATTTAAAAAAAAAAAAAAAAAAAAAAAAAAAAAGAATTCCACGTATTTTACTTCCATTTCGAAATTTATTAAGAGTTTGTGATTAGTTAATATTTAACTACATCTGTGCTCAGAATGGATTCTATCATTATTACAGCATTATTAACATATTATTATTAGTGAAAAAAAAAATATTATTAGCATGTACATATGATCACCATTCGTGATGTTAGGAACTACATAGTTTCAATTCTTTAAATTAATCCTGTTCAAATAATTTCAGTTTTTCATTTAAAACAGAAAATAATATAAACAATACAATAGAATCTGGGCGTCTCGAACTTCTTTTTCTGAATACTAATATCGCAAAAAAAGCATCAGCTGTTTTTTCAGGATTAAATGAATGTATTTTCTCATTCTCATAGCTATCTCGAAACGCTTTCTTTCAAGTCTTAGATCTCTCGAATGCCTGATTTGTCTGTCAGAGCAATAAATAAATAAATAAATAAATAAATAACTTAGCAAGTCACAGTTACTTATAAGTAAGAGATTGTTAATTAGAGTGTAAAGATTTTTTTTTTTAAATCTTCATTTTAAAATGTACATTTTGAAGAAGTACACAAGAATCGCGATCAGGGATCCTCCCTCCATTTATATAAATGGGACAAAGAAAAGTTATAAAAAGAAACAAAAATTTTAAAAAATTAAGAAATTTGCTTTACTATGAAGCATTATGAGATTTTATTGAAGCACAAGTCAGAGCGGGTGGGGGATCTTTTAAAGAAAGGGTATTTATTCCTCTTAGCCTTCTCGGACGCATATATAAAACTTTTTTTTTTTCCTGTCTATTCTCGTGATTTTCAAGATATCGACGGTATATGTTTACGCTTTCATTTTCACATTAAACATCTCCACTGCAGGCTATTGCCGATTAATTGCTTGTTTATCATTCTTGTCTTCAGCCCACATCCCATCCAAATAGCCAATCGCAGCCGCCTAACGACATGACGTCAGGAGTTTGCGAGCGGCAAACTTGATGCTGCCAGTTCGAGAGCAGAAGCCTGTTGCTTATCTGCTCCAAATGCCGCGTGGAAAGAGCAACATTTTTTCAGAGAGTTGACTTGATGTATTTTTATGACGATTATGAGATTGTCGGTACATATGGTTGTTCTGAAAGAGAGTGACCGCCTGTGTTTTCGTTGATATTTTTGCCCGGCGATGGTGCCGTTTTTATCAAGAGAGATTCTTTAAATAGCCTCAAAATGGATTTATGAAGAGGATAAACAATTTACTATTCTGGATAACTATGATTCGGTAAGTAATGCTAAAAAAAAAAAAAATTGCGTTTAAGTCAGCGACATTTATTATTTAATAGAAATAAAATAAAGTATGCTATATCATTAAATATCTTTATTTAGAGTTTGAATTATAAAAAAAATGTTTGCTTTTTTTAGACTTAAAAAGAATTAGTAACTTTTCTTGCATAAAACTTATATGGAAGTATGCGAGCAGGATTACTCAAAATATCTTAAATCAAAAGAAAAAAAATATATTCTTTATTAAAATACTTTAGATGATCTAGCATATTTTGAACAAAATTTCTAAATAAATAAATAAAGTTAATACAATGAAACACATTTTGGTATAATAATTTATTTATTAATAGATTATTGTTGACAACTGATTTATTTTTAGTCTTAATTTGCATAATTATAAAGAATTTCTTATGCCCTTTTCTTTTCTTTTAATGTTCAGAAAATGCTCTTTCATATATATATTTAAAAAATTGACTTTTTAAAATATTTATCAGAATGTACAAAAAGGTTATTTCTGCTTAGAAGAAAAATTATCTTACACATTTAATATTAAAACTTAATTTTATTCAAATATAAATCTTTTAAAGAATATCACCTTTGGATCACATAACTTGTAATATAATTAAAAATGAAAATAAGAACATATAATTTTGAATCAAATTTTAAGAAAATATAGCAAGTTGTCTTTCGACTGTTCAGTGGAAAACACTATATACTACGGCATATTATTTATTATTATTTTTTAAATTTATTATTGTTTATTTATTTATTTTACTTTCCTTTTTTGCCCAGCTTCAATTATGTTTCTCAAATATAACGAAAAATGTATTTTGTATAACATACTAGATATAATATAAATTTTTAATGCTTAATTTTAAAAAGTACAAAGAAAATATGATTTTTTTTTCTTCTTAAAAGTACATTAATGTATGCCAGGTGGTGCAAAATATATATTAATTTTAATTCGAGAAAATGCTTGAAATTAACAGATTTTGGGACTATACACATTTTTTAAAATATTGCGGAGTATATAAAGACAAGGAACAAAAACATCAATTTTAGTAAAAAGTATTTTTTTTTTAATCAAATTGGGATGCACAGCTAAATAAAATCTATCGTTAGTGAGAAAGAAATTTTATGCATATTAGCTTTTAAAACATACTAGCTGACCCCCGCCCGGCGCTGCCCGGGCCCGTGAAAAAAAAAATCAAGTTTTTATTATTTTATATATTTATTCCGATTTTGTATGAAATTATATTTTAAGATGAAAAATTCGCGAAAAAATATTGATACTTATTGATAAGGTAAAGCCAGGAGAGATGGCGCGGTCGGAGAGATTGCGCACATAGATGTTTGGGGGGAAGGAGTAGAGTGAGCGCGCAGCGACTCCAGGTAGTTGTACAACAGCAGTAGTGGAGTGTCTACTTGAAAGTGCACGTTGATTGTTTTGAGTGTCTAAGATAAAGCATTGCTATTTTGTTTTGTTTTCTCAAAGTAAGCTCTTGAATTTTCATAGCTATTCATCAGAATTTCTATACAATGTCAGCAGTACAAAACATTTTAAACTTAAACGATTTCTCATAAGCTACTAATCTAGACTAACAATGTGAACATCAACGGTTCGTTTTAGAAGAGGTCATGTTTAAATAAAAGGCCGCGCAATGTCTCCTACCGAAATTGGAGAGTTTGCGCATCTGCTACTTAGGAGAGATGGCGCTGTGTTCCCATTAGTTTCCATGCTAGGAGAGATTACGCAGCTTATTGGTAAATTTGCCTAAAAAAATGAAAAATTAAAATGGACTAATTTAAAGTTAAACGTGTTATCAAATAACTTAATGTTATTTTGTAATCTTATCTGGACTTCCTTTTTCTGATTCTTTATTTTTTTCCTTTAATTAAAATTTTTTAATCGTTTTTAAAATTATTTCCTTTTTCTGATTCTTTAATCATTAGGTTGAAATATTCAGATATTCACTCCTAATATAATAATATTTGTTCACAAAAACCTAACAACAATGTCATTTAAGTGTAATTATTATTGTTAACAATTTAATTGTAGTTATTATTAGTAACAATCTCTCCTACCCATGTGCGCAATCACACCAACCCTGTAAGGACAGTTTGCGCAAAATAACTTTCTTGGTTTTATTACAATTGTTCTATTAAATTACAACATAACAGCAAAATAGCAATGTAAATGCATAAAAAACAAATGAAGTCAAAATTATTCATGGATAGTTTTGCAGAAAATTTATATTTAAATTTTTTATTGTTATTCTTTTGAATTGTGCGCAGACTCTCCTAGCTTTACCTTAAAAGCACTCATTTTCTTGTTTTTTTACGTAGGGTTGTTTCATAGTTTTAAAATAAAAGGTTATTTTTGTCCGAACTCTTTAAAATCTTTATTGGTGATAAATAAAACGGTTTTACAGCCGTGTAAAAATTTCATGAAAAAATATTGTTATTCAGCTGTAAAAAAAAATGTTTTCTTCTCGGGTTTTTTTTTTGTTTGTTTGTTTTCGCGCCTGCTCCTTTAACATAGCAATAAAAAATAGTTCTCATCTTCCGAACTCTCTGTCATTTCAATCGGTTATAAATATAACTGTATGCAAGTTTTCTTTAAAATTTTGCGAAAAAGTATGCATATTTAGTAGTGAAAACATGAGTTCTTTAAAATAAAAGATTTTGCTTTCAACCTCGGAGCAAAAATATATTAGAAGGTCTATGCTTTCAATGCAAACACCTCCAACCGTTTTCAATCAACCCTTTTCAATCCCCATAGGCTAAACAGACTAATCAACCAGATTTCCGTTTCTGAGGAGGGAAGCCTTCAAAAAAAGTTTATGCATGCGCAAAGAGAGGATATTCGTGTGGAAACTTGACAGAATGCACTTTTCATTTTAAATATATAAATGCTTATGTATAAAATTTCACTGTATGTTTTTAAACAATTTCTAAACCATCTTACGCGAAAAACCTATGCTGAAACCTGAAGCTGAGATATATTCTATCTTTTCTGATTTTTTAACAGTTAATTGGAGATTACCTTTACTATCAATTTTACTTTAATTGTTTTATTAGAGTAATAAACTTTTTTGATATTTTAATAATGGATCACAGATTATTTTTATTATAAATTTTAATCTAGAAGTATTTTTCTAGGGTTCTTTAATAGTGGATCGCAGATTATTTTTTATAAGTTTAATTTATTAACTAAGATTAATAAAGGATATTATAAGTTTTAAATAAAGTTTAGTAACAGAGTTTTTTAAATATACATTAAAATTATTGGTGGACTTAACGGGAAATTAAAAAATTCCTAAAACACTGAAATTGAGAAGTTGCGCAGCTGAAAAATCTAGTGGCCAGTCGTTAAAACTTTTTGGAACAAGTGTATCCAAGTTGTATATTTCTTGAAGAAGCATGTCTTGTTTCAGATCTGTAAATAATCGAATACCTTTATTCAGTTAAATATTGCTTTAAGGGAAAAAAAAAAAAAAAAAAAAAAAAAAATAACGAAAATTTCGTATATTCTTCAAAATTTTAAGAATATTCATTTCTCGCTTTATTGTTAGTAAAGGATTTAAAAAATTAATAATCTAAAGAATTCTGAAAGATGACAAAATTAGCACAAATTAGAGACAAATAAAGTGAAAAATGAAAAGCAGAATTTGTTCGAATAGGAATTAATGGTTCTGATTTTTATTCCCTAGAAAAACAGAAGAAAGGGAACTAACTATGTGCAAATCAATTCGTTTTTTATCAATTTTTAACTATTTTTTCTAGGCAAAATCGCTACCGATTATTTTTTGCAATACATAAATAAATAATATAAGGATGTAATGTAGTAACTCTTTGAGAGCCGCTTTACATATTATTTTATTATTTGGTTGAATAATTTTTAAATAATTCGTTATCGTGATTTCAATTTTATTATGGAGATAAATTGTAAATGTGGAGATGAAATTTCCATTTTCTTTCTGGATGGAAATAGCTTTCATTCGTTTTTGTAAACGGTATTTTAAATTTCGTTTTTACTTTCTTCTATCTTTACAAGAAGAAAGTATTGAATTCATGAAAATTTTCGACTTCCGGTTTTCGACGGATTTATACGTTTTAGAAGGTCTTGAACACGATTTGACTATTTTTAGAAAATGTCTGTCTGTGACTGTGTCTGGTCTGTCTGTATGTCTGCCTGCCTGTATGTGACAAAAATTTTGTGGGCGCTCTATCTCAAGAACTAATGCTCGGAATTTAATAAAAATTTATATTCAGTTAGTCTCTGATATAAATTGGTGCTGATTAGTTTTTGGTAAAAATCCCCCAGTAGGTGGCGCTGCTATGCAGCATTTTTCGCGATTTCCGCAATAGCTCTATCGCAAGAACTAATGCTCGGAATTTAATAAAACTTTATATTCAGTTAGTCTCTGATATAAATTAGTGCTGATTAGTTTTTGGTAACAATCGCCCAGCAGGTGGCGCTGCTATGCAACATTTTGCAGGATTTACACGATTTTAGCGATAGTCATATCTCAAGAACTAATGCACGGAATTTAATAAAACTTGAGTTTCAGTTAGACCTTGATATAAATTGGTGCTGATTCTTTTTAGTGTATGCGAAACCTGTGTGAGATAGAAGAAAGTTTTGGGATTGACACATCCGACTAGTTTGTTGTTGTTTTTGATTTGAAGAGTTGCTGTGAGACCTATAGGCTACAACGCTGTTGTCTCGAATGATCCATATTTTTTATACTTTGACAAATTACATAAATCTTCTTCTTGAGGACGGGATAGACACAAGGAAGTTGGCAGCACTAAAGACACACACACAATAACATCCATGCCTCACATGGACGTGAGCATATTTTCATAAATCTAAATTAACAATCGAAAACAATTATTTTTTTCAACAGACTATGGGTATAATCTTGTGACTTTCACGCCATCACTAATCTCTGATCAGGGAAAAATTAAAATAGCGATAAAACAACAGATATTCCAAAATGTTTATCTTTGACGTTTTTGGCTCTCATTGTATTATCATATTTGATAAGGGATCCGAGGAGATTAATACTCACATTTGGAAGATCAAACTGTACACTTTTAGAAATGATGTAATGGTGAAAATATTATTAATCAAATGAAATATATATTATCATTCACGTGAGTATCTATGAAAATAAAACATTTTTAATTATTATTTATTTAATATGATATTAATCATTATTCGATGCACGTTTATAGCAATTATTCGCATGTTCCAATCAGAATCAATCATATCTGTTGTTGACAGGCAGTTATTATTCATTTACTTTTACTGACACCAATTTCAGCTTATCAAGAATTTCCTAACTAGTATTTCAAATGCTAGCAATTATAGTAACATATTTAACATGGTTCATTAGTGTTTCGAAAATGTGTCATGATTTAAATTCGTGTAATATATAGTTAATGGTTTCAAATTTGAGGATATTTATTTTATCTTCTGTTTGCAGTATTTTTAATATTTTTTAATAAGAAATTGTTACAATACGCAGTTCTCAACGTGAAATAAAAGAATGAGATAAAAAGAAATTTTCCTGAACTTAATTTGAATTTTAATATTCAAATATTTAATAATTTAGTTAACGTAATAAAATGACTTAAATAAATAAAAGGAACTTTTTATATCATGGCCAGTGATGGTTACTCATTAGGAATCTGGTTTCCTGCCTTTTATGCCATTGATAAATGCCTTAAAAAATTGTTTTTTAAACTACATTTTACGCATGAGAAAATATCTTATGATGAGAGAAAGACACATAAGTACTTAGGTAATAAATTTATATGTACACAAATTACACAAATGGAAGAATTATAAGAATAACAACAATTGAACAAAAAACTTCGTTCAATTGTTGTTTCAATAAATGTTTTTTTATTATATTTGTTGTCTTGATGAACGCCGATATAAAATATTTGACCGTATCAGGGATCTATTTAAGGAATAATTACGTCTTTTAACCCCTTCGGCACCATGTGTGCATATATGCATCTTCAAAAGGTGCAAATAGGAACTGTTTTGGATACCAGAAATATTTGTCTCATTTAATTAGTGCATTTCCGTGATTAAATGAGTAAATGTAACTGTTTAAAAATTCGGTTGGCTGATGGTCCCAAAGGTGTTGAAGGACTCTTCATAATTTTCTTCATCTTAAAAGAAGAGTTTTCACAATTTATTTCATCTTAAAACAGAACCCTTCATATTTTTTTTTAATCTTAAAACAGACCCTTCACAAAAATCTTTGTCTTAAAAACTCCCTTCACAAAAATTTTCCATCTTCAAACTGAACTTTTGCCAAATTTAATCATTTTAATAAAAATATCTGTTTTGTCACAAAACAACTGAAGTTTCCAAAAAACCTGTTATCTTAGCTCCATATAAAGGATCTTGTTAAAAATAGACGAACAGGAATCTGACTACAACAATAAATTCAAATTCACAAAATTACAACTATATTTTTCACAAATATTATTTTTAAAAAAAGTGTTTGCTATTTTACCAAAAAACAGCCCCCTGTAAGAAAAGTCTGGACTGATCCCTGATTATACAGAGCGCTTCAATAGATGATAGGGCACATTACTAAAAGTATTTTTTATATATTGAAAACCAGGCTCGTAATCAATTTACTCAACTATAAATACAGAGTATCTCACTCCAATCCGAACCGGAATTTTTTTATATACCTTTAACAATAAAGATGATATTTTAGCAAAATTTTCAACAGAGTTACCTGGCTTTGTGTTAAAATTAGCGATATCATGAAAAGCGGGCACTATATCTGCATCCAAACAGCGCTTAACTAGACGCTCCTTAGTTCAGAATGTACACTGCAAAAAAAAAAAAAAAAAAAAAAAAAAAAAAAAAAAAAAAAAATGCCGATTTTACGGTATAATACTTGCACTTCAGCTGTCAGTATTATACCGCAAAATTTACGGTAATAAACAGTAAAATAAGCCGCGCAAACTGTCGCACAAACATTTTTTTGCAGTGTTGTTGACATTACATATTCTGTCATTGAGAATTACTTAGAAGTTCCATAAATAAACTTGATTCTCCCTACTATACATGTGTAATAAACTTTCAACTTCATTACATTATATTCTAAAATGTTCTTTAACTACACATTTTCACGTCAAATAACCGACCGCACTGTTCTTAAAATATTGGTTTAAATAACATCCGGATCCGGAGGGTTCTTCTGTATCGAGGCTCAAAATGTATGAACTTCATTATGAACCTATTTTTCAAAACCCTTTTCCCCCTCCTTTTTAACTTTCTATACTTTCCTTTTGTTTTCCAATAGTATGGTGCTGTTTACGTTAACTTTTGTAGATATTAATGGGGGGTTTTTTTAAGTATTAATGGTACAATCTCTTGTTACGTTGATAAATTATTGTTTTCTATCCATCTTGTTTTTATGTAATTGAATTGTAATATCACTTTCCCGCAAGAAAAGTGACACGACTCCAAAAAACTCATTTTGCGAATTATTGTATTATTAAGTTTGACTAAGGCCATCATGCTACAGGAAAATTTTCATAATTGTAGTTATCCGGAAAACTGCTAGATTACGCTATATGTCCATTTGTCACCACAGAAGGGGGCAAAATGTGCCAGAGGGCACAATTACCCCCCTGTTCTCCAAATCTCTTCTACGTCTTCATTCTTAAAGGTTTTAGGTTTTTATGCATACTTTTGCAGTTGCATTCAGAGCTGAGTGCTATAGTTTTATGTTACAGTAAAAACATGCGAATCTTCTTTTGCCTCTCCTGTGAAATGTAGTATTTTTGAGTTGTGTCATTTTTGTTGTGGATGAGCGATGTGTGTGTTCCCTTGGGCTTGTACTAAAGCTATAAAGCTGTAAAGCTCAACTTCCCAGTGTATTTATCCATTTATCCATTTACTATGCAGTTACAGCACTTCTCGTGATGTCACACCATTTCACAAAAAGCAATCTAGATCTGTTGAAAATTTCATTAAATTTTTTTCATTGTTAAAAGTATGAAAGAAAATCAGAGTCTGGATTGGAGTGAGACATTTTTGATTGAATAAATGGATTGCGAACCGGTTACCTATACAAAAAGTGAAAAAGTCATTTCTCAACTATTCTTTGCCACCTCTTAAAGTTCGTGTCTTTGGTACTGGGACATTATATACAACACATCAGGCATTCGTTAATTTTGCCGTTGTAAAGAAGTTTGTATTAGACTAGCCTTATTATAATTTGATATGCACTGAAGCTCCTATTACGTTATTGTTTTTTATTTTAACAGAATATGATAAAAAAAAAATAATGTATTTCAAATATTTTTCATCTTGAAACTTCTGTAATGATAACTGGAGGCTTTGTGGAGCTACATCAAAAACTTCATACTCTAAATTGGTTTCGTTATGTTTAGAGAATTTTCGTAATAGAACCAGAAAGCCGGAAACTAATGGCGGAAACATTGACGAAAATATTGTAGCAGCGTAAAAATAAACGTAACAATGACAATGATAAGATGAAAGTGACGAAGAAAACACTGCTTTAGAGCAGAACAACTAAACTTTAAAAGAAAATGTTGTGCTTACTAGCCCTTTAAATAAAGTTGTAGGTGAAAATTTTAATTTGCACGGAGTTTTTGAGTGAAGATACGCGAATGCTACACCTTTAAGTCAAAACCGATAAGGCTAATTGTTCGTATGTTTCAGATAAAACGATTGTAAAACTAAACGACCCTCGTTTTTCCCGTTGCTTAGGAAAATACAACAGTTAAAAAGTAGTCGGCATGTGTAATACTGGACAAGCCTTCTCGTGAAAGGGGCTTTGGTACGATACAATTTTTAAAGCCTTATTATTTTTTTTTTTATGTTAAAAAAATATTTTTTTAGTATCCATTGATGGCTTTTTATGAGGGGTCTGGATTCAAGATAATGTTCATAATATTTTTTAATCCCAATTTTGTTTATTAGATTAAAAAAAAAAAAAAAAGCATTTTAGCCTCGGCTGCTATAAGCACAGTACCGGGGGTCTATAAGCACCTACCGCATCCTCGTCCCCTTCTCCAACCATATGGCTGACTGTGTGTGTAAAAAACGTTTCTGTGATTTTATCAACAGTTGTAAATGGTAATATTTTGTGCACATTTCTTTCATTTCAAATGCTAACAGATATTTGCACATCATTAATCTATTTAAAATATTTAAACAGTTTTAAATTAAAATTTGTGTGTTTCCTTTTTGAAACCTGACATTTTTCGTTTAATAGCAGTTCCTTAGAAATTTCTTTTTGCATCAACTCGGTGCAAGCATCGCTACGTGAATGTTTTCCCCCTTATCTTTATGGATATACCTGCTCACATTACTTCATCATTGCTTAAAAATTTATACCTTTCCCCTATGTTTTATCTGCTCGGGATTAAGAAACTATACCTGTTGTCCTTGCTAACGGCATTCGCTTATACCATCTTAGTATGTTTTTCATTGGGGAAAAAGCCTGCTGTCAGTTATGCTGTGGTACAGGTGGTTTTCTTTTTTCCTTCCCTTTCTCTTTTTTTGTATTGGATTAGATAAAAGTGATCATTGAAAGTGTCAGATGTTTTCGGCAATAATCTCGCTGACATCAATAAAAAAAATGCTTTACTGCAAGCTAGACATCTGTATTTTTTGCAATTTTATATCGTTTTATTATTGTTATTGTTTGGCTATGAATTGCATAATACGCACTATGTCTTTTATCTCTCTCTCTATAACATTTACGATTATACAGATTATATGGATAAATTTGGAAATCTGTCAACGAGAAATTAAAAAAATATATCAGCAAACAATAATGATAAAGTTGTCCGTTTTTTTTTTTTTTTTTTTTTTTTTTTTTCCATGGAGAAATTCATAAAGTTTTATCACTTTATACTTCAGTTAGTGGTATAACAGGATAAATTTCTTGTTTTGAAAAAATAAAATAGGACAATTTTATAAATGTTTGTTCCTATATAACCCTCTCGGGGTTGGCAGCTTATTGATAGTACATGTTTTTACATTAATAAACATTTAACAATAAATAACTAAAGTGTTCTTAAGGATTCGTATTTTATTGGTGGAACTTTTATTTGCTTCTTAATAATAATAATAATAATAATAAAATCAAAGGTGGTTTCTTATTCACAGAAATATTTAATTAATTTAAAGAATCAAGCTCATGTACAGGGCTTTACAAATTAGATAAAATCTAGTAGCCAGCAAAAAATTCTAGTCGCCAGTAAAAAATATTTACCCCCCACCTCTACCCCATCATTGATTTTCAAAAAGCACGAAACTCTCTTATGAATTAATTGCAAAAAAATAATGAGCATAATTTAGAATTATTAGTTACATAGTATACATTTTTTATCAGATTTTTAGCGTTTTTTCGTGTTCTGTAGCGATTTTTTTTACATTATTTAAAGGAATATTCTTTTAGCCCAGTTCAATAAATTTTGTCCTCTTGTTTAGCAATTTTTTGTGTGTGTTTCGCAGCGATTTTTCCTCAGTGGTAAAAAGAATCTGGTTTCAGTCTTTTATCCCAATATATTAAATTTTGTCCTCTGCGATTTTTTAATTTTTAGCGATTTTTTATGCGATTTGTAGCTTTTTTATTTTTTTTTTTTTTTACGTTCCACAGCATTTTTTTGACGTCCGTAAAAAGAATCCAGTTTCCATTTTTTAACCCAGTACAGTGCATTTTATCTTCTGTGATTTTTTTAAATTATTATTATTGTTTTGTTTTCCGCGTTTCGAGACGATTTTTTGACATTCATAAAAGGAATCAGGTTTCTTTCTTTTAACCCAATAAAGTAAATTTTGTTCTCTGCGATTTGGGAGATGAAATTTTTATGCTCCAGGTAGGAATGCCCCCCCCCCCTCCCCATGGACCACTGCTTGAATGCATCACTGTTTAAGACATGCAAGGAGGCAAGGATCGCACAAGAATTGCATATTATCCGGACTTGTGCTAGCCTTTGGCACCTTATGCTTTTTCTCTTGCTGCAGTGACGACATCAGGATCAGCGTCTTACATCTTAACGTTGTAAATTTTGCGTAAAAGTATGTTATTTGTCTGCAATTTTCTTATCAGTTTCCCCTCCATAGAGTTCAGAAATTACTAACATCGTATACGTCTTTTGACATGATGATCGCTATCAGTATTTAACATTTTATCTGAATATATATATATATATATATATAATTATATTAAATCTTAACATTAGAAACATAGTTTTACAAAATCAATTTTAAAAAATAACCTTGAAATAAGGAGATATGTTATTCCCAATTTGTTACGCTCAACCTATATAATAGAAACGGTATTAAAGACTAATAAATCAGAGACTTTTATTGATACCTTGCATTCTTTCTAGAGTTCTTTTGTCTAGCAAATTGAAGAAAATAAAACTGGAGATTACTTAACGATATTCTCAAAATCTTGAAACGTTTTCATATTCTATGCGTTATGTGTCATTTATCTTTCTTGCTAAAGTTTAACACAGACGATTTATTCATCGCCAAAAATGCCTAATAAGTCTTATTTACAATAATTTATACGACATATTTCCATTTTAATATTATATGAAATGTTATTCTTAACTTTTTCTTTTCTCTAAATGAATTACTTGGCAAGCTACCAACCAAACCGAAGGAATTCTCATTGTTGACAACTCGAGTTTAAAAGTTTTTTTTTTCCTTGGCTGTTATCTTAAATGTGTTGCGTGGGCAACTGTTTTGCCGGTTGTGTCTCAAAACTCGCGTAGCAAGAAAGGGAATGTAAATATGCATTGGTATACACTGTCAAACTCTTGTTTATTTTTTTACTTTGTTCATGTTCGTAAGAACAATTTTATTAATAAAGCGTGGAAATTAATGCATGTTTAATTTGTTTATTATTCAAAACGTGACCAATGTTAGAATGTATAAATCATATTTTTATCATATTTTTACTACAACGCAGTTTGTTCTCTTTTTAAGTATTATAAATATTTTAATTTAATGGGAATGTAATATATATCTTGCATGCTTGTCTATCAACGTTTAATTAATTTTCTTTCTTGCAAAAAACACATTTTTTACAGATTATTTATTTATTTATTGAATCGCATTTTCATCTGTCGTTACTGGTTCATTGTCTTTAAAATATAGTCGCCGGCAAAATGAAATGCAGAAAGGGAAAAGATTTTGTCTTATAATGTTTATGATTTTGAAAAACTGCCAACATTTCTTCTATTAATTGATATTATTTAACATTTTGAAATATTGTTTTTGTTTTTTGTTTTTTTTTTTTGGCAAAAAGGTGATAAAGAAAAGTATCTGTTTCAAATTCATGCAAAATGGATTTTCTAGACTAGATTCAGATGTTTATAGTTATCCTCCCGTACCCCAACTATAAATGTTTTCTAAATTTTATCTACAATTAACTTATTTTATACTAATAATTTATTTTAATTTATTTTACTTTTGTTTCCTCTGCAAATGACTATAAATTTTAAATGTAGTGAAACTACGGGTATTATGGAGTCAGGTAGGTTTCTGTTTGGTAAAGTGCTGCCACCAAGCGGCAATATCATAAACTTTTTAAGAATGTTCCCAGAATGCCCCCCAGAACGCGCAGTCCGTCGGTCTGCGTCAGGGCGCGTTGTGTGAATAAATATTTGTTTTTCGTTTTGGAAAGGTTTCAGGAGATAATTTTTCAATATTTTTTATTCATTATTAGAAATAATATTTTTACATTGAAATTTAGCCTAATGCACACCAAAATACTAAGAGTTTATGGTGTAATACTCGTTTTTTTAGCTCGCGATTCACACCAATAAATATAGAGTACTTTTTTCCCAAACCGGTGGTGACTGGTTATATGGAATATCAATATCTCATAACAGTCTATGATTAGGGTGGCACAAAGACAGATCTTTATATTTGGGATTTGTGCAAATCTGAAGTATGAACTGGAGTATATTGGCTGACTAAGACACTATATTTTGATCATGCTCTCTTGATACCATTACATCAGTTTTTTGCCAAATTCTGTTCCTTTTCTTCATTTTTATCCACCTATTCCATATTTCCTGACAATCTCACAATACCCTCTAGAAAAAAATTTCAATATTATTATTTGTTTGCATGTGATGAAATTTTGCAAAATGATTTTTGTCTACAAATAACTAATCACAGATACAAGTTGTAATTTTCCAACAGGACGAAAAATGTCCGGGCCAGGATTCGAACCTGGGATCTCTTGGCTGAAGCCGCCACGCTCTACCAACTGAGCTATCCCGGTCGAATCTGGCGGGCATAATTCATCCAGATTCGACCGGGAAAGCTCAATTGGTAGAGCGTGGCGGCTTCAGCCAAGATATCCCAGGTTCGAATCCTGGCCCGGACATTTTTCGTCCTGTTGGAAAATTACAACTTGTATGATTTCTTTACCAATTTGAAATAATTGTGTTCAAATTAATCTAGTGTAATCACAGATAGTTGAAGTTTGTGATTGTATTCGTTTTTCGGATTTTAAACAATATCGAGCTGTGATATTGCCTCAAATGTAAATGGTATTCCACAATACCCGAAGTTCCCCTAATATATTATTTTCATTGTGTAAATAAGGGTTTGCGAATTCAGTTTGTCACCCTGTCTAATTCTTTTGACTGAAAGTTAGCCTCGAACTAAAAGATAATATTTTTATGTATATACATATACAGTGAACTCTCGTTAATGTGCCTCTGCTTAAGACGTATTTCCAGTTAATAAGCACAATTTCGTTTTCCCCATTATATCCTACTTGCAATTAATGTTAAAGCCATTAATAAAGCTTACTACTCACTCATTGGATAACGAGGACAAATTTTTCACAAATTGACCCAGCAGAAGCGAAGCTGCTTTCGTACATTATTTTTTCAAAAGCAACTAACTATGATGTAAATTTGGTTATTGAGAGATCAAGAAATTGTCAGTGACAATAATGAAGAGAAAGAAAAAGAAGAGTAGAAGAGAGGCTACGAAATTGTTTATAATGAAATTTTAGCATTATTGAAAGGGAAGGAGGGTTTTGTTAAGTATCATCCAGCTTTGGCCATATTGCTTATAGGATGGATACCTTCAGGGAGGACTTTTGAAGGGGAAATGACACGGATTATCGTCCTCATACAAGGAAAACCCTGTAAACCTTGCACAGTCATCTCGCCCAAGACCGCACTGGTTTCGAAACCGCGAACATCGATCCAAGCTCCTCACTTTGGGGCCAGCATGCTAACCACTGGACTGAGTGAGCCCTTAGGCTTATCGTTATTGGGATGCTCTGCTAAACATGTTAACGCAGTAAACTTTATTGCACACATGGTTAATATTGGAAAATCTGTCCTAATTTAGGGATGACGCAGGATTTTTCTACTTCCACCCCTTCCCAAAATATTTGCTTTTCCTTACCTTCTCAAATAGTTCCTATACTTCTTTTTTTCCCTTATAATTTATTTTGAATAAAGAGAATGCTTCGTCATTCTATTTTATTAAACTTTTCCACTACATTTTAGGATTTAAATTTCAATAGAAAACTAGTAATATTTGATCAGCACAGTGTGACAGCACACACACTGCAAAAAATAATTGTTGATTTTACAGTATAAAACTGGCTGGCACCCCAGCTGCCAGTGTTATACTGTAAAATCAACAATTATTTTTTGCAGTGCAGTAACTTGTGAATCGGAATAAGTAAGTTCTCTATAAATTTCTGGTGGGACATCTTTCACATTTTCCGTGAAAAATAATAGTAATTATTAAAAGTAACTGCTTATTTATTTATTTTATGAAGATAAGAAAATAGACTTGCGGTTTTCTAATGCATAAATATAACAAAGTTAACAAATTCTGATACACTCATTTCATTTTTTTACAATAAACTAGGTATGGACCCTTATTTAAAATAGATGGATTTAATAGGTCTCTTGCGTCACATGTGTTTCTTGGCTCCGCTGTTGTTTTTGAAAAATTCACCATCATTCAATCTTGGACGCGTGCGGAAGACGCAAGCATATTTACATGGCTTGAGCTTTTGAATCTTTTAAATTTGGCACTGATGATGGGTCTTTAGGGGCTCCGAAACAGCTGTTTGTCATTTTATATATTTTTATTTGTGCTAGTTTACGTTGTTCATTTATTTTTAATATTTTTAATAGATATGGACCCGTAAGGTAAAGTACGACAGCTAAAA
This sequence comes from Maratus michaelseni, assembly GCA_963931845.1. Lineage (NCBI taxonomy): Eukaryota > Metazoa > Arthropoda > Arachnida > Araneae > Salticidae > Maratus > Maratus michaelseni. The sequence continues at coordinate 76,061,002 of OZ007591.1, read as the reverse complement.
AAATCTAGGGAGATGCTACCAATATTTCAGAACAAAATCTTTATAGTATATTTCTAGAACATTTGCAATAGAAATCTGTGTCAATTTTTTTTTTTTTTTTTTTTTTTTATAGAAATAGTGGTTACTAATAAGGTGGATTGCTATTTTCAAACAATAATCTTCAACGAATGCAAAGAGTTAAGAATGAATTAGGGTTTTATAAAATTGCTTCTTTATTCTGGAAGAAAATCACATCATATATTTTATGTAGCATTGTTTCCAATTATGTATGATGATGACGAAAATAATGCGAAAGTTAGACACACTTAATTGCGAGAAAATAATGAAGAAAAATGGAATCTTAATTTGGAGGGATATACATGCTAACAGAAAATTATTTATGCATTTCCGTATGACACGCTATATCGCAAGTTATGAAAAGGAACGAATTGCCACTAGAAATTATTGAATAAATTATTTTGAAAAAAAAAGTGTTAAGGTGCGATAACAAAGGAGATAAAACTTAGTCACTAAAAAAGCAGTTGAGACAAATGCTATTTTAAATCAACTGATCATTATAATTTTTGCCTTGACGTTATATCCAATTAAGATTTCTTTAAGATTTTCTTTAAGATTTCATTCAGAACCCAGTTTAAGTTTACCAATTTCAGGGCCCGGGACTGTCAGAACTTGCGCACCCCCCCCCCCCCCCCCCGTCCTTGAATGATTTTCATTAGATGAAACTTCATAATCTATGAGCAGAAGCTTTTGTACGACATTGATTATATAATAAGATACGCATACCATTTGATCGATCTCACCCAGACCACCAGGGGTGCCCGATCGAACCCGCGATTCGGTTAGTTTCGGGTTGGCACTAATTTTTCCGTTACGGATCGAGTTTAATTGTTTCTGGTATGGATCAGTTTAGTGTTGAACCGACTTTTCAAACGAAACTCCAGAATATTGTTTCAGATGGAAAAACTAGACATTTGAATACGAGAGAAAAAGGGTAACAGCAGCAGGGTAAAAGCAGTTGTAGTCAGCCACTTACTAAAAAAAGGGCTAAATATATATATTTGATTCTTTACATTTCATTTTGCTTTGTCATTTTTTAATAAATATGTTTTTGTATATTCATAATGTTCCCTAATAATTGTTTTTACACATTTTATCTTTAGCTATTCAATATCTGTTTATTTTTATTCAATTTTCTTTAATTGTTGGTTCGTAATTGATCGGGCAATTTGAGTAAAGAAAATTTGGCATAGGCTTATATTTACTCAAAATGAAATCAATTACGTTTTTCTTATATTTGTGGAATATTGACCTTTATAAAGTGTTCCACTATATAAGTTTCAATTTGCTTCTTGTCATTTTTTCACCGTCTGCATATTGGATTTATTTCTTCGCATAACTTTATTTTTTCTGTTTATTTCATTTTGAGAATCTCACATTTTTGGATATGGCTTTGTATTGTATCGGTTCTTATATTGTCGATTACTTATGTAATTTGATGGGGGTTATTATTAACAAAAGTTATGTATATATCACGCTGTTGAATGATAATTAGTGAAAAGATTCTGAGCCTTGATGAATTATAATATGTCATTTGGAACCAAACATAAACTATTTATAAAACATTTTATCTTATTGTAGTTGACTATTGGAGCACTTACCCCGTATGTTCATATTTTAGATAAAATAATAAAATTTATAACAGAGATATAATTGTAAACTATTTTATTATAATTACATTAAAACGTGGATTGATTTTCTTTCGTGATCGGGTAGACGAAAATTACTTTGTGTTTTGACTCGATGATTTTTTTTTTTTTTTTTTTTTTTTTTTTTTTTGTGGGGGGGGGGGTGGAGGTTTCGGATTTACTTCAAATTCAATTTTTGGGTAAGTGTCGAGTAAACACGATCCATGCAAGACTCTATTGTCTCTAATTCAAAGTGGGACACAAAAATAAATCCCCTGCCTAAACCAAAATAATATGGGAACTGAGAACCTTTTCTTATTTTTGAGTTTAAGATAAACAAACATCCTGGAAATTCAAAACTAAATGCACTTTTGTGTTTTTCAATGGACAAAACAATTTTTTTTTACTATCAACCATGAACATAATGGCAAAATAAGGGCGCTTAAATGAGACGAAATAACTAACTCACGATCCGTGATACCTGTTTAAGCAAGAACCTCTATAGAAGTTGAATGGCGAATAACGGAATCTTTGCTATTAAAAACAAAAGGAGCAAACTGCTGATTCAAGATGACTCAAAATCTCAGTTTGAGATATTTCCGCCGGACTCGCTAAGAAGTCCTGTTCTCAAAGCGAGAATACGCCCGTGATTAGGTAACGCACGCTCGCTCGAGACATACACCTGATATGGCACATTTCAGGTGAAAGTGAACGAGGCTCCGATTGCAGGAACGGAATTAATGCCCATTTCTGATGTGGCATTTCCTTCTGAGAGATGACGAAATATTTTAGACTAAGTTCCATTCATGGGAAAAGGCGGATCTAAATTTCTTTACATATGCATGTCCGTTTACTGAGAGAAAGAGCTAAGGTTTTTTTACAGCTATAATAGAAGATTTGTAGAATTAATGATTTTGAAATGGTTTTTTTAGAAGTCAAGAAGCAAATAAACTTTTTTATGGCGGTATGCGACAACCATTCCAAATATTAAATATAATCTATACACTGCAAAAAAAAAAGTATTGATTTTACAGTATAATACTGGCATCCCAGCTGCCAGTATTATACAATAAAATAAGCAGTAATACGCTGCCACGCATTTTTCTAATAAGATAACTGGAGATAATATTGCCAGTGCTGCTAATATGGTCTCTTGGTGATTTCAGTGTTAGTTCCAAGTTCGAACGCTTACCAACAAATGCCTTCACTACCTTGAAAAGGAAGCAAAAAAGAAACTACAGCAGCGTGCAGAGCGGGAGTTGTTGAATGACCTTTCCTGTAGAAGAAGTTATCTTTTTTGGGAGAGTGGGGGGCAATCGTTCTTATTTGGATTCGGAAATTTTTCCTTTTTTTATGTAGTTAGTTACTGTATTGGAATAATGTAATTCGCTGTTGAATCTGCTAGGTTCTTTAATGCTCATCAGTGATATGTGATGATATTATTAAAATCATTTATGGTTCGTGCCTGAATCACATGCGTTTTTAGAAACCTAGCTGCAGAGAAAAAAGGGCCCCTATCAACGAAACAAGACAAAACCATTTTTAGATGCCGAAATTGCGAATTTTGAACAGCTATTGCAATTTTATGTCACTTTTATCGAGAATTCGTGTAGTGGACCATTTTGACAATTAGAATTTACCATTTGAAAGAAACAAGGCAAAATCATTTTAGGTAGATTTCGTAAGAAATACTACCTATTACATTCTCACCTAAGTTGGAATTTTGGAGAAATTTTTGCAGATCTACGCCAATGATGACTCAAAGAACCCAAAACCACCCCCAGTTCAAAACTTTATATCTATCTAATCTATGTCACTTTTTTATGGACACGATAACTTCAATAATTCTGAACAAATCTCTTCCAAACTAATACATAAAATCAAGAGGCATAAAATCTCGGTCTAGTTCGTTAATGGGCAAAATCGAACCAATAGGGGTGGGGGGGGGAGGTGGCTTTTTGTGAAAACAGAAAAAACCCATAACTTCTTAGTTATGATACGTATCGAATCCGTTTAAAGTTAATATTACTTCTAGGAAAAGGGCCGAAAATTTATGTATGACAGATTTTTAATATCATTAAAAATGGCCCGAAGGGGGAAGGGGGTTATAGAAGAATAAAAATTCAAAACTTCGTCAATTCACAAGATATCAAATCCGCTTAAATTTATTATAAATCCTCTTAATATTATCTAAAACTTTTATCTTGACAAGTTTTTTATACGACCAACCCTTATAGCAAATAATAATAATAATAATAATAATAATAAAAACAAAACAAAAAAATCCCTGCTGGCTCTTCCTGCAAACGTTAGGTTTCGAAGTGGGCGGCTCCAACTATCGCATCATGGCAAAAATGTCATTTCTACCGCAATTCCAAAAAACAGGCACCCCATGGTCTGCGTCTTCGAAATCTACCTGTGCCTGTAGGCCAAGCCGTCAAGGATTTTTTATAGATGTAGAGATTGCGAATTTTGAACAGCCATTACACTTTTGGTGGTTTCAAATTTTTGGCAGTTTGAATTTTTGCCAACATTTTGCTGAGTTTTGATGAGATATAATATTACAAAACGAACATATTTACTTTAAACATGAAAGAGAATTTTCGTAATGCTTAAAAATGTATTCAATGTGAAAGATTGCAATTCAAACAATATTTGGCGATTTATCTTTTGCGTCAGGTTAAGAAAAATGCATTTGAAAATTTGATTATATAAAATATGAGTAACATTTTTGTTTTTGATTTGCTCTTTTTTTTTAATTTAAATTTTATTTTCATCTAACTCCTTCCATCTTGTGACAGAAAAAACTACCAGATGTAATTATAAAAATGGCTGTACTTGTGAGTTACATGTTATTTGTTTATTTACGATTTTGATTTTACTTTCTAGCCAAAGTTTTCCGCCAAACTATTGTAGTTTAAGCCAAAAAGGCATAAGCATCTGGCCGAGCGATGTTCACAATTATGGTGTTTTTTCAAGTATACGACAGAATATAAATAGCAGTTGATATTATAAAAAATCCCTGACGGCTCGGCCTACAGGCACAGGTAGATTTCGAAGACTCAGAACGTGGGGAGCCTGTTTGTCGGGAATTGCGGAAGAAATGACCTTTTTGCGATGATGCTGCAGTTGGAACCGCCTACTTCGAAACGAAACTTGTTTGCAGGCGGAGCCAGTAAGGTTTTTTTTTTTTTTTTTTTTTTTTTTGCTATAAGAGTTGATCCTGTAAAAAACATGTCAATATAAAAGTTTTAGATAATATTAAGAGGATTTATAATACATTTAAGCGGATTTGAAATATTGAGAATTGACGAAGTTATGAATTTTTTTCTTCTAAAACCCCCCCTCTCCCTCCCCCCCTTAATGCAATTTTTAATTATATCAAAAATCTGTCATACATAAGTTTTTGGCACTGTTCCTAGAAGTAATAATAACTTCAAACGGATTCGATACGTATAATAATAAAGAAATTATGAGGATTTTTCTGTTTTCACAAAAAGCCCCCCCCATTCCCCCCCCCTGGTTCAATTTTGCCCATTAACGAACTTGACCGAGATTTTATGACCCTTGATTTTATGTATCAGTTTCGAAAAGATGCGGGAGTTGGAACCGCCTACTTCGAAAAATAACTTGTTTGCAGGCGGAGCCGGCAGGGATTTGTTTTGTTTTTAATTTTTTTTTGCTATAACGGTTGGTCCTATAAAAAACTTGTCAATATAAAAGTTTTAGATAATACTAAGAGGATTAATAATAATTTTACTCGGATTTGATATCTTGTGAATTGACGAAGCTATGATTTTTTTCCCTAAAACCCCCCTTTCCCCCCCCCCCTTGGGGCCATTTTTAATTATATCAAAAATCTGTCATACATACATTTTCGGCCCTTTTCCTAGAAGTAATAATAACTTTAAACGGATTCGATACGTATAATAATAAAGAAATTATGAGGATTTTTCTGTTTTCACAAAAAGCCCCCCCATTTCCCGCCCTTGGTTCGATTTTGCCCATTAACGAACTTGACCGAGATTTTATGACACTTGATTTTATGTATCAGTTTCGAAAAGATGCGGAAGTTGGAACCGCCTACTTCGAAAAATAACTTGTTTGCAGGCGGAGCTGGCAGGGGTTTGTTTTGGTTTTAATTTTTTTTTTTTTTTTTTTTTTTTTTGCTATAACGGTTGGTCCTATAAAAAACATGTCAATATAAAAGTTTTAGATAATACTAAGAGGATTAATAATAAATTTACGCGGATTTGATATCTTGTGAATTGACGAAGCTATGATTTTTTTTCTTCTAACCCCCCCCCCTTTCCCCCCCCCCCTTGGGGCCATTTTTAATTATATCAAAAATCTGTCATACATACATTTTCGGCCCTTTTCCTAGAAGTAATAATAACTTTAAACGGGTTCGATACGTATAATAATAAAGAAATTATGAGGATTTATCTGTTTTCACAAAAAGCCCCCCCATTTCCCCCGCCCCCTTGGTTCGATTTTGCCCATTAACGAACTGGACTGAGATTTTATGACCCTCGATTTTATGTATCAGTTTCGAAAAGATGCGGGAGTTGGAACCGCCTACTTCGAAAAATAACTTGTTTGCAGGCGGAGCCGGCAGGGGTTTGTTTTGGTTTTAATTTTTTTTTTGCTATAACGGTTGGTCCTATAAAAAACATGTCAATATAAAAGTTTTAGATAATACTAAGAGGATTAATAATAAATTTACGCGGATTTGATATCTTGTGAATTGACGAAGCTATGATTTTTTTTCTTCTAAAACCCCCTTTTTTCGCCCCTTGGGCCATTTTTAATTATATCAAAAATCTGTCATACATACATTTTCGGCCCTTTTCCTAGAAGTAATAATAACTTTAAACGGATTCGATACGTATAATAATAAAGAAATTATGAGGATTTATCTGTTTTCACAAAAAGCCCCCCCCCCCCCCCCCTTGGTTCGATTTTGCCCATTAACGAACTTGACCGAGATTTTATGACCCTTGATTTTATGTATCAGTTTGGAAGAGATTTATGCATAATTTTTCCAGTTATCGTGGTCAGAAAAAAGTGACATAGATAGATAGATAGATAGATAGATAGATAGATATATAAACTTTTGAACTGGGGGTGGTTTTGGGTTCTGGGAGTCATGATCGGCGTAGATCTGCAAAAATTTTTCAAAATTTCCAACTTAGGTGAGAATGTAATAGGTAGTATTTCTTACGAAATCTACCTAAAAGGGAGTAAAATATTTCAATTTTAGTGTAATTAAATTATATTTTTTTAACATATCGCTAATTTTCCTTAAAGAAATATCCACTGCTTCCAATGTTAAGAACTGAAGATTATTCTTAAGAAATGTTATACAATTATGCGTTATTACTATCACAAAAGAAAACATTTTGCGATAAAACTTGCTTTCTGAAATAAATTTTCGATATTCTTTTTAATTGGTCATTTTTTTTTAGTTTTTGCTTATAATATTTTGCAATAAAAATTGCTAGCTGAAATAATTTTTCGATATTCTTTTTTATTCCTCATTTCTTTTTAGTTTTTCTTTTTCGCAAATATTTTCTTCTTTTTGATGGTTTTTAAAAGATATTGGACTAATCTTCCGTAATCGGGTTCATCGCTAATTGGTGTATTTACTATATTGTTGCAAGTTTCTTTTATATTTGAAAGGACCTCTGGACGGGGAATCCGATTGCAGAAAATTGCATGAAATTTGTACTTAGTGATTAGTAAATTTATAGTTTTTGGCTGAAGCAAACGGACAAAATAAGATTTACTATTATATATTTTTCATCTGCATTTATTTTACTATCACTAAAAAAGCAATACTTGTAATGTACGAAAAAAAAATCCGCTTAAATGCCAATAGTGGCCAATGGAACAATATTTGTTCATTTATCATTTTAACCTAGATAAGGTTAAAAAGGTAGATTAAAAAAGTACTTGAAATTCAGATTAGATAAAATTTCGATCATTACAAAGCAATTTCGGATGACGCATAGCACTAGCAGCTGAACTTAAGACAAATCCACGATTTTTTCATTATAGGATTTATTTAGGCAACAAACTGAAGAATAATGTAATCTTGAAGATAAAAGAAATAACAAGCCTATTTATTTCTCCGTGTTTATTATGCTCATTAGAGAAATTCAAAAATATATATATTCGCTTCAAGTATTCACCAAAAGATTATTACTAAAAATTTTGCATTCTCAAGGAGTTTTGTTGGGAAAAGATCTAGAATTCAATCAACAGCAGTTTGACAGTACTTAATGCGCGTAATTAACTTCGTTTTGTAGCTAACTCTGATACATTTGTAACCATATATCGTTGCAAACACTTCTAATATTTGACGTTAAACTTGGCTGTGGATCCGATTACGCAAGATTAGGAAAATTTTATTGGATGCAAACTAGAGGTTTATTTTTATATCAGAATCAGTTATCGAGGTTTTTTCCAGGTTAATCGTTAATGGTAACATGATTCCAACAGGTATATAAAATGAAAAGTCAGTGAAAATGACGTTATTTTAATTTTATTCAAACGATTCAGCTTTAAAAATCCACTTTTTTTTACGATTCACATTTCTTTTAAATATGAAAATTAAACACTGTTCTTTGTGTGCACATAATTTATTATATTTTTGCCTGTGTTTACTCTGCTGGAATACAAAGATAGAAAACTGTTTTAGACTTGCCAGAAGAAGACGCATATTACGAAATACAATGTAAGGTAGGGTGAGATTGTATTTAAGCTACCAGAACCATACTTAGTACCAAGCTGAGAGGCCCGGAGGTCAAAAAATAATAAACGAAAATGAATAATCTGAACACTATTTAAGTTCAACGGTCAATCTGTGAAATAATTGCAATGCTCTCTTTTTTAGTAGTGTGGTGACTAAAGATCCTTTTAATTTCTATTGGTCATAACGGTTAGATTTCCCTACCAAACTCTACTACTATAAATGATCCGCTAAAAGAGTTGCTTCTTAATAGACCGAATTTTGTCTAACGCATAAGATAATATAGTAGCGCAATGGCGTTCGCATCGTATGCAGCAATGCGGAAGGACTATGGTTTAAATTACTTTAAAATACCAGGTCGAAATTACCATTTGGTTTGATTCAAGGTTCATTTGGGAAATGGAACAGCGCAGTGGGCTTAGCCTGCTAGTTTAATGTAAAATTCTGCCTCATATGAAACGAATCCCTGCTGTCAATGTAAAGATATGCAATGTAATGTATGCGAATGCCATGCAATATGAAATTCTAAGAAAGTAAAAATTATTCATTTCGTGTGCTAGACCGTACAAAATAACCATAGAATGGCATCCCATCATAACGGTATTAAATGGTCTTAGTTGAAACTGATGTTTATCGAAACTCACAGTAGAGGTCTGCACGGGCCGAAATTTCCAGGTCCTGGACTGGCCTGTGCAAAAAACAATGAAATCAAACCCGGCCCGAGTCAACTTCTACCAAAAAAAAAAAAAAAAAAAAAAAAAAAAAAAGAAGAATAATGCATGCATTTTTGTGTAAAAAAAAAAATTGCCATACGTTTCAAACTATATCGCTGAAAACCATAGAATACAGAATAGCAACATTAATGATCACTTAGATTCTTAGACTATTATATTCAAATATGGATTCATTAAAAAAAAAAATTATGTAGTTTAGAATAAAAGCAAAAAGATGGGTAAAAACATCATAACTTTTAAAGCTGTATATTTAAAAAAAAAAAAAAAAAAAAAAAAAAAAGTAGATTTTTGAAAATATTTTTTCTGTAATTTATTAATAGATTTCCAAAGATTACTTTAACAAAACTTCATTATCACTATTTTTTTTTACAAAAAGAAAAAAAATTACTTGCCCGACATGTCCTTTTCTTGAACAATTCCCAGCTTGGAACGAGTATCTATTACAAAAAATCCCTGACGGCTCGGCCTACAGGCACAGGTAGATGTCGAAGACGCAGAACGTGGGGTGCCTGTTTGTCGGGAATTGCGGAAGAAATGACCTTATTGCGATGATGCTGCAGTTGGAACCGCCTACTTCCAAACGAAACTTGTTTGCAGGCGGAGCCAGCAAGGATTTTTTTTTTTTTTTTTTTTTTTTTTTTTCGCTATAAGAGTTGGTCCTATAAAAAACATGTCAATATAAAAGTTTTAGATAATATTAAGAGGATTTATAATATATTTAAGTGGATTTGAAATATTGGGAATTGACGAAGTTATGAATTTTTTTCTTCTAAAACCCCCCTTCCCTCCCCCCCTTAAGACAATTTTAATTATATCAAAAATCTGTCATACATAAGTTTTTGGCACTGTTCCTAGAAGTAATAATAACTTCAAACGGATTCGATACGTATCATAATTAAGAAATTATGGGGTTTTTTTTCTGTTTTCACAAAAAGCCCCCCCCCCCCCCCCCTGGTTTGATTTTGCCCATTAACGAACTTAATCGAGATTTTATGTCCCTTGATTTTATGTATCAGTTTCGAAAAGATGCGGGAGTTGGAACCGCCTACTTCGAAAAATAACTTGTTTGCAGGCGGAGCCGGCAGGGATTTTTTTTGTTTTTAATTTTTTTGGTCCTATAAAAAACTTGTCAATATAAAAGTTTTAGATAATACTAAGAGGATTAATAATAAATTTACGCGGATTTGATATCTTGTGAATTGACGAAGCTATGATTTTTTTTTCTCCTAAAACCCCCCTTTTTTCCCCCCTTGGGGCCATTTTTAATGATATCAAAAAACTGTCATACATACATTTTCGGCCCTTTTCCTAGAAGTAATAATAACTTTAAACGGATTCGATACGTATAATAATAAAGAAATTATGAGGATTTTTCTGTTTTCACCAAAAACCCCCCCCATTTCCCTCCCCTTGGTTCGATTTTGCCCATTAACGAACTTGACCGAGATTTTATGACCCTTGATTTTATGTATGAGTTTGGAAGAGATTTATGCAGAATTTTTCCAGTTATCGTGGTCAGAAAAAAGTGACATAGATAGATAGATAGATAGATAGATAGATAGATAGATAGATATATAAACTTTTGAACTGGGGGTTTTTTTGGGTTCTGGGAGTCATGATCGGCGTAGATCTGGAAAAAATTTTCAAAATTTCCAACTTAGGTGAGAATGTAATAGGTAGTATTTCTTACGAAATCTACCTAAAATGTAAACCTGAGCCTGGCCACAGTCTGCTGAAAAAATTAATCCCGGGTTCATGCACGATGTAACTGTCCCATGCAGATCTCTACACTGGACATGTTATATTTCTGTATTGATGTTGTTAAACTACTACGGCTCGTGCAATTTATGACTAATTCTTGACTCAGATTGTAATATCTTATATTCTATAATATTCTTGACTCAGATAATTCTTGACTCTCCATTGAAAATTGTTAATATTTTGTCGACTTTGTCCGACACTTTTAAACTTGTTATAGGGCCAGTTGGCCCGCTTAATTTTTTTTATCGGCCCGGCTGACCCGTTTAATTTCTTTATCGGCCCGTTTATTTATTTTTTAATTGACCCGTCCCGTTAAAGAAAATTGTCTTTATTCTGCCGTCCCAGCCCATAACTTTCAAATGGTTTCAAATGATTCAAATGAAGAGAAACCATTTGAAAGTTTCTCTTCATTTTACCGAGCCAGATATGGGCCTTAGGCCCCCCTCTAACTCAGAGTTATTCACCCCACAGATTTTACCTTAAGGTGCCTAAATACGAATTGGCCTTTTTTTTATTCTAATAATAATTTTAACTATTCAAATAATTTATAAATGCATAATGACCTATCATTAATTCTAAACCGATTTAAATTGATCGATCATTTTAAAGGAAAGATATGAGATGAGATTATTAACACTAATTAGGGTGTAATATGTATTCTAGCCTTTTTTGCAGCATTGAGTTCTTCGAAGGTTCTTTTAATTTTTTTTTTAATTCTTCCCGTACATTAGAATTCGAAAAATAAATAAATAAATCTAGACTGCATTAACGGCCAAGTCGCATGAAGCTATTTTCAATAAAAGATTTGGGACGCTTGACTTTTAACTTCAGAGCGAACTTAGCAGCACTTTTTATGGCAGATAAATTAAACAAAACTTGGCGCTCTTTTTTTTCCTAGCAGAAACATTTTTGTCGGGATTTCTAGCTTTATCACAACCATCTTAATTTTAGTTTGAAATAAGAGTGGCCATATTACCCTCAGTTACCTTATTATTTATCTATGAAAATTTATACCATCACGTGGATTTCAAATGCAGACTATTTATGTTCACATTCTTAAAAGATTTTATTGAGACACAGCAAAATTCTCACTAAATACGTAAATTACCAATATGCTGCAAAATGTATGATACCGCGAGCATAATAGTGGCAGTAATTCTATATTTAAAAAAAAAAAAAAAAGTTTCAGCTATTACACTTTATTATGGCTGCCTTCATTTTAAAAGTTTATTGGGTAACCCATACTTTGCTAATCTGGAACCCGTGGAAGATATGGGATATACTTAGCCCCACTGGTTAAACTGTTTAGACGCAACTATGTATATTCCTTTTAAAAATCATATTTATTCGTGCTGCATTATTTTTATAGTGTCTTTTAAAAGTTAAGTTATCCTTATTATATATTTATACAATTTGTGTAGTCAATTTTGTGTCATATTTATCCATTATGATGTTATGTTACTTTCATAGTCCTTTTAAAAGTTTTAATTTTTACATATTACCTTTTCTTTACATGTCCCTCTTAAATGTCATATTTATCCATGTGACGTTATTTTTTCAGCCCCTTTTGAAAATTATACTTATTCATATTCTGCGTTCCTGTTAAATGTGTATTTCAAAACGAAAAATGAAAATTCTTAATTTGAATGTCCATTGTCCTTTTTCAACAGTCATAAATGATATGCAAATCCTCCCTTTATTTATTCATCTTCCACAACGTAATTACATGCATTAAAGTCTCTGCAGGGACATCCTGCACAAAAGGAGAATCCGGATTATATATTTTTCTATTCTTTTTTCCACCTCCTTATTCACAGGTATTGAATTAAAGGAGTCCCTTTTAATTATCCGTGTTCTGTGTTCCTGTGAAATAACCGCGTATTTAGAACTCGAATTTCACTTTTAAAGCCTTAGACATGACATATGCAAGATTTGGTTTTGAACTTTCAAACTCGGATTTTCAGCTTTTAGTCTGCGTATTTCCTTTCACTTGTCGTGCAGCAAAATTAGATATGCTATTTTAAAGTTTCTGTGTTCGTGTTAGATGTCAATTTAAAGTTCTTTTAAAAATTTAATTGGTTGTTGCGAATTTAAGGAGTTAAATACGTTCTCGGCGGCAAAAAATTGACATATTTTGGGATAAATAACACATGGGCTGATAAGTTCCCGGTCTAATATAGAAAACACAACTTTTTTTTTTTTTTTAACATAACTTTATAAATTTATAACTTTAAAACTGTATAACTTTAATAAATAACATAAGTTTAATAATAAATAATAATAATTTAATAAATAATAATTTAATAACAATAATTTAGTAATAACAATTTAATAATAATAATTTAATAAATAATAATTTAATAACAATAATTTAGCAATAATAATTTAATAATAATAATTTAATAAATAAATAGTAATAATAATTTAATAATAAATAACATTAACTTTATAACGAAAAAGCTCCAAACAGTGCTGAGAATCATCGACTCGTTGGTGTTTTTGGTCAAAAGTCAACACGCGCGGCACCCACTTTGACAACAGCTTTTTCATAGACAAATGTTCATTCAAAATAAAACCTACACGTGCCTTGGATATCTTCAGAGTCTGAGCTATCTCCAGCAACCTCACTTTACGGTTCCCCAAAACGATTTTATGGACTTTTTTCATGTTTTCCGGAGTAACCACCTCTTTTGCGTGGTGCATCACTGCTGTCTGTACGACCACGTTTAAATTCAGCAAACCAGTCAATAATGACCTGGTGCAGTGTCCGGATAACGGTTATCAAGCCACGCTTTTGTTTGAACGGTGTTTTTTCCCATCAAATAACAATTCTTGACATTCTTGTTTACCCATTTTTTTGTTTATTAACAAAGTCTTTCAACTAAAACCACTCTAACGTTTTATCCACACGGCGAATCGTCATGACATTTTTTCTGCTACCTTTTAAAGGTTAGTATTTACAAAAAAAAAAAAAGCATCGGTTCGGCGATTGCAACGCCATCTGTGTGCCAGACCGGGAACTTATCAGCCGATGTGCTATATATATATACACACTGCAAAAAAAAGTGTTGATTTTACAGTATAATACTGGCATCCCAGATACCAGTATTATACCGTAAAATTAACAGTAATAAAGAGTAAAATAAGCAGTAATACGCTGCCGCACATGCGCGGGAGCGTATTACTGCTTATTTTACTTAAATTTGTGTTTTATTTATATTATTTTGCTATTGTATTTATTTATTGGTGAAGTTTTAATTTCTTTATGAAATATTGGTGGGAAACAAATGCTGAACTATTTGTATTGTTTTATTAGAGCAAACAGGTTAATCTTTTGTAATCGGACTACACTTGATAGAGATAGATTTTTTTTTTTTTTAATTATTAAATCATGCTTAAAAATTGTTTTTAAAATAAAAAAAAAAACTCAATAAATTGAGATAACTGTTCGTTCAAATACATTTTTTTAAACCCTTTTTATTTATTTACCCCTCAATTCGACGGTGTAAAAATTTTATTCAGATTATCAAGCAAAATTTCTAAGCATAAATTTAAACGGAGAATAAAAATATTTTGCTTAAATCAGGTGTTGCCATTTACAACTTAGTTTCCATTTTAATATGTAAATGACCCCAAACATTAATTTATGCAACCAATTCAATAGTAAACTTTATTCCCTGTCGACTGACACCGGTATCTTTTTAGACGATGTTTTCGGTTTGCAGTAGAATTCGTGTTACTTTTTTTCTTCTTTTCTTCAGGGCTGTGGTGAATTACTCGTGTATTATCTTTTGCTCTTCTATTTCAAGAAAGGTGGTAAAAATGCTAGTCACAAAGCTCGTGAAATTTGTGCTGTATATGGACAAAGTGCTGTTTCAAATGACACAGTTCGAAGGTGGTTTGAGAAGTTTAACCCTTAAATGCCTAAAGTATCATATTTGCAACACTTTTAATAAATAAATCAAGTTCTTTGCAACCACTATATTTATATCGAAATATTAATCCTCTAAAAATCACATAAACATGCTACTAAATAAAGTTAAAAATGTATCTTAACATTTCTGGTGTCTAATCCTTAATCTTTCAATGCATGAATTTTTCTTTTAGAATTATAGGTTTTTTTTTTTTTTACTTACGTTAAGGATTACACATGCACCAGAAATTTTAAGATACATTTTTAACTTTATTTAGTAGCATATTTGTGATTTTTACAGGATTAATATTTCGATATAAATATAGTGGTTGCGAAGAACTTGATTTATTTATTAAAAGTTAACTAAAAAGTGTTGCAAATTTGATACTCTCGTCTAGGCATTTAAGGGTTAAGCACAGAAATTTTAGCCTCGAAGATGATGCCGCTCTGGTCGACCATTATCTATAAAGGAGGACCTCTTTTAAAAAAAAGGGTATCGCTGAATATCCACGTTACACAGTTCGGGAGCTATCACACATAGACTAAATAATCCAAAAAGTACAGTGCATGATTATTTGATAAGAGGTCCTCCTTTATAGATGATAATGGTTGTCCAGGTTGTGGGCATCATCTTCTAGGCTGATATTTTTATAGGGAAAATTTTAAAGTTGAGGGGGAAATTTACTGAAAAGTCCAAACAAGGCGAAAAAATTAGAAGTTAGTACTAAATTTTTTAAAGTTTGTTACAATTTCCATATGTTAGACGACCCTCGAAGCATAATATATGTATAGCATTACTATATAAGTTGACGTTATTACTAATCGGTTGGTACCATAGTTACATTTTCTATTCGCTGATTTGCGACAATGTTAATAAAAAGTATCCTTTTTTTCCCCCCTTCTAGGACTGTACAAAATTCGTTTACTATTACAACCAGCAAGTTCGAGAAAGGCAATCTTTAGTTTTGTGCAAAGTATTCTTTTGCTTTTAAAGTGACAACGACAGTTTCAAAAAATGGAATTACTTTGAATGGCCCTATAAAAAAATTATAAAGGATTAATCTGAAAGATCTAAATGCTTACACACTTCATTTTCAATACCGAACATGCCATTGCAAATCTCAATAACTGATATCAATTATATGGCAATCCGAGTATATTTACGCAAGTTAGAGAACAGACATATAGACAGACAAACTGAATTCATAAGCACTTTTCAACTGTGTTGTAAAGTGTTAAAAAGTTACGCTAATTTAAATGTAAAAAACTTGATTTATTTCATTTTATTATTATTGTTATTATTATTTTGAAGCGAAATTACATAACTATTGTTTTGTTTTTGTTTTTTCATTTTTCTTTCTTTCCTAACGATCAACTTACAGTTTAAAAACTGCAAAACTATTTCAAAATTTTTTTGAAATCCTTCAATAATTCCCAAGAAAAAGGCACACCAATGTCGGCTGTTTTACGTGCGATTTTGCAACTGCCCCCCCTCCCCCTCACCTTAAACCATCCCTTAATAGGTTTTCCCTTTAACCCTTTGATTACGGGGTTGGGACATATATCTCAGCGATTATTTCTTTATTTTATTCAAACCACTTTTTGAAAAATAAACTCTGCTATATACTTATAATAGGACAGTTTCAAGAGAAATCTACCGCAAAGAAATTTTTTTTGTTAATTATGGTACGAGTAAATATAAAAATAGTCGCCAGTCCTAGCCCGTAATCAAAAAGTTAAGCTAACTATACAAAATAATGTGATGAAAAACTTTTTCATACCACTTAAGCATTCTTTTTCCAGCGTAAATTATTTTTATTCTTAATACGTTATTAACGTTATTTAAGTACATGGAAGCTTTTATTTGACTAAAGTGGCTAGAATTTCTTAAAAAAAAAAAAAAAATCTTAATTGGATATGAAGTCAAGGAGGAAATTATAATCATTAGTTGTCATTCAGAATAATATTTCTCTCAAATGCCTTCTCAATAACTAATTTTTATTTCCTTTGTTAACACATCTTAACACACTTATTATTATTTTTTATTTCAAGAAAATTTATTAAATAATTCCCAATGGTAATTCATTTTCTTTCATGACGTGATATAAGAGTAGCATACTGAATTGCATGTATAATTTACTGTAATCATGTATCATTTCGTAAAGAAATAAATGTGACTTATTCAAGAGTAAAGAAATAGTTTCATAAAACACTGACTCGTTCTTAATTTTAAATAAAAAAGAAAACTGTCCAGTTAAACTGAGGGCATTGAACTCACAGGCTATTCACAATAATTATATATTATACACTTATTTCAAAGAATTTGAAAAAAAGTCCCTCGAAAAATAAAGAAATCGACAATATATTAAAGGGGGATCATACCCCCGTTCCCTCTCCTTATAGTTAACCAATGAACCCCCAAAACTAATCAGGAGAGCTCATTCTTAATGAACAGATATACAAAATTTGAAGCAAATCGGATAATTCTGCATGAACAACCCATTTATCTAAATTAAGAGGGGTTAGACCCCCCCTATCCCCCTTTATACTTAACCAAAGAACCCCCAAAACTAATCAGGAAAGCGTCTTATCACAATGAACCTATATACAAAATTTGAAGAAAATCGGATAATTCTGCATGAAAAACCCATTTATCTAAATTAAGGGGGTAGGGGTTAGCCACCCACCCCCCTTTCCTCCTTTATACTTAACCAATGAGTCCCCGAAACTAATCAGGGAAGCGCCTTATCGCAATGAACCTATAAACAAAATTTGAAGCAAAACGGTTATTTCTATCAAGAGTTATCGCGTTACGTACATACATACATACTTACATACAGAACGGACGGGCACATTAGCTCTCAGGCTTTAATAGCCTGTGAGCTAAAAATTCAACACACACACACAAATGGTTATTATTAAATGAATAGTTATAATAATTGTTTTAATCTAAATAATAATAATAAAAAATCAGAAAATACTAAAAACAGGGTTCGTACGGGTCTTGAATTTATGTACTATTATTTGCGAATCGTAATCTTCGCCTTATGTAATCGCAAAACGCTATTACAAATTCTACGATTAAATAAAGCGAAGATTCTTATTCAGAAGTAATGATACTCAAATTCTAAAACCGTACAAACCCTTAAAATTTTATGCCAAGAAATATAAACCTTTTTCGTTGGAAGTTTATTACACATGCGAGATTTTACCATGATTTTAATGCCTTATTATCTAATATTTATATTATCTTAAATTTTATTTATAATCAATTAGCATTATAATGTGTGATACATGGTGTTCCTGTATCTCGATGGGTAACACCATCCATATATTTTAGTTTATTTTATTATTCTTTTCTCGTTTTATTAATTTTATACCTTTAATCACTGTAACTCATCTTTGTACTTTATAATCTTTTAAATCGTTTGAACTCTCTGTCTGGCACATTGAGCTCTATGCTGACCGCTGGAAATCATGTTGGGCATTAGGAAGACAGATCTCATGTTATAATATTTGGAGCTCAGCATGTCCGACCGTGGCCTCATGCCATTAAAAGAGAATCAACCATCCAACCAATCGTTGGTATTTCCGAATAATGCTTGCATCAGAAATAAGAAACAACTAAACAGCCCCCTCGGCGTAGAATCTCTCCCTATCTTGCGATTAAACAAGTAATATAAAAAAAAAATTAAGTCAATTCCTACTTTTTTATCATAAATATATAAAATAAACCCGTGCAGCATTAATGTCCTACGTTATCTTTATTGAACATTATTTTATAATTATCGTTGCGGTATTTTATTTCTGTGGCATCACGAATTTGAGATAAATCTTTCATTTCATTTATGAAAACAATGGGAGGAATTTTTTTCTAAACTAAAATTAATTAGTTAAATTTAATTAATGAATTAATATTTGAAAAAACTGATGTGACAAAAATTTTGTGGGCGCTCTATCTAAGAACTAATGCACGGAATTTAATAAAACTTTAGATTCAATTAGACCTTGATATAAATTGGAGCTGCTTAGTTTTTGGTATAAATCGCACAACAGGTGGCGCTGTTATGCTGCATTTTTCACGATTTTAGCAATGGTCATATCTCAAAAACTAAATGCACGGAATTTCATCAAACTTCATATTGTGTTAGACCATGGCATAAGTTGGTGCTGATTAGGTTTTCGTGTAAATCATATAACAGGTGGCGCTGCTATGCTGCATTTTTTACGATTTTCGCGATAGTTATATCTTAAGAACTAATGAACGGAATTTAATCAAACTTCATATTCTGTTACATTTTCGCATAAATAAATCCTTATTAGGCATGGATGTATACTGCCCAACAAGTGAGGTTTTTATGCTCTTTGGGTTGAGAATTTTGATTGTAGACATCTAAGAGGGTATAGGTGCCGAAATTTAATGATTTGTTTTTAAAATGTGATGTTTATATTCTTTTAGGTAGATTTCGTAAGAAATACTACCTATTATATTCTCCCCTAAGTTAGAATTTTTGCAGATCTACGCCGATCGTGACCCCCAGAACCCAAAACCACCCCCAGTTCAAAACTTTATCTATCTATCTATGTCACTTTTTTATGGACACGATAACTTCAATAATTCTGCACAAATCTGTTCCAAACTTATACATAAAATCAAGGGCATAAAATACCGGTCAAGTTCGTTAATGGGCAAAATCGAACCAGGGGGGGAGGGGGAATGGGGGGCTTTTTTTGAAAACAGAAAAAACCCATAACTTCTTAATTATGATACGTATCGAATCCGTTTAAAGTTATTATTACTTCTAGGAAAAGGACCAAAAATTTATGTATGACAGATTTTTGATATCATTAAAAATGGCCCCAAGGCGGGGGGGAGGGGTTAGAAGAAAAAAATTCATAACTTCGTCAATTCACAAGATATCATATCCGCTTAAATTTATTATATATCCTTTTAATATTGTCTAAAACTTTTATATTGACAAGTTTTATATAGGACCAACCCTTATAGCAAAATAAATAAATAAATAAATTAAAAAAAATCCCTGCCGGATCCGCCTGCAAACAAGTTAGATTTCGAAGTGGGCGGTTCCAACTGCGACATCATGGCAAAAAGGTCATTTCTTCCGCAATTCCCAACAAACAGGCGCCCCCTGCGTCTTCGAAATCTAGCTGTGCCTGTAGGCCGAGTCGTCAGGGATTTTTTTTAAATGCACACAATTCAGCGAACCTATACCTTATCGGTGCAGATTCCCAAAATTTGGAAGGAGTCACTGGCTCCTAAACCCAAAAAATCCAGTGGCCACAATTGTAAAACAAACGCATAAAAACAATAGTGTTTATATGGGGTAAAAAACTAAAAAAACTCAGGAATTCAAAGTGTAAAGTAATTTATTTAATATAAACACATGTAGAAAAAAAATTGAATATTAATTAAATCTTAAATCATGTACAGTCAGAAGATAAAGTTGGGCAAGATACGGTTTTAAAAAAATATGTATAAGCTAAGCAATCATGATAGCGGGGAATATCAGAAAACAATATTTCTTATTTTGATTTTGCCAGACAAAGGTACATATGAAAGAAAATTTGAATTTGTGAGATTATTTTTCACTATAAAAATCAAAACACACTTCAAACATGTGTTTATATATATATATATATATATATATTTAAATCACAGTCTATGTAAAATCATCAGATTCAAACTGTTACGAATAACATTGCTATTCGAATATATTTAATAGTTTGCTGTGTTAAACAGTTCATTCTGAAATGTTATTAAAAGATAATAATAATAATGTTTATTATGTGTTTTGGTCTTAATCTTTAAAAAAAAATCAACATTTCACGATGGGGACTGGGAATACCAGAAATTGATTGCTTTTAAATCACATGGCGACTTAAACACCGAAAGTTAGTGGCCACAGCAAAAAATTTAGTCGCCACGTGGCGACTGTGAATCTGCACCTATACTATACCTTTAGAATCCTCATGATGGGCATAGATTCTCATTTTGTTTTGGCACTGTGATAGAGAACTTTGAGTTACTAACATATATGAGATTGAAGAAAATTATGCGATTGATACATCCGACTAGTTTTTCTTCAATAACTAAATACTATAATTTTGTAGAAATGATATTTAATATACAAATACAATTTTTTATCCGAATGAAATTGTTCTTACCTTTAAAATGGTTAGATACAACCAAAACATATAAATATAATTGACTTAAGGAAAATATATGATGAATTATAGCTATCTAAAGTTAGTAAAATACGTTGCTGGTTTTCTGCAAATGCAATATATATATATATATATATATATATATATATATATTACGCTATCGTATGTAGCACATAAATCGCGATTATTTGTTGATTGTTTAATGGTAACGCCCGAATGAAACGCATCTTATTGGTTATTGTGTATAAGTCCTATGGGAGGATTTAGGCTAGGATTTTTTTCATTTAATTGTTTGGTGCTGCCATCTACAGGAATAAAAGCGAAACAAACAATGATTTCTTGATTATAGTCAGTGCACATAAATTGTAATTATAATTTGTCAACATTAACAACTAAATAGATATATTTTTATACATTTTCATTGTAAGAATTTAATATTTATAATTTAAAAAATACAATTAGCAATATAAAATTTAAAATATAAACAAAACAATGATTTTTAAAAAAGGATTTTTAGAAAAAAGGGGTAAGTGTAATAATTTTCCCTGACTGTTTCATTTTTTAAACGTAACTGTTATACTTTTGAAATTTTAGCTCTTATTTAATTTTTTTTTACAAGGGTTTAGTATAAATAAATATTATCCAGTCTTTTGTTTATGAAGTCCACTCCACTGTTATATTTTTCAATGACAGCGTGACCGGGCAACGCCTGGCGGGTCAGCTAGTAATTGTAAAATCAACGAACACACTTTATTTATCGAATGTTCACAAGATAATCAGGATGCATGATACAATTCACGAAAATAACTTAATATAATAAACAGAAAAAAAAAAAATTCAGAGACTTAAAGTTCAATCTCTAAATATGCAAGCAGTTTAACCCTCCCACTGACACACTTTTGTTAATATGTTCACTACGCTCCAGGTTCCACTGCAATACAAGCATTATTTAAATTGGTGCAATTCTACATATATAATGTAATTTTATTACATTGAGTTATGATTAAATATTCTCAAGGATTACATTCGAATACGTAATTAAGTTTTTTTTTTTTATATATATAATAGTGGAAGAATCATCTTTTTTTTTTTTTTTTTTTTTTTTAAGCACTTAAAATAAAATACAGAGAAAACAACATTACAATTTTGCCCTTTCGTTGGACAGTCAGAGCCAGAGGATTAATAGCAAAAACTCTTAGTCTGTGAAAAATGCACGAGTTATTTTATATAATTGTTTATTGATATTTTCTGTGGGGTAAAACTTGGACCAACTGAAAAAATTATTATATTTAATATATATATAATATAAAATAAGTAGTATTAACTGTGAAACGCTCAGATAATGAGCAACTTTGTGTAATTATAACATTGCAGATGATATAGTCCAATCATTATTTCGAATTTTCTCAAAGCATTATTCCTTGTAAATTGCATCCGTATTTTGGGGTATTTCCTAGATTTTTTTTTTTTTAAATTTAGCTTATGAATGATCTAAACATACATTGATTTTTCAACAGAAGGTTCTAATCTATCACATGTCTGATGCTGTATTATGACTTGTTAGAAAACCATATAGTGTACTTGGAACAGGTGAAGAAAAAAAAATTGCTCACAGCAAAATAACTAATTTGTTCCTTTCGACAAGCGGAATCAAAAGAAACCTAGTTTTAAAACAGTTTACGTAATAAATTTCATCAGGCCACACACATGTAATTAAATTAATATGGAATCTCATTTAATTAACTAATATCATGTGATATTCTTCTTGCAAATATTGCACAAACGTTTGCTTTTTGTGAAATTTTCCTTCAAAAGTATGTGTGTGTGTGTGGGGGACGGGGGGGGGGGAGGGCTAAATATGCGAATAAATATGGTATGATCCTTAATTTAACAAGCATTTTTTGCCTATAAGCACATTATGCTCAATATTCTCAAGTTCTTGTAAAATTATTTTAACAGCAACGATAATGCGATAAGACATTTTTAGCATTTTGTATGAAAAATAAAATTTCGCTTAGTAGAAACATCGCTGAAAAACAATTAAAAATAACAATTGACTATAGATGGCAATGTATTCGAATTATTTTGGGCGGCCCTGTTTTGCAACTATTGATGATATAAGGACCACATATACTAAAATTTAATTCAGATGGAAAATACACTTCAAGAAATATAACCACTCATAGATGATAATAATATTTGAACTATTTATTGCAGGCCAGAATAGGAGTTATAAAAGTAATATAATGAGAATTAATTCTGCTAAAAACGCGTACCACAGTCGCAACAATTTGCGCTCCATTTTAAATTTCAATTAATAAATATAACTTCTTATTCGATCATCTATGTTATGAAATAAATTTACATGTGAAATATCGAACTTCCAACCCCAGTAGTTCGAGAGAAATAGATTGAGTCCATACCTGCGTCTTCTGTTTATTTTTATATAGGTTTAAAAAGCATTAATTATCTTGCAAGCATGATTCAATTTTCTAGATTTAGTTAGGGTGAGTGATTTTTGAGAGGCCTTTTCTTCAGAAAGTTAGAATTTTGAGAATAGTTTTGATTTATAAAATGAATCTTGTTGAGTCTCTAGAAGGGCAAACCTACACACCTATCTTCGCTGTGTCCGCCTCTGTTTCTGTTTATCGGACAAGGCATATTCAACAATTGTAATCCCTAAATCATTCTTTACATGTTAAGATTACAACCACCGGAATTATCATTATTTTATTTAAATATTTATTTATACGAATAAATTGCAATAAAAGTTTTACTGCATTAACCGTTTTTTATGTTTCTTTCTAAATATATGTGGTATTATTAACTTTTTTAATTTATATTATAAAAATAACTTCAGATTCTGATATAAACAGATGATGTTGCTTAGTTGAAAAATTGTACTTACAAACATTGATAAATTAGCTGCATCCTTCATCATAAGATTTTTCAGACGTTTCGAAGATTCAGTTTCATCTTGTTATATATTGTAGAGTCCTGCACGTGTCGGGTTACACCCAAAATTATATTTTAAGTGGACTCGTCAAAAAAATTTCGTTGGCCAAAACCCGAGAAGAAAACAAACTATCAACCCGAAGCCCGAACCCAACATACTTCATCTCGAAACCAACCCGAATACGAAATGTTTAAACTCCAATCCGAAATGTAAGAAAATTAACCCTTATTTTAATGCAATTATGGAATATAAGTCTATAATTGTATCGCTAATGTGAGTTTTATCATTTAAATGAAAAAAGGAATGTATATATACCCATTAATATTCAAGTATACAGTTTTTTCACCAGCCAAAATATTCTGGGCTTACCTTTTAAAAAGTGGGTCAACCGAATCTACAAAGGTCAAAATCCAAATCGAAGCCAAGGAGGGGCTTTAAATATTTTTGGCGGTACTAATTCACGTGCCTTCTTTTGCTTTCATTAAAAAACAAATTTAGATAGAAGTACAGGGCAAGTGTCCCTGCTTACTTACGGATTTCATATAAAAATTATACAAGAATTATAAATATAAAAATAATTTGCCAAATTTTAAAAAGCTTTTTTAGGAACAATGTTATTTACATGTTAAAAACATACGCCTATGTCCATTCAAGATCTGGGGATTCTAGAAAATAACATGCGATTAATTCTGAAATCTTTCATCTCCTAATACTACGTTCAGATCGGATAGTTAAGATATCTTAGACCGCTGAACTCACTGAGTGAGTTCCAGAAACTCACTTAGTGAGTTCGAACTTTCCATTGCTAGATACAGTCAGCACCGCTCACTCTGATTGGCCCTGGAGGCCGATTGGCTGTTGAGTTTGCTTTTAACATATGCGCATGCGCACTGGACACGGTGATGTTGAGTGAGTTATCTTAAATGCGTTTGGCGGTGTGGACAGGTATTCAATTCCGGGGAGGTACCACCTCAGAAATGGCGGTCTAAGTTATCTTAAATGTCCGATGTGAACAGGGTATAATAGAAGATCTGGTTAGAATTTATTTCAATGCTGCCAAATACTTTTTGAAAAGTAGAAAATGACACTACTGTTGCTTGACATTCTGAACACCTTTATCATGAATAATAATAAAACAACCTAAAATGTTTTTTTTTTTCTTAGTTTGACACCTTTTTTTATGGCTTTATATACTTTGTTAATTTTAAAGTGTGTTTTCAATACAGAAATGTTAAAATATTTAAAGTGATAGATGTACTATTATTATTAACATATTGTGAGAGTTAGAGGGGGTTTAGAAGAATGCTAGGAAGGTTCAGCCCAGTATTCTTCCATCTGGTTACGGCCCTGCCCGAAGCCGATCCAAACCCGAAGCATTTAAAATCAACCCGATTAGAACCGGAATCGAAACGAAATAAACTAGTGACAATCTGGCCCAGCGGGTAAAATCGCGTTATCAGTCCCGATGCATGACTCTAATGACTTAGAAATGGCAGTTCTTTGATAAACTCTAGCGAAACTCTAATTACTCTAATCGTAATGACATTCTTTTGATAAACTCTAATGACTTAGAAATGACAGTCCATTGATAAACTCTAGCGAAACTCTAATGACTTAGAAATGACAGTCCTTTGATAAACTCTAGCAAAACTCTAATGATAGTACAAGATAATGAAAGAGTCGTCAAGCTTTGAAAGATGAAATAGTATAGTAAAAAAATAATTATGATAAACTTATCAAGCAGCAATATGTTGTCGTTCTCATTTCTATATTCCGACACATAAGCGTAAACTTTTGATCACCAGATGACGCATTGAAAAATTGCCACTTCAAGGAGTAAAGGGAATAGCTTTCCTTACTTCTCGTGCCGCGGAGCGCCAATGTCATTTACATCAAACAAAAAAATGGCAACAAATCTATGAATGAAGTCACGTGTTCAAAATCTGCCAAGAGCAGCCAATCACAGTGCACGAAATTGTGCTTCAATTTCCAAACATTGCAATCCCATGTTGTGAAGGTGTTCTCCTAATATATTTTGACAGATTTGTTTATTAGAAATAAGAGGGATTGTTGATATTTATTTTTTCATGGTTTCGACTCTTAATCGTAAGTTGTGGTTTCGTCACAGATTTGGAGGATCATGCTGTATCGACGATTCCAAACGGTATTTTCAAATAATAAATGTTTTTGAAAGGTTCTTTAATTTTCCATAAGTTGAATGTATTTCATTGTCTAATATTTATTTATATTTGCATGGTATCCCCCAATTAATTTTGCAAAATAAAGGCTGGAAAATATAATGGATTTAGTCTTTTTTTTGTCATTGTATTTATTTTTTATACATTTCATTTGGGTGAATTTTTTTTAAATTTAAACAAAAGCGTGTTGCCTAAACAACAAAATGATTTTCTTAAATCAGCTTTTTAAAAATTTAATTTATTCAATCATTTTAAATTTCTTTGAGATTTTGTAGTTTAATACATTTTAAATGGCCATATTTTCATGCATTTTCAAATAGCTTATTTTTATTACTTTCTGTAAATTTTCTTGTTATTAACTATTTATAATCCTGATTATGGCAAACATTTATATTACTCCAGTATATGTGAAAATTGTTCTAAAGGCTGAATTATCAAATTTCATTCTACTACACCAAAATTTCAGACAAATCAATGGTAAGGTTATGAAATTCTTAGGATCATTAACTTAAGGTGGAAGTGTACATGCATCTAAATTAATTAATGAAAAAAGCAGTTTATCAAATTATCCCATGAGTAGAATTTTGATCCATGTACAAAATTTTAATTATGTGGCACAGAATTTGACAATTTCTAGAAGCGTTTCACACTTATTTTGTAAAATGATAGTACAATTTGAAAAAAATCAAATTTTTCGTTTAAAATTAATTGGAAAATAATTGAGAAGAAAACTATATAATTTGGTTGTTAGATAATATTTAAATGTGTTATTAATGACAAATAGAAGTATGTTTGCGATTCACTTACTGTCTCAAAAATCAATTTCCACCTGTAATTGGATTATTACAAATTAAATACAAGAAAAATTTGACACTTTGTTATAGGGGCCTTGGCATAACCCACTCTTAAGAAAATGCAATTTTGTGCCAATTATTGTAAATAATCACAAAGGTGAAATGGCGACAACTGAAAGAAATTTCAGTACCTTTGTGTTAAACAAACACCACTTCGTGCCAAATATAAATGTTAGCAGAAAAGCTAACAAAGCTGCCATTTACAAGTATGATGAAAAGTAGGGGAGACCGGTACACACTGGACCTATGGGCTCAGTCGACCACCTCCTAATATTTTATTTATTTAAAATTTTTTTAAGCTTCTCTTCTATCCTAATGGAGAACAGCACTGGACTGATTATTTATAGCCTTCAAAAAATATGTTTAGCTCAGATTGAACTATTTTATCCTGATTGGTTGTTTTGAGCTTCTAAAAATAAAATTTTTCATCATCATATTTTTATTTTTTTAGTACTTAAAGGTTGTAGATAAATAAGAGAAAACGGTTGTTTTGCAAAGCTAAGATACTTGTTTTTATTTAACTTTAAAGTTAATATCTTTAAAAGAAAGCTATAAACAATATTAATATGATTATTTATTGAACTTCAACATGGGGCAAAGTGGTCCACCCACTCCTGGGGCACAGTGGTCCACAATTCACCAGGGGTGATTGTGTTCAGGTTATATACCTGAATTCAGGTATTTTTTCATTTTCAATACAGAAATTCCAGTTTTTCTGATAGTTAAATTCATAAAATAAGACTAAAATATCAATTTCATATGATTGCTAAACATAATTAAAATTCATATTTTTCATAATTTGACCTCCTTGTAATAAATTATATGTTCCCTCTCTTGGGATATTCTCTATGTTCCCTTTTCTTGTCAAAATTTCAGGTATTTTTTCATGAACCCACAATCACCCCTGAATTCACTCTACTCTTGTAATGCAGAATGTTCAAAATATTTAATAATTGCTTATTTCCTATAAAGAAATATTGTTTTAAAGTAGTTATTTAACTGTAAAATAAAGTAAACAAAGAAAAATAACAATTTGTTTAACATAGTAAGAAATATTTTGTTTTGTATTTACTGCCTTTGATAAATATAACTTTAGTCTAATTGGTAATGATTCTATTCAAGTAAGATTTATGAGACGCAAATTGAATGGAGATCAGTTTATTTTTCCCGAAACTGTAGATGAATCTGTTGTTGATGTCAATGATTTCATAATGTTGCTTTCAGACCCAAAAGTATTTCAGGAAAATTCCAGGCTCAATCTTACTCATAAGTATTTTGGAATTTCATTTGCAAATTTTAATGTGAACTGACTTTTTTGGACTTAAGTAATAACTTCAACTAAATTGCAAATGTTCCTGTATTAATCTGTTATTTTCAAAATATAATAAATATTTTTGTTTTTGTTTCAAAATGTTACGTGTAAATTTATATTACTATGTTATTTTGCGGGTAAAGGGGAAATAAAAAAGACTTAGATTAATGAAAAATAGATTTATATTGTATTTCAGATGATACCTAATAGCGGTCCACTGTGCCCCACTTCTGGGGCACACTGGTCCACTTTACGGGTGCATATAATTTTTTTTTTTTTTTTTTTTTTTTTAATTTATTGAAAACTATGTTCTGAAAACATTATGATGAATGTATAAAGGTTTAAGGAATATTCAAAAATATTTTCATGCAGATCGGTTTGTCCATTAAAGAGAAAAAAAAATTTAACCGAAAAAGTGGTCCGCTGTGTAGTCTCATCCATACAGGAAAACTAACTTATTTAGAAGATAGGGATAAAAATTGTAGTGACATACATATGCATTGTTAAACAAAAATTATTACTATTTTATGGAATAAATAGAGGGAACAGATGCTTTACAATCACGCAAACATATAAACATAAGTTTGGCGACTTTTTGGTTGGCACGATTTTCAAGACTGCGCCAAACGAATAACTTAATACAATGGCTAAGTTGTCATTAAAGGAAAAAATCTCCTAAATTTGGCGACTTTTTTCCTTTTTTTTAACTGATTAATTTTTTTTTCTGCGTGAGTGTAGCAAAGCATCTTAGCCAAATAGAGTACAATGGAAATGCACAAACATTACAAACAATTAATATTTCATTATATGACCACACCATAATTTTAACGATTTTATTTAGCATTGCTGAAAATATCTGATATTTTTTTCATGCCAGGGTTATATGCCATATAAACTCATTTTAAATATGATTCTTAAAATATTCACAGTTAATGATAAATGAAAAAATAGAACTTTATAAACCAAATAACAGTTATTAAATGAATACAAGAATCTTGAAATAAGGTTTATCTTCATCCTTTCACCATACTGCCATTCGGTGCTTGGTTATTACATTTATCAATGGGAAATAAGCAGTTTATCACAATTGACGCAAAACCTCGGCAGTTGTGTCATTCAAAAGAAAAGTGCCAAAATTTCTAATCTTATATGGCTTATTTATGCTACAGTATATTTTATGTTGTATATTTATGTTATATATTTATTATATGACTTATTTATATATAGATTAAACAAATTGCTTGCTTGATGTATGTATTGAATGGTGAAAAACAGATAGTTTGTGCATTTGATACATTGAGAGTTATTTCATTAAGATATAGCAATCAGATGACATTTATAAAATGTAAATAAAGGTTGCTGTTTTATGTATCACACCAAGGTCCCTACAACGAAATACCACCAAAAATTCTCTTGTTTTGGAGTGTGTGGATAATTTAATGATTTGTAAACAGTTAATAGGCTTGTTAATCCCTTCGTGATGAACAATCCATATTATATTATTTGAACTTTTGGACACACTTCTTCTGAACATTAATAATTTTTATCTTATTTAATTGATGAAATTTTGCAATTAGATAAGGCAAAAATTACTTTTTCAGAAATACTGGTGTTCAAGGATTTTGCACACCTCGCATAGCTAAAATGGTATGCATGTTTGCACATACTTTACATGTTGCTCTTCATGGAGAGAATAACTACAATTTTTCTGGAATTAAATTTTTATATATTGAATGAGCTAGTCAAATATTTAAAAGTTAATGCTAGTTACTGTATACTAGCTTATATGAAAGTTTTATGTGTTTATTATTTATTTGATGCAGTTTTTCGCAGATTTATTACTTCACTAAAAATGATATGGCATGTTATCGGATTTTCTCCCAGACAATTTCAGAGGGGTATGCATTAGGGTGAGTCGAAAAAAATGAAATTTATATAATTGAAATATAATAGTGCAGGAAAGTTGCCATTGGTAATAAGTATAGGTGCAGATTCCCAAAATCTGGAAGGAGCCAGTGTCTGCTAAACCCAAAAAAACTAGTAGTCAGATTGTGAAACAAATGCATAAAAACAAATTATTTTTTCTCAATTAAATTTGGACAATGGATTATTAAATCTTCCCACCATAATTGCATACAGTTTGTAGGAATAAATTTTGTAATGTAAGGCGAATATTTTGTGAATAAACGATTCTCTAAAGTTTTTTCATCTATAGATAAACTTCCCCCTCCCCACAAAAAAAAAGGATTTTTCATAGTTGAAAATAAATGCTCAACATAGGAAACATGCATAAGAAAATATGTCTATCAAAATTAAAAATAAATATATATGGAAAAAATATGGATAAGATTTATTTTCTCTTAGGTTTTAGATTTCAATAAAATAAATTTAACAATTTCTGACATTTTCAAGGATGATGGAGAAAGATCGAATACAATAAGCTTCATTGCAATTTTTTGTGACTGATCGCCGATTTTCATGTTTTATTATCACAACTCCTTGACGAAATTCACAATTTTTTTTTCTGCAATTGATGGATGAACTTCGCAGTTTTTTCGCGACCAATTGATGAAATTTGCATTTTTTTCCCCCCAAAATTTGCGGGTTTTTTTTTCCCCCTAAGACCAATTGGGGAAATTAGCAGTTTTATTTTGCAACCGACTGGCGAAATTCGCAGTTTTATTTCATCAGCAATTGATGAAATTCGTGGTTTTATTTGGCGAGCGACTGACGAAATTTGCAAAATTTTTCAGTGACCGATTTCACGACCGACTGATGAGATTTTAGATTTCTTTTCCTGACTGATTGGCGAATTGATTTGCGGAAATTTAAAAATAAATAAATAAATAAATAATGATAATTCGAGGAGTTTTGCTAATTCGTGGAAGAATCGCGTGCCAATATCTATGTGTACCTGTAAGAACATATCTGAAAAATTCCAGAGCTACAAATTTATTCTCGGCACAAATTTTACTGTATTGCGGGCTTATTGTGACATGCCATCGGCACAGAGTTCATTCGCGACGCATATCAACAGGATTTATTTATTTTCTGATTCTGCGGACATTGCAATTTTTTTTTTTTTTTTAATGGGAAATTTGCAAATTAGTGTAAATGTGGCATTTATGTTCAATCATATTTTTTAATTATGGACAGTAGAAAAAGAAGAAAAAGAGCTAAATACTGCTGAATTATGGAGGAGAATGCCTAGATTTCATATTAAAAAATAAAACGGAAATCTGCCTTTCGGTGAAAAAGGTACACATCCATGTAAAACACGTGGCGACTTAGACGTAGAAAGTTAGTCGCCAAAGCATGAACATAAAGACTCCACGTGGCGACTGGCGACCGTGAATCTTCACCTATAGTAATAAGGAATAAATTCGCAAAATATTACAAGAAATTTTTAGTATCTTTTATTGCCGCAAGGGGGCTAAAGTTTAAAAAAAAATGTTTTTTTTTTCAAAAAAAAAAATTATCCAACCATAGCTATACAATTTCTAATAGAATGCAACAGTTACATCAAGACGTTAGTAATGTTCCAATAAAATTTCATTATGGTGAAATCATTTCTATTACTGCCGCAAAGACTGTCAAAATTTTGAAAAAAAAACGACAAAAATTTCAATTTTCTCAACTTTTATATGTCTACAATGAAATAAATTTACATTATATTTAGTAAAAACTTATAAATGTCTAGCAATTTTTATCATGGGCATTGCCAACCAAGGACAAGAGGGACCCGCCCCCTCTCCCTCCTAAATTTGAGAGAAAAGGAAGGAATTTTGAGGATTTTCTGGGAAATTTTGGTGATTTTTTTTTGTGGGGGGAGGGGGGGTGGCTATATATAAATTCCCCATCATTTTACACTTTTGCCCCCCCCCCCCCCTACAAAAAATTCCTGGAAAATCTCCAAAATCCCTTCAAAAAGCCACTTTCTCTCAAATTTAGGAGGGGGCGGGCACCTCTCGTTCTTGGTTAGCTACACCCATGATCAAAATTACTAGACATTTATAAGTCATTACTAGATATAATGTACATTTATTTAATTGTAGAATAAAAATTGGAAAAATTAGAAAAAACGGAAAATTGTAATATTTGCCTTTTTTTTTTTTTTTTCAAAATTTTGGCTGCCCCTGCGGCTTTAATAGAAATGATTTCATGATAACGAAATTTTATTGGAACATTACTAACATCTTGATGTAGCTGTTGCATTCTATTAGAAATTGTATTGCTATGGTACGATAATTTATTTATTTATTTATTGGAAAAAAACATTTTTTTGTGATTTTTTAAACTTTGGCCCCTCTTTGCGGCAGTAAAAGATATTAATCATTTAGTGTAATATTTTGCTAATTTATTCCTTATTACCAATGGCAACTTTCCCGCACTATTATGTTTCTATTATATAAATTTCATTTTTTTTACCCACCCTACTATGCATCCTGTCTACCCCATGATTAAAGCAAATACCAACCTTCTTGACCTTTAGTAAAAAAAAAAAAGATGCCCTTATCGGCTGTTGTATTAAAAAATTTCCTTGCATAAGTGAAAACTGACCTATTGTTATGTTTTAAAATAATATCCTGACTTTTAAATACCAAAAGTACCTTTAAAATTAAAAAAAGTGCCCTTAAGAATTTGGAAAGTGCTTTTTTCCCACTAGCAGCACACTGCTCTTTTTTAAACCCAGGAGAAACTGTTATTGTGTTAAAAAATCACGTTCATACTGGAGTTAAAGATTTTAATTTGATTTCTTTATTGGAATCAGAGGTGTCATTTATGATTTTGCTTTGAAGAGGCAAAATGCTTTTGTTGGACATAGTAAACCCAGGTTTCCTGTTAATTTTTCTTGCATTAATTTTTAATACATGTTTTTAAAGGAATATTTTATGTTTATAATTTAATTATTTGCATGCAATTATTAATATAAATATTGCTAAAACAGTTGAACTGTAAATGGATCATGTAATTTAATTTTTAGAAATTTATACATTTTTTATTTTTTTTATAGGGTATCCGAATATTTAATGGGAGATTTGGATAGTTCTACTCAGCCTGTCCCCAAAACTAGAGTAAGCTTTTATTTTTTTTATCTTTTCTGAAGGTTTGTTTGAATGTGTACATATAAATTAGAATATTTTACCTTTTTCACATTTTTTTTTTCTTTTTAGCAAAATCTGACATATTTTTGCAAAATTCGAAATCCTTTCGCGGGAAAAAATTTAACACTGTTTAAACCCTGGTATTAAAACATAAAAATATGTTAAGTTTGAATCATTGTAGTTGTTTACAACGTAGTATTTAGTTTTTTTCATACTTTTTAAATACTGAATTCAGAGCTCAATACAAGAAAATATTTTTCTGTAAATTTACATTTCCTTTTTTTTTCTTTTTTTTTGGTTAAGAGACTTATTTGGCTAAATCAGAGAAAAGGGTAGTACAGTGTTTACGTTCAATGTGTTTGCTTGATTTTGGATGCATTAAACAATTCTTGTTATTTTTATGTTAGCCGGAGGGTATAAATCTTGCCAATACTAGCTTTTAATTTTCGCATGTGTAAATTACAAACAATGCTTTAATGAAATAAAATGTTTTAGTGTATGGTATTATTTCTTTTCTTTTTATTTATTTTTTTAATGAAATGAGTGTACTTTAAATATTATATCTAATATATATGTATTTTGAATGTATGTATTTTAAATTACAGTATTTATTATGAAATGAGTGAAAGGCTTATATTTGAAATGAAATTAATGCAATATGAATGATGAGAACAAATATTTGGCAATTTATCACCTGTGCTTGGCTGACATAAAAGTATGGATGTGAGTTCTCTTTTTCATGCAGCAACTATACAATTGTTCTTTTTGATGTTACATTTACTTTAAATTGTTTAATTGATGTATCATCTGCAATATTAAGTGCAACATTTTCAACATAAAGATTTGAATTCATGCAAATTCCATGTGTGGCAAACTCTCAAAAATCATAATGTAAACACAATTAATAATCAAATATTTTTAATACATAATTCTTACTTAATATTTTTTGTTAATTTGGCAAAAATATCAAAATGGCCATGTTTGATTAATTATAAGTTAGTGACTTCTGCCAAAGAAGAACCAGTCACTTAGCGTATCACAAAGGAAGAAATTATAAGTAATAAAAAGACTCATTCAAACTGGAACTCAGACATTGCAGAATTGCTGTTAACTCCTGTTGACATTGAATGGATAGTGTTAAGCGTCAACAGAAGTTACGGCAATTCTGTAATTTAAGAGTCCAGGTCTGAATAATCCCAAATGCATTCTTCAGAATACTTATCAGACTGACCAAGAACTGTTGACTGTTTGCAAGGTTGCACGAAAAGATTTTAAAACATAAAATCTATGTTCTTAAACTATTATTGACGAAATGTTTAACAAATTTAAATAATAATTTGTAATAGTAACAATAATTTATCAAAATTATTCGTTAAAACAATAATTTATCAAATAGATTATTGTATTTTCATTAGATAATCGATTTTTATAAGCATTTAACCCATTTTCAGCCAAAGGTGCGTAAACGCACCATTCCAATAGATATATTTTTATTAACACTGTGACGTATATTTTTCACTAATTTTATTTTTCTGCTATTTTTAAGGGTTCTGGAGACATCTATAAAATATTAGTAATTCAATTGAAGTAATCACTTTCTGTTGAGAAATTTTCAAAATACGCTGGTTTTTTACTTGAAACGGTTATTGACAAATTCGACTTTTTGAAAATGTATAATTATTCCACTTGAGATTAATCATATGTTTTTATAGTGGAGTAAAGTTGCAAGATCTGTAAATAAAATAAAAATATAACAAATGCCATAAGAAAACTTAAAATTTTTTGTTTAAATTTAATGGTAAATTAATAATGGTAACGTGAAATTAATTAAAGTATTATTTTTCATGCACAAAACTTTTTTGGTGTCTTAATGAATGTAATTTAAGCAAATTTCAATGCAAATAATACCACATTTTATAAAATTTCTATGCTTGGCCTAAAATGGGTTAATATAGCATATGAGTTTTTAATAAAGAAGCAATTATTTTGGTATGGTTTAAAATGTAAACAAGGCAGTGAAGATTTTTGTGAATGTACTGTATTATATTCCAGATGGCAGCTTTTGTTGAAACACATTTTAAAAGTTTCTGAAAATAATTATATTAATGATTCCTTTTAAAGAATCGGTGTATATTTTTTATAGTAATGCACAAATAACAAGAAAGTAACGTAATGTTTGGAGAAGATTGATTTTATATGTATTCTTTTTAAATTGTGTATTCTGATTTTGTGTTCATTCTCTTGTTTCAAAAAAAAATTCGGGATAACAAATCTACTGAATTTCGGGATAACAAATCTACTAAAGAATAGTTAAACATGCTTTTTAGGTGATTTTAGAAATTCAACTACTAAGGGAGTTAAATGGGAGGGGGTCGATTATTTTCGATGATTTCACCTTTTCACCATATCTCATCAGTAGTTTTGGATAAAAGCGTGAAATTCAGGATAACAAATCTGCTATAAAAATAATTAAACACATATTTCAGCGATTTTAGAAATTCAGCCACTAAAGAGGGTTAAATGGGGGCGGATTTCCTATGTTATTTTGCGATATTTCAGTAATAGGTAGATGCGTGAAATTTAGGATAACAAATGTACTAGAAAATAGGTAACTATATATTTCAGCAAATTTAGATAATAATCCATCAAGAGGGTCACACTGTGTGTTGAAAATTTGAGGTAATTGTGCCATACCTCAGCAGCAGTTTTAAGTAAGAATGTGGAACTCCGCTTTAAAAGTCTACAAAAAAAAGTAGTTAATCATCTATTTCAGTGATTTTAGAGCTAGTGAGTTTGTGGGCAACATCGTCTATGCACCCGATTGTGGAAGATTCGACAAAAAACAGAACTTTTGCTGATATTTTATTATATACTAGCCGGTCGCTTCCGAGTGGGGCCCAGATACAAAGTACTACTTGAACCCCACCCCTAGATAATCACGGTTAGGGCCCAGTAGTATTTCGTCAGAAGGCTCATAAAACAAAAAATTACGTCGCGAAATCTTTATTTAAGTGCTTTTTTATATTCTTATTAGTTATTTTCGTATACTTTTAATTTAAAGTATTTTATTTATATTTTTCTGGTTGCATATAAAATACACTTTCTGGGCCCCAAGCGAAATCAGGGCAATACGCTGCACTATGTATCTGGGCACCACTCTGAAACGACCGGCTAGACGGGCGAAGACCGGCTAGTTTAGTTGTAAAAGGAATGTTTTTGTCTTTTTTATTTCATTTTACATAGAGACCAAAAGTCACCAGTAGATGCACAATCAAAGCAACAAACAGTGGAGCAGATTTTAATTAGTTTCAAGAACTTAGAATTGTCTGAATGTTTTTAAATTTTTATATGTGATATAAATTACGCATCCAATGACTGTGTAAAAAATTTGTTAAAATACCAATATTTAGTTCTTTTTAAAGCTAAATATAGCCTTGTTAAAATTTGTGCAATTTTTTTTTTTTTTTTTTTTTTTTTTTTTGTACTTTGATTTTCAAACCAGATTCAGAATTTTAAAGTATGCATAAACCAGTATGAAAAATCAAGCAGAGATTATGAAACCCTTTCCAAGGCTTCCAGAATACTTTAACAAAACTGCATCAGTTAATAAGGTGAAACAAGATACCTAAGTAAACAATTTGGAAAACGCACCACATTTAAAATTCTAATTTCAGAAATTACCATCTATAGTCAGAAAAGTATCCAAATTCTTTTGTGGAGACATATATATATATTATGATTTATGCTAAAATTTTGTTAAATTAGGAAACTCATGTCACAGTTAAAAATTCTCCTTCAGTAATTTAAGAGGCTACTTCACTCCGGCAAATTGACGAAACAACAAATCGACGAAATTCACGATTACCAATAGATGAATTTTGTGATTTTTTTCCACAATCAATTGACAAATTTCATGATTTTTTCAGCAATTTATTTTTTCTAATTTCACAGTTTCTTTTTGCGAGATGATTTTTGCATGATTTTTCATCGTGTCCTATTGAAAATTTTCGTGATTTTTCTCCACGACCGACTGACAAATTTTGCAATATTTTCCCATGATCATTAGACAAATTTCACAACTTTTTCTCTTGACCATTTGACAAATTTTCATGACATTTTCTGCAACCGATTGGCGACCTTTGCAGGGGAGGAGGGGGGGGGGGGGTATTCGAGCATCTCAATGATAAATTTTGGGATTTTTTTTTTCCTGCAACAGAATGATGAAATTTATGATTTTTTCCCCCCTTGACCTGTTTGACAAATTTTAAGATATTTTCTCACGATCAGTTGACGAATTTAGAGATATTTTCCTGCGACCAATTGGCAAACTTTGTGGGGTTTCATTTCAAGCAAACAAATGACAAATTTTGTGATTTCTTTTTCCCTGTGACAGATTGCTGAAATGCATGAATTTTTCTCCGTGAATGATTGCCAAATTTCACGATTTTTTCCTTAAGAACATTGGATGTATTTT
Organism: Maratus michaelseni; assembly: GCA_963931845.1. Lineage (NCBI taxonomy): Eukaryota > Metazoa > Arthropoda > Arachnida > Araneae > Salticidae > Maratus > Maratus michaelseni. The sequence goes on along the minus strand of OZ007591.1, from coordinate 76,023,070 downwards.
GTGATCTTTATTCTTGCGATCGAGAAAGGAAAAGAACTAAAAGGGTAGTAAACCCCTCCACATGTTGCGCCCTGCCAAATTGTCCTAGAGTCTGCACTAAACAAAAATGAGATTAGAACTGCAAGAATCTTGTGGTGCACGGGAAGAAAAATTTTTCCCAAACCCCAAGGAAGCACATTTAGAAAGAAACAACAAACTAATTGATCCTTGCAATTCACAGAAATTAGGACTTGACATTTTAAAGTCAACCTACTTTTCTCGTGTATAATAGAAAAAATGAATTGACGGTTTTCCCTTCAAACTTTGGACATGGATTTACAAATTTAATGCACAGAACATAGTGTAATCAATGAAAATACCAGGGATTCCAATTTTGGCTAAAACAATTCCGTTCAGATATAGATATTGATAATGCCACTAGCCCAAATATGCATTGTTTATGCAAGTAGTTAAAAATGAAGGCACATCAGATTTTGCAAAATTTTCTGAAATTTTTTGTAAGAGAGGATAACCATAAGATTCTGATGTTTTCCAAAGTTATAAAAGTTGCTCTTGTGTTACCTGAAGTTGAAAAATAGATGTTGTTTATATAAAACTTACTTTTTCCTTTTTTAAAATAAAAATAAACATTTTGCATAGTTATTCTGAGTTGTCAATTTAAATTTTTCAAATGGTATTTTGTTATGCCTGTATTAATCTAATTCTTTAAATAGAACATAAAATAATAGTGTTGTTTAAAATATATTTTTTCTCCCTCCCAAACAGTTCAACTCGCCTCCTAGAAAAAATTGAATTTCAAGCCTTGCTTTAGCACTAGAAGTGCCGAATGACATTCCATATCTATAAGCGCTGTAGGTAGTCATTTTGACCACTAAAATTTGCTCTATCTAAAACTGTTTTTTTGTAATGAAATGTCATGTACTACTACACGTCTACCGTGGTACAATGCAAAAAAGGAATAAAACCTAAAAGAGTACAAACACATTTTTAATTCACAGTAACACATGATAAATTATTAAAAAAGAAAAAAGAAACATAATCATGGAACATCAAATGGGTTACATAAAGCAGTATGAATAAAAGTAATAAAGACATTAGGTAGTTACATAAAGCAGTATGAATAAAAGTAATAAAGACATTAGGTACTAATAATTATCAAAATGAAAATATAAGATATACAGATAAGATTTATCGATCAATCAAAACCATCAAAGTCCTCATCTTCCGTATCGAAATTGAAAAGAGACAAAATTTCTGAATCAATTTTATTTTCCTACCTGAATTGTCTGGATTTTCCTCGTTGGATGAATTGTTGTCTTCAGAACAATCATCATTGCCGAGATTTGAGAGACCCATTTCGTAACTTCTACATAAATTGCCTTTCGCATAGTTCTGCATTTTGTGTAGGAATGTACACCTTCAGTCATCCACGATTCCCAAGACTTTGCATTCGATATTTGAATGTTTTGTTTGCAGCCAAATCAAGTGGTTGAATTAATTTTCTTAAACCTTCATGAATTATTGCTAAATTTGCAGACACAGTCTTTGCTGCAACTTTAACAAGCTCTGACAAGTGGGCCTTCACTGTTAAAACTTTGCAGCAAACTGTCCAGTCATTCGATCGTTTTTATAGAAAATGGTTAGATAACCATAATTTAACTCTATTCTGACCATAACATGGTCAGAATAGAGTTAAATTACAGTTATGTAACCATTTTATCTAAAAAGGGTTGAATGACTGGACATTTTGCTGCAAAGTTTTAACAGTGTTCATAGAGCCCATTATAAGTAGCCCTTTTGAATTGAAACCCCCTTTCCTTTCCCGACAGACTTCATTCATCCATTCATTCTTTCTCGTTCATACGGATCACAATGTCATTAGAAAATTCTCCTTTGTGGAGTGTTTTTTCTTTTAAAAATCAACAGAGGTTTCAATTTTTCACTGCTTGTTGTGCATGACAAGACACAAGTAAATGATGTTTTCTTGTGACTGGTAGTAACAATACTCGCTGCAATTTCGCCAATTTTGTTGACAGTCCTGCTTGGAGGGCAGTCGAAAGTCAAAGGCACCTCATCCATGTTGATTACCTGATCAGTGAAAAACTTTTTGTCCTTTAATTGGTCCCCTATAAATTTCAGGAAAGATTTCTTTACCTCCCAATCAACAGGCAATTTTTGCCCCATAGCCCGAATGGAAAGGTTTTTCCACTTCATGTATTGGTAGCACAAGTTTGATCCTGCTTTGAAATCATCTATTTCCATGTTCACTGCGATAGCTCTGGCTTGTAAATGTATACATACTGTGGATATTAGAATAACCTTACTTCTCTGGGGTGAAATCTATTTCTCAAGGTTAATTTCCAGTTGAGGCCAAGCAGCTTTCCCACTTCTGCGTGCTCACCTTACTGTGGTAGCCCTAAAGCACCTTGGACATTTATTTAAAAATAATTGGCAGCGATAATATAAATCATAGTAAATTTAGAATTACATTTTCCTAGAGCCTATCTCAAAAGTTTTCTAGAGGAAGAAACCAGAAAATTTAATTGCTCCTATAACAACAATAATAATAATAAAACCTTTAAATATTATTGATTTAAAAGAAAGCATCCTTTAAAATGAATTTTTAATTTTAAAAATAGCTAGTAATAGGAAACATTTGAAAGGGCGACAATAAAACCTTCAAAAGGCACCACGTTGGACAACCCTGCTCTACATTATTTAAAGTTGCACTTCATCTTTAACATTTTTATTTAACTTTTATTTCATATTTATTAATTTTTTTATTAAAAGTGTTAATTGTTAATTGTATATTTGTCACACTCCATATGCTCCCTGTATCCATAAGTTTAGTTGGTTGCATTTGGCAACAGTCAGTGGTTATTTACTTCTGTGTAAATGTGCTGTACTGTGTAGCAGCAAGTAAGATATTCGAAATATGATTAAATTCTTCTTTTAATGTTTATAAATCTGATAAATAGTTATTATTTCGACCAGCTAAATAATTCTAATATTAACTGCTTCTAAGCCACTATCTGGTGGGCAAATATGTAGATACAAGTGTCTCCAGCATGTGTATGACATCATATCATCATCACGCTTTTCCAAAAATAGTCAAGAACATGGTGCAAGCTAAAAAAAAAATATTTAAAAATCCAAAATTGGCATAAGTGCCACTCCCAACAATTTGTGAACTTTTTTTTTAATGTATGCACCACAGCACTTACGTGTGAAATTACGGTAATTTAAAAAAATTAATAGATGATTTACTTGATTTTCAGTAAAAGTGTTGTATGACTTTTTGAAATTTCAAACATATCATGCATTTTTCATAAAGAGTTTTCTTTGCAGTTTATTTTTAAGCAGATACTTTATTTTTATTAATTCATTAATTTACTTTAAATCTTTTATTTAAATACTCATAAAAATATTATTTTTCAGTCATGTGATAATTTGCTTTCTACTGAAGGTGAATGTGATCCTTATGTTAGAGACAAAAGATTTGGTGAGTTTTGATTTTGTGTCTCATATGCTGATCTAAGAAACCAACCAGTTAAATTTATATTTTATAATAATAATAAATAATTTGTTTTTATTTTATTTACCATATTTATTTCTAAGATGCACTCAAATGGAAAGGAAACTATGATTATATGACTTACAGTAAAAGTTCTTTTCATTTGAGTGCACCATATATATATATAACTTTGCAGGCCTCCCAAATTGTCTCCTTTTTTCCTTAAAATCGCCTTTTTAGGAAAAGGTCCCGTTTTATGCATTTTGGCCTCTTTTTAGTGACTTGAATGTTTTTAGTTTTTTTTTTTTTTTTTTTTTTTTTTTTTATTATTATTATTTTTAATTTGCTAACATGGAAAAATTGCCGCAAAATACAGAAAACTTTAAAAATTGTTAAAAGTTCAAAAATCATAGAGGACAAAATTTACTATAATGGGCTAACATTCTAACTGGAATTATCTCACGAATGTCAAAAAATTGCCATGGAATGTGGAAAACATTTAAAAACTCATTGAAAATCTCATTAAAGTCACTAAAAATTCGAAAATCTCAGAGGACAAGACAAAATTTACTGTAAAAAAATCACCACAAAGCACAAAAAAACTTGTCATAAAAATTGCATAAAAAGTTAGCCAAAAATTCAAAAATCGCTGCACGTATTCCACACACATATTATTGAAAAGAGGACAAAATTTATTAAACTTGGCTAAAAGATTGAAACTGGATACCTTTTCAGAATATCAAAAAATCGCCACACAAATTCTGAATAAACTTTATTAAAAAAGAGGACATTTACTATATTGGGCTAAAAAAATTAAAACCGTATTCCTTTTACTACTCTAAAAAATCACTGCAAAACATATAAAAATTGCAGAAGAAAAAATTTACTATAGTTAACATTGGAATTATTGGAATTCTTTCACAAATATTAAAAAATCGCCGCAAAATGTGAAAAAATAAAAATAAAAATTCAAATAAAAAAAGATGCAATTGCAGAAGGATAAAATATATTACATTAAAGATGAAAGTTTGACGCCAAATTCTTTTTACAAATGTAAAAAAAATTACCACATCGCAAAAAAAAAAAAAGCTGAAATTTACATAAATTTATGAAAATTTAAAAATCAGTATACAATTTCTGAATAAACTTTATTTACAAAAGGAAAACATTTACTACTGGGCTAAAAAATTTAAATTAGATTCCTTTTATTAATGTAAAAAAATCACCATGATACATAAAAGAAAGAAAAAAAGTAAAAATTGCATTTAAAAAAAAAAAAATCTAATAAAAAAATCCAAAAACTAACTTTACACATACAGGTTTCTTCCTGCCAATTCTTGTAGCTCTATGTGCAACAACTCGGCAGATAGACAAACTTCTATACTATTATAGATGTGGTTTTGTTTTCAGTTTTGTTGGAGAAGTATGTCCAGCTGTTAAAGGGAATCTTAATCACAATTTCTTCTTCTTTTCTTTTTTAATACCTTCTTTAATACAGTAAAATCTCGTTCTAACGAATTTGTAGTGACCACCGTTGAAGTTCGTTATTCTGAAAAATTCGTTAATGTGAAATTCCAATATGGCAGATTAAAAAAAAAATGCGATACACATTAAATAAAATTACATATTATTATTAAAGTTGTATTAAATTTCTGCAAATATGCCAATAAAGAATTTATATACAGTATATTATTGTGAACATTTTTGTTATAAGATAAAAATTAAATTCGTTAATTTTGAAGATTTTAGTCATAACTTCGTAGCTATAAAAAAAATTATAATTTATCTCACATACCTGACTGCTAAAAAATTCACACTGATATATTCTATTAATGTAACTATTAATTAATTGTGTTTACAAAAAAGTTGGAAAATCTCCTATATTTTCAAATTGAAAATTTTTTTTCAAACAAAATCGTCAATATTATTTAACGTTGTATAAAATATGTCCGGCTTAATGTTTTGCTTGGATAAATGCTTTTTAAAAGTTGCAATGCTCGACAGAGCTTCGAACACAATTTTTATTATTGAAGGAAAAATCGCTATCTTAACTTTCACTGTCATTTGCTTTCCCTTCTTTTATTAAAATGTCGGTAGTCTTGGTTGTATGTCAGGGTATGTGACTCCTTTATCCATTCAATGTAATTATTAGCAAATGATGTAAAAAAAAAATTCTGTAACTGTGGTCCAAAGATCAGACGGAAATTTAATGCAATACTTACACTCTTTTGCAGTCTTTTGTGCTCCCTTTATCAAATGTAGAATTCTCCAAGAGTTTTTAATTGTGGTAGGGGATATACTTTGCCAGGCACCCTATATCACGTCAATTGCCTATCTCACATTCACCGTTACAGAAATTTAATCTTATTTCAGAAAAGCCCCTTTCTATTAATCGGCGCCTAAATTAACTTTGGTACTTTTTTTAGAACGTCCTGGTGTGTGAGCTGCAAAATGGAAATACGATTAGGAGGTAAAATTTGTACTTTTATGTTATATTAATTTGCTGTAATTTAGTGTAAAACACTATTATCTGAGCAAAATTTACTTTTCTTCTGATTTTGCTTATTTGTTCAGTCAAACTCCTAAGCCACTTAAAAAAAGTGAAAGTTTCTGCACAATTTTTAAGCAGAGTGGCTTGCAGATGTCCCAAAACAGCTTTAAATAGTTTTAGCTTTTTTGTGCTGGTGGCATTATAACAGAACAAAACTTAAATCCACGCTTTAGTTTTTTTCTGCCTTTAAATTTTTAAACTTTCATTGATATAGTGCGACTTTCATTTAGTAGAAGTTGATACAAAAGTAATTTCATCGGAATTGAAAACTTTTCACGATATATCGGCACCTTTTTCTTCTTCAGAAATTTGTTTTTATGCTATGAAAATGTATTTGAAGTGAAATGTATTACCTATGACGAAAGCAAAACAGCCAACCAGAACTCGCTTCAAATTTCTCGATTTTTATGTTCTGTGAAACTTTGGCTTTACCATGTAATATAGGTCATGAGATAGACAAAGTGTTTGTCTTATATCATTAAACCAAGTGTATACATTTTCCTAAATCGCGTGATAGTCCACAAGTAATATTGATTTCCTGTTTGGGCACACATTAGACTTTTCAGAAAGCTGCAAAAGTTGTCATTTTCTTTTAAAATAATTGCCAATGCCGAAGTTTCTTTCGCGGCATCTATTTGCCTTCTTCCAACACTTACTGCTTTTATAATATTAAGTTTTTCTTTCAATGAAAATTGCTAACTTTTTCAATTCTTTACCATTAAAAAAAGAAAGAAATCTATTTCCAAATGTGAATTGCTGCAGATTAGAAATTCACTAGTTTTTATTCGCATTTATTTATTGCCAAATTCGAATGTAACTACTTCGAAAATAAAATCATTGGATTTCCTACATATTTTTAAGTTATTGTAAAGGCAAACCAAAGTAACTATAAAGAAAAGTGATTAGATATAAATAGAAAGAAAGAATTTCTTAATTTTACAGATTCGCATAGGGCAGCAATTCTCCCCGTCTCTCGAAAAACAGCTGCGAGATGCGCTGAAAATTCAAAAATCGTGAAGTATTGAATATTTAAAAAAAGTTTTCTTCCAGTATTATAATTTTTTGATAACGATTATTTTTTACTTGTCAACTCAGCATTCGTTAAACTGAAATGAGCTTTCTTTTTAAGACTTCGATAAATTCGTTAATTTGAAAAATTCGTTAATCTGAAATTCATTAAAGTGAATATATTTGTAATGACAAACTATAGGGGATTTTTTTCTAATCAAAATAATATTCGTTAAACTGAAAAATTCGTTAAAGTGACATTCGTTGTAACGAAATTCTACTGTATATATTTATCAGAAAAAAGTATTGGATTCATGAAAATAATTTCTAATTTTTGATGGATTTGCATGCTTTAGGTTGACCTGAATACAATTTGATATATTTTTAAAAATTTCTCTCTGTATGTGATACAAATTTTGTAGCCATTCTATATCAAAAACTAAAGCATGGAATTTCATCATATGCCATATTTAATTAGACTTACAGCACATAAAGGTGCTGATTATGTTTTGGCGTATATGGCCCAACAGGTGGCACTGCTATGCTTGATTTTTTACATTTTACTTTGAGGTACCTGAATGAGGCAATCTCGGCATCTCTGGGATAAAATTTCATCAAACTTCACATTTAGTTAACCCTTAACATAAATTCATGCTGATTAGATTTTGGCGTATTTCACCCAACAGTTGACGCTACTGGATCACATTTTTAATTATTTCTGTGATAGTCAGGTCTTGGCATGTTTGAAATAGAATTTCACCAAATTTAATATGCAAGATGATTATGAATAACAGTTGATTCAATATTGGTATTGATCACTCACCAGGGGGCGTTGCCATACTATGCTTTTTCGGTTGAACATTGTAGCTTATCTCAGCTTCTATTGTGTTGAAAAGAACTGAATTTTATGTTTGAGGTTAATAATCAACAATACATATGTTAATCTAATTTAAAATTTTATTACTCAACAGAAGGTGCTGTTATGCTGTGCTTTTTTCATTCACTGATTACTGTTATCCCATGTTAAATTCCAACAAATGCACTAGAATCAGGTGGGGTGGAATGGGTATAAAACTACAAGTTTTTGAAATGATTATTTAATCATTCCTAAATGGAAAGGAATTTATAAAAAGTAATGATTTATTTAATCATTCCTAAATGGAAAGGAATTTATAAAAAGTAATGATTTATTTAATCATTCCTAAATGGAAAGGAATTTATAAAAAGTAATGATTTAGTGTTTACATTGTATTTATAGACATAACATTTTCATTGTAATTGATTTTCAAAAGATTATTTATTAACTTTAAAAAAAAGTTTTTCTGAGGGCTGTTTCTATATTCATTTTATTAGATCAAATTATTTATTGACAATTATATTGGCCAATTCATTTCTCATTAAATACATAATGGCTCCCAATTATTAAGTGTTGGCTGGTTAAGCTTTCTGACAAGTTGTTTACTGTCGATTTCTACCTCGTCATCTTTGTTTGGAATTGTATAGAAGTTCCCTACTGATGATTTATGCCACAAAAACAAAATCCACCTTATTTTGTAAAGAAATGAAGTGTTATATGTGTCTATGCAATAAATTGCCTGCATTTATGCAATGTCCATATAAGTAAGTTGACTCTAATTATTTCATAAACAACATGCTTGTATAAAAATAAAAATTTTCTTTAAAAAAAAAAAAAGAGGTTTAAGTGTTTTGGTTAATCTGATTTACAGATAACCGGGATTTGGATAATCAGGGTTCTACTGCATTTCAATAAAACAGTAAGATATAGTGTCAAATCAGTCTCTGTGACATCTAAAATTGTATACAATGCTGAAAAATGCTCAAGTTTTTTTTTTGTAAGTTTTAAATTGGATTTTTGTGTTTATATAAGTTGTCAACATAATATAAGTGGTTGTAAATGATTATAATTGTTATAAATTTCATTAGAAAATATAGTTTATATTATCTTTCTAAATTAGGTACTATTCTAAACTATGTAACTAATCATTCTAAACTATGCTTGTTATTATTTTTTCTCCATTAATTCAGAAAAAACTTTTTTTTTTTTTTTTTTTTTTTTTAAATCAATGATGGGGAAGAGGATGGGAGGGTAAATATTTTTTACTGATGACTAGTATTTTTTTTCTGGCTACCAGATTTTATCAAATTTGTAAAGCCATGGTAATAATATTTTGGTCATATATTTTTGTGCCTTTTATTTTGTTTCCCCCCCCCCTTTTTTTTTTTATCTAAACAGTAAATACTTACCTTATCACAGTCAGATGTGTTGTAGAAGCAGCAAAGAATAATTTTACTTTAAATGTAACATTTGGAATTAGTGTAATGGTATATATATATATTATTAAATGTTCTCTATGAAAATCAGATTTTGTGAAGCCAATCTTAGAGTGAAGTGCGATAAAATTTTCATATCCAGTGGTACCTTAGCTAACAAATATGGGTTTGGCAAATGAATGCTTTATTGGATGTTTGCTGTAACATAAGACAATCTTGTTGCTCTTGGAGAGCACTTTTTTAAAACTTTTTGTACATTTCCATAGATGTTTTGATGCAACTTACTTGACCAGTCTGACTCTGAAGGAGTTCTGGAATCATCATTATAATATCATGCATAATATTCAAATTATTGCTATGGCATGGAATAAAGTGCTAGTTAGGACACTTAGTGTTGCCAGGAAAAAGCTATGGCCAGACTGCTGCAAGATGTGAACAAATGTATGTGGGTTTTTTTTTTTAAGTGTTCAAGATTCTGCTATGGAACTTGTTGAAAATTCTGGCATATTAGACCTTTTGGTAAAGCTTCTTTATTTGATGGTAAATGAAGATGATGTAGGATAGGACTACACAACCTTTTATACTGAAAGTCGTTTGCCCCCACAATTTCCAAAATGTGATCTTTGTCTTATTTAACCACAAAGTTTTTGTCATTAAATAAAGCAAGTTATTCTTTACTAAAATAATGGTAGCTTTTTCATTTTCGGTCCAGTAGTTGTGCACCACTAATGTAGAAGAATAAGTGGAAGAACACACTAAAGATCTGGAAGAAAAAAATCTTGAAGAGTAGTAAAAATAATTGGATAAAGAGTGCTTGTTAGAGGAAGAAGAGAATAGCAGCAAAAAGGAGTTAGTGTAAACATGTGATATTAAAAAACTGCTGCATTGCAAGAAAAGTGCTTTAGTTGTTGGCCACAAAGTGGTATCCTTTGATTTCTCAGAGCTGAAACGTGCCTTGGTGAAAGAGAGACATGTCTGAATAATTTTAAAAGCATTCTGAAAAGAAAAAAAAAGGGTACATTTAATTTGCCCTGGGCAATCTTTTTACTTCTCTTCAAGCAAAGCGGCTACTGAAGAACAAAACACTTACCCTAAATAAATGTTGAAAATTTAGAAGAATTGTAAAGATATTGTGCAAGTGTAAAATGAAAATAGTCAGTTTTACATTCTACTTTTCCTCCTCTTCATCCAATTAAAAAGATGTTTGTTCATCTCAAATTTTGGTGAGTTTTCATACTCTTATAATGTGCTTTTTGGTTATTTTATAAAATACTAGCAAAACCCGTGGCTTTGCTTGCATAATTCTTGAAAAATGCCAAGTGGTATTCGTTGGCCTATTTTCATTAGAGGAAATTTTACTGCCACAGATAATTCAGAAATTACTAATTAAGCCACACTAATGTCGAACAAAAAAAGAAATTTTAGAACGTTTTTTGCTCTTAACCCCCCTTCTCCCTGTGGTAGTGTCACCGATATAAAATATAGCCTATGTTACTGCAGGGACTGCTACCATCACTTTTGTAAATGGTTTTGTGGTTCCAGAGATTCCATAGAAATTGTAATTTAGAATGTTTTTAGAACGCTTTTCGCTCATCTCACCCTTTTAAATTTCGAATTTTTTTAGAATTTGTTCTTAAAGAACATTTACATCTTGTAAGTAACTACCATGCCAAATTTCATGTTTCTAACACCTTCAGTATAAAAAAAAAATCGAAATTTTAGAACGTTTTTCGCTCTTGCACTCCCCTGGTAGTAGTGGCACCGACATAAAATATAGCCTATGTTGGAGCAGGGACTGTCACCATCAATTTGCCACCGTTACTTTTGAAAACGGTTCTGTAGTTCCAGAGATTCCATAGAAATTGAAATTTAGAATGTTTTTAGAACGCTTTTCGCTCATCTCACTCTTTTTAAATTTTGAATTTTTTTTAGAATTTGTTCTTAAGAGAGCATTTACATCTTATAAGTAACTACCTTGCCAAATTTCATGTTTCTAGCTCCTTCAGTATAAAAAAAAATAGAAATTTTAGAACATTTTTCGCTCCTGCACCTCTCTGGAGGTAGTGGCACTGACATAAAATATAGCCTATGTTGGAGCAGGGATTGTCACCATCAATTTGCCACCATCACTTTTGAAATCGCTTCCGTAGTTCCAGAGATTACCCCCTACAAACAAACAAAAAAAACAATCTTTACTACTTTATAATATTAGTAATAGATATCTTTAAATTGTGAGAAGTATCCAGAATAAATTAAACATTTTTCTGAAAAAATCTATGGGAAATCATGTTTCAGTTAACAAAGGTTTCGGCTACCAAATGGGTTTCTGGAACAAATTATATTTGTTAACTGAGGTATAACTGTACAATGCTGGTATTCCATGCATCTTCTTCCCCCCCCCCCTCCCCTCCCATAGAATGGAATTTTAGGATATTGTTGTTTGAATAAAGGTTATCACCAGGAAATAAGACAAGTTGCTGAAAAAAGTACATATAGGGGTTGGAGAAAATAAAGTGAATACCTGTGTAATGAGACAAAATTTTTATTAATTTGCTGATGGCCCTCCTTTTGCATTAATTACAGCTTGTATCCAACATGGAATGGATGTCATACTCAACAGTCTCAGGAATGTGTAGCCATTCCTCCTGTGAAAAGGTCACTAATTAAGAAAGTGCTGTTGGAGTTGGAAACCTGTTGTGCAGTCTGGCATCCAAAATATCCCATATAGGCTCAATCATATTAAGATAAAAGGACTGGGGAAACCACGCCAGGTGTTGTAGTTCATTATACCAGCCTCAGACAATTCTAGCAGTGTTTATGGAAACATTATCGTCTTGGTAAACAGATTGTTTATCAGGGAACAAAGTTTTCACCGTTGGATGCAGATGGTCACACAGAATATTGAGATAAACCTATGTTGTAACGTGCCCATGCAGACAACAAGTAAGACAAGACCACCATGCGACATTGTGTCCCACAATATCACTGATCCCCCCTCCATGCTTAACAGTAGGAAGAAGATAGTCAACATTATAGGTTTCTGTTGCCATTCTCCAAACGTAAATATGTTATTTTGTCAGAAATATTGTGAACAATGATTCATCTGACCAGATGACTTTCTCCCATTGTTGTTGTGTCCAAATTTTATGCTTGTGTCATCATTTTTATCATTTCAAAGCATTGCATAATGTCACCAATGGTTTTAGAATAGCAATTCTACTATGTTACTCGAGATGTTTGCTGCATGTAGTTCCCTCTAGATAGTTTTTAATGATACAGCTTCCTGTCGATGTGTGTTCATCTCAGCTGTTGTTTTGTGTTTTCTGGTCGTGATCCACTTCAAAATCCTTCTGTCTCTGTCAGTCATCTTTGACTTTTGGCCACAGTTGTGCTTGGCAGATGACGTCTTTCCCTGCTTGATATTGGCTGTCATTACAGTCGACACCCACACAGTACTTCTCCTTACCCCAACAAAGGTGGTCATTTTCATTACTTAGACTCCAAGATGTGCCCCAACAGTCTAGACTCTTTCGAAATCTGTGAGGTCAGCCATAACAAAGTTATAACACACCACTGTATTTCGCATTCGAATGCTAACTCTGCTTTGAATAGACTGATGTGTGTACATTCTTGCCCACTAGGGAGAATGGGGAATTATCCCCACGCTTCAACACTAGAAGGTGGGAGTATACAACAGGTTTTCCTCTAAAAATAGGTTGTATTCATATTATTTTGTCCAATCTCTGCACATGTTTAGTTACTCCTGTTGAGTAGAATGTTTATGGTCACTGAAAGTTTTTAAAGTATGTAGAACATAATTTTTATGTAAATGGGAAGCAATTTTAAAGAAAACAAATAATGCTGTATATTGCCAATTTTTTAAGTGTCAATTTTTTATTTATGCATGAAAGTACAAGTCAAGGGATAATCTCTGCATGCAGCTATGAAAAAAAATATATATATTGTTTTAGTTTACAATTTGTCTTCCATTTTGAAGGAGAGGAGAATAACTTGAATGTCTCATTAGAGGTCCATGAAAGTTTTAATTTCAATGTTGTTCAGTTGAAATCAGGGTTATAATTTTGACTGGTCAAATTTCATTATAAGCAGGACAGTGTTAAAACTAGTTTTAACCATCTAAAACTGGCCAAAATTAGTTTTAACCTCTCAGAAATGGTTAAAACTTTATTACAACAATTTTATCTTACATAAATTGCTCAAACTGTATATTTAAGAAAATATTAACATCATTATACTGTTATACTTTTAATAATAATTAATATTATTCTTTTAATAACTATTAAATATAGGTGGAACTTTTTTACCTTATGTAATGGCATTTCAAGCAGAAACATTTCCTAAATCTTATTTTACTTACGGTGTAACTAATATATTGACTTAAAATATGGTGGTCAGTAATGAAAAGTTTGAAAATATCGATTTGAAATTTGTAGATTTCATAATGCACCTGATGAATTGTTGTGCAAATTCTTCATCTGTAGAAAGATTATTTTCCCAGTTTGGCCTGATCCAAAATAGCTTAATACAGCAAAACTTATCTCTAATAACTTTTTAAGTTGTTAGTAAAAATTTTTAAATGCTTGTTTTGTTTAATGTGATTTAGTTTCTTTCAATTTTATATAAAATTAAACATTGTATATATTATTTCTGTTGTCAACATCCCTTTCTCTAAGAAAATACAAATCGCAGAATGATGAATGAGATGCCATATGAAAGGATTTTGAACAGGCTGCTGACATAGCACACTTACATTTTTTTTAAAACATGTTTTTCGATTAAAAATTGCGGTTAATTAAAATTTAAATAGACATTGTTTTCACAAATGAAATGAAAGGTTTTCTCAAATCAGTGTTGCCACAAAAATAAAATACTGCATTATCAGATGACGTCATCATGTAATACAATTAAAATACAATTATTAATTTATTTCTTGCGCGTACTTTTAAAAAATATATCAAGCTTTTAACCGGGTTTTTATTTAATTTTTACATGTGCGTCACATATTGTTTGTTTTCTTTGTTTAATCATGGCTGTGTATATGCGTACTGTACCGGAGCACCAGTAGATTACGTAATTTAAGGATTATCTTCCAATTATACATTTCATTAGGATTTACAAAAATTGCAAGTATTTATTTTTTAATATTTCATTAAGCTGTTAATATGCCAGCAAAGTCTGACGTCACTTAAATGGCTGCCAGACCATAAAGCTTGGACATCCCATGTTTAAGTTCCCATAGGCTTGCAAAAAAGTGGTGTACCAAATATTGATTTATGTATTTAAGACATTTCTGGAACAATTTTTCAAAATCTGAGGAAATGCTTTCATATGAATTCACTAAATGTCTGATTCAGTGTTTCAATTTTTTTTATAATTCAGGTTTATTATTATTTTTTTTTTTTTCAGTATAGGGGTCTTGACAACCTAGAGAAATGACCTTGGCGAGAGAAGATTTGGGAACAAATTTTTTGGCAATCTATTCCCATTTTCTTATACACAAGCAATCATCATATATATGATTTTCGTTGTCAACATCCCTTTTTCTATTCACATACAAAACATACAATGATGAATGAGGTATCATTCGAAAAGTTTTTGAACAAGTTTCTGACATATAGTTAAAACGTGTTGTTTGTTCTTTAAATAAATCAGTTAATTAGTGCTAAAACGAACTAAACCAGGAAAAATTAGTGCTAAAACGTACCAGGAAATAATCTTAGATTGTAGTGCGAAAGCTTCGCATGGGCTCTTCTGGTATAATCTAATTATTAAAAATATTTCAATATTTACAATGATAGCTTAACTTTAGAAATTTTTGTGCAGTTAATTATAAAGTAATAAAAATTAGAGTATAGTACTGAGTAAAATATTTGCAAGCTCTTTTAAATGTTGACTGAGATGTTGATAACATGTAACATTCAATAATGTTAAATGTTATTTTGATAAAACTGTCCAAATGTTGCAGTAAATTTATCATTTAACAAAATAAGTTATCTCTTTTCTGGTTAAAAACGAGTTTTGACCACTGATGGTCAAAACATTTTTTGACAGGATGGTTTAAACTGTTTTTCCCATGCTTAAAACCACCCCTCGTTAAAACCAGTACAACCCTGGTTGAAATGAAGCCATATGGGTACTCATTTACATATTTGAAATTTATTTGCACATGACAATTTTTGAAGTAAAATATTAGCTTGTCCTTAATGCATATTTTCTTTAAATTCTATGTAGAAATGAAAAATAAAGTAGCCCCTGGTTATAGCACATAAGAAAAATTGCACGAGATAATTAAAAAAAGCACAATGTAACTGAGCGTATTAAAAATTAAGAAAGAAATAATCTACAAGCAAATATTTTATATTTTTCTCCAAAACATTAGTTTATAATTATTCATATTACAATTTTATAAATAATATTACTTACAGTTAATAACGTTTACTCTAATTTACTCAGAAATATAAAATTAATTAAGGGCATTTAAGGTTGAACTTGTTTTATTTTGGAAATTCAATAAAAGAGCATTATAGGAAGGAGCTATTGTATTAAGATGAATGTTTGATTAGTTTCTGAAATTCTTAAAAGCAACATTTATTGTTCATTGTATGGTATTTTTGTATGGGATTTAATCATTTACTTGCTTGCAGTTTTGTCATTTCCATTGTTTTTTTAATTTGTAAAATAATTTATAATTAAGAATATTTAAAACATGTACAAATGTAACTAATACTTTAAAAATTATTTTAAATAGTCTTATTTTGTTTATATTTTCAGCTACTACACTGCCACCTGAAGAAATAGATGCAAGATTAGCAAGGCTTACTGATGGTGTAGAACTTGCTCTAAGAAGGGCTAAAGTCTGGTCAAAATATGCTAAAGATGTTATGACTTACATCGAAAAGCGCTGCAGTGCAGGTAAATCTCTGTGTTTTACACTGATTTATTTATTTTCAGCTAAATAGTATGAAGAAACTTTACAGATGAAGGCTAATTTATTGACTATTAAATTGAAAAAAACCTAACTAGCCATTCATTTAAATATGTGACTTTATATAGAAGCACTATAAAATCCTAGTTGAACAATTAAGGGGCTACTTCCCTCAGACGAAAGCACCCGCTCGCTAATGTTAATCCTATGGAGGAAATTTTTGAAGATATCTAGTTCGCATTTCAATATTTTTAAATGATTTTTTTTTTTTGCATTCTATAGCTGAGGTCAATCTCTATGCACGCTCCTTTCTACTTTTTCAATTTTTGTTACAGTTTTTTTATTGAGGATACTTTTACTTTCAAAACCGGTTTCGAAAATGAAAGTATCTTAATAAAAAAAACTTGTAATCAAAATCGAAAAAGTAGAAAGGAGCGTGCATAGAGATTGACCTCAGCTATCGAATGCAAAAAAAATCATTTAAAAATATTGAAATGCGAACTAGATATCTTAAAAAATTTCCTCCATAGGATTAACATTAGCGAGCGGGTGTTTTCGTCTGAGTGAAGTAGCCCCTTAACTAAAATTGGTAGTTTATCCAATAAGATAAGTTGGAAAAAAAAAACTGTATGATTATAAATTATTATATTAAATTAAAGTAATGATGATTTTTTAAAATTGATTTTTGATTTTTTTTTTTTTACTGTCATATTTCTGCTGTAGTTAAAGTTTTTAAAGTTTGAGAATGTGGATAGTATAGTTAAACTTTGGTTTAGGCTTTTTTGTGAAATGATTCACTTTATACAATACCCCTTCAAATAAGGCTACCATTTTAAGATTCCCTTGGGTAAACCTATTCTGAAGTTTGACTATATTGATATAGATAAAATTGCAGTTCAATACACTAAATGCATTCTAAGTTTGAAACATTCTTAAGGCTGTTCTCAAATCCAAAAAAACTACTTTCTGACATATTTCTGAATTCATTTTTGTTCGGAAACACATGAAATTGGCAGATGTTCTTATTCAGAAATTGTGTAATCAAATGGCATTTTCCATTTTTTGCTAAAGGCAGAAATTTTTCAGAAAATACTGTCAAAGTCAACGTTTTTAACTGAATTTCTAACGTGGTCCTGTGAAAAAGGGGGAAAACTTGTTATCATATGACAAGAATCACTTACGACATGATAAGTAATTTATCTATCAAAAAATGGAAAATTCTATTCAATTCCAATTCGTTTCATTAGTCAGGTCTGCCAGTTTTATGCCTTTACGTTTGAAAATGTCTCAGTAAGTTTCACATTGTTGAGTATAGATCACATTAAAATAAATTTCACCAATTTGTGTTTTTAACGTATGTAGTTTCAACTTAGTATCATGATGCCACAACTAGAGATGTAAAATTTCCAGAAATTTTGAAGTGGTGGAGAAAAAACAGGTTTTTTTCCCTGGAAAAATTTATTTTTTACAAATAAAAGCTTTTTCTGCAGCTATATTTTCTTAGAAAATATCAAATATTATACAGTTTTTTTAATTTATGTACATTAAAAGTTTTTATTTTCACTTCATATGAATATATTACCAAAAAATAATTTAAAAAAAAAGGCTTAAAATCTTACTCTTTTAATCTCAGAATTTCTCAAAATAACTTTCCTTACTTAATTTAACACCATTGTTTGTAATATATTATTCAACTGTTTAAATGGTAATTTCAGTTGCACTTTCTATTTTAAATTGTCATTAAAACCAATATTTAAAATCACAACAAAAAAATCTTTTAAGTTTCACGTAATATTTGCTGGAATTTGGGTTTATTTAAAAAAAAACATAGTATTCCAACAGTGTTTATTTCTCAGCAGTTTAGAATCAATAAGTTCAGATTCTGATTCAGAATAAAGGCATACAATTAAAAGTTAATTGAAAAACTTAAGAATAATAAAAGTTTTACAACAGGTGGATTTAACTTATTGCATAACTTATGTAAGTTTTTTTCAACTAAATTTTGTCAGAAGGTTGCCCTTTCTTTTTCTTTTTTGCAACGTTTATATAAAATAATCATTTCAACTGCATGTTTTTTATAATAGTTAAATAAGTCTGGTGATTAGTGTCTGATTATATGAAAAGTGTCTCATATGCAGGGTTGTAAAAAAACCAGGTTTTTTTTCAAAAAAACCCAAAAACCGGGTTTTTTTGGTTTAAACCTGGTTTTTTTGGTTTAAACCAGGTTTTTTTGGTTTAAATGATTTTATATTTTAGAAGAAAGATTAATATTAATATTTTCAAATATTTGAAGTCAAGCATTAAACAAAAATTACTTTAAATTATTTTGTTGCAATTATATAATAAAATTTTTACTATTTTAATTTAACCATTATAATAGTTTTTTATTATTATAATATTTTAATATACAATAAAAAATAAAAATTATCACTTATATATGTATACATATAAATCAATCACTACTACTAACACACTAGTCTACATTTTCTTTTAAAGAAAATTAAACTAAGAAATTTTAACTGACACAAATAACAACTATTTGAAAACTATTTGCAAACTGAAGATAAAGAATCACAAACTAATGAAATATATCCAAACATTTTATTAAGGAAAGAAGAAAAAAACTTGACATTTCTTGAATAGATATCTTACAGCAGTATTGAATAATAGGAATGAATCGTAAATTTTACCCTCAATCATTGTTCATTTGTTTCATTACGACCACTAATTTTGATGGTTTCTCTACTCCTAATCTGTTTCGCAATTTTGAATGAACTACATCAAATATTGAAAAAAATCCTTTCAACACAGGCAGTCGATGCTTTGGCTGTAGTTAGCATGTTCACAAATTCCAAATCATTCTCCGTAATCAAAGATTTACCTGAAACATTATAAAAACTATTCCACCATTCAAAGTCAGACATTGTATCAACAACTTTGGGGTAAAAAAACACATTTTGATCATGATTATGAAATGGTTCCAACTTCCCCAAAAATTTTAATGTAAATGCTAAGAAACCAGAGCCACATTTTTTTTTGATAAATTCAAGACCCTTGTTTTTCTCTTCTTTTGTGACATCAATTCCTAGGTTAGAAATCAATACTGATGAGCTTAAAATAAATGCAGCAAAATGTGCATCTACTAATGATTGTTCATATCTCTGTTTATACGCTGGTGATATGGCCTTTTTATTGTTTGATGATGATGCTTCTTTTAGCTTCAATTCTAGCTTTTTCCATGCTAATACACATTCAGCGAGAGAACAGCTATTCCTCTGTACAAAATCAATAGTTTCAGCGATTTGGTTTCAGAATCACAATCATGTCCTCAACATTTCTTTTTAAACAGATACTTAAGATTTTACTGGAGATATGACTATCAATCTCAGATCTGTGATCCTCACAAACTTTTGTAAGAATTGACTAATTTTTAACATAAGATTCAAGTGAATCACAATAAGTATTCCATCGTACCTCTAGAGGAAGTACCAACGCACTTCCACCTTCTGCATGATACCATGCTTTCGGGAGATGATGATTGCGAAAATATTTTTAAATATTTGTAAGATGTTTTGTTACATCACTTTTAACCAAATCTTTGGCTAACAGATTTAAAATGTGGGCACTGCACCCATATGTAAGTCGCGAAAAACCAAGCTCTTCATGCAGAATGTTTCTGGCAGAAACCATATTTGCAGTATTGTCTGTGACAAAACTTGATATTTTACATTTCAACTTTTCTTCTGCTGTCTGCACTGAACTCAAAACCAAATTTGCTAAATAATTTCCAGTATGTGATGAGCCGGATGTGTCAATAGTATCAACAAGAGTGACTTTACCACACTCTTTGTCTTTGATAACACTTATACCCACAATAGGTTCATTATGGATGTTCGATCATCCATCCATTGCCATGCAAACTGTTTTGTTTTCTAAATCAGCTTTGCATCTCTGAAGTTCATCATTGTAAATCTTGGGCAACCATTTTTCTTTTTTAAATAAAAGTTTTGGTATTTCAAAAAAAACCAAGCCTGGTTTTTTTAAAAAAACCATTTGGTTTAAACCATGGTTTAAACCAGCGTGGTTTAAACCTAAACAACCCTGCTCATATGGCAATAAAAGTTTTTTTCTTCAAATAATACTATATTACACTGGTAATATAATATTATATTACCTTACCATTTCCACAAATTTGTATTATTCGTATAATATGATTTTTCATTTTTGATGAAAGAAGTAGCATTTAATTAGCTATTTTCCAAGTTCATATTTTCACATGGAACACTGAACAAGAAAAAAACATCAGAATGTAGTTATTATAAAATGTTGAATGTACATTATTTTATAAATTGAACTTCAATTTTTCCGGATGAAATTTCCATTTTTCCAAATTGAAAAATTCCCTTTGGGGGAAAAACTGTGTTTTCTCTAAAAAAAAATTTTTTTTTTTTTTTTTTTTTTTTTTTTTTTTTTTTTTCTGAGCATTTTTATTTCTAGTCACAACAGAAATGTGACAGACACCCTTCTGCTTTATAGGTTTTTTTTTTAATAATAGATAATGCAAGGTAGATAGAGTTACTTGTTTCTTGTGAAATTTCTTTATTTCTTATATTTATCCTTAAAATTAGCGAAATGTTATCGAAATGAAAACAAGCATGCGAAACAGACAGATTTTAAATCGAAGAATTATTTTAAGAGCTATTTAATATTGAAGTCAGTCAAAATTGTTCCGTTAAAAAAGTTTTATAGGAGCAAAAACTATGTGTAGTAATTTAACAATATTTTGAAAGGACATAGTTGACAAGCTTGCAGTGTGTAATGTGCAATTATTTTTTTTAATATGACTAATTTTTTTAGGGTTTTTTAAAAAAAATTATTCAAATTTTCACTATTTTGATAGAGATTTATTTCATATTTTGAAAAGGCCATTTTTTATACTGTTGCAAATTTGTAAAATAGTCATATTCATAGTAATATTACCTTTCAATTAAAAAAATTTATTTACATGTGACTATTAAAAGGAGAAATAAAATTTGAAAATAATAACTAAATGATTGCATGTTAAAAGCAGTAAATGGGAAAAATTAATCATAAAAAAAATATTTGTATGTAAATATTAAAAAGAGAAACAAAACTTTAAAGTTTAAAATATTAATTAAATTATTACACATTAAAAGCAGTGAATGAAGAAAATTATGCCACATTTAAAATGCCCAAATAACATTTTCAAACAATTTCAATTAAACAATATATTTACATGAGAGATTCATTTATTTTGAAAAAATCTTTTTACCTATTGTTGCAAATTTTAAAACAGCGCACATAATAATTCCTTTCAATTAAAAACTGTATTTTTACAATATTAAAAATAGGAAGAACATTTTGGTGAAAATTACATCATATTAAAAATAATATATTTAAAGCATCTTATTTAAAGCAATTTTCTTATAGCGTCATTATAAAATTCTATGAGACAGTGACAATGTTTACTTAGTTAGTCATTTTATATAAGCTGTGTGTTTCAAATGTTTAATTGATCTTTTTTAATCAATCACGAAAACAGTCGTTAGCTGTCTTGACAACAGTTGATTCGGCCTAAAATCCCTCAGTCAGAGGAAAAGGAATGGAAACCAATTGCAGGAGATCACCACTGGTTGTTTAATTATAATTTAGTCTTCTGTAATCGTTTTAAAGCAGATCGAATTAGCGTGTTTTTAGAGTCTGTGGTGTCTGAACCAGGGGTTGGTGAGTGCAGTTCATAGTGAGCAGAGCCCTTTATTTATTTTTTTTCTTATTAATATATTTCAGCATATTTATATTTCAGCATGGCATTATTTTGTCTTAATACATTTGTGATCAATTTCTTGAAATTATATTATCTTTAGTAGTCTTAAATCTTTGTGCTTCATGCTATGGGGACTCATATGATGATTTTTGGCTGTGCAGATGAGATTTGGCATGATGCACATGATTTATCACCAGTCTTGAATTTGTTTAAAATGTAAAATTAAAATAAAAGCTTATTATAGTCATTGTACTCTGACATTTTTCACAATACTTTGCTAGTAACGACAATTGATTTAATTGACTGTTTATATTGTAAAGTAAAAAAAAAAGGTGGGGGGGGGGATTGTTACAGTTTTTCTCAGTCTCTAAATTCTAATAGTTTAATCTTTTTCTTCTTCTTTTTTTTAATTAATACATTCAGTACATGAATGCTTTTTGTTTTGTACATAGTAGTGATAGCATACATCCAATGTGCTTTTAATATTCAATTTCATAATAATTTTGATTTTTCATGTAAATTACAAAATTTTTACTGAGTATATTACTTACAGAAGCTGAACATGCCAAAAATCTAGTCAAATTAGCTCAAACAATGAGGCCTATTTTAAAGGAAGAGGTAATTTGTGTTGTTTTTTGTTGCTGTTTTTTTTTTGTCTCTATGCTTTTTCCATGTGGTTCCTACTATCAGTGCTAAGGCATTTTTCTTTTGACAGAGTTTCCTGCCATTTCAGTCTATTTACTACATGGCTCTGGACCAGGATTATGATAATGGGCAAACTACTCTAAAAACAGTTGCTGTACTTCAAGGACACAAATTTATAGAAGTGAGTTTTGCTGTTAGTGTTTTTTGTTTTTGTAAAGTTTATCTATTCGAAATTCACTTACGAATTCACAAAAGCTGATGTATTGATTTTCTTTTTCTTTCTGATTACTTGTGAACAACATTTGTTAGTTTTTGTAAGTTCAATATACATTTTCTGAAATGACACTTTAATTTTTTCTTAGCTTTCCCTTTATCTTTTTCTGCCTTATTAACTTTTATGATCCCAAAATCATTTATCCTTGTCTTTTGAATAGAATTTCTTGCACACAAAAAGTTAGAAAAATAGTTGCAACAATAACACTAATAACACTAATATTTCTGTCAAGCCGAATTGTCGGAACTATGTTATAAAGTCCAATTACAAAGGAAAAAACAGAAAATGATTGAAAATTACGTACATTTTTTTATTGAAAGATGCACGTAGTAAACATAAATATTTAACATCCTATTTGTTCTAAGTAACATATATAACATTATAAAAATTTTTGGTGATTTAGGACCCCTTCATTAATGATATTGTTAACAATGTCTAAAAATTCTTTTTTATTTTTTACAATTTTTGTACTTTTTTTTTCTTTTTATGTTTGCAGTGATATACAGATATTTTTATACATTTATTATTCACATACTTTACTGATTAGAATAAAGAGAAGTCAATAAAATATCACTTTTTTACATCAAATAATTTTTTTATCAAATAACACCTAAAAGAGATAGTTATTATTTAAAAGTATTTTTAATAGTTTTTTGTTACATAATGCATTCAACAGTATTATGAAAAATATGGAATAGTGGGTTTCACAGAATATCTTCTCTTATGGGTACTAGCTATTTTTTTGTCTAATATTGTGTGAAGAAATGAAAAATAATAGACAAAATACAGTAGATTCCCTTAAATTCACATATCTTGGGATCAGAGGTTATGCAGATTTCTGGTCACTGTTTTATTTACATTTTTTTAACAGTAATTTGAATGTAATAATGCAGTCAAAATTATAATTAATGCTTACAATAAAGTAAAATAATAAAAATTAAGAAAGTGATTCAAATATTAAAAGTAAAGGTCAAGTAAATAATTAATGCATAACTAAATATGCATAATAATGATGAGATAAAGTTTTCTTGAATTATTCAATGAATCTCTCCTCATAAAGGTACAATAAACAAAATTGTAAAATAACGAAGTTTTATTTCATGTTTAGCCAGACTTGTTAACCAAAAAAGTTTGATTAATACATAAATATATTTGATAAAATGATCGCGATTGCCACTGATATCAGTGCTATCTTATTTATTTATTTATTTTTCTAATAAATTTTTATTTCCTTCATGAGAAAGCATGAGTTCAGTCATACTAACCGGAATTACATATTAAAATGTGTACAGAATTATACAAGAATTAAAAAATCTGAAAAGTTTTCCCCTACATCTTAACTGTTTCCCTTTTTATCTGCATCTGCAACACTATGCTGATTTGAGGAAATCTACTGTTTATCATGTTTCAGTAAGTCACATACCCATTGTTGAGTCCTCAGGACTCTTATGTCTGTGCTTTACAATGGTAAAAAAAAAATGACTTTCGAGTTAACAATAGTTATTTATTTATGTTAGTTGCTGGTGCAAGTCTCCTATTTATAGGTTATAACAGGGCTGCCACTGGTGACTATATTTTAATTCTATCTCGCACCACTTTCTCAAAACAAAATCTTTCACATACACTTTGACAGCAAGAGCAAGAGAAATATACTACAAAATTTATTTATTTTTTAAATAGTGGTGCGAATAGAATATAAAAATAGTTGCCAGTGGCAGCCCTGCTATTACAGTATTCATTAATATGTGTGCAATGTGTCAGTGTTCCAATAACTATACAGTTTTTTTAAGTGACTGACTGATGATTTTTCTCAATTGTCTTGCATTTGTTTTGTTCACAGACACACGTTTTATGATTAGAGAATCAGACTGACTCGTAAAATCTATATTTATAAAGAAAAAACATATCTTAAGTAATGCTGATGTCTTATAGTAGGGGTGCACAACCTTTTTAAGCGAAGGGCCACTTACAAAAATGACCGGTTGTCGAGGGCCACCATCAGAAATTTTTTGTTTTGAGGAGATGTGACCGGGGAGGGGGGGATCGATTAAAAAAACAAATTTTGAAAGGGTAGATTTAGCCCCCCTCTCCCCCCCCAGGTTCCTTTCTTCCAGTCAACGTATTCAGTTCTGTTGGCAATGATATATCAACAGTTTACGTTTGTATTTATACAAGAAATATAGCTAAGATTATTTTCAAAGAGTGAAAATACTCCTTGACTTTATTTGAAGGAATAAATTTAACTTTAAAGATTGCCAGTGCCGGAAAAAAAATTCTGCTTTCATGAATGAAGGTGGAGAGGAGGAGAAACATATATTATTCTAAATTGCACTTCTTAACATATTCAGTCATAAAATGTGGATATCAAAGGGGTGCACAATCTTTATAAGAGGAGGGGCAGTCACTAAAATGACTGGATTGTCAAGAGCCAACATCCATAGGATGAACAAAATTTTGTTTCGGGCAAGTGGGGGGGGGGGGGGGGGGGGGGGGGTCCGGCCTAAAAGTTCATAAAAATGCTAATTTTAAAAGGAGGGTTAGCTCCCTATACTCAACCACCTCCTTAGTCAGCATAACCCAATTCAATTGAAAAGGATGGGAAAAAACTTGCATTTTTTTTCATGCACGATTGACAATATTCATAGTTTTTTCCTAGTGATTGATGAAATTCACGATTATTACGCACACGTTCGGCGAAATTTGCGATTTATACGCACCCGATCGACAAAATTCGAGATTTTTACGGACTCGATCAGCAAAATTTGCAATTTTTAAGCGTCTGATCGGCAAAATTCGCGATTTTTACGAGCTCGATCGACAAAATTCGCGATTTTTATGGGCCCGATCGGCAAAATTCGTGATTTTTATGCATACAATCGACGAAATTTACGATTTATACGCACCTGATCGGCAAAATTTGCGATTTTTACGGGCCCGATCGGCAAAATTCACGATTTTTACGGGCCTAATCGTCAAAATCTGCGATTTTTACACGTCTGATCGGCAAAATTGACAATTTACACGCACCCGATCGACAAAATTCGCGACTTATATGCACCCGATCGACAAAATTCGCAATTTATATGCACCCGATTGACAAAATTCACGATTTATATGCACCCGATCGACAAAATTCGCGATTTTAACGGGCCCGATCGGCAAAATTTGCGATTTTAACGGGCCCAATCAGCAAAATTCGTGATTTTTATGCATACGATCGGCAAAATTCGTGATTTTTACGCACCTGATCGACGAAATTTACGATTTATATGCACCCTATCGGCAGAATTCGCGATTTTTACGGGCCCGATTGACAAAATTCATGATTTTTTACACAGGCGATCAGCAAAATTCACGATTTTTACGCAGGCGATTGGTAAAATTCACGATTCTTATGCAGGCGATTGGCGAAATTTACAATTTATACGCACCCGATCGGTAAAATTCGCGATTTATATGCACTCGCTCAGCAAAATTTGCGATTTTTACGCACCCGATGGGCGAAATTTGGCAAGATTCGCGATTTCTACGCACCTGATCGGCAAAATTCGTGATTTTTTCGCTTCCGATCGGCGAAATTGATCCACGGGCCACCAGTAATCAGATCGCGGGCCACTTTTGGCCTGCGGGCCACAGGTTGTGCACCCCTATCTTATAGTTTCAAGCATGACTTTTTAAAATTCACCTGATTAAATTAACCCAATTGCAGAAGATTGATATGTTTGCATTAGAAACAAAGTAAACAGTTCAGCATTTCTTTCCAGCTAATATTCCATAACAAAATTAAAGCTACACTTAAAAATAAATAAATAAATAAAACCCAAGTTTAACACTGTGTAATTGAACTACATGTTTAAACTCTGAAATAATCAAAATACTAATAATATATATATATAGTGAAATCTTTGGGGATTTCTTTAGCCCTTAACTGCTTGCATTCGGCTAATACAAAAGTAATACTTTTTTAATAACATTTAAAACTTTATTATTTGAATGTATAATTAGTATTTTTCATATAATATTTCTTTTTAGTCTTTTTGGTGAACAATCTAAAAAATATATAATTACATATAAAAATCTATTAGTCTTGGTTTTAAATAAAACACAAGCCCTGGAACACTTGACACTCTCTCCATTTTTATTTTCTTAAAATGAAAAATATATATGAATATAATATATCTCAATCATTTCATGCAAAAAGCATGAGGACATTCTTAAAATAATCAGGGAAAATTGAACAATTTTTGAATAACTATTTTCCAGTATACGTAGAAGTTGGAAATTGTTTCAGCCTTATTTCAGAATAAAGTAACAGCAGAGACGCAGCAAGAATGGTGTAAACTGTGCCACAGAACCAGGTGCAAAACCTGATAGGCACGTTATTGGTGCTACCAGTCATCACAACCAATGTATCAGCGATCGGTAGAAGACGAAAAGAAAAAAATTGCACCAGGTGTCAAATAGAGTTGTTGTGGCACTGAGTAACAGTAACATTAGAGGAAGAGGGTAGAATTTTTAAATTATCTGAAATACTAATAAGCATTGCTTTTTCTTCCAAAATTTTCTGTGTTCCTTTTAAATCTCTAACCATTAGCAGTTTGTTTACATCTTTTTTTTTTTTTTTTTTTTTAAAGAGCTATGAAAGTATTTTTTGTTGCAGTCTAGTGTTATTTATAAGCAATATTAAGTTTTCATAAAATTTGAGCCAAGTGTCGCTAAAATTGTTTAAATTAACATTGTTTTTCAGATCTTAAGTCCACTTTTTTAATTTACTTTTTTTTTTCTTCAGAATAATTTATTTTAATTAATTACCTAGACTTTTTGTTTTTTACTTTCAGTACTGTTTTGGGTATTCAGTGCTTTGAATTTTTATTTTCCTATATTTTTCTTTTGTTATATTACATATATTTGTCCTTATTACTAATAATAATTTATTGTTTTCATGCTTTCATCTGGATTAGAGGTAGTAAATTAGATTTTGTTTTATTTTAAAAAGAAGAAGAATATTTAATGTAAAATATATTTACTTATACAGTAAAACCTGTTAAGACAGAATCACAAGGACCTGAAAAAAATTCCATTTTAGCAGGGTTTACAGTTTTTGTCAAAGGTGGAAAAAACTGGTAAAAACTGTCCTGGCAAAAAATAAGTTTTTGCCATATTTTGCCGAAGTGGCAGAAATAGGCATGTGTTTTATTTACTGGAATGTAATTAAGTTATTTTAATTTTTACTAATTTTAACTTTAACAATATGTAACTTAAAAATTTTTAACTTAAAACATTCAATTATTATTAAACACTATTAAATATGAATTGTTTTTAGTAAAATACTTTTTTAGCTTATGTTATGGATTGAGAGTATGGGAAGAGGGTGAGAAAATAACTACTCCCTGATTTTGGTTTAAACTGTCAACAATTATTGAACAACTAATTTTTATGCTTCAGTTAATCTTTTAAAAAGTTATTTTTTAAATATTACACACTTTGCTGTGCTATCAGAACAATAGTAATTTGAAGATACAAAGTACATAAGCAGCATCTCTCCCTTCACTCATGTATGTTAATAAGTTTCATCTGGTCCATATGTTTAGCATGTAAACAAATTATTTTTGTAGGAATTTCAAAGGATTACCTCTATAAATTTTAATTGTAAAAGTAATATAGGTTGAGATAAAGAGAAAATAGAGATTGATTTGGTTGTTGCAAAGAAGTATATATATATATATATCATCCTTAGGAATTTCCACTAACAAGGGGACCGCCAAACATGATGCACACAGATTTTGATGTTTTTAATGTATGTTGTAGGGGTCATACCCGTAATAATTCAGGTCAATTGTTTCCTTCAAATGGTCCTTAGTTTTCCAGAAATTTTTGGTTAAAGTTCAGCATGCATTTCAAATACCCATGAGTTGGTCAGTTTGAGCATGGTCTCCATGGCGCAAAGCTAGCATTCGTGCTTTGACTCCTGGTGGTCAGGGTTCTGTCCCATTGTGTGCCTTTTCCCTTTTTTAATAAGTTTTATATATTTGACGCATTACAAGTTTTATGCAGAATTATGAATTCTGCATCTTTGAACTTTTTGATATTTTCCTAATAAATTCCATTTACAGTTTTGAATTGTTCGTGAAAATTTATATTTTTTGTGCAATTTTTAATTTAACATTTCTGTCGACGAAAATCCAAATGTCTTGATGCCTTGTCTTTTTAAAACGATCATTGTTTACATTTATGTATATATATATATTTATTTATCATATTTATGAAATAATGCAAATTTTTTACTTGCATTTTCTATTTAAAAAAATGTTAAATGATTAAGAAAAAATTAACAAAATAATATATCCTTTTAAAATTTGATTTGTTCTAAATATATTGCAATATGTTAACTGGTGAAATACTAAAATATTTACCATCACCGACATCAACAGTTTTAGTTTATTAAATATGGAATTAATTGTGTGATACATATTGTAAAAATATTCAAAACAAAATATCGCATTAAAAAACACCATTAAATAATTTCTTTACTTAAATTCTTTTAACACTATTAGAAGAATGGATAAATTAACATATTATATATCCTTTAAATACTTAAATTTTGATAAATATATTAAAAAAGGCATTAAAGGTTGAAAAAGAAATTACTTTAAACGTGGTAATTGTCTGCAAAGTGTATCAACACTTTGCAGCACACTTCGCTTTGCAACACTTGCTAAACGAAATTAATAAAAATAAATTTTATTTATTCTAAAATTATCCTAAAAGTCATTGCAGACTATTTTTTTTTTCCAGATATTTTTTATAAGTACTGTATTTTACAGATGATTTTGCATTTCTAGTTGAATTTTCTGTATGGCATCGACATGTTAGAATGAAAAAAAAAAAAAAAATGTAATATATTATTTTTTATTTGTGCAAATCAATAATGATGTTGAGTTTGAACTTTACAGTTAAATGTATTTAGATAAAATAAAAAAAAAATATAACTGGTTAAAACTTCCATATAAGATAAGCATTACTGTTTTAATATTTTATTACTCCTTTCAAGATATGCTATTGGAATTACCGAATCATACATACGTTTAGAAGATTTGCAATGAAAAATATTTTCTATAAGTTATAAAAAAATTATAAATTTTCATTTAAAATTTCATAAAGTTAAGGAAAGTATTATTTCAGAACAGTTATTAAAATATAAAAGGTAACTAATAATAAATTTTAAACAAAATCTAGACATAAATTAGTTTGGAATTTCGTCAATAGAAATATTAATTGCAAAATTGAAAAAAAAAATGTAAATTTTCACGAAAAATTTGAAAATGTAAATGGAATTTATTAGGAAAATATCAAAAAGTTCAAAGATGCAGAATTCAAAATTCTGCATAAAACTTGTAACTCGTCAAATATGTAGAATTAATTACAAAAGATAAAAGGCACATGATAGGACAGAACCCTCACGTCCAAAACTCAAATTGCGAATGCTAGCTCTGCACCACGAAGACCTTGCTCAGGCAGTCAAACTAATAGGTTTTTGAATTACATGCGGAACTTTAACCTGAAATTTCTCAAAAACTAAGGCCCATTTGAAGGAAACCTTTGACCTGAATAGTTAGGGGTCTGGCCCCTACACCATACTTTAAAATCATCAAAATATGTGCACATCATGTTTGGCGGTCCCTTTGTAAGTAGTAGATTTCCTTGACCAATAAATGCATGTTTGAGAAATTTTTTCTATTTCTCACTGTCCAGGGCAAATAGCATCACTTAACTTATAAGCCTTCAATAACACTTCAGTGATAAATTATTTAAAACTCTTGCTCTGCATAATTTTAGATTTAATTTAATTTTTACTTTTTTTATTTTCTTATCTATTATATATAAATTTTTAATGTAGTAATGTTGTTTTTTAATAGTTATAGCAAGGATCTGTTTAGGAAGAAATTGGGTTCTTTAAAGGACCCTTCGCAAAATTTATCATCTTAAACAGGACCTTTCTCAATTTTTTAACTCAAAACAGGACCCTTCACTAAACTCTCCGCCTTAAAATAGGCCACTTTCACAGAATTCTTTCTTAAAAATAGACCTACCACAAACCTTTTCAATCTCCAAATTGAACTTTTCACAAATTTAATCATTTAAAAGTAAAATCTCACCTGTCCCAAAACAGCTGGATCAAATTAATAAAATTTTCAACTAGAATTTTGACAAATATAAAAACTGTTCAGAATTTCAGTAAAACAGGACCCTGTGAGAAAGTCTAGACAGGCCCCTGTATAGGTTTCTTGAATATATATTGTTGGGTTCAAAGATTTTTAATATATATATTACTATTAAAGATGACATTACTATATTAAAAGTGAGGAATGAATAAAAACATAGTTTTTATCTCCATCAAACTTATAAATTTATTTACAAAGTTTTTAGTTGTACTTCAAATGTTATCAATTAAAATTATTTAAAATTGTTTTAATTAATCAAATTAATATAAAAGAAATACCAAATTAATATTCTAATTTTAGCCTCAGTTATATTATGTAAAATATATATATATATTGTTTATTGTATTTTTTTTTTTTTTTTTAATCCACCAATTTTTTCCAGTTGTGACAGTTTTTACCACTGTCCTGGCAAAATGACCAACCCTGCATATTAGGCAGGTTTTTGTTTTAGAAGGTATTTAAGGTTTATTTAAATTGTATTATGTTATTTTTGCCGGGATCAAGAATTTTTCATTTTAAGGCAGGATTGAATGTAATAACTATAGAATTATTAGAAAATAATCAATAATTCCATATAAAGTCTGGGAAAAAAATTACTAGAATTACCAAATAATGTATCTGACTTTATCCAAAAATAACAATAATTAATAAATAAATAATACTGTGAAATATAATTGACGTGTAAAGAAAAATAATTATTTTAAAAAAATGCATTTTTTAGATTGATATGAAAAGGGCAATATATCTAAGTTATATTAAATTTAAAATGTAAAAGAAGATTATGATAATGTGTTTCTTATTTTTGAATAATATCGAATTATATTTGAAACTGTTTACAAATATTACTGGAACAGCATTGATTTTAAAACATGTTGTCACTTTTTTAAAACTATTTCTAAACATTCTCTAGTGATATATTTTCTCTTATAAGTTTAGAAATTATGCAAATTGTTTTACTTATCTAATTTAAAAGTTATATTTATTTAACTAAAATATCATTGGCAGATTTTTTTTTTCAGGTAATAACTAAAATATTAGTTAAAATACTTGTAGAACATGATTTGCAGCTTATGTATTTTTATTATATTTATTCTCATTATTATAATATCAGGCAAAATTGTATAACAATATTACTTAATGTATTCTCTCTCCTCCATAAAAATTATATTTCATACTCTGAAGGTCTGAAGTGTATGCTTCAAAATGTCATTATTATTTCAATTAAAGTGTATGTATACGGTTAACATTCTAAAATATTATGGCAGGATTCCTACAGTCCTTTAAAGTTCTTAAAAATTCCTTATTTTTACTTTAAACATCTCTTAAAAGTACTTGATTCTTACAGATAGTTTCTTAAAGGGCTTATTTTTAAAAGAAAAGTTATGGAAATTAGAATTTTATTCTACATTTGAATTTTTACTTAATGTGGATTTATTATGAATCACTGATTATTATTTTTTTTTTAATGTTGCTCAAAAACTTATTTATGTAAAATCTAATATTTATAATGACATTTACAGTTACAATCATCACTGAAGAAATGAGGGAAATTGCATATTAGAAAATTAGTGCAATTGTGTAAAATAGATAATTAAGAAAAATAAACAACAAACCCAATTATGACGGGGTTTGCCTCATTCGACTTGATTTCAATAGCGTTACAGATTTCAGTCATATTCATGTAGAACAAATTGTTATTATCTCGGGCCCAAGCAACGCTGGACAGATTAGGTAGTCATATAATAAAATCTAATGACATACCATATGGTAATGCTTACCAGATAAATTATGTTTTTCAAGTTTATTTTCAAAAATTTTTGCATGAATAGTTTGTTTATCATGTAGATCTTGATAATGGCGCTGTTTGTGCATTCGAAACATTTCAATCATTATATTAAAAGGTTTTATAAGCCGTTTTATGTTCTACTTTTATCACTTAAGCATTTAAATCTGGAATTTTTATTGTTGCAGTTTTTCATATTAATAGCCTTTAACTTATTGATTATGTATATTTATGGTTTAAAAAAGAATTCATTTATGATTTTAGCCTCTTAGTGCACGGAGAAATGAGCATGAACGCTACAGGAAGCAGATTAAAGAAACATGGCACAGAGAGGTGAAGCGAATGGTAAATTTTGTATTTCAAATCTTAAATACTAGCTGCACGGCAACTCCTTGGGTTGCATTTAAATTGTTTGAGAGATTAGTAAACATAGTTTTATAATGCATTTAAAAGTTTCTAATCCTAACAATTTCAACTAAATAGTAATTTAGAACATTTTCCGTGCATTTCGGCCCTTTAAATTTCAAAAATTTTAACCCTTTTTAGAGAGTATTTACATTGTAAAAGAAACCACTATGCAAAATTTCAAGCTTTTATCCCCAGCAGTATTACAGAAATTGCAATTTTAGAATGTTTTTTGTTCCTGCACCCTTTTACTTTTCAAACTTTTTAGAAATTGTTTTGTTTCAGGTATTTATTAGAGATGTGACGTATAGTGATTTGGCCAAATACCAAATATTTGGCCAGATTTTAAGCCTAATACTACCAACTTTTTTTTTTCCAAAAAAAAAAAACTTTTGATTTTATATAATTTTAAAATGGAAAAAGAATTAAACACAAATTGATGTTTTATTATTTATGTGTAATTTTTTTAATAACTTGATGTATTTCTTGTAAAATTTCAAACACCTTCTAGCTAATAATAAAACAACTTTTACTGCATCTAAATTATAATAGCATAATTTTATCTACAGGAAAGTAATTCATAAACATTTTATCTAAAATAGGAACTTATTAGTCATTACCATTGTTAAAAGTACTTTTTTTTTTTTTTTGAAAAATTATTTTAGCACAAAAAATTAAGAAATTTCATTTTATCCTTTTATTCTTAAATATATCAAATTGATTTTCTGTAAGTCAGGATAGTAAGTTATTTCCATTAAAATATAAAGAATGTACTTTACTTTTACTATTCAGTGATACTTTTATCCTTTCTTACATTCAAAATCAATGATAACACTTACTCTCACACACAGTGGCGGTCAAAAGTTTCCGGCCAGCATAAAATTTTTGGTTAATTTGTAAGTATACCTATATAAAGAGGAATCTCAAAGTGATACTTATACATTTTGTTGACATAATAGTTAAGAACTTATTTATGGAATAACAAATAAATATCAATAAAATTAACTGACAAAACTAATTGCTAAGAAAAATGCATGTTCTCAAAAGTTTCCGGCCATCTTGGCAAGTTGAGAAAAAAATTATGTTATAATAGAAAATAACAGTGATAAACAACATTTAGAGTAATTTCTCATCATACCTTTTAGCAATAAGTACTGCGGCACAACGACGTGCCATAGATTCAATCAACGGTTGAAGATCATCTACGGTACGTTTTTTCCACTCTTCTTGCAATTTTTGGGAGAATTCTGCTGAATTGGAATATTTATAATCCCGCACACGTTTGTCAAGTTTGTTCCAAAGAAATTCTATTGGATTCAGATCGGGTGATTTGGCCATTTCAAAAGCAGAATTTTTCGGTGCAAAAGCAACTGCTTGACGAGATTGCATGTATGATTTGGGTCGTTATCATGCTGAAACAAATAGTTGCAACCACAATTTTTCCTTCAATAAGGCAGCAAATGATCTTGCAAGATATTCTTATACATTGCACCATTCAGCTTGCCGCGAATTTCAATTAATGGACAGTCGCCTTTTCCAGAAAATGCTCTCCACAGCATAACGTGTCTTTCACCATACTTCATTGTAGGAATAACATATCTTGAATCATATCTTTTGTTTTTAGGTCATTGGACGTAGTGTCTGCTATCACTTCCAAAAAGGTTGAACTTCTATTCATCGGAAAATAGTACTTTTTTCCAGTTTTCACTTGACCAGTTTTTGTGTTCCTTGCCCAAACGCCAGTCGGGCCCATTGATTTTTTTTACTTATGAAAGGTTTTTTAACACCGACTTCCATAAAGTCCCATGTCACGTAAGCGTCTTGACACAGTATACCAGCTTATTTCAGCAATATTTTCACTCCCTAAAGTGCGAGATATTGCAGCGGCCTTTTTATGCAGGTCATCAACTGCTTTTCTCCTGATAATTCTGTTCACACGAATAGTCATTTTCCGGGATCTCCCGGACCGTGGCAAGTCCTGAAGGCCATGGCCATCTTTCTATATTTTTAAAATATGGTTCATGGTAGATTTTCTGCTCGATAACTTTGCCGAAATCTCACAAGAGGATTAGCCCTTTAGCGACAAATAAATCACTCGTTTACGAACAATAATTGTTAAACTTTTCATTTTTTAATTTCAACTACGTTTTACACATTGATTAATTAACAAAGACGGCCAAAACAACACTTTACTGATAGCAAAAACTAACGAATGACGAATGGTCGGAAACTTTTGAACATGCGAATTTCGAATTCCTCCCCTTTGCATTAAGTGTCTTCAGTATCCAATTAAAATGATCACATGGTCAGAGGTCATTTGCATATTCCTAAGTTTTGGAACAATTTCACTTCTTCGCTGAAATGTTCTGGCAAACAAATCAAAGAAACTAACTGGCTGGAAACTTTTGACCACCACTGTATTTAATAATGAGATATTTCCTGAATTAACCTTTAGTGAATACATTATAAGAAGTTTGTGTCCCTAGTGATCAACAAATTTGTAAGAATGAGTCTTTGTTCTGAAATCAGTCTCCAGTCTTAAATTACAAATTAAACTAAAACCAGAGGTATGGTTAAAAAATAGCCAATTTGGATTAAAGAAAAAAAAATTAAAACATGAAAAAAAAAAAATCCTGAATTTATTTGGCGCGATATCTTGCAATATTTGTTGAGGTATCTTGCAGTATTCAGCTGCAGGTATTCAGTCGAAGTATTCAACCAACCGAATAGGCCAAATACCAAATAGTGGCTGAATATTCATCATATCACTAGTATTTATATCTTAAAAGTAAGTCATGAAAGTTTCACATTTCTAGTTCTAATAACTCAAAAATAATCGTAATATAAAACCTTTTTAGAACATTTTTCACTCATTTCACCCTTTTAATTTTCAAATTATTTAGAAACCATTCTTTGGCCATTTTTTAGCTTATCATAATAAACTAGTTTAAAACACTCGTAGATATATTAGTATCTTGAAATAGCACAACTATTTGCAATTGCAAACATAAATTTAATGAGACAATGGTAGGTTCAAGGGAGCAGAGCCCCCCTGAAGAGATGTACAATTTTATTCTAAAAAATTCCAACAATAAGTAGTTGAAAAGTGTAATTGTATGGAATCGAGTTTAAGATAACAGGTCTTAAAAGTTATGTTTTCTAAATCTTTCGGAAATTTTATATGTTTAGAAATATACATATAATCTAACATTATTAAACTCTAGATTTTAGGTTGTTCGATATTGTGTGAATTAGATGAAAATTAAAGTATCTTGCAAAATTTATGTTGGGCCCCTGATCTGAAGATTTACTAGTTATGGGTGTGTTTACCATATAACAATGTCCTTTCTTTTTTAATTTATATCTTTTTTGTTCTTCAGTGACTTTTGTATAATTTGTTCCTCCATGATCAGAAACTTTGCAAAATTGTGTAGTAGAGGTATTTAAAGCAGCAGCCAAAGGTATACAGTATAGGATCCGTTATCCGGCGTCGCGGTATCCGGAACGCTCCGAAAGCCGGAATGCAAAACACTAAACGAAAAAAAAAATTCATTTAAAAAAAAAAAAAAAAAAAAAAATTCTTACCAAAAAAACGTAAAAATTAAAGTGTCAGTAAAAGAAAAAATAACAAAATGATATTGCCTTCATTCATTAATTTATAAATTCAACAAATACTGTAAAATACCGATTGTAAACCCCCCCCCCCTTTTTTTCAAAATCAAAAAAGGTTAAATTTGGAAGTGGGGCTTATAATCGGGATTTTTTCTAAAAATCATTTTAAAAACCTGTTTTTATCATTAATTAAGTATAAAAGGGGCGAGAATCTCCCGTATTTCAGCTGAAAAAAAAAATAATAAAATAAAATTAAAATAAATTCCCAACCCTAAAATCTTGCCCCCCCCCCCCCCCCCAAAAAAAAAAAATCATTTTTTAAATTTTTTTTTCTTATTTTATTGTAACAATAAATACTATCTATCTAAAATCAATCTAAATCTGCTCTCAAAATTACAGTTTCCCCCCTTTGCCCCCCTCCCTTCTGGTATTAAAAATGTATAGTTTAACCTTTATACTTTTTAATTTTAAACTTCTTTTCAGACTTATTAAATACTCTATATTAAAAATAAATAACTCCAACCTACCACCTAAATTAACCCATCCTCCTAAAATCTGTGCTTCTTCCCCCCTGCCCCCCCAATCTTATATCATAAAGATCCTCCCCTTCCAAATGCATTGTGTAAAATTTAAAATCTGTAAAATTGTAAAAAAAAAAAAAAAAGCGAGAATGTTCCATATTGTGGCAAATTCAACCCTAAAATCCTGCCCCCCCCCCCCCCCCCCCAAAAAAAAAAAAAAAAATCCTTTTTTTTAATATTTTTCTTTATTTCTTATTTTATTGTAACAATAAATAATCAATAATCTAAATCTGCTCTCAATATTACTGTTTCCCCCTTTGGTACCAAAAATGCATAGTTTTCTTCTTGATTTTTTCTGCTCTATTTGTGATTTTTTTTTCCAGCAATATTTAAATAACGATCTACATTATACCCTCCTCCCTTCCAAAAAGTCCTTTTTATTTCCTTTGCCCCCCCCCCCCCCAGTACATACTTTAAAGTCTTTAAAAGTTTTTTTCTTATCTATTTAGAACTTTCTTGCAGCTATAATTAAATAATTATCTAAATTGCTTCTCCCTCCCCCCCCCACACACACACCCTTAAAAATTTGCTTCTTTTTTGTGCATAAAAATTTTTTTGTATGTGAGAGGGGAGGGAGGCTTATATTTGGGAATGGAAAAGAAAATCAAAATTGCTTAAAAGTGGGAGGAGAGCTTACTTTCGGGATTTTACAGTAAATATAAAAAAATTATGATACGAGAAACATTACAATAAGAAAAAATTAAAAACAATTACGTTAGAAAAATAAAACATGTCTGTGTACAAATTTTATTTTGTTACAAGTTTCATTAAAAAAAGTTACATGTAGTTTATTGCCATGGTGTTATTCCGGAGAAATATGGTGAGCAGTAAAATGACTAACATTTCTTTTTTGTTTTGTAAAATTGAGCATAGAAAAATTATTTCTATGCTAAGAATCGGCGAATCCCCCATTGCGATCAGCATCAGTAATAACAGGTTATGGAAGTTGCCAGATTACGCAATGATTTTAACATTTCCTTTTTATACATAAAATAATAGTTACTTGATAATTTGTAAATTTAGATTTGAAAAAAATGTTCATAGTCAGAGGGATTTTCTCTGAATAAAAACTAAAATTCTTTTTTAGAATATACTTCCAGTAAATTTTATACACATGACATCACACTCCAATATGCGCAGCCACAATTCACTCCAGCAGATGATCTTTAGCCTCAATCTAGGATACTTGTATAAATTTTAAACAAACTGGATAAATGATGGCAGTTGATGCCATCTCTATCTCCAAATCAAAAAATTCTGCTCCCAAAATTAAATTTTATTTATTATTTGTAATTTAGAATTTTTTTTATTTTGTTCAAATAATGTATTAAATGAACAAATTTATAAGTAATGTATTTACATATATTATTCATATTTATCACTATTTTATGAAATTATTTCGTACATTTTTTATAATTATAAAAAAGTGTTCTGAATTACGGAAAAACCCCTTATCCAGAATGCCCCAGGTCCCAAGCATTCTGGATAACGGATCCTATACTGTATTGTTCTTTTGAGAAAAATTTTGATATTTAGTTTTAGAATTTTTGGAAACTTTGCATGGAAAATTATTTACTAAATTGGTAGCTTCACGACATCTTAGCTCATCTTTAATAAAATTTATTAAGTCAATAATTTCTGCATCTTTATCAAGATTTTGCTTTCTGTGGAAGTCTCATATTTAGGTTTTCTGGGAAAAATTTTAACAATATAGGCAATGACAAATGGCCGTAGGAGCCTGATATAACTCCCAATGCACTGGCTAAACTAATGAGCCAATGCTGATGTAACTATTGATTTGAAATTATGTAATTATAATATTGGTATTGAAGCTTAAATAATCCAAAAATATTTGTTACTAGAAAATTTAAAAAACAGAAAATAAATAAAGAAACTACATAGTATTAGCTAGCTAATCTAAACCCATGCCTAATTTCTTAAAAAATTTTAAAAAAAGGCAGAGATTGAAAAATACTGTGATTGATATCTTGTTGGAAATTATGTCAGATAATTGTTTTCCGGTATCTGGCCAAATTGACATCCATTGCATACTTTGCATTCTACCACTCCGAATCAGATAAAATTGAAACTACAGATGATTTAAATACTATGCTAATCTTATGTTAAGAAAAAAAAAAAAAAAAAAAGTTGTACAAAATATTCACAAATAAATGTATCCTTGCCAGCTATGAAAGAAAGGATACATTGCCATGTTTTGGAAATTTGGCCAGGCACATTGCACTTTGCGATAGGATATATGTTTATGCAATTATGGTGTGTTGCTGACAATGATGGTGAACATCTGATCATTTATTGTTAACATATTAAAATGTGTAAGCTGATTGAACCCATATCTGAATACCTCAGCACCACTTAATCATTTTGGAAGGAAAAGTTTTATTTAATAAAACACATGTGTATCATTTGAATTATCTGTAGTTTAAATTCTATTTCATTAAAAGTGGTAGAATACACCCCAGAGTGCTCAGAAGTAGGTAACTTTTTGCTAAACTTGAATTATTGGGTTGATGCAACAGTTTGTCTCATTTTCTTGAGAAAAATTTTATTTACTAAAAATTACTTTAATCAATATAGCATATGCCACTATCTTTGTTGACCTCTCTCCATATCTCTGGAAGTTGCATATTCCTGCACCCATAGAATATCTAGGGTTTCTGGATGAAAAATTAATTCAGGTAATTTTTCAAGTCTTCCAAAGAAGTAAAATTTTTATCATCTAAGCTGCTTCCAAGGGATCTAAATAAATTGTAATCGGAGAGCACAAGGTTGGGAAAGTATAGTGTATAGAACAAAACATTTCAGACAAATTCTAAAAGTTTGTGTCAGGTGGCCAAAGACACGTGTGATTTGCATTGTCTTGATTGAGCACAATGCTCTTACTGTTGGCTAATTCAGGCCACTTCCGGTTTCTCACTTTAATTTTTGTTTAATTGTGAACAGCATTTCTCCAAATTAATGATCTGTTTTTCAAGTAATAGCTCATAATAACAATTGCTGAAATTACTTCTTTAAAAGAACATCAAAGCTTTAAAGTGTAAAATAAAAGCCATTTTAGTTTTGTGATAGTGCTATATAGTGCCAAAAATGAGACAAGCTCTTGTAACGACCCAATAAATAAAAAAAATGCCTGGCATCTCCATTTCTGAAATTAAATTACATATAATTTTAGTCTTTAATTATTTTCAATTGTGATTAATGATCAAATAATTCTTTATAGCAAGAAGCCATCACAAATTTGCGCAAAGCAAGATCTTTATACTATCAGCGTCAACTAGAGTACGAGAAAGCAAAAGATTCAGCATTGCGAGCTGAAATTAATGAAAGTGCTGAAGCCAGTAAGTTAGATAAAAAGAAACGTGTTGAAGATGATGCATTGCAGAAAGCAATGGAGGCTGAAACTACTTATAAATCGTGTGTTTTAGAAGCAAACGAAAGGCAGCTTGCATTGGAAAAAGTGAAGGTTAGCTATGATTTCATGACTTAATTTTTTATCTACATGCATTAATTTCAGTTCAAAGTAACTACTTATTTTAATTATTTTAGGGTGAAGTTTTACAGCAAGTAAGAGAATTAATTTATCAGTGTGATCAAACAATGAAAGCTGTTACAGTTGGGTATTTTCAGCTTCAGTCAACCTTGTCTGCTCATGCTCCTGTTCAAGTATGTACTGTACTAGTATTTTTCCCCTTTTAATGTAATTTTTTGAATGTCTCTCTTTTTTTTAATGATTTTTATAAATACTAATCTAATATTTTAAATATTTGTTTCTAATGTTATTTCAGCAGCCTATATTAAAAGCAAAATAAAATTAATATAAAGCAATTTTTCTTATTGACAGGTTTCATTTTCATGCAAGAATGGCTAACATAAATACTTTTTCATTTTTATTTTGAGTGATATATATTAAACACTGGTGTGTAAGTAAACTATGCAAATGATGCAGTTTTTAAACTTTTTCAATTAACAATCTTTTTGTAATATTTCTGGAATTTTACTTTATCTTCTTTCCATAATCAGGATGACTGTTAGTTTTCTACAATCAAGATTACTTTTCATTCTATAAAGTGGCATAAAAAAATTATCTTAAATTAAAAAAAAATTATTTAAAAAGTCCTGATTCAACTAAAACAATAAATGTACATTTTGATTAAAGAATCTTCCATAATAACAGTGTTCTGTATTTTTTTACTATAGTGTTAATAAATGTTAGCTATAGTTTAATAAGTATTAGCTATTCTGTTGCTTAAACAAAAAAAAAAAAAAAAAAAAAAAAAAAAAAAAAAGGACGGAGCTTTTATCATTACTTATCTGGATCTATCACATTATCTGGTTACATGCATTTGTCTTGTTATCAATAGCTACTTTGTCTTTTAAAAAAAAGTCCTTATAGTTTTAATTTTAAGACAACTGAAATTAATATTATGTTTAAACATAATAAAGTAAAGCATTCTTTGTTGTTTTAATTGTAAATATTTGTTTTAAGAAAACAAGGTGGAACCTGTCAATTGACAAAAGAAAATGCGTAAAAGGATAGTTAGATTGACGTTAGATAGAACGTTAGATTGAATTTATAATAAACTTATCAAAATAATTACAATAAAAATCAATCTTACATTATTGTTAACCAGTTTCTAAAATACTATTTCCATTAGCTTCAACTTTTCAAATTATCAAAAAATTAAACTTTTTATAAAAGTAATCAGTAGCATGTAATCAAGATAAGTAATTATGATGAAGCTATAAATTGAGGCTACTTCTCATATTAATAGTCAGCATTTTAAAAATGTCAGAGGATTCAAACTCTGTGTGAGAGAAGTCGTCTTTATGAGCCTGGAACACAACACAATACATGGAATTTGTTAAGAGGTTACCTCAGCCAACAAGGACTGCAGTCAATGGAACACCAAGATTCAAATTTGAACCTTATTCCTATTTGCCCGATATATTGAACATAGGCAAAAACCATTTTTTAATGAAAACTCTATTTTTTTTTTTACATTTAATATATTTTTGAGATTGCCCATTAACAACACCAAAAACATTTTTATTTGAAAAACATGAATTATGTATTCAAATCAGGGCTTTACAAATTTGATAAAATCTGGTAGCCAGCAATAAATTCTAGTCGCCAGTGAAAAAGATTTAACCCTTCCTTCCCCATCACAGATTTAAAAAAATACCTTACATTTTTTCCTGAATTAATTGAGGAAAATAATAAGAAGCATAGCTTAAAATTATTAGTTACATAGTTTATAATAGTACATAATTGAGAAAGATAACATAAAATAAGTTTTCTAATAAAATTTATCAAAATTATATATTTCTGAAAAAAAAATACTGTAAAGGCTGAATTAACCAGCATGTTCGGGAAATGCTGACTGCCGAATGCTTTAAATGTCCGAATAGTTGAGTGCTACAACATCTATATCTGATCGCATCGATGAAATAGGGAAACAAGAAAATAACTTTTTGCCTATTTCCCTGTCGAAGTCAGTCAAATAATTCTGATTTTATTTTTATTTTTTAATTTGTGTTTGATAAACGTATTTTTGCCAAATTAATAGAAAAGTTAAAATTATTTATTTATTCTGTTTGAATATGATTTCTATGTTTCTTAATATAATTTTGCAACATCTATAATAAGACACCTTATGAGCATTACGAGTGGATAGAAAAATGCCGTTTGTGCTTATTTCATGTCTCAAAAGTTAAAAATATTTCTTAGGTCAACTTTGTACAAAGCAAAATATCCATATTAAATAACTTGGTCGCCAGATGAAAAAACTAGGTAGCCAGTGGCGACCTGGCGACTGCATTTGTCAAGCCCTGATTCAAATGTTTTGAAATTTATTAGAAACAGTACTTTCGTATTAGCCATTTGTTAATGCCTAAAGAAATCAACAAAGTTTTTACTATTTACAACAGCCTTTTCTATACTGATTATTTATGTGTTTAAGCATGTAGTTATATTAAATATCTGTTAAACGTGTTTTATTTATTTATTTTATGGTAAGTTTTAATTTTGCTATAGTATTTACAGGGGGTAGAGCCAGTACAAATTACCGGGGCCCAGCTCTCCTAGAAGGCCCGCCTTCGGTCCTGGTTTTTATATAAAATACCAGCAAATGTAGGCTCGTACTTTTTTATGTCAACATTTTAAATTAAAATAATTAACAGATAATAAAATTCAAAAGTCCGAATTTTCTAGGACTTCTTTACAGGTCTGCCCTGCCTCAGGACCCATACTATCAAATATTTGACAGGTTATGAAATGTTTACGACTTATACGACAGTAATTTTAAGAATTTTCCTATCGGACCAAAATTGAATATTTTCGTCATTTCAAACCTATCTAGTCACCTTAACCACTTGAGTTATTATTATATTTTTTATGTACTTAGAGATATAGTGTTTTATTAAAATAACCTGCTAATGAAAAAAAGTCTCTTATCTTTTCAATACAGTGAAGCATTGTTTATATGACACTGAAGGGACTACCAAAAAACGTCGTATAATCGATTTTCTAGAATAAATTTTGCTTTCGCTTAATTTTAATGTTTAACGTGTTGATTTACATAAATTTATAAATTAAACAAACCAAAACAAACAAACAAACAAAAAAAAAAAAAAAAAAAAAAAATATGCAGTAAGCAATTTAAATGTACATACCTTTATTTTTCCTTTTGATCATTTTACGTAGTATTACAAAAAAAATTGTCTATGGTTGTTTGACGTGATGACTGACGCTGAGTTGTAATTAATGATTTGTGCACTGAGTCAAGTGCCTGAAAAGTTTTTTTTTACCTTCCCAGTAAATTTTTACTATCAAATTCTTTCAAAATTTCAATTTCTTCGTTTACCGAGATGGACTTGCGTTTTCGAGACATGTCTGAAAAGAGCTGTGGCCGATACAGTACGAAAAGTGAAAAATGAAAAAAAACGATCTGTACTGTTAGTGAACTGATAAGCAAAGAATATGATGTGTAAAAATAAAACAGGTCGGGAAAGCTGACCATCCCCGCAAAAAGAATGACCCTTCCCAGTGTAATCCGTTATGCATAAACTGGTTTTTCTGACTAAAATCCCACACCAGCCTGCGTTGTTATCATGACTCATGAGGGGTATATTTAAACACCTGTTTTGTTGTCATTCATAGCTGATAAATTCCGCCCGTTCTTAAAATACACAAGAAAAATAAACAAAAATATAAGTGTACAAAATTGAAAAACCGACGTATAAACGATTTTGTGCGTCGTATAAAAGATATATTTTTACATTACAACGAATACGAATGAATTGGGGCCACACT
Source organism: Maratus michaelseni (assembly GCA_963931845.1). Classification (NCBI taxonomy): domain Eukaryota; kingdom Metazoa; phylum Arthropoda; class Arachnida; order Araneae; family Salticidae; genus Maratus; species Maratus michaelseni. The sequence continues at coordinate 75,978,122 of OZ007591.1, read as the reverse complement.
AAAACATCATATAAATGATCGTCGTATAAACGATGCTTTACTGTAATAAAAAATAAATATTCTTAAAAGTCGGATATTTTAAAAACTTGAAACAAACATAATTTTAGGAGTATTAGTAGAAATATCAAGATTTTATGTTGTTTCGTTTATATACATGTATTATAAAGAGATTGAAATTTCATGAAATTTTGGTGAGCCCATTTTACGAAATCGTATGTGCAATAGGCAAAATAACTGTTTTAAATTAAATGACTTCTAAAAGAAATATTCCTTATGCCGTATATAGTAATGGCTAAAGTTTGTTTTATCAGTTTTTATTCTTACACAAAGTTCTAAATGCAGTTTTGATTAAAATATTTCAAATCGAATAACTTTTCTATGTGAGTGAATAAAATATATTTTTGTCTGTAGGTACATGACTCCTTAAATAGGCATTAAATGTTAATCTAACCTTTTTAAGTATTAGTATAAAAAAAGTTTTTTGAACAGTTTTTATCGTTTTAGATATTTGTTCATAACATTTAAAAAATTGAATGGGTATCACTTTGATGCCTTGAAATTTAAGGCTATTTTGGTGTTTTTAAGAAATGTGAAGTATTTATAAAAATCCCATTTGCAATAATTTATTATACTATAAATATAAAGTTTAAAATTGTATTTTTTTTCCTTCATATATTAAAAAATGATGGCTTGACTGATGATTGGGTGGGAGCACTTTCATAAAAGGGGAAGTGCTGGGCATGATAAATCATCGTAGACTTAAACTAGAACAATAAAAAAAGGTTTTTTTAGACCAAAAGCAAGTGAAATACATAGCCGTTTTTAAATATATATATAGATATTTACGCCTTTTTAGTGAAATGACATTAATTCAAAGTCAAATGCAAAATTTCAACCAAAACTTTCGTTACATGCAGTTACCCAGAAAAGCAAGCAATCGCTATTAAGTATATCGAATAATATATAATATCATAGCTGTAATATATAATATCTATAATCTATAATCTATAATAATATATAACTATTAATATATCGGAACATCCAACGCATTTCACCAGAAAAATATGTGACAATTAATCTTCAAAAAGTTAAAGTTTATTGATTGAAAACTGGCAGAGGTAGAGTGCCCACTGATTTTTAAAATTGCTGTTCTGGGGAAGGAAAAAAAAAAACCCTTTAAAGTTTTTGTTACTGTTTACTCGCTGCAAAGAGCTCTACTTCTATAACTCCATGATTACCATTTCACTTTCTATAGAGATTTCTAACTAATAAAATATGATTTCCATGTTTGTAAAGAGTACTTTAAGCAACAAAAATGTTTTTTTTTAAATTTTGGACAGGTCAAGCGTTGTCTGTGTTACTCCTTAATTTGCTTTAAACTTAATTTTAGTTGGTTTTTCTATCATGTACAAACCAAGAGATTTTTTTCTTTTTATTCGTTTCCATTGAAGCTATTTATATGAAAGTTTACAGGGTACGCACAGTTCTACCACAATTTTAGTATAGAATTTTTCCCCTTATTTAATAGCAGAAAAAATATTACAAATTATCGTTTAAACGCTGAAAGATTTTTAATCTGAAAAAGATATATATTAGGCAAAGATTTTTTATTTAATTTAATGGTGCCATACTCCCTGGAAATTCTAAGGAGTGGATCCCCCTTGAGTTTGTCTCTTATTTATTAGTGGTAATAATTTGGTCAGCTTTTATAGAAAACGCTCCTCATGATTGTAATTTGTCTGTATGTCCCTTATTACTATTTTTTCTCTAACATTTGGAAAATTGCTCAGATTGATGCAAATTATTAGTGTAATTTGAATGATTCATATACAAAATGTCTATTGAGACAAAAATAGCTTCGGCGGTATTATTTAAAAAATACATATTATATAACTGTTTCTATTTTTTTTTTCTCTAACTTCTGACTATTAAACAAAAATCCACATGGCAGATAGCTTTGTATAAATCTTCTCTTGTTATATTTTTACCCTTAGAGCGGCATTAGAAAGCCTTATTTTAAGTCGAAATGTTATCTGGGACATGCTTAAATACATTTTTAGATATTAAATTTTACTGACGGAAAATCGATAATGAATATATTAATTTATGTTGGTACTTTATGGTATCATTTATATTATATCGCTTAAGTAATCTACGATTAGTATTAACAGTTCAAAAGTCAAAGATTAAAAAAGTTAAAGCAGGGGTGTCATTTGGAAGAGGCTAGGAGAAGTTGTCCCATCAGGGAATTTGATATTTTGAAGTGTATCAATTGTCACAAATGGGATTTTTTTTAATTTGGAATTGCACAAAAGCAAAAATAATTTCTGCTATTTGATTAAACTAGAACAGTTAGTATTAAATAAACACTTTAACCAAGAAATTAATAAAGACCAATAATGTTTGCTATTGCAACTTTCTCAAAGTGAAGTACATTTATCAATAATGAGACTTTGGTTAATTTTAGAAACAAATTTAAGAATAAAGCTGTATCAGTTGCTTCTCAACCATGCGCAACAAATTAAAAAAAATTGCCCCCCCCCCTTTCAAAAACGTTTTGAAATGGCACCCTTATTTTAATGAAATGGATGATTTCAAATGCGCTAATGGGAGTTAGTTGGAAAGCTGGAAAAAGTAACATATTAAGGCTTCACATTTTATTTCTTTCATACTTTTAACTTTTTCATTAAAAAATAATTGATGAATTCAATTAAAATTTAATTATATTTTCACTATTTTACATTTCTATTTAAAATCTTTAGATGAAAAAAGCATTACAAATGCATTATAAACTGTACTGCAAAAGAAAAAATAATAAAATTATAAGCAAATACTATATAGATTTTCTAAGAGATTACTATTCAGAAAAGTTATTTTCTGATACAATAAAGACTGTTTATAGCGAATTCCTACTATAAACGAGAAAAAAAAAATGGTTCTGAAAAAAACAAAAATACCATGCAATTTTACCTTCTAAAATGAAATTAATCTGTCTAAAAAGGAAATTTTCACTTTTTTTTTGAATTTCTATCTAAGCTAGAGTTATTGTATGCTGAGAAAAAAAATTGCTCTTCTCAACTAGAATCTAAATTGTGGCTCTAGAGAAAATAGTTCCATGTCATCCCTATAAATTCTAGTTCCTTTTGCCAGAGAGTTTTAGAGTCTCTTATTAGAATTCAAGAGTGTTTTTCTACATTCTCGTTGTGAAACTTATTTTAAAATGTCTGCAAATAGATGCGAACACAAGATGCTAGTTTTAGTAACTATAATGCTAGTTTATAAATCCATTCCAGAAATAAAGTGATAATTTTTTGCAATTTACACGATTCATTATCGTTTCATCACCTAGAAAACAAAAGACTAGAAATTCTCGATCATTTCATCTATTCAGTTTAGTTGCTTACTCTATTCGCATAGCTCGGACTTCTATATTTCTAGTTTAGGGATTTAGAAACAGTCTAACTATTCATTCTAGTTGAAGGAGGTTTTTTTTTTTTTCTCAGTGTATCATACTTATGGTGGGGGGCCGGCATTGGAATTATTACCGGGGCCCGCGGTCTCTCTGTACGGCTCTGAGTATTTATTAGCTGAAAACAAATGCTAAGCTATTTAAATTGCTTTAAGTGCAAACAGGTTAATCTTCAAACAGCATATGATAGAGATAGATTTTTAAAAAAATTATGCTTGAAAATTACTGTATAATACATAAAAACTCAATAAATTGAGATACAGTTTTCAAACAAATTGCATTTGAAAGTACATTTTTTCCCACCTATTTGACAACATAAAAATTAAAATTGTGCAATGTCTAGATGGTAAAAAATTTGCAGTAAAAGTCAAATTGCATTTGAAAGTACATTTTTTCCCACCTATTTGACGACATAAAAATTTAAATTATGCAATGTCTAGATGTTAAAAAATTTGCAGTAAAAGTGAAATTTATTGCTCACTTCATTATCACTGTCAAAATGATGTCAGCGATACTCATGGATATGATTTTGCTTTGTAATATAGATATTCATAGCTTTTTTTTCTTACATTAGTTTCAAACTCTGTGCGAGAGCAGTCGTCTTTATGAGCCTGGAACACAGTACATGGAATTTGTTAAGAGGTTACCTCAGCCAACAGGGACTACAGTCAATGGAACACCAAGATTCACATTTGAACCTTATTCCTCTGAGAACAGGTGATTGAAATAATTAATTTCTTTTCTCTTTAAGTTTTTTTTAAGCTTTTAAAATATTTGTTACAATTACATGAATGTATTACTAGTTCAAAATACTGCAAATTATACAAAAGTGTAATTTCAGTATGTTTTAGTTTCAAAATAATGTATCTGGTGTTACTTTTATTAAATGCATGTTATTTAATTATAAAAAAGTAGATGGTAAAAATTAGTTATGCCATAGCTTTCTTTAAATTAAAAAAAAAAATCTGTTAATCAAATTGACTTACTATTAGTAACATTTAGAATCAAATTGATAAAAGTGTGAGGCAGTTTTTAAACTGATAAATTAACAATTTTTGCTTATGTGCAGCGAAAAATGTTAGGCTCAGTTTATTTTATTTACATACCTTTAACTTAAATTTAAAGACTTTCACCCTTTAAAGATCACTCATTTTGATAAATATTTTATCTATTAGATCAGCGGTTCTTAAACTATGTGTGGCAACCCACTGGTAAGTTGCAGGTAATGTTTTAGTGAGTCTCTGAATGAGTCAGATCATCAAAAATGTAGAATTAATTTTATCTGCTGCAATAATCCAATAAAAACAATATGTTGTAACTTTAAAGTAAAATGTTGTGAAATGAACATAAATAACTTTGTGAAAAGACAGTGCTTCATTAAAGTTTGTGAAGAAAGCTATTTGTGGCTAAAATAAAAAAGGTTTGAATCCCAACATAGACTCTGTCATTGTTGCAAAACAGTCCCATAAATAGTATTTACTCTTAAACTGTAATTTTTCTGATGCATTCATTAATAAATGTTTTTTTTTTTTTTTTTTTTTTTTACATAGTAAAATGTGTGGATAACTCCAATTTCACATTAGTACTAATTATTACTGTCCTTGTGTATATGTTTTGTGTTAAAGTTCTTTTTATTCTTAGGATAGATTGCATAAAAGGCAACTTCATACATCTGCATGTTAGGTGGGTCACGTAACAATACAGTTTGGGAACCGCTGTATTAAACTTATTGAAAGATTGATACAAATGCACTACATTATTTAAAGGATTTGTGCCCAATGTATTATTTTGATAAATTAATATTATCTTAAATAAAATATTATTTTAAAGAAAAATATTAAAAATACCAATAGATAAATTTAAAATATTCATTAAAAAAATATTTTCTGCAATTTCAGATTAGAGAAGTGTAGAAAATCTAATGGCTCAACAGAGAGTAGTGAAGATATCTTAAATCATAATTATTTAGAAGCTCGATATTCCTCGGACAGTAAAGGTAGATAAAATTTCTCTCTTTCTTTCTGCATTTCCTCTTGTCATTTTTCATTCATATACTATTAAAATGGGTATGATATTGTTATCAAAAATTAATTTGTCAACAGAAGTTTTTATACAGTGTGTTTAAATTATTTACTTTGTGTTTTTATATTAATATGAATTATTAAGCTTAGTGAAGCAAAGTTCTTTTGCATCGACTTCAGTGGTTTCTTTATAAATCTGAAACTGCTAAATTGTTTGGCTGATGACCGTCTAATTCAGCACAGTGAAAGTTTCCACATCCGTCACGGTTTTCATTTAAAAAAATGTGTCATGGGGAATAATTATAGATCAAAAGTGCCATAGACTTAACGTTAAAAGTCACTATCCTTTTTAAATCAATTTTTTTGTCTGTCTTGTTGTCACAAACAAAAAACTGTGTATGAACAATATCTATATTATACAGCAAAAACATGTCCGTAAACAGGGGGCCCCACCAGTGGCTGAGAGCTTCTGCTCTCAAAGCTGGTAGATGGGAGGTGCTGGGTTCGATCCCAATCGCGCCCATCGGCCTAATCGTTCGGAGTTTTTGTGGTTTTCTTTGAGCCGTGGATTTATCCATGTGTAAATACAGGTTGGGTTCCCTTTGAAGACCCCCACGAAGGGCACTCCCCCCGGGCCTATATCCCAAGTGTAGATAATTGGCCGTCAATAATCAACTCAACTCAACCGTAAACAGGGCTTGACAAACGCAGTCGCTAGGTCTCCACTGACGACCAAGATTTTTTATCTGTTGACTTAAGTTATTTAAGCTGATTTAAAAATAACTCTTGAGTTACTTTGCAAACATATTTAGTTTTGATATTTCTCATACTGGGGTTTATTTTGTAAGTACGTAAAGATATTATTTGAGCCAGCTTATGTATATATAAATAAGCTTGTTTTTTTACAATCAATATGTTTATGACTAGTAAATCTGCAGATCAGGAGCCTCAACGTCAGCTCTAAAAGTCATTGTTTTTTACTCTCACTTTTCATATTATTTAGCATCTAATCTGCAATTGAATTTTTTTTATATTACATACATATTTATAGGCATATAAAATACTTTGGGGGTTTCAGAAATTAGAAGTGTTAAATTAAACATGGTTTATGTAATGATATTCTGAAATTCTTATGAACTTCTTATTCATGTAACTATTTATATAAAAAAATAAAATTGTATTAAAATAAATGAGAAAATGAAAAGGGGCCTAGAAAACAACAGAACTCCCCACTTTCCTTTTCTGCTAAATTTCTGCATTCTGAATGGAAAACTCTACTAGCAAGAGAGAAACTATTCAAATTTTATTCTTTAACTTATAACAAGCACTCGGTGAATGTGTCAGCAAGTTCAGCAAGTCAGCAAGTATTTGCCTGCAGGAAAAAGAAATTATTGAGCTCAGGGACCGATTTAAAAATTTGGGAGTCCTGGGCACAGATGCTTATGGGGGGGGGGGGGGGGGGGGCTTACACTGATGCTTACAGCTGCCTTGAGTAAAAAAATATATTACTAACAAAAAACTCTAAACAAAATAAAATAAATAAAAAAAACGACTTTTGTAGATATTGACCTCAACCAGGGGTTGGAAAAACTACTTTTTTATTGTAGCGAACTACAACTACTTTGTCGAAAATGTAGTTAACTACAACTACAACTACTTGTTTTAAAAAGTAGCGACTACAAACTACTTTTCAAAAGTAGTCGCTACTTCGCTACTTTTAAATTTTGTTAAACTGTTCAATTTACACTATAAATTGAAAACACGGATTAAATAATAAAGTGACCCCTCATTATATCGCGTTTGCCGGGATACAATTAAATAAATGCGACATAACCGAGGGCATTAAAAAATTAAGAAAGATACCATACAAGGAAATGTTCTGTGTTCGTCTCGAAAACCTTAGTTTATAGACACTTAATAAATTTCGTAGAAAAATTAATAGAGATACAGTCGAACCTCGTTAACACGAAATTGAAGGGACTGCGAATTTTTTTCGTGTTATCCGAAATTTCGTGTTAACCGTCATAATAGTGGCGCCATCTATGTTAGATATAAAAACTAAATAAATTTACCTATAAATATATACTTGCTCATAAAATCATAAATTAAAAGAAATAGAAAATTTCATTAACAAATTAATCATCATTTTTTAAGCAATAATAAATTTATTTACTTGCTAATCATTTTTTTAATCCGTTATTTACTTTTCCTTCAATTTTTGCGGGGTACTTCTTTTAGGAACGTATGGAGCTCATCTAATTTGTCCAAAGTTCGGGAATCATTCTCTTATTCCATAAGGAAACGTTATACAGTTTTCAATGCTGCGGTAGATTAATTTAATGACACTAAACTTTTCCATTCTGTGTCAATTTCTTCATCCTCGTCTGACACTTCAATGTTGTCATCTTCTTTTATTTGCAATTATTTTTTCGTCTGTTGTCACATCCGAAGTCAGCACATCTTCATCTATACAAATGTACTCGGGAAATACATTGTTTAAGAAGGAATTTCCCGTTTTTTTGGCTACATATCTTTTTACAGTCAATTCTATGACTCTCTTTAAATCTTGTCAGTCATCCGTTAAAACATATGAAATTGCTTTCACCGAGAGCATCAACAAAAGCCTTTGCTTTGTCTTGAAAAACTGCAAAAGTTAAAACAATGTTCTGACTTTTTGACTCTTTTATCCACCGCAAGAGAGCAGTTTCAATTTATTTATTCTTTCTTCAACACATTCGTTTTCTTGCTGGTTTGAATAAGACTCACAGCATAAGTTGCTTCAATCTTTTCACAATTCTTTAAAATTGTAAATAGGACCAATTGTAGAAGAATTTTAGGTATCCGATACTTCGCCGTATTTTCAGAATTTATCAGCACGTTATCGCTAACTTTGTATAATTTTTTTTGCTTGGTTTCTTAAGATACAGCTTGCTGTTCTCGGCTCATCTTTCACAGAATTCTGCAGAGCAACTGCGGACAGAGTTTCAATTATGTTAGTCAAGTAGTGAAGTAGGGATTGTCAATTTTTCACTCACAGATAGGGCAATACGAAAACCTAGTTTACGGTTTATGTCACTGTCAATACAGTCAACCGAGTAATGAAACAATCACTTTCAAAAAAGAAATTCTTTCACCAAAACTTTCATTGTGACTGATCTATAGCTCATATGGTTAATATGGGAACACTTGTGCGTATCAGAGTTTAAAGTAAAGCAGGGATTAGTCAGAAATTCAGTATTTCACGATTTACTGAAACCCTTTTCCATTCTAGATCTTTTTCAAACCATGAAAAAAATTCTTATTTTAATAAGAGGATGTAATATGTATGTTTGAAATATCGAAAACATTAAGGAATCATGTTTTAACTTTGGAGGGAAAAAAAAAAAAAGAAAAATTCGCCTTAAGCGGGATTTTCCGAAATTCTATTTTGTGTTAAACAAATTAATTAACATTGATTTTCATATTCATCTGACGGGACCGGAGTATTATTTCGTGTTAACGAGGTTCGACTGTATTATAATCTAGAAGATTGCAGAAAAACAGCCCTAAATGCAAACAATAAATAAATCTGTAAATGGAGCAATTCTGAATAATAAGAAACCCAGCATTAAAACATGACGACTTTTCAACAAGTAAATAGACAAGTGTTGCCAACAAGAAAATTAATTCCTTTGGTAGGTTAGTACTTGATTTCAGCAGCAAGTGTCAATGGAAAAAAATCTATGACTTCCTGCGATGCGTTGCTATGTACACTGCAGCTGAGATTTGTCACTGCGATTCGGAAAATTTTGAGCAGAACAAATTCTGCACAAAAGCGAGTTTCGGTCGCGGGATTTGCAGAATGGCACTTTTTTTTCTCCTTAAGTAGCGTTAAAAGTAGCGTCGGTTCTCACTACAAACTACTGATTTTTTGTATCGCGCTACTCGCTACACTACATAGTTTAAAATGTAGCGCGCTACACTGCAAACTACTGTAAAAAGTAGCGACTACAGTAGTTTCGCTACTTGTAGCATGCTACTTCCGACCCCTGACCTCAACTATTCAATGAAAAAAAAAAATTTTAAATATTGAAGTGATATTTAAAAAATCTCTCCCATAGGATTAACATTATTAAGTGTGTGATTTCACTTGAGTGAAGTAGCCCCTTAAAAATTATTTTAAAATGAAATAAATGATAAACTGATTTTTCCATTATGATGTTGCATCATATATTATTCAATTTTTGTAATTATTTCCCTCTCATTTAATTCCCTTTTCCAAATTTGTTCCCCTTTTTCATTATTTTAAGGCTCACTGTTCTACAAAAATACATTTTTTTTCATTTTTTCTTTCCCACCCTTTTGTTAAATTCAGTGTAACAAATTTTATTCCATTTATTCTAATTTCCTTTTAAATCTGTTACACACACACACACAAAAAAAAAAAAAAAAAAAAATTCTATACTGTGCTGATAAAGCAAATAAAAACCACTCTTTCAAATAGCTAGCATAAGATGCCCATATCCCATCTCTTTATTTGGTCACACAGATCTGTTGCTAACTGATTTCTTCATACACACCCTTTTAATTACAATGATTCCCAAGCGCAACTGAATAATTCTTGTCCAAAAATATCCAACGTACAGATCAAAGCCATAACAAATTTATAAAATCGCGGATTCAAGAATGCAAAAACTCTCCTGAGCCCCACACATGTAGTTTTAAAGTTCCCACACATGTTGTCTTTCACTGTAAAAATTCGTTAGGATGATTTATGCCAAAAATGGCTCTGTTCTCTAAGTTTTTAATTGTCTTTATACTCTGTTTGGAGAAATTATTGCTATGTTGTAACCCTTTGGCGAAATGTAAATTCATTCGAGTTTATGTCATGATAAGAGAAACTACTCATTCTCTCTCGAACCTTTTGACTGATCATAACATGTAAAAGTACGTATAAGTTTACGTTTGGAGTCCCGGGTACCATTGCCCTCGGCTGCTGTACCTAATTAACGATGTACTTGTGCAATGTCTGAACCTGGATTAAAGAACTGTTACATATATTTAATATCGTCTCTTCCTTCAAGATGTCTCTCCTGTTTTCTCTTTTAATTTTTACAGCTTACGATCACAAGTCACAAACACCAGTACAGAAATAGGTGCTCATGACCATAGCACTTGTACAGTAACATTTACAGCACGGTACCTGAGAATCAACAAATAGTAAACAACGTAAAAAAAAAAAATAATAATAATAATATACTCTATTTTTTTGTGTGTTTCTGAAATCTTTATAGACATAAGGAGAGATTTGTTTCCGTGTTTTCGCAAACAGTATGAACATAGCAAAACTTTAAAAAAATGATGATAAAATTTTGGAACTGAATTGGAATCCCCATTCTTTTCTCTTATGAAAGATCATCTCCAATATTTCAAATGGAAGAATTCGATGGAATATAATTTTTGCGGAGTCTTTGATAATTATTATATAAGCAACTGAACCGCAGAACCTTTTGTATTTCCCTACATATTAAAGTTAGCTGTTCAAGAGAATTGATAGCCGAAAACTGTTTCATTGCTCCTATCTTTTCCCGTCAAGGTCCTGTACTGTATATTTTTATGGATAAATATCATGATATGAATTAAGCCTTTGTCTTGGAAGAATTTGAGTGACATTGTCATCTATTCATCAAAAAAGGAAATCTTAAAATAAAAAATAGTTTTTAAGTAACAATTTATAATTGAGTTACTACACTTGTCAATGAGAAATAAGCAGTTTACTGCATTTGGCACTTTGGTGCAAAACTGCGACTCATGTTCATCTAATGGAAAAGTACCTCTGTTTCAAGATGAAGTTAAGTTACTCGATATTTGCAAAATACTTCTAATTTATTGTGTCTTCATTGAATCCTTGATTTATTTGAGTTATAAGTGTCTTTAACAAAGCTTTAAAAGGCTAGTTAATAAAACTATGTTAGTTTAAACAAAAAATCCTTCTGGCCTGTACCAGGAGGAAAAGGTAGCTTTCCTATATCTTCATTTTAAAATTTTAGCTAATGTTGCTTGAAAACAGTAAGAAAAAATGCAAACAATTCAATTACAGAAGATTCGTTAATGCTGAATTTGAATAAGAAATTCGCCAAATTAATCAACTACAGCCAAATTGGCTTTATTTATAGAGACTTATTTTTGCTCGCCAAATTTGGGGATATTTCGCCAAGTTTGGCGAGAATTTGACGCTAACGGATATTAATATAGTTTATGCGTATGATTGGGAAAATGATTACAACAATGAAAGGTAATTATTTGCTAGAAATCCCATTCACTAAAACTCATAAATTAATCCCAGACTTGTTTTCATCTGCTATCTTATTTCAAAATGTCAGCCATGCTAGAATTTCAAACTGCCATTTTTTAAGATAGAGGCAAAACAAAAAATGTTCCAGAATCCTTGTATCAAGGCCTAATACTTAAGCAAAAAGTAAATTTGAATTTCAAATTTTGTATATTTTTTTTTAGTTTTAAATCTTTCAGTGGCTGTCATTTTGAAACAATATGGTGGACCAAACTTGCCAACGAACTCGGTCAAGATATTGGTGAGCTTAATACACATGCTTAGTTTCATTCAAATTGGTTTATAAATATGAGTGCTATTGTATGACATAGGTCATATGTCTGGCGGCATGATCGGTGATAGAATACCAAAATTTTCCAGTATTGCTTTCCTCTGAATGGCTGCAATAGGTAGCTTTTTACTTTTTGTATTGAAAGCTACCTAAAAAGGGTCCACTAGGTATTGTAGTTCCTAAAGGATTTATATTATGTATTGCTTTTTCCCTCCCTAGGCTTAGGGGTTCGTCCTGGCCATTAGCCAAAAGCTGGTCCCTAGGGTGGCCACTGTCTGTATGTATTGCTAATTGTTAGCTTGAATTAAAATGTTTTATTTTGAATTTTCAACCTGCCCTTTATTTATTTTTTATACATTTATGTATATTAATATATATATTTTTTTAATGTGTATGTGTGTCAGCAATGGCTAGGAAAATCTATCACATGTAGAGATCTGAAAATTTGGTCTAAATGCACATGAGGCTCAGATTTTTTTATTTTTTGATAATTAGCTGAGATATTAATTTAAAATCCTAATGAACGAGCTTCAAATTTTGGCAGTTTGTCAGCATTAAGATCACTACCATGCATGTAAGGAGAATCTGTGGTTGTTCAAGCAGGCGAAGGGAAAGGTGTTTAATTTTTTCAGCATTTTGAAACTGCCACCTTCTGTTTCCTGATAGAAAATAAAAAATACCTACTTATTTATGGTACTTTCCCAGTTATAATAGTATCTTTTGTTAAAAAGTATTTTCATAGGTTGATTTCATATTAGTTTTCATGTTTTTTCTTTTCTGCTGTTTTAAACTATCATGTCTGTTTCCAGTGTAGAAATAGAATAAAATAACAAAAAATACTTACTCATTCAAGGTACCTTCCCAGTTGTAACAGTATTTTTAGTTTTTCAAATATTCATATTTACTATTTTTTTTTTTAATCTGAAAGTCATTTATCACATTTGCTGTAGACTTTCTTTTTTCTTCTCGCCTTCAATGCTGCACCAGGTTTTTTGTTCATTTTTGTTTTCTATTTTCAACATTTGGAGATAACATTTTACCTTTTAAAAGATAGTCAAAGATTAAGCGATGATTCTTTTCCCTTCCTATTATGTTAAAATTGTTAAATCATTCAAATTCAAAGTTCATTTGTAAAAACAGACTAGAGCATGCATAGTACACCTGGATGTACTGTTTCGAAGGTAGTGGTGCCCCTCTCCCCCTCAAACTCTATGTTCATTTGGATAGATTTTTGTTTAAAATATAAATGTCTGAATTCAACACTGATTTTAGATACATTGAAGGCAACACCAGGAAACACTGGGCGTGTCAGCTAGTTCTAAATAAAGTGCACTTTTAATGAATAAAAATAGCCTTAAGAAGTGTTATTAACTGCAATAATGTATCTGTTTCAGAAAAAATAAGAACACAGCAGCCAATTAAAGCATGGGGTTCAACTCAACCGGCTGGTGGTAGTGATTCTGACAGTATGAGCAGTTGTCCCAGTAACAAGTCTCAAGATACCAGTCCAGCAGCTAGTCCCCATATTTCTACTCGAAAAATTGTTCATGTTTCTTCTGGTGACGAACTTGAAACAGATCAGGACAATGGTATCATCTCAAAAATAATTTATTCTAGTCATATGATTTTTTGTTCCAAAAAAATTAGTGTAATTTCATAAATGCAAAAATTGTTTCTTGTGAAAATCACATATTTTAAGCGTGCATTTTGGGTTACAGAAATTTCATGAATTATTTTTTTTCTCTATTATGTTAACTGAAATATAGGTCAGATAATATATATAATTCTGTCAAAATTCAAAACAAATAAAATATAAACTTTACTATGTTATTATCCATATATTTTTTACTTTTTTTTTTTTTTTTTTTTTTTTGTAAGTAAATAAAATACATATAAATGCAATTTAATAATTTGTTATTTATATTTTATTCTTAAATTAAAGAACATCATGTTTTGGTGTCTTTGTCTTAAATGTGATGATATGATAATGTGATGATCATTATGTGATGTAATGTTACTTCACTGTCCTTAGCAGTATACTTGTGTATTGATGGTAGCCTAAAAGTGCTATTACACAAGGCGTCAAAGTTTCAACTACTTTCAGGTGACACCTTGTTAAATTTATGGCTTCAAAAGAGTTGCTCGAAAACAAGCAACATTTTATTGTTGGAGCATGTTAATATGCTGCGAGTTCTAGAACTTACTAGTTTATTCAAATTAATTGTATGTTACTTGGGCATCCAAAAAGTAAGTCATATTACCAATAAAAACCACTGACTGTACTAGACCAAAAATCTTTTTGTGATGTACATACATTACATTATATTTAGATGTGGATTTTACCATTGTTTCAGCATTACTTTTAGCAATGCTTTGTTCCTCCTTATTGTTGATCAGTTGTACTTTGGATAATCAAAGTTAGTATAATGTGCTTTATCTTGTGTAATCTCTGACTACCAACAAAAACTTTTAAATGAAAGCTGGGAGGGGGGGGGGGGGGGACAGAAATAAGTAGGGATGAGGTCCAACACACAGAAAATTTTTCTACCAAAATTGTTTCCTAAACTTCATTAAACTAATTTACTTGTCTACATGTTTGAGATATTGAAAATCTGTTTATCATACAGTTCATAAATCTTATGGTTTACTTACATGCTTTCAAAGTTTGTAACATAAATTATGTTTCACACACAGTAAATGAATTGGTTTTATTATTTTTATTTTTTTATTATTATAACATGTTTCCAGCTTTAATTGCTCATTGACAAGAAGTCTTGTCAAAGAGCAATTACTTAATTTTGAGGTACATTGCCATCCTCACAATTGTAGCTCTTGCTGAATTGGGAACAGAACTTACTTTTTGGATGTGTTAAATAAATAACAATTTTCTGTAAATTAAATTGCAATGAACTAGAGTTCTGTACCAGTCAGGTTATATCCACAAATTCTACTTAAAGTCAACCCGCAACCTGTCCCAAACCCAATAAAACATTTTCATTGACAAGCCAACCCGACTGACATAAAAAAGATAAAGATAAATAAATAAAAAAAAAAATCTGCTGACCACCTAATCTAATTTGAACCCCGAAATACTTCCAACTTTAATCCAAACCAAAACCCGCAGTTTAAGGACAACTAATTCATAAGTTTCTGTAATATGGAAAAATCATTTGAACGATGCCCATAATCATATCACTATTATCAGTTTTATCTTTTATGTTTTAAAATGAACATGTAAAGAGTCATTCATGTTCAGATATAAAGTTTTTTTTTTTTTTTAATCTGAAACAATATTCTGGACCTTCTTTTTGAAAGATCGGTTTAACCTGAACCCAACTTACAAGAAATAAAACTCAATATGAAACTAATCTGAACCTGAAACAATTTGAATCAACCTGCAATGAAAAAAAATCATGCCAACCTGACTTGAACTGCAGGTTGTGTTAAGTGTGGGTAAAATCAGGTTACCTAGCCTGATTTAGGACTCTACTGGGAACTTAGAATAATACATGACATTTTATTTTAAATTTGTTGTTATATAATTACTATTTCAGAAAACCCCCATAAATTATGTATTCTTAAGATTTCATTCAGGAATTCCACTACATTTGACACTCTTTTTTAAATAAAACAAAAATGAGTATAATATTGATTGTTTCAAATAAATTAATGTATAAAAAGACAATTTCATTAATTAAATAAATTACTTTGGTGGACTTTCTTTTCAATTTCAAGGAAAAATAATGCAATATTTGATGCTTACCAAAAATGTTCTGGGACAAAAATATTGATAGTGTAATAATTTTCTGAAAATGGATTTTGTAATCACTTTGCATTTCTTAAAAAGACAATTTTTGAAAAAGGCTTAAATTTCATAGTGCCAAAGTGGTGCTACTTGTTAATTGAGTTTAGTGTATTGTTTCAGTCTGTAAATCTGAAAACAGCTATCCAAAACTTTTTTTTCAGTTGATGCATTTGGGCAAGCTCGAAGACCATGCATGTCAAAAGCTGCCGAAACTCATACCTTTAGAAGGTTAAAAACACCCTCTAGATGTAGAGAATGCGATTCTTATGTATACTTTCATGGATTTGAATGCCTTGAGGTTAGTATTTATTCATTATTAAATTTCTCTTACTTGGTTTTACTTAGATTTTATAATGTATTAGGAAAATAAAATTAATATGTTGATATTGCTGCTATAGAAACGTTTTGCTTTAAATCTAATATGTAAATCTTTTACTGAAATTTTAAATTGGTAGTGTCTTCTGAAATGATCAATTAGAATTTTATAATTATACCATAGTAGCTGGCCCACCCAGCGTTGCCTGGGCCCAGGGCCATCGCTAAGACTTTTTATTGAGGGGGGAGAGGACCTTAAATTGCCAAGTCAAATTTCAGTATTTGCCAACTCATTGAGAAGCAAAAATAAATAGTTTTCGCCAATTCAAAAAGTTTGCCAACTAGTTTTATAATTTTGCCAAGTTACCACAATTAGAAAATGTAATATAGTTCTTATTTGTAAAAAGTTTAATAATATCCCCAATTAGATTTGTAACTTTTGCCAAGTCTATCAGAAATAGAAAGTGTATTGTAGTTTTTATTAAAGTTTTAAACAAATTTGCCAACTAAAAGTTTTTAAATTTGCCAAGTGTGACAGCATTCGGGAAGGTTTGGTGGGGGAGGCTCCCCCCCCCCTTAGCGAGGGCCCTGCCTGGGCCCATGATAATAACCTTAAACAAACCTCAAGTTTGTATGATTTTATATCTTTGGAAAAATCTTTTAAATAAACCTAGTTTTGGGGCACCGGGTGCTTCCAGAAGCATGTAGTGTTTCAAATGAACCTAGTTTCCAGGGCCCCATTGCCTTCAGCAGCGTCTAGTGTATTGCAAACAAACCTCTTTCCAAATAAACCTGTGGTCTGGGTCCCTGCTGCCTATGGCATTATATATTGGACGTGCTCTGCAGTGAGAATGATTTTTTTAGTAGCCAATAAGTATATTTATGTCACTGAATATTCAATTTAAAAATTATATATAATGACTTTTCTGTAAACAAGTAATTTATGTACTAAATGAAAATATTTTAATTTATATTGTTTTGAATAAACTTGAGATACTAATTTCCAGTCTATTTTTAATTTAAAAAGAAGTTAAGAGCAAAGTTATACACAACATGCTTATGTAGCTAACTAAATATAGTCCCACTAAGCTTTGGTAGGTATGAGTAGCTAACTACATAAATACTTTTTTTAAAATTATTTGTCTAGAATTAAGATATGACAATAATAAAATAGGTATGTTTATGCACTACATAATAACTCACAGCATGATATACATTACATATGCACAACCTGTGGCCAGCGGTCCAAAAATTCGGGAATTGTGTGTATTTCAGTAATTAGTTTCGGAAAAAAATCCAAATTTTGTCATTCGGGAGCATAAAAATCATGAATTTCGTCGATTGGATACGTAAAAATACTAAATTTGTCGAACAGCCACGTAAAAATCATGAATATCGTCGATCCGGAGAGTAAACATCATAAATTTCGTCGAACAAACGCGTAAAAATCCTAAATTTCGGCGAACGTACGCGTAAAAATCTTGAATTTCGTTGAACAATCACGTAAAAATTATGAATTTTGTCAATGTGAATTTCGTCGAACAGACGCGGGAAAATCAGGAATTTCGCCGATCGGACGCGGAAAAATCATGAATATCGTCGATCGGAAGCGTAACAGTCCTGAATATCGTCGAAGGGACGCGTAAAAATCTCGAATTTCGTCGAACGGGTGCGTAAAAATTATGAATTTCGTTGATCGGGAGCGTAAGAATCACGAACTTCGTCATTCGGGAGCGTTAAAATCTTGAAATCGTGAATTTCATTGAACAGGCACATAAAAATAATGAATTTTGTCGAACGAGTGCGTAAAAATCATGAATTTTGTCGAATGGCCGCGTAAAAATCATGAATTTTGTTGAACGGGTGCCTAAAAATCATGAATTTCGTCAATTGGGTGCGTGAAAATCATGAACTTCGTCGATCGGGTGCGGAAAAATCATGAATATCATCGACTGGGTGTGTAAAAAATCATAAATATCGTTGATCGGGTGCGTAAAAAATCATGAATATCGTTGATCGGGAGCATAAAAATCCCGAATATCGTCTAACGGACACGTAAAAATCCTGAGTTTCGTCGAATGGGCGCAGAAAAATCATGAATTTCGTCGAACAGGCGCTTAAAACTTATGAATTTCGTCAATCGGGATCGAAAAAATTATGAATTTTGTCGATCGGAAGCGTAAGAATCACAAATTTTGTCATTCGGGAGCGTAAAAATCATGAATATCGTTGAATAGGGGCGAAAAAATTGCTAATTTTAGGAGAGAAAGGAAATTGGAAAATCCTGCATTTGGCCGGTTCTTTCCATATTTTTAATCGCCAGTTTTTCAAGTTTAATCGATGAGTGGCGACTGGCGAGTGCTTATTTTCACCTTAGCGCCGGAGACATTCGAAAACAGAGTTGAATGAGCCAAACCCCATAGTAATCATGCCCATAGAATTCGAGATAAGAATGCTCTCCCCCTAGTGGTGGAAGGTGGAACTGAAATCTGTAAGACAATTGAAAACCAAGTTGAATGAGCCAAACTGCAATGTAATAGGGCCCATAGAACCCGAAATAAGAATGTGTCCCATGGTGGTGAAAGGTGCTAAAATATGTAAGACAATTATAAGCTAAGTTGAATGAACCAATTCCTGTTGAAATTGAGCCGATAGAATCCGAAAAAAGAATGCACTTTTAATGTTAAAAAATTGTAATAACCAAAGTCTAAGATAAACTTTCATAATGCAGAAAGCAGCTGAATCATAAGCTAAGTTGAATGAACCAATTCCCATTGAAATCGGGGCCCATAAAACCTGGGAAAAGAATGCGCCCCCCAGAAGATGGAAGATGTCCCCTCTGTAAAATTAACAAACTATTTTTAAACCGGATGAAAGGATTTTTAAAGAAGCTGCACTAAGGCTCCAAGTAGGAGATTAATACTCATAAATGGCAGTAGCTGAGGTCTGAAATTTTTTTTTATAGTTCATATAGTAGCTGGAGGACCTAAGAAGTTGTTCGAAAAAAAAGTTGGTGAATCGAACTATTTTTAAAGAAGCTATATTAAGGGGCTCAAAAGGGGCCAACTGATAGTTGAGTTGGCCCTAAGATAAAAACTTGTTAAAAGGCCCTAGTACTTAGAACTTTAGATCTTCAATTAGTCAAAATTAAACATACGGTAAGAATTAATCATTGGAATAAAATTTTGAGGAAATGCACCAAAAATGGGGGGAAATGCTTTAAAAAGGGCTGTAGAGCCTCAATAAAAATATGATGGTGGCTCAGGGAGAGGAGGTATGCATTGAGAAGGTGAGACAATTAGAAGAAGGAGTTAAAAAAGGCTTGGTGCACAAAAACTTCAGGGTTCCAGGGTCTTAACTAGAACGTAGAAATGAGGGAATAACTAAATGGAGAAAGGGCACCAAGAGCGAAGAAGATCGGATTAAAAGGTGGCAAGTTATATTAACCATTTAGGGGTTACAGGGAGACCTGAGTTTTTTGCTATGAGAACTCGAGTGCTGAGGCTATGCACGAAATTTATATTATAAAATGGCTACCAGATGTCTCCCTTTCCCAAATCCATATCTTAATTACTTTTCTTAATTTTTGCTCATTAGTAAAAAATAACAACTTCCTTTTGTTTTCAGAAAGTAAATGAAGGGATTGGCTGGAAACAGATCTTTTTTTCTAGTTCAGTTTTTAATGAATGTTGGCCTTTGTCTGGTTCTTTCTCTGAATTTTTGCATTGTTGCTGTCAATTTTTATCGGACATCTATATCACGGCTTCAATTTATTGAATAAATTGATGCAATTTTCGGAGATTGGTGGGGAGGGGAGGGGAGGGCATTGAGTAAGGAATGATCGAATAAAAGCGTAAAGATATCAAATTGGAAAATATATGGAGACAAATATAACAGAAGTGGAAAAAACGATTCAGTCCAAGGCATATATAAATAAATATTTATATAAAAAAAAAAAACATTAGTTTCCAAAATGTCCGGATTTTGGAGAATTCCGAATTTTGGATGTCCGGATTTGAGACTTTGTACTGTATATTACTTTCTGGACACATGCATTAGTGTTTAGAAAATTGAGTGGAGTTACTCCTGATTTTTTTTTTTTTTTTTTTCTTAAAGATTGATGGTGCCACTTTCTTTGTAATTCAAATACAATTGAGTTTGTTAGAATTAAGAAAAAATTCACACAGATTTAAACTGAAAAATTTTTTGTACTAGAATAGTGTTAAGGATCTAATAAAATTGTTAATTAATTAATGCAATTGTTTAATATAAAGTATTAGTTGACATAAAGTTAATGACTTCTTCAAATACAAATTAATGTGTTAAATATTCTGAAATTAATGTAAATATTTGTTATTTATAATTATTTATATAATGTTAAATATATGTTTCCACGTGATCATGTCATAATATAAATACATTCTTTTTATGTTTGTTAAATTTTTGTTCTACAGTGTGGTCTTGCTAGTCACAAAAAATGCCTAGAGTCTTTAGCTATTCAGTGTGGGAGGAAACGCTTACCTCGCAAAATGACAACATTTGGTGTTGACTTAACAACGCATGCGAATGAGTCTGGTGATGAAATTCCATTTATTGTAAACAAATGTATAGCAGAAGTTGAAGATAAAGGATACTGCATGAAGGTAAGTATCTAATGTCTTTTTGACAGACTATTCTTAATCAATTTTAAGATAAAGTTTAGTTTTAATAATCATTAATTTTTTTAACTATCTCTTTTACAAGATTCTTGTGTATCTTGTGTTTGTATGTATCTTAATGTGATTATGTTCATTGCGATATAAAATTGGAAACTTTTTATAATATTTGCCTAAAAACTTTTTCCAAAAGTGAGTAATTTCAGCATCAGGTGATTATTTTAGCCCAAAACCCTTCAAAAAGCAACTATTTAAAGAGAAATCCAGAAAAAAGAGACTTTTTTTTTAGCTATTTTTATAGAAAACCAATTTTTCATCCTTTTTTTTGGGGGGGGGGGGGGGCTTAGTCTGATTTTCTGATTTTTCAGTATGAATTTCTATTCAATTTTAGAAATCTATAAAAACTTCTATTTTGAAAAAAAAAAAAAAAAAAAGTATATTCTAAATCTAAATGTAGCAGAAAGATGAAAGTTGTCCAGAATTTGGCATAAACTACAAAGTTTTGCTTGCACATCCATACTCTTTACAGATTATTTCTCCCGATTGTTTGTTGTTCTGAAAACTTTTTGAAACTTTGCCAATGATCCTCCATCCATTATGGTATATTATGATTTGCTGTATTCAATCTTTCTTCATTCACAACATAATTATAGGCATTCATGTATTAGTTACTTTATTAAAACCTTGAATAAAAATGATTAATGTAACTAAAGTGTGTATTCCTAGAATTTATTTTTTATAGCTCTTCTTTTTTTTTTTTTTTTTTTTTTCAAATTCTACTCTTTCTGATAAAAGATTGTGAAAACTAATCTTTTAACTACTTCTGGAATTTAGAGAAAATTTGCTATTGTTGTAAAAATAAAATTACAACTAATATTGTTTTAGCTTCCTTTAGTTGAGCTGTTTAGAATTGGACATTCAAAATTAGATAAATATGACTACAACTATATATTCTAATATTTTATTCTAGGGCATTTATAGGGTATCTGGTGTCAAATCCAAAGTTGAAAAACTGTGTCAGAGTTTCGAAAATGGTGCTGAACTAGTAGACCTGGATGGTGTTCATCCAAATGTGATATCAAATGTCCTCAAACTATACTTAAGACAAGTTAGTATAGTTTTCATTAATATTTGATTGAGATTACAGCTGACATGTATTATGTTTTAAATGTATTCATTATTCTTTATAAATAAATTAAACAGTGATAAATCAAGTATGTGTGTATGTCTGAGAGGGAACTAAAGGGTGAATTTAAACTATATTTAAGAAAAATTTGTCTGACATAAATATTTCATATATTCACTTCAATATGTATTTTTTTCCTTATGTAGAAAGAACAGTATAATTAGATTATCTAATATTGATCCCCTGTTTAAATAATAAGGTCTAATCAACACAATGTTTGTAATTATTTTAATTCATTAAAATGTTTTGGTCATAATTTTTCAATTCATTCATAAATTTCCATTTCTCTGCTTTTGTTGTTTTAATTCATAAATCTTAGTATAAATACTATTTTTGCTCTATTAGTACAAGCTGTGTAAAATACTTTACAAAAAAGTTTTTTTCTTACATTGACTATTTCTAAATTCAATAATTAAATTGGTTAAATTTTAAAAATACACTTTAAGCAGTAATCTATTGTAATTTTGTGGTGATATAACTTTCATTTTCTTTTTCTTCGCAATGAATGTGAGATGGTATGAAGTGTCAGCTTACAGAAGATATGTATTGCCAGATTCTTTACATTTAAGAGATTGATTAATACTCAAAAGCATTTGTCTTAACATTCTGTTTACATATATACCAAAGTATTTTTTATTACATATAAATTTCAACATTATAGTAAAATTGATAAAATCTATCAGAAAAAAGGATTATGTTAAGCTTGATTGATTAAACTAATTTTCGTTGCTAAATGACTGAACAATCAAGTTTGTAAAATATGCATTACAGATAGTTTTTTATGTAATGAAACGTAGATTTAATGTTTTAAAAGTTTTAGCTACTGAATTTCTATGCAATTCTTGCTTTTAAATTTGGTGTGCATTACAAGTAATACATAGATGTGACTGAGTGACTTTATGTGTAATAAGATAAAAGATATTTATAATATGTTATTTTCCCCTCAAATGATTTGTGTTTACTATTAAATTTAGAATTAAGTAATGTATTTCAAAAGTAATGTTTTATTAAAAAACAAAATTAATTGTTTGAATATTGAGTTGTGTTTTATAGGAAAAATAAAATATCTTATAATTTCTTTGCAGCTTCCAGAACCTCTTTTAACCTACCGTTTGTATCCAGATTTTATAAAAGTTGCTAAGGTAATAAACTTTTAAATTATTAGTTCATTTATTTTGTCACCTTAAATTATTTTACTAGACACTATATCAGTGATTTTGAACTATAGTGCCATGACACATTGGCATGCTGTGAAAAGATCCTTGGTGTACCATGAAAATTTTTAAAGACTCTTAATCGAATTATTACCTTCTCATTTTTCTCAAAAATATTTTTAAAATTAAAAAACAAAAATGAAAAATCATGCATCACCTTTAATTCTGCTAATGAGCAACTGTATTATTTTACTTGAAAGGGTAAGGTATTGTAACAGATTTTTCTAGCATTTGAGCCTGAAAGACCCAATGTACATGCTTGTGGGTTAAAAACAAAAAAAAAATGTTCATGACAAGGATCTTTGGGGGAAATTTTTAAGATTATGCTGCCTCTGAATTTTAACCTAACAAGCAGATAGTCCAAAAATAGTCAATGTCAGCCATAGTCCAAAAATAGTCAATGTCAGCCATAGTTGTAGTGTCAGGGGAATACCCCAACTTTCTGAACACAAAATTTTTAGGAAATGATACACCCAGTACAAAAATATCTTCTATTGCTTCAAAATTGGTATGAAAGATATCAATTAACTACTATTTTAATTTTTACGGACCAACGTCCAACTCAGTCGCTTTCTATGAAATAAGGAGGTTGGTGCCAAAATTTACTGATTCGAATCTGAATGGCTCGTTTATCAATGTTTATCTTGCACAGTAATAAGATTTTGGGTTACTCTCCAATAAGATGCCCTCACTGAATACATTTTATCTTTCAAACTATGATCTTGGAAGGATTCCTCTTTAATGTCCTGATGGTAAAATTCTTATTTTGTGCAGTATGAGTCTTATGCAGTATTTGCTTCTGTTAAATATAAGAATTGTAAAAGACCTAATTTCTGCAACAAAACATGAAAAACAAAATTTACATAGAATATTTATGATGCTGTATTATTATTTTTAAACATACATGCATATCAAGAAAAAGTCCTGCCTCCCTTAATGAACAACTAAAAATTTATTACATGTTAACATTTTTAAATAGAATAATTTTGAATATTTTATTATTAATTATTTTTAAAAAAGCAATCTTATATATTAAAGCGACAAGCAAATATTTTAATTTTCAGTGCAAATTCGACGTTTATGCACATGCATAAAATTAAATCTTAAACGTATGTAGTTTTAGAGTAACTCAGAACGAGGTCTCCGTGGCTTAGTGGTCTAATACATTAGATTTTAACTGTGAGATTGTTGGTTCGATCCCCACTCCAGACAGGATGATTTCTGTTATTTTATTGCAATAAATTAATTCATTTTAATAATGTCATATGTTACTTCAGGAGGAGAAGTTATACAATTTTTTTGTTGTTGTTATTGTTGTTGTTTTATTTATTCGAATGCTTTATAATTAAATAAAATTTAACAGACAACAATATTTTTTTTAATTACTAATTTTACATTAAAAATATTTAAATTAAAAGATTTTTCATGTAGTTATTGATTAAATAAATTGATCTAAACTTTTATCTGTAGCGACAAGCAAGTATCTTAATTTTCAGTGTGAATTTGATGTTTATGCGCATGCGGGAAATTAAATCTAGAACGTATTTAGTTTTAAAGTAACTCAGAATGAGGTCTCCAGGTTTCAACTGTGAGATTGTCAGTTCGATCACCACTCGGGACAGAATGATTTCTGTTATTTTATTGTGATAAGTTAATTCATTTTAATAATGTCATATGTTACTTAAAGAGGATAATTTGTTTTTGTTTTTTTGTTTTTTTTTTAAGTATTCTTCGAATGTTTTATAATTACCATAATTTTGTGTATATAACACGTGGGTAATCTATTAAGACAGATGTAATAGTATGTATATTTGTTAAAAGAGATGCCAGGGTTCATACAGACTCCTGGAATTTTCAGAGAAATAACCAGTATTTTCTTATAAAAAAACTCGCCTTATATAATTGGGCCATTATATAAGGCGAGTTTTTCTATAAGAAAATACTGGTAATTTCCCTGAAAATTCCAGGAGTCCATACGAACCCTGAACTTCTTTCACAAAGCCTACTGAAGAAAATACTTTTGCTTCATAAAGCTAATTATTGTCTTCATTACATTTAATATACCGCAAGTCAAAATCATTCATTATAAAAGGAAGAAATGATGTCCAGAACAGATAAAAAAGTTTGAAAATACTATAACCATAAGTAACATTGCTAGTGTTATAATCGAGATTAGTTGTATTGTATCTCGCTAGGTGGCGCCACATGCACATGTAAATGTTTCCCGGTCGCGATCGGACCTCAGTCTCACGCTAGCCGCGATGTATGAAGGTTGGATCTTGGATCCACTAATAAACATAGTAATTTTTTCACATCCAGTGTAATTCTTTGCTTAACTACAAACTACGAGTTAACAAATGTTTCAGTGGCGACCGCGTGGTGGATTTCTTTACGCTTTATCATGGCATCTTTTGGCTGCATTGGGGAATTCAACCCCGGAAACGAGTGCGGAGCGAATATGCTGAAAGAATTGAGCAATTCTTCATCGCAAACGTGATCGAAGAGGCTAATAGAAAACGTGCTGTTTTCTTAACGGTGGTTGGACCTGCCACTTACGCACTGCTCCGAAACTTGATATCGCCAGAAGCACCTACCTCCAAGACGTTAACAGAACTTATTGGGATACTAAATAGACATTATGATCCGGTGCCCTCAGAAATCGTGGAGCGATTCAAGTTATATAGACGCGTGCGACGCGCGGGCGAATCAGTGGTCGATTACATCGCGGAACTCCGAAAATTGGCGAAATATTGCAATTTTGAGCCACTCTGGATATGATGCTACGAGACAGAATAGTGTGTGGTATACAGGACGAAAGAATACAACGAAAATTGCTGTCAGAATCGAACTTAACCCTTGTGCGTGCATCGGAAATCGCCGTTTCGATGGAAGCAGCAGCAAGGGATGCAGTTGATTTGAAGGTATCTCTGATTTCTGAAGTTCAGAAACTGAAAATTACGGCGCAAAGGCCGCGGAAACACGAAAATGCTAAATCGGCATCCACTGCAGATACAGGAAAACATTGTTTTCGTTGTGGAGACCCAAAACATAAGGCATCAGAATGCAGGCATAAAAACACAATATGCCATACCTGCAAGAAACTTGGGCACCTAGCAAAGGTATGTTTGTCTAAAAATAAAGTTAGTTACAAATCAAAAGTAAATCTTTTATCAGAAACAAAAGAAAAGTTGGAACATAATCAGTATACTATGTATCACTTATCTGATGTTAAGGAAAATTACGCTCCACTTAAAATCAAATGTAGAGTGCAGGGACAACCCATATCTTTTGAAATTGATTCTGGTGCTCCATTTTCATTAATGCCTGTAAAATTGTTTGAAAAAATTAGATTTTGCCCTCCTTTAGAGCAAACAGGAATTAAACTCCAGTCCTTTACTAGCCATCCCATTGGCATTCTGGGAGTGACAAATGTAGATGTGGTGTTCCAGTCAAGAACAGAACATTTGTCTTTACTGGTGGTTTCTGTGGTGGTTTCTGAAGGAAAGACAAATTTGGCTGGTCGGAACTGGATTGTTCCACTAGGCCTCATGGATGCATTTGACTCAAATATGAATCACAGTTTGCATAATGTAAGTGCCAGTCAACCTACATTAGATGGTCTTCTAAAAAAATTTAGGGAAGTTTTCTCACCAGAATTGGGGTTGGTTAAAGGAGTCAAAGTTCACCTTACATGTAAGAAGGATGCAACTCCGAAATTCTTCAAAGCCCGTCCTGTTCCATATGCCTACAAAGAGAAAATTGAAACAGAAATTGATCGCCTCATTGCAGATGGTATTTTAGAACCTGTAAAAACCTCAGATTGGGCAACTCCAATTGTTCCGGTGCTAAAACAAGATGGAAGAATAAGAATCTGTGGTGATTTCAAGTTGACGGTGAATAAAGCAACAGACTGGAACAATATCCCCTTCCAAAGATTGAGGACTTGTTTGCTGAAATGTCAGGTGGTACAGCATTCACCAAGTTAGATCTTCGGGATGCGTATTGCCAACTAGAGCTAGATGAAGAGTCAAGACGCCTGGTGGTGATAAATACTCACAGGGGCCTTCTTCGTTACACTCGACTTGCTTTTGGCATTGCCTCTGCTCCTGCGATTTTCCAAAGAGAAATAGAGAAGATTTTACAAGGCACAAAAGGAGCTTCTATATACTTAGATGACTTGCTGGTAACTGGTAAAGATAAAGAGGAGCACTTGCAAAATTTAGAGGAAGTTTTCAGCCGTCTACAAGCAGCAGGTATAAGATTACACCCTGAGAAATGTGAATTCCTGAAATCATCGGTGGAATACCTTGGGCATCGCATAGACAAACATGGACTGCACCCAGTTGAATCGAAGGTGAGAGCAATTGCAGAGGCACCTGAGCCAACAAATGCTGACGAACTGCGCTCGTTCATTGGTTTAATAACATATTATGCCAAGTTTTTACCGAATATGTCTACCTTGTTAGCACCATTATACAAGTTGTTAGAAAGTAAGCAGCCATGGAAATGGGAATTACCCCAGAAAGAAGCTTTTCAAAAAGCTAAAGATGTCTTGCAGAACTCTTCCTTACTTGTGCATTTTGAGCAAGACAAAGAAGTCATTCTGGCTTGTGATGCAAGTCCTTATGGTCTTGGTGCTGTACTTTCACACAAAACATCAGATGGTGACCGCCCAATTGCATTTGCTTCTCGCTCCCTTACAAAAGCGGAGAAGAATTACAGTCACATCGAGAAAGAGACTTTAGCTTTAGTTTTTGGAGTGACTCATTTCAGGAACTACCTGTTAGGACGCAAATTTACTTTAGTCACTGACCATCGCCCGTTAGTAACCCTATTGTCTGAAGATAAACCAGTGCCATCAGTTGCTGCAGCTCGCATACAACGATGGGCCTTAACCTTATCTGCATACGTATACAAGATTGAGTATCGTAAAGGAAAGTTGCATGGAAATGCTGATGCTTGCAGTCGACTTCCACTAAAATCTGAATCTGTAGATCCTCCAGTGCCAGTCGAGTCAGTCTTTACTCATCAGGCAGTTGAATGATAGCCCACTGACAGCACACCTAATTGAAAGGGAGATAGACAAGTGTCCTGCACTGAGTCGTCTGAGGTCGCATATTCAGAATGGATGGCCAAAGAAAGTGTTAGAAAATTTACAAGCCTTTTGGCACATCTGGAATGAACTATCAGTGGAAGAAAATATCATTCTTAGAGGTTCCTGTGTGTTTGTCCCAGGAAAATTTCGTGAATTTGTTTTGGATGAACTTCACAGTGCTCATCAAGGTATTAATGCTATAAAATCTCTCGCCCGCTCACATGTTTGGTGGCCTGGTATTGATCGGGACTTAGAAACAAAAGTTCGCAGCTGTGTTGACTGCCAAGAAAATGCTACAGCTCCCCCTTCTACACGAAGCTCTTGGCTTGCACCTGAGAAACCTTGGGAGAGAATTCAAATTGACCATGCAGGTCCTGTGGAAGGTCATTGGCTATTAATTGTAGTCGATGCTAAAACAAAGTGGCTGGAAGTGATACCTGTTCCTAATACAACAGCAGCTTCAACAGTACTGACTCAGCGTAATCTTTTTGCACGCTTCGGGTTACCACAGATTTTAGTATGTGACAATGGACCTGGATTTCGTAGTGATGAATTCGCTAATTTCTTACGTCTAAATGGCATTACGCCTATAAAAACGGCACCCTACCATCCAAACTCAAATGGATTAGCTGAAAGAGCGGTGCGTACTGTGAAAGCTGCAATGCGGAAAAACAAGGAAGGAAGCTTTGCAGAGAGGTTGGCTAGATTCCTGCTGAATTTCCGTAACACGCCAGCAGCATCAACAGGCATATCCCCTGCTATGGCTATGTTTGGACGTCCTCTTCGCACCCGCTTGGATCTAATTCGAGATTCCGGTAGCCCAGCTCCTGCGAAGGCAGAAACCAGTGCAAGAAAATTTACAGAAGGCACCCCGGTTTGGGTGCGCTCTTTTAGCCGTGGTCCACAATGGGTGGCTGGAACTGTTATTTCCCCAGTGGGAAATGTGATGTGCAAAGTGAAAACCAGTTGGGGAGATTGGTTTCGGCACATTGACCAACTTCGCCACAGACTTGAAGGTGCTAGTGACATTCCTCTCTTTCCACAGCTGCCAGCTCCAACTGTTCTTCAGCCCGAATGCTCAGAGGACTTAACGCCGGCTGATGTCGTAAGTGGAGAATCACCAACTGTGGAAGTTCCAAACACCCCGGTACCCCCCCTTCTGTCTCCACAGGTAAGTGTTCTAAACAGGGAGAACAGTTCGCAAGCAGACCCTCCTGCACTCTCGCCACAAGCGATTAGGCAGGACCCAGGAACCCCAAAGCTCAGACGTTCAAATCGCCCAAGGAGGAAACCTGATCGTCTGTGATTATAGACATTAGAACTCTTTTGCATTGCTGATTATGGACATTAGAACTCTTTTGCATTGCTGTTGATTTTGAACTGTTCCCTGTTAAAGAACTTTTAAATATTTGCTCTTAGCTTTCTTTAAGAAGGAAGAGAATGTTATAATCGAGATTAGTTGTATTGTATCTCGCTAGGTGGCGCCACATGTGCATGTAAATGTTTCCCGGTCGCGATCGGCGATCGGACCTCAGTCTCACGCTAGCCACGATGTATGAAGGTTGGATCTTGGATCCACTAATAAACATAGTAATCTTTTCACATCCAGTGTAATTCTTTGCTTAGCTACAAACTACGAGTTAACAAATGTTTCAGCTAGAAAGTATTATATATAGCTGGATAGATTTATAAAAGCCAGATAAGTACTTAAAAACTTATGGAACTTATAAACGTATATTAGTACTTACATGCTTAATCATTGTCAACCTAGAAAATATCTTAAATATAAGAGTTAGTGAAGATAAACAGATCTCATACAGAAATTTGATGACTTTCCATCATAAAGTTTTAACTGTTAATTTCGAACTGTTAAACTAGGTTACCATTTTCATTTTAAATTGTCAAATTATAAATGTGGATTATTAAAAGACCACCAGTAGAAGAAAGTACTTGTTTTCATTTGTTGAAAATAAAAGCACCTAAGTAAACTTCACCCTCACAGCAAATTTCTGTCATGTTATTTGAAAATATTAACATTTTCAAATAGAATTTATTACTTTGACAAAACAATTTTCAAAAAGAAGATGTATTTCATTTTAACTGTCACCAGGCATTATTAAAAAAAATCATCAGAGTAAAAATTTTTAAAATATAATAAAATTAAAGGTACTTACTGGTATCCGTGCAGGAGATTGACCGCCAAAAATGGTTGCCAAGTACCAGTCTTGTTTATCATTGCCAATAATTTTTCCAACGCAATAATTTAACATTATCAATTAACATTGTTAAAAATGGTAATTAATGTAAAGTAAATAACATTATTTTAGTAAAATTAATAAATGGTAAATAGCATAGTAAATAAGAAAGAATAATATTATAGATTATTCCCAGGCATGTACCATGTAGCAAGAAAAAAATATATAAGGGTTACTATAATTAGTAATATTGGCTCCATGCCTGGTGCAGTTGGCTTAAAACTGGCACGGATAATACGTAAGTACCAAATTAAATTTTAAAAATAATTCAAAGATGATTTTTAAATTTCAAGAAATATGAATATCAGTTTAATATATTTACTTTGCCTCTAATGATTGATGTTAAAATTAATGTTTAGAATTTATTACTGCAGTTAATCAAAATTTATTGCGATTCCATGTTAGAACGAAAATATATGGATATGGGGCTTCCAGATTTCTGTAATTACTTATCAATCATCCAGTTTTTTAAAGTATAGTGTGCAATTAGGCATATTTTAGCTATGTTCGGTAGTGCACTTTAGTAAGACTTCTTTGTACAGCTGCCAACCTTTTGTTATTTTTCAAGTCAAATACACATAAATTGAACCATATAATATATGTAATAAATGAAATTAAGTAATTAGTGCAAGATATAAGAAACAATTTAGTTAAATAATTTATCTGATTAGAATTTTTTTTTTTTTAGTCAGAAAAAGAAATCTGGTAATTGACAGATATGCCTTTTGTTAGATAAAGATTAACAGACCAGCGTGCACAATCAATTTAAAAAATAAATACAGTTTAAAATATTCAATTAAATTTTATTGATTTGATTGATAAAAGATAATCTCTACTGTTTTTTCTAAAATAAAATAAACTGTGAATAATATTAACTTTAGACCTTTACATGAATATTACTTTAACATGGCTGTGTTTTATAGGTACAAATTTTATTCTGTGCAATGATAATAATAATATTATTTTTTTTTGTGTGGCCTGTGGCTTTGTATATAATGCTTAATTTGGCTCGCAGCGGTAAACGAGTTTGACATGCCTGCTTTGTTGCAAAAGCAAAGTGACAAGTACACTATGCTTTTTGCCCATCCCCAGTTTCAACATGCCTTGAGGAATGGGAGAGGAAAATGCAGGAGAAAATGGCTCAGACACTTTGGGAGAAACATTTTGAAGTTTTGTCTGAAAATTACAGCTGTGTCAATTCTCAAGCTGTTAAAAGAAAAAAAAAACTGTTAAAAGGTTAAGTTTAAATTATATTAAACAAAAAAATAAATAAATATAAATATAAATAAGATTATAAAGAAAGTTAATCGTTATTTTGTTTGTTTGGTGTTTGATTCTAAAAGTACATTTTGCTTGTAGCATAGATAAATTGAAAAAATTTTATTCCTCTTCTTTACTCTTATTATTTAAAATTAAAATTTAAGTATGATGTAGAAGTTAAACTGTAGGTTCAATTGCACCATGGAAAAAAAAAAAAAACTACTTTGTATTTGCTTTTTTTTTTTTTGTCTATATTTTCCTTTATTTTTATTAATATTAAGATTTTAAATATATATATTTAAAAAAATCTCTTAATTTTAATGTAACATTCATGACATTCCTTGTGTCTTTTCTGATCTTGAAATTATGAGATACTTAATGAATAAAATGTTAATTATATGACAGGATTTCCCAGCCCAAAAGTCTGATGAAAATAACACATCAAGTGCTGCTGCTGAAGACCTAAAAAAACTTGTTCAAAAATTACCCACTGTTCATCTTGCTACACTAGCATGCCTAATGCATCATTTGTACAGGTATACTGAATTATTTTTAATTAAATATTTTTCTCATGGTGGATGAATATTCTCTTTTCTATAGTTGTCTGAATGAAATGAAGACTCATACACAGTGCAATATTACTGTGCCCAACATATAGTTACAATAGATACTAAAACCTTTCGTCAAGCATAACTAAAAAAATATTTGATGGATTTCATTCTAATTTTCAGAGCAGGTACCTATGAGGGTGACAACAAAAACCTTCTATTGCCAAGAATAAATTTCAAATTATTGGGAAAATTATATTAAAAAATAGATAAAAAAGCACTCAATTATTGTACATATGTCACAATAATTTAGTGTATAAGTCATTTTCACAGGAGGAAGATTTTCGTAGATAACCGGATTAGAGCCATGGAGCAAAAACATTATGCACGCACTAATATTCAGTACAATAAAGCATATTTCAATTTAATAAAAATCGAAAATAAATCTGGTATTTTTTCTATTTGAAAGACTAGAGGGGCTCGACCCCCCCTCCCCCCCCTGCTCGCTACGCTCACCAACCCCCCGCGTAATCGCCCTCTAGCCAAGCACTCTTAGTGCTGAGTTTGTTTTAGTAGATCAAAATTACCTTTCCCAAATTCGAAACCTAGCTAGATGGATTTCTCGTGCTCAAATTAGTATCGGCAACATGTTTCGTGTAAATCGTTTGAGTATTTTTCCATTTATAACAAAAAACATTTTCAGCGCTGAGTTTGTTTTACCCTGTAAAAACGAATTCGGAACCTAGCTAGATCTTTTTGTCGTGCTCGATTTAGTATAGGGGGCAAGTCTCGTGAAAATATTCCCAGTCGTTTACTATATCATTCATAATCGGGAAAGTCCCTTGCTTGTTTAATATATATGAATAATCAGGAAAATCCCTTGCTCATTTAATATATATGAATTTGGCGGCAGTAATTTGCTCGACAGGATAACTAACAAGTACCAATTGTATATATAGTGTTACGAATATTGTAAATAGTTAATGTTTGTGCTTTAAAATAATGTAAATAATTCAATTAAGCTCTATTCAAAAGCTAATATTAATTTTTGTTGCATTGCTGTATCTCAATTTGTTGATTTTTTTGCAAGCGAGTAAACGCTATTGGATTTCAATGGGAGTCTATGGAAATTTTGCGAAATACTGGAAATAGCGCCACTTTTGGCAGCTAATTTTGGCCGCCAAGTTGGCGACAAACCCGGGTCCCTTCCCCATGGTAACCCCCCTAATAGCACCCATCCTATCTAAATTCTCTACTTTCATATTAATTCCCCCTAAGAAAAGTCAGAAAGCTCTGACCAATCAGATACGTTTTGCGGTATCTACGCAGATTTTCATTGGTCCATTTCCAAACCATTTTTATATATACCACCTTTTTTATATATATAGAATGAAAAAACAGTAGTTGAGATTTGGTGCAAATTTTGCTAATAGCATTTTTTTAATTACAAATAGCAGCTTTAATATTTCGCTTGTGTAAATTAGAAAAAAATCTTTGATGTTTAAATAAAATCTTTTGACCTATGGCATTATTTTTTCTTATATATTTTTCTTTTTAGTAATTAAAATTGAAATAGTGAAAGTCATGTATTTTAAATCAAATGACCGAGTTATGTATTTTAAATGCAATGAGTGAAAGGTTTATATTTTAAGTGTATATATATTTTAAGTGCATGTAATACGAATATCTTATGGGAGCAATATTTTTCAATTTATCAACTGCACCCTAGTAAATTGAAAGACCAATATTCCAAATAATATGTGGTATGTGAAATGGAACAATTAATTATGTTATTATCACCCTTCATGCAAGAAAATAGATAATATTCTGCATTCAGATACACAAGCAAGGTTTGCGTCAAACAAGGGTAATGCTAACAACAACATCACACAACTGTATGAGAGTTATAATAATGATAATAAATACTCCAATTGGTTTTGGGATAGTCTACGGTAGTTTCTTCTAGAAAATAACCACATAAGGAATATTTTACATTTGTTAAGAGTGAAGCTAGGTCAACAAGGTACTAATTATTGATGCAAACAACAGTTATATAAACCAAAGTTTAAATTTCAATGTAAATATTTGCAATCCGCTCTCCCCTCCCCCCTTAAAAACTTACAGCAATGAAATTAATTGCTGTTAAACCACATTTTCTAAAATATGACTCCAAACTCAATTACAGAACACTTTCCTCCACAATTTGAATTATTAACTGTAGTTGTATGTTAGCCGGGCGATAATCTCGCCAATAACAGTGTTTTTCATTCGCATGTGTACCTTAGAAACAATGCTTTGATGTTGAAATAAAATGTTTTGGCTTATGGTATTATCTCTTATTATCATTTTTATTTATTTGTATTTTGAATGAAATACGAAAGATAGCAATAAAAACAGTATTTAATGATTTATCACCTGCTCCAGGCTAACATTAAAAAGGCCTTATTAACATGCTTCTCATACTCCTGACAGTACTTCACTGTTATCCGGGCCTTGGCACTTTATTGAAAAGTTTAATGCAATGTTCATTTAAGAAAGTGATATTTATTGCCAAATGATATAAACAACTATGAAAATAAAACTGATAAATTATGCTGGTTTATGCATGTATTTAAGAAAATTGCATCTGATTACACATATTAGATAACAAATTTATTTCTGTTTGTATACAATGACAGATTAACAGCTTCTGTATCTGTACTAATATTATAAAGTAACATTTTTGTGTTTGTGGGGCGATAATCTCTGGAATTACCAAGCCAATTTTTTAAAAAAAGTGACAAAAATGATGATGACTATCTCTATTCCAACATAGGCTATATTTTATGTCTGTACAATAACATCTAAGGGAGTTCAGGAGCAAAAAACTTTGTAAAATTGTGATTTCTCCGATACTGCTGGGGCTAAAAAATTTTAATTTGGTGTAGTTGTTACTTTTAAGATGTAAATACTCATTATGAACAGTTTCTAAAAAGTTCAAAATAGGCAGAAAATGTCCTAGAAAATTTCTAAATCACAATTTATTTAACTGTTAGGACTAGAAACTTGAAATTCAACATGACTGTTACTTTTAAGGCGTAAAAACTCGCAATAGAACACTTTATAAAAAATTCAAAATGTAAAAGGGAGCAAAAAACATTCTAAATGTTGCTATTTTTGTGATGCTGCTAGGACTAAAAACTTGATTAATTTTGCTTGAGGTTACTTTTAAGATGTAAATGCTCTCTAAGAACAGTCTCTAAAAAATCAAAATTTAAAAAGCTGAAATGAGCAGAAAACTTTCTAAAAACATTCTAAATTACAATTTATTTGGAAATGTTCGGGCTAGAAACTGGAAATGTTTAATAAAACCAGATTTCATTTTTTCAAAAAACAACAGAATGACTTCGTGCAATTTAAATGCTACGCAACTAGTATTAAATAAATTATGTAAATATTGGGGAAACACTTGTGTGTATGAGACAGTGAATAGATTGCCCAAAAGTACTTGGAAAGTGTTGCTTCTTTTGGCATTTCTCTATCTTACCACGGCCCTAATACAGGGAAATTCCTGCTTAATATTAATATAAACTTTTTTTATCAGCTTCACTAATCTAGAAATTTTATGAAAAAGTCATTTTCTCAATTTTCATTAGTAGTCCAGTAGAAATAGCGCAAAAAAGGGCCTTGCCTTACAAAAATTCGGGTAGTTCTGATTTTTGGGTATGCTGTAAAGGTTGACCCTCTAATAAAAAAACAAGTTTTCAACCTTCTAGACATTGTGTGTTTTTCACAATATTGAAAAAACCAATATTTTTTGGCACTTTTTTCGATTTTTCTTAAATAACTCAATTTTAGTGTGTTTTAGAGACAAAAGCACGTTCACCATTTTGTAGAGCATAAAATTCTCTACAACATGCAGTATTCATGTTTGTAAATTGTCGAAATAGGGGGTAAGATACGGAGCCGGGAAAAGGGTTAAATTTGGAAAAAATGTAAAAATCCACAAATGATGTTAGTTTTTGCTTAATAACCCACTTTTAGTGCATTTTAGAAACAAAATTGTCATAATCAACTTTTTAGAGCTTTTAAGTAGGTTATTAAGAAAAAACTATAGTCATTTGTGGATTTTTACATTTTTTCCAAATTTAACCGTATTTTCCCGGCTCCATATCTTACCCCCTATTTAGACAATTTACAAATATGAAAACTGCATGTTGTAGAGAATTTTATGCTCTACAAAATGTTGAAAGTGCTTTTGTCTCTGAAACGCACTAAAAGTTTGTTATTAAGCAAAAACTAACGTCATTTGTGGATCTTTACATTTTTTCAAAATTTAACCCTATTTTCCCGGCTCCGTATCTTACCCCCTATTTGGACAATTTACAAACATGAATACTGCATGTTGTAGAAAATTTTATGCTCTACAAAATGTTGAAAGTGCTTTTGTCTCTAAAACGCACTAAAAGCAGGTTATTAAGCATATACTAACGTCTTTAGTGGATTTTTGAAAATTTTACCCTATTTTCCCGGCTCCGTATCTTACCCCCTATTTGGACAATTTACAAATCTGAATACTGCATGTTGTAGAGAATTTTATGCTCTACAAAATGGTGAAAGTGCTTTTTCTGTAAAATGCACTCAAATTGAGTTATTTAAGAAAAATGAAAAAAAGTGCCGAAAAATATTGGTTTTTTTCAATATTGTGAAAAACGCACAAGGTCTAGAAGATCGAAAACTTGGTTTTTTTATTAGAGGGTCAACCTATAATAAATGAAACTATCGACTATCTCATGCTCTAAAAAGTTGATTATGACAATTTTGTTTCTAAAATGCACTAAAAGTGGGTTATTAAGCAAAAACTAACGTCATTTGTGGACTTTTACATTTTTTCCAAATTTAACTCAATTTTTCCGGCTCCGTATTTTACCCCCTATTTGGACAATTTACAAACATGAATACTGCATGTTGTAGAGAATTTTATGTTCTACAAAATGGTGAAAGTGCTTTTGTCTCTGAAACACACTAAAAGTAGATTATTAAGCAAAAACTAACGTCTTTAGTGGATTTTTGCATTTTTTGCAAATTTTACCCTATTTTCCCGGCTTTGTATCTCACCCCCTATTTGGACAATTTACAAAAATGAATACTGCATGTTGTAGAGAATTTTATGTTCTACAAAATTGTGAAAATGCTTTTTCTGTAAAATGCATTAAAATTGAGTTATTTAAGAAAAATTGAAAAAAGTGCCGAAAAATATTGGTTTTTTCAATATTGTGAAAAACGCACAAGGTCTAGAAGGTCAAAAACTTGGTTTTTTTATTAGAGGATCAACCTTTACAACATACCCAAAAATCAGAACTACCCGAATTTTTGTAAGGTAAAATGCTATTTCTACTGGACTATAGCAGATTGTTTATATAGTAAATTATTCAGGAAAAGGTGCGTAATCGGGTTCATATTGCCGCATTTTAGCTAGCATGATTTGCTGCGAAAATATGCATGGATTTGTAAATTACTTTGAATGGCACTTTCATAGCCCAAAGGTAAGCAGGCGAGATTTTCGGATCTCATGTCTTACTTGATGCTGAAGCCATTGCGTATTTCTTTCCTTTGATACATGCTAATGCACGAAACAGTTTGACTTATGGAGAATATCTTTGAAAAGGAAATAATACAGTGTATTTAGTGGTCGGTATGTTCTCCTCAGTTAAATTGGATTGAGCATGTCTGTATTACACTCGGATGATGCATTTCAGCGAGAGCAATGCCTCTGTTGAAGTTGACTGTTTGGGACTTTGAGATAGCATTTTTTGAAAAGAGGAACAGAATTTACCAAACTCCTATCAACAACCTCATTGCATCCATGGAAAACAGATTTGCAACAGTCTTAATAGTTCAAGGGTTCAACACACCATATAAAACATCCTTTGTCAAAAAACACATTTTTCAACATTATAGGTACCCTATTTGGTGCGGAATGTCTCTTCATGAACTTGACACCATTTCAAAGAGTTAAAATTCTGATATACGATGTTTTAATATCTTATTTTCTGTATTACCTTTAATGTATGTGTACTTCCAATTTTATACCTATGCATGGTTGTCTTGCATGGTTTTTTCTGTTTGTTTGTTTGCTTCCCTATTTTTTCTAATACTATATATGAATTTATATATTGTAGTATTAAAAGTTAAGTTTTAAAACAATTTTACATCATATTTAATATAAATACTTCCATTTTGATGAACAAGACCTTTTCATAAGTAAACTTTACACTGAAAAAAAATCTATGCTTTGAGTTATTTAAGAAGACAGTCTTAAATTTTTTTTAAATAATAAAGCTTTAAACTTCATGGCTTCCCATGTGAATTAAAATAAATGAATAAAATTTTCTTATTTTTCTTATACAAATATTTTTAAATCGTAAAGATATTTTGAAGGAATTAGAAGGAAGATTTTACTGTCGGATAATGTTTGTTAGAAAGGGACTAGGGAGGGGGGGGGGGGGCAATTCAAATACTGGCAATTCAGCAAGAATAACTTTTCTGCTCTTTTTAATTTAGCAGGGAACTTTTTAAATGCACGAGTGAACGGTTATTTTCAGATATTGAAAATGTACCGGGTACTGCTAAAATTTTGGAATAAACATTCAGAGGAGAAAATGCGGTCAAGACCAAACATTTTCTGTACAGAAAACTAGCATTGCAATTCACTTAAATACAAGGTATCTCATTGCAAACTTAATCTCAATTTTCCTTCAGAAATTTAACAATAATGAAGATATTTTAGTGAGATTTTCATCATATTAACTTTATTTTGTGTGAAATGTGATAACATTGTTGGAAGTGACTAAATCATGGTTAGTGACATAATATATGTACTGTCAGCTGCATTCTGAATAATGGAATGTTTAGTTCAGTGTCGTTTGCATATGAATGGTGGTAATTTCCAGCACTTTTTGCCATGTCATCTTATTTTGCTGGGAGCAAATTAAGTCTTTTTAACAATAATGAAGATATTGTAATGATACTTTAAAGTTACAAACAAAACTCTAAGTTCAGCTTGGAGTGAGATTACACTGTATTTTTGACAGTGGATTCCGATTCTGGTTTCCTGTACAAAAACTGTTTGTCTTGATGTCTACCCTTAAAAGTTTGTTCCATTTTATTTAGAAACATCCTGCTTGTGAAAAAGCAAAAAAACAGATTATTACCGGACGTTATTCAGGAATTTGCTTTCATACATAATTGATTCCTATGAATGTCATTATCTAGTATATATTTAAACCACAGGTATTTTCTTTTGTCATCTGCCCTAAGCTTTCTACTGAACCAATAATTCTTACATTTAAAAAATATCTGGCAAACACTGTAGTAGTATCTCGTGTTCCTTTATTCACCAGCAAGCATCACGTATAGTGAAAGGCTGTTCTTAGAAGCAGGATTAATCCATGAAAAGGTACTATGAAAAATATTACCAATAAATGCTGAACAGTTTTTTGCACCTTAACTTACCAATTTTGAGAAAAGACATTTGATTATTTTTTTATTTAATATTGAGATAATTTATTACACATTGACATTTTTTAAAAATAATCATTCTATATTCATTTTTGTTTTCATATTAATTAAATTATGTCCATAGTTAAATTATGTATTTATCATCATATATGTATAAGAAATTTAGTGTTCTTAAAATTACAACTTCCATTTTTTCTTCCATAAAGATTAAAAGTAGGTGTGTGTATATTGTATAAGCACAAAGAAATTCTATTTTTGATGTAAAAATAAAGTGATAGTTTTATACTCCCTTAAACAACCCAAAGAAATATAATTATAATATATATATACATATATTAACCATGTAGCAACCCATTATGCTGCATTTAAATAGTATGAGGTCTTTCGATTGTTTGGCAAAAAAGAAATCTAGTTTTATTCTTTATTTCAAATTTCTAGCTCTAACAATTTCAAATAAATCGTAATTTAGAACATTTTCCGTTCATTTTACCTTTTTAAATTTCAAAATATTTGGAAACTATTCTTAGAGAGCATTTACATCTTAAAAGTTACCACCATGTAAATTTCAAGTTTTTAGCCCCAGCAGTATCTGAGTAATCGCAAGAAATTTAGAATGTTTTTTTCTGCGCCCTTTTACATTTTGAATTTTTCAGAAATTGTTCTGATGCGAGTATTTACGTTTTAAAAGTAACAGCCGTGTCAGATTTCAAGTTTCTAGTCCTATTAGTCTATATTAAATGAAAGAAACTTTCTCTGTGTGTCTGTTTGTCTGCGATGTCTAGCGAAATTTACCGTACCTAGAAGTCTGATAGTTTGGGTGAGGATAGTTCAAGGCAGGTCCTAATGAATCGGAAATTATTCTCGAGTGTGAAATTTTTATAAAGTTTTGTGCATTGTCTATTTTATCTCAATACCTTCCTCTACTTCCTTCATGAAATAAATAAAGATGGATTAAATTGCTAAAACAGTTTCTTCATTTACTGCCTTCCTGTTACTGTGTTTCTGCAACTAAAGTAAGATGCTTATTTTATTTTATTTGATTATTTTCTCTTCCAAGTTTGACCCAAAAGAACAGATACACAAATTGTGCAGGGTTTTTGTGTTTGATTCTACATTGCAATATATCACTAAAGATCTCAGCCTAATTCTAATTTCAAACAATAGTTTTGATTTAAAATGCACAACTGCAAGATTTCTGTTCTCCCTGTCATCCAATCCAGCAATATATAAATTATTAACACCACAAAGGCCATAGTACCTTAAAACTGTACTGAAAAAATTTAAATTCAGTGTAAAATTGTCATTTTAATAATACTTTTGCTTCATTTTTATGTTAGACAATGATGCTTATCATAGGCGTAACTAGGGCTATTTTGTGGGGTGGGCACAGGCCCCCAACTTCATAAGTCCTTTGTATGTGTGTATGCGTCCAGTGGCACAGCCCAGGGGGGGGGGGGGGTAAAACCCCTTCCAGAGCTAAAAAAAATATTATAATTGCCGCTTATATGAATAACTAGTTAAGCAAATTAGACGCTTTCATGAATCGAAACTAAAGTTAATATTAAGTTTTTTTAGTTTATTTGAAATTCGCAGCTTTGTTGAATCAAATTATATTCAACAAAGTGATTAAATTAGACCGCGAATATTATATTTAAACTGTGGAAGCGTATGTTAGATTTTAGATGCACTGGTTAAGTGAAAACTGTCATTTGTTTTGAAAAAGGGTAGCAATTACATTTTTCAGACATCTTACAGTAAAAGAATGATTATTTCGACCGTCATACGCTTTGAGTATTATACAGTGGATAGTTTTTAAATTGAATTTCTGTCTTTGCTTCATGTTCAAAAGGATAATAGACATCAATTTCCAGGAGAAAAAAGAAAAAAAAAACAAAATATATGTTTATAAGTTTTTCTCAGTTTCAGACTTTCTGTTAAGGTCTGCACCGGAGAAATTTCTAGGTTCGAGCGCGACCCGACTTGTAGAAATTTTTTTGCCCCTCAGCCGGGTATAAAAGTTAAAAGTTCGATCCG
This sequence comes from Maratus michaelseni, assembly GCA_963931845.1. Classification (NCBI taxonomy): domain Eukaryota; kingdom Metazoa; phylum Arthropoda; class Arachnida; order Araneae; family Salticidae; genus Maratus; species Maratus michaelseni. Next base: position 75,936,163 of record OZ007591.1, on the reverse strand, counting down.
TATCGTAAAAAATATATGTATGTATATTAAGCCGGCCTGGCACATAAAAAAAAGTTAAAAGTTAAAAGTTAGACTCGAATCCGGTCTGGGCCATACACATAGTTTATTGGCTCGACCCAGTATAAAAGCTAGAATCTCGGCCTGAGCCCGGCCCGGCTCATACAAAAACGTAATTATCCCTACCCAGCTCGCCTGAATTTCAACAAAAACATATTTTTACACTGGTATGGTTAAAAATTGTCTTCTACGAGGAGTTCTGACAAAAATATTTATTTTAGTTTTTCTTTTCATGTTGTTTGCATTCTTAGTTTTTTCAAAAAACACTTTGTGCTGAGATATTTATTTTGTTACTGGATCTCGATTTGTATGCAAATGACTAAGTTGTTATTAATAACTTTAATCCATATTACATGGCTTGGAGACTTAAAAACCTGAAAATTCTTATAGTATAGTAAAAATTTCAAAGACGGAATCGCATAGGAGAACAGAAATAGGAAAGTTACCTTCTTAGCATATATACACTGTTGGTTGTAAATATATTACATTCTTTTCTCACGTATTATTATGTTCATTTTGCATGGATAAATACATTTTTCCGTTTGAAACAGGATTCTGTCATGGGCAGGTTCTTTTTCACACGCTTTATTGTACTTTAATTTTATTGCCTAGAAAATGAACTATTCTTTAAAAAGGAAAAATTGAAAATTTTAATATAGAACAATGACGATTTAAAAAATATGCATTTTTTTGCAAAAATTGTTGGGCCGATCGAAATTTTACTAATTTTTGCATGGGTCAGGTCAGGGTAGGCATGGCCAGTTATTTTCATATGGGCTTGATAAAAACAGGACCCGAAAATTTCAACTCGTCTAGACCTTTAGGAAGAATGAATTCCAGTTTCAGCCCTGCCTGGAAAAAAGGAAGCCAGGCCCGGTCCGATTGCTATGAATGAAAATAGGCCGGAGACTGGCCCGTGGGTTGGTCCGGTTTCGGGCCAGGACCGAGCCCAAACAGACCTCTGCATGTGCATCTTGTTTTGTGTTTTTGCTATCAGTTATTTCTAAGACCAAGGTATGTGAGTGATGCAGGTAAAAATCTTTGACAAAGTAAGAATTAAGAAAATGTGCTATAAAGATATAAATGTAAAATGTGTTTTTGATTGAACAGATTATTGTAGTGTTTCATTCGAACAATTTGTTCCTGAGGGGTGGGGAGGGGGGACTACATATTTAAAGAGTGTAGTTTATTAGCTAGTAAGGTAGCTCGAAATGTTCTTCAGGCCACGCGTTCCCCGGAGGAAAGAAGCACTGATTGCAATTTTATTGACTTTGACTTACAGATACATGCCTATGAGCAAGGTTTTCAAAAGAAAAGCGTTAAATATGAAGCATTTTCATAGAATTTATAAAATTTACTATAATTACACACAAACTTATGCTAATTATGCTTTAACTGAAATTAATAAGTAATAAATTAGTTATACATTGATCTACACTTATTAAATCTTAAATAATGCTGCCTCTATATCATCAAAATTATGACATATTGTTTTTCATGTGGACAAAATTACAGTCGTGTTTAAATCATAGATAAGAAGTAAAAACTGGAATATCTTTTAGAGTTTTATCTATAATGTATTTCATTTAAATAAATGTATATATAAGTAGATCATTTCGCCCTTACTTACAGGGAGGGGCAGAGAAAGTTAAAAAGTACCCTCTTTTTTCAAAATTGTTATTATAATGTATTTTCTTTTTTTTTCCACAGCCGAAGGCAGGTATAACCTAGCTTTCATTCTGAATAGGTGTTTCTAACAGAAAACTAAATATAGATAAATATTCATACACGCAAACATTATACACACATACAAATTAGAAATACAATAAACCCAACAAGTGTGAAAAATTAGCCAGAGCCAGGAATCGAATTTAGGACCACAACATACAAGACTCATGCTCTAACCACTGAGCTACCCCGGCCAATACCTGGGTCTGCAATTTCTCACTAATAAATTGCAGACCCAGGTATTGGCCGGGGTAGCTCAGTGGTTAGAGCATTAGTCTTGTATGCTGTGTCCCAGGTTCGACTCCTGGCTCTGGCTAATTTTTCACACTTGTTGGGTTTATTGTATTTATAGCTTGTATGTGTGTATAATATTTGTGTGTATGTTTAGACTTGAATGCAGGCGTTATTTTTGTGTGATTTAATAGATAAATATTCTCCAACATCATGAAAAAGGTTAAAAACAAATAATATTTAGAAAGCAAACATACTTAACACATAAACAATGTGTTTAAAAAAAAGTAGAACAAACTGTAAAAGGTGGTAGAGCACACTACAATTAAAGATTTTTGTATAGGAAACCAGGTCGCGATCCATTTATTTAGGGAAAAATATAGGATATAGGAAGTCAAGTCGAATCCAAGTATTTTTAGAGAACTTTAATAATAATGAAGATATTTTAACGAAATTTTCAGTATACTGTATACGAAATTAGATGTCAAATAAAGTGCTGGAAGTGCACAGTAATTCAGTCAACGATACCGCGTTTAATGTCAACTACATCCTAAAATATGGAATACTTAATTTGGCATTGTTTGGACGCGGATTATAATAAATTCTACCTCTTCTCGTGTTATTTTACATCTGACACAAAGCAAAGTAAAGTCTATTGGAAATTTTGCTAAAATTGCTTTATTATTACTAAAGTTAAGAACAAGAATTCGGGATTGTCTTGGAATGAAATCCTATGTATTTCTGATTTAAAAATCGATTCCTGATTTTCTGTACAAAAAATTGTTTGCTGTACTATTCCCTTCCATTTCTTAAGTTTGCCTCCTCATTTTTCAAACACTATATTAATCTAACAGTTTTTTGTTATTCCATTGGTGCATTTTATGTTTTCTAACTCTTATATAGTAAACGTTGCTGAAATGAATTATGGTCAATGTAACTATTGATTCTACTCTTCGAGGGAAAAAAATGATTATCACTTCATTACCTAAACTGATTCGATTAGCCGGTGATTCAAGTAACCAGCGACCACCATTATCAACAATTCAACCTCTCCTCCCCATAGAGCAGAATTTTGGCTTCACCACTGATGCATGCAAGGTTCAAGAATATTTAAAAAAAACTGCATTGAGACCAAACTCGTTAATTTAATGAAAATTTTGACTTAAAATTAGAAACAACTTATTATCAAGGTTATTATTTAGGAATGCCATTGATCAATGGAGCCAACTTTTGAAATATATTGTATGGGCCCAATTTTTTTAAGCAAAATAGCACGGCACGTTTTATTATTTGCTTATGTTATTCGTGAATTCTTTTGCATAATAATGTTAATATTTATACCATAATATCATAAATATCAATACAAATTAAAAACACAAGAAGCAAAGCTTTTCAGTCATTTATGAGCTTTATAATTATCAGGATTGGGACACTAAAATATAGATAATGTTCACTCACTGACTTATACTCACTGATCAAAAGGGGTATAGTGGAGGGCATACGAAGTTACTCGCCGTATACATTTTAGAATCTTTTTTTTTTTTTTTTTTTTTAAATGTTCCGTATACATTCTCTTTCTCAAACAAATCTATAGCATAGTCGTTAAAGTTCACATGATTCTAGCATTTACCTTTTGGTTTACATACGACAACAATACTGCTGATCAAGTATATAGGAAATTGAACTGTTGAGAGAAATTTAATAATTATATGTGTACTGAAGAACATTTAGTGCTCTTGATGCCTCTGTTACGGATGTCAATGCTATTTTCCAACGTCAACAAAATGAAATTTTCATAATGAACAGAGGAAAGTATATTCAACTAAGTAAACTATATCCAAGGCACAGGACTAACGCCCAGGACTCGAACCTGGGTACTTTGGTTTGCCGTACCAACGCTCTCCCTACTGAGCTATCCCGACGATATCCTGGACTGGCATATTTCACTCTTATTTGTTGTCCAACAAATAGAAAATGAAATTTTGTTTCAGAGAGTTAAAAATTTAAATAAATACGTAGTGAAATAAAACAAGGGGAATTAGGTGGGTCAGGGGAACAAATTATTGGGCGGGCTCAACGCTAAAGCCCCACGGGCCCATATAAGTCGCCACCACTGCTATTCATTGTGCCATTGAAATTTTTAAGATGACTAGAAGTTCCGAGAGAGACCCGATTTTAGGCATAATGTCTGGGTGTCCCAATACATCTCTTTAATGTCCCGGTTTTAAACACAGCACTTAAACTATCACTTCTCCAAAATTCATTTTTTTTTAAAATGAATGTTTTGATTCTTACCGAATTCCACTTCTCCAACAGCAAAATGTTGAATTGTGTCTATTACAGAAAACTGTCTTGAGAAAAATTTTGTGGTTCCGATAGAACGAATACCATATAGATATAATTTATACATGTCTGAAAAATGTATACAACTGAAACCTGTCTAAAATGTAGAAGTTTTCCGATCACTGTAATTTTATGCAGGTAAAGTAAACTGAATCTATTTATTTTAAGAATAAATAAACGGAAAAATTAGAGAAAATTTTTCTTGAAATCACTAATGTAAACTCTAAATTAGTTTAAAAATTCTAAGAAATGTAAGAATGTAAAAAAGAATATTTTGAGGAACGGAAGGAAAAGATTAGTTTTTATTTTGAGGGACGAATACATTTAAATAAGCAAAAGACAATTAATGTTTCCTTCAACTGCAGTAAAAATGATACGTCAGCCTGAGATTCTGACAAGAAAAATTAAAATATGACTTCAATTTGACTCACCTTTAATTTACAGTATTCACATAAATCGTTTATTTTAAATGAAAAGGGAGGATGTATGATTGAGCTCTTAAGGGGATTGGGGTGGGTGTGTGTGTGTGGGGGGGGGGTACTTCACTTACGCGAAAATATCCAATATTTAGTTTGCATTTTCATATTTTTAAAATGATTTTCTATTTTATTTTTTGCATTGGATAGTTGAGGTCAATCTCTACATAGACCGCATTTTACTTTTTCTTATGTTTTTTTTTTTAATCTTCGAAACCGGTACTGAAAACGATGCGTTTTTAACACTTTCCAACCTAGTTGAAAAGTGTTTAGGACTTCGGTTTGTCTGCCGTCTGTCCGTGCTCTAACTCCCGTAAATATGCTCGGATTGCTCTGCAATTTTTATATCTTATTGTCGTTATCTATAGCATGTTCCCTATTTGAACGGAAGTGTGTAGCACATATAGTTTTTTTACAGGCACACTCAAAAGAATTCCGTTACATTGCGGTCTATGGGGAAAAATCATTTGCGGTTTATTTAAATAATGTTTCACTGTTTTAAACGCATTGAAATATATATATCACTAAGGTGCATTACAAGAGGCTTCCTACAGAATACTGTGTGTATAGCAGTCATCGTTCATTTACAGGGACACACAAAAGAATTCTCTACTGTCTGTTAACAATAATTCCTGGAAGTTCGTTTTAAGTTACTGAACGCGATTTTAAATTTAACTCGCTTTTTGTCTATTACGTGGTGTGTATAAATTCTGTATTTCATATACAGGGCAGCACAAAAGTTCGCAAACACATTTCCGTTTATTGACAGAAACTCCAGAAGGATAATTTTAAACTGTGCTACGCGTTTCCTAACTGAACTAAAATTTAGCATCCTATGTAGTATATATACAAATCTATAGATCCTATACAGAGCTGAATAAAAGTATTCGGATATTTTTTCGAATATTGTATATGTTGGAAATTCCTGAAATTATGTTTTTAAATATGTTATGCGTTTTCCAAATTGTTTACTTAGATGTTATCTTTCAGCTTATTAAACGGTATGATTTGTAAAATTATTTTGGAAGCGTTGGAAAGTGTTACATAATCTATGCTTGACGCATGATTTTTCGTTATTGTTTATTTAAAATTCAGTGGATACTCCACTGTTTTATTGCATAAAATCCTCAATTTTTAATATGTGCAAAATATGTTTATAAGAACACAATTTTTAAATTCGATACTGTATAAGTAATAGTCCTTTCAAAAGTTGACATATCACATAAAATAGTGTATAAAATCTTTAAAAAAAAAAAGAAAGAAAAAGAAATCAGAAGTATTTTAAAGTTTAAAATATATATATATATTCTTAAATTTTAATAGTACATTATAATTTTAAAACTACGATGATTTCTATAGTAGTGGATTGATTTTAAATTTAATTAGCTCCATCAGCATTCAGCAAAAAGAGATTTGATTAAAGAGAACTCACATGGAAAACATTTTTACCTAAAATAATTTTCGCCCAAAATAAATAAATAAAAAAGCTTAAGTTTTACCTTTTTTTCATGGGAAAACAAAAGTATTCTTCAAAATTATTTCTATCACATTTGAAAGGTGCTTATAGAGATGCATCGATTAGTGATTTTGATCCAATAGCGAATATTCGACATCTGTAAACCAGATGCTGAAAATTCGGTAGGCCTAATATTAATGTATTTTAAGATTATTCAAAAATAAACTTTAAAGTAAATCGTACACCATATTTAACACAAATACTTGTGTTTTGAGGAATGAGTACAGCAATGAGTTATTTTACAAGTAAACTTTACACACACACAAAAAAAAAAGCTTTCAGTTTTTTTTTTTTAAGAAGTGGAAGAGCTTAAAAATTATTAATTAATGAAACTTTAAATTCCATAATTCCTTCTCTAAATTAAAATAAATTTATAAGAGTTCCTTTATTTTAAAATAAATATTAGAATATTGAAAAGAAATTTTTAAGGACATAGAAGGGAAATTTTACTGTTATATAGTGTTATTTCTCAGAAAGAAACAATAAGTCAGTAAGAAAAAAAAATTCTATTCAATTGGCAACTCGGCAAAAAAAAAAAAAAAAAAAAAAAAACTTATTGCTCCTTTTGATTTATCAATGAAAATTTTAAATGCACCACAGCGAGCGATCATTTTTAGAAGTTGCAAACATACAGGATTTTCCTAAAATTTTGAAAAAAAAAATTTAAGGTTAAATTTGACAATTTCAAAAATAAATTTCTGTCTTTACCAAATAGTTTTTTTTTTTTTTAATAATAAATGACATTAATTAAAGAGGTTCGAGCAAGAACCTGTTATGTTACATTTTCTCAAAATACAGTTTATTTTTTCGATGAGGGTGTTATGAGATAATATGTCATATGGTAAAGATAAAATACCAATATTTTAATTAATCTTTAAAATCTTATATATTATTTATTAAAAGTTAATATTTTAATAAAAATAACTTAAATATTATTAATAATTTTTATATTAGATAATTAAATGTTGCTAAGTTTTTCTGAGAGAGCTTAGTACTACTCGTTAACTTACTAAATACAAGGTACAAGAACAAAAATAAAATAAAAATTGCAACTAAAAGCTTTCATTTAAATTGTCTCAGAATTTTATTTTTGTTGCGTAACATCTTATTTCACTAAGCCCTTCTATTTATTCAGAATATCAAAGATTGATAAGGAAAAATTTACTCACAAAAAGTACATTCAGAAACATGAAGCAAAGAGCCTCGATCCATGAAGCAGCATGCAGCAATACAAACAAAAATTGTCAAAACTACAGAATTTATTTGAGCACTGATAATTACGCATGCAAACTTGGAAAAGGGAAATAATCCCACACGCTTACAGCCGCAGGCAAATTGGAAAAAATTCGCCCTACCTTAACCCTCAAAGTAAAGCCCCCTGCGATGATGTTCTCATTTACGACTTTTGCCGTATCTCATCACTCAGACAATTAATTGATCAGTAATTTGTCAATTACATCCTGTTTTTTAAATTGGTCATTATTTTGTAATAAAAAAACCGTTCGGGCACCTGTGCCCAATACTATCCCCTTATCTCTCTTATCGGCTCTCACCACAGCAGATGATATTTTTTGACTTATTAGTTGAAAGAATACGGAACTGGACATCTGGAACTGATTTTTTCCCCATCACCTCGTGACAAAAAAGAAAACCCTCGTTCATGTTTAGAGCTTTCAGATAATATTTCACTTTGTTCCTTTTTGAATCCTATAGACTCCGTGTCATATAACTGTTGCAAAGAATGTAGAAGACTAATAGGATTTTCTTTGTCTGTTGCTTCTTTTATACCTCACACACACACATTTACATATGCGTGCGCGCCGTTTTCGTTACATTAGTTCTCAAATCAGAAGTATATAGTATAATTTATTGGTATAATCATTCAAATATTTGAAAATTAAAATTTTGACCATATCGCAGTCATAAAATTTTCACGTGAACTTGAAATTCTGGGGTGGGCACTGGAACTACCTGGGGTGGGCACGGCCCACCCGGCCCCCCCACTAGTTACGCCTATGATGCTTATGACGTCATTTTCTATTGCTGAAAGTGTTCTACCATTTTGCATTTAAAGCCCTTGACTTCAGAAAGGCGCAAAATTCTTCATTATAGGAAAATTTCATCATTTTTAACAAGAACCAAGCATTATTGTTTATTTTATTATAAATGATTTAAACGACATAAATTTTGGTCTCATTTCTCTGCCAGTACTGAAATTATGATGTCAAAAGTGTCGTGAGTGTTAATTTTATTATTTTGTACACAAAGCTGTCACTGGCAAAAATGCTATCATACTCGCTAGAAATATATTTATTAATTACTTATTGTGCTCGAAAATATACATGAACAAAAATATGAAACGTTTGCACCAATGTAAATGGCGTTATGTTAAGTTAAAAATATGTTTTTGCACTGATTAAACAGAAATGTACTGACTTGTTAACTGCATGCCATTGGCAAACTTTGGAGTTTACTATTAACAAATACTTTTTTGACAGAAAATGTTTAACATTAATGTAGGTTTTTCTTTTCTTGTTTTTTTCCTTGTATTATTGCAGGTTACTTTTTCATAATTGTGTTGCATGCCATGTATTGACATCAAACATGAGTGACACTACACTATGTGTAAAAATTTGAAATGATTTCTCCTCTTTCTCTCCAGTAATATGTCAGTTCCATTACCTGAAAATCTTCTGAACTTTAAAGCAAATTACATTTACTTTAGTTCTTCCCCTTTCCCTCTTTTCTTTTTCATTGTGGAAACATTATTTCTTTCATATGCATGTATATTTAAAGATAATTTTGAAATGTTTTAAGTAAATGTAGTAATTATATACCATCATTATTTATTTTACAGAGTTTCTGAACATTCTGATCACAACAATATGCCACCAAGCAATTTAGGTATTGTTTTTGGACCAACATTACTGCGAACAAGGTATTAAACCTTATTTATATTCCTATCAGTTTTTACTAATTTATTTTTTCCTCTTAAACTTTTGTATTTTTAGCTAAAAAAATTTTTAATATATTATAAAGGGAGGGAAAAGCAAAATTTTTAAAGTGTAGTTAATTTATGTAAAAAAAATTCTTGATTGTATTTCAAATAAAAAAGCTAATGCAGAATTGCACATTCAGTTATATCTTTTATGATTATCATCTAAACATGTATTGATTCTAACATTTTGTTTTAAATGCAATTTAATTAAAAGAGAATTTTGGTTTTACGTGATTAAAACTAATTAATTCTCAATGCTAAAGAAATGTGAAATTATCTTCTTATTTTCAGTGAAGGAAGTGCTTCTCTCAGTTCCTTGGTAGATACTGTTCATCAGACAAGAGTCATTGAACTTCTTATTACACATGCATATGAAATTTTCGGCCCTCCTAAAACTTCTTCTAGTCAGTCAGATGATTCATGCCTGCATAAAAATAAATCTAAGTCAATGAGATACAGAGGTAAGATTTTTGGATGTGAATGTATGATTCTATATGCATTTAGGCAGAAAGGATATTTTTGTGTTTGTGTGTGTGTGTGTGAAGTATTTATTTTTGAATGAGTTTACTTATTTTCTTCTCCTAATCCAAAACTGTTAAACAATCAAAAACACAAATTGACTTTTCTTCCTTATCTAGAACGTAAGATGATGAGTCATAATACTCTAGGAAATTGCTCCCATTGCCTACTTTTCCCACCATTCGCATTTTTTTCAACTTTCATTCTCGGAAACAGAAGCTGAGCACATTTTATTGGTCCATATGTAAATGAAATTTGTTTTTCGAGCACATTCGTATTTTGTACGTATCCATTCCTATTCATTGAAATAGTAAATTTTTTGTTTTTATTTTTTCCTCTGTCTTGGTTATTTGAGGTAGCGCATCATAACACTAAAATTGTAAAATTTTTTTGCTTCTTTCAGAGTTTGCAGAACCCAAAGTAAAACTGAAAATCCCCCTCCCCTCTCTGTCTCTCTCTCTCTCTCTCACTCTCTCTCTCCACACATCCAATTGTAGGGGGATTCTGTATCACTTTCCAACGCTTCCAAAATAACTTTACAAATCATTACCGTTTAATAAGCTGAAAGATAACATCTAAGTAAACAATTTGGAAAATGCATAACATATTTAAAAACGTAATTTCAGGAATTTCCAACATATACAATTCTTGGAAAAATATCCGAATACTTTTATTCAGCCCTGTATAGGATCTATAGATTTGTATATATACTACATAGGATGCTAAATTTTAGTTTAGTTAGGAAACGCATAGCACAGTTTAAAATTTTCCTTCTGGGGTTTCTGTCAATAAATGGAAATGTGATTACGAACTTTTGTGTTGTCCTGTATATGATCTACAGAATTTTTACACACCAAGTATTAGACAAAAAGTGAGTAAAATTTGAAATCGCGTTCAGCAACTTAAAACGCACTTCCAGGAATTATTGTTAACAGACAGTGGAGAATTCTTTTGTGTGTCCCCCTGTAAATGAACGATGACTGCTATACACACACTATTCTGTAGTAAGCCTCTTGTAATGCACTTTAGTGATATATATAAATTTCAATGTGTTTAAAATAGTGAAACATTATTTAATTAAACCGCAAACAGTTATTCTCCATAGACGTAATGTAATGGAATTCTTTTGACTGTACCTGTAAAGTAACTATAAGTGCTATGCACACCCTATTCCATATTAAGCTTCTTGTAATGCACCTTTGTGATATATATCAATTACAATGTGTTTGAAATTGTGTAACATCATTAAAATAAACCGCAACTGATTTTTCCCCATAGACCGTAATGTAATGGAATTCTTTTGAGTGTCCCTGTAAAAAACTATAAGTCCTACACGCTCAGTTGAAATAGGGAACATGCTATAGATAACGACAATAACATATAAAAATTGCAGGGCAATCCAAGCATATTTACGGGAGTTAGAGCACGGACAGACAGCCAGACAAACCGAACTCATAAACACTTTTCAACTAGGTTGGAAAATGTTAAAAAGGGGGAAAAAATTCCTTTTTTTCTTAGCCCACTGGATCTAAAATATTGCAGAAATAGTAAAATTTTCACTTTCTTTTTTTGTATCCACAGGACCAGACCTAAAATAATACTAAAATAACAAGATTTCCATTTTTACCCTCTTTTGTTTGTGGGACCTAAAGTAACTGTAAAATTTTTGCCTTTCTTTCTGAGCATATGGTAGGCCTACATCAGGTCGGGTGAATGCTAATTTGTTCATCGGGGGTTGGGTTGATTTTAATTTTTTCGATTTAAAGTTGGGTTTTGACTCTGTCTGGTCAGATTTAGGTTGACGTCATATTTAAAAAAAAAAAAAAAAAAAAGTCTTGAATATTTTTCATATGAAAAATACTTTTTATTATTTGAACATAATGAATGTATAGCTGTTCATTTTTTTTTTTTTTTTTTACATAAAAGATAAAATTGATGTTACAAATATAAATTGTAAACTACTTATTCCATATTTGTATTAAAGTATGGGTTAACTTTCTTTTATTTCATTCTTGTCTCGGATTCAGGTATGGTCAGATCTTGTTGGGTTGTCTTGAAATAGAAATTTTGGGTTTGTGTTGGGTACAGTTTGACCCACACAGGATTCTAGTCTGCAGGACCCACAATAAAGCTAAAATTGTAAATTTTCCTTGTTTATCTTCCATGAATGCAAGATCCAAAATAACATAAAAATAGTAAAATTTGCCTCCCCCACCCCCTTTTTTTTAAAATCTATTTTCGTGAGTTTGTAGACTTGAAAATTTTCCAATTATTTCCTTTCTTTTTCAGATTTGCAAGACCCATAATAACAATGAAATTGTAATTTTTTTTACTTTTTTTATTTGTTGTTCTAGTGCAGAAGGTCTGATATGCACAGAAATGGTGAAATTCTTGCTCCCTCCTCCTTGTTTTCTTTTTCTTTTTTGAGTCTACAGGACACAAAATAATGCAGAAATATATATATATTTTTTTTTGTCCTTCTCAGATTTTTTGGATCTGTCGTAATTTCTGGGACTCAAAGCTGAAATTGTAAAATTTTTCCTAAGTCTATAAAATTCAAAAAACAGTAGAACTTTTGTTTTTTTCCTTTGTATTTTTTTTTTTTTTTTTTTTTTTTTTTTTTGGTGGACATATTTTTCAGGTTTGCATGACCTGAAGTAATGGCAAAATAGTAAAATGTTTGTGTTTTCTCCCCGAGGATGCAATGTCAAAAAAAAAAAGGGGGGGGGTTCAAAATTGTAAAGTTTTGTTCTTTTTTCTTCATTTATTTTTCGAGTCTGTAAAACCTAAATTAATGCCAAAATTGTAAAATTTGGGCAATGCAAGTAGGCTTTTTTAGCTCTGCAAAAAGTATTGTAGTAACTCCTCTATACCGACCTGATTAAGATGTTGAGTGGTAGCGAGATCAGATCGTTGGCACAGAGAATTTCTCGCATAAATTAGAAAAATAGAATTTTATTGCATAACAATATTAATTCCAATAAAAAATATGTACAAGATGTTAATACAGCATTTAATTATTTTTCGTGGGTCAATCGCTTATAAATTAATGTCCTCTTGACTCTCAGTGCAACTCAATCAATCAAAAGTCTCAGAAAATTACTGTCAGTCGTAAATTCTAAAGAAAGTTCATTCGGAACAGGGCTCGTCCGTTCCTTCTCTTCGGAAAAATATACTAAATCACGATGCTTCAGAGTTAAAGAACTCTCACTATCGCACTTGTCGTGCTTTTTCACTTCGCTGGGATTTTCACCTGATACCTGCTGTATCTATAGAGGTCAGACCTCACTCTTTCCAGAGAGTCACCACTCTCGTTCAGATCTATCCGAAAAACTGTCCTCTCTCACTTTTTCATTCTTGCAGGAGAACTTCTTCTGGGGGCGGGTTTTGTCGTGGCGGGCCCCTCGAAACTCTCCAGCCTCTTAGCAGCCTTGAGATCCCTCTGTTTCGTTTTCACTAAGTCCGTCATTGGACGTTCTAAGACAAAGGACAAAGTTTCGGGCGCAAACCTAAAAATCGTGTGCAGAGATCGCTTCTCTCGCAGATGAACTCTTTCCCACGAACTCGGCAAGGATCAAAGCATAAGACCCCTCTTTGGGTAACACCTTACCACTACATCACTGTCCGAACTTTCCGCTCACAGTACAATAGAATTCGGCGTCTGCTAGTCTTCAAGGCAAAAATAGCGAGGGAAGGTATGCAGTTAAGTGTTCTCACAGGAAATGCTAGAATGACACATAGTGCACCTGGACGTAGAGGCTCAATTCTTTACAACACCCCCTCCTCAAACGATTCTTAAGGGTGAAACACTAAGAATCTCTAAGAGTCGGATAAAGAATTGCAAGCTCAAATTACATCAGAGTGGCAAGAAATAAAACATACATGAATAAGATAATACTACCTTCCTTTTTTTTTTTTTTTTTTTTTGCGCACTCTGATAAGAAATTATGAACATATAATGAAATAAAACACAGTGAAATAAAAAATAAAAAATCTTAAAATAATTATATACAAAAGTTTATCAAGAAATCTCCTTAAACTCGACTCAGACAATCAACATGCGGAATGTCTTTGCCTGCGCGATGAGAAATGGCATAATTATAAGGTTGCAGAGCTAAGGACCACCTTAATAATCTGGGATTATTTCCAGAATTTCTTTTTAGAAACACCAAGGGATTGTGATCGGTTTCGATAGAAAAGTTTTGTCCATCAATATAATGCCTTAACTTTTTTATCGCAAAAATAATCCCTGCACACTCTCTTTCAGTGGCGCAGAAACTTTTCTCACTATCAGTAAATTTTCGACTTAAATATATTATGGGGTGCTCTTCCGATCCCTCTCTTTGAGCCAAAACCACGCCAATACCTAAGTCACTAGCATCAGTTTGTACTATGAATTCTTTCTGAAAATTGGGAGCGTAAAGCACCGGTTCTTCAGTAAGTTTCATTTTCAAAGTCTCAAAGGCTTTTCCCATTTCGTCGCTCCATGCAATCTTTTCTTTTTTATTTTTCCCTTTAAGCGCCCTCGTTAATGGTTCTACAATCACTGCATAATCTTTTATGTACCGGGAATAATATCCAGCCATTCCCAAACATCTACGAATTTCAGTTTTCGATTTCGGAACCGGTAATTCCTTAATTGCCCTTACTTTCGCCTCAGCTGTCCTCCGTCTACCCTCACCTACAATATGCCCAAGATATTTTACGGCTTTCTGAGCGAACTTGCATTTCGCCAATTTGATTTTTAGTTTCGCGTCATTAACCCTTTTTAATACTATTTCTAGATGACGCATATTGTCCTCCCAACTATCTGAAAAAATCGCCATATCATCTAGATACGGTAAACAGAAATTCTTAAGTGCGTTTATTTCCCGCGTTAAGATATCTTCTAACTCCACTCGTTTTCTGTAAGGCTTTACTAAACTCAAGTGAGAAATCTGAGATTTCTGTCGCCTTCCAGGAACATTCACAATATAATTTGTTTCCGTAATTATTGACTCCTTTCTTCCCGGCCCTATCCGACTATCTGACATTTTAATTGGCTTTCTGGTAGTTAAAACTAAAACCTCATCTTTCACATTAAGCTTCCGTTTTACCGCCTTTCTGTCAAACCAAAATTTCCTCTTTTCTCGTTTTTCTGACACATTTTCAACGGCTAAAACTCGACCTCTTTTTAACCTGTTCGTGAGATTAAACACACATCCCTTCACGAATGTATTCTCCTCCGTTTCTCTTATCCATTCTCCAAATACTAACGCTTTCAAAAGCTTTCTAACTTTTCGATGCCAACATGCAATACTATCGCTTATTGTGCGACACACTCTCGGATTTTTCAACTTAACACCGAACCTTTTTAGAAATGCGGTAGTTAAATCGTTTATCAATCTTTTCCCAAGGTCCAAGTATTTTGACACATTTCTTTAACCTTCCCTTTCCCTAAGTGTAATGACACTTTTTCAAGGCACGCGCCAAAAATATCTGCCTGATAAGGCAATGGGACAAGCACCTGCTTCCCCACAATCACACGATTGTCTCTGGCTTTTGCCACTATCAAAGAATCTCCCGCATTACAATGCGATACTACACCTTCCGTTTTTTTACTAATCCCTTTGAGAGATTGATCTCTGTCTAATTCAATTTGACTGTCCTTCCCTCCAAGTTCTGCTAAATTCGAAGATCCCTCACAAATCGACAAAAACGATAATCCCTTATCCACACTAACCAATTCAGTAGGGCTTTCTAGATTTTCACCCTCTAGTTTTGAATTCAACGCTTCCGCTTCACTGCACTCGCGAAAAATTCCCCCTTCTCTTTCTTTTACTGAATTCAAAGTTTCCGTTTCAACATTCCCGCTAGAAATATACTCTTCTTTTTCTTCCTCGGAAATCAAAGTTTCCGCTTCAACATTCCCGCTAGAAATTTCTTTTTCCCCCTCGGAAATCATAATTTGTTTATTTACCGGATTCGGAGCTGGGCCACACTTTTCTCTCGTTTGAGCGCGTGTCAAAACTGCATTCATCAATTCGGGTTTTTTCTTCGCCTGTTCTAACAATTTCTGAGTGCGATTACCCAACAAATAGTAGTACATATCTGAATTTCTATTGTTAACTCCTGCCTTGGTTTCAATGACCCCCACGCCTTCAATTTCTAAAGTGACCTCTGCTATAGGTAAACAGTATAATTTACTGTCCAGCGGAGTTTTAATCCATACGTGATCTCCATTCAATTTATCTTGACTGACCAAGTCGTATGCGATGATATCAATTTCACTCCCAGTGTCAGTTAAAGCAGTTGTCTGAATTCCATTCACTAACACTTTACTCAAATAAGGGGAGAAGGTTTCTTCAAGTGTCGGTTTACTTATTAAGTGACCGACCCGCGCAACATCTCTCTTTTTAATTTCCGGACAATCTACTTTGTAGTGACCGCTTTGAAAACACGCGTAACACTTGACTTCTCGCCTTTTTTCGTAAACCCTTTCCCTTTCTTTATGATCATCGCGATCCCTCCAGTTAAAGTTAGTCTCCGGATTTCTGTTACCGTTTCGTCCATTTTCAAAAGTCTTGGGTCTTTCAAATTTCTTCTCTAAAGGGAGTTTCGGATTCCAAGTTTTTTTAGACGGGCGCTTGATTGCCTCGTACACATCTAAAAGCCTCACTAACTCTTCGAGATCTTTAATCTCCGCCCAGTTATCTATAAAATGTTCGCGCATTTCTGGAGACGCTCTCCATTTGATTTGGTCCGTGACAAGCAAATTTTTCAAACCCTCAAAATCCGAAACTTGTAAGCATGACAGCCAACCTTCTAAAAAAACTATTAAGCTCGAATATCAGATCCTTCCAAACTGAATTAGGATTTCGTGGATGTTGACTAAATTTTTGTCGGTATGTCTCTGCATTCAAACGATAGCGTTCTAACAGTTTTTCTTTCACATATTGAAAATCATCAATTTTGTCTTCGGGTTCTCTCAAAATTAGCTCGGCCATTCCCACAGGTAATAATGATAGTAAATTCGTCACCAACTCATCCGAATTTAGATTACATTTTTTTGCCTGTCTCTCGAATAAATTCAAAAACAACGAAATATCCGAATTCTTTTCATCAAAGCGATGCATAATTGTTTTTAGGGGTAAATTACTCATTCTAACTGAGACACTACTGGATGCTGTACTTCGGTCATCTGACTCTTGTGTTGCTTTTAATCTAGCCAACTCATGTTCCCGCTCTTTTTCTTTTTCTGTTTTTTCCCACAGTCTATCTTTCTCTTTATTCTCTGCCAATAATCTATTTTCCCTATCTTTTTCTATAAGTTTAATTTGTGCTAAAGCTAGCTCTTTCTCAAAACCCTCTGACGACTCTATTTTTTTTATAATTTTCGGTACAGTATCATTTTCCTCTAAAATTACCTCAAATTCGTAAGCTAACGTTTGCAAATCAGCTTTCCTAAAATATTTAAGCTCCGACATTTTTAAAGTTTAAAATTAGAAATTATCTTTCCCACAATTATAAAACAATACAATAAGATTAAATGTGATTTCTACCAAGTGTACTAAAATAATACTGAAATATACACTCATAAAAAGTACGCATAACAATAATATATAAGAAATATGCAACATATAAAAATAAGCAACCCTATCCTATCGTCCACATTCACCTTGGTATTTGGTTATAAAATACATATGGGATAAATTTTACACAAAACAACAATTTCAATTTCAAAAAGCACAGTAAAAATATTTTAAATTGCAAAAGTCTTATTCAATTCCTTTCTCTTTGAATCAATGGTGGTCTTAGTCTCTGCATCCACTCTTAAAAGATTTAGGATAATTCACAAAAAACATATAAAATCAACTCTGTTATCTTAAAATATGAAATGCGTTCGATAATTTTTTTTTTTTTTTCAATGATCTCTCACTTATAGATTCAGCTAAAATTTTGTAACACTGCACAACTCTCAGTTTGCATTAAATTAATTCAACAATAATTTAATTTTAACTACAAAATTTGTCTATTAAATAAGTTACAGTTATATCGGAAATATCTCATCATACTTTTTTTTTTCTACCGGAAAAATTTCTCAAAAATTTACTCTCACAAAAATAAACATACAACTTTTTTTTTTTTGAAGCCTACAACACCTATACAAACACTAATAACAATTAAAGCCACTCTGAGTATAAAAAGAGCTTACCTCCATTACTAAGAGTCTTTCAGGGCGTCAGAAGCACAGACTTCAGAGATTCTCAGGAGCACAGACGGGGTTCTCTATCACACTTTTCGGATGGGGACTCTTCCGGATGGGGGAACACTCTCCAGAATTCTTGGTAGATTTCTCTTTCTGATGGGGGAACACTCTCCAGAATTCTTGGTAGATTTCTCTTTCTGATGCTGTGTTGATCCACAGGGGCGTCTAAGGAGACTCAGGTCACAAGTCACAAGGAGACTCTTTCTTGGAGCACTTTGATGATTTAAATTTCAGAGTCCACTCTTTGTCTTTAGAGAATGTCATTAATTTTTGCTAATTAATCCATCACCGCAAGCCACCAGTTGTAGTAACTCCTCTATACCGACCTGATTAAGATGTTGAGTGGTAGCGAGATCAGATCGTTGGCACAGAGAATTTCTCGCATAAATTAGAAAAATAGAATTTTATTGCATAACAATATTAATTCCAATAAAAAATATGTACAAGATGTTAATACAGCATTTAATTATTTTTCGTGGGTCAATCGCTTATAAATTAATGTCCTCTTGACTCTCAGTGCAACTCGATCAATCAAAAGTCTCAGAAAATTACTGTCAGTCGTAAATTCTAAAGAAAGTTCATTCGGAACAGGGCTCGTCCGTTCCTTCTCTTCGGAAAAATATACTAAATCACGATGCTTCAGAGTTAAAGAACTCTCACTATCGCACTTGTCGTGCTTTTTCACTTCGCTGGGATTTTCACCTGATACCTGCTGTATCTATAGAGGTCAGACCTCACTCTTTCCAGAGAGTCACCACTCTCGTTCAGATCTATCCGAAAAACTGTCCACTCTCACTTTTTCATTCTCGCAGGAGAACTTCTTCTGGGGGCGGGTTTTGTCGTGGCGGGCCCCTCGAAACTCTCCAGCCTCTTAGCAGCCTTGAGATCCCTCTGTTTCGTTTTCACTAAGTCCGTCATTGGACGTTCTAAGACAAAGGGCAAAGTTTCGGGCGCAAACCTAAAAATCGTGTGCAAAGATCGCTTCTCTCGCAGATGAACTCTTTCCCACGAACTCGGCAAGGATCAAAGCATAAGACCCCTCTTTGGGTAACGCTTTACCACTACATCACTGTCCAAACTTTCCGCTCACAGTACAATAGAATTCGGTGTCTGCTAGTCTTCAAGGCAAAAATAGCGAGGGAAGGTATGCAGTTAAGTGTTCTCACAGGAAATGCTAGAATGACACATAGTGCACCTGGACGTAGAGGCTCAATTCTTTACAGTATATTTTGTATTTCAAAATCACTTTTTACATTTTTGTAGAATTAGTCATCATTTTATGTGTGGAATATGTATGTATGTGTGCAGATATAAACTCACACACTCCAAGGGAGTAAGTCTGCTATTTTGGGTTCTTATGCATGTATGTACATACATAACACACATTTGATTGCTCAGGATTTGTGCCATAAAACATCACCCAACCTTCACCTTAAAGAATTCAAGTGCTACTGTTTCTCATATTCAAAGGTTGGCAGGTCTGAATATTCTTTAATAAATGATTTTGTTATGTTTTGTTTCAAGATTATATAGTTAATGATGTGTATATGTGCATAAATTGGTGATCATTTTTTGCCTATGTGCTTACAGATGTTTATTTTTAGAAATAGAATATTGCTACTCACCCTGTATTACATATAATGCTTTACATTATCATGATGAATTAAATAAACATAATAGATTTTGAAATTTATGGTTGTTGTATTTGAAATTACATGAATAGACTCTACGAATGTTTAAGAGTTTTATTTTGCATATCAAACACCTTCTGTTTTTATGTACTACAGTGGAACTCCAGATATACGTTACCTGAGTTGTACGTTTCCCTCAGTTATACCTTTCAACTCAGCCGTCCCGACCACTTGCCATTAAAAATTAGCTGAGTTATACGTTTTGAATTACACATTTCCCTCAGTTATACGTTACATTTTTGCGTCCCCGGACGAATTTATTTTTCATTTATCCATTTTGAAACCGGAAACACTGACGACGCGGCCGAGGAGTCTGATTTATAAGATCTCACTCAAACTTCAGAGCTGATGTGAAAGCTTTTGACGTTGTAAATCGGTTCGTCAGTAGTAAAAGCAATAACCATAAGGCGGCTGCATTATTAACAGAAATGCAAAATTTGCTGTTCAGTGTCGGCTCTGCCGAAAAGAAACAGCCGAAGATTAGTGATTATTTCAACAAGATTCAATAAACTACTGAAATGTCTTTTGATAAATGATTTATGCCAATGCGATTCCAGCGATTTCTTTTAAGTACTCTATGTGTATTAAAAATAATTTTAATAAAGCTTTTAAGATAAAATAAGTTCATGTGTACTTCTCTTATGTACTTTTTTTCTTCTCATTTCCATTTCGAAAAATTTATGTCATGAGTGCAGTACTACTTAGAAAACTTCTGTTTTCAATATAAAAGGTAGCAAACACCTCAGCGGATCAAAGTTTTCACGATAAATTAAAAAAATTGTTCCGGTAAACCATTAATTGAGTTGTACGTTTTACTGAGTTATACGTTTTGTTTGTCCGGTCCCGGGCAAAATGTATAACTGGAGTTCCACTGTATTATAATAATTGCGCACGAGGTGGAACCCATGAAATCCTGATGAAAGAAAATGTTTAAAAAAGAACTGTTTCATTGAACTTTCAGTAAACCTACCAAATTAATTACAATAAAAATAAAAATTCCATCTTACATTGGTTATTCCAACTCTTAAAATAAATATTATTTTAACTTAAAGTTACCAAAATACTATTTCGTAAATTTCAACTGTTAAAATTATTGAAAAATTAAACTTTATTTGTATACATTATCAGTAACATATAATGGTATGCTTGGTATTATGGAAGGAAAAATCAGCAAAAATGATTTCGCTTTGACACAATCATAGATTTTTTTTTTCGCCATGAAATCTAAAATTAATGTCATTTTAACTATTCACTGTCTCAAAATTTACATATGCATATCTCATATCCATATTCACCATTTAAAAAATATTTTAACATGCACTAGGCTATTAATTCATATATTTCCAAATTTGAAGTCAAGTTTGTCAGCTACAACTTTCAATGTGAACATTTGCACTCTTAACTTGAGGCTCTAATCTCAGTACTACAAGTAAAAATTCCAGAATTTATGTCTTTTAGACATATTTGTGGTAAAATATTTTGTTTTATCAAAGAAAATGATAGTTTTCTTTTAAATATGACATCATTTTTACTTACTAAAGCATTTCATCTAGTGTCTCAAATGCATTATCAGCGTGATGAAAAAAATATTCAAATATAATGTCTTGATCAGGGAAAATGTATGTTTTTTAAAGCATGACGTCATTTTCTGTTCAATTTTTTTTTTTTTTTAGTAAAAGTTATTTTTAATTGTATGGAGAAAATGGCATCAATAAGGATATCTAATATATAAAAAGGAAAATTTGTCTATCTGTAATTCTATACAAATCCACAGTTTAGAGGCAAGAGTTGTGAAATTTTACATACAGGTGTATTAAAACACGGCAGAGGCAACTAAAGTAATCCGGAATCAAAATAAAGTATATTTAATTTTTAATTAATAAAAAACTACCTATCTAACAGCCATTTCCTATCAAGTTTAAATATTTTTTGTTATCACAGTTGCCAACAATTAAAAATTCACAAAAAAATTCTTTCTACAACAATTAATTTTCTACTGAAAGATTTCCATGTGAAAAATGAAAACAAAATAAAAAGTTTCAACAGTTAAAAAAAAAAAAAAAAAAAAAAAAGATTAATATGACGTCATATTGAAATAGAATGGATATTTTCAAACATTGCTCAATAATGCAAGGAGTTTCAGTATGAGTAAGTAAGCAGGTTAGACGACATTAGAGAATTAAAAAAGAAAATGAATATGACATCAGATTGAAAGTTTAATGAACTTTTTCAAATATTTGACAATCATACAAACAGAGTATCAATATGGGTAAGTACCGAAAGCAAGTGGATAGACGTCAACAGATGAATATAACACCATATAAGTGAATTAAACCATGATTTAAAAAAAAAATAATAATTAATTATGGAAATATTGGCATATTTTAACAGTTTGAGGTTCTCTGAATTTGTTTTCACTATTTTTAAATGTATTCCACATGTATATGTATATATTGGAATGTCCATGAATTTTTAAGTCCCCAGGGCTCATTCTTAGTGAAGAACTGAAATAAAGATTTAAGAAATTTTTTTTTTAATAAAATGTCCGATTTGATCATTGTATGGGATGAATGCACCATGTCACACAAGATTACTTTTCAGGCCCTCGATCAGACACTTAAATTTATACGAGACAATGATTTGCTAATGGATGGAGTCACTGTTGGATTGTCTGGGGATTTCCGACAAACATTGGCGATCATTCTAAAAGGAACAATGGTGGATGAAATTAACACATACTTTAAATCGTCACATTTTTGGAGGCATGTTCACAGTTTGTGACTAATTAAAAATATGAGAATTTATCTGGAGGGAAACATATCGTATTATCAACTTGCTGACCATTTGTTAAATACAGTAAAACATCGATCCATCGTTCCCGCATCTTTTGTTATCCCGTATGGTATGTATCGTCTAATTTTAAAGGTCCCGTCACGAATACTATTTAAATAATGTTAATTATATCCGCTTAGGTTGTTTTTGAAACATGCAGATTGCCGCATGTATTGTTCAAAAATTTTATCGACCTTCGAAAAAAATGGAGAATTTAACGCATTGTATTCATGTTTAAGAAAAATTGTTGTTCTAATTGTGACCTTAAATGCACGTGCGTATTGATAAACCGAGAACGATTCCATGAGAGTGTGGTGATCTTTAAATGCAATCCCCAAATGGGTGATAAACGTGCCATTCTGTAAGTGGCAACCTTCCAGTGTACAGGTGGAATGAAAAAAAGTTTTCAATAGAAAAAAAATGTAAAATGATGAGCAGTGAATTGTCTTTATAAAAAGTAGAATAAGAACTTAGTTAACGACATGGCGTCGGATATCTGTATTTATTAAAGTAGTCACTTTAAGAGCAAGGGAGGGAGGAAGGGGGGATGAAGGCCTTTCAACCAATGAAATTAAGGAGGGCAGTAGATCCTTCATGTGTTTTTTGAAAAATGTTGAAAAAACTCTAGCTAGGATGGATGAGGGAAAATGCAATAGCAGCAAAAATTGATGTTTTACAAGCCATTTATTTTGTTGTCTCTGCCTGGGAGAGAGTAACCCAATAAACTATAATTAACTCTTTTAATAAGGCTAAGAGGGATGTCACAGAACTCGAAAATGTAACTGCTGATGCTAACGATGAAGAGGAAAATGATTTATCACAGTTTGGGGCAAATGTCTCGAACATCATGCATCAATTGATGAAGAGGTTGCGACATGTGGCTTGATTTCTGTTCAAGAAGTAATCGCAGAGAATGAAAAAATGGATGATGATACCGATAAAGACAAAAAAATCATTTAAGATTTCAAAGTTGACCCCTTTTCCCTCCCAGGGGGGGGGGGGGGAACTTTGATATTCCTGAATAGATTTTTCAAAAATATTGAGCACATATTTTTAGTTTTTCCATCCAATGTATATTTCTCAAGTTATTCGACCATTTCTTAACTTTTCGGACACCATGCATATTTTTAGATTGGATTTTCATTAGATTCATGTGTACAACATTTCGACGGATTTCTTTTATTATATTTTTTATACAACATGTTTAATTTTGAAATTGATTTTTCTAAACAAACATTCTTAAAATTCCGGACTATGCCGGGTATTTCAGCTAGTAATCAATAAAGATAAATAAACCCATTATTTCTCTTTTCACTGTAACAATGGAAGTTATCAGATTGCCTTCATTTTGAAGAAATTTCATAAAAACTTTTTAAATTAAAATGTAAAAGTGGGAATATTTAAAAAAATAGCTAGTGTGGGTGCATCTATAAATAAACAACTTTCATTTAAAAAAACAAAATTAGTAAAATTGGTTCAGGAGAAAGCTCAGGGCAGATGACTAAAAAAACAGCCTTGTGTTTTAAATATATATGTAGTTCATTTATTAATGTTACAATATTGCTGACTTCTTATTAATGAAATATATCAATTATTTGCAACCTATTCAAGAAATTAACAGTTATAAGGATCTTCTTTTAATCATTTAAAATATTTTTCTAATTTTAATTTACCTATTTGTTAAGTGAAATTAAGTAATATGTAG
Source organism: Maratus michaelseni (assembly GCA_963931845.1). NCBI lineage: Eukaryota > Metazoa > Arthropoda > Arachnida > Araneae > Salticidae > Maratus > Maratus michaelseni. The sequence goes on along the minus strand of OZ007591.1, from coordinate 75,911,819 downwards.
CTATGTGAAATTTTTGTTATAAATTCCTAAATTAACATTATTAACATTATTTTTCCTAACAGCATGAAAAAATCAAAAATTTTAATATATTTTTTTAATATGTAATTAATCTTTTTTTATATGTGTATAGCTGGTAAACCCCTGACTCGTACAATATCTGGATCCAGTCAGATAAGTGATGTTGAAGAACACACAGAAGTAAATCGTCAAGATGGTCTTTTAGATATGGATGATGATTATCCTATACCTGGTTATCTGCCTGCAGACAAAAGCCAAGAATTAGAATCATTGCATCAAAATTCAGATGTTACACATTCTTCAGGTACTGAAATAAGAAACATGCTCTTGATTTTACTTTTTGGCTAGTTATTGATTTTCTTTCCTGATTACTTTAATGTATGAAGGCTTTTAATCGTTTTTATTGGTAAACTTATACATGACTAACAAAACCTGTGAGTTTGCACGCGTAGTTGTTAAAATATGCCAAGTGGTATTTGTGCGCTTGTTTTTATTAGAGGAAATTATACTACTATGGATAATTCAAAATTACTAATTAAGCTACATTTTGAGTAAACTTTATTCTTATACTGCATTAGGAAACATGAGATTTAAATTAATAAGAAAATCTAAAAATAATGCTATATAAATCTTAATTTAAAATGTATTATGAAAGTTTTCTGCTCATTTCATTTTTTATTTGAATTTTTTAGAAACTGTTTTTAGCTAGCATGTACATTATATTTAAATATTATTTTTAAATGTAATGCTTTTAATGCCAGATAAAAACTAGCTTTTTACAAACTTACTGTACTTAATGTTTTACAATCCTTAGGAACTAAGCTTAGAAACAATTATTTAAAGTTTTTTGTTTATTCATAAGGCAAAATACCTACAGAAACTTTCCAAATTGTGTTCATCATCTTAGATTTTAATACTTTTTTATGTCACTTTAACAATTTAAAAAAATTATGATTTTAATCAATGATTTTAAAAAAAAAAAGAAAATCAGTTGATTTAAATCATGATTTAATCACTGATTTAAATCATCTGATTAAAATCATTGGCACCCTACTGTGTTTTCATGCATTTTAATTTGTTGAATCTTCGGCAGTTAGCAGAATTTATCTAGTGTATTTAGTTCTGCATCTGTATTTTTAGAGAATAAAACTTTTTAAGCTTATTTTGTTACTCAACAGGTTTGTAGATGCATTACAAGGTCCATAAATGTCGTATAGAATATTACATGTGAAATATAGTTTTGATTTTTGATGAGTAAAGTTGATAATACATAACCATTCGGTACTTCTCTATTATCCCATCGACCACTTTTCATAACAAAAAACTATCGCTAAACTGTAAGATTAAACATAAAAAATGCAGTCCCATTTACTTGATGTCAGAAGCATTATACGTGTTTGTTATGTCATCAAGTGGTTTTTAATTCGACATTTGCGTGTATTTTTCCTTATGTTTTATTGATTTATTAGTTATTTCATTAATTAAAATAACAATAGTGTCCTTAAATTCTTATATTTTATTTATTTATTTTGATATTTTATTGGCAACGCTCTCCCGTTTATTTGGCATTACAGTTTGGCAATAGTTTTTTGTCATGAAAAATGGTCGACGGGATAATAGAGAAGTACCAACCATTCTTATAGCTATCAACTCTTCCTATTTTATATATATATATATATATATATATATATATATCCCTTTTCTGTTTTTCTCTTCTGTTTTCTTAATTTAATTCAACTTAAAAGTTGCTATGAAAGATTTTCATATTTTTTGTTGATGAGATTGGTTATCTATAGTCTAAATTCTGTGGTCTCATTAAGTAGCTGAAATAACCATCTTTTATAAAGTTCAGGAAGGAAGAGGAGATTTTAGTGACTTTCTATCGTTCAGTGCATTTCTAAATAAATAATAACATTCTTAGTGAATAACCATTTCAAATTATATCTAATGTAGTAATAGTTGGAACATTGTGCATTCCATGTAGTAATGCAGAAGGTTAAGGATATTCAGTTTAGTTCATAAAAATTGCTCATTCATCACTTTTTAATGACAGTTTGGAAAATCTATTAATTGCAAAAAAGATATTTCAGCTGCCTGGTTTGAGCAAAGCTTTGCAGAAAAGTTTTTATGTAAATCAAAATTTGTTACTTTTTGAAAAGTAAATAGTAAGAATTGGTAATATAAATATTTTGATTCATATATTAAATATATTTTCTTTTTTATTTGGTAGCATTTGACTTAAACTGTACTTTAGATAGTATATGCACAAGTTTTTGTTTTTTTTTCTTTTTAATACTTATTTAACAAATAATTTGCTGACTTTTCTTACTTTTGATTTCATATTGTGTTACATTATAAAATATTGCTATGTTATGTGAAAAACAAAATGTGCCGAATTCTTCTGTTTTTTCCCTTTAAAATTATATATAAACATCTGTTTTTTCTTTAGGCAAGGTTAGCATGCATGCATTCCGGAAGAAACTGGAAGAAACCAACAGAAAACAAAACTGATGCTCAAAATTAAAATATATTAACTATATAAAATAATTAAATTAAAAAACTAATTATATGAAATTTAAATTGGAAACTTTAATTAATATTAAAAGTATTATTTACAAAAAAAATAAGTTATTTTTTAATAACAAACTTCAGGTTCAACAGATATTTACAGGTTATGTTTTTTACAACTTTAAAGGTAGAGGGGGTGGATATTTTTTCATAGTTTTTTACATTTCTGTTAAAAAAAAAAAAAAAAAAAAAAAAACCTAACCAATTCTTTATTTATCATATAAAAATGCAATATTTAAAAATCTATTGTGAAACAGTTAAAATAAACATATTTTTAATTGTATACTAGCATGGATATGTCAATGCTGATTTTAAAAGATAAATCTATCTATATTAAAAAAAAGTAACCGCCGCAGCCGCTGTCAATGAAGATTTTGTGCCTTGAAGTCTTTCTGGACTAATATCCAGAAAACTATTTCATATAAAAATTTAAAAATTGGTAGTTTTATAGAGAAATGTTCGATAAACACGCTGAAGCAAACAGTTTTTAAATCAAAGAATTATTTTAAGAGATATTTAAAATCAAAGTTGGTCAAAACAGTTTTCTGAAAAAAGTTTTATAGGAACGAAAACTATGCACAGGAATTTAACCATAATTTGAAAAGATATAGTTGACAAGTTTGCGGTGTGCAGATTGCAATTATTTTTTTAATTTGAGTAATTTTTTGAGGTTATATTTCAATTTTTTATTCAAAATTTTCATTATTTTTATGAATATTTATTTCATATTTCATAAAATCCATTATTGGAATTGTTGCCAATTTGTAAAATAGCGCATGTAATAATATTCCCTTTCAATTAAGAAATGTATTTACATGTGACTATTAAAAACAGAAATAAAACTTTAAAATAATAATTAAATGATCACGTGATAAAAGCAGTAAATGTAGAAAATTATGATAATAAAATATATACTTGCACATGAATATTAAAACGAGAAATAATTAAATTATTAGGCATTTTCAAAGCATTAATTAGGGAAACTTACGTCATATTTAAAATGCTCAAATAACAATATTTCCAAACAATTTCAATTAAAAATTATATTTATACGAGAGATTAATTTCTTTCGACAAATCTTTTACCTGTTATTGCAAATTTTAAAATAGCGTAAATAATATTTCCTCTTAATTAAAAACTATATTTTTATGTTTAATAATTACCTTTAAAATACCGAAATAACTATTAAATTGTTAAAATATCATTAACAATATGGTACTTCTCCTTTATCCCGACGACCACTTTTCATAACCAAAAACTATTGCCAAACTATAGGATTTAACACAAAAAATGCATGAATGTGGCATCACATTCACTTGACGTCAGAGGCAATACATGTGTTTGTTATAGCATCAAGTGGTTTTTAATTCGACATATACATATATTTTTCATTATGTTGCACTGATTTATTAATTATTTCATTAATTAAAATAACCATTGCATCCTTAAACGGCAGTGCCATGATAATAATAAAGAAAAGGCATTGAAAAATGTTGCGATGAACAGTTACATACAATAGATCAGTTTCAACTGACATCACAAACATTTATTCATCAGCCAAGAGAGATAATTAAGAAAAATAATGTAAATAAATATCTAAGACTATTTTTTTCTGATTTCATTAATATATCATAAATTTTATTGTTTAAACTTACTGATAGTTGACACTTTGGTGAGTGGGGTTTTTTTCGAATTTCTTGTATTTTATTTATTTAGTTGTTTGTTTATTTATTTATTTACTAGCAGACTACGCCGCTGTGCTGGCCGGTTTCTCCATAAGAACCTTGAATCAAATGAAATATATCGGTGAATTTAACCTTGTATTTTAAAGTAATCTATACCTTTATCTGGAATATCCTAAAATAATATAAAAACGGATACTTATTTCACTGAGTTATGTTTTTTTAATACAGTTTATTATTATGTTTACAATTTATTACCTACCGTTTTCCATGGATTTATGTTTTATAGCTACATTTTTTAATAACGTGAATTAACCTATATTATTCACAACTAAAAAAGAAATGGCGCATCTAGTATTTGTCGAGAATTAAATAAAAATCATGCACTCGTGACATCATAATTCACTATTATATTTTAACAGAATAATACGGTTACTATAATTCGTGACACTCGTGCTGACACATTGCTGTTATTATTATTTTTTTACGCGTGAAGTTTTCGCTATGGTACTCCATTGTGAAATTTGGTAATTTTTGAAATTCAATATTTGAAAAATGGCATAATCAGTGGATTTGAAATTTATATCAAGAAAAATACAATTTTTTACCTTTCTAACGCAGTTTGTCTAACAATTTTCTGACAAATACTTTTCGAGCAATTAATTTTTTCAGTAACTTCAAATGTTTCATTTTCCGAAATTAATCTGTGGCAACAATTAGCGAAAATCCCAGTTGTCAGCAACACATACCTTTTTATTAAAGAGGATTTTATTTATTTATTTATTTTATTTATTTTTTTTTTTTGAGATTCTATGGCAAAATTCGGCATAAATGTCATATACGCACCATGTTGGCGCGATTTTTTTCAACCGCCAATTTGGCGAAAACTTTGTTTTTCAATATTAGTTTCAAATAGCATGCAATAATAACACGTGATTTTTTATTTTAATAGAAAAATAAAATAACGTAATAAATGAAATAGCTTCTATTATTTTAAAAAAGGAAATAAATAAATGATAGTTTGATATAAATAAATATTGATATACATAATAAAAATAATTTATAGAATTAAAGTAAAAAATAAAAGTAAATAAACAACAGTTTATTCAAAAACAAAGTTATCGCCAAGTTGGTGGTTGAAAAAAATCGTGCCAACGTGGTGCATATATGACACCTGTGCCCAAAATTCTTCTATATGTTTATTTGGCGTTACAGTTTGGCAATAGTTTTTTTTTTTTTTTTTTTTTTTTTTTTTTTTTTTAATGAAAATTGATCGACGGGATAATGGAGGAGTAACAAAAAGACAAATAAACCTTGAATTAAAAATCCCTCGATGAAATAACTAATACGTGTAACGCATCTGATGCCAACTGAATGCAACGCGACGCCACAATCATGCATGTTTGGTCTTAAATGATAAATTCTGGCGACAGTTCTTTTCTTTTTACAGAAAGTAGTCGACGGGATAATGGAGAAGTAACCAATTTTCTATAGCATCATTATAAAATTCTCCAATGCAGCGACATTGTTTACTTAACCATTTCACACAAGTTGATTTTTAAATTTTTAATTCATCTTATTTAATCAATCAGGAAAGCAGTTGTTTGCTGTTTCGAGAGCAGTTGATTCGACCTTAAAATCCCTCAGTCAAAGGAAAATGAATGGAAACCTGGTTACAGCAGATCGCCACTGGTCGTTTAATTATAACACAATCTGCAGTAATCGTTTTAGAGTTGATCAAATCAGAGTGTTTTTAAATCATGCGGTGTCAGAACGGGGGTTGGCGAGCGTAGCTCGTAGGGGCTGAGCCCCCTAGTGTTCTAAAAATAAACTCTACTGGTATAAGAATTTTTTCATCTTTTGCATTCATCCATTCTAAATTGAGAAATTGATTGCAGCATCCTAAAGCTAAAATACTTTTGTTTTGTTATACCATGTTGTGCTGTAGTAAGGAAAATGGAGATTTTAATGAAATCTTTCAATACAGTAATTATTGTATATTAGTTTCCTTAATAAAATGGGTGTAAATTAAAAGCATTGTCTTTTATTTAAAGGAGTTTCATTCTACAATAGGTAAATGATCCACATACATAACAACTGGTTAGAGAAGTTTAAATTATAAAAAAAAAAAAAAAAAAATGTGCCTGTTTTGAATTGAATTACTTTTAATTGAATTTGTGTATTTTGGATAAATTTATTTGGTACATTTCTATTATACTAACACCATTGTTGTAGTAAAGCCTAATAATTGGCACAAAATTAAATTCATGTTCAATGATTCATTTGGAAAAAATATGTTGGCACAAAATTGAGCAATTAAAAATATAACATTTGAAAATTACAGACTTTCACGAACTATTTTATTAAATCGATACAAATGTAGACTTAAAATAAAATAACAAATAAATATTATACAATAAATTAATAAAATAAAACTCAATTTAAATGACAGGTATTGAATTGTAAATGTCTCTTAGCTATGCAGTAAACATTTCATTTTTTGAATGAAAACGTACAGTTTTTTTTATAAACTTTTTTTATGTATCCAAAGTCCAGATACAATTTTATTGCAGCTTCTTCATCATCTGATAATTGCCAAATGGTAGAATCCATATTTGTGTCAACAATAAATATAAGTTACAACTTAATATTAAATATTTTTTATTTGAAAAATAGCAAATTAAGATGTTATGCGAGGTTACAATTAAGTAATAATAAGAATAATAATTAAAAAGTTTCATCTTCAATAAATAGCAAATCACAATGTTAGGCACGGTTTGCAATAAAAATCCTTTGAATGTTCAGAGTTGAAATAAATAGCGCATTAGCATACATTTTGGCATGGTGTTAGCATAACGTAAAAGTTCCATTTATTTTATTCGGGTAGGCAATGATTGGAAATCTTTAGACAGGTATGTGATCTTGGCTAAAAAACTGGTGTAATTATCAATTTATCATACATAATTAATTTTTTATAGGTCTAATTAAATTTACTTAATGTATCTATTAGCAAATGCATTTATTTTTATCATGCCTGTTTGTGTTCCGGGGAATCCCCGGAATTCCGGGGATTTGACAAAAAGTGCCTCGAAAATTCCGGAGTTGCAATGCAGCTGATCGGCATCTTTTTTTTTTTTTTTTTTTTTTATTTTCTAGAATCTTTCATCCAGACGTTAGGTTAATAGCTGAAAAGCGTGATTCGAAAACAACAAATCACAGCGAACAAGCGGATTAAGACTCCTATAATAGGAGCTGACGCATATCCATTTTGTTTCGGATTATTCCTGCCCAGTTCAGCATCAATCTACCGCAACCGGAGTTGGGGTTGCCTAAGACTCGGTTCTGATTGGCTGAACCGGTTCTGATTAGCTTGGTTTTTCGACCGAACTCCAATTTGAGACCCAAATCTGCGATGATGCGTCAGCTTGTATTATAGGAGCTCTAAAGCGGATAAGCTACGTCAAAGTGACGAAAGGCATTTTCACCACTAACTGATTCTGATTGGTTACTCGGAAACCAAGTTTCCTAGCTGCTAAGGTCTAGTAGCTTTTGTTCTGAAAGATCGCATCAAAATCTCACCTTGTGTTCTCCCACTGAAAGGGTGGGACTATCGTTCTCAGCATGTCAGCCAATAGCAGGCAGGAGAGGGCAGAGAGCAGATCTTCCAGAGCGCAGAGGTAGAGGAGAATGGAAATGCCGGTCCACAGTCCAGTTCGATTTCTTACGCTGCGCAGGGGGAACCATTTGTTCGATGCGCTAGTTGTGAGAAATTCTTGACTTCTTGCGCATTATGTCACCTGGAGAACAGATTCTCTTGTTTACGTAGTAATGTGCCATTCTGCATGGAAACTTTCTTTCTGTGAAGGTCTAGTTATTCTGTTATTCTTACAGGCTTTAATGTAAAAATGCCTAGAAAATGATCCATATCAACGTGTTCCAACAACTAAGCGAAAACAGACAAGTCTGTATTTTATAATATAAATAAGAGAGCTGTGGATTATTATCCAATCGAGGGGATTCTCATTTTAATCCTGATACTTCTCGCGTTTGCTCAGTTTTATGCTTACTATTATGTAAGAAATTGCTGAATTGCTGGGTTTTGTTCCTGATAGAAAAATGTTAATTTAACCCTTTAAAAAAATTCCTTTCCGAAACTAACTTTGGTGACTTTCATTTTTTATGCATACTTTAAAATTCTGCATTGCGGTTTGATATCAAAATACGAAAACAAAAAAAATCACACTCACTATGCATACATTTACCTTTTAAAAGTACGTCTCCTGATCTGGTTAATGACGAAAACAAATCTTCCACATCTGGAAATCAAATGAAAAGAAAAATCAGTTCCATAAACTCTTCTTCTAAGAAACAGAAAAAGATTAGATTGTTTTTTTACAAAAAAATAATCCCCCCCCCCCCACTTTTATTAACTTGTATATTTTTCATTGTATTAACTGTATATTAATGTTATATTTTTTAAGACATCTTTAAATTGTTTTCTCTTGATATGATATTATCCATAAAGTAATTTATGTAATTTTTCATTTATTTCTTTTAATATTTACTTTCAAGTTGTACTTTTTATAAATGAAATTTGGATTTAAAATCTAGGCAAAGAAATCTTCTGAACTATTTTCTTTGGATTGTATGTTAATTCTGAAATAAAATAGTTAATATTACTTTTTTTTATTATTATTGAAACCATAATTGAGATAAGAAAATTTAAACCATGTCAAAATTTTAATTTACTACTTTTGCTGCAATGGAAATTTTATGGAAGTGACTACTTTAATTTAATTTTGCAATTTATTTTTAAGGCAACTGTAAAATATTTTCTTAAGATTATTCATAAAGTATAATTTTACATTTTTAAAAATTACCAATTACAAACAGTACACATTTCATTATTTACTTCTTGTGGCAAATTTTAATTAAATGCTGCATGTTTTGCATTTCATAAAAACACTATTGTGATAATTGTGCTTACATCTGACCAAAGTGATGACGGAATGATTGCATCAGATTTATGGAGCTTTTTCTTTTTTGGTGGATAAGAATAAATGTGCAAGGGGGGAAAAAGGTAATTAAAGTTTTTTGATGTTTTTATAGTTCATAACTATTATGGGGGGGGGGAAAGGTGAGGAATCCACAAAAGAATAAAAGATTTGCATGTTAAAGACAATTCTATGTAGCGACTCATTGGATACTTATGAAGTTAATTGATTATTATATGAGTTATATACTTTCGTAAGTTGCATCTTATTTCAAAAATGGGGATTTATTTTTTCAGGGGATTTCATCAAGTGTTACAAACAGGCATGTTTTATTGTATCTTACAAAGTTGTAACTTATATGGTAAATTCTTAAAGAAAAACAGTTTCTTCCATTTCTTCCACTTGGAAGAAACTTATTTCTTCCGGCCGGTTTTTTCTATGGTTTTTTTCACTTTGGAAGAAACTTGCCAACCCTGATGCATTCTTAAAAGAAACTTGTGATCAAATTGTTTTATTTAAATTTTTGATGATTCTAAAAACTGTCAATAAGTGCAATTGAAGATTATATAATTTTGCATTTATTTTTAGATGATTTACTATATCCAAGCATCATGTCAGATGATGATTTTCCTGAAATTCTTCTTTCTGACGATTCTGTCTTCAAAAAGTCACCATTGTATCCATCTGTTATGAATCAATATCTAGAAACAAAATCCAATGGAGAATTGTCTAAATCTGGTCAGTCTGTATCCCACATGAGAGTTCAAGATGCCCGAGCTTCACTTTCTTCATCTCCAGCTGTGTCAGAAGCAAGTCACTGTAGCTCTCTCCTCAGATCCACAGATGATGAGTCCATATCTGATGCTGCTTGGAAGGAAGGTTTGTTACCCATTCCTCCTCCTAGGAAAAATGCCCCTGCTAATCTCCAATTAAATCAAAGCTTTTTACATGGATCACTTGAGAGAAAACAAGGTGCTTCTTTATCAGAATCATCTGGTGTTTCATCAGCTGCATCCACAAGTCCAACTGGAGCTGTTGATACAATTCAAAATGATCCTAATCTGTATACATCAACAGCTGTTGTTACTCTGGCAGGCCAGAAGAGTCCTACACAAAGTGCTAGGACATCCACATCTTCAATGACAGCTGAATTGCGAAGGCAATTCTTTGAATTACCACCACCTCCACCTTCGTCTAACACTCCTCCTTTGCTGCCTCGAGGCAGTACCTCAGGGGAAAGTATACGAAGTTCTGAAGTAATGAGAGATTCTAGTAGCAGTGGCATTGCTGTCTCTTATTCTGAAACCTCTCTATGTTCAAAGGCTTCTTTAAATGAATGTGGAGATGTTGAGTGTAAAAGAGGTTCTGATTCCTGCTCTCATTGTTTAGGTAATTAAAGCTTGTTTGCATGCTGCAAATATGCCTGATTGCTTTTTTCAAAGCTTCCCTAAGTCTTATAAAGCATGGTAATATTTTACTTGCTTGTGCATTTCTATGTTGGATTTTGCTGCAGACTATAATGAAAAATAACTCAAGAAGCTTGCTAATCAAATTCATGTTTATCAGAAATGTGAGATTTAAACTAACTTATTTAAAAATATTATATTCTACCCTGTATTTGCTTCTGAAGCTATTTATTTTAAGGCATTTTCTTCATATTTTCATACTTTTTTTTTCTATTACCTATGTCCTGGATATAGTGTTTTTAAATGTTAACTACATTATTTGCTTTGACATGGAGCTTTATGGATAAATTGACTACGATAATCCCTTTTGCAAAGGTTATGTTCCCAGAAATTCTTGCAAATGTTGAAACTACCATGTGCAAAATAGGGGATTGGGTTCCATAAAATTTTATTTAGACTGACAAAAAAACATTTTAAAATGGAGAAAAAAAAATGCATGTATATATTTTATAATACATACTTACTGGCTTCTCACTGACTTTTGATCAACCTTAGCAGTTTGGCTAATCTGCAAAAAGAAACTGTAACCAAATGCTATAATGTATTAGTAAATTGGATTTGTCGAGGAACATTAATTCAAAAACAATTCTTTAATCATCATTTTTAATTGGGCTTGTCATTTAGTGCCAAGACACTGCTCACACAACACTTGCTGCAGCTTTGGATGATTCTAAAATGAAGTCATGTTGAGCAATTTATATCTAAACAAGAACGAAAAATCATGCGCCAAGCATAGATTATGTAGCACTTTCCAACGCTTCCAAAATAATTTTACAAAACATACCGTTTAATAAGCTAAAAGATAACATCTAAGTAAACAATTTGGAAAACGCATAACATATTAAAAAACATAATTTCAGGAATTTCGAACCGATACAATATTCGGAAAAGTATCAGAGTACTTTTATTCAACCCTGTATATGATCTATAGATTTGTATATATACTATATAGGATGATAAATTTTAGTTTAGTTAGGAAACACGTAGCACAGTTTAAAATTCTCCTTCTGGAGTTTCTGTCAATAAACGGAAATGTGTTCTCGAACTTTTGTGCTACCCTGTATATGAAATACAGAATTTATACACACCCAGTAATAGACAAAAAGTGAGTTCAATTGAAAATCGCGTTCAGCAACTTAAAACGCCAGGAATTATTGTTAACAGACAGTAGAGAATTCTTTTGTATGTCCCTGTAAATGAACGATGACCGCTATACACACACTATTCTGTAGTAAGCCTCTTGTAATGCACCTTAGTAATATATATAAATTTCAATGCGTTTAAAATAGTGAAACATTATTTAAATAAACCGCAGACGATTTTTCTCCATAGATGTAATGTAACGGAATTCTTTTGACTGTCCCTGTATAGTAACTATAAGTGGTATGCACACCCTATTCCATATTAAGCTTCTTCTAATGCACCTTAGTGATATATATAAATTTCAATGCGTTTAAAATAGTGAAACATTATTTAAATAAACCGCAAATAATTTTTCCCCATAGACCGCAGTGTAACGGAATTCTTTTGAGTGTCCCTGTAAAAAAACTATAAGTGCTACACACTTCCGTTGAAATAGGGAACATGCTATAGCTAACGACAATAACATATAAAAATTGCAGAGCAATCCGAGCATATTTACGGGAGTTAGAGCACGGACAGACGGCCAGACAAACCGAAGTCATAAGCACTTTTCAACTAGGTTGGAAAGTGCTAAAAAGGATAAGAATATCCAAACTGTAAAAAACAGGAACACTTTTGCTTTGTCTCCCACCCATACCAAGAAATTCTCATTTTTCAGGTGGGAAGAAATATCTCAGAGTTATTTGAACAATTGATTATTTATTATTACTAAAACATAACAAATAAGGCAAAAAAAAATTTAAAAAAAAGAAAAGTTTTAAAGATATTAAGCTTTGGGTGCTCAAGAGAGGCAAAAAGGGGAAAACAGATTTTTTTTTTTTTTTTTTTTTTTTTACAGGAGGAGGGGGGGGGGGGATAGTGCAGGAAATTTAGTTGATTGATTATCTATTGTTACAACAAAGCAACAAATATAACTGGAAAATTTTTAAAAAGTATACAGTTTTAAAGATTTTAAAATTTGAGAGCTAGGTGTGCAAAGGGGGAGAAGAGAAAATTTGGAAGGTTATTTAGATGATTGATTATTATTTTTGTTACTACAATTAACAAGGCAGAAAAAAAATTAAATTAAAGAGTTTTAAAGATTTTTAATTTTCTGTGCTGGGAGAGGGAGCAGCAAAAGGGGAAGTGGTGATTTCAGAAGGGGGGGATTTAAATGATTGGTTAGTTATTGCTATAATAAAGTTAAAAAAAAAGCAGAAAAAGTTTTAAAAATTGCAAAATAATTAAAGTTTTTTGACTTTGTGTTCTGTGATTGGGCGTAGAAAGATTTTCTTGGGGAGTATTGTGATGGAGTCTTTTTAAAAGTGGAAATTCACAGAAATGTGGTAGATCTTCATGAAAAATAGAGGGATGTAAATAAGTAGCGATGATTGATAGCAACAAGCAACATCAAACATTCAGCAATGTGATTGAGAGTGTTGCCTGTACACAGGCAAAAGAAGAAAAAAAAAGAATTCAGCTCTCACAATTTCACTAATTTAGTTGTTCCTTTCCTCACCAAATGAAGTATTTTGCGCAATGACGACCAACAACAAAGAACCTGCTATATTGTATATATAGAAATTGAATATAGGAGACTCGTATTATATACATTGAATATATGTATTGGGTGTAATTTGAAATAAAATTTTGGTTGCTGAAAAAATTATTTAAAAAATGTAGTTCTTTGATCATGGTTATTATTTTATTCCACATCCCCACTGTTATTCCTGCAACCTTCATCTTTTTCCTGAATTAACACCTGAAAATTAATAAATTAATAGTTCCCCCATTAATAAAAATAAATTTCAACTATTCTGGGTTACATGGAAAAAATGCAGTGAAAATATTGGAATTAACCAAGTTATATACTTGTGTTTGTTTTTTCACATTTTTGTGTTCTTGATTAATTATAATTTGAAGATATTAAAATTGTGAACATCAAAGGATTTCTGTATCAGATTCCATTAATGATAATGAATATAATTCAAATAGTGTTACAGGGATGCCAGTTTGAATGTCGAGAAAAGATCATATTTTAGGAAATTTTGTCTCTTTTAATAATTATGTTTAGAGAGTGTTTCATAACTTTTTCATTAAAAAAAAATATATCCAATTTTGCCCTTGTCATCCATGTAAATGAGGGTCCCCCGAAAATGTAGTGTCAGATATCCGTTTGTGCCGAGCAATTCCTAAAACATCAAAATTAATAAAAATCTTAGTACTTTAGCTTATTGGCTATGGCATAACGTAGGATTTTTTTTTTGTAAATCCAAATGTGTGAAAACAGTGATTTTTTTAATTAAAAAAAAAATGAATTTGATCCCATAAAAATGACTGTAAAATGTTTATAAAAAAGCCAAAAAATAAAAAAATAAAAAAAATCCTACATTGTAGAGAGTTCCATAGAGTTCAATTCTGAACATTTGTATTAAAATTTGAAGGAAATTGGTCAAACAGTTCTCGAGCAATCCAAGTGGCTAGGTAAAAAAATTGTCTTTAAAGTTTGTTTAGAGACATTTAGTTACAGTAGCATATTCATGACAATTTTTTTTTAATAATTCAATTTTTAAAAAAAAAGTGTTTTTAGACTATATTCTAGACACTATAAGCTATTAAAATCTGCAAAAAAAAAAGTGTTTCAAACTGGTGTAACACCTTAAGTGAATATCCAGGGAAAACATTGCATAAGAGGCCTTTTTTCCACTCTATCTTACAAGACTATGTCATAATCTAGGTGTGCTAAAAATAACTTGGTGTTTGTTATTTTCAAAACAAAGTCAAATGTTTTTCCCAGTACACTTGTCAATTTAAATGAGAAAGTAACACTTCTTTACAGGAAAAAATGCCTGAGTTTTAGAAGTTTTATTTTTGAATGCTCTGCAAATGTGAAAATCCAAGATATTTGCTTTACAAATCTTTTTGTTCAATCCTAAATAATAATTTAATATTAGTTAGTTGACTTCATTTAATGTGTTAAGTATTGTGCTTTTTCATGTAGATATATTAGACCTCTTTGTTTATAACTGTGCCGGTATTACGTGGTACTAGATTTTTTTTTTTTTTTTTAAGAAAGAAACTTTTCTTTTTGCCTTACTTTCCATGTATTATATTCATATCAAATGTATTTAAAATGGCTAACAAAAAGCCATTTATTATTCTTTGCCTATTTGTTAAAATATTTTAAGAAATTTTCTAAAAAGCTTTTGTTTTATGCATACAACAGAAATATATCATTTAGTAATACTGGAAATTATTTATACTTCTTTTTTGTTAAGTAACATTTTTTATTAATACTTCTTTTAATCACTTTCCCTGGCCCTTCCTTGCAACTTTGGCTTACATCTATCTTGAATTTGTTCATGGCACTAGAATTTTATTGGAATCTTGTGTCCCTATGATTCATACACCTCTAAAATCCTGGTATATTTTACCAGTAAGAGGTATGCGTTTTTAGTAATGGGAATTCAAGATTTTTAATAAGAAGTATATCTCTCTTCAGATTATTTGGGAATTTTTTTTTCCCCATTTAGAAGGAAATTTATGCATCTTGAGAATGCTATGCAAGTTACTTTTTTGCATGGTTTAGGTGTTATAGTGCATCTACAGCATCGCTGAATAATAAAGATTCAATTTATAATATCATAGCATGAAAATATGATTTCATTTATATGAGTGGGGGAACAGTAAATATGCCAATGAATTTACTACTTGGGCAGTAAAATCATAAAGGTTGCTGTTAAATTTCCCATTTTATTTACATTTGTCCCTTAAGACTGATTGATTGAATTGTCCCATTCAGAGGATGAAGCTTTTTTATCTTAAAGTTTAAAAAAAGGTCTGTTACTTTTTTTTCTTCTCTTAATCATCGATTCCAATTTAATCTGGCCTCAGCAATGAAAAATAGTATTCTTGCTTTGCATCCTAGTTAATACTAAATAAAAGCTTATTTTTATGGTCTCTGAATAGTGTTTTGCTTTAAAACTTTAAGCTTATTATGTAACTATTGTCTTATGCTGTAATTGAATGTGTCATGCTTTTAATGTGAATGAAATTTAAAAAGTTGGTGTTGCATTTTGCCTGCAGGACCTTCTGGCAAATTTAGAGGATCTAGTCTCTCTTATGCATCTGTTGCTGATTCCTTTTCTTCTAATGCTGGCTGTGGAAGCGAAGACAAATCAAGGTTAGCATTTCTTTTCGGCCAAGGCTTTTTGCATTCTTCTGAGTTCGCTTATTCTGTTATTACACATATTAAGTCTTTACTAAACTAAGATTCTGATTTAGAAATTTTAGTTTAAATCAATTTTTGTTATTATCTTACAAAAAACATTTCACATTGGATACACCATTTTACTAAATGGAAGGGTCATTACTATAGTCTCAGTTATATGAAACATACTCCAAGTTCTCAGAAATCTAAAATAATGACAGAATTCTAGACTATTAATAATGATTATTGGCATTAGACAAACCTTGATACATTTTTCTAGTTATCTTGCTGAAAGTGGGTCAGTATGATTGAATTGCTTGGCAAATGCAGACTTATTTCTTTATAAGTTTTCTTCTGCTAAAAGGAAATGATGAATCTGAGATTTTACTGTACTCTTCATAATAGCAGTGTAAAGACTTTAGAAATAAGCCCATATTTGCCAAGTAATCGAATCATGTTGAGTGGCTTTTTGTTAACTTTCCAGAAAAACAATGAGTCTACTGTGTTGCATTCTGTTGTTATTTCAGAATTCTCATAACTTTGGATGCATCTCTTTGTGTGTGTGTGTGCATATAAATGTAATAAAAGGACCTGTTTGCCTGTGTACTCATCTAAAGACTGCTGATTGAAAATTAGGTGCAATTGTACTTTGAAACATCCATTTAATCTTCTTGATACCTAATTTATAATATTTATACAGTATAGAACCGTTTATCCACAATGGTCGAGTCCAGATGTATTCTGGATAAATGGTTGGTCATCAAAGCAACACACCTTTGATCAGTAGAATATATCTGACTGTGCCATTATTTCTGATTTCGAATTAATTATTAGATTAATTGAATTAAGATATCAGATCCAATCAAGATAAAAAAGAAAATTACTGAAAGTTTTAAAAAAGGCAGTTTATGGAAATCTTTTTGAAATAATACTGCATAAAAATCAAGATGCTCTATATCTAAATGCTTCTATTTCAAATCCTAGA
This sequence comes from Maratus michaelseni, assembly GCA_963931845.1. Classification (NCBI taxonomy): domain Eukaryota; kingdom Metazoa; phylum Arthropoda; class Arachnida; order Araneae; family Salticidae; genus Maratus; species Maratus michaelseni. The sequence continues at coordinate 75,894,774 of OZ007591.1, read as the reverse complement.
TGTTGGCATCATGCCCTGCATGTGGTAATGTATCAAGCAATGCACGTATCAAACTGTTACTGTATGGCACTTTTTTCTGGAAAAGTTCTGAAGTCAGTGGACTTCAGCCTTCTGGTTAAATGGTTTCTGGATAAATGGTTCCATACCATATATTTTTCTATACTGTTCTATCAACAGAGCTCAGAATCTATTTGGATCAAAGAAAAGAAACTTTTAATGATGACGGAGTTCAGCATATAGGAATAGGAGATAAAAGCCATATCTCAGAATCTATGGTGGATCTCAATACATAGGTGTGAGATAAGGATTTTTTTGCATCATGCTTTCCATTTGGGAGGAGCATTGCACTCATCAGAAAACAAAAAAATCCTAATGACATCCAAATTTTGGAGAAAAGTTCCCACGACAGGGCCGGGAAGAAAAAAATATGTTTCCTACTATTTTTGAAATTTCAACCATTTGGGTGGATCAATTAGTTTATAATAATAAAAGTGAGATTTTGTCTGTTTACAATTTAGCACTATGGTGGGAAGTATCCACAGTTATGAAATTTGACATAAAGATACTCAAGAGGTAGGCAAGAATATCTTGAAGAGATATTTTTATTTTAAATGATTTAAGTTTTAAATTAAACAACTTTTTTTTTTTCAGCTGAAAATATTGTCAAAAATAAATATGCAAAGGAAAAAAAAAACAGTTATTTTCATAATTTGCATAAAACATCTTAGTTTTGTATTTAACATTAGCATAGAAAGTAATGTCTGCAAGATAGACATCTTTTTATTAAATTCATTTGAACACATTAGCTTCCTTACTTCTATAATCTGATTTATGATTTTATTTTAAGCATTTTTATGTGTTACAAAATATAACAGTACTTTTCGGTTAGCCGGGTGCCAGTGATATATATACATATACACACACACACATATATATATATACACATATATCTACACACACACACACATATATATATACATATACACATATATGTATGAATTTATACATATATATATATGTACATGTATCACTGGCGCCCGGCTAACCGAAAAGTACCAATATATAACTTTGTAGTTTTATACCTTTGCAGATATTTTCTTTGTAATCTTTTAACATATATTAAATTTTGTAAAATTGATTTAAACCACTTCTTGTATTGGTAATTTTTTTCACCAATCTCAAAAGTTGCTGCACTTTTGATGTTTAATTGCACATGTATATATGTATTTTAATTGAAGTGTATCTAAAAATAGAATTTGTTAAATATAATAGTAAAAATATGCTTTGCATAGTTATAATGATAAAAGTTGTTTCATCTTTAGCTATATAGCAACTGTAGCAAAATATTTAATATGTATGAGTGTGCATGGAATATGTAGAGTAGAATTGCACTACCCTATGAACAATTAATAGTCTAATCCTTAAATGATTTGCTTCTTTGATAGATTTTGATATATTTCTTTCTTTCAGTTCAAACACAGAATCAATGTATTCAGTGAAAATGGAAATGGTTTCTAGCAAAAGTCCCAGTGAAATCCAGATGACCAGATTGTGTGAAGGAGAAGATTTAGTAGATTCTCCAGCATTCTCAACAACTAAAACAGAATGTTTTGAACGACTGGAACAAGGTGGACATAAAAGGACAGAAATAACAGTAAAACATGTAATCCAAAACGTTGATAGAAGTGCTTTAGTGCAAGATTTAGAGAATGTGTCTTCTTCATCTCTTGTAAGTAAAAGAAGTATTGATGCTACAGTAACTATGGGCAGTTATTTGCAAGAAAATCAAACAGATAGAACTTCACGTGCTAATGAAAAATTATCACCCAATCGACAGCCTCGCTTTGTGTAGCACAAGTCATTAAATACTAATTCTATTGCACAAAGCTGCCGTGAACTATGTAGTTTTTAATCCTCTGATGTATATATTTTATAATTGCAGATTTGTGTAGTAGGAGTACATGTGCCAGAGTTGCATTTTGTGAATACCTCATCTGTACAGCATTAAAGAGTCATTTACCAAAAATATTTCATGTTGTAGTTTGTTTAGTGTATTTAACAGCTTATGCTTTTAAGTATAAATATTTATTTTTCGCTGTTTTCATCTTGTCATACAAATTCTGCTAAAATGTTGAATTTTAATTTCTCAATCCTAATAAATATAGATAAGTATATACATTAGAAATTTTGTAATTTTTAATAGTTCAGTGTTTTTAAATTTTAATAATGTAGAAAGGAAAAATAAATTCTCATAGAATTTAAACAGTTGATTTTAGATATTTTATTAATTAATGTCAAGTGTAATCTAAAGGTCTGATACATAAGGTATAGATTTGAATTATGCATGTCCTTATATTACAGTAAGTCCAAAAATTGTGTTATTTGAAAAACAAGGTGTCTTTGACTATTTGCTGCTAATAATGGAAGAATATCTCATCTGCAGTTTCCCTAGTTGAGCTTTTACTTTTATGCATAAGTAAAGGCATCCTGTTTACCTTGCTTTTCTCTTTTTTTAAAAAAAAGGATAAAAATATAAACACTCATTTGCTATAGGCAAAAATATTTGTAACAGAATTGTTTTAATAGAACATTGCTTAATCTGTTTTTCCAAACAAACGTTGAATTATGGGGATTTTTTATTTTTAAATGAAAATCTTCCCAAACAAACTGGATTCCTTTTCCTAATGTGAAAAAATCACTGTGAAACACAAAAAAAAAATGCTAAAAATCTCATAAATTAATTAAAAAATTGAAAAGTCACTGTACGTGTTCAGTGTTGTGTCAAAATTAAAAACTTCTTGGCAATTAAAAATTAAAAATTTCTTGTACTACTTTATTAGCATTCTATATTGCTCTGAAGACCTTGAAAGGGATTAAAAGAAGATTGAAGCGGCAGATTACACTAGGTCCATTAAAATCGGATATCCCATACAGGTAGTAAATATTAGTAGTTACCCCTACTTAAAGAACTATAGTTCATTTTAATATTTTATTTCTATTTATTACATTGAATATCTTATTGTCAAAACACTTTTACTTTAAAATCGAAATAAGAATATAATAAATGGTTTTAAATGTCAGAAAAGTTTTATCAGAACTTTTCCATTGACAAGGGGGTGTATCAATTTTACTTGCTCCCGGGTGCTGAATGTGTAGCTACGCCACTGCTTGTAAATCCAATAGTTTGTGAGATATTACATATTTTTCTAATTTGGCGATGTCTTTGGTGCCAAAACCTCAAAATTCAAACATTACAAATGATAATTTCTAAAAATACATGCCTAATTATAGAAATACAGCAAAAACAAAACAGCAGAAACAACCATAAACACTAGCAGGTGACGATTATAATACCAAATATATGAGAAATATAGGAAATATAGGACAGTTACAGAAATATAGGGCATTTTTTAAGGTTATTTTATAAATATAGGACAACTCTGACCCCTGCTTAATCACAAAAACAGCTGTGACAACAGCGATGAATGAGGCCATGCAAATTGAAAAATCTGTATTCAAAGGGAAATGAATGGCAACCCGATTACAGAAGATCACCACTGGTTGTGATAATAGCATTCAGTCTTTCTTAATCGAGTAATCTTTTCAAAACAGAGCAAATTAGTGTATTTTTTTTTATCCTGCAGTGTCTGGACAGAGATTGGAGAGCATGGCTCATAGGTGGCTGGGCCCCCTGGTTTAATTTTTTTTTTTTAACTAATTAAAAAAGCTGAAAACTTCCTTGAAGATGCATAATTACAGACATTTTTGTACTTTTCTGCCAAATTCTGTAGCCTTGAGTAGAGCGGTATCTTCAGAAAACTCTGGATACATAAACTCAAAAGCATCCATCTTTATTATTTTAGATCTAAGATAAAGTGATGTGAAAGATCTTTTAGAACCAAACTGCAAAAAAAATTTTTTTTTAAACATTTTTATGGAAATACTCTCAGATAAATCTTGTTTTATCTAAATAGTTTCATATGATTAAGCAATTACAAATCTTGTTTTGCCTAATATTTTCTTATGATTAAGCAATTACTATAGACAATCTGATTATATAACATCACTGCTTTTGGTTGCTTCTGTGATAATATATTATTAGTTCTTTAGTAAATAAAATCTCATAACTTTATTGTTATAATTTTCATTGCATGTGGTACATGTAGAATCTTTAGTTATGAAACTTTTCAGTTCAGAAATACAATGTCTTTAATGTATGAGAGATTTATCTTCATTTTGCCGTAAATATTCTCAGTTAATACCTCATAATTCGTCCCATTTTATTTGTTTTGAAAATTTTATTATTTTTTTCCCCTCAATTTTGAAAAATTTAAACTATAACAGTATAGAACTATTTATCCAGAATGACCATAACCAGTTGTATTCTGGATAATTATTTTTTCTGGATTGCTGGTTGGGCATTGAAGCAACATCCATTTGATCAGATATGTAGAATATGCCACTTGTGCCACTGCTTTTGATTTCAAATTAATTAGATTAATCAGATCCAATGAAGATCAAAGGTTAAACAGAGTTTGAAAGTTTAGGGGAATCCCTTGGACAAAATAATTCTACATAAAAATAAAAATGCCCTATATCTAAATGCTTTCATTTCAGTTGCTAAGTGTTGGCATCAAATTATGTCATTCATGTGGTAATGTATCAAGCAATGCATGTCAAATTGGCACTGGGCACTGTATGGCACTTTTTTCTGCAAAGATTCTGAAGTCAGTCGATTAGGAATATGATTCTGGTTAACTGGTTTCCGAATAAGTGGTTCCATACTGGGATATGTACAATTTATTATTATTATTATTATTATTATGTTTTTAAATACCAAATTTAGTTATTAGATCGAGATTTGCATTATTGAAACACCACAGCTTGTTTTAAGCCATGAGTTTGTTAATGTGCAATAATGAAATTTCACATCCCTATTATGTATTGTCTGTATCTGTACCTTTATTATCAGACTGTTCTTGTATATCTTTATTTTATTATTATTATTTTTTTAATCTATTGTATTTAAGGAAGAACTAAAGATATAGAAAGGCAAAAACACTTTTTCCTGAAGTTGAATAAAAATAGAGCAATAAATTTTCTTATTTTTTTTTTAAGTATATTTATTGTTTTTTGTTTTTTTTTTTTTTGCTGAAAAATAAAATAAAAACATTTTAAAACAAAAGTTCTGTTGATAAAAAAATGAGTGCACTTAAAACTGACTCCAAAATAAATAATGAGCTTAGTATTGTGTTATTTCATTTGTAATGCATAATTTTCTTACTTATTTTTCACCTTTTTTAAAGACAATTCTAGAATTAACATAAAATAAACTGAAAAAGTGTTAGCTATATTCCAAATGGAATATAGATTCTTAATATGGAAAAAAAAAATTTGAAAACTAAACAGTAAAATTGCTATAATTGTGAATTGTGGGAACATTAGTAAACAATATTTCAGTTTTGGAGTAAGCAAGTTTCTCAAAGTATATTCATATACTTCAGAATTTGGAGCTTAGTTACCAAAAGCAACATAAATTGAATAATTAACCAGAAAAAAAAAAGGATGGAAGATAAAAAACATATTTGTTGCAATATACATATTTAACATGAGGAAAGGGGTGAAGGGGACAACAATATTTTCTGAAAGACAATGTTTTATTATTTTTTTTGTTGGAAAACTGAGTAACAAACAGATAATCTAATGATGCAAATTTTAATAAAAATAGCAAACAGATAATCTATGATGCAAATTTTGTAGAAGTAACCTTTTTCATGAGTTTAGTTTCCTTTTATTACTAATGCTTGAAGATATAGGCCAGTAAAAATCTTATTCTTTTTTTTAGTTTTATATATGTACTTTACAATACTTTAAATGCATTGTGATGATTACTTTTGAATTGATATCAATCTTCCTCTGCTGTTCATTTTTTTGTGATATCAGTGCAACAAAAGTGATATCACTATCACTGTACTAATCAAAATTAGAAAGATATATTTGTACATATAAATATTTGTACCTTGTCATATATTGTGACAGTTGTAATTAAAAAATGTATTAAGTATGTGTTTAGTTATTATTTCTTGAAAGTTCTGATTGTTTTTGAGGAAGGGTTTTTGAGTATAGATGAGAAGTTTTCCTTCGTAAAGGACAAGGACACAAATCTATCAAGACAAAAATCTTGAAAGCACTTATTTTCCTCACAGTCATCATTAATCATGCCAGTCCGAAGCCAAGATTAACAATTGTGGGGGGGGGGGGGAGGACTTGGTTAATTTTAAGATCATTATCATCTTTTAAAAAGTGAGGCCTTCTGGCCGATGTTTAAACTACCTGTTCTAAAAAGGTTAAGGGTAAGGACAAAAAGAAGAAAATACGAAGATTTGCTATTTTAAATCCTGATATTAAATCAGAAAATCTGCTTCATAGGTGTAGCCAGTATTCAAACCAAGGGGTGCAAACAATCATTTACTAAAAATATGCTGCAACAGACTATTTTAATTTTTTGATAAGCTGGCAACTTGCAAGTGAGATTAAAGAACAAGAAATGTTCAAAATTAGTCGCTGGAAATAACTTCAAATTTAATGCGTCAGTTAAAATATCTGTTTTAATCCAAACTAAATCTTGAAAATTATTCTATATTTCTATTTTTACTGAGCTGATCAATTTTATTGTCTGAGTGCAACGAAGACTCATACACAGCGCAGTATTACTTTGCCCCATATATAGCTACGATGGATATTAAAACCTTTCGTCAAGCATAACTCAAAAAATATTGAACGGATTTCGTTCAAATTTTTACAGCAGGTACCTATAAAGGTGACAACGTCGTCTATTTATTACCAAGAATAAGTGTCAACCCGTTTGGAAGTTATATTAAAAAAATAGATAAAAAAGCACAATTAAAGTACATACGTCACTAAATTTTGTGCGTACGTCATTTTCACCGGCGGGAGATTTTCGTAGACAATCGGAATTGAAAAGTTCATGGAATACATGGAGCAAAAAAATATGCAAGCACTAATATTCAGCACAATAAAATATATTTCAATTTAATAAAAATGGAAAGTTAATCTGGAATTTTTTCTGTTTGAAAAGTATTAGAGATTAGTAAGAGTAGTATTAGTATTAGAGATTTGGCGTAAATCACACCATTAGCAGCTTTTTTATTTCGCGTGTGTATGTTAGGAACAATTCTTTGATGTTTAAATAAAAGGTTTCGATTTGTGGCATTATTTCTTATTTTCTTTTCCTTTTTAGTATTTTAAATGGAATTAGTGAAAAGCGTGTATTTTAAATTAAATGAGTGAAAGACGTGTATTTTTAATGTATGTATTTCAAATGAAATCAGTGAAAGATTTATATTTAAATGAAATGAATGCAATATGAAGATGTTATGAGAAAAATATTTGGCGATTTATCAACTGCGCCAAGTTAACATAAAAGTACCAATACATATGTGGGTACTTCTCTATTATCCCGTCGACCACTTTTCATAACAAAAAACTATCGCCAAATAAACGGGAGAACGTTGTCATTGAAATATCAAAATACATAAATAAATAAAATATAAGAATTTAAGGACACAATTGTTATTTTAATGAATGAAATAACTAATAAATCAGTAAAACATAATGAAAAATACACGCAAATGTCGCGTTAAAAACCACTTGATGACGTAACAAACACGTATAATGCTTCTGATATCAAGTAAATGGGACTGCATTTTTGGCGTTTAATCTAACAGTTTGGCGATAGTTTTTTGTTATGAAAAGTGGTCGACGGGATAATAGAGCAGTACCTCTATGTGAAATGAAACAAGGCACAGATGTCATATACGCACCACGTTGGCGCGATTTTTCCCTCCACCAGCTTGGGGAAAACTTTGTTTGTGAATATTAGTTACAAATAGTGTGACAAATAGTACACGTGATTTTTTATTTCAATATAAAAATAAAATAACGTAATAAATGAAACAGCTTCTATTATTTTAAAAAAGGAATTAAAAATAAATAAATAATAGTTTGATATAAATAAAGGCGCGGATGTCATATACGCACCACATTGGCGCGATTGCAACAAAATGGCAATTTTATGCCTCACATGGTAACCCGGTTATTTTGTTTCAAATGTTGTTTATTAACTTTTATTTTTTATTTTAATTCTATAAATTGTTTTTATTATATATATCAATATTTATTTATATCAAACTATCATTTATTTATTTTTATTTCCCATTTTTGAATAATAGGAGCTATTTCATTTATTACGTTATTTTATTTTTATATTGAAATAAAAAATTACATGCTATTATTGTATGGTATTTGTAACTAATATTCAAAAACACAGTTTTCGCCAAATTGGCGGGGGAAAAATCGCGCCAATCTGGTGCGTATATGACATCTGTGCCTAAATTAATATTGATATACATATAAAAATAATCTATAGAATTAAAATAAAAAATAAAAGTAAACAAACACAACAAACAGTTTTCGCCAAAGGGGCAGGGGAAAAATCGCGCCAACGTGGTGAGTATATGGCATCTGTGCCGGGATTTTTACCCTTTTATCTGTGCTTTCGGAAATATAAAAAAATTAAAAAATTCTTATATCAGGTGTATAATGTTTTGCATTTTTATACAAACCACTTCTCCATTTTAAGATTTTAAATGCTCTTTATATCAGATATTTCTTTCTTGAGATTCCCACAAGTTTTTTCCGGTAATTTTTTTAGTTCGCTTATTAATTGTTTACAATTTGCCCCCCTGGCAATAACAATTATTTATCACAAAAAATGGGTACTTCTCTATTATCCCGTCGACCACTTTTCATAACAAAAAACTATCGCCAAACTGTAACGCTAAATAAACGGGAGAACGTTGCCATTGAAATATCAAAATAAATAAAATATAAGAATTTAAGGACACAATTGTTACTTTAATGAATGAAATAACTAATAAATCAGTAAAACATAATGAAAAATACACGCAAATGTTGAATTAAAAACCACTTGATGGCATAACAAATACGTATAATGCTTCTTGCATCAAGTAAATGGGACTGTATTTTTGGCATTTAATCTTAGTTTGGCGATAGTTTTTTGTTACGAAAAGTGGTCGACGAGATAATAGAGAAGTACCCAAAAATGGCTTAGTTTTGTTAAATTTGTTTGTTATGTATTTTCATTTCTTATTAAAATATCGAAAATGGCAATAAAATTTTATTTTAGCACCGTACTTAATTTTTTAAAATGGCTCAAAAACATGGTTTAATAAACGTATATTTGTAAATATTTTAAAAAACATGTTTTTCCGCTCTCTAGAAAAATTTGTAAGATTCTACAACTGCCTTTGGCACCAACCAGTACATGATACGGAACTTTTCCCTATTCAGATACACAGAAGAGGTTGGTCACAAACAAGAGTAATGCTAGCAACAATATTGTTTTAACTCTATAAGAGTTAGAAACAATAATGATATTAAATTCCCCGATTAGCTTAGGGCCCGATTACGGAACTTTCTCCTAGAAAAAAAACTGTAGAAGTCTTTTACATTTGTTTCGAATGAAGCTCGATCAACAAAGTATTAATCATAATACAAACAACACTAATATTAACATGGGGGCAAAAGTTTGAATTTAAGTGTATATATTTGGAACCCTCCCCCCGCCCCAACCACCCACCAAAAAAAGAAAAAGAAAGTTACAGAAATGAATTTAAAATGGCGTGAAGCCACCCTTTCTGATATAAGAAATTGGCTGCGAACCCGATTACGAAACTTTCACTTAACTTAATAACATGTATCTAATAGCCCTGAGGACAATTCCCCTTCCCAGTTATACGGACCTTGGGGCTTTTTTAAAAAGCTTGACGCAGTTCGGGTTAAAGAAGTTGAGATTTACTGTCAAATGACATAAACTACTATGAAAATAAAACTGGTGAATTATTATGCTGGTTTATGTATGTATTTAAAAAAATTGCATCTGATTATACTCTTTAGATAAATTACTCCTGTTTGCATTTAATAACAGATAAACGGCTTCCGTTTACTAAATTGTTTAAATATTGGGAAGAGTTGGCGAGAGATAGATAGACATGTAAACAAACGGGTAGACAGACGGGTAGAGAGACGGATAGCGACAGAGATAAGCTAACGGGTAGCGAAACGAATAGACAGACGGGTAGCGAGGCAGGTGCAAAAAAGGGTTGACAGACGGGTAGTGAGATGGGTAGGGAGACGGGTAGCGTGGTGGATAGAGAGACGAGTACGGAGACGACTTGACAGACGGGTAGAGAGAGGGGTATATAGACAGACAGACGTGTTGATAGACGAGTAGTGTAACGGGAAGCGAGACAGGTAGAGACACGATTAAAGAGTCGGGTAGAAAGACAGACGGGTATACAGAAGAGTAGAGAGACAGTAGACAGATGAGTTCGGAGAGAGACACAGCTAAGACTTACGAGTAGTTAGACTGGTAGACACGTTTGTAGCAAAGCATGTTATCAATGTGGTTTGAAGTATACGAGTTTCTATAAATAGTTATACAAATAAACAAAGGAAATTTTTTTAATTCAAATATTAAATATTTGATTTAATATTTCAATATTTAATATTTTATTTTTTAATATTTTATTTAAATATTTCTCACAAAGAAAATGTTGCAAAAATTAAATTAAATTTGCGTTAAACTACGCTTGCTAAAATACGCTATTGGCTGCAAATCTGATTATGTGACTTTAAAAATATCGTTTTAAAAGATCCGGCGTTTTTTTTTTTTTTTTTAAGTTTTGAGCAATTCCCGCTTAAGAAAATGAGATTATTTGCCAAATGTTATAAAAAAATGCATATGAAAACATAACAGTATATGAATTTATATATGATATTTTGTAATTATATCATTTAATTTGCTATTTTTCATATGTTGTATCTTTATCTATCTCTTGTCTATCATATGCTGTATATTCACTTAGATTCTTGTTGATATCTTCTTTATATCGTAATTGTTAACTTTATGTTCTCAGCAATATCACTCAGACTAATCCCTTTGAGGGAAGTCCTAGTTTGATTCTACACAATATATTTAATCAAGTGTATTACAGTATAGAACCATTTATCCGGAATGGTTGGAGTCACATGTATTCCGGATAACTGGTTTTTCTGGTTAATTGGTTGGGCATTAAAGCAACATCTATTTGTAGAATATATGTGACTGTAGCATTGTTTCTGATTTCACATTAATTATTAGATTACACAGATTAGGAAACGGATCCAATCAAGGTCAAAGATTTATTTAGAGTTTAAGAAAAGACAATTTATTGAAATCCCTTGTTTCTGTATAACTCTTCCCCAACAACATTTCTGCATAAAAATCAAAACTCCCAATATCTAACTATATATTCTTCTATTTAAAATCCTAGATATTGGCATTAAATTATACCATGCATGTGAGTAATGTATCAAACAATAAACATGTCAAACTAGCACTGTGACACTTTTTTTCTGGGGAAATTCTGAAATCAATCAATTGGAAATATCATTCTGGATAACTGGTTTTCCGGTTAACTGGATTCCGGATAAACGGTTCCATACCGTAGTAAAAAATATATCTTGTCCAAAATTCACAATTTTCAGAAAGAGAAAAAAAAAATACTCTGGACAAGCTTTCTGTAGTACAATAAAAGCTTTATCATCTGTTAACAAGAACATGAATTACTTTTTCAGGTAAATGGTTTCATAAATATTGTGAGTGCTGGGAAAAACAATATTATCATTGTTTATTTTTGTGATTTTCTACAAGTGCTGTTTTTGTTAGAAACCCTTCAATTTATATTTACTTATGGATGTGATAAATTATAAAAGCCCTTTTATTTGAGACAAAAATTTATGGCTCTTTTATTTTTTGCTTTTAGGGCGCAGGGGGGGGGGGGGGGGGGCTTTCTTTTCTAACCAAAATTAGTATCAGAGTTCTGCTGAGTTTTTAGTGGCTTTGAGATTATTAAAAAAAAAAAAAAAAAAAGAAAGAAAGACAGAAAAGTGCACTTAACAAACTCTATATTATGCTAATCTATACAAAATTATGTAGCACAATGACAACAAACATCAATAACATTGAAACTAAACTTGGGGGGATTTTTTTTTTTTTTTTACAAAAAATATGAATGAGTTCTTACAAATGGTTCTTTAGCAGCCACACCCCATAATTTTATTGCCACTGCTGTAACATCTATATAGACAATTTTTGTATATCCTTTCAAATTGACCTAACATTTGTTGCTTTCCATTTATTTTCATAGACAGTTTCAGTCACTATTCCAAAAAAAATTCTGGATTGGGCAGCATTGAGTGGAATTTGTTAGATTTTTGTCTTCTACTTCTACTATATATATAAAATACAAATGGAAATTTTGTACTGACTGCTTATAACTCAAGTTCTGCTGAATGGATTTTGATGGAACTTGCACTGTTAGATAGATAATTTTTAAGGGAAGGTTTTAGTATATAGCCATATCATTCTATGTAGATTAGTTGTAGAATTATGATGGAAAGTTCTGCTATTTTGGACAAAAAGGTTACCATTGGTCATTTTTCCGTGAACTTGTCACCTTGGTGACATTGTTGGAGAAAGAATTAAAATGGCCAGACACCTCAAAAAATAAAAGAAAAACAGTTTTGATGAGAGATAATATTATAAAACAAAATATTTAATTTAAACATGATTGGGAATGTTCGTAATGCTTAAAAAATTATTCAATGTGCAAGATTGCTATTGAAACAATAATGATGGCGATGGAAACAATATTTGACTATTTATCATATGCGCCTGGCTAACATTTCCATACAATTGTTGTAGTAACTATCGCAAGAAAAAAAAGTGGCCAAAAAAAAGATCGCTCTGAGGACTGTTAATAATGTCAGAAATATTGCTAATATTGAATGTTATGATAATATTTCGTAGGTCAAACTCAGTGCTGTAGTTGGAAAAAAATATTTGTGGGAACTCACCTTTTCAGAGAGTAGATGTTGATGCTACCGTATTTTTGCTAAGCCAAAAGTCAATTTAAAACATTTAGCCAAAAGCTGAATTTTTTTTAATTAGCAGTTATTATATTCTAGTTTTTATAGTATTGTATTTGTATAGCATTCATCTAAAAGCAATATTTAAAAAATCTCATATTAACATTTTCCAATTATGAATCAAAATTTAATTGAAATAACAGAAATAAATCCATATATAACTTATTGGCACATCTATTCTAGAAGTTTCTATAAAGAACAATAATGAGAGATGTTTTCTGTGCTTTCTGATTTACGTCAAGCTATCTCGTCTGATAATCTTCCTGATCGCAACCAAGATTTCACGTATGGTTCAGGACAAAATTCTTTTAAGAGATGTCCTACACGGCTTATGAATATAAGTAAACTGGCTCTCTCAATAAGGAGTGGATTTTTCGCATCGGTCATAATGTTATTCATACAGCTGAATGCTCTTTCGCATTCAGACATTGAAATGGGTATAGTTTTTACAGTATGTAGAAAAAAGAAAGGCGCTCGTACGCGATATGTTTTTTTTTTACAGTAACAAACCAAATATTTCTGGGAACGGCGTTCCCACCCAACTACAGCACAAATAGTGGTACTTTAGTTTGACTCTAACTAAAATACCGCTGTTTGGAACAAAGTTTTTAGGATAATTTTGGTAATTTTCCGTTATACCAACATCATGCCAAAATGTATGCTAATGCGCCATTTATTTCAACTGTGAACGTGGAAAGAACTTTTATTTCAAACAGGGCCAAACATTGCAACTCGCTATTTATGGAATGCGAATCTCTTTTTTTTTAAGAAAATACTATTTAATCGTAATCATGCGAAATTTTAAATTACGTCATTTTGACGCAATTGCAGTATTTATTATTGTAAATTTATTCAGTATTTATTCTGACAACGAGAAATAACTTTCAGTTTCATAAATTTTCATGATCAATATTCTTATATCTTTTAAAAGAAGCTTTTAGTGTATAACATATTGTTCTACGTAGCTTAGTTATAGAGTTACGTGGGAAAGTCCTACAATCAGGTAAACTCTAATATAAAAGATTAGCCCTTTTAAAAAGTTTTACTGAACGGATTTTAATGAGACTTGCATTCCTAAGTAGATAATTTTTCAAGAATGGTTTTATTATATTACATATCGTTCTACATTGCTTAGTGAAAGAATTAAGTGCAGAGGTTATATAGTCATGTGAACCCGATTACTAATGATTAGTCTTTTTAAAAAGTTCTACTGAATAGTTAGATAATTTTTAGGGATGGTTTTAGTATATTGCATATAGTTCTATCGTTCTTTACTAAATCCTAATAAATGATAAAAAAAGAGTTGGTTTTTAACAGCTAAAATCTTGACTGCACATTAGAAAATAAATATAATAGCGCAATGGCATTCGTATGATTTCCACTAATGCGTAAGGATATTTCAGGTAAGGGTACAAATTACTTTAAAATACAACATACAAGGTAAAATTCACTGGTATATTTCATTTGATTCAAGGTTCATTTGGAGAAACCATCCAGCACAGCGACTGTGTCCTGCTAGTTAAATATAAAAGAGTACCTCTTTTGATTTGTTAGATTTTTGTCTTTAAATATGAAGGGTATCGTCTCTGACTTGGTATAGTCTTAAGTTTATTTTCGGAATCACGAGACAAAGCCAATACAGTACAGTCTCTAAAATACGGAATCGTTCCGGGCATGGCTTTTCCGGATTTTAGAGATCCTGAAATAACAACTTAAAATTATTAGCAAAAATTATAAATAATAATCATAAAAATCATAATCCTAAATAACATATTAAATGATTAAAAAACAAAATCAAACTTAATTTAATCTTATAAAATTAAAAATACACAGAACATTTTACGCCTACGATTTTATTTAAATACTAGATGGAACCCGTCAAAACTTGACGGAAAAAAATTACAATAACAATATTAGTAAAATAAGCTTCTTTATTACATAAGAAAGGGTGCGTATGAAACAGTCTTTCAAATATTTTATTTTAAAAGTTCCCCCCCCTCCCCACCCACCCAGTGAATTACAGTACTATTTCCGAAGCAAACTCCAAACAAACAATCCGTAAACAACTGTGCAATGCAAATCAGTTTGACATTACCGCCATATTCCCCACGGCAAGAAAGAAAATTTCCTGGACCTATGAAGTATCATACAAATAGTATATCCCTATGTTCATCTCATATTCAGTCAATAAAAGAACATAGTAAATAAAGCACACATCCCCCCCCCCTTCCCCATGTGATAATGCACCCGAATGCGCTCCTATGCGCATGTGCATTGCATCTCACCAAAGGCACCGTTAAAAAAAAGTTTTAAAATGTTTAAATTAAAAGTTTTAAAATATCTTCTTTAATCATTGTTTGTTTCAAATCCATATCTTCTGAAACGCATCCATTGTTTTAAGCTAATCAATTTCTATGTAAAGATGAAGAATTTTTTTTACAATAAGAAATCGATCTGCAGATAAGGGAGATTTTTAATGTTTTCAAGTGTAATTTATTTGTATGGTTTCTTCGGTTCCTTTACATAATCAGGATGATTATTCCTTTTCCATCACAGTCGGGGATCTTTTCCATCTTATACAGTTAAATATCCAATGGATCTTAAAAAAAAATAATAAAATACAGTTCCTAGAATATTCTGATGCAACATATACATCAACGAATTCAGCATATCAATTTTATGTTAATCATAAACTATAAATAGTTTTTTTTTCTTGACAGAGTTTAGTTTAGCGCCAAAATGCTCTTTCTTTTGGATAATCTGATCTTATGATTTATCAGCGGTTTTTATTATTTTTCTTTTTCAGTTTTTATGATGGTTAAGAAAATCTATTTTCAATTGTGGCAACTTTCCCAGGGAATATGTTACATTATTAAAGCAAACTGATGATCATTGTTGAAAAAGAATTGAAAAATATTTCATGCTTGAAAATTATTTAAAAAGTCGTTAAATTAAGAGGCAGTTGTCAAATAAATTTCAATCGAAAGCTAATTTTTTTCTAATTGATGATGTAAGAACTGAAATTGTAAAATGTAGTAAAAAATTGAAATTTGTAGTATTTAGAAGTGATGTAAGCGCGATGAAAGCTAAAGCGATAGGGCCGTTTGTTGTCACAACTGTTATACATTTCTAAAAATTGCCACTGTGTTTTGGCTGGCGTCCAAAAGTAGACTATCATTTTTTGACATCGAAAGAGAAATTCACAGTGGAAGAAATAGGACTTTGCCACTAATAAGGAACTGTTAAACGAACTTATAACAAACCTACCAAAATAATTCCTATAAAATATTAGCCTTACATTATTTATTCTAGCTACAAATACAATCATTATTTCAAGTTTTTTTCCCCATAACACTATTCTTAATAATTTTAATTTTCCTGAAATTCTTTACTTTTGTGAATTTTTTTATAAAAAAAAATGAAATCTTCTAACCTATAATTAAAAAAAAAAAAAAAAAGTAATTGGTAACATGCAATCAAGATGAAGCAACCAATAAAAGCTTAAATTCTGACCTTTAAAATTAAAATTTGAAAAATCAGTTAAAATTACGTCATGTTGACACAATTAATTTTTCTTTTTAGTTTTATCAATGTTAAAATGCATATATATATATATATATATATATATATATATATATACATGTATGTCATTCTATAAACATAATGTATTCTAGGCGCTGTAACTGGGGTTAATTTTTTACGCCTAAATGACGATTTTTGCTTTGTATGGCAACCTGGTGTTTTATAATAAAATTGAATATGTGTGTAAATAAATAAAATGAAATTGGTACTTTTATGTTAGCTGGGCGTCAGGGATAACTCTCCAAATCTTCTTTCAATTGGAATAATTTAAATTGCAATATTTTACATGAGATTTGTTATTCATATTGATATGTTTATGTTTAGATATTTTATTATGATTATATTTTAGCTAATTTTAAGTAAGTTTTTTAAGATTTAATATTACAATGTTAAAATATTACCTAGTTGATATTAGCTAATGTCAAAAGATTGGCGAACCACAGAGTTCAGAAAATAACTCTATGCCTTGCAACAGTGGGAGTTGCCGACTTTATGACGTCACAAGCAGCAGTAAAAGTTTAATTGAAAATTACGGCTAATTAATAAAATTTTCGAACAAACGAACGCACGATAACAAATCTGTGTCCAAATATCTTTCATTTAAAAGAAGAATGGTGTAATTTGATGCAGTAGTTTGTTCTCACGGATTGTCAAAAGAAATCGCTTAGCGTTTTAAATATATAGATGTCTGTCAGTTTTTGTTGTCTTAGTTTAGGCTTATTGGCCATTACTTTCCCTCTAATCCTATATAAGGACATTAATTCATTCTCAGTAATAAAATTCCTCTGTTCTAATCCTAATATTGTTGTGTCTAAACTATTTATTAGTTCTGTAGTTATTTTTTTTTTCTTCATTTACCGAATCATCGGCAGCTTTTCCTTTGTTTATACACTGTCAATGATTTCGGATTCACTGAGTACACCGACAATTGGTATATTTTCATCGATGCCCATAACTTCATCTATATCTGATTGATCGAGACTTATATTTCCATTTTTTGCATATTCTAATAGTGCTGAAATTTCGTCTTTTTTTTTTTTTTTTTGTGAAACGTTAAATCCTTCAAAGTCAATAACGTTGTCATCATCGTCATCATTAAATATTATTGTCGGCAATGGATGGCGCCAAGCATTTTTGACAGTTTCTGATTCAATAGAATCCCAGGCATTTTCGGCACAAACAATTGCTTATTTATGTTGAAATATTTTACAAAATCAACAATACTCTGGTTATTGTTAACATAGCTTAACATTTTCCTCAAAAAATCATTTTTATATCGGCATTTAAAAGTCTGCAGCCAAGGGGGGGGTTTGGGGGTTAACCCCCCCCCCCCAGAGCTAAAAAAAATTACTATAATTGCCGTTTATATGAATCAAAACTAAAGTTAAAATTAAATTTTTTGGCCTTTCCGCCTTGGCGGAATCCGCCGCTTTGTTAAATCAAATTCTATTCAAAAATGTGATTCAATTAAACGGCGAAAATTCTACTTAAAACTGTGAAAGAGCATATTACAAGCATCGGTTAAGTCAAAGTCAAAACTGGTTATTTGGACTGCGTCACTTTGTCAAGAAGAGCTGGGCAGTATCGAAAATACATGTATTTGAAATTTTCAAAATACATTTGTATTTTGTATTTTAAACAGATAAAACTAAAGTATTTTGATAATGTATTTTGAAATGATTTTTCCATGTGTTTTGTATTTTGAAAATACTCAAAATACATTTCTCGATTATTCAAACTTCGTACTAAACTTGAAGCTGGTATAAAGTTTAAACCACAACCGCAAATTAGTTATTCACAACAGGAAATACATGATTGTCTGTTTTGTATAGTCTTTGAATTCGTTTCTAGAAGTTAATATGAACATTTTTTTTTTTTTTTTTTTTTTTTGGCATAATAAGGATTTTTATCTTTGGCTGAAACATTTTTGCTGAATGGTTTTGCTAATGCTTTTTAATTCTTAATGTTGCTATGCGAAAAAATAAATAAATTGTTCAGACTTTTCCTGAGTATTGCATTTTTAAACTATGTTAGCAGTGTAATGCAGTTAGTTGTTGCATAGATGCGTGAAAAGATTGATAATACATACTCAAGAACTCCTAATGAAAGGAAATTAATTATTTGTGATATATCAGTGATCATGCTGCATAAATATGTTAGTTTTATTAAATTTCTTTTGTAGATTTACTATTGTTCAGTTTACTGTCTATACTGATCACTGTATTTTTTTGGTAAACAACTTTCAAATTGTACACTTTGCACAATGTCACACCCGTCACAGCAGGAAAAAAATTCTTATACATTAAAATAATTAAAATTTATTATGAAAATTACAAAGTTTTATTTGAATCTCTTTCATTAGAAAAAAATTGTTTTAATAATAAAACAGTTAAATATTCACAGGAATTTTAACAAATGTGTATGCAAGTAAAAACTCTTGTCCCGAGAGAGTCACACCCGTCACAAGTTTTAAATTTTTGTTTTCTAAATATTGAGAGCTATTGAAGTTATATATTTACTCAATTATCCAAGCATATGCATGGAAAAAACATAATTAAAATACTTTTCAGGGATTCATTAACTAATTTATTTCCCAAAATATAGTTATAAACTCTTAAAATTTTGTCTGGATGTCACACCCGTCACAATGGAATGGCCCAATTTTAGAACTTTTTTTTTTTTTTTTTTTTTTTCTGCTACTGCAAACTGTTCTTGGTCTATATAAGTCTCTAAAGTAACAACAATGCCAAATTTCATGTTTCTAGCCCTAATTGTACAAATAAATTGTAATTTAGAACGTTTTCTGCTCCTTTTCCCTTTTTAAATTTCGAACTTTATAGAAACCATTTTTAGTGAGCATTTACATCTTTTTAAAGTAACCGCTAGTCCAAATTTCAAATTTCTAGAATCAACAATATCATAGAAAGTGCAATTTTAGAATTTTTTTTTTGTTCTTGCACCCATTTGGAACGTGATGTACCGAAAAAAAGTGTTTGGAAATTGTTGTATTAAAATATAGCCTATGTTAGAGAGGAGATGGTTAACAGAATTTTGACACCATTATTAAGGTTCCATACTTAAAAAGTAAAAACGGAACTATTAAAAGATCACTCATGTGTCTTATTCTTCTGGCGCTCAGCGGGGAGTTAAGGGTTATCGACGCAGAATCATCTAAGGATTGTTGGTAATGATTTTCGAAAATATATGTTTGTTTGCTGAGATATTAATTAAAACCCATCTAGAAAACAACGGCACAGATCAAAACTGTGTTGCTACTTTGCGACCTACTTTTGAAGCGCGCTTGACACAATGCTAAGCTGAAACTTTGTAACAAGATCTTTGCTTTAGGTAAGACGAATCATGATAGTCAACATGTTTCATACCAAATGAATTCAATTATTGAGGGAAAATATTGAAAAATAATTCATAGAATAATTCTAAGACATTAAGAGTAAGTAATTTTGAGACAACAATCGCTTATCATTCAATATATAATTCATTTATAATGAAAAATCTTCTCGTTAACAAATCACTTGAATTATCATACCTCGATAGGTTTTCATTTTTGAAAATGAATCGGAAAGTTTCGCGTTGTTCAGCATACTTTTTTTAAATGCTTTAAAATTGTCTACTATTACGACAAATATGATTGACAAGTAACTTTTCGTGTGAAACTCAGGGACTTCTTCCGAAGCGTGATTTGTTCTCTGCCAAGTTTAAACTTTGTACAAGGTCTTTGTTTTAGAGGGAGATATATTCATTGTTTTTCATTCCAGTACCAATAAAATTAAATTCTGGCATGTAATATTGTTTTAGGTATGTGACTATGTCATGTGAGAATATTGCCTTTGAACAGTTCTGATATTTTGTGTGAAACCCTTTGTACGCGAATAAAACTCACATATGACCAATTGCTTTTTAAATCTGTTCTGTAGTTCCAGAATTAACCCCTGCAAAAAGAACAAATGTTACTGTTTTATAATATTAGTATAGATACGACTACAATTCAAACTCAGATATTTTTAGAGAACTTTAACAATAATAAATATATTTTAACAAAATTTTCATCAGATTTACATTAGATAATGCGAAATTCGATGTCATGTAAAGTACTGTAAGGGCACAGTAATTTAGTCTACAATACCGTGTTTAATATCAACTACATTCCAAAACATCGATTACCTTAATTGAGTTGTCACATTTGGAAAAAAGCAAGGTAAGTAAGTTTATTGAAAATTTTGTTAAAATTGCTTCTTTATTATTAAATTTAGGAATAAGAATTCGTGATTCTCATGAAACCTTGTGGATTTTTGATTGAACAAATGGATTGCAAACCTGTTATTTTCTATGTAAAAAATTATTTGCTGTACTGTGCTCTTCCATCTTAAAGTTTTCTCCTCATAATTTTTAAACACTTTATAAATCTAATCAATTTTTGTGTTATTTCATTGGTGCATTTTATAGTTTATCACTCTAATATTGTAAACGCTGTTTAAACGAACCGTAACCAACGTAATTGCAGAGATAAGCATTATGATTTCATTCATTTAAAAGACTGATTCCATTAACCGGTGATTCATTTAAAAGACTGATTCCATTAACCGGTGATTCATTTAAAAGACTGATTCCATTAACCGGTGAATCATATAACCGGCGACCACCTTTATCAGAAACTCAAAACCCCCCCTAGAACCGAATTCTGGCTGCGCCACTGTCTGCAACAATCCCATATCCATAGGCTGGATTAAAGAAGTGCAATTCGGCAGAAGAAATATCACTTTAATATTATTTGTATCCAAAATCGCGGCACTTGGAAGCGCAGAACAGTTATCTAAAATTAATAAAATTTTAGAGTCACTTGGGAACCTTTTAGATTGACAGTGTGCTTGAACTTCAGGAACAAAATATGAATTAAACCTTTCTTGATGTTGCTTTTAGCAACGAAATTTTATCCGCTATTGACAGAGAAATGTTTTAATTTTTTACTAATTGAAGACATAATTGAATGCACTAGGATGAACTAAAAATAATTTAATATGTATTAAAAAAATCTTAAGCTTAATGTAGCTGAACGATCGCTGATCATATAAAAAAAAATCATGAATAAAATAAACCTCTCTCTAAAAAGAATTGGGAAAAATGACTGCTATGGCCATCTATCGGCGAAATGCCGAAGGTCGCATTCGTAAAGTCGGAACTCGTTCAACTCGTGCAGTTAGTTTTCGCACTAGCCATTCGTAAAGTCTCTCGGTGCACTTAGTGCGTTTCGAAACTGTATTCGTAAACAGAATCCAGTGCGTTTAGTTTTAGAACTAAATGCACTGAAGAAAAAGTCAGTTTGTTTCGTGCACTAGCGGCGGCGTGTATACTGCGCAGGCGCGTGCTTTTCAATTTACGGATGTAAACAGATAGTTTCTGCTTGTCATGTTAGCAATAACTATTTTGTACGGAGAATAATAAAAAAATTGGGCTGTTTTGGGGCTACTTCAGGTATTAAATAGTGGCTTACAAATAAATGTCCAAGCTTTTGCTGTGTATCAAAAATAATAAATCAAAGATAACTACTATTAATTCTTTTTTTATGATTTCAAATAAAAAAATACTATATATATATATATATATATATTTTAATAATGACTATAATGAATCCGAAGACTTAGAAGTCACTCGTAATTAAATGAAAGTATTTTTTTTTACAGTAGCTTTTGTACCATATGAGAGCTATCCAAAATTATTTTTTTACTTTTCACATATTAAATTAAAAGTAGAAATATATTTAGTTGCGGGCATTCTAAACCCGATTACTAATTATCGATTAAATGAAATATTGCACTTCACAAATTAAGAATACATTTAAAACTTAATAAATTATATTTAAACTCAAAATACACTCTTCGCACCAGCGTGCGGCAATTCAGCATTAATCGTTACCATGGCCGACTATAATGTATATACGGCTCATTTCGCCAAAAACCGCCGAAAATGTGAAGCCGGATTAAACTTCAAACCCTGAACCATTTCATTGGACCACGTGGTCTTTGTTTACATTAAAACCCTGCCCAGATAACGGCTCGTATTTTATTAACGTCTTAAATTTCGATCATTATCGAAGTTTGAGATACATTAATCGTATTTTCAAATAAACGAATTAAATACCATTCAATTTCACACTATTTATAAACATATTTTTGTAAAGATTGTTGCATTTTATAGCTACATTAACAAATGTGAATTTTTAAGGTTTGCTAGATTCTTATTTGTTTATAATTGCATGCGATACTTTAACACTATTTCTATCGTTGTCAAATGTCACCTTTTTAAAGTTTTTATTTATGATTATTTTGCTTGTAGTTTTTGAATAAGCTTTAAAAAAAGGGGGTCTTCAATGTATTAAAAATTATTTGTAATTGTTTCAATGAAAAATCATAAATCGAAATATTTTAAAATGTGCCACTTGACATCTGTAGTGTGTGAGATTATTGTGCAGTATAAAAATTAAAACACACTTCAAACATTTGTTTTTCTGTAAGAAAAATATCTAAAAAAAAAAAGAAAAAAAAATCATCAGGAACATTATGTAAATTCTGAGACTCAAACTGTTACGGAGAACACTAGCTACACGAATACATTTAAAGCAATAGTTTGCTGTTTTAAGCAGAACATTCAACGATGTTCTTAAAATAAGTAATAATAAAATTGGTTGTATTTTGGTATTAATATTTCTTTCTGACTATGTTTAAAAAAAAATTATAGATATTGGTTTTGCCTATAATTAAACCAGATTGTTCTTCAGGAAAATAATTATTACGCACAACTACGATATATTAAGAATTTAACCTATAAAGATGTCATCATTTATTCGTAAAGGAACAGATGTGTTACACTCACGCATCGATCTTTGTCGACTTTTCGATTGGCGCGATTTTCAAGTACGCGCCAAACCAGTAACTTAATACAATTGCCAAGTTACCACTAAAGGAAAAAATCCTAAAATTTGGCGACTTTTTTCCTTTTTATAACGGATTAAAAAAAAAAGAAAAGGAAACGATATTTATGAAACAATAGTTTTTCGCCGTTATCTCCAACACTGCAGCTACGATCACTTCGAGATTTACAACTATAAACGCAACAATTTATCATATTTTCCCTTGCAATACTATTTTAATAATCGAAAAATGAACAGTTATTGAAATTCGCTGTTATTTCTAATCTTGATTGGAATGTTAGAAGAGTTGTAAACGTAACCATGGCGACGTGACATAATTTTGGTGTTTGTTTACATTTCAACCCTGCCCAGGTTGTTTCAGTTACGGTTAAAGTCAATTTTCAATTTTGGGCAGGGTATCAGAGTCCTCTGGCGGGAAGCTTCATACATTAATCTCAATTGAACATGCCTGAAGATCTAGTCTGCCTTGTCGTTACATTAGCACGCTAAAATACGTGCGTTCAACAGGCAGTCCAGAGTCCATCTTTGGTCCAACTAACTGTTTCTTCCCGCTCAACGGCGAAGGCTTGTTCCGTGCGGTTTCCCGTTAAACACAGATGAAAAACCATGGATCCAACATCCGAAATTCTGGACCCAGCTCATTAGCTGGTTTTAAGTTTTCGGCGATGCCAGATCCCCACATATATGTTTGATTTTTATTCCAGTGCTGTGCTCATTTTATTTGCACAGTATAGGATTTTTGTAAATAAAATTAAAATAACCCTTTAAATAAATACTCCTACAGTTATTTTAATAATTATTTGCAATGTGGCCTTTACAGTGTTGCTTAAAATTATTTTACAGTAATGAATTTAGTATTAACTGAAGCCAATTCATCCTAAAATTTTGCTGTAAATCTGTTTATTCTGAATACTGTTAAATTACATGTTGCAATATTATTTTTTTAATTTTGTGGCAGTGCAGTTATATTCTAGATATAAACACCAAGTTACCTATGATTAGAACACAGAAGTGATTTTTCACTTCTAAGATAAAGTGATGAGTGACATACTTTGCCCAGGGTTGTCACTGTACATATGAGGCAGCTCAAATTAGCAGAATTCTAATTAGACATGTGTCAATTGATTTCCTGAATTAGGTAGATTTCGTAAGAAATACTACCTATTACATTCTCACCTAAGTTGAAAATTTTGAAAAATTTTTGCAGATCTACGCCGATCATGACTCCCAGAACCCAAAACCACCCCCAGTTCAAAACTTTATATATCTATCTATCTATCTATGTCACTTTTTTCTGACCACGATAACTGGAAAAATTCTGCATTAATCTTTTACAAACTGATACATAAAATCAAGGGGCATAAAATCTCGGTCAAGTTCGTTAATGGGCAAAATCGAACCAAGGGGGGGAGGGTGGGGGGGCTTTTTGTGAAAACAGAAAAACCCCCATAATTTCTTAATTATGATACATATCGAATCCGTTTAAAGTTATTATTACTTCTAGGAGAAGGGCCGAAAATGTATGTATGACAGATTTTTGATATATTTAAAAATGGCCCCAAGGGGGGGTTTAGAAGAAAAAAAATCATAGCTTCGTCAATTCACAAGATATCAAATTCGCGTAAATTTATTATTAATCCTCTTAATATTATCTAAAACTTTTATATTGGCAAGTTTTTTATAGGACCAACCGTTATAGCAAAAAAAAATTAAAAACAAAAAAAATCCCTGCCGGCTCCGCCTGCAAACAAGTTATTTTTCGAAGTAGGCGGTTCCAACTCCCGCATATTTTCGAAACTGATACATAAAATCAAGGGGCATACAGTCTCGGTCAAGTTCGTTAATGGACAAAATCGAACCAAGGGGGGGGGGGGGGCTTTTTGTGAAAACAGAAAAAAACTCATAATTTCTTACTTATGATACGTAATATCGAATCCGTTTGAAGTTATTATTACTTCTAGGAAAAGGGCCGAAAATTTATGTATGACTGATTTTTGATATAATTAAAAATTGCCTTAAGGGGGGGGGAAGGGGGGGTTTAGAAGAAAAAAATTCATAACTTCGCCAATTCTCAAGATTTCAAATCCGCTTAAATTTATCATTAATCCTCTTAATATTATTTAAAACTTTTATAGGACCAACCGTTATAGCAAAAAAAAAATTAAAAACAAAAAAATCCCTGCCGATTCCGCTTGCAAACAAGTTATGTTTCGAAGTAGGCGGTTCCAACTGCCGCATCATCGTAAAAAGGTCATTTCTTCCGCAATTCCCGACAAACAGGCGCCCCACAGTCTGCGTCTTCGAAATCTACCTGTGCCTGTAGGCCGAGCCGTCAGGGATTTTTTTTATAAGTACATTATGTCATTAGAAGAGTTAGCAAAATATGTAGTTCCTGCACTGGATAAATATTTAATTTTACTACTTATTATCACTATAAAAATAATCAGGCTTAATGATGACTGGAAGCATTTTAAAACTAAATAACAATCAGTTTCTAATCAAATCTAACTAATCAGTATCAGAAGTTACTATTTGATTGGCATATAGACATACTGACATCTTGTCTTACCATATCATCACCATAGACAGAGTTATATGGGCTCGAGCCCCACTAATAATTTTTAAAATGTATTTTTCCCTCCACCCTCTTTAATATAAAACAGGTTTAATTTTTTGAATTTCTAATGTTTTTTTTCTTGAGTTTTGCCATTTTTTCCTCTTTTTCATTTGTTACAGAGATAAACAACATTAGAATTTTTTTGTTGTTTCTTTGTTTAGGTTCTATTTTTTATTTCAATTAAACTGCTTTTGATATAAAAGACAAAAATAGAAAAAAAAATTCCATATTCAAAAAAAAAAAAAAAAAGATAATTTCCAATGTGATTTTATTAGAAACAATTCAGAAATAACAACGAATATATCATTTTATAAATGGGTCTGTACATTCGAAATATTACATTGTCTAAACATTTTATTTAACTTGTGAGTTATTTACCACTATACGATTCATTTTAATTTCTTTAAAAAGGAGTTAAGAAAGCAAAATGAAATTGGTAATCTATTTGTTTTACTCTAACATACACATATTTGAATGGAAAAGAGTTATATATTGAGTTGAGCCCTACCAATAATTTTCAAAACTCTACGTCTATGATCATCACTACAATGTAAAATTATTAAATGTGGTTATATCTACATTTTGTGAGCAAAAAAATTTCATAATAAAATACAAAATAAGTGTACTCAAGATTGTACATGACATACCTTTATGATCTTACAGCAGGGGTTGATGCAGTTTTTTTCTCTTGGGTACCTTTTTTTTTTTAAATTATAGTTTTTATAAAAATAAAATTTTATAACAAAACACTAAATCAAGTTACTTAATCCTACTTTTTCTTATGTCTTCCTGCTAAAGTTTACCTTTCTTGCGAGCGTGTTTTGTTTGTAAATAACGCATTTTAAATCCTAATAAATTGATTACAATATGAAGAGTTTGCTTTTATTTTAAGAAGAATTTTGTGAAGGAGGCTCCAGTGTTGGATCAATCCTTGATTTTGACAATATGTCGATAAAAAGCATACTTTTATGTTAATTTGACATAAATATTTTCAATAGCATTTTCTCCTTCCTCTGAAGCTTTTTTTTTTTTTTTTTTTTTTTTTTGTGTGTGTGTGTTTAAATTAGAAAAAAAAGCCTTAAATTTGAAAGAAAATGTACTGGTTTGTGAATTACTTTATTTTATTTTAAATGAAATGAGTGAAAGGCATGTATTTTAATTTTAAATAAATGTAATATATGTATTTTAAATAAAATTAATGAAAGGTTTATATTCTAAATGAAATGAATGCAATACAAATAATGGCAATGGAAACATTATGTGAAGATTTATCTCCTGGGCTCAGCTAACAAAAAAGTTTCAGAAAATACTGTGAATTTGACAAACAAGGTCAAACAACAAGGCTTATATTTTTCCATATACAATGTGCAAATGTAACAACACATCGGGTAACAGTTAACACATTACTCAGCTAGTTTAAAAATTAAAATATGAAAGAAGTGGGAAAGTTATAACCGAGTAAGTCTAAAAATAAAACATTCTTTTATAAGCACTCAATGTTTGTCAAAAATATGCTTAATAATTTCAGGACTGTAATTCATAGTGTTCCAAAAACATTCTCATTACAATACATTAATTTGACTTGTCTCTGATATGAAAAATTCACTGTTTTGATTTACACTTGGTAGAAAATGTGAATTAGTGAAGCATTATTCAAATTATATATTTAGGATTTCTGGATTGATTTCTCAATGTGTAATCATAATTAAACTATTTATATTAACTAAATAATGATAAAATAATAATAATAATAATAAAAATGATAATTATAATGATAAAAGCGTATCTCTCTCTGTTCTAAAAAAAAGATATATAATAATTAAAAGAAAGAACTTTATCATTTTTTCAAAGCCCCCACCAAATTTTAGTATACAATAAATATAAAGCATAACAAATTTAAACGGCCTTTTCCAGACCTTAATTGATGTAGCTCACCCAAATTTTAGTGTAATTACAATATAAGGGGCCCAACACTTTAAAACTAGGACTCTGATTAAAGCAACGTGACCAAATTTTTTAAAGAAAGAGGAAATTTTGTCTTTTTTTATTGAAGCCTGTTAAATTTTAGTATAAAATAAATATAAGGTCCAAAGAAT
Source organism: Maratus michaelseni (assembly GCA_963931845.1). Lineage (NCBI taxonomy): Eukaryota > Metazoa > Arthropoda > Arachnida > Araneae > Salticidae > Maratus > Maratus michaelseni. The sequence continues at coordinate 75,866,459 of OZ007591.1, read as the reverse complement.
TTAAACGGCTGTAACTCGCCAATAATTGATGTAGCCTTGCCTTTTAAGACGAGCATCTTTTATATAAAAGGGTGTAGATGCAAAATTCACAATCTCCACTTTTAGAAACTGCAAAAAACTGATTATGAATAAACATCAGGGATCATTCTAGAACTTAAAAAAGGGCAGGGTGCACATTACATAATAAGGGCAATTTTGTTGAAAAGGGCACATCATTTCATAAAAAGGGCATTTTTGTAATAAGCGCATATGCCAATATACTGGTGGGGAGGGAAGTCTGGCAACAGCTTAAAGTACTCCTTAATTTAAAAAATCCAATAACATTTCTAATTTCCATAACTTCACTGTTTGAAAAGTATTAAAAATAGCAAAATGATACTTGTTCTTGATTTTTATTGTAAAATTGTTTACTATATTCAGTCATTTCCCCCTTTCTTTACGATATTCAAGAACTTCTCTCTCACTTTTATTCACCAGATAACTTTTTCCCAGTTTCAGCAAAACTGGTTTTGAAAAAGCTACAAAATAAAAGTTCTAAAACTACTTCTCAAATTTTTATAGGACTTATGTAAGTTATCATGTGGTCAAAGGCCGGAATGCCTGATCTAATACTATATTTCACTATACAAGGTGAAGTTAATCAATGACCCTTAGTTGTTACCTTATGTCTTGTTCAATGGAAAAAATGATAAATGAAAAAATGAATCGCTCAAAGTTAAAGATTAGACATATTACGGGCATTTCACATTGAAATAAAGAGGGAAAGAGGAGTACTCCTGATGTACCATACTATTTTTAGAATGCTATAGCATTCTAAAAATAAAAGATAAGTAAAGAATTTATGAAAGTACAATACAAACAAGGCAGGATTCTACCCAGGAATAAAAGGAGGGTAGAATTCTACCTCGAGAAAGGGCAAGGAGGGTAGAATTCTACCTGGAAAAGGGGCAAGGAGGGTAGAATTCTACCTGGAAAAGGGGCAAGGAGGGTGGGATTTTATCTAAAAAGGGCATGAGGGCAGGCCGCCCTTCTGAAACTCTCTAGAATGATCCCTGTAAACATGATATATTGGCACAATTTTTTTGTAACATATTTATTGCCATAACTTATGACAAGAAATATATCACAAAACAATTGTGCCAATATATCATGTTTATTCATAATAATCAGTTTTTTGCAGTTTCTAAAAGTGGAGATTGTGAATTTTGCATCTACACCCTTCATATGTCTTCTAATTTTTAAGAATAAATTTTTCTGAATAGAATTCTTTGTCTTATTGAATCTTTGAAAGCCTGCAATGAGATAAGGCAAAATTTTCTTTTCAAATTTACTGGTGTTGAAATTTTATGCATCCTAGACAGCACATACACATGTCACTTGTTACAAAAAGGTTAAATTCAGTTCTAATTATTGAAACCTGTCCAAATTTCATGAGTATACATAATCATTAAGGCTGTACCTATATAACATTATCAATATTTTGCTAATTTTAGACCCCCCCTTACGATACCATAAGTTATCATTCATTGAACTGCGCAACTTATATATATTACATAAGCGTATAGAAATCATAATAAACAATTTCATCGTTTTAATTTAAATTCATTAAGCACTCTGTGCATTTAAACACCTCATTTAATAAGTAATTTTCAAATACATTAAAACCACTTGTATTTGGTGAAGAGAAAAATGTTGCTCGCCAAACCGCATCTTTTTATGCCAAATACTCAAAAGAATCTCTTTTTTTTACAGGTTTTCTACTGGAATTCCACATTTGACTGATTCTTTATACCATAATGATTAATTTTGTTTCTCACCCCCCCCCCCCCCCCCCCAGAAGATTTTTGAATATGCGCTTTAAGGAGACTTTCCTTTTAAAAAAGAAAAAAAAAATCTATTTAATGTGAAAGTATTGGGAGAGGCAATTGCCCTACTTTGTGGCTGCTCATGACTTAGCTAGCCAGGTAATAAGCACAGTGATAGTTTCAGGAGCAATTAATTAATTAAAATATCATCAGATGTAGAAAAGATTGCATATTCCAATAAAGATATGTAAGCAGTTATGTTGGCACCACAGGAACTTTTTTTGACGCTTTATGCAAAATAAATTATTCAGCTTTTACTGATCACTATGCAGAATTTTCTGTGTAAATTTACTACAAACAAAAATTTATTGGCAACCCCAACATTGCCAGATGAAAAAATTGATCATAGTAGTGAATAATAATAGCTATAATTTTGCATTTACAAAGAAAATACAATGTGTAGACTAATTTAGACATGAAGTAAATTGTATATTGAATCAGGTCTGCAAATAAGCACTTGGATATTAATGCCTGCAAATCTCATGCACATATTAAAATGATCTTTTTATTCGCACTGTTGAGAATTGTGCATTTAAAGAAGCATTGTAATTTTAATTAATAAAATGCGTATTATATATATTACATGTTTTAAATCACATGTAAATTTTTTTACACACAAACTCCTTGCAACAAAATTTCATTTACGGCTATTTCAGGAGTTCTCATTGATTATATGGAAGAACAAGCTTTATCAAAGCCGCATTAACATTGAATGTAAGAATGGATAAAAGTATGACTGGATATTAAATTTTTTTTTATTATTATTATGTATTTAAATGGAACAACTAAAAGCCATTATATCTAATTTTGTGACACATTATTTCTTATAATAAGCCTAATTTTAATTATTTTGAAATCTGAATAATTATTTATTATTCTGTAAAATACAAAATAATAAATAAAAGAGTATAATCAAACAAATAGACATTTAAAAATATAAAATCTGTATAAGCTATTCGTTTCGGATAACACAACTCACTGGTAATACACATACAAAATTTATAGGAATTTTGAATAAAATAATAAAATCAAACAAATATATGTTTAAAAATATTCAGCATAAGCTTTTATTTAAGGATAATAGTCATTATTTTATAAACTCATAATAAAGAACGATAATATTGAAAAATAAAGCACGTATCTCTCAAAAAGTAGTAACTGTATGGATATTTATAAAACAAGACAAAAGCAGGAGCTAATCAACAGTATCATTAAACAAAATTGTACCTTGAATTAATATTGAAGTAAAATGCTGCCGTTATTATCTTGTAATCTTTATCATTTCAAACTTTGCTGAAACTTCCATTTTCTTTTTATTTCCTCAGTCAACGTCTAGTATACAGAATTAGATGTAATCGAGAAAGTATTGTCAATGATACGATGTGAATTAACAAATCATACAGCACAGACAATACTCATTCAATTAATATGCTGGGAGTTGCTGAGCAGGAATTGTTGCTGAAAAAAAATTCGCTTTCCTCTTCCTCACCAAGATGGACGCAAACGTAAACAAACTCAGTGCAACACTAAACACACTCAACAGCGTTCGTAAACTCGTAGAAAACTGGTTTACACCGAACCACACTAACCGCACTGATTTCAGTTTTGACACGAAAACCAGTGTGTTAAGGGTACGTTCAACGACGGCACCCCGAGTGACTCCTACAACCCCGAAAGTAGGGTTTGCGTTCAGGACCGATATCACGTGATAAGTGCCACTCCGGGATAGCGTTCAGCAACGACAGTCAGTGCTACACCGAGTGGCTCGTATCACCCTCAGATTTTGAAAGGGTGATTTGATCACGTGGGGGGTTTTTTGGTTTGTTTACACTTGTCTTGTATATATTATGAGCGTTTAATTATCTGTTTTCCTAAGTATTGCTTCAAATCTCATGCTATTTAGCACTATCCTGACTTGCATTCACTTTCGGGGCACCATAATAAAATATAAATTGCATATAATCTTGCTTTTTAAAAATAATAAGATTTTTTTTTTTCCTCTTGAACAAGTTGATTGAAACTTTTTTTTTTTTTCAGTATTGCTTCAAATCTCATGCTATTTAGCACTATCCTGACTTGCATTCACTTTCGGGGCACCAGAATAAAATATAAATTGCATATAATCTTGCTTTTTAAAAATAATAAGGTTTTTTTTTTTTTTTTTCCTCTTGAACAAGTTGATTGAAACTTTTTTATTTTATTTATTTTTTTTTTTCAGTATTGCTTCAAATCTCATACTATTTAGCACTATCCTGACTTGCATTCACTTTCGGGGCACCAGAATAAAATATAAATTGCATATAATCTTGCATATAATCTTGCGTTTTAAAAATAATAAGATTTTTTTTTTTTTTTTTTTTTTTTCTCTTGAACAAGTTGATTGAAACTTTTGAGTTTTCAAGATGTGTACATTGATTATATTATCTCATAAACGTAAGGAGATATCTATGTTCATGTATTATCTTTATTGAGACATCTTGATATTCAAAATAAATTATGCATTCTGTTATTTTTTTTAAATAAGATTAATATTGTGAAAAGTAATTGTAAAAAGTATTAAAAGTAGTTCAAGATGCTGCGAATACTTGGTGGAATTTAATATTTAGCCGAATGTCAAATTTAGAATTCAGACAAGATTGAATAGTTCTGTTAAAATTGTATTCACATTTACACAAAAAATTATTTGTATAAAAATTCACATTTATCGTGTTTGATTAAAATTTTGAATTTTTTTATTTTATCGTTTATGTTTATGCATTTGAAAAATATAGTGTTTTTTACTACTATTTGAACACAGCCTTGTCGCTATTAGTGGTTTTCTGGAAAAAATAAGCCAATTTCTACTTTATCATTTGTATGGAGTAGAAATTTCTTCCATATAGATATTATGTAATAGTGGATGATCAATTCCACCACAGTTAAAGCTTTTGGATCTGATTTCAATGTAAATATTACTATCGTTTTAACTCCTAAACTGTAAGGGTAGTTTTGTGAAATAATAAATTAATCTTAGTACTATAAATAAAAAAATCTTAAAAGCTGATATGATAATCTAATTGTAAAGAAATATTACAGATATATACTTTTTATTTTATAGATGAATAATTGCAGAATATTTTTGTTAAATGTCAATTAGCACTTTTTTCTTTTGATACAAGTATTGTTTTATATGCTTTTACATCATGCTTTCAGACAAAAAATAAATTCTTTATGTGACAGCCAAATGTTTTGTATTTGGCCAAATCACTATTCTCCCTATTAAATTATGCATCCCTAGAGTTCAAATATGTGTCAGCATGAAAAAAAAATAGTTATGATTTCATTGGATGGAACTGTGTGAAATTTCTTCTCAGATCACCAAAAAGAAACTCCCTCTCCTCTTCTAAAATAATTTATTTTCCTTTCCTCTTGTCTAGAACCAGGGCTTAATTTGCACTGGAGCTCAGCTCTGGTACTGTTATTCTCTGTTTTTAGCAAATATTTAAATATTGGCCAGAATTCCCCGGAGCTCATAAACACTGTGCTCTAGAGCCCAGTGCAATAATGCTTCCGAAAAATGAATCCTAAATTACCCTTTCCTTTCCCTCCCATCTCCAATCTTTTGTATCAAAATACTTATTAGTGACATAATGTGTTGCTCACATAAGAGATAAAGGTAAAACAGGCTCTATTTTTATATCAGTCTTCAGGTTTGGGCAGGCACGAGCGCAATCTGTCTTAAATTCAAAATTTTATTTATTTCAATTTCAAATAATTTTGATCAGAATAAAGAGTAAACAGAAATAGTCTTTTTCTATTCTGCATAGCTGCGAATTATTCATTTTTGTGTTAACACTATTTCCGAATTCACAAATCCTATATTCCGATATTCACTAATCCTGAGCTTATTTAATTGCAGAATTCTGCAATTAATCAACATTAAGATTAGGCAAAGGTTTCTATTTGGAAGTAGTAATAACTAAAAAGTGGAATAGTTGATAGCTAGGTATATGCAGATTGTATTTAAAATATTTATTTTGCTAAATAAAAAATAATGCTTTAAATTTTGAAAATAATGTATGAAATATAGATATGCAGATGGGAGCGGGGGTACGCTACAGGTGTTAGTAATGCAGAATATTAGGGCAGTACTTTTTTTCTAAGAATTTAAGCCCTGTCTAGAATGGTAGTTCACCCGGAGCTACGAATTGTGTCGCTCGTTTTTCCTTCATCTACATAAAATAATACCAGTAGAGAAATAGTTGCTAAATAAATAAGACAAGTTTGTATTTAAGTCCATTTGCTTAGTTTCTAATGAAGTATCAGGGGTCGATCTAGGAAAAATTTGGGGCCTATTTAGGGCCCCTTTACAAAAATCAATTTGATAAAATGGGCCCCTTCACAAAATTCCATTCTATAAAAACTTACTATTTATTATTTATTTATTATTTTGTGATGTTTTAAAATGTGTAATTTGTAAACAAACAAGTTCACAAGAGAGGAAAACTTCAGCAAAAGGATTTAAAAAGGTTTTTGTTTATAAATGCTTGGTTCGAATTTGATTAACTCGATTTCAACTTTCATTGCAAAATGTTATTTTTCACAAAAATATAATAAATTTTTCAAAAATAACCTTTAATTTTCACAAAATGAGCCCCAAGAAAAAAAAACCTGCATCAACCCCTAAGTATACAGCAAAGTTTATTAAAAAAAATGTTTACTTCTAGTCATGCAATGAAGTTTTTTAAATTTTAAATACGCTCACATTAATTTTTTCTTTCTTTTTTTTAAATAATGAATATATATGTATATTTTAATTGCGCTTTGAGTTATTAGTTTTTCACCATAATCTAAAATTAGTAAGTAAATTTTCAATGAATTTAGGAACCTGCAGTTTTTAGTAACTGTAATTATCTTCCAATTGAATTCAAAATAAATCATAGATTAAAAATCTTAAATTTCCTAATATATTACTAGTATCATGAAACATATTACCTGCATGCAAGTGCAAAGTTAATTTTTGAAATTTTACAAACCTATGTTTAAACTTTGAATTTTTTTTAAAAGTAAGTTTCACTGTATTAAATACACTACACTATACTTATTAAACCATATTGAATATAGTAACACTATGTTTGAAGTTTGAATCTCCATCCCTCCAAAATATTTTTCTAGCTCCTATATTGATTAAAGTCACAAACTTTTTTTATAACAAAGTATAAAGTTGTATTTGATGAAAAATTTTATGGCCAACATTCCAAAGAACACAGTCTATGCATGGAGTAAAAATACTCTGGGTGTAATTTATGTATAAGGAGGGGGGGGGGGAGATAAAGGGTTGTTTCAGTATGCAGCTTACATTCAGCCACCCAAAAGATAAAATCTATTCCAACCCCACCTTCTCTCCTCAACAAATACCCAGAAAGATAGGTCCGCATTCATCACTTGTAATAGTTGTTGATATATGTCTGTAAATGTTTAAATAAACTCTTGATTTTTCAATAATAATTGTTTCTTTGTTATCATTTAAACTTATTGTGGAATATGTTTTTTAATTACATTTCAAATAACAGAATTCTAACATTTTTTTTTCTCCCTTGAATATCAGATAGAATAAAAATGAATTTCTCAATTTTTAACAATTTATTTTGAAGTAGTGTTTGCCATTACTCATGTCAACAAATATTTTACCCATTTAGAATCATTTTCACACTGTGAGAAAATATCAAAGAGTGAAATTACTCATCAATATATTTGGAAAGTTTCAAAATATTTCCCCTCATTATATCATCATGAAAATATTTCCCCTCATATTCTGCTAGAACCAGACTATTCCATAAAATATTTTCATGAATAAAAAAAGTAAGGAACTGCTTATTAAATTTAATATTTTAGTCTGTACAAATGTTTAAATTTGTCATGCATATTTTCTGGTAACCTAATGACTGTTTCATATACACAAGCAATTTTTTCAATATTTATACAATTTATTTAATTTAAGGAAGCCATTTACATATTTTTATATACAAACAGAAGTAATCTGTATATAATATATACATATATAATGTTTATGTATTTATAAATACATATATAAAAAAAGCATAAAAGTTCATCAGATTTGCTTATATAACTGATTATAACATTTTGCAATAATTCACTTTCTGAAGCCTGAACTGTGGCAAACATTTAAAACAGAAATGCCAAAGCCAATATAACAGAAAAGTGTCTTTTTGTGAATAATACCTACTTGCAAATTTATATGTGAAAGTAGTTACATTGAGAATAGTACATCATTTACATTTCTAGTATATAAAAACAACACTATTTGTCACCTTCTGCAATTTTTTTTTTCTTTTTGATCATCTTCAAAGCATTAGTAATGATATCTGATATCACCAATTGAGGGTGCTTACATTACCCTTTCTGTAGCTCTGTATTAAAAAAATTGGTACTTTTATCTTAGCAGGATGCAAATCTCACCAGTAGCACTTTTTTCTTCTCACCAATTAGCAGCTTTTATTTTGCATGTGAATAAATTGGAAGCAATGCTTTCATGTTATATTTTTGTTTGTGGTACTTAAAAAATAATAATAAAGTTAGTGAAAGGCATGTATTTTAAATGTTTGTTTTTAAATGAAAGTTATATGTTTTAAATTAAATGGGTAAAAAGTTTTTATTTTAAATGAAATGAATGCAATACGAATAATGGTGATGGGAACAATATTTGGCAATTTATCACCTGCACCTGGCTAACATAAAAGTACCAAAAATTATTTCCATTTACTTGTCATTTCCTTTCTCTACTGCATCATGTGAGAGAGGCTTTTCACCTTATATATAAACATATATATCCTTGTGAGAAGAATATTCTGTAATTACATTTTTTTTTTGTGAGTTTGCACTGAGGGCACGTTCAGCGACGGCACCCCGAGTGACTCCTACAACCCCGAAAGTAGGGTTTGCGTTCAGGACCGATATCACGTGATAAGTGCCACTCCGGGATAGCGTTCAGCAACGACAGTCAGTGCTACACCGAGTGGCTCGTATCACCCTCAGATTTTGAAAGGGTGATTTGATCACGTGGGGGGTTTTTTGGTTTGTTTACACTTGTCTTGTATATATTATGAGCGTTTAATTATCTGTTTTCCTAAGTATTGCTTCAAATCTCATGCTATTTAGCACTATCCTGACTTGCATTCACTTTCGGGGCACCATAATAAAATATAAATTGCATATAATCTTGCTTTTTAAAAATAATAAGATTTTTTTTTTTCCTCTTGAACAAGTTGATTGAAACTTTTTTTTTTTTTCAGTATTGCTTCAAATCTCATGCTATTTAGCACTATCCTGACTTGCATTCACTTTCGGGGCACCAGAATAAAATATAAATTGCATATAATCTTGCTTTTTAAAAATAATAAGGTTTTTTTTTTTTTTTTTCCTCTTGAACAAGTTGATTGAAACTTTTTTTTTTTTTTTTTTTTTTTTTTTCAGTATTGCTTCAAATCTCATACTATTTAGCACTATCCTGACTTGCATTCACTTTCGGGGCACCAGAATAAAATATAAATTGCATATAATCTTGCATATAATCTTGCGTTTTAAAAATAATAAGATTTTTTTTTTTTTTTTTTTTTCTCTTGAACAAGTTGATTGAAACTTTTGAGTTTTCAAGATGTGTACATTGATTATATTATCTCATAAACGTAAGGAGATATCTATGTTCATGTATTATCTTTATTGAGACATCTTGATATTCAAAATAAATTATGCATTCTGTTATTTTTTTTAAATAAGATTAATATTGTGAAAAGTAATTGTAAAAAGTATTAAAAGTAGTTCAAGATGCTGCGAATACTTGGTGGAATTTAATATTTAGCCGAATGTCAAATTTAGAATTCAGACAAGATTGAATAGTTCTGTTAAAATTGTATTCACATTTACACAAAAAATTATTTGTATAAAAATTCACATTTATCGTGTTTGATTAAAATTTTGAATTTTTTTATTTTATCGTTTATGTTTATGCATTTGAAAAATATAGTGTTTTTTACTACTATTTGAACACAGCCTTGTCGCTATTAGTGGTTTTCTGGAAAAAATAAGCCAATTTCTACTTTATCATTTGTATGGAGTAGAAATTTCTTCCATATAGATATTATGTAATAGTGGATGATCAATTCCACCACAGTTAAAGCTTTTGGATCTGATTTCAATGTAAATATTACTATCGTTTTAACTCCTAAACTGTAAGGGTAGTTTTGTGAAATAATAAATTAATCTTAGTACTATAAATAAAAAAATCTTAAAAGCTGATATGATAATCTAATTGTAAAGAAATATTACAGATATATACTTTTTATTTTATAGATGAATAATTGCAGAATATTTTTGTTAAATGTCAATTAGCACTTTTTTCTTTTGATACAAGTATTGTTTTATATGCTTTTACATCATGCTTTCAGACAAAAAATAAATTCTTTATGTGACAGCCAAATGTTTTGTATTTGGCCAAATCACTATTCTCCCTATTAAATTATGCATCCCTAGAGTTCAAATATGTGTCAGCATGAAAAAAAAATAGTTATGATTTCATTGGATGGAACTGTGTGAAATTTCTTCTCAGATCACCAAAAAGAAACTCCCTCTCCTCTTCTAAAATAATTTATTTTCCTTTCCTCTTGTCTAGAACCAGGGCTTAATTTGCACTGGAGCTCAGCTCTGGTACTGTTATTCTCTGTTTTTAGCAAATATTTAAATATTGGCCAGAATTCCCCGGAGCTCATAAACACTGTGCTCTAGAGCCCAGTGCAATAATGCTTCCGAAAAATGAATCCTAAATTACCCTTTCCTTTCCCTCCCATCTCCAATCTTTTGTATCAAAATACTTATTAGTGACATAATGTGTTGCTCACATAAGAGATAAAGGTAAAACAGGCTCTATTTTTATATCAGTCTTCAGGTTTGGGCAGGCACGAGCGCAATCTGTCTTAAATTCAAAATTTTATTTATTTCAATTTCAAATAATTTTGATCAGAATAAAGAGTAAACAGAAATAGTCTTTTTCTATTCTGCATAGCTGCGAATTATTCATTTTTGTGTTAACACTATTTCCGAATTCACAAATCCTATATTCCGATATTCACTAATCCTGAGCTTATTTAATTGCAGAATTCTGCAATTAATCAACATTAAGATTAGGCAAAGGTTTCTATTTGGAAGTAGTAATAACTAAAAAGTGGAATAGTTGATAGCTAGGTATATGCAGATTGTATTTAAAATATTTATTTTGCTAAATAAAAAATAATGCTTTAAATTTTGAAAATAATGTATGAAATATAGATATGCAGATGGGAGCGGGGGTACGCTACAGGTGTTAGTAATGCAGAATATTAGGGCAGTACTTTTTTTCTAAGAATTTAAGCCCTGTCTAGAATGGTAGTTCACCCGGAGCTACGAATTGTGTCGCTCGTTTTTCCTTCATCTACATAAAATAATACCAGTAGAGAAATAGTTGCTAAATAAATAAGACAAGTTTGTATTTAAGTCCATTTGCTTAGTTTCTAATGAAGTATCAGGGGTCGATCTAGGAAAAATTTGGGGCCTATTTAGGGCCCCTTTACAAAAATCAATTTGATAAAATGAGCCCCTTCACAAAACTCCATTCTATAAAAACTTACTATTTATTATTTATTTATTATTTTGTGATGTTTTAAAATGTGTAATTTGTAAACAAACAAGTTCACAAGAGAGGAAAACTTCAGCAAAAGGATTTAAAAAGGTTTTTGTTTATAAATGCTTGGTTCGAATTTGATTAACTCGATTTCAACTTTCATTGCAAAATGTTATTTTTCACAAAAATATAATAAATTTTACAAAAATAACCTTTAATTTTCACAAAATGAGCCCCAAGAAAAAAAAACCTGCATCAACCCCTAAGTATACAGCAAAGTTTATTAAAAAAAATGTTTACTTCTAGTCATGCAATGAAGTTTTTTAAATTTTAAATACGCTCACATTAATTTTTTCTTTCTTTTTTTTAAATAATGAATATATATGTATATTTTAATTGCGCTTTGAGTTATTAGTTTTTCACCATAATCTAAAATTAGTAAGTAAATTTTCAATGAATTTAGGAACCTGCAGTTTTTAGTAACTGTAATTATCTTCCAATTGAATTCAAAATAAATCATAGATTAAAAATCTTAAATTTCCTAATATATTACTAGTATCATGAAACATATTACCTGCATGCAAGTGCAAAGTTAATTTTTGAAATTTTACAAACCTATGTTTAAACTTTGAATTTTTTTTAAAAGTAAGTTTCACTGTATTAAATACACTGCACTATACTTATTAAACCATATTGAATATAGTAACACTATGTTTGAAGTTTGAATCTCCATCCCTCCAAAATATTTTTCTAGCTCCTATATTGATTAAAGTCACAAACTTTTTTTATAACAAAGTATAAAGTTGTATTTGATGAAAAATTTTATGGCCAACATTCCAAAGAACACAGTCTATGCATGGAGTAAAAATACTCTGGGTGTAATTTATGTATAAGGAGGGGGGGGGGAGGTAAAGGGTTGTTTCAGTATGCAGCTTACATTCAGCCACCCAAAAGATAAAATCTATTCCAACCCCACCTTCTCTCCTCAACAAATACCCAGAAAGATAGGTCCGCATTCATCACTTGTAATAGTTGTTGATATATGTCTGTAAATGTTTAAATAAACTCTTGATTTTTCAATAATAATTGTTTCTTTGTTATCATTTAAACTTATTGTGGAATATGTTTTTTAATTACATTTCAAATAACAGAATTCTAACATTTTTTTTTCTCCCTTGAATATCAGATAGAATAAAAATGAATTTCTCAATTTTTAACAATTTATTTTGAAGTAGTGTTTGCCATTACTCATGTCAACAAATATTTTACCCATTTAGAATCATTTTCACACTGTGAGAAAATATCAAAGAGTGAAATTACTCATCAATATATTTGGAAAGTTTCAAAATATTTCCCCTCATTATATCATCATGAAAATATTTCCCCTCATATTCTGCTAGAACCAGACTATTCCATAAAATATTTTCATGAATAAAAAAAGTAAGGAACTGCTTATTAAATTTAATATTTTAGTCTGTACAAATGTTTAAATTTGTCATGCATATTTTCTGGTAACCTAATGACTGTTTCATATACACAAGCAATTTTTTCAATATTTATACAATTTATTTAATTTAAGGAAGCCATTTACATATTTTTATATACAAACAGAAGTAATCTGTATATAATATATACATATATAATGTTTATGTATTTATAAATACATATATAAAAAAAGCATAAAAGTTCATCAGATTTGCTTATATAACTGATTATAACATTTTGCAATAATTCACTTTCTGAAGCCTGAACTGTGGCAAACATTTAAAACAGAAATGCCAAAGCCAATATAACAGAAAAGTGTCTTTTTGTGAATAATACCTACTTGCAAATTTATATGTGAAAGTAGTTACATTGAGAATAGTACATCATTTACATTTCTAGTATATAAAAACAACACTATTTGTCACCTTCTGCAATTTTTTTTTTCTTTTTGATCATCTTCAAAGCATTAGTAATGATATCTGATATCACCAATTGAGGGTGCTTACATTACCCTTTCTGTAGCTCTGTATTAAAAAAATTGGTACTTTTATCTTAGCAGGATGCAAATCTCACCAGTAGCACTTTTTTCTTCTCACCAATTAGCAGCTTTTATTTTGCATGTGAATAAATTGGAAGCAATGCTTTCATGTTATATTTTTGTTTGTGGTACTTAAAAAATAATAATAAAGTTAGTGAAAGGCATGTATTTTAAATGTTTGTTTTTAAATGAAAGTTATATGTTTTAAATTAAATGGGTAAAAAGTTTTTATTTTAAATGAAATGAATGCAATACGAATAATGGTGATGGGAACAATATTTGGCAATTTATCACCTGCACCTGGCTAACATAAAAGTACCAAAAATTATTTCCATTTACTTGTCATTTCCTTTCTCTACTGCATCATGTGAGAGAGGCTTTTCACCTTATATATAAACATATATATCCTTGTGAGAAGAATATTCTGTAATTACATTTTTTTTTGTGAGTTTGCACTTAGTGTGGAGTTTACGAATGCGACCTAATAAACTTGAATGACAAAAATTTAAAGAAATTGTTTGGTGCTGCCATCTATGAACATAGTATGAAAGCAAAACTAATAAAAATGTGAAAAATTAGATTAACATTTATGCAGTCCGGATTTTAGACAGAGACTAGACTGTAACATAATTTTCATCTAAGTATTTTTTTTAATAAAAGTAACTAAAATCTTTGCAAGTCTTCTGATAGAATTTTATTTAATTGCCAAGAAACTAGGCTTCAAATAAGACTTGAAAGTTCTCTTCTCAAGGGCAATTGAATAAAGCATCACTTTACTTTCAAATTATATATTGTGGTGAATAATTAAACTTATTGTGACATCACTCTGACTTATGTTACCTTTGTTCCGAGATACTGAGATAGTTTGCTTAGTTTTAGTTTTAATTCATAAAGATACAAGAACTTTTTGTTATTTGTTTCACTTGTTCCATGTTTAATTAGTGCCTAAACCTTTCTATCTTCTACAACAAAATAAATCGCACAATCTATTAAAAAAAAATTTTATTAATTAATTACTCTTTTTATTAGAATTGTGCAAATACAACTTTGTTGAATCTCTTCTTTTGACACTTTTTTTTTTTTTTTTACATCACTATTTTCAGATGGTTTCAAAGAGAAATTGGGGTACAAATATAATGTAAAACATTGATGAATAGAATGTTAGATTGTTTGTTAACGGCTTAATAAGCTGTTATAATGATACTAGGCCAGCAAATTGTCATAAACAATTGTTACCGATTTCTAAGTTTTTCCCATATATTCACTATTAGATGTAGAGTAACATCAGGAAGTTGTACCAGAAATGGCGGTCACACTTCTAGTTTTCTTAGCCTTTTAACGTATGCCAGCAAAATATGTCATGAAATGGCTGGTGGTGGTAGGATATTCAATGCTAATATCCCATAAATGTAGAGGAAAAATCTAGGAATTTTAATTTGTATTTTTAAGAAATTTCAGGCACTGTTCTGCAGAGTTTAAATTAAGGCTTCCATTATCAATTTACGAACTTTCGCTTTTGTGTTTCAATTTTTTTTGTAACTCATTTAACGTTGATATGCATAACTGTAAATGTGCATCAAAAACTGTGAATTGGAAGTGTATTGAACATTTGGATGGATTCACTGGAGAAAGTACCATAATTGGGTCCATAGCAAATTGGATTATTTTAGCAGGTGTGATTTTGTCATTTTTTATATCGCATTCATGATTTTTCACTTTAAGCACCTTGGATCTCACAAACAAGGAATGTCTCCTTAAAGTGCATACTCAGAATATTTTGAGAAAAAATGCTTATAAAACTACTCGTGTATGTAATAAAGGTTCGATCAAATTTAGCTAAATACTTTCGAATATTTGGCACAAAAAGATGCGATTTGAAGAGCAATTCTTTTCACTCGCCAAATGCAAGCAATTTTAATACATTTGAAAATTTTTGGTTAAACGAGTGTTTAAATCCACAGTACTTTATTAATTTAAACTTGAACAATTAAATAGTTAGTTATTTTTTCTATAAGCTTATATAATATACAGGGTGTCCACGTATAACCTGACCGACCTTTATTTTCGCAACCGTTGGTCCTAAATGCATACTTCCAATTAAAAAAATGGTTTAAATAAGGTAAAGAATTATTTTTAAAGCGATTTGGGTCAAGAAAACATTTATTAAAAAATTACGAAATTTAAATTTTTATACGGTCCCCCGGTCCTATAAGTGATATTTAGTAAAAATTTACTGTGACACTAAGAAGTAAGACAAAAAAAGTCCCATTCATCTAACATTAAAATTGACCGAGTTATGAAACTGTAACAACTCCTCTATACCGACCCGATAATGATGGTGAGTGGTAGCGAGATCAGATCGTTGGCAAAGAGAAATTCTCGCATAAATTAGAAAATAGAATTTTATTGCATAACAATATTAATTCTAATAAAAATATGTACTGTTAGGAAAGTGATTTCTGAAATAAACATTTCATCTATTATCGTGAGCCTGACTATTCATCCATCCGATTTCAAGCTGGTGAAACGAAACACGTGTGCTGACAAAGTACTTTTTCTGTTTCTGTGAGATTCTCATTAAAGAACTTACACGTGTAACCTCAAGAGTTCAAGGCCGAGGCTAACGAAAAAGTCAGGATACCGCGGTACATTCCACTTATCTTTTTTTACAGACCGCTAGAGTGACGTGATGCTCTTTTCATGCAACTTCATTGGTGCATTCGAGCATCACGTGACTCCCGCGGTCTGTAAAAAAAGATATGAATAAAGCACCGCGGTAGCCTTTCTTTTTTGTTAGCCTCGGTTCAAGGCTATATGACGTAAACTTGACTGTGTGTTTCTTATCCAAGAAACTAAATCCTTTAGTCTCTAAGTAACTTTTTTCAAATGCAGAACTGCTGAACACTTCTCTTAAAATAAATGTTTTAACCTTTTATAGTGTGATGTAAATTTAACAATGTAAATTAATTTTTTTTTCTCTTTAACAGTAATTAAATAATTAACTTAGAAAATATATCCTGAAGCCATACTTTATTTAGAAAAGATATTGTGTTTCATCCTCATCAGTGATATGAAAAAGTGATTAAATATTCATTTGGATTTATTGACAAACTGGATTATACTTAGCACACCTTCGCGGAATCATCAGGTAGGACAATCTTTATCTACCTTTCTTTTACTGTCATGAAGTATTTAAAGTGAATTTTAAGAATAAAATAGAAGAAGCATTTATTTTCCGTAGTTCTCACAAACTATCAGATTATGAGTGCCGAGGGTTGAACACGGCAAAAACCGCTCTCTAATAAGAAAAAAAGAAAAGAAATAAAATCAATAACTATATTTTAAATAATAAACTTTTGTTGTTTAAGGATTAATAAAAACAAGTTTAAATCAAAGTATTAATAAAATTAATAAAAATACAACATCATGGCTTCAAATATGAAAGAAATGTGTAACATTGATAAACTGAACTCCAATAATTACGCGATTTGGAAGTTCAAGGTAGAGATGTTATTAATGAGAGAAGACTTAATAAACCAGATAACTGATGATCCGCCAAACCCCTTAACAGGCGATTGGACGAAGAGAGACAATAAATCCAGGGCTATTATAAATCTGAGCTTAGAAGACTCCCAACTAATTTACATAAAAAACGAAACATCAGCTAAAGCTACATGGCTAGCATTAAAAACAATACATGAACGCGCTAACTTATCTAGTAAATTATATTTACTGAGAAAATTGTATAGTATAAAACTAGCTGAAAATGGTAATATGAACGACCATATAGTTAAAATATTAGAAACCGCTGATAGGTTAAAAGCAATAGGAGAAGAGATAAGGACTCTCATCTATCTGCACTTTTGTTGTGCTCCCTTCCACAGCTATGATACTCTGATCACGGCATTAGAGGCCCGATCAGAGACCGAATTAAACTCGGAATTTATAAAAGGAAAACTTAAAGATGAATTTCAAAGGAGACAAGAAAGCTCCAATACATCGCATGAAAATGTATACAAAACCTTTAATAAACAAAAACAAAACACTTGGGCATATCCAAAAAGAGAACAAAACCTTTTTTGCACGAATTGCCAAAGAAAAAACCATGTGCGACAAAATTGTTGGTTTCTTAAGAATAAAAATTCTAAGAACCAAACAAATGAAAAATACAGACAAAATTCGTCTTTATGCTTTGAAGCAAGTGATTTTACTCCGGAAACAAAAGCAGAAACAAACACACAAATTCAAGAGAGTAAAAGCGAAGAAAATCAAAACGAAAAAACAATGTCTCAAAAGCAATTATCATTAATCGCACATAATGAATCTAAATCTACTTGGATTGTTGATTCTGGAAGCAGTTCACATATTTGTAATGACATAAATCTATTTGTTGACATTGACAATAACAACAAAAATACTGTCACGATAGCAAACGGAACAACACTAGAATCGCACGGGACAGGTACAATAAAATTACGGACACAATCAAATGACATAACTTTAAAGGACGTTTTATATGTCCCTGATATTCAATCAAATTTAATGTCGGTTACGAAAGCCACAAAGTATGGTTATGAATTCATGTTTGAAAATAACACCTGTAACTTATCCTATAATGGAAAAACTCTCTTAGAAGGAATAAAGAGAGAAAATTTATATGAAATTGACCTATATATACCTAAGCAAGAAATCTATGTCAATTTTGCTGAACAATGCAAGAATAAAAACTGCATTGAGCTTTGGCATAAGAGATTAGGTCATAGAAATGTTAATTCAATTAAACAACTCTTATCCAACAATTTAGCAACAGGTTTAGAAATTCAAAATTGCAAACATGACATAATTTGTGAGAGTTGTATAAAGGGAAAACTAACAAATGCACCGTATCCAAAAAAGAGTGAGAACAGAGCTAAGAAGGCGATCGATCTGGTCCATACGGATGTATGTGGTCCGATGCAAACAGAAAGCATAGGAGGGAAGAAATATTTTCTCACATTCACAGATGATTTTAGTAGGTTTACTATGGTATTTCTTTTATCGAAAAAAAAGTGAGGTAGTTACCAAAGTGAAAGAATATGTAGCCATAACGAAAAATAAATTTGGTCGCACAGTTAAAGAAATCCGATCAGACAATGGGGGTGAATACACTAGCGAAGAATTAGAAAAATTCTTAAAATATGAAGGTATTCATCACCAGTTCACTATTCCGCATTGTGCACCTCAAAACGGTGTTTCGGAAAGAAAAAACAGGACTTTAGTCGAAATGACAAGGTGCCTATTATCGGAAGCGCAGCTACCAAATAAATTTTGGGCCGAAGCTTTAAATACAGCTGTGTATCTTATAAACAGATTACCAACAAAATCTCACAATTCAACTCCATACCAGCTATGGACAAACAAAAAATCGGATTTATCAAACATAAAAGTGTTTGGCTGCAAAGCTTATGCTTATCTCGATAAATCCCAAAGAGGAAAACTCGATGATAAAGCAATAAAAGGAACATTTATCGGTTATGATAATAGATCAAAAGGATATAGGATCTACATTGGCAATAATAAAGTAATAAGGGCAAGAACTGTTAAATTTATAGAAAACTCTAATTCAAATGAAAACGAAAAAAAATCCATTGATATGAGAGAAGAATTAGAAGTTCAGAAACAACCTGAAAAAGCAGGGGGAGATTCCTCAAAATTCTTTATAGACATGCAGGAAGATAAACAAACAGACAATGAGGAAAATTTAAACGAAAACGAACCTAGAAGATCTCAACGATCAAATAGGGGAGTTCCGCCCGATAGATTCGCTTATATAACTAAACAAAATGAAATTGTTGAACCAACAGAGTGGAAAGATATAGCGAAAATCGAAAACCCATATGATAGAAACAAATGGTATGAAGCAACTAATGAAGAAATTTATTCATTAAGAAAAAACAAAACATGGGAACTAATTGATCCACCACCTGGAATAAAAGTAATTGGGAATAAATGGGTATTCACAAAAAAATATAATGAAAATAATGAAATAGAAAAATATAAGGCACGTCTTGTAGCCAAAGGTTTTTCTCAAAAATACGGAAGCGATTATTTTGAAACCTTCGCTCCAGTAGTAACGTATACAACAATAAGAGCTTTTCTAGCATGTGCAGCGTATAAAAATCTTGATGTAAATCATATAGACATCAAAACTGCATTCCTCCATGGAAATTTAGATGAGGAAGTTTATATGTCACAACCAGAAGGGCATGTAATACCGGGAGAGGAAAATAAAATTTGCAAACTAAAAAAATCAATTTACGGATTGAAGCAATCCGCACGAGCATGGAACATTAAATTAGAAGAAAGTTTAACTAAACTTGGTTTTGTGCAAAGCACCTCCAATCCTTCACACGAAAATTCACATGAAAATTAAAGAATAATACAACATACATCATTATATATGTTGATGATTTGTTAATTTCAGGGGAAACTAAAGAAATAAATGAAATAATAGAACAACTAAAAAAGGAATATGAAGTCAAAAATTTAGGACTTGTAAATTATTATCTGGGGATAAACATAAAAAGAAGTAAAGAAGGAAATTTTGTACTTGATCAAAGAAACAAAATAAAAGAACTGATCGAAAAATTCGATTTAAAGGAAGCGAAACCCTGTGATACTCCGATGGAACCTGGGTACTTAAACATAATTGATGAGGAAAATTTACTTCCTAATAACAGTAAATATAGGCAAGCTATAGGAACATTATTATATATAGCTACAATAACCAGACCAGACATAGCCGCCGCTGTGAACATTTTGAGTCGTAGAAACGAAAAATCCAGACAAAAGGATTGGAACGCAGTAAAGCGGGTTATTAGATATTTAAAAACAACACAAGAACTAAAACTAATTATTAGTAAAGAAAATGAGCCAATTCTAACAACATATGCTGACTCCGGAGATAAAAGGACTGCAGGAGATAAAAATGACCGTAAATCAACAACGGGAAATTTATGTAAATTAGGAAAAACAGCAATTTCCTGGTCAACTAAGAAACAAAATTCAGTTGCCTTATCATCCGCTGAGGCTGAATACATCTCAGCAGCAACTTCAACACAAGAGACAGTTTGGATAATCAATCTTCTAAAGGACCTTGATCTACAACAAAATTTGCCCATAACTTTATTCGAAGATAATCAAGCTTGTATAAACGAGTTTAAAATTATAAACATCATTCGAAAACAAAACATATCGATATAAAATACAACAGTATAAAAGATCTTAAGGAAAAGGGAATAATTGAACTACAATATTGCCCAACCAAAATTATGACAGCTGACAATCTAACGAAGCCCCTTCCCAAACCTGACTTTACAAAACACAGAACAGGTTTAAATCTCAAGAACATTTATACTTCAGAAATCAAGCAAGGGTGTTAGGAAAGTGATTTCTGAAATAAACATTTTATCTATTATCGTGAGCCTGACTATTCATCCATCCGATTTCAAGTTGGTGAAACGAAACACGTGTACTGACAAAGTACTTTTTCTGTTTCTGTGAGATTCTCATTAAAGAACTTACACGTGTAACCTCAAGAGTTCAAGGCTATATGACGTAAACTTGACTGTGTGTTTCTTATCCAAGAAACTAAATACTTTAGTCTCTAAGTAACTTTTTTCAAATGCAAAACTGCTGAACACTTCTCTTAAAATAAATGTTTTAACCTTTTATAGTGTGATGTAAATTTAACAATGTAAATTAATTTTTTTTTCTCTTTAACAGTAATTAAATAATTAACTTAGAAAATATATCCTGAAGCCATACTTTATTTAGAAAAGATATTGTGTTTCATTCTCATCAGTGATATGAAAAAGTGATTAAATATTCATTTGGATTTATTGACAAACTGGATTATACTTAGCACACATTCGCGGAATCATCAGGTAGGACAATCTTTATCTACCTTTCTTTTACTGTCATGAAGTATTTAAAGTGAATTTTAAGAATAAAATAGAAGAAGCATTTATTTGCCGTAGTTCTCACAAACTATCATGTACAAGATGTTATTACAGCATTTAATTGTTTTTCGTGGGTCAATCGCTTATAAATTAATGTCCTCTTGACTCTAAGTGCAACTCAATCTAACAAAAGTCTCAGAAAATTACAGTCAGTCGTAACTTCTAAATAAAGTTCATTCGGATCAAGGCTCGTCCGTTCCTTCTCTTCGGAAAATCTACTAATTCACGATAATTCAGAGTTTAAGAACTCTCACTCTCGCACTTGTCGTGCTTTTCTCTTCACTGGGATTTTCACCTGATACCTGCTGTATCAATCAAATAGAGGTCAGACCTCACTAGCGCTTCCACTACGCTAAGTCCGAAACTGACGTTTCTTCCTCCCTTTTCCAGAGAGTCACCACTCTCGTTCAGATCTATTAAAAAAAACTGTCCTCTCTAACTTTTTCATCCTCGCAGGGGATCTTTCACTAGGGGCGGGGATTTGGTCGAGGCGGAGCACCTTGAAACTCTCCAGCCTCTTAGCAGCCTTGAGATACGTCTGTTTCATTTCTAATAAGTCCGTCATTGGACGTTCTATGACAAAGGGCATAGTTTCGTGTGCAAACCTAAAAATCGTGTGCAGAGATCGCTTCCCTCGCAGATGCTATCTTTCCCACGGCTTCGGCACAGATCAAAGCATACGACCCCTTCTTGGGTACCACCTTACCAATGCATCAATGTCCGAACGTTCCGCTCGTAGCACAATAAATATTCAGCATTTTGCCTTTCTTCAAAGCTTACGCTATCGTGGGAAGGTATGCAAGTTAAATTCCTTATAACGTTCTCACGGGAAAGTTTAGGATGACACACACTGCACCTGGGTGAAAAGACTCAATTCTTTACAGCACCCCCTCCTCAAACGATTCTTAAGAGTGAAACACTAAGAATCTCTAAGTGGCGAATAAAGAATTGCAAGCTCAAATTACATCAGAGTGGCAAGAAATAAAACACACATAAATAAAATAACACTACTTTCATTTTCTTCTTGCGCGCTCTGATAAGAAACATGAACAAATATTGAAATAAAACACAGTGAAATAAAAAATAAAAAAATACCTTAAAATAACTATGTACAAAAGTTTATCCAGAAATTTCATTAAGCTCGACTCAGACAATCAACATGGGGGATATCTCTGCCTGGGCGATGAGAAATAGCATAATTATAAGGTTGTAGAGCTAAAGACCACCTCAACAATCTAGGATTATTTCCAGAATTTCTTTTTAGAAATACCAAGGGATTGTGAACCGTTTCGATAGAGAAGTTTTGTCCATCAATATAATGCCTTAATTTTTTTATCGCGAAAATAATTCCAGCACACTCTCTTTCAGTGGCGCAGAAACTTTTCTCACTATCTGTAAATTTGCGGCTTAAATAAATAATGGGATGTTCTTCCGATCCCTCTCTTTGAGCCAAAACAACGCCAATATCTAAGTCACTAGCATCAGTTTGTACTATGAATTCTTTCTGAAAATTAGGAGCGTATAGCACCGGTTCTTCCGTAAGTTTCGTTTTCAAAGTTTCAAAGGCTTTGCCCATTTCGTCACTCCATGCGATCCGTTCCTTTTTATTTTTCCCTTTTAGTGCTCTAGTCAACGGTTCTACAATCACTGCATAATCTTTTATGTAACGGGAATAATATCCAGCCATTCCCAAACATCTACGAATTTCGGTTTTCGATTTCGGAACCGGTAATTCCTTAATTGCCTTTACTTTTGCCTCAGCTGGCCTACGACGTCCCTCTCCTACAATATGCCCAAGATATTTTACGGTTTTCTGAGCGAACTTGCATTTCACCAATTTTATTTTGAGTTTCGCGTCATTAACCCTTTTAAGTACTATTTCTAGATGACGCATATGGTCCTCCCAACTATCTGAAAAGATCGCCATATCATCTAGATACGGTAAACAGAATTCCTCAAGCCCTCTCAATACTTTATCCATAAATTTTGAGAACCTGTAGGAGGCATTCAAGAGTCCAAAAGCCATGACCAGAGGGAAATAGGATCCAAAGCTTGTAACAAAAGCCGCTAATTTTTGAGCCCTCGGGGTCATCGGAATTTGCCAGTAGCCCTTCGTTAGATCTAAAACCGTAATATATTTAGCACTAGAGACTTTTTCTACTCTTTCCTCAATATTGGGTAAAGGATAAAATTCTACTTTTGTGATGGCATTTAGTTTTCTGTAATCTATACAGGGTCTCGGGTCCTTTCCTGGTGTTTCCACGAGTATGATTGGGGAGCTAAATTCAGATTCGCCTTCTACTATAAGATTTAATTCTAACATCCTCTTAATTTCTTTGCGAAGTATCTCCGTTTGTCGGGGCGATGTTCTATAGGGTCTCGAACGGACGGGTTTTAGTTCAGACAATTCGATATCATGCTCTATAAGATCCGTACGTCCTGGGTCATTCGAAAATACCGTCCCATAACGATCTAATAAATTTTCCAACTGTCTCAATTGTTCCGAAGTACATCTAGTTGCCAAATCACTCTCTCTAACAACTTCATCGAACTTATAAACTTCGGAATCGGCACTAGGAAAAATTATATCTAAATCTTGTTTATCCTCAACCTTGTTTATCTCTCGCGTTAAAATATTTACTAACTCCACCCGTTTTTTATAATTCTTTAATAAATTCACGTGATAAATCTGGGATTTCTGTCGCCTCCCAGGAACATTCACAATATAATTGGTTTCCTAGATTTTTGATTCAATCTTTCCCGGTCCTATCCAGCTAACTGACATTTTATTTGGTTTACTAGTTGCCAAAACCAGTACCTCATCTCCCACGTTAAATTTCCTTTCTACCGCCTTTTTGTCAAACCAAAATTTCCTTTTTTCACGCTCTGCTGACATGTTTTCAACGGCCAAATCTTGGCACCCTTTTAATCTGTTCGTGAGATTAAACACATATTCCGTCACGAATTCATTTTCTTCCGTTTCTCCCATCCATTTTTCAAACAATAAAGTTTCCGGGCTTCTCATTTTTTTTCCGTGCACTAGTTCAGCGGGGCTAAAACCAGTCGAATTATGCGGCACCGTCCGTAACGCTAACAGTGCATAGGGCAAGTTTGCTTCCCAATTCGATCCGTTTTCTACACATAGCACTTTCAAAAGCCTCTTAACCGTCCTGTGCCATCGTTCAACACTGTTACTTTCAGGTGGACACACACTTGAGTTTCCTATCTTAACTCCGAACTTTTTAAGAAAGGCGGCTGTTAAATCGCTAACGAAACTCCGGCCCAGATCCGTCTGGATTTTTCTTGGAAATCCTAATCTACTGAATATCATCATTAGGGCTTCGATAAATATTCGGCATTTTGCCTTTCTTCAAAGCTTACGCTATCGTGGGAAGGTGTGCAAGTTAAATTCCTTATAACGTTCTCACAGGAAAGTTTAGGATGACACACACTGCACCTGGGTGAAAAGACTCAATTCTTTACAAAACTTTGAAATGCATGACTTATACCACTTTTTTGCATCTCAAAACAGATGATTTCGGCCATGCTTTCAGGGGTCGTATATGAAGTACTTAAACTTATTTCAAGGCATCTGCGCTTTGAAAGAAATCGTACAACTATTACGATTGAGTTAACTTTTATTAGTTAAGTTTCAGATTAATTAAAATAGTTGTATTTTAACATATGTTTTATTTTGAAAGGATTTGAAGCTATCATTTATTTTAACAAAAAATATGTTATTTTCATAAGGTTTTATTTAACTTGCAACGATCGTCTTTCCAGTTTAAAATTTATACTCGAACTTTAACTCACTTTCAAATGTCCGATCGAAGTTAAATTTTTCATACTGATTTAAATCCGATGACAATGTAATATTATTATGATTTTCAACGCTTACTATCTTATACATACTTATATTAGAGGATAACATAAAAAAAAATCGGATAGATTAAAGTCAACAAGTTTAAGACAGAATTTTAGATTAGATAACATAAACCTGCAATGGTTGTGTTTTTTAACTTTTATAATTACGTTTTATGTATTTTTTAACGCTGAATAAAAAAATTACCTTCACTTTTAACCATCATGTCAGGATTTTTCGCAAATCGTAAATTTCAAGGTTAAAAAATAGCGAAATATCTGATACTATAAAATAGATGTAAGACTTTTTATTCAGTTTAATTTTACTTAATTGAATAATTTCTTCAAATTTTTGGCTTATACTGGGTTTTTTACAGCTAAACAGCTCAGGGGTCCGATGAGGTTGGGAGGGGAGGGGGGATCAATTTTAACTTTGAGCTTTTTAACTTTGAAATTTGCGATTTGAGAAAAATCCTGATGTGATGGTTTAAAATGAAGGTCATTTTCGGATTCAGCCCTAAAAAAAAAACATAAGAATCAATTTTCAAAAGCTAAAAAACATGGCATAACCCAATATTTGAAAGACAGTGTAATCTAAGAGCATTTTAAAATCTGTAT
The DNA here is from genome assembly GCA_963931845.1 of Maratus michaelseni. NCBI lineage: Eukaryota > Metazoa > Arthropoda > Arachnida > Araneae > Salticidae > Maratus > Maratus michaelseni. The sequence continues at coordinate 75,840,440 of OZ007591.1, read as the reverse complement.
CATTTTGTAAAGAATTGAAGCTGTTGTTTTTCATTATTTTATTTAACAAAAATTCTGTTATTATTATCCTCTTATATGTTCAGTACAAATTGTATATTTTGCATTAATATGTCAGAATGATTATAGATTTCACATTTATATTAGATCGCAATGTTAATTTTGTATTTTTTTTTTTTCTATATCTGACGATTATTTATATTTCTACTACATTTGTAAATGACCCCTATTTCTCAGCAAAAAAATATACTCCAACTTTAAACAGCTATTACTCGGTCAATTTTAATGGTAGATGAATGGGACTTTTTTTTGTCGTATTTGTTAGTGTCACAATAAAATTTTACTAAATATCACTTATAGGACCGGGGGACCGTATAAAAAATTAAATTTAGTAATTTTTTAATAAATGTTTTTCTTGACCCAAATTGCTTTAAAAATAATTCTTTACCTTATTTAAATCATTTTTGTAATTGGAAGTATGTATCTAGGACCAACGGTTGCGAAAATAAAGGTCGGTCAGATTATACGTGGACACCCTGTATACAAGTTGGGTGTTGCTGAAGTTATTTAAATTTTACACGGTTTCAGTGGCTGGATAAGTTTTAAGTGTATTTTAACAGTAACTGCCCAATTAAGAATGCTCTCAATACATTTTGATATTGAATAAGTCGTCATTTCGATGCCATCAATGCTTTTCTCTTGTTGTCACCAACACTAACAATATCGAAGTAAAATTGTGTCATCTAGTTGCAAAACCGGCCATCTCCAAAAAGTAAAATTTTGGGGAAAAGCTGATTTTTTGTCACACTTAGCCAAAATAAGATTATAACCAAAGCTCTTTAGTTTTATAGTCATTAAGACAGTATATTTGAAAACACAAAATAAGGTGGCAGGGGCACATGAAATGAGAGGGGTTATTTAAGTCTTTGTTTTGGATTTGGCCATCTTTGCAACTTATTTTGGAGTTGGCCGGTTTTGCAACAAACCAGAAATTAATTTTTGCTAAATTTAATGTGACATTGTGCTTTTAGGCGCGAAGACTTGTGCTGCCACACTTGTCGCTTACCCCAGAGCCGTCTTTAGGGGGGTGTGCGACAGATGCGGGCGCACAGGGCTTCGCGCCTGAAAAAAATGTAATACAAAATAGCTAAATATTTATTCTTTTTTTTTTGTGAATTTCTTATTTCCTAAAATTTATATGTATAGGTTTATTTATAAAATGTAAAATATTTTATCAATAAAGTGTTTGGTGCAAGCTGTGGACGTTTGAGAAGATAATAGTTTTTATAGCTTACAGTTCAATCTATAAGCATTGTTTTAATTTCAGCACCAGGCACACAACAAATCTGGACAGACACATGAATTGAATGTGAATTGATGCTGATGATGATTCTGACAAACTGCTCATTATTATTTTAAGAATTATTTGTAATGCAACAATACAGATTTGCTTTCCATGTTATGTTGTGTAATCAAGTTTACCTTTTTGTTTTACGAATATCGATGTTCCTGGTTCCTGTCCACATGCATACGTATGTTTTGTCGCATAAACACCACTAACAAGACGAGGAGGCAAGGGAGCCGAAACCCCCAGACCCCGAGACTAAACTAAAGATTTAAAATCTCCAAAAATTATGAAAGGTTGATGTTTTTAAAGGTTTTGGGAAAAAAGAAAATTTGGGAAAATTTTGATTCATTTTTTTTAATTATTATATTAAATTAAACACATTAACATGTTTATGTTTAATATATGCTATTTAAATCAAAACCTTTAAACATGTTACAAATAAAGGAATAATAGCATTTATAGATAATTTTTAGGGTTCCATGCTTAAAAAGTAAAAACGAAACCATTATAAGATCACTCCTGTGTCTGTCCATCCGCCTGTCACAGCCTTTTTTCTCGTAAACGTGGAAGGTTTACCCTCAGGAAAGTTATAAAGCATTTTTACCCACATATTTTAAGATTATTTGCGATTCACAAATATGTTTAGGAAAAATTTAGGGGACTAATTAAGTTACTTGAAATAAAAAAGGTTTTCATTTTGTATATCGTGTGAAAGATCTCGTAATGCCGAACTCAAAAACATATTTGTTTTAATTTTAGGTATTATATTTTCAGAGATATCGTCGAATATACACTGCAAAAATATCCCCCCCCCCCCTCCTCTATTTCCAAATCTACTGAAACTAAAATTATGAAAAAATTAGGGTAGTAGAAATTTATTTAAACCTTGCAGGAAAACTACAGCAATTGTCCTAGGTAACATAGTTTTTGAGAAAAACGCATTTTTTCGTTACACACAAACTTTATTTTTCGAGAGGTCAGAGTGGGAGTTGACAGACGCTCGAGGTATGTATCGACGCGGAATCATTACAACGATATTTGATAATGATTTTTGTAAGAAATGTCTGTAATTAGCCGAGATATTAATTAGGTTACTTGAAAAAAAAAAGTTTATTTTTATCTATCGTGTAGGATGTTGTTCGATAGATCTCGTAACATCGAACTCAAAAATATATACGTTTTAATTTTAGGTATTATATTTACAGCGATATCGTCGAAAGTACACTGGAAAAAATATGTCCCCCTTCCCTCCTATTTCCGAATCTATTGAAACTAAAATTATGAAAAAGGTAGGGGTCGTAGGAGTTTATTAATTATTATATTTAATGTACTGAACCCTTTGAGCGCGAGTTATACTCGCACTTGACCGATTTACTTGCTGCCATAATATGAAGTGGACTGATCGAGTAATTTAATCGATTGATCCTTTGACTGCGAATTTATTTATAGAGGTAACTTTAGATTGGAAATTTTAACTACTTTCCAAATATGAAAATAAATTTTGCAATAAAGGTCGTTTACATATTAAAAATTGTGCCAACTTTCAATTTTCAAATAGTTAATACCCACTTTTGACACCATATTTGAGTTCCTTGAATCAAGGTAGCCTTTTTCTTAAATCTTCATAGTTATAAAAGAAAATGAGCCAGGAGGTTATCCATAAATTTAGAAAAGTAGAATTTATATTTTAAAAGGAGATGTATCGGGAACATTAAATCAGAAAATGCCAGAAAAATTATACAAAATGTTTTAGTGTAAAACAAACTCATTTTATATGTAAGGGAATTTTCATTATTTTTTTAATATGAATTTATTAATAATTTTCTTAATTCAAAATTTGTTTTTAATTGGACTGAAAAATCTTTGGGTCTATGCATTGCATCTCATAAAAAAAAAGATAGTCAGATTTTTTTTTTTTTTTTTTTTTTTTTTTTTTTTTTTTTTTTTTGGAGCGGGGGGGGGGGGGCGGTATAAATAAAAATTTGTCACGTAAAAATAACATCAGCATTCTCAAACTTTGAACTCATCTAACTCTGAAAAAATTGAGAAAAAGTACACAATCAGTGCCTTTTTCTGGGCATACCTTGATCAAAATAACTAAAAAATCGTGTCAAAAGGGGATCTTACCATTGAAAAATTCGAAATAGGTACCAATTTTTAAAATGTAGATGACCCTTATTTCAAAATTTGTATTCAAATGCGAAAAGTAGGCACAGTTTTCAATGCCTTTCGCATCTCTCTGCGGAAATTCGGCGATTAAAAAGTATGGGGAGCTCTACTTTTTTTAACGACTGTAGAATGTCACTAATTGATCAAGAAAACAAAAGAAAAGCAATGCCGCTTAGACATGACACGGTAAGAATGAATTCCTGGCCCGACTCAAAGCTGTAGTAAAAAAAAAAAAAAAAGAATAGTCCGAGTATTATGAAAGGAAATCGATCTAAGTCTGTAAAAACCTCTATTAAAACATACTACCCTCCCCTCAAAAATAGATAAATAAAATAAAATAATATAAAAATAAATAATATAAAATAAAATAAAATAAAGCATAATCTGGATGCGCCACTGTGTATGTCATGGGAGGTTTTTGGAAAGGTGATTGATTGTGTTGTGGGAAATAATGCTGCAATTTATCAATTTTATTCCAGATATCTATCAGTATTTCCAAACAGTTACCTTCCCTTTATTTAATTACCTAATGTCGGTCATTAAATACAGCAAAAATCACTATTCGAAATTTCTTGTTTGATTTATTAAAAAAAAAAAAAAAAAAAAAAAAACAGCAAAAAATTTAACATTTGGGGGGGGGGGGGGGGGATAGGAGGGGATTAACTAGGTTGTTAAAGGAAGGGCCTCGCTTTCGCTAAGCACGGTTCTGCTCAAAGGGGTACAAGAGCATCAAGCATTCTGAGAAATGAGAAAGAAATGCAGAATTGAGAAGAAATTTCAATTATTTGTCATGAAGTGTTATAACTTTTCTAAGCAATGGGATAAAATGAAAGTACCAGTAATGCTATAATTAATTTAAAAAATGATAATAAGCAAACATGATTGCGAACTAGGCATAAAGAAGCAACTTCTTATTTAGGCTTCCGCCTACAAAAATGACTGTTGTTAGGCATACTAAAGTAATGTTTTCCAACTTATTACTTAACTGTATTTTGTTTTCCATGGTGAATAAAAGTATATTAATACTGTAAAAAAGAAATGTCAGTAGGAAATCTCAAACTGCTTAACAGATTTTAAAAATTCTTTCAGTATACGATAGCTGATAAACAGAGTTCCCAAGTACACTGCATTGTATTTGTTTTGTGCATGGAAGAAGGATACTACTTGTTCGATGGTTTTTTGGAAGGTGGTGGCTACAAATAGGTTGAAATGAAGGGTTTTTTTTTCATTAATTAAAGTCTCACGGTACATGAATGAAATTTCCACAAAATGTGACTTAATTCGTAACATTTAAATTATCTGAAGCAGTGAAATTCCTTCCTAATGTTAATAATATACTACAGAAGTACCACTTGGCTTATTTCAACAACACGCGAGCAAATCCGCAGGTTTTGCTAAGTGTAAAATAAAAGTTATGTTCATTTGTACCGAACCGTTGTTTTCTTTGTTTGCATTTGTTTACAGAAACACCCAATGTTATTTTCCTATTCATGGATCTTAAATGAAAACAAGAGGGGAGGGGGATGCAGGACCTGATCAACTCTATGTGGGGCCCACAGGCCAATGTTGAAGCCGCTTTTTCAAGAAAATTGCATTATGAACGTGACAAACAACTTTATGTGCAGTTTGAAATTTAAACCATAGAATATAATACTATAGGCACATGTAAAATTTCATCAAAAAATTATGGGAAGATAAAATCGTCTGCACTGTATGCTATTTACAGCGAGTAAAACTCTAAATCCAAGGGATTGAATGAATCTTAATTTTGAAGTTTACAACATTACATTTCATTGTCATTAGTAAATAACACTGAGATAGTTTAATTTGCATGAATGGATAAAAAGTTTTTTCTATGAACTATATAAATGGAAATTTGCATTAATTTGTGTGTACAGAGAGTGGACAAAAGAAATTTTGGGGCCCTCAGAAAATGTGCGCCCCTGTGATAACCAGGCTCTGGGGAGGGTACGTGAAGTAAATTTAATCTTTCAAGAGATACGCTGGGCAATAAAAGTTTTGGAACCACTGACTAGTCTATTTTATAAACTTGCCATGATGATAAAAAAACAAGTGGGTAAGTGTGATCGAAGGTCGCACAAGGGTTCCGTTTAATATTCCTTTCAAAACATTTTATCCTTTCTTTAATATATCTAAATAAATTTCATCCCCCCCCCCCAAAAAAAAAAGAAAAAAAGAAAGGCATGTTTTTTATAAAGTAAAAATTTATAGGTTCATTTTTCTCGTTTTTTTCGAAAATCTGAACCGGTCCGATAGCGAGCGAAGCTCGCTATTATACTCTGTCATAATAATATCTGTCATGTGGACTAAATGCGATATTAAAAAAAAATCAATTTCAAAATTAAACATGTTGTATAGAGACCTTCAAAATGTTAAAATATGCCAATATTTCCATAATCGGGTTTTTATCATGATTCAATACGTTCCCCAAACTCATATGACGTTATAATCACTTGCTGACGTCATATCTACTTGCTTTCTCTATCTTCTATCTTCTACTTATAATAAAATCCGAAGGCAAGAAATTGTCTGTAACCATTCCAGGCGCAACCACTCTGGTCTGCGAATTGACCGTAGTTAAACGCCATGTTTAATGAAGAACGTATTCTATCATATAACAACTAAACGATAATTTCTCCTACTTGAAATCATGTCTTTGAAAATAAATTAATGTTTGTGAGATGGCTTACATTAAATTATGTTTATATTCTGAGATAACTTCAGTTGAAATTAGATTTATTGCTCCATGAAAGTAAAGATACAAATGATTCATTCGTCGTGAACGTTTAAAACATTAAACCATGAAGGCAACCGTTCGGAAAGCGATCGCAAGCGGAAGAAGTTACTTTCCTCCGTGATACTCGCTAAACTGCTTCGTTCATTCGTTGTTAGAGATCCTACATTAGAGAGAGATTGGACATTGACGAAATGTCCGCCATGTAAGTTCCAAAGCAGATGGAATGCAGTAGAACGGAATGTATTTTCATGGCACTCCGAAGGTATATAAAACTAACTTTCCATGATTTTAATACAATAAAAGGTGTTAGACGGTGATGAAAATATATTGCGTTCCACTATGTTCCACCTGCTTTGGAACTTACATGGCGGACATTTCGTCAATGTCCAATCTCTCTCTAATGTAGCATCTCTATTCGTTGTGAGCCTTTATCGCCATCTATCGGAGATTAATATAAACAAATTTTTGAATTGAATACAGTGACCTCTCACTTATACGCGATACACTGTATTTTTCCGCACCAGTTCCTTTTTAAAGTAATTTCCCCCTTATTTAATCGCAGAATTTATAAATCGAATTTTACTGTTTTAAAATAGTGGTACAAAAAGTAATTACTGAACATCGAGTACAAGTGAGAGGTCACTGTATTTCTTATAAAATGTAATTAGAATATAAGGAACATATAATTGTAATACCGTGTACTATATACAGTCCCTGGCCAAATTATTAGACGCAGTTGTTTTTATTATAATTTTTTAAATATCTGGAAAGATACATGAGGTTTTATGTTGAAACTTTAGGAGTGTAAACAACATGATCAACGTCATATATTTCCGAGAAGATTTTTTTCTTGAAACCCCATAAGGGGCCGTCAACAAATTGAAGATAAACAAATACGTTTTTGATAACCCTGTAAAAACCAATATCACAAAAGCGTTGAAACGGTATCACACGCTTAGGAGGTTTATTGAAATAATTTGGGTTCATTTTTATGAAGATAGCATGCATACTCGAAGAGAAATTCAGGTTTTTATAAAAAAAAGTCCCAAATTTTACGAAGTTTTTTGCTTATAATTTGCAGAGGTTTTAATATAAAAACAAGTTATTTTCAGAAAATATGACAAACAAAATTATACACAATACCCTGCAATCAGAATTAAAAAATAATAATAATTGCAGGAAAAATGAGCAGGTTTACTAAATATTTTTTCACTGCGCATGCGCGAATTCAATCAAAATATACTGTGCATAATATATTAGCTAATTATATAGACTAACTTTTATGAAAGTCTCACAAACATAGCTTGAAAATTATGATAGTGATAGTCGATAGAATAAGCTCGAAATTCGCTGTTCCCAAAAGGAAGCAAAAAAGATGAGGGGTTGTATCCAAATACACTAGCTTATGAAAGTTGACATAATAAGAATGAAGTGTTTCTCATTCTATATTTAATACAACCCCTCATCTTTTTGCTTCCTTTTGGGAACAGCGAATTTCGAGCTTATTCTATCGACGATTACTATCAGAATTTTCAAGCTATGTTTTTGAGACTTTCATAAAAGTTGGTCTATATATTTAGCTAATATATTATGCACAGTATATTTTGATTGAATTCGCGCATGCGCAGTGAAAAAATATTTAGTAAACCTGCTTATTTTTCATGCAATTTTTATTATTTTTTAATTCTGATTGCAGGGTATTGTGTATAATTTTGCTTGTCATATTTTCTGAAAATAACTTGTTTTTATATTAAAAACTCTGCAAATTATAAGCAAAAAGCTTAGTAAAATTTGGGACTGTTTTTATAAAAACCTGAATTTCTCTTCGAGTATACATGCTACCGTCATAAAAATGAACCCAAATTATTACAATAAGCCTCCTAAGCGTGTGATACCGTTTCAACGCTTTTGTGATATTGGTTTTTACAGGGTTATCAAAAACGTATTCGTTTTTCTTCAATTTATTGACGGCCCCTTATGGGGTTTCAAGAAAAAATCTTCTCGGAAATATATGACGTTGATTATGTTGTTTAGTACACTCCTAAAGTTTCAAGATAATTCCTCATGTATCTTTCCAGATATTTAACAAATTATAATAAAAACAACTGCGTCTAATAATTTGGCCAGGGACTGTATATATTAATTATATCAATGAAATAAAATTTTGTATTTTAGCATAGTAGAAACTTTGTAGTGAAAATAAATTTGTAACGAGCAGGGAAAACCGAGCTATGCTCGGTCAAAATTAAATTTGAGTTCAAATATCATGACCCAAGTCCAAAATTACCCACTAATTAAATTTTCTCGAACATGTGACTTAGCCCAACAGTCTAACTCGTGCCCGAAAACCATAGGATGCAAAATTTAGTGTAAATAGTCTGAGCCGTTTTAAAGATAAAATAGCTTGACCCATAATGACCCATGACCAAATTGACCCACTAATCGAAATTTCTCGAACATATGACCTAGCCTAATAGTCTTCTCATTCCCTAAACCTGTATGCTAAATTTATTTCAAATCCTCTGAACCGTATTTAAGATAAAATAGCTTGACCCATAATGACCCATGACCAAAATGACCCACTAATTGAATTTTCTCGAACATGTGACCTAGCCCAACAGTCTTCTCGTGCACGAAAACCATTGGATGCAAAATTTAGTGTAAACAGTCTGAGCCGTTTTTAAGAAAAAATAGCTTGACCCACAATGACCCATGACCAAAACGACCCACTAAATGAATTTTCTCGAACATGTGACCCAGCCCAATAGTCTTCTCGTGCCCGAAAACCATAGGATGCAAAATTTAGTGCAAATAGTCTGAGCCACTTTTTAGATAAATTAGCATGACCCAGAAATGACCCACTAATCTAATTTTCTCGGACATGTGACCTAGCCCAATGATTTTCACGTGCCCGAAACTCGTAGGATGCAAAATTTAATCAAATCGTTAGAGCCGTTTTTTAGATAAAATTAATTTGACCCACGTTGACCCAAAAATGACCCCCTAACCGAAAGTTCTCGAACATGTGACCCAGCCCAATAGTCTTCTCGTGCCCGAAAATGGTCGGATACAAAATTTCGTCAAAATCGTTTTTTAGATACAATTAGCTTGACCATGACCCAAAATGACCCACTAATTGAATTTTCTCGAACATGTGACCTAGCCCAATGGTTTTCTGGTGCCTCAAAACGGTAGGATACAAAATTTCGTCAAAACCGTTAGAGCCGTTTTTAAGATAAAATTTGCATATATATATATATATATATATATATATATATAGCCACACACAAGATTTGCTCGTATTAGAATATATATGATTTAATAAGAGAATTTAAAAAAAATACTTATTTAATAAAAGATGATCTTTAATGATCAAAATTTATCACAGGCTTCTTTAGGCATGTTTATAAAAAATCAGAATTTAATTTGAGATAAACTTTTTAAAATTTAAGTTATTTAATTATTATTTTGGCAAATAAACTTTCTGTTGAAATTGCACTTTGTTCTGTATTTTATCAATTTTGCTTGCATTGTAAATAAAATGAATATTTTATATCAAATATAATTAAAATATAAGGAATATAATGTAATACTGTGGTACAACAAGTATTAGTCATATCAATGCAGATAAAACTTTGAATTTTAACATAGTAACTTTGTAGTGAAAAAAAAAATGATCAGTCATATTAATACAATTAATAGATGTGATTTAATTAAGAAATAAAATAAAAGAAATTATTTTAATGATCGAAATTTATTACAGTTGTATACAGTTGTGAAATGGGAATTTGAATAATGAAATGTTTACTCTGATATAGCAGGGCAGATTAAAAGATCGAAATGACGCAGATTGCCGAAATTACTCGAAATTTTTAATGTCGCTTAAAAATATGCTTTGCAGCGCTGCCTGGTGAAGTATTAGAGCAGTTTTTTACGAGGTTTGTATGCAAGGCACCGCCCGATGTAATTAGGGGTCCACTAGCGGGCGCAAGCAGGCCCGGAGATGTGTGTTAACCCAGCAATAAGTGTTTAAACAACTTTGTTGATCTAAACAATGTTTTGAAGATTTTATCGTTCTTTATCTTCACAGAATCTTTTTATAGTGAAATCTTTAAACTAATCAAAACAGTTTATTTCCTTCGGGAATGTCGTTGTTTATATCAAAAGGATTGAATATTATTTCATAATAACATCTTAATGCTGTGAAAATGAAACGTAACATTCCGTCATTTTTGATGGGGTTATATACTAGTTACTTATATAATTGATACTCTCTTTGTATTATTCTCAAACATTTGAAAAAGTCCGTTAAGCTTCCAATATGACGTCAGATTAATTTTCTTTTTAATTCTCTAATGACACCATATCAACCCGCTTTCTGTACTTGCACTTACTCCTTGTATTATTGAGAAATGTTTGAAAATTTCCGTTTTATCACCAATATGACGTCACATTAATCTTTTTTTCAACTGGTGAAACTTTTTATTTCATTTTCATTTTTCACGTGGAAATCTTTCAATAGAAAATTAATTATTGTAGAAAGAATTTTATTGTGGATTTTTAATTGTTGGCAACTGCTATAACGAAAAATGTTTAAAATTAATAGGCAAAGGCTGTTAGATTTTTGGTTTTTTATCTCTCTATATTAAAATAATACGAATTTTTTTTCAAAATTTTATGAATTTGATCTTCATAATAGGTATTCAGCTCAAAATTTCAACTATGTAAGTTATATAGTTTCTGAAAACCGGCTCTGCAACGGACAGACAACGTAGCGGCACGAATAGGGTTTCGTGAGATGAACGAAACCCTAAAAATAACATAGTATATTCAGAATAGGATGGAACACTTATTGCTGAAATGTCAGTTAAAATTTTCACTGAAGAGAAATAAAAGTTTTTGGTGGTGTAATCTGGACAATTCGTTTGTTTACAGAGACAATCAAGATATTTTGGATATATTATAGTCTATGGAGGATGATTGTTTAAATAGATTTTGCTGATGTTGCACTACGTCAAACATAAAGACATTGATATGCTACCTTCGCATAGAACATTCTGTGTATAGCACTTATTGTTTACTAATGCAAAAAGAATTTCTTATCATTACTCTATAGTGATTGTTTGACGTTAGCTTTAATGATGTTTTATTTCTAACATAATAAAATGAATATACGTTATTGAGGTGCACAATATTATATTTCCTATAGAAAAATGCGCAAATTTTGATAAATAACAGACTCTGAGAATGATCGTAGTGGATTCCTAGCTTAGTCTCAACTCAATGGTGTATCTCATGTCAAAACGGATATGCTTCCAGTGTTCAATTCAGGAAGAGGGCGGGGAACCTTTCCGGAAGAATTGGGATTTTATGCTTAATGATCTAGAATCCCCCCCCCCCCCCCCCCCGCCGGGAGAAAAATTTCCGAGTTCCAACACCGATTGAAAATTGTAATTTTATTTTCATAAGTTCCCCAATTGTATCACTCATAAGTTGAGAAATTCAAATAAGAATATTAGAATAAATTCTGTTCAAATGCACAAGATTTTAGTATGGTGGTCAATGTCAACATCGAAAATTAGAAAAAAGAAGTTGGAAATTGCACGTCAAACGTGACAAATGAGGTGCGTTCGCACTGTTATTATTTCAGTGAGATGAATTATATCGTCTGTTATTATGATATGATTCATTTCCGTAATAAAATAAGTACATTTTAAGTTGGTAACATTTTATCTTTTGTTGACATTTACTGAAAATTCAAATGGGAAACTTAAGCTTAGCTTTGAAAATTTCAGAACTTGAAATCTATATTTAGACTTTTTTTTCATTTAGTATCTATTTTTCCGGAAACATCTACCCAAAACACTGTCGGTAGATTATAAGATTGGTATAATGAAACAATTTTAGTATGCAAATTTGGTTTTTAAATTCAGTAATACGGAAAGGACTCCATCTTAAATAGGACGTAATGGTAATCACCATGGCAACCTAACATTACCAATCATGGGATATCATTGAATTAATTACGTATGATAGGATTTAATAGAATGCATAAGGGGACTATGATTTGGTCATAGAGGTTATAAAATGTCATTATGACTATACGTCATACATGTAAGATAACTTGACGATACATTTTGGTCGCTTGACGATTAATCCTCAGAAGCTGCTATAACAAGGAAGTATCAATTTTTAAAAAATTCAAATTACTTAATAAATATCTTTTTTAAATCTTGATTCGATTTTCATAAAATTTGAAATGACTCGCCAAAATTTTGCAACGATTATATATATTAAATTTTTAACCATTCGGTTGCGTAGTTTTTGCGCTGTTATATGCGGACAGTCGGATCAGATGACGACTATAGGTGCTACGTATTTATACAGTGGTGGACATAATTATAAGACACATACCTAATTTGACATAACAGTGAAAGAAAACCTTCAGACCTTAAAATTGCTTTATCAAATACGACAAAAACATAAATTTATTCTGTTATCACACGTAATTGTTTTACAGAAACGATATTTTTATAGAGTTTCATAAAAAAATTTAAAAATACCATGGACAAAATTATAAAACACCCTAACATCTATATATTTAAAACGCTAAGCGATTTCTTTGGACAATCCGTGAGAACAAACTACTGCATCAAATTACACCATTCTTTTTTTAAATGAAAGATATTTGGACACAGATTTGTTATCGGGCATTCCTTTGTTCGAAAATTTAATTAATTAGCTGTAATTTTCAATTAAACATTTACTTCTGCTTATGACGTCATGAAGTCGGCAACTCCCACTTTTGAGGACATAGAGTTTATTCTCTGAAGTCTGTGGTTCGCCAATCTTTTGACATTAGCTAATATCAACTGGGTAATATTTTAACATTGTAGTATAAAATCTCTAAAAAAAACTTAATTAGCTAGAATATAATCATAATAAAATATCTAAACGTAAACATATCAATATGAATAACAAATCTCACGTAAAATGTCGCAATTTAAATGATTCCAATTGAAACAAGATTTGGAGAGTTATCCTTGACGCCCAGCTAACATAAAAGTACCTATTTTATTTTATTTATTTACACACATATTCAAATTTATTATAAAACACCAGGTTGCCATACAAAGCAAAAATCGTCATTTAGGCGCCAAAAAATAACCCAGGTGCGTCTGCGATATCTGTACCGATTTAATCAAAATTGTTTTGGTTGCACCGCATATTGCAAAATTAATTAAATCCATGATTATTGTTTCTTTCTCAGATTAAAAATAAGAAAATTGGTACTTCTCTATTATCCCGTCGACCACTTTTCATAACAAAAAACTATCGCCAAACTGTAACGCCAAATAAACGGGAGAACGTTGCCATTGGAATATCAAAATAAATAAATAGATAAAATACATGAATTTAAGGACACAATTGTTATTTTAATTAATGAAATAACTAATAAATCAGTTAAACATAATGAAAACTAGACGCAAATGTCGAATTAAAAACCACTTAATGACGTAACAAACACGTATAATGCTTCTGACATCAAGTAAATCGGACTGCATTTTTGGCGTTTAATTTTACAGTTTGGCGATAGTTTTTTGTTATGAAAAGTGGTCGACCGGTAAAGTACCGACAAGTACCAGAAAATTTAATGTTTAACGAAATTCAATTATTTGATCGATCGCAAATTTTGGTTCTTGTTCTTTTCCGTTATACCGACACCATTCCATACATGTAAATATATGCTTGGCGACAATGGTGTCCGTATAATGGAAAAGTACTCAAATTTTTCTTAGTTTGGGCTATACCAAAAACAAACATTTTACAGGTAACAAAAAAATCGCCGAAAATGGCTGCTTCATCAGCTGTTAATTTTACAACGTTTATGCAAAACACCACAGAGAACACACGCTATTTTTATATAAGTAGGGTATATTTAAACGAATAAGAGAACTAACGACCTTCAATAATATAATGCATGAAAAAGTAAACAAATAAGTGATTCAGCAAATCATAAAAATATGTATTTCTTAATATAACTATAAAATACAGAAAAATATTCTGGTACCATCAAAAATATTCATTATCCCGTCGAAATTCCGTACATTATCGCGTCGTCCAATTAAGAAAAAAAAAATATATGCAAATTAGGTACTTTTCGGTTAGCCAGCGCCAGTAAAAAATATTACACATAATGACAAACTCCAATGAAAAATTACTTGCAGAAACATTATCACAAAAGCTAACTAAAATCTATAAGCCACATACATTCAATACTAGAAAAACAAAACTATATGCATTATATATTTGTATATATGTATGTGTATACTATATATATATATATATATATACTTCATTGGTGCCCTGCTAACCGAAAAGTACCTCAAGTAATTCGCCAAACTGTAGCGCCCAGTAAACAAACGGAAGAATGTTGCCATCAAATCTAAATAATAATAATAAGAAGAAGAAGAAGAAAAAAAAATAATTAAGAAAAGCCCCATTTACTAAAGTATCATTTATCAGTAACTTTTAACAATAAAATTTACAATATATTAATGAAAACATAATCTTGGATATTTATTTATTTACATTATTTCTCTTAATTATGGAAAAGGAATAATCATCTTCCCAACCTTTTTTTCTTTTGCGTACCCCTTTCTTAGGCTTTCCATTTCGGCGTACCCCCATTTCTCATAAACACTCCCCTCCCTCTCCATTAAACCATATTACCCAAACATTGTTTTTTCCTCTAGTAATCTTCTTATCACAACCAAATAATAAATCGACACAAATTACATTGACATTCCAAAACTTTATTTTTTAACATGCATTTTAAAATTAATATTGCTTTTTATAATATTAACTAAACATTAAAAAAAAAATTAATACATCATTAACAGAAATTTTAACTATCTTAAGCTGATTATTGATGATAACTTTGTCTCATTATATACAAATAATCAAAATGACTGTTCATACTCTCAATGGGATCCTTGAGCTTGTTTCATAGAACCGAGTTTCTTAAAATCGGGTTCAAACGAAGACAGAATCTAAAGAGAATCTCAAGTTAGGAGCAACGTCAAGCTTATTGATATACGTAGGTATAGGTTGATCCAAAAAAATGTTTACAAGCAGAAGCATTTGAAACGTAATAATTGTGGAGCGAATATTTCCACTCAGGGTGGTTGACAGATGGCGCTAGTTGTCCTACAGCGGTTCTACGAGTAAGTAGCGTCAGTACGCAGACACTTAAGAGCGACAGTAATCGCACGACGTCTAGAAAAGTGGTCTCGCATAGAGGTGCGAGCCGTAATTCGATTCTTATGGGCCAAGAATGTGGCCTCATCCGAAATTCACAGACAAATCGTTGAGGTATACGGGGACAAAGCAATGAGTAGACAACAGGTAGCGAAATGACTCAGGAATTGCTGCAAAGGTTCAAGTGGGAGGTCTGGAATCACCCCCCATACAGCCCCGATTTGGCTCCAAGTGACTATTTCCTTTTTCCGGCGTTGAAGCGAAACTTATCCGGAACACGGTTCACCTCAGACGATGCAGTGAAAACAGCTGCCGAGAAATGGCTCAATGAGCAGGGCCCTGATTACTACCAAGACGGGATAAATAAGTTGGTCGAACGTTCTGACAAATGCCTAAACAGGTTTGGCGACTATGTGGAAAAGTAAAGGCCAGATGTGTCTCTTGATTGCCATTTGTATCTTGTTTCTATTGTTAATAAATACTTTTTCCTTTGCCTTGTAAATTTTTTTTGGATCACCCCTCGTATTTGTTTGTAACACTTTGCTGTCCGCATGTCTCGTAAAAATACTTCTATTCGTTAAATGTTGAAATGATTGATTGACATCAGAATTTAGAAACAAATTTATTCGAAAACAAGTAAACTCTTTTCTTCATGTACTTTATAAAAGGGAATTTTTCCTTCCAAAATTCTGGTGCCAATGTAGCATTTAAGGATTAAAATTAAGTTACATTACGTACGACACCACTGTGTTGTCGTCGGCAAAGTGTTAACCTGCGCGGTGTCGCGTCAATTCATCTCGCACAATTCATCGCGGAACAATTCGTCGCGCACAATTCGTCGCAGCGTCAATTCGTCGCGGCGACAATTCATCGCGGCATAAGACGAAAATGCTCTTTCGACAAGCTCGATATTTATGAAAGGCAACAAGTGTTTTATAGCCTTACCACTGAGTTCTTGGTATTCTTCTTTTACTGCTATCCAAAAAGCTGTAATATTTCTTTTGTTCAGATTATAAAGAAGTGTCAGTCGAATGTTCCATCAATTTTTCTTTTTCAGAAACTGATAATTGTTCATGCTTGTCGAAAGCCCAAATCGTTAAATGGGTTTGCAATCCAGTTATTTTCGCAACTCTGTTTCGGAAAATATTGTCTGAACGGTGTTTTAAATCCTGTTAAGTGAGCCATTATACTAGATTTTGCTTCTTCTGATAAGAAATTGTAAAGTGTTTAAAAAACGTCTAGCTGGTGTTTTCTCATGCCTGATTCCCAGAAATTTAATTTTTTAATCATAGACCCGATCTTGCCAGATACTTTTAAAAAGGTTATGGAACTGTTCTGTAATCCTAAATTATGTTTATTTATTTCTTTAAAAATGTCAGATAAGTATGTAAGCATTTGAAGTCATTCTTTTTCATGAAATTTAGAGATTAGCAAAAAAGATGATCTTAAAAAAAACTTTAATTACATGCCTCAATTCAAATAATTTTTCAAGTACTTTTCCACGTGAAAGCCACCTCACCTATGTGTGCAAAAACAATGTAGTATGCAGGCGACCCATCTTTTCACACAAAGATTTGAATAGTCTGAAGTTTGTTGAATCGGCTTTAATAAAATTAACAACTTTGGCAGTTTGGTGGGGTACTTCTTTCAATGAGTCTGGCAGGGGTTTGGTCGCTAGATTGTGACTGTGTATACAGCGACGGTTCCAAGGTACATGATGTGCATTTTCTTTAATTAGATCGCGTAAGCCTATATAACACCCAGACATAGATTTTCCACCATCAGTGCAAACCCCACAGCAATTGGCTCAATCAAAATATTTTTCACAGAAATAACTGTGAATGGCATTAAATATATCTTTTCCTGTACATCTTTCTGTGAGAGGATAGCAGAGTACCAAACTGTCTTCAAGTACATTACCATTCAAATATCTTACAATAACAAGCAAAATTAACAGATTGGAGATATCTGTACTCTCATCCATCTGAATTGAAAAAGATACTTTTTTTTATTCTTTGAATTATTGTAGGTTCAATATCGGCAGAGATTTCACTAATTCTTCGATCAACTGTATTGTTTGAGAAAGGAATATTTAAAAACATTTTCACATGTTCTTCACCAAACATACATTCGACAGCATCTTTTATACAAGGATATATCAAATTTTCTTATGATTTTCTTTATGACTTTTACCACTTTTAGCAATATGTTAGCATATTCTGTATAGCATATGCTTCAACAGCATTCTCATTATCTTTGTTTGTAGAAAACACAAACGTAAGATGCTGTATTAGGGCCGCTTAACCCCTTGGGGACGAGCGACACGTATACGTGACGCATAACATGCTCAGAATTCTCGAATTTTCCCACCAGTTATTTTTTATTGTAAGATTTGCCTAATTAAATCTTAGCATTTCTGCGATTCAAGTAGGCGAAAATTTCCGTTTTGAAAAACCGGTGGTAAAAGATTAAAAATTCTGTAAAAGACGCTCTTCGCGAAGGGGTTAATAGTCGCTCAAAGAAGCTGATATCCTTTTGTTTATAAATTGGATGTTTTGCCTCTAAATGGCGCATTAATAAAGAGGGTTTCATGCTACCACTGGACAATATCTCTCCACAAACAACGCGTGGAAAATCTTTCTCTTCCGTGAATGAAAATCCATATTTCAAGTATTCATTATAAATTTTCTTTTCTTTAATGGGACACTGATACATTCAGTTTTATTTAAAGTATTAGGTTTATCACTTACCAGAACAAGCCCATTAGCAACTGCACTCAGGTTGTCTTGCACTTCTAAATAATCAGATTGTTTCAAAGTACTTGCAGTTTCGAACTCACCAGGTTGAATTTCAATCGCAGTTCTCTTAAGAGTTCCAGAATTCAATAAATTATCCATTTTAAACACAAAACAAAATAACTCATATAATAAATAAACACTTCAAATTAAATCCTCATTAAAATGAGGGAATCTTTTTATTAAAATACGTTAGTGATATAACTCCGCCTATTCGAAAACGAAAATAACGGCCAGCTTTTCAACACGTTTAACAAAAGACATAAAAACCAGAAGCTCTTACATAATTTAGGCGTTCTGCAGTTATTATTAAAAACGGAAGAACAAAAAAAAAAGTGGCGAGAAAAGAGTATTCTATAATTATTAATTGAAGCTTTCGGGAAGATGGGGGATGTATAAGTATTCAAGCAATATGCTTAACAGTGGGCGGAGCTAGTGACATTGCAATATCAATGAATTTTTAGATTTAGTGGGCTTTTTCTTTACTTTTGAATGTAACATATTGGACTTACACATGAGATTAACATCCAAAACTATCAATTTTCTTTATGTGTTTTCAGTTAAACCATTTTTGTGATTTCCGCCATTACCGATATTTTTTTCACGTACCCCCAGCAGCCCCGCCACGTACCCCTAGGGGTACGCGTACCACAAGTTGGGAACCGCTGATGTAAAGGAATGAAGAAACCATACAAATAAATTACACTTGAAAACATTAAAAATCTTCTTTATCTGCAGATTGATTTATTATTGTAAAAAAAATTCTTCATCTTTACATACAAATTGATTAGCTTAAAACAATGGATGCGTCTAAGAAGATATGGATTTGAAACGAACAATGACTAAAGAAGACATTTTAAAAATTTAGATCAAAACATTTTAAAACTTTTTTTTTAACGTCGAATTTCGACGGTGCGTTTGGGGAGATGCAATGCACATGCGCATAGGAGCTCATTCGGTTGCATTATCACAAGGGGGGGGGGGGGGCATGTGTGCCTTATTTAATATGTTTTTTTATTGACTGAATATGAGATGAATGTAGGGATATACTATTTGTATGATACTTCATAGGTTCAGGAAATTTTCTTTCTTGCCGTGAGGAATAGGGCGGTAATGTCAAACTGATTTGCATTTTGTTTACGGATTGTTTGTTTGGAGTTTGCATCGGAAATAATAATGTAATTGACTGCGGGAAAAAATTTTTAAAAGCTTATTTTACTAATATTGTTATTGCAATTTTTCCCGTCAAGTTTTGACGGGTACCATCTAGTAGAGTATAAAAGTGCCAGTAATAGTCGAGGGAAAATTTAGTAGCTATAATTAAGAAAAAATATATACATTTTATAACCTGACTGAAATATTTTTTCCTAAAAATTAGTTTTGAAAAGTAAATTTGGTACCCCTTTGTATTTCAGTGGGTAAGCTCGGTCTTAACAGGCCTATTCGGTAAACAGGCCCTGGTTGTAAATACCACACCCAACAACTGGATTGTTGGTTGGATAG
The DNA here is from genome assembly GCA_963931845.1 of Maratus michaelseni. Lineage (NCBI taxonomy): Eukaryota > Metazoa > Arthropoda > Arachnida > Araneae > Salticidae > Maratus > Maratus michaelseni. The sequence continues at coordinate 75,820,609 of OZ007591.1, read as the reverse complement.
GGTGTGGGTGGAACTCAACGTGCAACCACCTCCACGTGGGGAGTTCTGGGTCGTTTTGTTCTAGAAAAGGAAACAAATAGTTGCACAGTGAAAATTGTGAAATTTATGTTTTTTCTAAGATGTTGCGCGAACGGAAAAATTTTATTATTCATCATAATTTAATTTATTTAGGTTATTTAAACCATAAGACAAGCATAAAAAACAAAAGCGTGTTTACGTTTAAAGTTTTAATTAACTTAAAAAAATTACAAAACAGGCACGGTTTTTGTAATTTCTCATTAACTTTAAGTAAGATGCGCGAACGGAAGATGTTAACTGATTTTAATTTTTTATGCCGTTTTTCTTCTTATTACAATAGGCCACTTTTCCGCACTAAAATGTTCCGAAAACAAAATATTTATTTTTTTTCGACCCACCGTACTGAAAATATTCTTTAATCAACGATTGCTTCGAAATGTTTTTATATTAACAGGATATTTGAAAATGACGGAAATCAATTGAAGTGGTTTGGAACATTGATAATATATTACACTTATCGGGATATCTTTTTAACTTGTATTGACTAACGTGGGTTACAATGTACATCAAACAATACTTTGTAGTCGTTGCATGTTCTCTTGGTTTTTACTAAAAAGAAAGACACTTCGTGAAGAAAACTTCAATGGGCAAAACATATCATAAACTGATTTAAATCACTTCAGAAACTGCTTAATTGAAATTATCAGTACTTCAGTGAATATTGAAATACTGATAATTTTCCATATAAATTTAATCCCTTATAAGAAACTTTTAAATTTCTTAATAAAGCGATGTTAATGTTAATATTATTATTTTAATCGCAATTTTGTATGTTCTAGAAACATCCCTTGATTAGTGGAATTGATTATTATTATTATTAATGTTATTATTATTACAGGGCTGCCACTGGCGACTATTTTTATATTCTATTTGCACCACTATTTAAAAAGTCAAATTTTGTAGTATATTTGTTTTGCACATGTTGTCAAAGTGTATGTGAAAAAATTTTGTTTTGAGAAAGTAATGCGAGATATAATTAAAAAATAGTCGCCCTGTTATTATTATTACTAGCCGCCACTGGCGACCAGTTTGGTCGCCCTTAAATGTATGTTAAGCATTGTAACAAATTATTTTTATTCATAACTAGCAGAACAACCCGGCTTTGCCCGGGTTAATATAAATTAAAATACAATACGACAATAACAATGACGGAGCTTTGTGCATTCTCGGCCATAAATCGATAAAAAAGACAATTAGAAAAAATTCATTTTTTAAACTATCAGTTGGGAAATAAAAAGAAAACTACCCAGTTAAACTGAGGGCATTGAGCTCACAGGCTATTCACACTAATTGTATATTATACTCTTATTTCAAAGAATTTGAAATATGCCCCTCGAAAAATAAAGAAATCAACAATATATTAAGTGGGGGGGGGTCATCCCCCGTTACCCCCTCATAGTTAACTAATGAACCCCTTAAACTAATCAGGGAAGTCTCTAATTACAATGAATATATATACAAAATTTGAAGAAAATCGGATAATTCTGCATGAAAAACCCATTTATCTAAATTAAGGTGGCATTAGCCCCCCTTTCCCACTTTATACTTAACCAATGAACCCCCAAAACTATTGACAGAAGCGCATTATCAAAATGAATCTATATACAAAATTTGAAGAAAATGGGATAATTCTGCATGAAAAACCCATTTATCTAAATTAGGGGGGTTATGCCCCCCTTTCCCCCTTTATACTTAACCAATGAACCCCCAAAACTATTGACAGACGCGCATTATCAAAATGAATCTATATACAAAATTTGAAGAAAATGGGATAATTCTGCATGAAAAACCCATTTATCTAAATTAAGGGGGGATTAGCCCCCCTTTCCCCCTTTATACTTAACCAATGAACCCCCAAAACTATTCAGAGAAGCGCATTATCACAATGAACCTATATACAAAATTTGAAGAAAATCGGATAATTCTGCATGAAAAACTCATTTATCTAAATTAGGGGGGGATCCCCCCCTTTCCCCCGTTATACTTAACCAATGAACCCCCAAAACTATTGACAGAAGCACATTATTAAAATGAACCTATATACAAAATTTGAAGAAAATCGGATAATTCTGCATGAAAAACTCTTTTATCTAAATTAGGGGGGGTTGTCCCCCCCTTTCCCCCTTTATACTTAACCAATGAACCCCCAAAACTATTGACAGAAGCACATTATCAAAATGAACCTATATACAAAATTTGAAGAATATGGGATAATTCTGCATGAAAAACCCATTTATCTGAATTATGGGGGGTTAGCCCCCCGTTTCCCCCCTTTATGCTTAACCAATGAACCTCCAAAACTAATCAGGGAAGCGCCTTATCACAAGGAACCTATAAACAAAATTTAAAGTAAAACGGTTAGTTCTATCAAGAGTTATCGCGTTATGTACATACATACATACGTACGTACATACAGAACCGGCGGGGACATAAGCTCTCAGGCTTTGAGAGCCTGTGAGCTAAAAATGGGCACAGATGTCATATACGCACCACGTTGGCAAGATTTTTATCCCCCGCCAATTTGGCGAAAACTTATGTAAATTGTTGTTTATTTACTTTTATTTTTTATTTTAATTCTATAAATTATTTTTATTATGCATATCAATATTTCACTCAACCATAGTAAAATTTCTCAGCTTTATAAATGAGAATGTGCGTTTTCTTTGCGCATACAATAGAAAAATATACGATTTTCCTGACAATGAAAAAAAATCAACAAAATGTCGTAACATTTTGATAAATTCGCTTTCATAGGCATCTTTCTATATTATAAAACAAAAACATATCCTTGAGTAATGTCGCATCATATTGACGGTAGCAATGATCTAACCATTAAAATTTGGGTACTTTTCCGTTATACGGACACCATGCCAAAATGTATGCTAATGCATAATGTATGTAAATGTATGTATGTATGTAAATGTATGTATTTAAATCTATGTATTAAATGTATGTAAATGTAGGCTTGACGACAATGGTGTCCGCATAACGAAAAAGTATCTTTTCGCTTGTACTGCATTTTTGTAACTACTTAATATCACATAATTTCATTTTTTAAGCTATCAATTGAAAAAAAATTGGGCACAGATGTCACATACGCAACATGTTGGCGCGATTTTTCCCTCGCCAATTTGGCGAAAACTTTGTTATGTAAATTGTTGTTTATTTACTTTTATTTTTTATATTAATTCTATAAATTACTTTTATTATGCATATCAATATTTATTTATATCAAACTATCATTTATTTATTTTTATTTCCTTTTTTAAAATAATAGAAGCTATTTCATTTATTACGTTATTTTATTTCTGGTACTTACGTATTATCCGTGCCAAGAGATTGATCACCAAAAATGATTGCCAAGTACCAATCTTGTTTATCGTTGCCAATCATGTTTTCAAGCGCAGTAATTTAACATTATCAAATAACATTGTTAATGGTAATTAATATAAAATAAATAAAATGTAATATATGTTTATTAAATTTATTACATTGTTAAAAATAGTAAATAACATTATTTTAGTAAAATTAATAAATGTTAAATAGCATAGTAAATAAGAAAGAATAATATTACAGATTATTCCTAGGCATGTACCATGTAGCAAAAAAAAAAATATATATATATATATATATATAAGGGTTACTATAATTAGTAATATTGGCTCCATGCTTGGCGCAGTTGGCTTAAAACTGCCACGGATAATACGTAAGTACCTTATTTTTATACATTGAAATAAAAAATGACGTGCTATTATTGCATGCTATTTGTAACTAATATTCAAAAACAAAGTTTTCGCTAAATTGGCCGGGGGCAAAATTGCGCCAACGTGGTGCGTATATGACATCTGTGCCAAAAAATGAACTTTCAAATGTAGTTTGAAAAGTTTATCTTAATTTACGGATTTTTTATATATTTTAAAGTCATTTTAAAGCATGTATATTTTTAAATCTGTGTCCAATTCAATTACGAAAGATTAACTTATTTGATCTTTATAAAGTAAAGACATTTACTTCTAAACATAGCACATTCAATTTTTATGCTGTCGAATAAAATAAAAGTACTCTCAATCTTCAATCTTTTTTTTTTTTTTTTTTTTTTTTTTAAGCGTATCTCATTTTACTAATGTTTTATGGATTTTAAAGTAATTTTCAAGAATGGATATTTTTAAATCTGCGTGCGACTCAATTACAAAATATTAACTGGTTTGCTCTTAAAACAACGTGAATAATTCAAAATTTGTTGGTTTACGTGTAATATTCCATAACTAAATTGCCAAATTAAATTAAAACTTAAAAAAAAATAAAGAAAGAAAATATGGAAGCTTCACATAATATTAGAAGGAGTGTTCAAAATATATTAATTTCACAGTTTTAAATGTTTTAATATTACTTATAAATTAAACCAAAATCAATATCACCAAAGAAATCATTTTATTTTTTTATTATTCTAAAAAAAAAACTATAAAACTGGAAAGTTGCCAGATTTCCTGAAATAGCGTGCCGATAATGTTAACAGCAAAAATAAAATAAAATAATGGAAACATGCAGTTAGTAAAAATGACATTAAGGAGTGCCTTAATATTTACTTTTAAGTTGGGTCTAAATTGCATAACAACATTGCAAGCAACATTTAAAAAATATATTTCGTTCGGCTTAAACGTAATGTGCCGTTTAAAGCACTTATAGTAATCTTTGTAATATGCGAAGAAAATCACATCTGATATAATTGACGTCAGTTTCGGTTTTCAAATTATAGTGAGTGAATCTGAAATTGGTTTATAAAAATATTGTCATACGCAGTTTCTTTGAATGGCAACGGGAAAGAAATTGCATTAAAAATTGAAAAGAAAATTAGATTTATGTAATGATAACCTATGGGCGATATTTGAAAACAGTGGTAAATAATGGTCTGAGAAATTTTTAAAGTAGACAGTAATTTTACTCGTGTTCTAAAGCATATGTACATAAAGTTTTGTTCAAATCAGACAAAAACTGTAGATTTGTATAAGGAACATACATACCAAGAACGGCTTTTATATATATAGATAGATAGATTTATTTTTTTCCTTAATCCTTCGCCAGACCGGAAAAATCTAATAGACAAATCAAGAACTTTTGCGATCGTGGTAGCATTTCGCATATTTTTTGTTGTTATGTATTTCATCTTTCTTGACAAAAACCGCTTAACCCACTTTATAATAAATTAATCATTGTGTGTGTTTTATAATAAAATTGTGTGTTTTTTAATATAAAATAAACTATTTGATAATAAAATAAAAGTACATGCTGTTTTAGTAATCTCTAATAGGGACCTGAAAATGGGATTTTCTCGCCAAAATGGCACAAAACAAAAATCGCGCGAACCCGGTGCGTCCGTGACAGCTGTTCCAATTTAAAATACATGACGTTCACATTTTTCTTTAAAATAGAAAATAGATAAATAAAATATATATATATAAATCAAAACATTTGATTTCAAAATTAAAGTATCGTTTCTAATTTGAACATGCGAAAAAAAAAAGCTGACAATTCATTTCGAAATTTGATCCATTAAATATTATTAGATGAGTTCAACTTACGTCAAGAAAAGATCCGGAAGGAAGTTGAGTTGTATAGAACAGAATTATGGTAAACATTGACTGTCTCACTGGTGCGGATTAATTTTTTTTTACACCAGGCAGCGGTCCGAAAATTCATGGTTTAATATTTTAAACGTTCACAATGAATGAATCATTTTTTTTTTTTGTTTACTTTCATAGATAGAGAATTTGAACTGCGAACCTAATTTAAACTGAAGTTATTGCAGAATGTATCCATAACTGAACGTAAATCATCTCTCAAATATTAATTTTTTTTGAACGATCTTTCTAAAAATGTAACTTTTATGCAGTTTTATTCGAAAAAATAATTTTGAATAAAAATGGCCGCCTGGCATATGAAAAAGTGAAGCGGGCATCCCGGAACTGTTGATGACAGTCACATGACTTACGGTTTTATTATAGAGACTAGCCGCCACTGGCGACCAGTTTGGTCTCCCTTAAATGTATGTTAAGCTAAGCATTGTAACACGTTACTTTCATTCCTAATTTATTTTTTTTCCTTAATCCGTCTCCAAATTGGAAGATTCTAACAGACAAGTCAAGAACTTTTGTAATCACGGTAGCATTTCGCATATATTTTTTGTTGTTGTTGTTATGTACTTCCATTTTTCTTGACAAAAGCTGCTTATCCCATTTAAGCATTTATGCTTCATGCCCGTTTGCTTATCAGTTGCATTATGTTCGCTAATGCAGAGATTCTTAAACATATTAAGTAATTTTCCGTAATTGGGCCCATTGCCAATTAACGTATTTTAGTTAATACGATTTGATACAATGAAATCCATTTTGTGAAAGTCTTTAATGATATCCACATTTACACTGAACATATTGTTGCTAATATTTTATTTTGTTTCTCGCTAACTTTGGCTGTAGACTCGATTACGGAAGATTAGAAAATCTATCATTATTCTCATCTAAAACATCTTGAATAATGTACCATAATCGGGCTGCATATTATTACACATAATTTTCGAGTATGTTTGATGAAACATTGAACTTTTGGAAGTGAGTTTTGTTAATCATATTTGCTGTCAGCACTTTTGACCCGTGGCGTATAATCTGATTAAAATTCATGAACCTCCTTCTAGATGCTGATCTTTGTTCGACTTTGTTTTTCTCTGCTCCCTTTTCTTGATATAGTTCAGGAATTTTCATACTTGCGTAATTCCCTAACTTCGGCATTTCTGCTTAATGTCTACTAACTATTAAGATCAGTAACAGGTAAATACGCCACACAAACATTGGCGCCTATAATTCTAATTACAGCAACCCGTTTTTTTCTCTGTATATTGTAACTCTATAGTTAATATTATCTAGTAGAAATATAAAAGACAATTGAAGTCGCTTTTATTGATATAGTAGCTATAGATGCGTATATTATATTCATATGTGATTAGAATATATATACCATATTCATTCCGGCGGATATAAAATACCGTCAATAAAACTACAGTCGTCAATATCTAAGCTAAACACCATCAATATGATTTTATGTGTTTTATAAATGTACACTAAATTATTTTTTGTATTATTTTACTTTGATTTTATATTATTTACCATTTTTAACCCTCTAAGCGTTTTGCCCGTATTTTTCCGTTTTCCAGAAACAACTTAAATTGGCTGTAGGCAAAAATATTTTTAACGGAATTGTATTTTAAGATATATGTATGATAAAGAGATATGAAGTGTATTTTAGAAACAAACCTTGAATGAAAATCTCAATTAATATTAGTTTTAATGAGTGTTATGTGAAAATGCAGGAAAGCCCTCAGACGTTCAGAGGGTAATGATAGGTCCTTTTGGGTACAGTTGTCGCAGACGCAATGGATATCATTTTGGCGATATAATTATTGGCTGAATAAATTAACCTTTGTGTGTGTTTTATAATAAAATTTTGTGTTTTTTAACATAAAATAAACTATTTCATAATAATAATAATAAAAAGAATCATGCTGTTTTAGCAGTCTCTAACAGGTACCTGAAAATGGGGGTTTCTCGTCAAAATGGCGCAAAACAAAAATCGTGCTAACCCCGGTGCGTCTGCGACAGCTGTTAGAATTTAAAATACATGCCGTTCACACTTTTAGTTTAAAATAGAAAATAGAAAAACAAAAAAATAATATCATAAATCAAAACATTTGATTTCAAAATCAAAGTATCGTTTCTAATTTGCACACGCGAAAAATAAAAGCTGGTATTGGCGATTTTAAAAATGCTATTGGCGAGATTTGCGCCCAAATAACATAAAAGTACTTAATAATATTATGCATTTCATAAATGTATATTAAATTACTGTCTTGAACGCGATGTTACGGTTGGTTTCAACAATTTTTTTTTTTTTTTTAATCTACATTAATTATTTAAATCACTTTCTCAACATTTATTTAAAAGCACTCTTTTTTTCTGTTTCTAATAAAAATTTAAATAAATAAAAGTAATTGTAATAATTATAATAAAATCAGTTTTTATTTTTTCTTCTTTCTTTTTCTTTTTGCAAAGTAATTTCAACGTTTATAGTCTAACGTAGCTTCCTGTTTTTCAAATACGAAAAGCAGACAGCAAGGGAGGGATGTTTTGTCAGTAGACTGCACAGGTGGAAAATTTGGAGTCATCTAGTCTGACTTTGATATAAGAATGACCGACTGCCCTGTATAAGAATTACGTTATCTTATGAGTGTACTATACACGCAATTAGGCTTTGTAAGTTTACGTCAGGCTTCAATTGGCTCTGCTATCAGGCGGATAGCTGGCGCCCATGTAAACAGAGGCTAACAGGACCCCCTTCAGCACACGCCATGGGGGTGATGCATGGTTTCCTTCCCCCATGAAGCGGCCGGCAGAGTGGAGCGGCAAGCTGGAGTCTTCACGGTGAGTCCATTTTTCCTTTTGTTTCCATTCCCGTACCCCTTTGACAGAGTGGTTCCGGCCAGTTTTTGTGAGCAGCGCGGGAGAGAGAATGTTTACGAATTATCACTTGGCTCGTAAACGGACTTGTTGCTGGTGCTTCGTTGAGACACTCATGACTTGGTTCGTAAATTTAGTAGGTGTTGCGTAGCGGCGCTCGAAATGATGTATTCTGTGTTACTGAGTTGAAGTAACATTAGCAGAGACATGGTAAAGGTATAGAGCCATGAATACTCGAGTTTGTGATCGGCATTTTGCTTAAATAGAATGATCGTTGTCTTAGAATAGAGATGAGTCTCTTACCAGGACCACTGCTAATACCCTATAGTCTCCAGTGTGAAGGGCGAAGGAAATATTGTTAAAAGCTGAGAAAATTAATAGTCCTGCTCCAAAAATCAGACTTCAAAAGTCCTCATCATGAGACTATTCTGTCCTTATTAAGACGAGGGATTCCAAGTATTGTTCGTTATTAGAAGGCAACTAAATGTACGGAGGCTACCCAACCCGTTGAAATTAGGTGACTTATCATCTCCTATTATAGTGTAAGCCAAGAACGAAAAGAAACCTGTCAGCTCGCCTGCTGGTATATAGCTATAGTTTTTCTCTGAAAACAAAGAGGAAAGAAAAGTATGTTGGGCAATCGGCTGCAACATTAAAAGAGGAAAGGGGAGTGTAAAAAAACCTGCCCTCTGATTCAACCATTGAATTCTTCATTCTATGTAAGTAGAATTTACATAGTTTTTATTTATATGTCTCCCTGAGGAGGGAATATATATTTGTGTGACTCAGAGTTGGAGAGTAAGATGCAAAATAAGCAAAAATAACTTGTAAATTCATATATATATTTATATTATGATATGTTAAGCATTACAATGCGTATTTGAAAGGTAATTAATGACTTATCTCAGAAAAGTTGATCATCCTTTAATTTATGTTGTTATGTTAGTTTTGAGATCCTTAATATTTGATTTAAAGATATTTAATAATCAATATTAATCAACTTTTATTTGGTGTTATTATAGTAAATTTTTTTGGGGAATTACATTGTTCTTATAAATTTTAATTATTCAAATAAAGATTGTCTTTTGTTCATTATCAAATATGGTATGTTCTTCTTTATATGATCTTTAATTAGTATTCTTATATCTACAGCAATCCTATAAGAAAGGCTTAACCTCTCAATTACTGTGAGTAAGGTTATGAAGGCTATGATCTTACTAAATTAATATTTTTTTTTTATTTCTTAAATTTTTAATTCATGGTAATAATTTATTTGAAAATTAATTGAGGTTTACGCAAGGTTATTAGATGTAATTATTGTTCCTATCTCAGTAATGGATATACTGATAATTGATGCTAAAGTAAAATTAAGTCTAATTTCATAATTGATTAATTTAATTTTTAATTATCCTTTCTTTGAAGTATTATTCAAGGCAAACAACAAAATGGTTGTTTTTTAACAAAGTAAAAAAAAAAAAAAAAAAAAAAAAGTATCCAGTCATTATACACCACTATACGATTCTTGGTTAACCGATCGGATCTTGTTCAGAATCTCTATGTTTGTTCTAAAATTTTAGTACATCATCATACCCCTATTCTATTAACGGATTTAACTCTTTCCCCTTTTGGTCCTCATATTGGAGGAATTTCAGGTTGTCTGCATTTTTCCAAATTATATGATGATTACACTTTTGTTAATTTAATGTGTATGGAGATTTGAGCTTGATCGGGTTGGAGTGGAGTTGGGTGTTCTTTATGCAATCCAGTATGCTACTTGATTTAGAAATCTGTTGCCCCTTACTACATTTAATATTGTCTTAAAATGATGAGGTCAAAATTATCATTGTTGTATTAACCTATTCGGATTCTTAAGTTTTGATATTTTGATTAGTTTAATATAATTTGCTACCTTTTCCATGGCAACAGATTTCAGTGGAGCTAATCAGGGTATACTTATTTTTTTCTAAATATTTAATTGTCAAGTGAAGATTGAGTAATAAATGAGCTTTTTAAGTTTAAGTAAGTTGTGTTTTAGAAAGAACCCCAAAACACCACAACAAATGGAGCCGTAACAATTCGGTCTCTGGGTTATTGATTTTTTTTTACTTGTATGTATTTATGTATCAAAGAGCAACTGGGTGTTTTTGCAATTAAAATTTTATTTATATGTTCAAGTGTAAAAAGAGGTCTAGGCTCTCTCTCTGTGCTAGTAAGCTACAATTCCCAGTCAAAATTATGCCTTGTGAGCATAACCTTTTCTTATTTACAAAAAGCATAGTCCTGTACTTAAGTTTTATGTATTTATAAGGTTTTCCTTTCCCCTCTCTTTTTCTCATTTTTAAGTTGTCCCCCCCCCCCTTTTTTCATTTTCTTTTTGGTTTGTTTGTCATTTTCTAACTCTAACTATGGCTGATAAGCACTCGGAAGCAATTGCCACTATTCAGCGAAAAAATGCTTTAGTGGATAATTTGTCAAACATTCCCCCATTCAATGGAGAGGCCAGCTCAGTCTGCTTCTCAGATTTTTCTGAGAAATTTGAGAGTTTTGCCAAATTATTCGACTGGAATGAGGAGGAGAAAAAATTCGTTTTGTTAGCTAGATTATCAGGAGCTGCTTCTAGGCGAATAAAAATTCACAAAGCAAAAACATCTGATGAGCTATTAAAAATCTTAAAAGAGAGTTATACTTCACAGGCCACACCAGATGTTGCCCTCAGTCATTTTTTAAATTTTAAACAGCCACCCAATATGAGTGTTCAGGAGTTTTATGACAAGGCATATGATATGTCATTAAGAGCCCTTGTAATTGAAGGTATCCAGGGTGAAGTAGTCGATAAAAGCCGAACGGCTCTACTACACTCCATGCTGTTGAGCAATCTTACACCAGAAGTGCGAAAGGGGGTAATTGCGAGAAATCCACAATCCCCAGAAGAGGTCCTCAAAATTGCGCTTCTTGAGGAAAAGGCTTATAGGAGCATTAACCCTTTCTACAACCACCGCGAGGAAATTCTCAACCCTAATTTGACCCAAAACCTACCCTGTGCTGCAGTTTTTCAGCAAGATAGCTCACAAAAGAAGGAGATAGACCAACTAAAATCTCAAATTGATGTTTTAGCAGCTAAGATAGACAGTTTAGTTGATCTTAGGGCTAGGGATGTACAGGAGAAAAACCAAGAGGTAAGACCCGTAACCTGCTATAGGTGCTCCGTACAAGGCCACTATGCCAGAGATTGTCCACTAAATTTTGTCGACTATAATTTTAGAAGGGGAGGTGGTCAAAATTTCAGGAGCCGTGGGCAAAATTATAGAAACAGAGGTGAAAATCCTAGAGGGAACCACAATCAGCGAGGCGGATATAGGGGAAGAAGAGGTGGTTATTACCAAAACAATAGGAGCACAGCTGCGAACAGAAATGAAGAGCAGGCGGTAAATAACACCCCAGTAGCTAACAATGAAAGTGAGGCTTTAAACTATTAGTGGGCGGATCAGATGTGGTCAACTCGATCCCCAACAGGCCCCTGGACCCCCCAGCTGTATATAGCGTTTTTCAGCCCCAATCATATACATTACCAACTGCAAGAATTTACATAAATAAAGTTTGCCTAAATGCATTATGTGACACGGGTTCTGCAATTAATCTCCTGAGTGGTACTGATTGTAACTGTTTAGAGAATTTTGAAATGGAGAATTGCAATATCCCCATTATGACTGTCACCGGTGAGAAAGTTCACCTAAATAAGAAAGTATTTTTAAAATTTGTTTTTGATAATGTTCAATGTCAAGCTGAATTCTATGTAGTGGAAGGTAAATTAGCAGAGGAATTTAATATGATTGTGGGAATGCCATTTTTGAAAGAGTACCGGGCAAGTATAAATTGTGATACAAATGCTGTCGCTCTTAAAGTGCCAGTTTCAGGCCAATGTAAACAAAGCGTAGAAACCCCAAGTAATACTTCAGGGTGTAATACTTGTCTTGCTACTAATTCTGTAAATATTTCTAACTCTGTATATAGTGTAAATTCTAATAATAATTGTATAAATAATGATTGTGTTAAAAATAATTCTGTAAATATAAAATGTGTCAACAAAGTAGGGGAGAATTCAAAAAGTAGTAATGCCAATAGCCCTCCTGAAAATTGTGCATGTGAGAAAGTTCATGACTCAGTTAATATTGAAAATGGGAATCATAGTAGTGAAAATATGGTAGTTCAGGACCCGCAGTTGAGTAATATGGGAAAAGATGTTGAGATAGTCATTCAAACTGAGTCAGATAAGGAAGTTGAAAGTGTTGCGCAGAACTTTTGCATGCAAACAACATCAGGCGGTAGCTCTGAGGGTAATAACACTGAAAAATTTTCAAGTATTCAAAGTGTCGACAACATTCTTTCAGCAGCGAGTCAGGTAACTCAGGGTAATTTAGCTGAAGAGACTACTGAAATTTGTAATATTGATGAAAGTGAAGATTTGGTAAGTATAGAGGATAAGGTACCTGAAGTCAAGGAGGAGAGCAATGAAGATAGCAGTAGTGATAAAACCAATAAAAATAAAAATATAAGTTTCGCTGTGTTATGTAGCAAAATTTCAATTCCCCCGCAGTCAAAAATGTTAGCCCAGGTTAAAAGTTATAAGGAAAATTTTATTAAGGAAAATGATATTGTTATGTTAGAACCTTTGGCGAAAAATTTAAATCAAGGTCTCCTTACCTCCAGAGCCATTTGCACTAAAGAACATGGCCTATATATCTCATTTGCAAATTTTTCAGACAATAGTATTCATTTAAATAAAGGAACCTTTGTTGCCAAAATTCAAAAATGTGTAGACCAGTCAAATATACCCGTAACTGATAATAAATTAACCTATAATATAAATTTGGCCCCTCCAATTGGTGACTTTGATCACGCTGAGCTCACTTGGAGCTCTGAAATTAATTTAGATCATTTAGAACCCCCATTAAAACTTAAAATGCAAAATTTTCTAGACAAAAACAAAGATGTATTTGCAGCATCGGTCTTAGATTTACCCGGCTGTGATACAATCCCGCATGAAATTAACTTAACTTCAAATAAACCAGTTAAAGGCAAAGCTTATAGAGTCCCCTACAAATTACGTCAAGAAATGGAAGACCAACTTAATACTTTGTTACAGGCGGACATAATTTCCCCTTCCATGTCTGAATTTGCTTCTCCGGTTATTCTGGTTCGGAAATCAGACGGTTCCTATCGACTTGCTGTTGACTACAGAATATTAAATAAAAATCTTGTTAAAGATGCTTACCCAATACCTAACATTACCGACTCTGTTGATGCTTTAAGTGGGGCTAAATTTTTTTCAACGCTAGATTTAACTAGTGGGTTTTTTCAACAGGTTATTCGCCCAGAGGATAGGCATAAAACTGCTATAATCACCCACAAAGGACTTTTTGAGTGGACCCGTAACTGTTTTGGGCTCTCAAATTCAGGTAACAGTTTCCAAAGACTTATGAATGCTATTTTCGGTGATTTAGGCAATCTTGGAATTCTTGTTTATATCGACGACATTGTAATTGCCTCCAGTGATGTTAATTCTCATTTTGAGAAGCTTAGCATGGTCTTTGAAAGGTTAAGACTGCATAAACTTAAACTTAAGCCCAGTAAATGCACTTTCCTTTCGAATAAAATACAATATCTAGGTTTTGAGATTTGTAGTGGCCAAGTATCACCTATCAATAAAAATATTGCCGTAATAGAAAATTTTAAACCTCCAACTACCCGAAAGGCTGTTAGGTCATTTATTGGAACTCTATCTTTCTATAGGAGATTTATACCAGATTTTACTAAGAGAGCTAAAAATCTAATCAACTTAACGAAAGAGACAGGAAAATTTTCATGGAATGAAGATGCACAGAAAGAATTTGAAGACCTTAAAATGGCTCTTATTTCAAAACCATGTCTTGCACTCCCTGATTTTGAGAAAGAATTCCATTTATATACTGATGCCAGTGGCGAAGCATTAGGGGCAGTGTTATCACAATTAGATGAAAATAACATGCTCCATCCTGTTGCCTTTGCCAGCAGAAAATTGAAAGATGCTGAGACCCGCTACTCCACCACTGAAAGGGAATTACTAGCTTTAGTTTGGGCTACTGCCCACTTCAAATGTTACATTGCTAATACCCATTTTTTCATCTATACAGACCATGCGCCTCTAACATTTATGTTAAAAATTCACGACCCTACATCTTGCATGGCTAAATGGATCTGCACTCTCTCAGACTTTAATTTTACAATCAAGTTTGTTAAAGGTAAGTGTAACAGTGTCGCAGATTTCCTTTCGAGGTATGTCAACAATGATAACTCCAATGATACTGTTAATTGTAATTTTTGTATACAAGTCGAAAAGGAAGTTACTTTTATGCCTCATTCTAATCTACTTGAAAAAATTGGTGAATTACAAAAATCAGACAAGAAATGCTGCGAGATTGCAAGAAAACTAGACCAAGGTGTAGAAATTGCTCCTAAATACATGAAATTTTTTTTTAGAGATGACATTTTAGTTTGTGAGGATACAAGGGAGTCAGCTATTTTGAATAAATCTGTAAAGTTAGTCGTGCCAAAAGAATTGGTTACTCAAGTTTTTGCACTAACACATGAGTCCCTAGCGGCTTGTCATCAAGCCTTTCAAAAGACCATTGATCGCATTCGTGAGCACTTCTATTGGCCAGGAATGTCGTCAGATGTCAAGCATCTAGTGGAGTCATGTATTAGTTGCCAGCAGAAGAGAGCTTATAGAGCGAACCAGCTCGCCCCTCTGCAACGTATGCCGACCCCCCAGTTTCCCATGAACAAGGTTCATTTGGATCTCATTGGACCCTTACCGCAAACTTTTTCGGGAAATATGTATATTGTCGCATATATAGATTCATTTACTAAGTGGCCAGAAGCATATGCGGTTAGTTCAACCACTTCAGATGTCATTGCGGACACTTTAGCTGATTTCATATCACGCTACGGTGCGCCCTGTTTTATTACGACGGACAACGCGAAGAATCTAATTTCAGATGCGATAGAGCACGTATATAAAATGTTTGGTATTAATCATATTAAGACCTCATCTTATCACCCGGCTGGCAACTCGCAAGTGGAGAGACAGAATCGTACTCTTAAAAATGCACTTTGTCACATAGTCAACCAAAATCAATCTGACTGGGACACTAAACTCAAATTTGCACTACTAGCTATGCGTTCAGCTGTCCACTCTTCAACTAAACTTAGCCCAGCTGCAGTTATGTATGGCAGAAATATGAATCTACCATATAATCTCTTTTCTCAACCACCTTCTTTTAATTATAATGATGCACCCTCTTTTTGCGAACTCTTAATCCCAGCTCTTCAAAAAGTATACACTGAAGTACATAGTAATTTAATTAAAGTTTCTGAGCAGCAGGAAAAATACCGTGAAAAGACAGCTGTTGATAAAAATTTTAAAATAGGAGATCTTGTGTGGTTATTTACACCCACAGTCGCCCCTGGTAATACAAAAAAATTAAGCAAGCAAAATAATGGTCCTTTTACTATAATTGAGAAGCTAAATGAGGTTAATTTTAAAATAGCGCTAGTTGCTAATCCCAAAAATTGTCAGGTTGTCCATGTTGACAGGTTGTCTTCTTTCAAAGACAGACTCCCCATCTGGTCCAGTAAACCAAAACAAACAATTGGCCTGGGATCAACTGAAAACGTGACCATCGATTCACCACACCAACCGCGCGATTCTCCTCCTGTACGCAGGTGTAAGCGTAACCGATTCATTCCCTGGGCACCATATGATAGTAACCGCGCACCAGCAGTAGTGAACGTCAACAATAACGAAACTCCGGTAGCGCCGGAAGTGGAGGAAACAGACAGCGACGCGACTGAAATCATAAATCCCTCTCCCCCACCTCCCATTTCTCCGGAGATTGCAGCGGCAGAGAATAACGAGATGTGCGTAAATAAAAATTTAGCAACGGCAGAAGGCAGTGAAATGCGCGTAGGTAAAAATTCAGCCACGGCAGAAAGCAGTTCAACTGCTGAGCACAGCGATTCGCGCAGGTCTCGTTCATCGATTCGTCCAGCTGCTAAATCGAATAGAAGTAGTCGTTCAATATCGATTTCTAGAACCGACTATTCGCTACGGGATAGAAGAGACCGTCCGAGTTATAAATACTAACTACCTTTTTTCGTTATTCAAGCATTTTTATTCAATTTTACCTTGTTTATTTGTATTTATTTATAGTTTAGTTAATGTGTATGTATATTTAATTATTTTTTTTTGACATTTTTAAAACGGAACTTAGTTTTTCTAGCGTATTAAAGGTTTGTTTTGCTTGTGTGTTGATACTCTCATGTAGGCATTTTTAACCCTTTTTATGCCTATACTTAAGGTTTTTGTCTGTTTTATGGTAGAATATGTGGTATATACCCGTCCGCACCCCGTTTTCGTAGATTTTGGGTATATTTTTGCAAAAAAAAAAAAAAAATAAAAAAATAAAATAAAAAAAAAAGAAACGAATGTAATTTTTGTTACTTTAAAATTTTTTTAGGATGTTGTGTTTTGTATGCCCTTTTGCCGAGGTAGATCTGTTTAGTTCAGTTTTTTTTAATGCATCAGTGTTTTGTATATAACTTTTTAAGTATGTGTTTACTTTAATTTCTACATTTTAACTAGATAGATTTATTATTTACTATACAGTTTGTGGTTTTATTTGAGCTTAAACTTTAAGGAGTGTGGGCCCTTTTTCTTTTTCTAGTACATACTGTCTCATGTACATGCCTGTATGTTGTTGTGTGTGGCTAAAAGTGCTAAAATTAATTATTTTATTTATTCTACTTCCTATTTTTGTGGAATGTGTGTTTTCCTTCCTGGTGATATATGTCACCACCCCTGTTTTTTATTTTATTTTGTGGAATGTTTTCCCTGTAGTGCCCAAAAGGCCCGAAACTGCTTTTTGCTATAAGTAGCACAGAGGCAGAGATACTCTTTCCCATGCACATTACTTGTACGTGCATTTGTAAAATCTACATAATATCCCGAATCATTAGACTGTGTTCGAAAACAAACATGTGTTCTCATATAAAATTGTTACAATTGTGTGCGTAATTCTCTAACATGGTCTGTGATACCATAATTTGTGTCTTACAGATGTATATGTATATATTTTTTTTTGTGTGTCACCAGTTGCTCTTGTGTATTTTTGTATAATAGAATTAATATGTGTTTTACAAATTTCATTGACATTTACAGTGTTGTAACTATGATATTACTAGTACTTATTTATATTAATAGATAGTGTTGTAATATACTGTGATGCCAATTATTGAAGTTATGTATATAAGCAGTATAGTGACAATTAATCAGTGGGTACTTCTCTTCTTTTTCGGCTAATTTTTTTTTTTTCAAAATTCAATTTATGTATTATTTACAGTTCTGTTGCCAGAAGTCTCAGGAAGGATGCAGTTATGCGTAGGAATGACAGTAGTAGGGAAGTGAGGTTTCACAATCAGGTGGAACATGTGTTCTTTTACAGGTGCAGAAAATATCTTGGTCATTTTAGTGGTAAAATCAGCCTTGTGGTCCCTCCTCTGGTAGTACTCTTTTATGGTCATGTTTCAGGTAATATTTTAGGTAATGGTTTCTACGGATGTGCGAGCTCTGGTTGTATATATCCGGAATATATTGTCAGGGTGGTATTTCAGCGGTGAACTCTCTGGATCCCGTCCCGGATCGATGTATGATCTGTGTTTGTGGGTCAGTTTTTTCAGTGTTGAGGTCCCAGCATGCCATGTGGTACCAAGTTACCTTTCAAAAAAATAATTTGTTTTCTCAAAAAAAAATTTTTTTTAATTAGCCGGGGGGAGCAATCTTGTTACGGTTGGTTTCAACAATTTTTTTTTTTTTTAATCTACATTAATTATTTAAATCACTTTCTCAACATTTATTTAAAAGCACTCTTTTTTTTTGTTTCTAATAAAAATTTAAATAAATAAAAGTAATTGTAATAATTATAATAAAATCAGTTTTTATTTTTTCTTCTTTCTTTTTCTTTTTGCAAAGTAATTTCAACGTTTATAGTCTAACGTAGCTTCCTGTTTTTCAAATACGAAAAGCAGACAGCAAGGGAGGGATGTTTTGTCAGTAGACTGCACAGGTGGAAAATTTGGAGTCATCTAGTCTGACTTTGATATAAGAATGACCGACCGCCCTGTATAAGAATTACGTTATCTTATGAGTGTACTATACACGCAATTAGGCTTTGTAAGTTTACGTCAGGCTTCAATTGGCTCTGCTATCAGGCGGATAGCTGGCGCCCATGTAAACAGAGGCTAACAGGACCCCCTTCAGCACACGCCATGGGGGTGATGCATGGTTTCCTTCCCCCATGAAGCGGCCGGCAGAGTGGAGCGGCAAGCTGGAGTCTTCACGGTGAGTCCATTTTTCCTTTTGTTTCCATTCCCGTACCCCTTTGACAGAGTGGTTCCGGCCAGTTTTTGTGAGCAGCGCGGGAGAGAGAATGTTTACGAATTATCACTTGGCTCGTAAACGGACTTGTTGCTGGTGCTTCGTTGAGACACTCATGACTTGGTTCGTAAATTTAGTAGGTGTTGCGTAGCGGCGCTCGAAATGATGTATTCTGTGTTACTGAGTTGAAGTAACATTAGCAGAGACATGGTAAAGGTATAGAGCCATGAATACTCGAGTTTGTGATCGGCATTTTGCTTAAATAGAATGATCGTTGTCTTAGAATAGAGATGAGTCTCTTACCAGGACCACTGCTAATACCCTATAGTCTCCAGTGTGAAGGGCGAAGGAAATATTGTTAAAAGCTGAGAAAATTAATAGTCCTGCTCCAAAAATCAGACTTCAAAAGTCCTCATCATGAGACTATTCTGTCCTTATTAAGACGAGGGATTCCAAGTATTGTTCGTTATTAGAAGGCAACTAAATGTACGGAGGCTACCCAACCCGTTGAAATTAGGTGACTTATCATCTCCTATTATAGTGTAAGCCAAGAACGAAAAGAAACCTGTCAGCTCGCCTGCTGGTATATAGCTATAGTTTTTCTCTGAAAACAAAGAGGAAAGAAAAGTATGTTGGGCAATCGGCTGCAACATTAAAAGAGGAAAGGGGAGTGTAAAAAAACCTGCCCACTGATTCAACCATTGAATTCTTCATTCTATGTAAGTAGAATTTACATAGTTTTTATTTATATGTCTCCCTGAGGAGGGAATATATATTTGTGTGACTCAGAGTTGGAGAGTAAGATGCAAAATAAGCAAAAATAACTTGTAAATTCATATATATATTTATATTATGATATGTTAAGCATTACAATGCGTATTTGAAAGGTAATTAATGACTTATCTCAGAAAAGTTGATCATCCTTTAATTTATGTTGTTATGTTAGTTTTGAGATCCTTAATATTTGATTTAAAGATATTTAATAATCAATATTAATCAACTTTTATTTGGTGTTATTATAGTAAATTTTTTTGGGGAATTACATTGTTCTTATAAATTTTAATTATTCAAATAAAGATTGTCTTTTGTTCATTATCAAATATGGTATGTTCTTCTTTATATGATCTTTAATTAGTATTCTTATATCTACAGCAATCCTATAAGAAAGGCTTAACCTCTCAATTACTGTGAGTAAGGTTATGAAGGCTATGATCTTACTAAATTAATATTTTTTTTTTATTTCTTAAATTTTTAATTCATGGTAATAATTTATTTGAAAATTAATTGAGGTTTACGCAAGGTTATTAGATGTAATTATTGTTCCTATCTCAGTAATGGATATACTGATAATTGATGCTAAAGTAAAATTAAGTCTAATTTCATAATTGATTAATTTAATTTTTAATTATCCTTTCTTTGAAGTATTATTCAAGGCAAACAACAAAATGGTTGTTTTTTAACAAAGTAAAAAAAAAAAAAAAAAAAAAAAAGTATCCAGTCATTATACACCACTATACGATTCTTGGTTAACCGATCGGATCTTGTTCAGAATCTCTATGTTTGTTCTAAAATTTTAGTACATCATCATATCCCTATTCTATTAACGGATTTAACTCTTTCCCCTTTTGGTCCTCATATTGGAGGAATTTCAGGTTGTCTGCATTTTTCCAAATTATATGATGATTACACTTTTGTTAATTTAATGTGTATGGAGATTTGAGCTTGATCGGGTTGGAGTGGAGTTGGGTGTTCTTTATGCAATCCAGTATGCTACTTGATTTAGAAATCTGTTGCCCCTTACTACATTTAATATTGTCTTAAAATGATGAGGTCAAAATTATCATTGTTGTATTAACCTATTCGGATTCTTAAGTTTTGATATTTTGATTAGTTTAATATAATTTGCTACCTTTTCCATGGCAACAGATTTCAGTGGAGCTAATCAGGGTATACTTATTTTTTTCTAAATATTTAATTGTCAAGTGAAGATTGAGTAATAAATGAGCTTTTTAAGTTTAAGTAAGTTGTGTTTTAGAAAGAACCCCAAAACACCACAACAGCGATTAGTCATTAACAATGGTAAATATGATTGGCGATTAACAATCATTTTCGGTGATATCTCTTCCTGCCACGTATAATACATAAATACCAAATTAACTGATCATTTCAAAATTTGGTTCATTAAATATTATTACATGAGTTGTATTTGTTTACATTCAACTTACGTCAAGAAAAGATTCGGAAAGAAGTTGAATTGTATAAGCACTTCATAAAACGGAATTATGGTAAACTTTAATTGTCTCACAGGTCCTGGTGCGAATTATTTTTTTTGACACCAGGCAGCGCTCCAAAAAATCATTCACCGAAAACTTACTTTACGAACGATTATCTCCATGGTTTAATGGTTTAATATTTTAAACCTTCACGACGAATGAATCTTTTTTTTTTTTTTTTTTTTTTTTTTTGTTTTTTTGGATAAAAAATTTGAACTGCGAAGCTAATTTCAACTGAAGTTATTGCAGAATATATACATAATTGAACGTAAGTCATCTCTCAAATATTAATTTATTTTGAACGATCTTTCTAAAAATGTAACTTTTATGCAGTTTCATTCGAAAAATAATTTTGAATAAAAATGGCCGCCTGGCATATGAAAAAGCGATGCGGGCATCCCGGAACTGTTGATGACAGTCACATGGCTTACGGTTTTATTATAGAGATTATTACTTTACAGTTTACGTCCGTATTGGGCCCCACCAGTGGCTGAGAGGTTGTGCTCTCGAAGCTGGTAGACGGGAGGTGCTGGGTTCGATCCCAATCGCGCCCGTCGGCCTAATCGTTCGGAGTTTTCTTCGAGCCGTGGATTTATCCATGCGTAAATACGGATTAGGTTCCCTTAGAAAGACCCCCACGAAGGGCACTCCCCCCGGGCCTATATCCCTAGTGTAGATAATTGGCCGTCAATAATCAACCCAACTCAACCCAACCGTCCGTATTGCCTGAAAGAACTGGAGAATTAAATCTAAATGATAATCCTCTTAACTAGATTAAACTTAAGCACGATGACTTTGAGCAATCTAAAAACTTTAGACGCAGAGCGAAATCACCTGAAAAGTTTAAATGTTGAAATACCCCAAAGTATAACGACAATGAAGTTAGCCGGCAACAAACTTACAAGATTCTTCGACAAGCCCCCTACCAACATTTTCCTGTGGACTCTCGAAGAAAATCCTTGGATTTGCGACTGTGAGACGATAAATTTCAGAATATGGATGCTTCAGCAGACTAATAATGTAAGTGGATAAAACGTCCGGAAATCTTGTTTTATTTTAAAACAATTTCGAAATCATGAAGAACTAAACGGTAAGAAAAGATTTGATCAAACCTAATCATTTCCTGGTTCATTTAATTTATTTAGAGCTTCGACACTATTCTTATACCCTGTTCGCATCCGATATTTAAGGTATCTTAGATCACTATTTTTGAGGTGGTACCCTCCCGGAATTGAATACCTGTACACACCGCAAAACTCATCTAAGATGACTCACTGAACGTCACCGTGTCTGAGATCTGAACAAACATAGAATGTGCGCATGCGTATAAATTAAATCCAGGCTCAACAGCCAATCAGTTACAGTTAGCCTCCAGAGCAAATCAAAGTGAGTGATAGTTATTGTATCTAGCAATAGATAGTTCAAACTCACTGAGTGAGTTCGGCGGTCTAAGATATCTTAAATATCCGATCTGAACCAGGTATCAAGTCTTACAAAAGTCCCCTAAACAAAAGAGAACTATTACGGGAGACGATACCCATTTTTACTGTGGTAAAGAACACACAACTACATAAAATAAAAACACAAACATAATTGTCCCTCAAACGTTCGATGCGCTTAGCGCCGTCTGCCGGCATTGTTCATTTTGCAAAAACTTCCGTCGGGAAAGGTATGTCTTGAATAGAAAGAGTTGAGAGTTCGTGGGAGCAAAGAAGCCGCACACGTCTTCTGATGACAAGCTCCGTTTGGCAATCTCACTGTGCATGATCTTGTTCGGACATCACGTTCAGGATGAGTTTAGATTACAACACCCATTTTCCAGTTGAGTCGTAGAGTGTTGTTCTTTATGAGAACGACGGTGTTTTCATTAATTTCGCTTGGATGGTCAACCTGTTGATGCTAGTGAGCTGATTTTAATTCTAGCCAGGGTTGGCAAGTTTTTGACGCATGACGGTTTTTACCGGTTTTAACCATGGTTTTTACCGTCATGTCAAAAACCTCCTTGTCAAAAATGTCGAAAACTGTCAAAAACCCATTTTTTAGTAGTTTGTTTTTACTTTTTTTTTTCATTCTGTCTTTAATATTTATAAGTTGTTTTACATAAAATATTCAGAATCAAAAAGACTAAAGTATATTTATCCATCCAAGAAAAACAAAAAAGAATTGCATTAGAATAATACATGTACATCTCTGTTAGAAGATCTCTTCAATAATCTTAAGCTATTTGGCAAATTAGATTTTTTGAAGAAATCCTGTTACCTATAAGCTATAAGTATTAGATTAAACAATGTGTATAATTTCGGTACAATTTATTACATTGTTGAAAACAAAACTTTAAGATTCTACTTATTGAAGTGCAAATGAAAATCACTTTAATTGCATTTATAAAATATATAAGATATGCATTTTAAAATATATCGAAGAATATTCAAATTTATTCACTGCCAGTCTATGCTTAACATCTATTGTCATACAATGTAACAGCATTTTTGCATCTCTAAAATAATTTTAATGTACTTTATTAAAAATTAGCAAACCCGCCCGGGCCGGAGATAATTATAATCTCAGAGAAAGGCGTTAACCCTCTCCCTCCCCATACCCGCAAATATAATGAATAATTTGTTCAAGAGAACCACCGTCATCTACATTAACGCGATCATTAAAAAAAAGAATTACATTTTTCTGATAATTAGAACATAACGAAGACGCTACACAAAAATAGCAGGCAGATGACACTCCTTCCCGACCTTAATTTCAAATCTATATCTTAATTAGTTACCTAAATATTTGTTCATTAGTAAAATTTGGCAATTATTTCCTTTCATTTTCGCAAACTAAATGAGAGGGATCAGACAGAGAAACAGATCTCTTTGTAGTTCACTTTTTAATGAAAGCCGATCCCTGTCTGAAAATTTCTCTGATCCTTTTCACTGGCGCCGGCAGATTTTTGCGTAAATTAAAAATAATTACCAACCGAATTTTTCAAAAATCACGCAGTCAGATACAGAATATTTTTTTACATATGCTCAGAAATTTGCAAATTGATATCTCAATTAGTTTTCTTAAAATTCGCTAATTAGTAAAATAATTTCGAATTCGTTCATTTCCGCTTCCAAATCCAATGCGCCAGTTCGTTTCTTTCGCCATTTTGATTTAAAAGATGACATTTTAGAAGCGATGGTTAATGAGAATCTAATTAATATCTAGGCTAATTATTAAAATATTAAAATTCTGAGGCTCAGGTGCACATGGCCAGACCTTGGACTATCTACACCTAAATTTACAGACTTGTAGGTGGGCTAGATTTTCCTAGCCATCGCCAACAGACAGACACACACACACACAGAGCGAAACTTTATTTTATTAGTATAGATGTATATTTAATGTTATTTAATAATTATAATAACCTTTTATTATCATTTAATATTAATGTTAATTGCAGTTAGTAGAATCTATATTAGTGAAGATTATGACAAATGTTGTTCTTTTCTTTTACTCTTGTATTTTAAAATCTTTTCCATATTAGGAAATGATCTTCTTTTAAATAAATTTAACAAATGTAATTGTAAATAATAATAATAATAACAAGAACAACAAGGTAAGGTAAAATCAATCTAGAAATGTATTGTATGCTACACTTACACCATAAATTGGAGGACAATTGAAAATGATAGGTTTTTGACGGAATAAACCGGTAAAAACACGGTTTTTACCACTGTCATGTCAAAAACCAGTTTTTGACGTCAAAAACCCAACCCTGATTCTAGCAGATAATTAGATTTCTATCGTTTCCAAACTTGGGTCAAAATATTTTCTTGATATTTTCTCATTTTCATTAAGACTCATTGGATTGAGGAATTGTTAACTATTGTCAGAGGTAGTGTGAGCAATATTCTACTAATTAGGAAATAGACAGGTCTGAGAGGTTCTTGTTTTAATTAAAACGCCTACTTTTTTTCGAAATATGCAAATTTTCTGCACGCTGTTATGACGTCAGCAGTTAACTAAAGCAGACTAGAGCTCCTATAATAGGGTTGGGTTGATTATTGACGGCCAATTATCTACACTTGGGATATAGGCCCGGGGGGAGTGCCCTTCGTGGGGGTCTTTCTAAGGGACCTAACCCGTATTTACGCATGAATAAATCCACGGCTCGAAGAAAACTCCGAACAATTAGGACGACGGGCGCGATTGGGATCGAACCCAGTACCTCCCGTCTACCAGCTTCGAGAGCAGAACCTCTCAGCCACTGGTGGGACCTATAGTAGGAGTCTTAAAGCAGACGATAACCGACTTCACGCATTTACAAACATGCCACGAGGTACAGAATTAAAAGAAAGTGAAATTCGCGAATTTTGAATATTAATTGGAACTGGTGCTTCAGTTAATAATATTTCAAAAGTTATTAAACGCTCTAGATGTACAGTTTCAAATGTTTTGAAAAGAGGAAGTAATGGATCGGTAATTAAAAGATCTGGACGTACTCCTTTCTTGTCCTCGAGAGACAGACGCCATGTGCTTTCGCTCGCTACAAAGAATAAGATGACCACTACCGGCATTAAAAATGCTTTGAAACTGAATTGTTCAAGGAGAACCATTCACAGGGTGTTGCATAATGCTTCCTATGTGAAATTTAAAAGATTGAAGAAAAAACCACCGCTTCTAAGGCGGTACAAAATGGACCGTTTAAACTTAGCTAAACAAACTATGGCCTGGACCTCTAAATGGTACTCTGTGTTATTTTCTGATGAAAAAAAGTTTAACCTGGATGGGTTTCACTATTATTGACACGATTTACGGAAGTCTCCTGATGTACAAATAAGCCGCCAAATGGGTGCAGGCTCAGTAATGGTTTGGGCTTGTTTTTCGGCTCAAGGGAAACCCGATATCGTTTTTGTGCATTCAAGAATGAATTCCGAAAAGTATAAGAATCTTCTTAAAGATCAACGAGCCATATACGGTGAACTTCTTTGTGGCGAAAACTACACTTTCCAGCACGATAACGCATCTATTCATATTCATATACACCTTTCGTAACAAAAAAGTGGCTTTCAGAGCAAAGTATCAATGTTTTTCCGTGTCCTTCTCGCCCCCTAGACTTAAATCCCATCGAAAACTTGTGAGCTGCGAACAGAGCGAGTACGTCGCCATCCATCCTATTGTATTATTACGACGGCATTTTTGATCTTTTATTGCTTTGGACGGACTCCGTCACCATCCGTCCAGCGTCTTCGGACCATTGACTAGAAACATAAATTTATATTTCTAGTCAATGCTTCGGACGTACTCCGATGGTTGTTGACAGTTTTATTACGGGAACCAGGGGAGAATTCCTTTGTGCAGCCTCTCTCAAAGCAATAAAAAAAAAAAGGTTACTGTTTAGGCTTGGCTGAGATTTTGCCTAATGAGGGGAAATTCTGAGTTAAAATTTTCGCCAAAGTTTTTCGTAATATTAGGAAATCTAGAATTTTTTTTTCCATTTTTTGACAAAGGAAATCATGAGTTATATTTAATATGAGTATTTTACACTTTCTTTCTTTAATAATAATAATAATATAGATACTATATTTTGATTTGTAATTCAATATATACTTAGAACTCAAGATTTCATTTGTAAAAAAAAGAATAAAAAAGAAAACAAAACAAAGAAAGAAAAAAATGTTGTATCCTAATCATTCAGTAATTATTTCGATTCTAATTATATCCAGTGAAATCGGATGTTGCTTTCCATTTTTTCGATAAATGAATTACTTATCGAGGTATAGAAATTCTAAAAGAATTTATACTTTCGAAAAAAAAAAAAAAGAAAAAAGAAAGAAAGAAAGAAAGAAACACCATTCGATTACATAGTTTCTCAATAAGAACAGGAATTTCTATTTATTTTTTTTTATACGTATACTTGATAACTTTCTTAATAAGTTATTTTAACAGAAGTAAATATGATTGATTAATTAAAGATTTATTTTAAAAATACGTATGCATCACTTTTTTTTTTTTTTAAGAGATAAATTATGATAAAAATTTTTATTATGAGTTATTTTGCAGTTTTCTGTTCTTTTTTTTTCCTTTTAAGTAGTCATTTTAAAAAGTAACCTATAATAAATGATATGTTTTAATCATATTATTTCGATTCTAATTATATCCAGTGCCAAAATTGTTTTTTTTTTTTTTTTTACATCCGGGTCAAACATAAATCCCCCCCCCCCCCGTTATAAGCGATTGTTGTCACGTGACGACATGTTTTTTTCCTTTAACACGCAGCCGCGTATACGGAAGCTCAGTTCAAAACGCTAACTTTGAAAGAATTTTCTAAAATATCTTCTGCCTTCAACAGAAAAGATGGGGGGAGAGGGGGGGGACACCCTTCGATTACATAGTTTCAGAATAAGAACACCTGCCAATTTCATGAGTTTCTAAACAAAAGTGAATTCAAAAATTTGTCAGAAATAACGACCGTATTTAGCACCAGAATTTAATGAAACAAAATAGTTGTTTTCAAATAAATTCGGCAATCAGGATTCCAATAATTAATAAAATATTTGTGATAATTATCAGCCTCGACTAGCAAGTTTCTATGCCCAGGGTACTTTCAATTTTTTATCACCACTTAGATTGGTTTAATTACTGATACTACCATAAAATTCCGAAAATACCCCCCCCCCCCCCCCACAATTTTCAACAAATATTGCCAGATTATAAAATATGCAAGGCAGAACTATAAAAAATATATAATTTGATTAAAATATTGAAAATTTTATTAACCACACGAAAAAAATGTTGGTGTTATTACATACTGGTGAGTACAGTTTAAAAATCAAATTTGATTACTTGGGTTTTCAGTTAAGTCAAAGGATTTTATGCATTATAAATATGATTGAAATTGCATTTTTAGCAGTCCTACATAGGGTGTGGATCCTATCCTAGGTATAATATAATTGTTTCCTCGTCGCTGTGTGATGTTGATGACATAATTTCTTATACTGTGTCTACAGAAAGTTTGAAAATAAAATCACAAAAAGAAGAAAAGACTGCTGTCCTATCGGCGATTGGTCGCCAATATAGCAATCCGTCTGAATATAATTTATGGCTTTGGACGTATGTCCGTCGACTTACACTCAATGCACGCAGCTTTACCGAAATGGGAGGCAGTTTACACGTGTCGAAGACCTAAAGAATGCTATAAAATGTGCTGTGGCATTCTGTACCTCGTGGCATGTTTGTAAATGCGCGAAGTCGGTTATCGTCTGCTTCTGCTTTAGTTAACTGCTGACGTCATAACAGCGTGCAGAAAATTTGCCTATTTTGAAAAAAAAGCAGGTGTTTTAATTAAAATGTTAGAGCGTCTTATAATTTTGTCCATGGTATTTTTAATTTTTTTTTATTATTAAACTCTGTAAAAATATAGTTTCTGTAAAACAACTACGTGTGATAACAGAATAAATTTATGTTTTTGTGGTATTTGATAAAGCATTTTTAAACTCTGAATCTTTACTTTCACTGTATATCAAATTAAGTAGGTGTCTTATAATTATGTCCACCACTGTATAAATACGAACGCACATAAAAATTCAGAGTTTTGAAATTTTTCAAATATGTGGTGGCGCCATCAACTGTGATTTTATAAAACTACAAACGAAACTAT
The DNA here is from genome assembly GCA_963931845.1 of Maratus michaelseni. NCBI lineage: Eukaryota > Metazoa > Arthropoda > Arachnida > Araneae > Salticidae > Maratus > Maratus michaelseni. The sequence continues at coordinate 75,791,641 of OZ007591.1, read as the reverse complement.
TTCCACGGCATAATCAACTTTATATTGATAAAAGCAATTAACATAACCAATACGATCGGTAAAAACGAAAATGTACTTAAAAAAATAATAATGCAACTAGAAAAAGAAAAATATTTAAATTATAAAAGTTTCGAGTATTACTTAAGACTTAAATGAGTCTAACAAAGAGTTTTGATTTATTTTTGGTTTGTGTAGCACAAGCTTCTGAATTGCTTACACTATCGTAATTTCGTGTTCACTAACGTATTTTTTTTTTTTTCTTTGCTGGGAATATTCGATGTTTATTTTTTTTCGCCACACAAAAGCAAATGTAATGTTGAACACAGAAATATAAAGAATTAAACTACTCATTTTTTACATGCATATTCTTTGGGAAAACGAAGAACTCCATTTCAACTAATTTCAGATTACAAAACATTCCTTAAAAAAAAAAAAAAAAAAGTAAAGTGTTACAATTTGTTGGGAGCAACAAAGATTCTGTATCTTTCATTTTAAATTGTGGTGCCATTTTCAGAGGAAAACAAAAATGAAAACCAAATTTTTTCTCTGAATTTTGGAAGTATGGATTTGCGATGTTTTACTGTTCTTTCTTCAATCATGTAAGACAGATTCTTTATTTTACAGAGAGAAAATATGAATTTTGTTGTAATTTTTAAAATTTTATTTTATGAATTTTGTACAAGCTAATAAGTGAGTATAGATGGTTATTTAAAAACATAAATAAATTTACAACCAGGAGGAGGGGATGACTTCTTTTGACTTTTTGAAAATTATAAAAAAGGTATCAATTTTAGTGAAATTTATTTTTCGGTCATGTTCTAAATTTTAATTTTTGAAAATGAGAATTATATTGAAGATGTCATAAAAAATACAGTACAACTTGGTCATAGCGACCCCAAAGGATGAAGTGCCAAATAGCAGAGATATATCGCCAATTAGGTTGTAAAATCTCGTGAAATGGTTTGCAGTCCTAATGAAACAGCACGTTTTTATGCTATTCGTGATATTGCTTTTTTGTTAATGTTCCAGAACAATTTATTTATTTTTTAAATTGTATGTTGTATTGTTTTTTCTTTAATCGGCTGTATTTACTTTTATAAATATAGAAACAATCTTTGGTTTACCTAGTATTGAAATGGATGCAATCTCATTTTTGCAAAAGCGAGGGCTTTACCCAAAAAACAACTATGCGAAAATGAACATATGTTACTAATAATGAAGCTATATGTAAAAAAAAAAAAAAAGTCATGTTGGAAATTAGTTAGTAGTTCGAGAATACCATTCGTAACTGCTTTAAAGTTTATATACTGTTGGGCAGATAAATTAACTTTCATAAAATGGTGTATGAAACAACTATACATGAGTGAAAATGCGACAGTTGATTCGAATAGTTACATGAAAGAAGTGTTAAAAAATGAAAAATTTGTTACTCTTGTGAAGAAATGTAAGAAATTGTTATGAAACATCAGTATATGTAGTTGTTATGTTGTACGTTATGTAGTTGTATGTGTAGTATATGTTAGTAGTGAAGAAATGTAAGAAATTGTTATGAAACATTAGTATGATTTTGTTATGAAACACATTTTTTGTTAATAAAAATATATTATTTATTTAATGTAATGATAATTTTTATATCTCTATTATACGTGCACGCTTCACGAGCTTAGTGAAATTGACTGCAATTTGGTGCAATCGTAATTGTGAGGGTCACTTTAACAAAGAAGTGCCACATACACTATGCCTTAACTAATTATAATATCTAGCAACATTTTTTAAAAAGCAAGATTGTGTTATGGGAGGAGAGGGGGCAATGTCTGTATAACAAATGTGTCCTGCTGGAAATGGATGTCATTTATGAATAGATAGACAAATTACTTAATATATGATACATTTTTATTTTCATTGATTTATTAAATTTCAATTTTTCATACTCTTTCACATACCATCTGTATAACGTACAGTTTTAAAATGTTTTTCTCTAAGGCAATTACATTCCTTTATATTCATATGACTGCTGTAATGAGGTACATCTGTTGTTCTTCAGCAATACTGATGTTGCACAGACACACCAGCACTTTTGATTGCATATTTCTTACATGAATAGTTTGAGTCAATGCACTGCTTGCTTAGTAAAAGCCATATAAAGGTAAGTACAAAGTATCATGTACAAATAATGATGGATGAACACATGAAAAACTAAATTTTTCCTCTTTACACAAAGAATATTAATATGACAAAGTTTAAAATTGAGTCAAATAATGAAAACAGTGGTTCTCAAGTTTTATGTCAGTTATACTCATACTCGTATTAATCATCTACCTCATCTGCTGGATAGTGCGAAAACCTCAGTCGAACACTCAAATGGTATTCACCATTAACTTGATTGGACATGATTGTGACTGAAATCCAATCAGATTCATAGTGAATACCATTTGAGCTTTCAACGAGGTTTTTATGCTTAACAGGCAGTTGAGGTAGATGGTGAATATGAGCGTTAATAGTATGGACGGAGGGGGAAATAAAGGATGTGTATAAATAACAGATCAATGAAGGTTCTTGGAAATGTTTAAGCTTAAAATAAATATTAAATTTTTAAATCAAACTTCTTAGTCAGTTAAAAGTTAATAGAAATTGAAGCAGCCTCCAAAGTATAATAGTAATAAATATGTCCTGTCAAAAAATGTAAAAATAAATAAATAAAAAATAATAATAATTAGTAAGCTACAAATAAAGTTAAATAAAAGCGAGTCACAATAAACTTTAGCCAACACTTCAGAAATGAAATAAATTGGCTCAACTAATTGTTCTAAGAAAAGTAACGTCTTGGAGCATGTTTTTCTTAGCATTTGGCTCTTCTAAAAATGAAGTCCCACAATAGTCTAACTTGTATAAGCATTTTGAAATATGTAAAGTTTTATACAATTCAAGTAAAAATATTTAGTTTGTATAGATTGCATTTGATGCATAATGTTAACCAGTCAGTATGTACTTATGACACCCATGATACAGTGATACTAATCATATGCCTCAATTGATTAACTTTCAGCATTCAACTTAACTTATGCCAGTGATGGCAAAGAATATATCCTTGTCTGGATTGCCTAAAATTTCATATATTTCAAGTTCTTAGACAAATTAGACCACAATGTAAATGCTCTTTTCTAACATCTAATATTGAGAGAGGAGCTGACATTTAAAAATGGAATTATTTATTAATGTTAAAAGCATAATAATTATCAAGTAACTCTGAAATGACAGGGTTTATTATTAAACTTCGCTGATATGAATACATAGTTCACTTTTTACATAGAAACTTGATTATTTCATTACAGCTTAATCACATTTGAGAGACAATGGAAACTGATGAGGACAACATTGATAGAATATTTCTGATGAAAATGTAACAGTATTAATATTAACAATATTCAAGCTACTTCAAAATTACTTAAAATTATACTGAAATGCTTCGCTATCTGAGACAAGATAAACTAACTGCTTTAACAAGTCATAGATAATTTGATAGTGTAAATGTAATATACTGAAGAACAAAAGAGAACCACTGTTTTGAAATTCAGTACGAAATATAACCAGTATTAGCTTACAGAGAAAAAAAAAATTTTTGCTTGGTCAGTATTTTTTAATTTAACAGATTTGATTTTTATAAACATTTTATGTGGTGAAATATTTTTATAACCCCCCCCCCCCCCCCCCCCAAAAAAAAAAAAAAAAAAAAAAAAATTTCCCCCTTTTTTAAAGATTCTTGATTTAGAAATCAAATAGAAAAGAAAAAAATTAAATAGAAATTTAAATTATCCCACCCCCCCCTCGCCCAACACCATTTTGTTTCACATGTAGTTTACTATTTCCCTGAAATACTAAAGATTAATGGAAGAGTTATGTAAAAATGTTTTAATAGTAGGTTTTTGTAATTTTTTCAATATTCCTGTTTCTTTAGATCATCCAAATTAATAATATTATAATTTTAATTAGCATTATCACTAAATGCAACAAAACAAGTGATTATATTCAAGATGAAGTCATAACCAAAATTTAAAATTATGTAATAGTTTTAATTATTTAGAATTTAATTGTAAGATAGATAATTGGTATATAATAATTATATGTGATGATTATGTATGTGGTTATATAAACCCACATTTTTTTTACTTTTAATTGAATATGAATTTAATTTATTTTGATAAAATATACAATCTACAACAAATTATGTTACTGTTTTTTCTCTTTTTTAAAATTGGGTAATAAAATGTCAAACTGTAGAAATATAATCATCAGAATTGTAGAAATGCTAGCTGGGATATGGGTTAGATTCATTAAGGCGGTATTAAAAAAAAATATTTTTCCACGCTCAACAACTCAAAATTTTAAGACACATTTTCAAACTCATTTTTAAAAGTAACAACAGGAAACTTGGCGGCATGATTTATAAAGACATTTATAAGGGCCCCATGTTTTTATTTTTCGTTCAATTAATTAGAAATTGATTTACAGACAATTATTTTCACAGTACGATCATTTTTTTTGTTTCCAGCGCTATCGCTTCGAGAAATTCGGTTAAAAATGTCCACTTTGACAGCATTTTTTGAAATATATTCTGCCTTTATCAAAAAATCGAGATAATACGGACATTATAAAGTTTCTGAATAAGAGAACCTGCCAATTGGATGCATTTTAGAGCTAAAATGAGTTTACAAATGTGTCTCAAAATAAGCAGTTTGGATTTGAATACACCCTTAAGTACAATTTCTATGGAAATCTAATCAATTTGTTGATGACTCTATAAATATTTAAATTTCAGTATTCATATAGGCTAACTAACTTCCCAGCAAATCAGGAATGCTAATAATTCTTATTAAATTTTCAGAAAAAAGCACGTTTTTGTTTTTTTAAACTTTGAGACTACCGAAAAATGATCCTTTAAATTCTGTAAATTGCAAACAAGTTTTTCCAAATTGTTAAAATCATAAGAATGCAATGACATTTCTTATTAAAAGTAATTATTTTAATGTACTCATATTGGTTTACGAATCACTGCCCAAGTTAATCAAATTATTTATTATCAAACTATGCTGTATATATTTATTATCAAACTAAAGCCAAATACTTCCATCAATTACAACTTTTTTCTTTATAATGGAAATTTTTTTTTACTGTATTAAGCATTTGAAAAAATTAAACTAAACTATAAATATTTAAACAAAAAAGATAACTCATGTATTAGAAAATCTCAAATTTCCACATTTTGTCAGTTTTCCTAATATAGAAAATTTAAAATAATGCAATGTCTTTGTTGCAATATCTTTAATATACGAAAAGAATAAAAATATATTTTAATCTTATCATGTCACAATGTAAATGTATGTATTTTCCACGCAGTTGTCTCAAAAGTTTATGTATTGCATAAAATACAACAATAAAGGACATTTATGTCCATTTTCAGAAAATATGTTACGCTATATACTTTTGGCATGGAACAGAAATATATTGGTTAAAAAAAAGAAAGAAATGGCTGGTTAAAATTTTCAAACTTGCATTATATATAGAGTTATTTTTCTAATTAAATTTATCTTTAAAGGTTTATTGGAAACTGTTTTTGAATAATAGATCTTTAATAAGTAAAAACAGAATTGAGTTGTTTAGAAATAAAAAATGTATACAATAGACTCCTGAGTAACTGCCCTAGTTATAAAAAATATCTCCATAATAAAATGAGGAATTACTTTGACAAGGTGTTGGAAGTGGGTGTCTACTACATTCTGTGTGCAAAACACAAGTTACGACAAGAAAAGTGTAGTTTCAAAATCAAAAAACTGTAAAGTATACTCTCTTATTTTAGATCTAACTGTTTATATTTATATAGTCATTTATCAATGAACAGTAAAATAAATTTAAAACTTTTGAGAATTAGGCTTACATTTTTTACATCAATGTTTTGTTTATTTTAAAACTGTATGTACTATATTCATAAAGTATAGGGTACATGATTTTATGTTTCCTGCAATTAATTTAGACATTATAAAATTTATCTTAAAGTGTGTACAATATTTTTAATTCATGAACTTCCATTTTCTGCAATAAATTTTTAAAATGTACAATACAGTACATAACAAACATTTAAGTTCTAGCCTGTACTAAAAGGTCAGAAAGTAAGAATAAAAGCAGGTTTTTGGTACAAAAAGTATGTTTTTAATGGTATGGGTGGGAGCAGGAAGTGACTACAGACGTTTAGCCTATCCTGCTTTTTTGTAATTCGGTCTGCCCTTACACCCTATTAGGCTGGATAGTCAGGAGTTTACTGTATTTAAAATTGGATGAAGTAATATATTACATTAGTAAAATTCATGTGTATAGTGTATTTTAAAATCTAACAAGTTTTCCAATTCATTTTTAATATGAGTAGGTAAATTGTTCAAGATCATCAACCAATATTTCGGTCAGGAGTAGCTAGAATAGTTTCAAATTACAATTATACACTAAATGCCTGTAATATTAAATGATAATAAAACTGTTATAAAAATAACTGCACTATTTTTACTAAAAAAACTTTTTTTTTCGTACTTATCATCAGAGACAAAATAAAAAGATAGTTTGTTCCAAATATAAAACCAATCTTCAAATATATGGCTGATGAGCTAAAAGTAATAACTCTATTGGATTTTAGAATTTTTCTATAAGGATTATATATTTCTAATTCCTTAAAATCTTGGAATAAGTATAGATAAAATGATTCAGGAAAAACAAGTTAAAGTTTTATCACATTCAACAACTTTATGTCCAACTTTTGAGCCAATTTTCAAACAAAAAAATATCTGAAGACCAACTGTATTAGACTTAAAAAAGATGTTAAATTTTCCGTCAGTTGTAAAAAAAAATATATATATTGCTTCTGTATCGAACTATTTTTTAGTTCCACCCAATAAGAGCACAGAAAGGGTAAAGAAGGGAAACTTGATATGTCGCTCCAAAATGATGTATTCATAGAAATCAGTCTTTAAGTTAATATTGTAAATAAAATTAAAAGATTGGTTAAATGAAAACACACAAACATTGTGTGCACAATATGTTTAAAATTTTAAAAATTTTATAAAAATGCTAAGAGTTTGTAATTTGCAGTTAAAATGAAAACATAATTCATAAAAGAATCATGGATTGCTGCTACATTAACTGCTACCAGGCTTTTCACACAATTCTTTGTATTTGAAGTGAAATTGTTTATTTATTTTGATCTAAAATCAGAATAAGTTCAAATTGACTCAAACATTGGTGGTTCACAAAGTTGGTAAATGTAAATACTATGTACTGTAATATTCTGAAAGAAACCATTTCTCAACTGCACAAGTCAATACACTTATGTGATGTGTATAAATGGATATTTCTAATTTTAAATTATCAATAGAAATGTAGTAAATTGTCTTTTTTTTTTTTTTTTTCTCTCATAAAATCGCTTTAAAAATCTCATTAATTTAAGCTTGATGCAAAATCACTGAAGAATCAAACTGAATTTTCCATCATTACACAATAAATTCATTTGCTAAGATCCTGTATCGCAAACCTACAGAGATTGTACAATCTCATCTTATCCCTTTTAGATTTTTTTATTTATTTTGTTTTGTTTTTAAATGAGAGATAACAGTGTGAACACTGTGCAAAACTTTCATTGAACAGTCTACCATCTAACAAGTCCTCCGTGTATCTAAATGTGAACCTACGGTTCTGAGTCTAAAATCTTTGATTATTTTAAAAGTTTTGCTGATGTGTGAGCATTATAAATGAGGTCATGTTATACAAGGAAATATTTTTATAAAATATATCACCTCCTGTAACAACATTTCCAGCAGTCTCTATACAGTTTTATTTATCTCAGCGATAAATTTTCTAGTTTCTAGTTCATCATGGAAAACATTCTGAAAATTAATTTAAAAAAAGAAAACTCCAGTATGAAGATTATGCCATTATTTTTTTTAAATTATTGAAAACTTTATGATACTAACAAATAGAATGGAGTGATTTGCAGTATCATAATAAAAAAAGCAACTGGAACAATTACTTACTTAAAATATAGTTTTCATATGAGTTTCTGAACCAATTACGCTTGATTTGGTAAATGAAATTAATTTTATTCCTAGAGAGTGCATTGTAAATGTAGAAAAAAAAAATTATATATCTTTAAAAATGAAAAGGTTGATATTAACAATATAATAGGGGAGGGGGCGGGAGCCAGGAATTTATTGTAACTAAAAGATGATTTAAGGTTATAGAAGAAAACAGACTTGGCCTTTCCATACCAGCAACACCACATATGGTGCAAGAGAACTTTTCTATGAGAAATATTTTCATTGATACAAAGGAGTTTATAGGTACAAATGGATTTTCATAAAATTATTTAATAATAATTATTAAAGTTTCATTTAGAGATGAATATGTATTTTTACCAAATCAAGTGGAAGTTTTTTAAAAGCTCATTCAAGGACATCATATCAAAGAGGTAAGTTTTGCTGTTTATTTAATAAAAATAATAACACTTATAAATGTTTTACCCTAGAGATTAAAACATTCTGATCATCACAGAAATATTACTGTACATCTATGGAGACATTACAATTTTTACTTGAACATAAGATATATTTGATATGACAATTTCGGTATTATGTAATAATTTGTGTAAATAAAATATAAACTTCCAACATATATTAATAACAGAAAGAGTAATAAAAGAAAGAAAGCAGTGCATAGCTTAGTGAGCAAATGATATTTCACTATATTTTAATAGCTTTTATACTAAGGAAAATATACAATGTATAATATTTACACAAATAAAAACTATTTGATTTTTTTATCCCATTATTGCATCAATGAATGGATATTAATTACAAAATAAAAAATATATATAATTACATTTTTATGAATAAATGTAAAATAATTAAGGTGTTTCAAAGCAAACTAACATTTTCTATAGAAAAAAAAAAGCCTTACACCATCAAAATAAATTAAAACTAATGATGCTATCATGGTAAATGAATATATACAATGTATATGTGTATGGACAAAGATAGTATAACAAACACAAAAGTATTCATAAATTGCAACTTGCTCATATAAAAAATTCTTTTAATTGACTAGTACCAAAAATTGCAATAAAAAGCTTAGATTTTATTTTTTATGAATGAAATTTGATAATTCTTCAGTGTTTTTAACTAGATGGAAAAATAAAGAAAAGAAAAGAAAGAAAGAAAAGAAAAAAAAACAGGCACTAGCAAATGTATTAAAGTATAATGGAAATAAGTGTAAAACATTTAAAATATCATAAATTATTATCATTGTACTCTCGATATTTCATTGTGAGTATGTGATCAGTGGGTTTCAAACTTTTTCAATAATCTACCTTAATATTAGTAATTACTCAGTGATTATTCTACGCGATACAGCAAATATCAAAAATATCTTTTATTAAATATTGATTGTTTGCTTCACAAACTTTATGTACATGCATGATAACATTTTAAGTAATGCGAAAAAAAAAATTCAACAAAATTATGGTAAATCTAATGTAACAGCATTTATTAAGCTTAAGTAAAGCTTCATATTAACAAGGAAACCCTTTCAAATTAGGCAACTTGATTTGGTTGAAACAAAAATAAGAAAAGTGCTTTCACAACCACGCAGTTAAAAATTTAGTTGCTGAATCACTAGATAGAAATAATTTAAACATGCATTTATATGTTACAGACCAAACACAAAATAATTCGCACCTTCTGGTGAAATAAAATATTTTCTATATTTTCCCTTTTCAAAATGTGTAAGATAAACAAAATTTTGTTTTGATAATTTTCAAACTTTAAAAATAATTTTAGAATATGAAATCAATATTTTATTGTTCATGTGTATTTTTACAATATATTTTTTCTTAATTATGTGAATAATTGTTTTTTTTTTACATCAGTTTTTTTTTTTTTTTTTTTTTTTTTACTATTTTTCCCCAAATGTTATCTGTGTCAGATTTGCCCACTACAATAGATATTAATTATAAAAGGAACAGTACTCTTTTACAGTATACTAATGAAATATATAATAGACAAATTTGTTCCTCGAATGCCAGCACTATTATGATCTGTAGTATTGTCCTCACTCTTTTCTCATCACACAGTAAAATTTTTCATGGTCAAATGCCTTTTTGTCAGACACACATAGTATCTGATGATGGATCCACATTACAAAAATTAGAGATAAGTATAACATGTAAAAAATCTTTTCAAAAATAGCATTTAAACTTTTAACAATTTATGATATGTGTTTAATTGAATTCAGTTTTCTACAATATTCAATTAATCTAAATTACAATAAAATAGAAATATTCAAAAGATCGGTCTATAAAAATTAAGTAATTTATTGGCTGCAACTTTTTTAACTTTCCAGAGGGCAGCAGGGTAAATGCTTCAATATGTTTCAGCGACACATTAAGTTATTGTAATAATACTATTTTAATGAAAAGATTGATGTGAATGTAAAATTCTGATGACACATGCAAGTATTTTTTTTACACTAATGGGGAAATTACACTTGGAGGATTATGTTTCTCAAAGTTGAACTTCCAATCATGAAAGTAGTAATTTTAAACAATTTGCATTTTCTGTTTTAAATTCAGTAAAAGAATGGAACAGAATCATGTGATCTAGAAACATTGTGAGAACAAAAATATAATTTTGTATGTCAAAATATAATATACTATTTCTATATAATTTTTTTGCATTATTTAATTTTTGTTTAAAATAATGCCAATCTTAACAAACTTAACTCTTCGAAAAAATCTTCTGAAAATAGATGCATCCTGTAATCACATTTTAGTGAAAAAATTGCAGCAGAAATAAAATAAACTAAACTTAAAAGTTTATACATATACTTCAATTATTTTAGCTCATTTACGAGAAAAATAAGCATAATGTAAGCCTACTAGAAAAATACCAAGGATCTATTATTACTGTTCTTAAAATGCATTATTTTCTTAATTTGTCTTAATATTGAATAATACATTTTGATTTACAATCTGCATTTTATTGTAATATATATATATATAAAATCACAGTCCCATTTAACCACCAAAAAATAAGAGTTTGATCAATAAATAACACACACATACTTTTTTGTATTTAATATTGATTTACTTCTGCAGCAAATTAATGAATGAGAATATCTGAAAATATGTATTAAAAAAATTTATGCAGAACAATGACTATTTTCAAATGGGAAAATTTTGTACTCTATTTGAATGTCATATTCAGAATATATATATATGTGTGTGTGTGTGTGTGTATTGAGTATTATATTACACACACACACATATATATATATATATATATATATATATATATATATTTTATATATCTAAACAGCATTTTCATACCAAAATTAAAACTATCATTTTAAAACTAATGCAACAAAATAACAATCCTAAAAAAAAAAAAAGAATGCTTATATTTTTATATTTTAAAATTTAAATGGAAAACATGTAATTTCCTTATTTTAATTTTATTTTTGCATTTATTTGAAGACAAAAATCTGAAATATTGCAAAGTATCAAATGGCACCCCCCCCCCCCTAACCTTTAGGTCTTCTATTGTGATTCAGCTACAAATTTTTACTAAAAAAATTATAACTAAGTAACATACCATGATTTGTTTTCACAGAAAATGACTAGTCTAATATGAAAGAGTTTCTACAAATACTTTTCCTGTTTTTTATTTTGTATTAAATATTGAAATTGAAGAGTGAAACCAGATTATCAATCCATTTTTAAAAATCCAAACTATTTTAGAGCTTCTCAGGCCGATTGTAGACAACAGCACAAATTTTAATCTTGAATGTGTACACATTCAAGATTAAAATTTGTCCAATTCCTTACCAAACTAATTATATGCAAAATTTGAAATAAAAAATCCGACATGATTCATCCCACATGATTCATTTCACAAAGAAATTTCAACATTTATTACACACTAACCAAATTACACAAAATTGCATAAATTTAGGCAGTCTATTTTATCGATTATATATAAGTATTAGATATAAAAACAAAAACTAATGCCCATTTTTTTAACAATAGAATTATCTGTTTAAGCTGATACAGCTTTTCCAGTAAAAAAAGTCAGTTTAGTTTATTTTATTATGTATGTTAAGGATTTTTTTTTTATTTTTTTTTATTTCAGCAATTAAATTTTTCAACAGTTTAAATCTTTCATACTGGAGTGCAGCTATCTTTAAAAGTAACATTAACAAGGGAGAAAAGAGTCTTTTCGTTTTCATCTGTACAAGGAATGAAAATAATCTCTAGCCAGCACGATACTCAAGTACACGGGCAACAGCACAAAACTCTCGAATATATAATATTTACAATATTTGGTCATTTAAAACATAGACCTTCAGTCTTAGTTTTTGCTGTATAACATTGCAAATGGGCTCTGCATCTATTCCACATTAAATGTCTTTTTTTTTTAGATGTATTCATGAAATCACATTTTCTCAAGATGTGTTTGATTGGAATGTTGACTTTGAGAATTAGTCCTTCAATAATGAAGTTAACTCTTTCAGCCAAGTGGCAATCAAGATTTGAAACATCATGCACACTTCTATGACTTTTATTTGTATACATTCTCTCATATAAAGACTATAGACAATACAAATTAACCTGTACAGAATGCATGTACAGAGAAATGTTAAAATGAGATAAGGAAGAAAATTTTCAGAAGGAAACAAAATACATAACAAAATAGATAATAGATGTAGAAGGAAAATGAAGAGGAATGAATTATTTAAGAATAATAAATGTCTCGGGATTCATAAAAAACAATAACAAAAAGGAGATATCAGTAGAAAGTTGTCAGAAACCTTTGAAAAATGCAGATTACAAGGACAAAGATAAAATTACAAAAGAGAGGTGTAAAAGCTTCTTAATTCTTTGTTCTTGGTGATTTAGTTTCGTTTTTTGGTTGTCCTGGTTGAACTTTAATAAAAGATGAGATAGTTTCTCCAGAATGAAACTATTGTAATGAATGATATGACCAATAGATAACAATACTGAGCGGTGATATTACACATGGAAAAAAAGTCTCACCATCGTTTATATATTACACAAAAAACTTGTTCCCAGTTAACAAACACTATGATAGTCTTCAACAATGTTGGTGAAACAACACATGTTCATTTTCATTCTCATGTTGTCTGTCTCACAATAAAATGGGAGAGAATGACACTTTGGTCTTGCATAGTGTCTCTACATATATAATGTATTATACTGTACATTTTTATATATACTAAACAGGTCCCACAAAAATGGCCACCTTATTGGACAAATAATGATACAGTCAAGATGAAATGGATGATTAAAAGTCATTTATAGAAATACTCCTATTGATTTTGGTAACAATAAAAATACATATGAATGCATTTCTGTGGATATAATGATACAATGATATTGAATATTTTACAACTTCTAAAAGGAAGTTCATAGAAACAAGTCTAAAATTTTCTACACATATCTTCTTCATGAACTTATGATCAGAATAGGGCAAGGTGCACATGAAGATAAGCAACAAATCAATCTATACATCAGGATACTTTCTTCTCTTTTTTTGGAAGGATGCTCAATAGGTGACCATATTAGAAAAATCATTTTCCCCCAGCTACAGATTTTTCTATCCTGAGAGTTTTACTTTCAGGTGTAGCACTTGGGAAGAATGCTATATTCACTCTCAAAGTGGGAGCCTGAGTACTGTACAGTGTTCACTTGCACAATCAAGTGAAGGGCTTAAATCTTGCACATTTTTTTTAAAAATTAGTTTATTGCATGAAATAGTCCGGATGCTCATTTGGTGTGTCTTTTTCAAACCTCTTTGCTTCTTCTTGCATACTTTCTTTTATTTTGAGTATCGCCGCCGATTCATTCTGGTCCTAAAAGAAACATTTCAAAATAAGATTAAAAATTTAATCATTAAAAGAGGCTTATAAATTAATGCATAAACTTCAAAGGCATAACTAGGTAGAAACCATAAAGGATTAGTTCTCCCTAAAAATTCATGGCAGCCTTTCAAAAAAGAACAATTTCAAAATTTAATGTTAAAAGAACAGTTTTTACAGCCAAAATTTTTATTGGACTCAGAATTAAAATTTTATATGTCATGCTGAAGCATAACTTAAGTTCATCATTTTTTTCTCCCTAAGGAAGTAGGTGAGAAGCCTAATAAAAAATTAATTGTAACACACTGGAATGTAAAAACTAAAAGATAGACCCAAATACATACGTTTTAGAATACATTAAAAATTGTAGAGAAGGGATGAAAAGAAGCTCATTTAAACTTCAGTTTTGTTCATTTATTCCAATTTCTATTAAACTGTGAAGCACATAATTCTATGCCATTTAAACATATCTTGCAAAAAGACACTTAGAAGGGAAAAAGGTCTATGGAATATTTTTTACGCTTAAAACTGGTCAGTTAAAATTTAAAAACTTCATTTATTACAATTGCATGAAATATTTATTTCAGATACTTATATTAAAAACTAATCTGTAGACTTCAGCTTGTATAGTTTTCAAGATAAAAGACTATAAATGATTATAGCACCCCTCCCCCCCTTAAAAAAGGAAGAAAAAAAAACTAAATTGACTCAAATAGCTTTAGAGACAAGCTATAAGCTACATATTCGATATTAAAGTTTTTTTTCGTATGACATCAAACACTACCCCATCCCTTTATTAATGAATATATAGAAAACATAAAACTTGTTCTACAATAAAAAACCTAATGGATTTCATATATTTAAGATAATCCAAGAGATCAGAGCCAAGCAAGAAGGGTTTTAACAATTTCTAGAAAAGAAATTACAAAACAGATATCAAATAAAGAAAAAAAAAATGAAAAAATCATGGTTTAAAATATGAAAGTGTATCTTACATTTTCTTGTCCATAGCCAGGTATTCCATAGTCGCCCATAGAAGGTCCTTCTTCCCTTGGAGTACCAGGTCCATTAGCTGGGGAATTTTTCATGCCATCTAATGTATCACCTAAGTAAGTGAAATTTAGAAACATACAAATTAAAATAATACCGTGAAACAAAAATTTATAGTTTATTTTAATTTTATTTCATCACACTAAAGATTTACAGACAGATTTTAATAATTAAAATAATTTTTAAATAGTGGTTTTATTAGAAAAATTCTTATTATTTTAGTCTTACCTGCAGATGACATTCCATTCATGACTGGTGGCCCCATTTCAGGTCCCATAGATCCCATTGGTCCTTCAGGTCCAGGTCCCATAGGGAACTGTAATAATGATTATTTTTTAATTGTTATTAAAAACTAATTTTCATGTTGATAATATCCATTTAAACAAAACAATGATTTTATGGGAATGAAATTTAATAACAACAAAAGTTGATAACTAATAGATTGTTAACCAAAGCTTTCCATTCCTGGAAGCTAAAGATATGCACTGTTACAGTAGCAAATAACAATTCTTAAATGCCAAACCAATTAGTTAAAATTAATAATTTATTTATTATGATTATTAAAAAAAAATAGACATCTGACAACATTTTAAGAAATGAATATGATAATGCACATTTTCTAAACAATGTTGAGAAAAATACTGATGGTATTCACTCTATTTAAATTTAATACCACAAATTAGTGTTGTAAAATATGAAATGATTTTTGAGTATAATATTAGTTTAGCATAGATATTAGTTTGTTCACAAATTTATAAAAATTAAAGTTACAAAATAAATGCATATCACACATTTTAAATGAATAATGCTGTTCCATATTATATTTTATAATTCATAAAGATGGCGCTCAAATAACAGATTTTATTTTGATTGCAAGAGTGATGGATTTTGACTATTATCACCAATGTTTTTTTATTCAAATATCAAATTTATTTTAAAGTTTCAAATTACCATAATTAAAATTGAAAAGCTTTAGTGTAAAATGGAAACATTAACATTTTGTTGTGATTGAGATTACCTATCTATAAGAATGCTAAAAAGTATATATTGCCCTTATAAGCAGGCAATTGTTTTAATAAATATAGCAAGGCTGTTTTCAAATCCAAAGGAGCTACTTTCTGACATAATTTTAAATTTATTTTTGTTCGGAAACTCTGATGAAATTGGCAGGTGTTCTTATTAAGAAACTTTGTCATTAAAATGAGTTTTTCATATTTTGGTAAAGGCAGAAGATATATTTAACCCTCTGAGCGTTTTGAAAAAGGGTAAAATTGTAATGTTGTTTTCTCTGCATTTTGTTTTAAATGCTAAAAAATACGATTCTTTCAGCATTATAAATAAAACTTAATTACAAATATGAATGTAGCCTTTGAGAGTATTATTCATTCTTCAATGTTTTGAAAATTCATTAAATCTATAGAATTATATTATCTTAAACATTGCATATATTGCAGTGAAACCTGGAGCTTAGTGAACGGAATATTACGTTCCACACGCTTAGAGGGTTAAAGGCAGAAGATATGAGAAAATACTATCAAAGTCAGCATTTTTAACTAAATTCCCGAGGCAGCAGAGCAAGAAAGGCGAAATCGTTTTGCCACATGACATGAATCACTTATAACTCGACAAGTAATCTATTTATCAAAAATGGAAAACTCATTTAGATTCCAAATCACTTTCATTGTCAGGCCTGCCAATTTGACACCTTTGTGTTAAAAAATGAGTCAGAAATGGTGTCAGAAAGTTTCGCGTTCTTGAGCAGGTCATTTGAGAACCACATTAAGGAAAAGAAAAATATAGGTAAGTACCCCAGGTATGCTTCCACCAGGAACTGGTTTCATCATAGCATACATACTTTCACCTCCTGAACTAGTAGAATCTGAGGAAAGAGAGAAAAAAAAATTAATATATAAATGAAAACATATGTGGCACATATGTATAAGTGACAAACACATAGAAATGAATTAAATATTCAAACAAGTATGTGTAATAACAAATAGGGGTAACTAGACACACATAATTCTCCAATGAATAAACAAAATATAAAAAAATCAAATAATCATGCAATAAACACAGATAAATCATTACACAAAAATATCTAACCATCAAGTTACATACATGAAAATAGAAGATAATCATGAAAAATGTTAAACCAATTAACATGCACAAATTGTTAGTTATTACCTTTCAAACCTTCACCTCCAAAACCTAGTTAATTTACAAAAAGCCATTCAAAAAAATAAAATATTAGAATGTCTGAGGGCATATCAGAGCCAATAGCTGAAAGGCAATAACTTATGTGATTAGTAGAAGACAAAAAACAATGTTAAAATGTAAGCTGCAAACACAACCAAGCAAAGCCCATGAAGCAAGTATAACTGTCATACTATACTGCCATTAAGACAAGATAATACAGAGGTTCAGTAATATTTTTCAGTTTTTAAAATTTTTTCAGAAAAAAAAAAAAAGAACTTTTGTGTATAAAAGTTTAAGATGTATCTTGAACAAATTCCATAATCCTCTATATGTTTCAAAGATCCATTAGAAAGAGGAAGTAGAAAAAAAATACAAGTTTTTTAATATGTTGTACCAATCTAATCAAAATGGTTATCGGTTGTATCGGGTACTTACAATTATGTCACATAATGCTGAGGCCCGATGAGGAAAAAAACATGCTCAGACAAGAATATGACAATCTGGCATTTATGCCGGAAAATTAATGTTTCTTACAGAACTAAATACTGATTCTCTAGTTTAATGTTTGACTAAAATAAAATCCTTAACATTCAGCTTAAAATAATGATATTGTGAGAGCACTAAACAACATACAAAACAAAAATAACCAGCTTCCTAACAATCTTTGATTTCTGCTGTACCTTTTTTTAAAAGGCTGATAATAACATTCTCTGAACATAATATACATTGAAGAATACACAGAACATCAAAGAGCAAACACAATTAGTACTAAAATAAGTTAGTAAATGATCCAACAAAAACAACCAACTATAAACTAACACAATTTGTATTATCCAAGTGCTTATAAATGGCAAGTAATGCATGACAGCAATAAAAAATAAAATACGAAAGAGTAGGAAAACAGAAACACACAAAAATGAAATGAAGAAAGAGGGCTTATAAAAGGAGGGGCTAAATATGTATATGACACAGTGTTAATGTAAAGCTGGGTTCATATGTTCACCTCTTCGTGGCGTAGATGTGTTCATTCGATGACTGGCTGGGGAGTAAGGACCTGAAGAACCTAAAAACAATACATGAAGCCTGAAATCAGTGCAGGAAAAAGCGAGGGAAGTAGCTCTCAACAACAGGGTGCAGCAGTGCAGTAAAGAGCCACTTTATTGGAAAACCATGCAAGTTCTTTTCAGCATCAAACATAGTTCAGAAATCAGACAATCAAAAGCAGTAGTACTTGAAACCACTATATTTGTTTTTATCAATGTAAGTTTACATTCTTTGAAGATTAATAGTAAAACTCTTTAAAATTTTTAAAATATAAATAATGTAAGAAATCTTAATATTCTAGCTGTAAAATAAATTAAGTGAGATGATAAAAGAAGATAGTTCTAAACTTTCGATAATTTTTTACAGAAATGAAAAGAGCCTATTAAACGATAGTTCAGAAATAAATGTCAAAGACAAAGTCCTTCCTCTTCCCAACTCCAGAAATGTTTGCATATAAAATTGTATTTGGTATATTAATTGAAAATTGTTGATTAAAATACAGTTTACAGAATATTTAAAATAAATATCTAATTTATTGAGGATTCTAACTAACTTCAAAATTTTTAATTTATTCAAAAATTCTTTGGAATAAATTTATGTTTTGAAGAAATTTAAACGGGGTTAGAAATTAAATGGTGGTCTCAAAACCAACATAAAAAAACAACCCTATAAATAACCAGTAAATTTTAGTGTACAGCTATTTCAATGAAGAAGCTCTTTAAGTGCAAAATAATACACATCGAAAACAGCAACATATGGTTAACCAATTACTATTGTTGCTATTTATCATTTTCCCTTTCTTATTAAGTAATGAAAAGAGAGCTTCTTTGTGAAGCTTTGCAACTCTCAACTTAAATTTACAGGTTTATTTATTTTATTTCATTTATTTATTTTTGTGTTAATTTTTACGTATCGCAAATGTTATAATACAAAGCATTTTTCATTTGATTTGTTATCCAACAGAAATCATTAGATACTACATCAATAACTAAAGGAAATTTAATACTTTTCCTTCCCCCTTAGCAAGAAAGTAGTTCAGTTTTCAGAACTTGTTTCACACTACATCAGGTAAACTTAGCACGCTTGAAGTAATTTATTACAGCATTTATGTTCCATACATTCTATAAAAGTTTTGTCAATATATATATATATAATTTTTTTTTTCAGTTCTTTTTAAGTAGATAAGAGAAGGAAAATTACAAATAAAAGATTTAGAAATATAAAAAAATGCATGATTTTCCACTGTACAACAGACCAATAACAGAAAGTAAGGGTGAGGGGGAGTCAAGCTTAAAAAAAGTATCACACAGGGGGTAAAGCAAGCAATGTGCAAGTGATAATACATAATACATAGCATGCCAACATAAAACAGGGCAAAAAAAAAAAAGAACTAAAAACTGCATGACTAAAAACTAAGCAAAAAGCATTTATTATGAAATTAGTTAAAACCATGAAGTCACTGCAAAAAAATAACATTCATTTACAAAGCTGGATAAAAAAAAAAAAGGTTAGTGTAACCAATAGTCATACATCATCTTCATGGAATAAATTATGTTTCTTAAAATGAAATTAAATGAAGAGGAAAAGGTTGTTTCACCCATATAGCTAAACAACACAAAAATTTCCTTTACAGAAATGTAATTACTTGCAAATTGTTTGCATTTATTAAACCCACCTGTGATAAAATAATTGCAAAACACACATTTTAAAACTCATTACAGATTTTTCTAAATGACTCATAAAAATTTAACAATTTGTCTAAATACTTTAACAGCAGGGTTTCTCCCAAGCTATGGTTGCGAAATTTCAGATACTGATAGGTGGAATAGACAAAAAAATATTGTAAAACCAAAAATGGCACACTTTTATTTTATTCTTTTGACACTATTACAGATACAGACTTAGAGTTTTTAACTTTGATAAATTATGGTTTGGCTGACTAAGAGCTGTAAAAAAGCCATATTACACCATGACCATGATCCATAACAAGCTATAACCATAAGAAAGTTTTCTGGAAAAAAATATATATACACTTTTTCTCCATTACAAAAATTTTAAAAAGCAGAACAATAACCATTGTTTTCCCTTTTATAACAGTTTCATGAATGAAAATGAAACAGTAAAAGTACATCCTAAACTTATGAGTGATATAAATAAACATCGTGTGAGCCCAATAGCACATTTCAAGAAGTATTTTCCCAGAAAATCTATCATCATGAGACTTTTGGATCACAAATCCCTTTTCAGTTGAAGATACCTTGCCACTATCACTAACAAGAGAGAAAAGCATAAATTATTTGCTATGTAGAGAATGAAATAATAGTTTCTTTACATGAAAGCCGAATTCAAAAATAAAATGTTGAATAATACTTATGGTTAAAATTAACAAATATTGAAATGAACATAAGGAAGCTATGTTTGATTAAAAAAGCTATTTAAGTTCAGTTGGCATATGCCAATAACTTACAAATATAGCCCCCCCCCTCCCCCAAACAACAGCAACAACAAAAAAAAAAGTTGTAATATTGTACATATTTTTATCGGAACATTAGGTTCTTCCTTATTTGATTGTCTCTAAAAAGAGATGAAGTATTATTTTGATACTATAATTCTGCAATTCTAACTGTTAATGCCATATTTGTTAAATGGTGATACAGCAAAAGTATCAATATCAATTTAGTGGTACACTAATCTAAAAGTTTGAGAAACCCTGCTTTACAGCAATTATGATTAAAATGTTCTAAATCTTTTTCACATCTTAACTTTTTTTCTTCTTTATAACAAAGCATTTTAGAAAGTTATTCAGCCTATTTCAATTTAAATCATCATTGTGATAGTGCTCAAAAATCTCGACGACACAAAAATATAAAAAGTGTGCACAATTTAAATTCCTTAAGGGAAAGAAAAAAATCAAATAAATGATGCTTTTTGATTATAAGTGATATAACATCGTGAAAACATATTCAAATGAAAAATGTGCTTATTTTTAAATTCATAAAATTTTTATTTCAAGGTAAGGAAGTTTTAAATGTTTAAAATTGAAACATATATACTCTAAAACTGTGCTAGAGCACCAAATTCTCTTTTAAAGGCACAAATATAAATATTTCACAGCCATTTTAAGTTGCTATAGCAAAATACATTAAAAAAAGTATTAATTCAATAAAAAATGAGATGGGCCAGTAAGGGTAGCAAATATCTGGATAAAAATAAGCACATTTTATGTAACATGACCATGAGTGCACATAACACAAAAAACATCGGCATAAGGAAGCACACAGCCCAGCTTCAAACATTCTGAAAGTATAAAAATCATGAATGGCTCATGCAGGAGCAGACAATAAGGACATAAATACTCAGATTCCTAAACAGAACTATGACTCACCTTGAGGACTGGGCATAATAGGTGTTCCTGGACCAGGTGGACCCGTACCAGATACTGGAGGTCCCTATAAAAACAACATTTTGTATCACATATTTTTTTGTATAAGAAAATGAATTGAAAAAAAAAAAAAACAGCAGATATCTTTAATATAAATTACAAAAGATGTCATGATAAATAACTAGACATGATATAAAAGTGCAATAAAACACAAATAGCAGCAATAAATCCTTATTAAAGTTAATTTAAAACTTATATTTTACTCTGAAGGAGAGTCATCAGAAGAGCAGAAAACAGCAGCAGTAGTGCATATGCTTACTGCAAAGATTATGAAGTTGTGTTACCACATGTATACATATGAGTAAACAGATACTCATGTATATTGTGTACTGTTTTCTGAAAGTTTTCATTTTGCACTGAAGTTGTACTCCAGAATTCTTGGGACAATTGTGATTCATGGCATTAATTTTTTCTTTTTTTAAAGGGCAACAACAAAGGCAGGGTGCAAAACAAGTTTGAAATTGATCACCGGCCTAAAAATACTGATCGCCACAATTTTACACTAGTTGAAAATCCTTTATTTATGATCTGAAGATATAATGTAGACTTTTTTAACTCTTTCCAACAAAACTGAAAAGTAAGTGTCTTATGACTTTGGTTAATATGTCTGCTGTCTATCCATCTAATTCTTATAAATATACTCTGATTGCTATGTAATTGATATATCTTACTGAAGTTTACTATTGTTTGCTATCGGAAATGGTGTGTGTAACATTCACAGTTAGTTTACAGTGACATTAAAAAAAATCCAGCTATATTATGGTATATGGGGGAAAAACATTTGCTGTGTAATTTAATGACATTAAACTATTTCAAATATAATGAAATTTATATACATTATTGAGGTGCACTACAAGATGCTTACTGTACAATATGACATGCAAACAATAATCACTTATTTACAGGGACATACACAAAATTTCAGTTACAGTACTGTCTATGAGCAATAAATGCTGAAAGTTTATTTTCAGTTGTGGAATGCATTTTTTAATTTCACTAACTTTTTTCAGTGTGTATAAATTCTATAGATCACATGCAGGGCTACACAAACTAATTCGTAAGCAATGATGTACATGAGGGTGAATTGCTCAAGGGTGTTTTTTGAGTTATACATTTTCCATTTGACCTATATTTAATACACTGAGAGATGTTTATAGAATATAAATAAGTTCATGTACAGGACAATGCAAAGAAATGGATACATTGCTGTCTATAAATGATAATTTCTGTAAGTATGTTTTCAGTTGTTTCATGTGCTTTTTCCTGATATAAATTTTATTCTTATGTGAGGAGTTCATAAAAATTAGTAGATAATATACAGGGTTGTACAAAAGAACTGGAGTACATTTCCGTCTATTCGCAAAATTGCTGAAGAAGAATTTTTGACTGTGTTATGCATTTTGTAACTAAGCTAAATTTTATAACTCTATGAAATATATTATATAAAAATCTATAGACAGGAATGCACAAAAGAATTAGAGTACTTTTCCAGCTATGGACAATAATTGCTGAACTCTGGTTTTTAAATGTGTTATGCATTTCCTAAGTTGTTTACTTAGCTAATTTCTTTCACACTTTTAAATGGTGAAGTTCTGGTACAGTATTCTAGAAGTGTTGAAATTATTTCATAATTTATGCTTGATGCATGATTTTTCTTTCTGGTTTACATTTGCTGTTTATTTATGGCAGTTCACTTGTCTGTAATACTTATTATAAATTTGCATGAAGTATAAAAATCATTATCTATTAATAAAAGTTATTCAAGTTTTATCTATGAATTGATAAAAAGTTGTGCAACTTTTAATCAAATAATGGATACAATCATGACAAACATGCTAACATATAGCAGCATTACATTGCAAAATAAATAAGTAAAATGTACAGGCATGGAATGTGCAGTTATGGAAAGTCAATGAAATATAGATTTGAATTTAAACTAGCATTTAGTTTAAAATAAGAAACATATTTGTCCTAATATATCCGATTCTGAAGGGAGAATCTCATATAGTATTTAAGTAATTATGGAGTAAATTAAAAAGATCTAGGGGGTGGAAAAATTATTTTATATGGAAAAATAGAAAAAGAGTGGACTATGTGGGGATGTTGGTTATCAGTTTTTTGGTGAGAGTAAGTTAAACTGTTGCTTCGCAATCCAATAGCAACTGGTACTTTTGGCCACGCGATCTGGTGACTGAAAATTTCATGTCGCGATTGATGGTATTTAATAGACATGAACATTTTATAATCCAGGCAATTACAGAGCAGGACCACATTCTTGTTGACATAAAATTAAACTTATGTACTAATTTTTAAAAATATTAATATATATATATACAATTTTACTTACTCCGTAATGACTACCAGGGGATGCGGAAGAATAGTTCATCTAAAAGAATTTTTAAAATAAATGTTAGAAGAATAAAATGCTATAATAACATAAATATAACATAATACAGTAGAAGATCTTTATAACGCAATTCTCTATATAACGCACAACTTCTCAGATGTGAACAATGAATTTTCAGTTAAGAAACACCTGAATTCTTACATTATAAATAGTTGCTATTCTCTAGAGGACTAAATCTGATACATTAATTTAACTTTATCTCCTTAATTCAGAGTTAATTACTGAAAAAATTGCTATGATTTGATACAGCTATGTTTGGACAATCTTTATAAAGTAAAAATAACAATGTGTGGAATGATCTATATTATTCAAAAAATTATAATATATAACTCCTGGTAATAAAGAATGCAATATAAAGATACTCTAATGTATTTTGGTATGTTTCACACATATTTGGCCATGTTTTACAAGCTAAATTTAATGATGTGTGAAACGTGATCTATATAGCGCAAAATTCTATATAAATGCACAACCTCATATTTTTAGGTTTGCATTATAAAGATCTTCTACTGTATAAATTATAGCAATCCTACTTCTAGTGAAGAAAAATATTTAGAGTGAGCTTAAAAAAAAATTTATAAAGCATATAGGGGAGATTAGGGAGAGATGGAACAATTTTAACAAAAATATTTTTTACAAATTATGTTTCACTAGTACAAAATGGAAAATTTCCTAATAACATCTTGAAACATTTTAACATTTAAAAAATATAAATTTGATGATAATAATTAAAATGTTAGGTTAATAAACCAATTAAATTAACAAGAAAAATGTCTCCTCCCTCGCATGAGGGAGGGATGAGACATGTTTTTAAAATGAAAATTTACATTTAATTTTCAAAAATGCAGTGAAAAAATGACAAAAACAGTGGGACATTTACATTCCTAAGTTTTATTGTAAATCACAACATTTATTTTATCGTATATTATGCTTTATAAGATCCAAAGCAAATGAAAAATATGCTTGTGCCGACTAGTGCCTCCAATTATTTTTGGTGATATAGCTTTGCAATTATGTCTTGTTCATGAATGATGGAACAGTCATAATGTACTTTTACATACCTTTTTAAATAGTGTATTGCCATGTAAAAATAAAAGTTTGCAGTTTGAGTTCAATACTTACAGTAAAAGATCTTTATAACGCAATTCTATATAGTGCAATTCTCTATATAATGCACAACTTCTCAGATGCAAACAATGAATTTCGCAGTTAAGAAGTACCTGCATTCCACATTGTAAAAAAATTGCTAATCTCTAGAGGAATAAATTTGATACATTAGTTCATTGTAATCACCTTAATTTAGAGAAATTAAGGTGTGTATTAATTTGTGTATTAATTAATGAAAAAATTGCTATTATTATAATAAAAATATTTTTAAACGAGTTTTATAATGAATGATTTGGTGTTTGGTCCAGGCATATTTTGAACATGTTTATAAAGTAAATTTAACAATGTGTGAAATGATCTATATTATGTAAAAAATTATATGCACAACTCTTGGTCCTAAGGATTGCAATATAAAGATACTGTACTTTATTTTGATATGTTACAGACATATTTGGCCATGTTCACAAGGTATGTTTAATGATGTGTGAAATGTGATCTATATAACGCACAACCTCACATTTTTAAGTTTGTGTTATAAAAATCTTCTACTGTATTTCAAAACGGTAATATTTTATTTAAAAAAGCTAAAGAAATTGATATTATAGAAATAAATATAAATATTTAATACTAATGGTTGACACTGATAAATAATGCATGAGTAAGAAAAGAAAAATTTGCATGCACTGCTTTAATTTTTCAATGCATATTTGTTTCTAGAAAAAAAAAAAAAAAAAAACTTACAAAATAATAAGTTTTATTAATTACACTGTTCAATTCCAAAACAAGATAATCTTATAAATATAAAATATCAAAAAATATGTAATTATTAAACATAATTATTTGGATAGAGATATCATATGGGAGGGATAGATATGGCCCATCCCTCCCCTAGAGCAACATTAAAAAAAAAAAAGGTTTTTACAACAAGCATGTGGCTTTTAGTCTTAATTGTTCATTCATAAAAGATATATTGTTGAGTTTCAGTTTACAAAATATTAAAAACAATTAAGTTACCAACAAAGAATGAGATTGAAAATTTACATTAAAAAATCTGAGTAGTTAGTTACTTTTGATAGTATAAAATAGTGTTTTAAATTCAGAAACTCATAGGTGCTTGCAACTAAAAAGATTTATAGAAACAAGTATGGTGCAATGATTACTTCATCTGGTGGAAGAGACATAAATTTAAAATAAAGCTTATTTTAAGAATTACTGCAGATGTTCCATCCCTCCTAGTGTCCAATCCTTCCCCAATCTCCCCTAAAGTTAACTACCAAAACAACATCAGTCAACCAAGCTGACTTTATCTACAAACAATTGGAAAAGAATCAATAGACAGCTTTATTCAAAGCTTACATGAATAGGTTACATTTATTGTTTTGTATTAGTAAACTAAATAAATTCAATCAGGTCTTGAAGAATCAAGGTCAAAATTTTTACAGATATAATTATACTGGATACCATTATGAAATACAAATGTGATAAAATTTGGACATCCACTATGCAAAAATTACAGCTAGGTACTGCTGTAAAGATCTCAACTGGTAAGCTAACAAACGAAATTTTAAGAATAATGCACAAAATAACTAAAATAGAAGATATACATAACTTGTTTCAAATTTTAAGAAAAATTAGAATAATACTGCAATTAAGAGAAATACAGAAAGCCGAAGAGGGGAGAGGGAGAAAAAGAACTTTAGATACTTACCGTTGATGTGTTAGGTTGCCAAGGTCTTCCTCCGGGACCTCCAGGCCTAAAATGATTTTCATTGGTTGTAAATCTTGGATTGCACTCATATATACATTTTATATAACAGTATAAATCATGGATTATGCATGATTAAATACGCATGAAATCAAAAATAAATTGTGCAAACAAATAAGAAAACTGAAAGTAGAAGAAACTATATAACATTGGCAATGCAAAAAATTATATCAAGTTTTGTCAAAAATTAGAAGAATTGTAGAATAACTATTGAAATGAAGGAAAATTTGTACTTCATAGTAAAAAAAATCTTCATTTTAATAAATGAATATTATCGTTAGAATTAACTTTCTTTAGCCACAAAGTTTTCGTTTTTTTAAAATTATCTCCAGCAAAATTAAAAACTTCCTTTATTTTAACAAGATTAGAAAAAAAATTATCTCTGATGAAAGATAATTTCTTTAAGATTATCTCCGAAAAAAAAAAAAAAATCATCTCTGATGTCATTTATTTTGAAAATATTTAAGCAAATTATATTTAAAAATAAAATAAATTTAATAAATTTAAAGTTAACAGAATATCATTTATAATAATTCCCTTTTCCCTCTATGCAACCCCAAGTACTTCTTATTTTTAACTATTTTATTCATATTACATATAATTTCAGTTTTACAATATAATTATACCCAATCATTCTAGGCCATCAGAGCTGCAACAATAGTTGAATGGATGGTGCTTTGCGACCAAGTGTAAAGCTGGACAGATTCTATAATCTACCATAGAAAATCAAAATTGTTGCACCAGATACCAAATTAAGTTGCTGTGGCCAGTAGAAAGTTTCTTTTACACTGTAAAAGTTTCCCTGAAATCTATTTTTAAAAAAGGACCCTAGCAACAAATCATTCCCTGTCAACAGTTAGAAGATTGATATTTTGACCAATGACTATTTATAGAATGTTATGAAGTCAAATCAACAAACTTTTTATATATCTTTTTAAACCTGTTTAAGGGAAATTTAATTACGGTATGAAAATACACTTAAATGACACTGCTTGTGTTTTTATTGATGAATTTGTAGAAATATTCAGAAAGAATCATAAAAATAAATTACATGGACATGGGTGGCATGGAAGGACCTCCTGGACCCATCGTACTGTTGGGAGGTGGCCTCATTCCACCATAGTTCTGAAAGAAAAAAAAACAATAAATGTAAAGCTTAAAATATAAATCATAAAATTCACAGTAAAAAAACAAATTCTAAAACAATAAATACCAAATTTTTAAAAAACTTCAATATATATCTTGCATCAATTAGAACTGATTTGTTGAAAGATCTTTATAAACGTACGTTGTTTATTTTGACATGTTACCTATACATTAATATTGAATATAACTTTTAAAAGTTCAAAAGAAACACCTTAAAATTATTCTATATTTAATTTCAGCATGCATCAAAAAAAAAAAAAAAAAAAAAAAAAACTTTTATTAATTCAGAGGTTAGTTAAATTAAAATTATTTGAAACTGAACTACTGAACCAATCAACCACAGATAATTGTCGTTTTACTCTCAAAAAGGGTTCCCAAAACCTGAAATAGGTCTAATAATAATAAAATATAGAATAATATATATAATGTGTTTGAAGGGGCTCCTAAGTTAATAAATCTGTCCCTAGCAAAGGAATAATTTATATACAGAGGGTGTTTACACAGTTTTAAAACAATTTCAATAAAATATTTAAAAGATGAATTTTTTTTTTTCTTTGGAAGGGTACGGTGAATTTCTATGAACAGCTCATTATTTGAAATTAAAATTATCGTCAGATACTTTCAAATTTATACTTATTTTCAAAATGGTGCATGTAAACAAGCTGCGGACCAGTGGATATGTTTTCCGAGGAGAAATATTCTTTTCCCGTATTTAAACAAATATATATAACGCATGGCATAAGAATTTCTAAGTGCAAAATAAATAACATTATTAATCGGAAATTGAAATCCTGCCAATCAGTGCTTCTGCATAGGAAAAAGACTCCAAATGAATATTCTAAAAAGGTTATTTGCACTGTTTTTAAAGTGAAATCACTAGTGACAAGATAGAAATCCGCTGATGCAGAAATCAATTGCAAAGGCTTAAATCAATGGGGTTACCAACCTTTTTTGGCCATGTCCCATCTAAGCATCTCTAAATTCATACCTGCCCCCCCTCCCCCCTCCCGATACAACTGCTTTTAAGTGAAGTTTTATTTGCAAGGAAGTAGCCTAAAAGAACATTAACAATGTTAAGTAATGCACAGTTTTATACTTCTGAAACTATTAATGCTATTTAATTTACTTTCTTTACAGTTTTATCATTAAATATTAATGTGAAGCAGAAATGTTAATAAAAACCTATTGAGGCAGAAAGTGTGTTAAAAGGCAGAACAGTGAAAATTTATATCCATGGTAAATGTCGTATGGCAATTTGAAAAAAATTTAGTGGTTCGTACCGAAAATTTTAAATAAAATTATGTCGGGAGATAACAAAACTAGTCATTGGGGGCCACCGTAATACTTACCCATCATGGATATGCATAATATAAAATATGAAAATAAAAACGTGTGTGAACTATTTATAAAATGCATTGCAATTCAAATAAAATCCTGGCTTGATGACGTCATAAACTTTAAATGCTCTATAGCTGAATTGCATAAAAGAAGCATCCTTTAACTCCAAAAAGGATAATCATATTAACTAAGAGTTTACTGCGTCGGATTAAGCGTCTCATTTCCAATTAAAATATATCTTTGAATGGAAATTTGAATGAAATACAGGGTCATGAAAAATCGAAGAGTGTGAAAATAGGATTACAAATATCTCGGCAACTCATTATCCGATCGACTTCATTCTTTATGCATTTATTTTTTTTTATTGTCTTTTATATTCACTCCTTAAAATAAACAATTTCGAAAAAATTTATATACCTTTTATCACAACGAATATTTCATGAGTCCGAAAAAAATAGTTCCGGATAATCGAGGTTACTGAAATTCAACAGGCTTCTTCTCATTATTACATACTAAGTACATACCAAATTTCAAGTCTCTATCTCAATTTGTTCGGGAGACAGAGCGGTTACAGACACACACACCGACAGACGGACGGCAATTTTTTTTTTTTTTTCTAAAAATGTTTTTCGGAATTTCTAGTGTCTAACGTGTAAATCCGTCAATCTTTTTTTTTTTTTTTTTTTTTTTTTTTTTCGATTTTTAAAACGATTACAAGATTTACCCTATACTGCGTATGATAGGCAAGTTTAAAAAAGCGCGACACATCAAAACTAGTCATTGGGGGCCACCGTAATACTTACCCATCATGGATATGCATAATATAAAATATGAAAATAAAACATGTGTAAACTATTTATAAAATGCATTGCAATTCGAATAAAATCGGGGCTTGATGACGTCCTAAACTTTAAATGCTCTATTACTGAATTGTGTAAAAGAAACAACCTTATAACTCCAAAATAGATAATCATATCAACTAACGGTTTATTGCGTCGGATTAAGCGACTCATTTTCAATTAAAATATATCTTTGAATTGAAATTTGAATGAAATACAGGGTCATGAAAAATCGAACAGTGTGGAAAATAGGATTACAAATATCTCGACAACTCATTATCTGATCAACTTCATTCTTTATGCAAAATTTATGTTTTTTTTATTGTCTTTTATATTCCCTCCTTAAAATAAACAATTTCGAAAATTTTTATATACTTTTAATCAGAACGAATATTTCGAGAGTCCGAAAAAAATAGTTCCGGATAATCGAGGTTACTGAAATTCAATAAGCTTCTTCCCATTATTATATACCAAGTACAGACCAAACAGACGGACGGCATTTTTTTTTTCTTCTAAAAATAAGTTTTTCGGAATCTCCAGTGTCTGAAACGCGCGTGTAAATCCGTCAATTTTTATTTTATTTTTTTCGATTTTCAAAACGATTTCAAGATTTACCCTATACGTACCCTATACTACGTATGACCGGTAAGTAAAATGCACAATGACGAGGTCAAAAATTAAGAATTGTAACAACCTACAAGTTTCAAATGTGCTTAACGTTAGTTTATACTCATAAAATTAATAATAAACAAGTGTAATTTATAGTAATACTTGGGATTTTTGTTCCCGACGAGCTAGACCCCGAAGGCTCTGAAAACACACTAATTTCCTCTGTTTTAAAAAGATTACCCAATAACGGAAGATTGAATGATATTATCAGGACAAGTGGCGATCTTCTGTAATTGGGTTGCCATTCATTTCCCTTTGACTTGGTAATTTTTCGATTCCCGAGTCGGCATCCACCGTTGTCGCGACAGCTAACGGCTGTTTTTGTGATTAAGAAAGATCAATTACACTTTGAAAATCAGCTTGTGTAAAATGGTTAAGGAACAAATGTTGCTATCTTCCAGACTTTTATAACATCTAGAAGAGGAGTTTCCTTTTATACGCTATAAGAAAATCGTTTGAAGTATGACGCCTTAAATATATAGTTTTAAATTTGACGTAATTTTCACCATTAAATGCTTTTCGCATATACCAATTAATTTAATTACTTTAAAGTGTTCCCCCCCCCCCCAATATTCATGCGTTAATGTATTTTTCAATTGAAAAGTGCTTGGAAATATTTGCGATTTTTGAAATCTGGCAACAGTAGATAAAAATATCTATTTCAAACTATGAATTAAATATCTACTTTGATAATGATATTTTGAACAAAGAATTATATAATATATATAAATTAAAAAAATATATATTGGACACTATGCACACCACAAGTATACGCCTGCAAAATAATGGTTAAATTACTATGCATAGTTTTTGATTCAATAAAACTTATGTAACTGAACTATCTTGACCGATTTCAACATTAAATAGCATTTAAAATAATCCTTCGATTTAAAAACTGTTGTCTTCAATGTGTTTATCACACTTTTCTGTATAAAACTACCAGTTTTTATGTTTTTTATGCAATAGTTTTTGCAGGATAAGCCAGGAGAGTGAAAAGGTAACAAATTCAATCACGGTAGCAGCAGCGTTATTTTATTTTTTATAAGAATAGACATACACACATAAATGCAATTACTTTAAAAGTTAAGAATAATTATTAGAACTTATTTTTTTTTCTTCGTTTCAGAAGACCAGGGCCAAGACATAAGGGGGTACTTAATATGCAGTTCATTAGTCCCAAGGCCCAAAACGATAACTTAAAAAAAAGTACCAAAAAAGGTTAGCATACAATCTTGCATCTATCCCACCCTATGCCCAAATAAGACTTGTTTTTTAACTTTTGAAAAAAAAAAAAAAAGTTTCCAAATATGTTTTTTTTATATTCTCGCTCCTTTAAAAGAAAAAATCCAACTCTGCAGAAGACACGGAAAAACAGAGATTAACGCGGAGCGATTGCAGATGGTTCTTCAAGAAGATACAAACATCTATAACAGAAAAATAGAAAAACATAAGCAAAAAGATTTTAATACAAAGTCTTTTATTTTAATTTTTTGTTCGTATATAACAATTTTATTTTCAGCGGTAGCTTTGGAGTAACTTCGCAATCTCCCTCATAACTCATTATCTCTAAAACTACACTACAACTAAATCTTCCAGAAAGAAGAACAGAGGCAACACATCTATCTCGCTACCAAGTTCATAGATTGTCGAACAAAACAATATAAAGAGCTTTCTTCGATTGAAAATAAAGGAAAAGCTCTTAGATAACAGCTAATAATAAAAGTGGAGAAGTAACAGTAAAAAATAAAAATATATTAAATCTCTATTCACCACAGGCGAGCGCCATTATTGATCATTTCCAACGATAAAGAAAAATTGCTCGAAAGCTTTTGTGGAAGGAAAAAGAGCGGGGAAGATTCTTTTCAAGAATGCCATCGTTTCTGATATCTGCTTTTTCGGATTTTCTCCGAAAAATGAAAGATTTGGCCGCTTTTAACTAATTTCAAATGAACTCTAATTAAAAACAAACATTAATTAAAACAACAAATCATTATTATTTTTCTTTTTAGGAAAAAAGAAAAAGAGAAAGATAAGTGCATGAGAAATGAGAAATGAGAAAGGAAAAAGTAAAACTTTTTTTTTTTTTTTATTTCCGGTACAACACTATTTACTCACGAATTTAACGCGCACACAAAAAAATTACGTCATGCATTGATAATGGCACATTTTCCGACACTACATTTAAATGAAATGTGTTAGGTTGATTATACGGTCAAATAAAGAAATATTGTCAATTTCATTTAAGTGAATGCAATAATATTTGCGATTTTTTAAAGATAATAATTATCGTCAAGTATTTAAGTCCATTTGAAAACGGTTTAGACTTAGGTATTAACTTTAAAATGCAAACTATTAAATTTTGTAAATTTCAACAAAAGTCACCAACATATTATTTTTAATAGGTTTCGAATAAAGCTATCACGTTTATCCTGGACATTTTTAATGCAGACATTAGCAGGTACTTCAGGACTATGCAATGCTCTAATAAGACTATTCAAGAAAATGTATAATTAACAAATAATCTGAATTTTTTGTTTAAATTTAATTTTCTCTTAAGATACTGTCAATGTGCATCTCCAACCCTAGATTCGTTTAATTAGAGGTTCGTTTGGGTTAAACCGACGAGTGAAGCTCCACTAATTTAAACAAAATGGCGAAAAAACGAGACAATCGCATGTAAAAACCATTTATTGATTACTAATGTATGTATAATATTAACAAGAAAACCATTTCAACTATGTTTTCTGTAATTACTTAAATGATACATCCGTAAGATAAAGAATATTAGTTAAAAACTTTTTTATAAAGTAAAAAAAAATTAAATTAAATTAGGTAATACATCAAGCTATAATTAACATGTGTTGTGTTAAATGCAAATTTAAACTTACTCCAGGATTCATGGGAAGGGGTTGACCGCGAGGCGCGTTCATTCGTGGATTCATAGGACTCATACCAGGTGGACCTGTAAAAAAAAAAAAAAAAATAATAATAATAATGATTATAACATTCAATAGATAAAACTGAATTTTTCAATTCTTATAGAAAAGTTAACATAAATAAATAAACGCGCACGCACACACACACACACACATATAAATAGATATTAATAAGATACTCAAATTGGGTTAAAAACAATTGTGCGGAATGAAAAATTAAATTATATTTTATGAATTATTTTCAAAAAATGCTTCAAAGAGGACACGGCCCGCAACGCGAAAAAAATTTTACTGAATAATTTTTAAACTGAATTTTCAAAATGAAAAGCAAAAGTACATATATTTCCCATGAGTTATTTTCGAATAATTTCAAAGAAAAGAGAACACTATGTTAATGCGAAAAGTATTATTAACAATAGTAATAACCAAGTATTAATAGAATAATAATAATAAAAATACAGGAGCATCATATGGTATTTTTTCTGCCACTTTTTTACAAAGAACGTTTTAATTTTTAAATTATGGTAAAACTTATTTCAGTATTTAGGTTTTAAAATTTTAGAAATACGAAAATCCAGACAAAATATAAACATTCTGATTTTTGTGATGTACCAGAAAAAATGTTAATTGGATAAGGACTGTTACACCACATAACCGATGACTTGATACAGCTATTATACTATAACAACAGTTATGTAGTATAAACCACAAAAATACAGAAAAGGGCGGGGAGGAAAAATAAAGCAAGAATTTGTTTCTTTCCTCACTCTCAGAATCACACTTATATACAAAAATATGAAATAAATTTTTAAATGGAAGTTAATCACGGTTATACACAATCAAATTTTTTTATTAATCTCGTTTCACAATTTCAGATTAATTAATAATAATATTCATGCAAAAATTGAGGAAATATTTATTATTTTTTGTAAAGTAACATTTAAAAGTAGTGGGCGGAAAAAAATACGTAGGCTTGAAAATTGCTCAAAATACGACAATGTACTAGAATTTAAAAAATGCGATCTTAAAATATACCGAATGCATTCATTCTGAATGCCTGTAAAAGTCTTTTCGCCGTCATAAGGCTACAGTTGAGGAAAAATCGCGATGCGTTCGATGATTATCGAACCATAAAGTTTATCTTCGACTAGCTTTTATTTGTTTATGACTAACAAAAATCCACAAATGTGTTTAAAAAAATGTTTTGGATTTCCAAATGCACACATTTAATACACCCGTTATTGAAAATACATTTAATGTGACGTTATTGTAAATAAAAATAAAAGAGATGCGAATGCTTGAAAATAAATATTAATTTTTCCATATGAAATTTGCTGAATACAAAACTATTCCATATGCTTTAGGTAAAAACATTAAATATTAACGGGATGATGGGGGGAGAGGGAGAGAAATTAAATATAAACGCAAAAAATTAATGAAAATATTTTTCTTTTATAAATGGCCTACCTAAAAAATTACATTTTTCTTCAAACATATATGAATTTATTTGGTAGGTAAACAAAATAATCTTCTTTCTCTAAAATACAAAAAAAAAAAAAAAAAAAAAATTCTTTAGGAGCACTATGAGATTCTGCATGCATACTATCTTCATTTATAGCTGAGCATTCCGCAGGGAACAATTTTAAGTAAGCATATCAAACTTCCCACACACATACCATCTTCTAGAAAATTTGCAACCGCAGCAAATTTACGCAAACGTAGTCGAGCATGGATTCTTAACAGTGAATTAGACGTAATGCGTTTGAATATACAAGCTAAGCAAAACTAAATCCCCCCATTCTATTTTCAATTTTCTATCCACTTCTCATAATTCGTTTTCTTTTTTTCTTTCTTAATATATACACTTAACTTTTCAACCGATTTAAGCATTAAATGCAGCCAAGGCCTGGGAACATTTTATAAAAATTTCTAAAGTTATGTTATTACACTGAAAACTTTACTTAAAAAAATAATAATAAATAAAATATAGATGTGTTATAAACATTCTGGTTTTTGCGATGTACCTGGCCGTATGTTAATTGGATAAGGACTGTTACACCACATAACCTATGACTTGACATAGCAATTATACTATAACAACAGTTATGTAGTATAAACCACAAAAATACAGAAAAGAGCGGGGAGGAAAAATAAAGCAAGAATTTGCTTCTTTCCTCACTCGCAGAATTAAACTTATATACAAAAATATGAAATAAATTTTAAAATGGAATTTAATCACGGTTATACACAATCAAATTTTTTATTAATCTCGTTTCACAATTTCAGATTAATTAATAATAATATTCATGCAAAAATTGAGGAAATATTTATTGTTTTTTGTAAAGTAACATTTAAAAGTAGTGGGCGGAAAAAAATACGTAGGCTTGAAAATTGCTCAAAATACGACAATGTACTAGAATTTAAAAAATGCGATCTTAAAATATACCGAATGCATTCATTCTGGACGCCTGTAAAAGTCTTTTCGCCGTCATAAGGCTACAGTTGAGGAGAAATCGCGATGCGTTCGATGATTATCGAACCATAAAGTTTCTCTTCGACTAGCTTTTATTTGTTTATGACTAACAAAAATCCACAAATTTGTTTAAAAAAAAGTTTCGGATTTCCAAATGCACACATTTAATACACCCGTTATTGAAAATACATTTAATGTGACGTTATTGTAAATAAAAATAAAAGAGATGCGAATGCTTGAAAATAAATATTAATTTTTCCATGTGAAATTTGCTGAATACAAAACTATTCCATATGCTTTAGGTAAAAACATTAAATATTAACGGGATGATGGGGGAGAGGGAGAGAAATTAAATATAAACGCAAAAAATTAATGAAAATATTTTTCTTTTATAAATGG
The DNA here is from genome assembly GCA_963931845.1 of Maratus michaelseni. NCBI lineage: Eukaryota > Metazoa > Arthropoda > Arachnida > Araneae > Salticidae > Maratus > Maratus michaelseni. Next base: position 75,754,865 of record OZ007591.1, on the reverse strand, counting down.
CCTACCTAAAAAATTACATTTTTCTTCAAACATATATGAATTTATTTGGTAGGTAAACAAAATAATCTTCTTTCTCTAAAATACAAAAAAAAAAAAAAAAAAAAATTCTTTAGGAGCACTATGAGATTCTGCATGCATACTATCTTCATTTATAGCTGAGCATTCCGCGGGGAACAATTTTAAGTAAGCATATCAAACTTCCCACACACATACCATCTTCTAGAAAATTTGCAACCGCAGCAAATTTACGCAAACGTAGTCGAGCATGGATTCTTAACAGTGAATTAGACGTAATGCGTTTGAATATACAAGCTAAGCAAAACTAAATCCCCCCATTCTATTTTCAATTTTCTATCCACTTCTCATAATTCGTTTTCTTTTTTTCTTTCTTAATATATACACTTAACTTTTCAACCGATTTAAGCATTAAATGCAGCCAAGGCCTGGGAACATTTTATAAAAATTTCTAAAGTTATGTTATTACACTGAAAACTTTACTTAAAAAAATAATAATAAATAAAATATAGATGTGTTATAAACATTCTGGTTTTTGCGATGTACCTGGCCGTATGTTAATTGGATAAGGACTGTTACACCACATAACCTATGACTTGACATAGCAATTATACTATAACAACAGTTATGTAGTATAAACCACAAAAATACAGAAAAGAGCGGGGAGGAAAAATAAAGCAAGAATTTGCTTCTTTCCTCACTCGCAGAATTAAACTTATATACAAAAATATGAAATAAATTTTAAAATGGAATTTAATCACGGTTATACACAATCAAATTTTTTATTAATCTCGTTTCACAATTTCAGATTAATTAATAATAATATTCATGCAAAAATTGAGGAAATATTTATTGTTTTTTGTAAAGTAACATTTAAAAGTAGTGGGCGGAAAAAAATACGTAGGCTTGAAAATTGCTCAAAATACGACAATGTACTAGAATTTAAAAAATGCGATCTTAAAATATACCGAATGCATTCATTCTGGACGCCTGTAAAAGTCTTTTCGCCGTCATAAGGCTACAGTTGAGGAGAAATCGCGATGCGTTCGATGATTATCGAACCATAAAGTTTCTCTTCGACTAGCTTTTATTTGTTTATGACTAACAAAAATCCACAAATTTGTTTAAAAAAAAGTTTCGGATTTCCAAATGCACACATTTAATACACCCGTTATTGAAAATACATTTAATGTGACGTTATTGTAAATAAAAATAAAAGAGATGCGAATGCTTGAAAATAAATATTAATTTTTCCATGTGAAATTTGCTGAATACAAAACTATTCCATATGCTTTAGGTAAAAACATTAAATATTAACGGGATGATGGGGGAGAGGGAGAGAAATTAAATATAAACGCAAAAAATTAATGAAAATATTTTTCTTTTATAAATGGCCTACCTAAAAAATTACATTTTTCTTCAAACATATATGAATTTATTTGGTAGGTAAACAAAATAATCTTCTTTCTCTAAAATACAAAAAAAAAGAAAAAAAAAATTCTTTAGGAGCACTATGAAATTCTGCATGCATACTATCTTCATTTATAGCTGAGCATTCCGCGGGGAACAATTTTAAGTAAGCATATCAAATTTCCCACACACATACCATCTTCTAGAAAATTTGCAACCGCAGCAAATTTACGCAAACGTAATCGAGCATAAATTCTTAACAGTGAATTAGACGTAATGCGTTTGAATATACAAGCTAAGCAAAACTAAATCCCCCTATTCTATTTTCAATTTTCTATCCACTTCTCATAATTCTTTTCTTTAATATATACACTTAACTTTTTAACTGATTTAAGCATTAAATGCAGCCAAAATCTGGGAACATTTTCTAAAAATTTCTAAATTTATGTTATTACATTGAAAACTTTACTTTAAATAAATAAATAAAGTATAGATAGAGGAGTAAAAATAAAAATAAATAAACACTTCTTACTAATTCCGCCATAAGTAATAGTAGGAAAATGAAAAACGTTTATGCAATTGGGAATAACGTCTAATTTTATTTGTTAATTTTTAATTTTTCTTAACGTCCGTCTTCATATTAAAATTAACACACATTTTATTTTTCAACTCATTTTTTGCCCTCACTAACCGAAGTCCACACTAAACGATGTAAACATTTGAGTGGTATAAAAATATCCCTTGCGTTGAATTAATTGAATTATTTTATTTTATTTCATTTTTTAAGAAATTAAATAGGCTAGGACTTTATGCTAAAAATAAGCAACGTTCTTTTAATTTAGTATTTTTAGTAAAAATGCTGATTAATGCTAATATTGTTAATAGAATACTAATTACTCAGGACGAACAAAATATACAAATAAATTGCCGTACTTACATAATTAAAATTTATTTGAATTATTACATAATTTAAATATTATTAAGTCACTTTTTTTTTCGATAGTACAAGTGATCCTTTTACCGAATAGATTTCTAATTTTGAGATACATTCCAAAATTAAGTCTGTTACATCAGATTTTGATTAATAATATCGGCGATGCCGGCAGCATTGTTTGAACCTCTTACGTTGTCAGTTGTGTGAAATGTTATCTTTTCTCTTCACCAGTGTTACTAACAATTTCTTGATCTTCCAATAAAAGAAGTAGCATTAGAATTAATTTTTGGAAAGTGATGTACAAAACGAGTATCTTTAGATTCTTCCCGGTAACTGGGAAAAAATTGTACGCATTATCCGATGAGAAAGGCTCTGTCCTTAACATTAATGTTAAATAGAAATTCATGGGTAAAACTAAATTATCCCCATTAAACGAAGATGTGTCTTAAACGGAGACGCATTCATGACAGTACACTGTAGTAACCACAAAATTTGACCCCCCCCCCAACCCCTCCAAAAAATAAAATAAAAATAAAATAATAAAAATAATAACATACACCGTTACGTAATTAGCAAAAATATAAATTTTCGCGAAGTTTCTATGATTAGTTCTGGATATTTATTTAAAATTGGGTTGATTCAGAGAACAGCGATCTCAAAAGTGACATCCGATACTGTAAGCTTACCATTCAGTAAATATTTCCTTATTCTTTTTCAATTAGAAATATTATTAAGTGTTAAATAAATAAGTTAAATATTGCATGAAATAATTGAAACCACAGTTAAATTTGTTAACAGTCTTTACGAGATTAATATATTTTTTTCAATGAATATACGGTGCCTCAAACTGTAGTGCTAATGGCTTTTTTTAAGTTTTACTCAAAAACTACTTAGTGGAAGGAGCTGAAATTTCGTATATGCACAGTAAAAGTAGATATCAGTTTCTGTTAATATGTAGACGGCCACCAAAGCTTAGTTCATGCAGACCACTTAATAGAATTTTTAAAAGAAACATTCAAGATGCAGATAAATTTATTTTTTAAAGAAAGAAAAAAAAAAAACATCCTGTAAGGTTTGGGGGGGGGAGGGGGGGGGGAGGGGGGGGGGGAGGATGATGAAAAAAATGTCTAAACGATTTCAAAGATAGGCGATCACAAAAAGTTCAACGAAAGTCTCGACCACTATCGGTAGTCTGTCCAGATTTTATTATGTTCTAAATATCATTTGTTGCTTAACTGTCCTTTTGGATCTATTTTTTTTTCTTAAATAAGCCAATCGCTATGAATGTTGGATATGTTATTAAACTTGATAGCAGTATTTTCGCATTAGAAAAAAAATTAGCGATTTGTACTCTCCCGAGGAATATAATTTTTGGAGTTTTTTCGATATGTTATAAGGAGCTTAATGCTGAATTAATATGAATTATTCTTATGAAGCTCCTATGACGATTCCATAAGATATTCATAGTTTTTCATATTTGTATTTTCATTTTATTATGTTTAATTTTTGTAGTATTTTTTCCTTTGATTTTTATACTATCTTTTCTTTTGATTTTCACACATGTGGTTTCATTGTACCGAATACACATATATATATATATATACATATAATTAAAATGATATCGCATGTGTAATATATATATATATATATATATATATATATATATATAAAATTAAAATGATATCGCATGTGTAATATATATATATAGTGTTAAATACAGTTTTTGGGATAATCGATGTGAGTGAAATATATTGTATATTCTTAATGGTTTTTATTTCCTATTTAAATATTTCCAAATTTTAATATTTCCAATTGTTGTCTGGTAATAATTCAGTGTACCTGGATGATTCTACTGATCTTAGCATTATGCCAGTAGAATTATGAAACACTGAATTATTATTTAAAACACATGTGGGTGCATCCAGGCTGATGAGTACATGTGCATGTGTTTTTTCATATCCAATTCATATTTAATTCTCATGTGGTCCAATTTTCCATTGTATATGGTTCATATTTAATTTATTAATCCATTTGTATTTACTTAATTGCAACTCCAATTTATAATTTTTTTTTTTTTTTTTTTTTTTTTTTTTCCCCTTTCTCTCTATTTCTTTTTTCAATATTCTTTAGGTATGAGTAAAATTTGACCAATTACCATTGAAGCACAAGCTATGGTAATATTATGTTTGCACATGTTAATTATTAGCTATGTGGTATTCTGTATACACAATATCATTAATTATCTCTTTGGAGATTTAAGTAGAATGATAATAGAACTTGATATGTTTTTTGAAATTCATAGATATTATAATTATATATATATGTGTGTGTGTGTGTGTGTGTGTGTGTGTGTGTTAAGTAGAGAACAAAATTTTCCCATTAAAATATTGTCATCTTGTTTATAATTTCACGTCAAAAATTCTCATCAAAACACTTATTTTCAAAGGTCAAACTTGTCGAGCTGAAAACTTGGCAACGAATATAAAGGCTTTAAAACACTGAAAATGAAAAACCCCTTAAAAACAACATCAGCTAAAAATTAAGGAATAGCGAAAGTTTTGAACCTTGAAACGTCCTCCCACAAATGAATAAATCGGAACACCAAATGCTAAAGTTGTATGCATGCATGAACATACACCTTGTGCACATATTTATCTTATTTGAAATCTGCTTCAGTGTGCCAAACAAATTCAAGCAACATTTTCCTCAAAGGCAGACATTCATTAAAGAACATATTTTATCTGTTATTAATAATACAGACGTTTTTCTTGACCCCAAATCACCTAAACAGTAAGAGACCAAAGAAAACGGTGAAAGCTTTTGAACGCTAGATTTTAAATTAACTCCCTTTCTCCTTGGTGACCTACATTCACTTCACTCGAGGGGGGGCTTTACAGTAAATTTACCATTTTATCCCTTTAGGCCATCCTCTTTCTCAAGCATTTTTTTTATTATTCTCTTTTTCAATATTCGATCAATTTCACTAGCGTGTTAGTAGTCGGAAGGACTCGAATTGCAATCAATAACGCCACATACAAGTTGCGTTCCGTGTTTTTATTCTACGTCACGAATTCCAGTGTTTTCATTAAGAATAAGATAGATTATATGTTTATTCAGGCTGTTAGGAGGTTAGAAGATTCACATTTCGCCTTCGAGAACTAAGCTCTCCTATCCCGGGGGGACTAATTAACAGAATTCGCGCAATGCGAAAACCGATGCTTACAATCAATCAAGGGAATAATTATTCACAAATTCTCATCGCACGTCAGTGTTAAAACACCGAAAAAATAATTAAATAAGCACCTTTTCGTTTCAATAAAAAGCAGATACTAAGTTGCTAGTCTCTGCCGGGCATCCCAGCTGCCAGTATTATAACGTAAAATCAACTTTTTTTTTTTTTTTTTTTTTTTTTTCAGTGCACAGCTACAGCATTTATTATTTTCTTTTAACAACTTTCCGACATAAGTATTTTAAAGAAATCAGTTGTAATCTTTAAAAATATATATTTTTTCCTACTGAGATAATTGCAAATGCAGACACGCACACATGCAGAAATTCAAATTTATACAAGTGCACTATGCGTTGCATTCTATCTATATAATGTGCTAGAGTTTAATGTGGTCGGTGAGCGACAAGTGTTTTTCAGTATTCAAGCGCAGATCATGTATTGCATCAACTAAATCAAACAGGTAAACGAGCCACAATTAAATATGCTACACATGATTCTTTTCCATTTATCTTATATTGCATGCACTTTAGTAATATTGTGAACTGTCACTTGTTTGTGATAAAACGAGTTTATTTCAGGAAGATAAAACCGGACAATTTCATTATTTCTTTACGTAATAATTACATTTCGGTAGACATTTTTCTAGTACTAGTATGTACCCGACAAAACATGACGGCTTATCTGGAGATTTTTTTTTAAATCTTCATTGCTACTAATTATGAAAAACTAAGATAGATCCACTGCAAAACCCTTATAAAACTATACTGATTTTAGTAATAAGTTTCTAACTTGATGATTCGGCAAACTAATTCTTTAGCCTATAGTTTTGATCTATTATCAATTTTTTTTTTTTTTTTTTTTTTTTTTTTTTTGTTAATTACAATATCTAGTTTACGCTAGAAGACTAGAAAGATAGTCAAACGCAACTACAGAAAAATAAGTATACGGCGAGAAAATGAAATGAGCTACCTCCAGGGATCATAAAACTTTTACAGAATCTTTCAACGTTAGTCACGTAAAGCCGTTCTGTCTACTAATTCTATTGCGCTCAAACGGTAAACATTTTAATAGGCGCTTTCAAAAAGATATCTGACTCTTCATGACAGTCTTTAAAGAAACTGAATTACAGTGCGTGGTTTAATCATTTGAGACTACTAAAATAATATGGCAGGTCAAAGTAAAACTGCACTTTGATGGCACCAATATAATAAGAATGACCGATTATTTTCTAGTACAATATGTTTTTTTTTTTTTTTTTTCTACTGATCCATTGACTCACCTTTGGGATTTATTTCTTCTGCACAAATGTAATGATGACTTGAATGTCTGCATGTTCATTGTACAAGTTTTATTGGCTTGTATGTCGATAGATCAATTGTAATATAACTTTTAAAAAAAATACACAGAGGGAGCTAAGAAAAATTTCATTAGTTGGCAGCTTTACTCTGTCTGACTTTAGATTCATGCACAAATAATTCTAAGACAATAAATAAAATTTTTCATAATATATACTTAAAAGAAAAAAAAAAAGGGGGGGGGGGGAGTGAAGGTTTAAAGTATCTAAAAAATATTTCGATTATGATTAATTTCAGGGTGGTCACAAATATCTTATGATAAAATTCACCGATACTTCCAGCTCAGCGTTAAAATTTCCAGGTTAGCATTCAAATAATGAAATTTTCATAATTTCAATAAGGTTTTTTAAGATATTCAATTCTGAAGAAGGGTGTTCGGAATAGCGGGTTTTACAGAATAAATTAGACTATTCATTACAATAACTTATTATTTTTTCTTTTTTTTAAAAAATAGAAATTGAATGTGCTAAACCACCATATCCAACTCTCATAGAAACAGTTTAAAAATATTTACATCTTTCTCTGTTATACTATTTTATTTTATTTCATTTATTTTTGTTAGGAAACTGGTAATTCACTGCTTGAGTACTGCTCCAATCTCTTTTCATTCAAGAGCAATGTAATTATCATCATAATTATTGAACTTCTAATGAATTTCAGTAAACAATGGGTTTGGATAATAATAGTAAACATTCTCAACTCTTTCTAGTTTTTGACCCTTATATAGATTTTTGCTGCGTAAGAAGAAAGAAGTAATTAGGAGCTTCCACTAACGAGCTTTTAAAAATTTCACAACTAAGAGATTAAGTTCAGCCAAAAGGAAAATTAAAACTTAAAGGACTAATTTATTCTCTTCTTCAATTTTTCACCATCATATTTACACTTACCAATTAAAGAGATATAATCAGAGGTTCTAAAGAGAACTTTTATCCAGTTATTTTCATGATGTAAAAGCGTGTTCGATTCAAAATGAGGGGTTGGAATATTAAACCGCATTTGCGTATTTAAAGATCGTTAATTTTCTTTTGCAGAGATATAATATTCAAGTATAGCAAAGCGTACTTGTTTACAAAACTTAAAACCCCATAAAATCTACTAAATGACCAGAAAATTTATATGTTTGAAGGAGTAAATTCTTCTTCAGGTTACGATAAATGTCAAAAAATTGTTACTACAGAATAATAAGGAAGTAATCAGGACAGTATTTGTTATTTCTGTTTTAAAAGTGACAACTCGACAGTGTTTTAACCTAAAAAAGGCAGTTCCCATCGAAACGCGTAAATTCCCATTTATGATGGCTTTTTTTTTTTTAAATTAATACATTTGTTGATAACTGCTTTTTTAATATTTTGGCACAACGAAGCACAACTGAAATTTTATTTAGAGACACTGGGGAGGAGAGGGGGGAAAAAGAGGATTACAACGACACGATGGAAACTTGGTAAAATCATATTCTAAACATGTTTTACTCCCCTGCCCCTATCTTATTTGAAGGTGAATTACGCGCAAAGTTAATAAAATTGATTTCTATTCAGCATTATAACTCAGTTTTCTATTTCAGCCATTGGCACCAAAGGAACACAAAATTCCTCGCATGAACGTGCCTCATCGAAAATCAAATATTTATCAAGATCGTTACTGTAAATTTTGAGGTTAGAGCGAACAAAATTTGTCTTTTACTGTCCAAATCTTCTGATGAGAATTGACGCTCCATATTGTTCCGATGCTTTTATACACAGTAAGTATTTCCATTTTATGTAACATGACTCATATTTGACAACTATTTAAGATTATTTTATTTAAATTTATTTTTTATTATATCGGCACACGAGGTAAGGGTCAGATGTTGGGAGTGGATCGAAATCGAAGACGAACTTGAAAAATCGGCGAACATCGCGGATCATCCATTCTTTTAAACAAAAAACCTAGTAAAAGAAATCCAAAATCTGAGCTCCAGATGCACTTGGACAAGTCGTCGTCTATCCGGAAGCAAATTTACAGACCTTTACGTGCAATAGATTTCCCTATAGACATCGCGCACACAGACACAAACATCTTTCTTTTATTAGTGTAGATAATATATTAAACAGGAAAGTTATGTTACACAAGATCAGTTTACATTATAAGTTACTTGGGAGTACTTACACTCAGTAGAGGGAGGGGGCGGCTATCTTAATGCGGACTTAAATTCTATTAATATAATTGAGGTTAAATAAAAGGGGAGAAACACGGAAAGCAATTTCTCTTAGCTGCTTGTTACATCTACAAAGACAGATGAAAGCTGGAGGCAAGAGAATACACTGGTAAAGGGGGGAAATATCAGACAGAGAGGTGAAGTAGACACATAGAAGCAGCAAAGAACTTAATGAGATAAGAGGCTACTTAAAATCACAGAGGTAAGCAGAACAATACTCAGCATATTTTTTTTTTTTTTTTTTTTTTTTTTACAAAAATTATTAACTTATTTTGAGACTTTGTTATTTTGAAGTCTTTTTCAAGAGACGATACGATACGATACAGATAGAGAACTGGAAATTACAAGAAGAATATATATTTTTCCTTTTCCTCTGAAGTGATTGGAAAAAGTTTAAAGTCAAGATAAAAATCTGACGGATGAGATGAGAGGAAAATGATACTAGATCTTTAATTTTGATACCGTTGAAGATAATTTGCTCTTTGTTAACATGCAGAAGAACCTTACTTTAACGTACTATATAACAATTTCTTTTGTAAGAAGAAAAAATATTTGAAAGGCACATTTGCTGAAGAATATGTGCGCATAGAAAAGCCGTAAATAATAATTAAAAAAATAGTGTGGGGGAAGATGGGGCGGAAAAGTATACGCATAAAGATTTTTAACAGATAGGAGCAGTAACTTCCAGAATACTTCTGTTAAGAGCGAGATTTGCAAAATAATTTTCACTTTGCAATGCATGTAAGAAACTTTTAGATGACCAAATTCATATAAGAAGTGCTTGATCTTAGTTTCTGTTTATCAATCTATCTATCTATATCTACGTTAATTTGCAACGGACTTAATTACGGAAAATTACTTAAGAGGTTTAAGTCTCCGCATAAGTATACATATTGCAACTGAAAAGCACGCGGGCATGAAGCATGAATGCTCAAGTGAGTAAAGTTAAGCGGTTTTTGTCAAGCTTTATACCAGAAAGATGAAACACATAGCAAAAGAATATACGAAATGCTTCTTTGACTACAAAGAGTTCTTTATGTCCATCGGAAACTCTCGATTTGACGAAGGATTAAGCAAATAATTTTAGTCTATTCTAATAAAAGAAAGTTTGGCCCTCTTTGTGTGGATGTCTGTTGGCGATGGCTAGGAAAATTTACCGCGCGCAGAAGTCTGAAAATTTGTTTGAGGATAGTTCAAGGCAGATCCTGATACACCCGGGGCTCAGATTTTTATTTTTTTGATAATTGGCCGAGTTATTAATTAAAAACTCATAAAAAAGCAATCCCCCCCCCCCCCCTTCCTAAATCGGTAGACGCGCGTGTGTGTATATTCAGTCCTTGCTTTCCGGAGCGCGTAGAAAGGAAGAACCAAATACTGTTGTTTCGACCATACGTTTTAACGCCCAACGGCCGAACCATTCGGGATACGGAAAAAATATAGACATTCTTAAATTTCGTAATTTTATGTCTTAAACATGCCACAATCAATTCGAAAAAAATATTGTTAACACTTTGAAAAAAAAAATTAAAAATGGATCTTTTTCGCGGTTGATTTTTTCTTTCTTCCGACGATGCTCCCCTAGGGCTCGATTTCAGATGTACCGATAAAAAAATAATAATAAATAAATAAATTAAAGAATACATATTTAAAGCTAAGACATTCTCTTTGACGGTGCAATTGCATTTGAAAAATACGAATTAAAACACTTTCGAAAAAAATTCCCGATTGAATGTCACTTTGCACCTCTCGAAGACCTTTTTTCACGCAAAAAGTAACTAAACGTCGATATTTCGACACAATATTTTTAGAGCATCTTGGCACTCGGCAGACCAGCCTATACACATTTCGAAACGTTATAACCATTAAAACATCACAGAAACATCATATTAAATATGAAAAATGAACACGTAAACGTTTGAACAATATCCATAAATATGTAGAGAAAAAATAATGAATAGAATTTAAAACAAAGAGAATATAATATAGATTGGAGGGAAAAATGAAAAGAAAATTAAAAACCTGAAAAATAAAACACAAATCTGTAATGAAATGTAACCAAAATTAACAATTAAAGAAAAAAAATAAAATTTTGAAATAGATTTTTTTAAAAAAATTATTGTGAAACTATGGCAGAATTATCAAGCCCAAATTACCATAAATTCCACAAAAAATGTATGATTTCATCTTTGTACGAACTGTTAAATTAAAAAATTGTATAAAATTTGGGCGATCATACATTAAAAAAATCAGAAAGAAGATATTAGAAATGAAAAATATAAAAAGAATATAAAATAAGTGAAGATAATTTCCCCATATTTAAACTGGAAGAAACGTGGTTAAACGAAAAACGCCGTGAATGAATGATGATTAAAAACTTCACCTATTGCTATATAATAGTTACTAATTTATTAGATGAATAACAAGAGGAGAGCAAATGAATTTCATACAAACGTTATACTAGAATTAAGTGGCATTATGGAACAATGCTGCTACCTATTGGCTGTTCAAGAAAGAGTATTAAAGTCAGATAAATAAGAAATTTAGATTCAATTATAGATATGCCATCTTGTGTCATTATAAGAAACTGTAACATAAATTAGTTATTGAAAGTTAAATTTTAAAATTTAAAGAAAGTGTTTAGTGAGAAATTAATAAATTAAGAAAATTTAATGTAAATAATGAATAAAAAGTTTAGGAGGAATATGAAAACATAATTTAAATTGATATCATGTAAAAAATTAATAAAATAAAAAATGAATTAATACATTGTCATTGCATAATAGTATTATTTCTATAAGCAAGTAATAATAAAAATAAAGTGGTGAAGGAAATTTTTTAAAAGGACAAAGATAGTAATTAAAGAAAGATGATTAATAAAGTTATTAAGATATGATATCCACATAAATCAAGGAAGTAAATAAAATTTTTGTAGATTAAACTAAAACTGCCAATGAGATGATATAAATTCATTACTATTTCATAGAAAGGGAGTATTATGCAAGCATAATTATTAATTAGAAGAAAAAAAATTAGATATAATAAAATGTGATGATTTATGAAGTGATTAAAGTGACAATGTTTCAAACAAATCAAAGAAGCTAATTAAATGAAATACAACATAAAGTAAATGCTATGAAACGAATTTGTTAAAATTGAATTGAACAAAATCAGCAAAACAATAACATGTAATGAAAGGATGCAAAATAAACAGATAACCCACTCCTGGCTTTCCCCTCCCCTTGTTTTGTATATTTTTTTTGTAATTAACCATTGCATTTTTAATATCCATAGCCCCACACTTTAACATCTATCCTCCTATTCGTCCTATTTTTTTTTCTTATATATATATGTTATGCTAAAGGATCCGACGTAAAAACAACAAAAAAGGACTCCATATCAATATAACTAATAATTGATATCAACAATTAGATATTGATATCAACAATGATTGATATTAACAACTACATATAAATATTTTATAACAAAAATTTTATGCGGACTGCAAAACAGTTATATTTATAACCGATAAAAAATTCATAGAGTTCGGACAACAAGAACTATTAAAAAACTATAAAACGAACTTAAATGAAAAAAAAAAAAAAAATACAAAATCGGGATATAAAATCATACAAATTTGAGGTTTATTTAAGAGGTTATTATCACGGGCCCGGAAAACGCCGGTCGGGTCAGCTAGTTAAGAATAAAAGTGACATGTGATCAGTTATTAAGAATAAAAGTGACATGTTAAGAATAAATGTGACAGGGCAGTGCATCTCTTAAATGTATGTACTGCATAGCATACATTTAAGGGAGACCAAATTGGTCGCCAGAGCCGTCTAGTTTTAAAAGACAAAGCAAAAAAATTAAAATAGACAATACGGTATTTGAAATCAAACGTAAACAGGTCTACTTCGAATATTTTTGAAGAAATTTTCAAAATAAAAACGGACAAAAATAGCACAGAATGTTTTATCAATCGCTACGAGAAAACTGAAAAAGGAAAGCAAAAAGCATTTGAATCAAATTGTTATAAAAAAATTACACTGTATAAAATATTTGTAGTTAAAATACTTTGTTTTCGCATTATGCTCTCAGTTATAATGAATCAGCATCTTTGATATTAATATACTAGCTTTTAAAGTCGAGCTTTTTAAATTAGGGAGTCATTAATGTTTTATAAACTAGCAGTAAAAAAATGAAGTTATTTAGCTTAAATACTGATCTAGGTAATACAATAATACTTAAAATATATTTTCGCCTTTTCTATTAATACCTTTTATGTTAAAATTTTAAATATTCGTAAGATCCAAATGCCCTTTTAATATCAAAACCTCTTGAGATAAAACAAAAAACAAAAAAATACTAATTATTAAAGTGGAATATGAAAACAATTTTGCATCCAATTACTTTCTTTTTATAAAAGTAATTTTAAAAATATGACGATAGGAAGGTTAGAAAAAGAAAAAGCATGGAACAGGTGGGAAGAGGGGGGGGGGGGGGATGTAAGAAAGACGTGGATTATAAAGCTAATCAAAACGAATGTCAAACCTTTATCACAAAAAGGAAAAACTCATTAAAATAATTAGGTGTTTGTGTCAAGAAAAGTTTCCGAGTTGGCACAGAATCAATTCATTTAAGGACAGCTGCTGTTCTCAAAGTGAAAAGGGATAAAAGTTTTTTTTTTTTAAATACTTTTAATTAATTGCTGAACCAATAGATCCAGTTTTTGTGATCTCATTTCATGTCTTATTTAATTGCTTGTATCAAATGTATTTTATTTATGAATGGTTTTACATAAAGATAAGTATGATTCATAGAAGATTTTAATTTTAAAAAACAAACATCCTTGATATAAAAATAGACGAAGCATCATCATTCAATCACTACAAATTAAATACAGAAATGTAAATCGCATCAAGAAAAATAATTTGTCTTTAAAAATACACTTGACATGATGATTGATTGCCAAAACACTCTTAGTTTGAATTAATGAAACTATTTTTATTTTCACGTTAAAAAGATTTGTTTTCATCATACCAAATGATCAGGAAAGTTAAAAATTACATGTTATTTAGGGCAAACTAACCTTAAAAGTTATTTATGCGAAGCATTTAACTAGGATATTAGCATAGGTCAATTTGGACTGAAAGAAATCTAAACACAAATAATGAATAAAGTAAATTAATGGGTAAAAATATCAAAACATTTATAAGAAAAGAAAATATAAAAATATTTAATAATAAAATTGTAAAAAGGTAATATGCAGACAAAGTTTATCTATACAAGTTAGTGTTCGACATGAATTACAAAACATGCGCCGTATACAAAAGCCACAGATAATAGATTTCATTCATCTCGAGATAAAAAAGATATTTTGACGTTTACTCAACAAATTGTTTTCTTCAGTAGAATTATTTTAATAGTAAAAAGGTTCAGAGGTCATCTTTCTAGCTAAAACTAGCATGCTTGCAGAAAAATATTTGACTAATTTTAAATAATCAAAAAATATTCTTTTTCTGACACCCCCCCCCCCTTTCCTCCCTGGATACTCTTATCGAATTATGCTTCTTTGCTGTCTAAATTACAAAATATTTCCAATATATATTATTTTTTATTTTTCAAAATGTTAAAATTTGATAATTTGAGTAGTTAGGGCGCTGGCTACTAGACAAAAGGGTACTTTTCCAGTATAGGAGCCATGGTGTTTTTAAAAAGCTTGGCGCAATTTGGGCTTCTGAAAGTGAGATTTGTTGCCAAATGATATAAACAGCTAAGAAAACAAACCGGATGAACTTTTATGCTATACATATATATATATATATATATATATATATAAACTTATTGCAAAAATTAACCATTGAAACAGAAATAACTGACCAAATGCAATGAAATTATTATCCCAAATAGCTATGTCAAATTACACATTATAAAACATAGTCCTAACAAATGAAGTATTTATTCAAAAAGTGAAACATAAGTAAAAAAAAAAAAAAAACACAAATGCAAGCTTATAATGTAATTTACTTTTTCAAGGGCTGGGAAACCACATTATAAGCAAAGAATGATTGTTTTCTGTAACTGTCACAAGCTTAAAGCCAAAATTTTGTGACAATTCCAAGCCCTAACAATCATTGGAAAGAAATTGGAAAAAAAAAAAAAAGGATACCTTTGAAAATAGAACACTACAAATCAAACGGAAGAAAATAAATCCATTTATAAACAAATAAATACAAAGGAAGACAAAGAAAATCTATACATTACAACATAAATTTGTCCAGAATCCGAAGCCAAAAATGTTTTGTGCTAAGCACATGGTAAAGTGAATAAGTGAATTCAAACGTACAAGTTAAAATTATAGTTAATTTTCTAAAAGTAGCAGGTTATTAATTTAACCATTGTGATTTTAACTATTTCTAATTTAAAATATAAAAATACAAATAAATAATATAAAAACTATAAATTCATTTACTAAAAATATTTTTTAACTTAAATAATTTTAATATATATATTATATTATTGGAATATTTAAAAATTTCACTTGTATTCCAAGTTTTCAGTTAAAAGAGAAAAAAAAATTGTGAAAATTTATATGGTGCTGCCATCTGGTTTTATAATAAACAATAACTAAAAAATAATACTAAAGAATAATAGTAATAGTTTTTTTAAAATCATTATATGGTGTATATATATACGAGATTATGTTAGATTTGATGCAAGAACTTGTTTAACGTATTTTGAAATTTTAATGTATTACAATTATAATACATACATGTGGTTTCTTTAAATTAAATAAATTGTATAAATATTGAAACAAGTTGGAAATTGTACGTTAAACGTGACAAATGACTAGTTCGTACTATAACTAGCTTTACAATGTAAAAAAAAAAAAAAAAAAAAAAAAAAAAAAAAAAAAAAAAAAAATCCTCGTTATTATTTCAGTGAAATGAATTATATCGTCTGTCATGAGCGAAATGAGCATGCCTTTTCTCTTATTACGTATGCCACGTTTACAGATGCGAATTTTTTTTTCGACACCAGACAGCGCTGCAAAATTCACCATGGAGGTGAATTCAATCACCTTTGCGAATGATTACCTTCATGGTTTACTATTTCTATGACTCACGATGAACGAATTTCTTGTGCTTATTTACTTTAATGGATTGAGATATTGGGCTGTCAACCTAATTTCAACTGAAGTTCTCAGAATCTATACATATTTGAATATAACTCATCTCTCAAACAAATTTTTTTTGAACGATCTTTCTAAAAATGAACTTTTATTCAATTTTATTCGAAAAAATAATTTTTAATTAAAATTGTCGCCTGGCATATGAGAAAAGAAGTGGTTGGATTTGTTTTCCTCAGTCACATGACTTGCGCATTTATTATGGATTATTAGATTACGGATATTATTGGATATTATTAAATTATGGATATTATTAGATTACGTATGATAGGACTTAATAGAATGAAGAAAACTTTTATTAATACCTTTTTAAGTTTTAATTTGATTTTCATAAAATTTGAAATGACTTGACAAAATTCTGCAACGATTATTATTAAATTTCAAATCATTCGGTTGGGTAGTTTTTGTGCTGTTGTATGCGGACGGACCAGACGACGACTATAAGTGCTACGTATTTATATAATTACGAACGCACCTAAAAATTGTTAGTGTATTTTGAAACAGTGAATAGGTTGCTAGAAAATAGGCATGAAAAAGTGCATTCTTACGCCAAGTTCATTTTCACCAACTAGTCAATATCTCTATGCTGGAAAAGTACCGGCAAAAGGTGCCGGGAACGAATCCCGAATAGGGTCATGCATGGTCCGTGTTGTACCCGGCCCGAATCTGAAATTTCTGCTTAAAGTCGACCCGAACTTTATACATTTCAACCCTAACCAAAGTGAAAGAAAATAATTCCATATTTGAATAAAATCACGGAAAAATAGTTTATAATCACCATCATAAAAATGAACACATGCACTCATTAATACTCAAATATATAGCTTTTTTTTTTTTTTCCACATTTGAAAAACATTCAGGACTTTCTTTTGAAAATTCGGGTCGATCCGAAAGAGTCAAAACTTATCCCGAAACATTTAAACTCAACCGGACCCGAACCCGACCCGCTACGAACTGTTTGCAAAGTTTCTCAGCTATGATTTTCTATACATCTGTTATAGATTAATTTTCATTCAGACTTTGAATTTTTCAATATGAAACCTCTACATCTTTCCCTTTCATTGGATTCAATCTACATTTTACCTTGGATTGGATATAAATTTTCACCGCTCTCACGTTAAATATGAACTAAAATGAATTTGTAGATAATATCAATATTGAGAATATATCAATATTGAGAATATCAATATTGAGAACACAAGTTGAAATTTGACGAAAATGAATAACGAATAAAACAAGAATATAACAATTAGTTCTTAAAGGGAATAAAGATGTTCATCGGGAAATTCGTTAAGTATATCTATCACCTGCCAATATTTAGCATGCAGGACACAGCAGAAAATGAATTTTCATATTTAATCTAATATACGGACCCTTAATGCTGTCGTTTTCATACATTTGTCCATAACATGACAATCATATGTTTTACTTTTATTTTATTTTTTCCATGTAAGTTTGCCTTTATATGTTCGAAGGCTATCCTTGTCAGCCAGAACAGATTTGTTCAGGTTAAGGGTGAGTTTAACATAAGAAAAAACAAAGAAATCAATTTTACATGATGTGTTTAAGCTTTAACGTATTATAATTTCATCTTTGGAAAAGAAGAGGTGAAACTACATTTTACCAAATAAGAAATCGTTATTCGAAAATAATTAAATGAAAAACATTTATTTATTCATTCATTTGCACAGTCAAACAATAAAAATGATTTAGTTATTTCTTTTACACAAAACTAACATTATGGTAGAGATAAAGATAACTAACAAAATCGGCTAAGTTCCATGCTCAATTAAGATTCCGCAGATGAGTTTCTCTCTACTTTTAAATTTAGCCGTGGCGCAATTTGACTTGTTCTTATTTTGCTTTTTATTTTTCTCTTTTAAAAGCGATGTGTACTTCATTTCACTTGATCCAAGCTTTTCATTTTCAGCTGTAAAAATGTCTTTTTGTTTATTAGCTTGTCTTCTGCATTTATCGACGTGACAGTGGAAAAGGGTAATTAAAAACGAGATAGCTAACAGAAACTGTCATGTGACTGTAAGAAGTTTGTAACTTTGTTTTAATACTCTTTGATGTAAAAACAAAATTTAACAAGAGACATAAAAAATAAAAATATTCCTGATTAAAAAAAAAAAAAAAAATACTCGTGAAGAAAAATGAATCGATTAATAATAAACAAAGTATAATAACACGGCAGCGTCATGAGGAAAATGTTGAGCGTCGTAGTTAATTTTTCTTAAGGAAAATATAAAGTAAACAAGTTTAACACGGTAGCCAAAACACGTTACATCTCCTCTCCCTACAAACAAACACGTGCACAAAATGAACCTTCACAAATGAAACAAATTATATTGGTGTCATAAAATAAGTCGCTAATTGAGTCACGTAGCGAGAATAAATAAATAGCAGGATGGCATTAATTATATTTTATCATTAAAATGATTATTCAACGCCGAATTATTCGTACTTACGATCAGAAAAAAAAAATGCATCGTAATTTTAACATTATGTATTTATAAAAACGAGCAGCTTATTTAAGCAAAAACACTTTTAGTGCTTTCCCCCCCCCTCTTTTTTTGTTTTGGAAGGGGAAGGTGGGAGGAAGAATTAATATTCAAAATCGTTCAAACATGCTCCAAAGAAAACGGCAATTGATGTAAAAATAGTTTAAAGTAAACACACACACACACACATATATATATATATACACACACACACATATATATATATATATATATGTGTGTGTGTGTGTGTGTGTGTGTGTGTGTGTAATTCAATTAATAAACATAAACCAACCGAGATCGTCGCCTCTTTTTTATTTTTTCATTCAGATTGATATACCAACAGAGAAAATGCGTTGTAAACAAAAACACACACATAAGGGTAAGAGTAATAAATAAAATAAAACTGGTCACAAGTAAAAATGACCATGTTTAAATAAAATAAAATAAATAAATCTTACCTTGCCAACCGACGAATTCCCCACCGTCACCTAAAAGTGCAAATAATAAAATTACAATTTACAAAGAAGAAAAAAGAAACAACAAAAATAAAGTAAACACATTTAAACGATATATACTAGCTGATATAAAGTCACTGAATGGGCTATTCATCTAATTTTTTAATGTTATCGTTTTATTCTAGGACTAGGACAGCATTAACGACCGAATCCAAAGCATACTTCGAAAGAACAGGAATCCAATTAGGGAAATAGAGAAACATTGAATATATTTGTCCAGAATAAAAATCCCAGATCTATACTATACCACTGAAATTACTTACACAAGAATTATAAATAGTAAAATGTATTTGTACACTGCAAAAAGAAAAAAAAAATGATTATACCGTAAAATAAACATTCCCCCCCCCCACCCCCCCAGTGTAATTGTAATAAATGTAAAAAAAAAAAAAAAAAAAAAAAGCTTTTATATTCATTTCCTTATATCCAAATAATAATATTATGATCATCATTCATATCCGATTTTCGCTACGGCTTTTGTCTAGAACCTTTTTCCCCTAAACACTCTAGCAGTGCAAGAACCTGAACAAGCGGCAACAGTCCGCATTAAATAGATTTGCATAATTTTAGTTAGGTGATAATAATTAAAAGGTCACAAATTCTTTATCGACATACACGAACATATCTATCATTTCCAAATATAACAGGATACGCGAAAACACGGTTTCCTCATTTGACACAGTAGGAAGTTATTAATTTCTCTAAGTAAATTACTATTGCCATTTCATTTTTGAATAATGCATTCATTATAATAATTCTCGAACATGCTTCTACTGAAGTAAAAGACGTCGGTTAAACGAGATTAGATTGTAAATCAAACTACAAATGTGTAGGGGTCACCCTCTGCAAGAAAAACCTTAAATCACGTTTCTCGATTTACTTTAAACGGAGGCCAAAGAAGTTGTTAAGCAAAACAAATCTTGCATATTTATTTATCCTGTTAAAATATACATTTATGGCTTTTGAAACATTTTATTTCCGAATTTAAATAAAAGGAAAGAGGATTTCAATGACTTACAGACAAAATAGACCTTTATTTGCCTTAGCATTTATTGCAACACAAACTAAGGCTGGGCCGGCCCATTTAATGTGACCGAAAGAAAAAAAATTGGGGGGAGGGGGGGGAAACCCCGTCAGTGATCGCGTCTTTTTGGAACAACGTCAGTGGTCGCGTGTAAGCATTTCTCTTGCCCTACCATCTCCCATTGTATGAACAGTGCGCCGTCATGAAAATAATTATAAAATCTTTCTTTATTTGAAATACAATAGAATTTATTTTTAAAGAAAAACAAGGGAATTTGATTTTTTAATTAAATAACTATTTTAAAGCCTAGCGTGACAGAAATGCTCATAGCGCGACCAACGATGGGTTAAAATTTTTAGATGCTAATTATAAAAGATTTTAGTCTCGTTAGGACCCAATAAATGCATACATAAGGCTGGGTGCAGAATATGTTTCAATTTAAAGCTTTCAGCATTTTCATGGAACTGGGTGCGTACTACTAAGACTTCTATAAAAGTATAGGAGCTCTACGTACTACTGTTGCAACCCCTGTGTGACTCATGACCGTACGCTTGGATTTGAGCCCAGCAATCAAACGACACAGCAAGATTCTCTTAACCCTTCAAGACATGATGTAATTGATAAGCTGAATATTAGTTTTTAGCTCGTATACCACTTGGGGTTTATTTTTTTTCGTAAATGCTCTTTTGCATACATTAGTGTGCATCCATCCATGTTTTACTTTTTATTATAAAAGAATAGTAACAGACTGCATCATAAGATTGTTATGATCAATTTAGAGTTAGTAACTGCATCAATAATAAGTTGTGTATATTTTCACAGAAAACTGAAACATTGAAAATGTGTTTTTACAGAATATGTTTTAGTTTCAAGATATTTTTATGAATTAAAAAGATGTGTAGAAATGATTTAAATCATACAATTAATGTACACTTTTGTATGAATGAAGAAAATTGTGATAAAAAGGTTTGTAGTTACAATCCATTATAAATTAGTTTTCAGCCTTAATTTTCAAAAATATTTTTCTGGGATTTCAGACACTAAAATGTATTTATGGCATTTTTTTTAAAAAATTAAATAAACACATTGTGAATTCAAGAGTTAAAATATTTTCCAATACAGAAGACACTTGCTTTATGATTTCGATTTATTTATCTGTACAATATGCAATCTAATTTGTTCAAATTAATACTGCATACGCAGAATATAATTATTCAAAACTGTCACGGAAACCACACTAATTTTAGGTAGATTTCTTAAGAAATACTACCTATTACATTCTCCCCTATGTTGGAATTTCTGGAAAATTTATGCAGATCTACGTCGATCATGACTCCCAGAATCCAAAACCACCCCCAGTTCAAAAATTTATAATATCTATTAATATCATTTTTTTATGGACACGATAACTTCAATAATTCTGCACAAATCTCTTCTAAACTTATACATAAAATCTTGGTCAAGTTCGTTAATGGGCAAAATAGAACCAGGTGTGTGTGTGTGTGGGGGGGGGGGGGGGGTACACCACCGCCTGCAGGCATGATTATTGATGTGATTTGTATAATCGATTTTTTTTTTTCATTTTACGATAAATGAATTACATCTTGAGTTCTAAACGATTGTTATCTCAGGACGGCAGTTTTTTTGTCGTGTCCGGAAATTAGATTCAAAACACCAAGTTTGACAACATTTTCTGAAAAATCTGCTGCCTTTACCGAAAAATAGAAAAACACTTCGATTACATAGTTTATTATTAATAAGAGCATGTGCTAATTTGTACGCTTGCGAACAATAATAAATTAAAAAATGTGCCAGAAACCAGTTTGGATAAAAAAACACAGTTTGGAAAATGAAAATGGAAAAAAAGAAAGATAGATAGATATGTTAACGGAAACTTAGCCATTTTGTTACACTCTATCGGATTCTCGAGATGTCCTGGATGAGAAAGAAGCTTATGTATTTGGACGTGAATGATGTTAGAATGAATTAGAGGAAAATGGGGAAAGAGAGATAAAAAGCAGAATTCATTTGTTATTCGCTGCAGTTTCTGAAAGACCATTAATGATCTATTCGTGCTTTAAGTGAACCAGGAATTTGAAGTGCTCTCTTACCGGAATTTCAAGAATAGATGAAAACGAAAGATGAAAATGAAATTTGATGCTATAACCATTTTTTATTTTTCGTTATTATTATCTTTATTACGAATAATGATAATAATAAAAATAAAAACTGATTATACTTAGAAATGATGCATAGAAATAAAGAACACTACAATTTTAGATTAAAATAAAATTAGAGGTGTATCCAGTACCTAGTATTTGGCCAAATTCTGACTATGCACTCAGCTAATATAGAGTTAGTTGCAAAAATTTGCTTTCATTTTATTTTAAGCATAGTTAAAGACCACACACACCCACACCCACACACACACACACACAATTATACCCAAGGGGTTTGTAAAAATTGATTAAAATATAAATATAAATATAATACAATATATGCAACAATTCGTAAAAACTATTACAGGGTACATAAAAATATGTCTACACAAAAATTGCAAAAAAATGATGTAGAATTGGTAAGTAACAAAATTTTAATGATAAGTCATTATTTTTGAAACAATAGGAAAAAGATTGGAGATTCTTGATGAAGAATAATTTGTAGAAATAGAAAATGTAATAAATGCTTCTAAAAAAAATAATTAAATTTATCGTATTTTAAATCATCGATGGAAGCATTCTACATTTTCAGCAAATGGTTTTTTTTTTTTTTTTTTTTTTTTTTTTTTTTTTTTAAATACATCCATATATCTTAGTCTCGCATCTGCGACGTTCAACAATAAAAATAAAGTTCTGGAACAATTCATAAAAGCATGCATTTTGTTCATCTGATCTTATTTTAAAAAGTAATTTTAATGATAAAGTTTTTAAATAATATATCTGAAATAATATAATCTGAAAATAATTTTACGGAGAATTAAGGAAAAAAAAAAAGATTTAAAATAACACTGTTGTGAATGTTGTGCACATGGAATATTGTATTAGCATTACAGTTCCTAACATACTTTATGTAATTTTTTGTAAACTGCAAATAATAAATAAAATCAAGATAAGGTAAAATTACAAGTATTTTATATTCATTAAATTTAAATTATTAATATAAAAACTGTTGCAGGAAGTAATAATCATTTGATAAATATCGTTGAATCGTAAATAACGATAATGGGTTGAAGAATCAATATAAATTTTTTATTGATTAGTTGTACTTTTTGTATATCGTTCTTTATTTCATAACTTTTCAAAGAATGCTGCTGGTTTAAAACATTGAAAAGCTTTGAATTCTACATAAAATTTCTTTAAAACAACACACATGATTTACTAAAATTTGGAACTAAAGTCAATTTTTAAAATATACTTGCATGCTCAAAATGTATGTTTTCAACCAGTGCGAAACTTTTGCATCTGACCGTAGCCAAACTGTGTGTGTATATATGCAATTCCGTTTGTAATTTTTTTTTTATGTTACCTCTAAGCTCGTTTCTACACTGCAAAAAATAATTGTTGATTTTACAGTATAATACTGGCATCTCAGCTGCCAGTATTATACTGTAAAATCAACAATTATTTTTTGCAGTGTATAAGTGCACTAGTGTCTTTTCTCTACTCACTACCGCTTGGTATTTGGTACTCGGCAACTCAGCCAAAGCAGTATTCCATACACCACTAAATAAAATGACGAAGGTGAGATATGAGAGTTCACAATTTCGAACTCTTCAAATCACAAAAGTCACAAAACAAGAAATCCAGATGATGAACATTTACTTTGACGTTATTTAATATTTTGTTTGATAAGTGAAAAAATTAGTAGTGTGCTATATTTAAATTCTTATTATTTCTACGCATTAAACTCAACATTTTACATAAAAATGCATTATGGTTATGTTGCTTCTAATTTCTTTTTTTTTTAATTATACTAATTTAAAATTTAAGAGAATGTATGCTACAAGAGTACTAAGAATTCGCTAACCCTGTGAGGTCCAAAATACCGGGTGATTATAATTAAAGTTACGATTTCAAAAATCGATAATTTTAAAACTACTGGTCAGAATGACTTGATATTTTAGCAGAACAATCGTGAGGCAATGGAATTTTATTTGGCGAAGGAAAAAAATAGTTCTAAAATGTGCCGATAGATGGCGCTGTCAGGGTAATGTCAGGGGAAAGACCAAAAATTTATTCTTTAAACACAAGAATGTTGTTAGTCAAAAGGAAAAAAATAGAGTTCAGGGATTTACTAAAAATGTATTAGCGAAAAGACAAGAATACGTGTTTACAGCGACAACAACGACAAAAAAAGAAAAAAAAAAGCTTTATCGAACAAACATTTTACAAATGATTAAAGTATAAGTTGTTCGATATGCCCTCCGACTTGTTCCGCTACTAATTTGAAGCGCAAAACGGCATGCTCCACAACAGATCGGAGGGTATCTGTACTGATACAATGGGTGTGGTGTGTGGTTCTTGCCTTCAAGTCGGCTGATTCTCAATTTGCCCACTGTAAACAACATTCTTCAGGTACCCATAGTTGCCACGTATTAGTAATTTGCATATCTCCAGACAATCTGAACCCTGACAGCGCCATCTATCGGCACATTTTGGAACTATTTTTTTGCTTCGCCAAACAAAATTCCATTGCCTCATGATTGTTTTGCTAAAATATCAAATCATTCTGACCAGTAGTTTTAAAATTATCGATTTTTGAAATCGTAACTTTAATTATAATCACCCGGTATTATACGACAACAATGTACCACTTATATCTAAAGTTCACCACCCAATATTTTAAATACAAATCTTCGATGCCATATATGAGTAAATATTTAAACACATCACTAAATAATACCATCGTATTATAAAGCTACCAACTACTTGTTGGATTTCATATTATATATGAAGTAGCCAAAGTTTATTTAAAGAAAAACTACATAACTTCAATAGTTTTAAAACTTCTTTGGTGGCAGCAATTTCCAATTAATTATTTCCATTGACATTGTTTATTTACAATATAAGTTCTACTGGTAATTAAATAATGAACGAGACAACTTACCTTGCCTGGTGGGATCCATATTGTTGGGGATCATAGGCTGACCTGGTACACCACCTGGTGCCTATGGGAAAAAATAAAATGTAAAAACTATTTTTTGATAGTGCAAAACGTAAAAAACAATGAAAATTCAAAAAACAGCATGAAAATTAAATCTAAAGAATTTTAATGAGGTTAAAGTTCGGAAATGAAGAGCAACTTCAAATTGGTGAATGGGTTGGGGGGGGGGGGGCTTCTTAAACTTGATTTATAATATAGAGCAATATTAGAGTTATGTAAAATTGGCCTAGCACCTATCAATTATGACTGATCTTAAAAAAAAGAAAAGAACCATTTTTTGATAGTGCAAAGCGCGTGTCTTAAAAACAACGAATATAAGAAAATTTAAAACAGCATGCTTATAATGAAAATTAAATCTAAAGAATTTTAATGAGGTTAAGTCTAAAATGAAGAGCAACTTTAAATTGGTGCACGAGGGGTGCTTCTTAAACTTGATTTATAATATAGAGCAATACATTAGAGTTTTATAGGATTGGCCTAGCACCTACCAAGAATGACAGATAAAAAAAAAAGTAAATATATTTATTATTATATATATCTAAAAAAGAAAAAGTAAACAAGTCCTTCCAGCTCAGACGGATCAGTAGGTTGGTTTCTTTTTCTTTCTTTTTTAACCAATAGCGTAATCAGCCCTTCGGATTTTCAAAAGGCCGTTATTTTCGAATGGATTACTGGATCTACTTGATTAACGAACTCATCTAAGATATTAGCAAGATCAACCCACTGTCTAAATTTTGTTCTAATCGGTGCAGTATTTGAGACGTTATCGTGATGACACAATGCTATAACATATGATGTTGCTAAGATATAATTTATTTCCAATGTTCAAATGAGGTTTGCACCCAAAGTATTCGTTGAATACCAACGAAATGTTTTTAGTATGTCTCGTTACTTTCTTTTGTGTGTCCCCGTAAACAAACTACAAAAGACACAGACTTGGATTAGTGAACTCATCCAAGCTATTTGCTTGATCAATATACTGTCCCACAATTAGTTTGGACTTGGTTCAGTATTTCCCCGTAAAAAACTTGGGAACACGAGAGCGTCAGATAAAATAAATTTAAAGATTGCCGAATTAATATCTTACAGCCTATTTAGAATCCACAAACATTGAAAATTGAATATACATTCAAAATATAAAAATATCTAAACTACGGTTCGAATTTACTTTTACTCTTAAATATATCACAGAAACGAGCAGATATATTTACGAAAATGAAAGAATGTATGCAGATTAATTATCTTTCGCATATACCTTTTAATATTTTATGACATATTTAGATCCTCAGTTTTATGCCCAAACCACCCATAATGGACGACGTTCAGTATAATAAAACATCCCGTTTACCAATTAAGCCGTTCTTTCGTCTTCCTTTTAAGTGAGGCTTAAATGTAAAATATGCAGATTTCTCCTTCTAAACTGTTTTTCTTTTCTTAGAGGTGAAACATTTTTTTCATACCCCGTCTGTTTTTCCATTTAAAGATTTCCTTTAATTTGGTAGATTTAATGGATTCTGTTACTAAGAGACATACATGTAAAAGCTTCATGAAAAGAACATTTTCTCTAATTGCTCGCAAAAGTACTAAAAAGGAATGCAAGTGTGTCGAGGCATAAGTGAATATTTCGTTAATTCCCTTTTCTCCAGGGTTTGTATAAAGTGCGATACACAAATCAGCGTTAATGCACATCAGTTCAGGACTGCAGTAAAATGTTCACTAAGTAACAGATGCCAAAGTAACTGCCGAAAGCTATAAGGAAAATGCACTACTGAACACACACGCATTTCGCATTTCATGGATTTTAAGGATTTTTTACATGACTTTTAATTACTAATCAAATAACTGTATATTTTTGCAATATTTTAAGTTTTCGTAAGTAATCCCCTCTCGGAGCACTTAAAAATTGATAAAAACAAATACAAAAAATTGTTGTACTATGTTTCGCACTATGTAAATTCAACATAAAAAGAAGCAAAAACAGCTAGAATAAATTTAGTATACAGCTATTTCAAGGCATCGTGAAAGGAGCTCCTTCTTTAGAACAAAATAGGAAAAGACGGAGGTTAGAAGGGGAAGGGAAGAGGCAGAGTGGAAAACAGTAGGAACGAAAGGTTCCCATCCCAGCACACATGTTGGACCAGTGATGTTTTTGGAGGAAATCATGCATGGGGACTACATATACATGATTAAAGACTAGACCTAACATTTGACTGAATGTCGGTAAACATATGTACGGTATTGTATCTTGAAAAAAAAAAATTAAATAAATAAAAAGTTATGATAAAAGAAGTTTGTTTACGCGATTTTTGTATAATAACTAACAAGGAAGAAAAATCATGTGTCAAGAATAGATTATGAAACACTTTCCAACACTTCCAGAATACTTTAACAAAATTGCGCCGTTTAATAAGGTAAATAAGTAAACATTTTAGAAAACGCATATAAAACGCATTTGAAAACCAGATTTCGGCAATTGCCACCCACAGTCGGAAAGGTACTCTAATTATTTTGTGCAGCCCTGTATATCATCTGTAAATCTATATATATTCTACACAGTATGCTAAAATTTAATTTAGTAAGAAAACGCATAACACAGTTGAAAATTCACCTTCAGCAATTTCTACCAATAAATGGAAATGTACTTGAAATCTTTTGTACAGCCTTGTATAATACCCACAGATATACACGTCACATATTGTGCAAAACATTTAATTCAGACAAAAACACGCTTAGAACTACTGAAATCACACTTCCAGGAATTACTATTCACAGGCGGCCGTGTATCCAGTTCTTTCTTTTGCATAGCCCTGTATATGATCTTATTTCTATTCTACTAGCATCACGTCGTATACTAAATATAGTTGAGCTTCAAAATGCTTAACTCAAATTATAAATCACCTTTAACCAATTACCGCTCATCCACAGTAATGCTTACGAATTCTTTGTGTAGCCTGTATATAATCTATAGAATCCATACACACCACAAAGCATAAAAAAAATTAAAGATAAAAACGCATACTATAACTGAAAACACACTTCCAGCAATCATACCTAATAGACAATACTTCCGATACAGTACTGTTTTCGAAATCTTTTATGGGTCCCTGTAAATGAACGATAAATGCTATACACATCATAATCTACAGCAAGCATCTTGAAGTAAACCTCAGTAATGTATATCAATTTCATTATGTTTGAAACAGTGTAACATAATTAAAATACGCTGCAAACAGTTTTTTTCCGTAGATCATTATATAAACGAATTATTTTGCGTGCCCCTGTAAATGAACGATTTATGCTTTGCAATTCCATATTCTACAGAAAGCATGTTTTAGTAAACCTAGAAATTAGTATCAACTTCATAAAGTTTATAACAATGTAACATGATTAAAAATACACTGCAAACAGTTTTTCCCTATATAATAGACCATAATATATAACTGAATTCTTTTGCGTGTCTTCTGTAAACGAACTGCAAGTGCTTTTACACATAACATAGTTTATAGTAGTCATCTTCTAGTGCACCTCAATAATGTATAACAATTTCATTTTGTTTGAAATAGTGCAATACCATTAAAATACACCGCAAATGATTTTTCCTATAGACTGTAATGTAACGGAACTCTTTTGAGCGCCCTGTAAATGAACTATAAATGCTACGCACTTCATTTTCGATACCGACCATGCCATAGTAAACCTCAATAACATATATTAATTATATGACAATCTGAGTACATTTACGCGAGTTAGAGTGCGGCCAGACAGATAGCTAAACAAATCGAATTTATAAACACTTTTCAACTATGTTTTAACCTACGATTAGAGATTTGTGGGTTCGAAATTGTATTTTTAGTAACATTAAGTAGTATTTCGTAGATTAACTTCACTAGAAACCTTTATTAGAAAACAACTAAAAAATGCCAAAAATTCTTGACAAAATTTAACCGAGTCTGTAGGCAGAAAATCATCCAACAACTCATATGAATTGTAGTAAATACAATCATCAACTTTTGATAAATAAAAACATAACGGAAAATAATAACGTCATTATTGCCGTGTACTCAAATCAGCTGATTTATCGAATCAAATTATAGGAAGAAAAAAAAAAAACTAATGTTGTAGTAAAAGATCTTGATGATGCACTATTACTTTTTTGTTGAATGGAAAACTTCCAAACTTTTAAAAAATTTGTTTTATTCCACGAGTTGTTAATAATAATTCTGTAAAAATCAAATTAAATAATGAAAGTTTAAAAAAAATCCTTAATAAGACAAAGAAATATTGTTGGCACATGATAAAGCAAGTAGTTAGAGCTATTTCTACTTAAATCTTTCAGTTCTACTTGAATATTTCAATTCGGCAAGTGTAGAAAAATATTCTGCAGTGCTTTTAAAAGTAGGAGGGGGAAAAAATGGAGAAAAGGAGGGGTAAAATGCTTGTCATGTCTACATTCCCCAATCACCATAAATTTTCCCAATTCATTTTTGAACTTTTTCTTTAAATTCAGTGTATAACTCGGATTCGTGAGAGGAAAAAAAAAAAAAAAAAAAAAAAAAACATGTAAGTAAGTTACAGGAGAAAAGGAAGACACCATTAACGAATTCATCAATTCAAAAACTCACATAACACGCTTCTTTCAGAAAAGTACAAGAACAGAAAACATTCTTTTCTCTCCAGAGTTTTACATGTACTTAACATAAGAGCCATTTTCACCTTTCTAAATTAAAGAAAATCTTTGAATGGAACGGAGAAGGGGGGGGGGGGTGGACTTAATTGCTTAAAGCGAAATTAGTCTTGACTTGTGAAAAATCCACATATTTCACATAACAGGACGAGGGAAAAAAACAAGACAAACAGAAACCTCCATTTTTGGACACAATTACTCTTGCAACAAAAAATATAAAATAAAATAAATAACTCAAACACCAATTAACGTAATTAAAAATGGAATATTTCGAGTTATTGAAATGTATTAGATGCTATGTTTTAAAAAAAATAATTGCTGATAAAAGTTAATGAAATATTTTGATGAAGCGAGGGAAAAAGTATTAAGATGTTTTCGCTATCATTAAAAATTTCAAGACATTAGGCTTTTAACTTCCATTTAGTATTTTTAATTAACGGATAAAAATAAAATTTTAATTACAATGCACACTAATTAATTATAAAGTTATCAAATTCATCGTTTTTTAACCGAGAAAACACGTACAAGAGGAGGAAGCATTGAAAAGTATGCAATTTAAACACAAAACTATTTTTTAATACAAATTCAAATATATTTCAGCGAGATAAAATTGCATCCCCTTTTGATGAAAAGGGATTACACGTACGAAGTTATTAAAGAAACTTATTTTTTGAATGTATAATAGATTGTTAAAACAGGGAATTTGACACGGGCGCCCTTAAATAATTTAATGTCAAAGAAATTCTCATAAAAGGTAAGGAGAGAAAAGTTAATATCTACGATTCAAATTCTTAGATAAAAACTTGGATAAGAATAATTTACATTCACATTATGTATTCAAAAATACTTTTCAGGGAATGTATATATATTTTGATGCGTAATTTCAGGCCTTTACAGAAATAAATGAAATGTTAGTTTTTGAAAACTTATCAGCATGAATATGATGTTTACTACATTATAAATATTAGTAAATATATTTTCATAAAATCGATTAAAAATAATTTTGAAAGAGCGAAATTGAAATCATTGTTTTTTTTAAAAAATGAAATAGCAAGATAGAATTTCATGAAAATATTATGGAATGCATTTTTCTCTAGTATTTAATAAAGTACAAAAAACTTTAAAAGCACCACAAAAAAAAAAAAAAAAAAGAAATCAATGCAATTTCGAAGTATTGAATTTTTGTTTAGGCTATTTATAACGCATATAGAACGACTAGAAGAGTTGAAGTTCTGGAGTCCATCTAGAAATATTGCAACATTTAGCAAATACGCTTTAAAAATTAAATTGATCTTTAGAAAATAAATTACATTAAAAAACATACTCAACATCCCTCAACTGAATGATAAGCTAAAATTATTTATGAATGTTTTTGACCGTTTGAACCATGATTCATTCAAGTGTGCGTTAAATTTGTGTCATGAAGCGGACTTTATTATTTCGTTATCATTGTTGTGAAATACTGAATGATTGTGTTTCATTTTTAATAATTAACGATTAGTTTCTAACGAAATATTATTCTTTTGAAAACTGTCTCATGTCTAAATTTAGGCTATGATAAATTTTGATGCTATTTTCAATGCCGACTCGTCAAAAAAAATATATATATAAAAATTAAGACAGTTATTTTATGGTATTTACGATGTGTTCTGTATATTTTAAAGTCTTACATTTTGTCTTAGATTTGGATGCAATAAAGTGTAAATTATTTCTAGAAAAACTGGAGAATTGTACGATAGTGAATTTTAAATATTTCTGATTTAAAGCATTCTTATCGGTCTAGCAAAGCTCAGAGTCTTTTTGCGTAACACTGAAAGTGTTTTTAGTGTCCTTTCAGAAAATTATTAGCTTTTTTTTTTTTTTTTTTTTATTATTTAATTTGAAAAATTGATTTAAGAAAAACCTTGAGCTCGTTTTTCAGCTTGCATTTTCAATATATTTCAGGGATCATACGAATGTTACATGTTCAAAAAATTAAACTTTTGGGGGGGAAAAAATAATTTTCGAGAACTTAAAAAACTACATAAAAATTCCTATAATTAAGCTAGATGCGATTAAAAATGTATCTGATGTTCTCTGTAAACGACGATTGAAAATACTTTAAAATAATTTATATTTCATAAAGTTTTTTCAATTTAATTTTTTTTTTATTGCGTGCAAGATATTTCTTGAATTACTAAACACTTTTACATGAAAAGTTCTCAGATAGAAGATTGCTTCTTTAAATTTAAATCTGAATACTACTTTAACCACAAAAAATTATATATTTGGGGGGGGGGGAGGGGGTTAGAGAATGCAATGCTTTCAATTTTATTTTAAAATAAAAATTTTGCTAAATTACACACAAATTTAGGTCTCAACTGCATTAGAGTGTCAGAAATATGTTAATAAAGCAGACTTTTCTTTCTTTCTGTTTTCCGTGCGTGTAAAGTATCTATTATATTAAAATCTGCCTGTCTTTTATTAGTTTGTATTTTCTCCCCACTCCTCCTAGAATATAGAACGTTTACCGATACAATTAACAACAGTTATCCGCACGGATCCGGAGATGCCATATAAAGTCTCAGAATTTTAATATTTGAATTAGTTTCCCAGATGTTATATTTTTTAAATATAACAATTTAGTGACATTTCTGTAATGGTGGCAACTAAATTACTCTATTTTTGTGAATAAAAGAAAGAAAGGGGATATGATAGGGTTTATTGGATTTTTTTAAACGCAATTTTCTCATTAAAATTTAAGATACATTATTTTTAATTTAAATAAATGGCAAAAAGAAAAAAAATCTGGATTAAATTAAATTTTCCATGAAAATTCGAAGAAATAGAAACATTTTCACATATCCAAACTTCCTGAATCAATTTATTTTACAGAAACAAAAATCGCCTGTCGAGATATTTAGAAATCATTATATCGTAGTTTATTTATTTATTTATTCCGTCCAAGCTTTTACATTCAACCAAGGAGGAAGATTTAAAACTCCTTGCTTTAAGTTATGCCTTAAATTATGAGTGGGCAATTATTGACTCTTATTCACATGAATTGATTTCTTAAAGAAAAAGCATAACAACATTTTCAATTAATTATTTTTGAAAGATGGCAGTTAAAACGTTTCACAAAGACGCTAAAAGCAAAATGGTTTATCGGTTAAAATACTTTTTTTTTTTTCCCCCTTTCTAGAAAAGAATTTAATTCAAAAAGCTAAAATAGATTTTTTATAAGTTTATCAAAGCGACTTCATTTAATTCCGAAGTTAGAAACGAAATCTTAAAAGAACAATATGCTTTTAACAAATAAAGTTTTGCATCAAAAATCATGTAATCTGCAAAATGTAATTTTCGCAATTTCTGTTTAGCGTACATAGTAACATATGATTTCTTATTTGAAATTTGATATTTAATAAAAATTAATGTTATAAGTCTTCTAAATGTACAATAATATTGGATTTATTTTTTCCTCAAGAAATCAAAAGATATATCATGCAATGTAAATGGATCGGGTTGCCACGCAGCTATTTAAAGATTAATATCTGTAATATTCATATGAACATTCCAAAATAATTCCAGTTTATTATGGAAATGAATAATTACTTAAATTATTATTCTAATACATTATGTGGATATGACAATATTGAAATTAAAATCCCACCGAATGAAAAATTAATGCTATTACATCATGTAAAACTAGTAAGTTACAAATATAAATATTACAGAATAAAATAATAAAAACGGAGAACAAGGAGTGGATACAGAGCTCGAGAAAGATGGGGAAGGGAATTTCTATTGGGCGGAATAATAAACATGCGAAAAAAACTAAAACAATGAAATTTTTGAAGTACTTTTCAAAGTCAAAGAAAAATAATGTGATGTTCCACTGAATCGTGGTAAAAAAAAATTTCAGTAAAAAAATATATATCCGAATTGTTCTTTATCACTTCTATACTATGATATTAGGAGAACGTGATACGGCAAAAACTGGGAAAAACATGCAAACGTCATTATACCCATTTCTTCCAACAGATTTCTTTCATAGCTCAGGGCATGCGATAACATAATAAATGAACATAAAAGCGTACAGTCTAGAAAAGGAAATTGATAAAGAAAAGAGAGTTTGGATGTAAGACTGGTAAAAAAAAAAAAAAGTAACCATTTGCAGAATTCTGTATATTCTCTCGTGTCTTAAACCAAGTATGGTAACAATAAATACTATACCCACCGAAAATATCATGGTGCCCACACTACGCCAAAATATCAATTTAAAATATCCCATTTAAACGATTACTTTAAATCATAGCATGCGCGTAACATTGTTGTTCACATTTTAAACAATTCAGATTGGTGCAGTTACAAATACGTAAGTGGAAAATAAAAATAGTTGCAGAAAATCGTAAACACGTGTAACAAGATGCTAAGTACTCTTTGTTGCTACGATTTCCATCATATTTAATCGTATATCGAACTCCAGAGAGCTTTTCTCGCGAATTTTGAATGACAGGGGAGGCGACAGTAAATTTAGGGATCACAAAAAGTGTAAGATATTATTTAATAACTAATGCTTGGTCAAAAAATGCGTAATTGCATCTTTAACTTAATTATAATAACTAGGGGTTCCAACCTGAGCTAACCGGGTTACAAAACATAGGTGGAAACCACTTTTCAGTATTAAAAACTAATAGATTTTTGACATTTAATATTTTTTTATAGTGATGGGCATAACGATTATTTTAATGAATCATTCGGGCATGCACAGAAGCTTATCTGTCAAACGAAACACATTTCTCGTTTTTATCTGACGTCTAATCAATTCTAATTAAAATCAGAAACCTTTTTTTTTTCGAAATTTCTGGTAGTAATTGAATAATAATAATAATAAAAAAATGAAGTTTGACAGATATGCTTCTCCGCATGCCCGAATGGTTCATTCGAATAATCAAAATAATAGTTATGCCCATCACTAATTTTTTTAGTTTGTATAATAACACCACCAAAAAGCATTTTTATATGAAAAATATCAGTAATGAATTCAAATAAAGTTTTGGAAATTAATTAAAAGCGATACTATCATATTAGTCGCATGTCAGGAGTTAATAACCGAAGAAATCGCCAAAGATTTTGCTAGTTACAGCAACCTTTTTGATTTTGATAATTTCAGCGGTTTAAGCGCGCAATTCGATTATATGCCTGTTAGGTTTGTCTTTTATTATTATTTTTTTTTTAATTTATTGATGAAGTTTTAATTTCGTTATGGAATATTAACAGGAAATAAATTTGTTTATTGCTTTAAGTGCAAACGGATTAATCTTTCGTAATCGGGCTGCACGTGTTAGAAAAAGATTTTTAAAAACGTCATGCTTGACAATTATTTTAAAAACCCTAAGAAATCAGCAAATTGAGATACAAATTTTTCCAACAAATTGCATTTGAATAAACATTTTTTTTGCATATTCGACGGGGTGAAAATTAAAATTGTGCGAAATTATAAAAAAATTGCACTAAAAGCAAAATTTATCGGTCGGGTGTTGCTACCGTCAATATGACGTCATCGGTACTCACAGGCATTTTTCTACTTTATAATATAGATTATATAACGATAGATAAATTCATAAAAATATAATAGTTAAGCATATGTTCGTAATGTAAGTAAACAAGAAAAGCCAGAGGACTGACATATGCCAAAATAAACCCAAGTTTTATATTGCATTTTCAAATTTTTTTTGTATGGTCCTTATAAAATACCGTATTTACCAAAATATTACGATAAAACTTTTTCTAAAATACTCTATTTACATAGCATAAAACTCTGAGTCGCGTAATGCACTCATCATTTGACAATACAGTTGTTAAAACTTATAGAAGAAAAATAAAAGATAGATTACACGTTTTGAAGTAATGAATTCGTTTTCCTAAAGATTGAATACAGTAGCAGTTATCAAACCAACAGCAAAATTAACACTGATTTGTTCTCAAATTTTAGCTAAGTTATACGCGAGATTCTTACAACGACAAACGACACATTATATGACATGATTTTAACTTTTAAGATAATGTCGAAAAACGTTATGGAAAGCTACTAAATAACTTTTAATTAAAATCCCTCTTGTGATTATATTTACGCATTTTAAAAAGTGCTACCCAAACTAAAGATGCATCTTAATCTTACAAGTCGAAGACCACTTTTTATCACTCTCAATTTCGATAACTGCTCATTACTTCGAATTTCACTCTAACTTCCCCATAATTTCCAATGATAATTAATCTTGCAAGGAGTGTAAAAAGTAAAAACATATTTTATGAAGGAAATACCTGATGTTGCTGATGTTAAGAGAACAAAGAAATGAATTTACAAATCTAGTAAGATTTTTGGATAAAAATAATTTCAAACTAATTGCAGTTTTTATCTATGTCTGGTATCTATTTAAAAAGAGTACTACTACATTTATTATTACACACTCGTCATTCTCCCATTTACTGACTCCACTCTACAATAAATGGCATCGCTAAATCATATGTCCAATACGCATACCGAATTAAGTATATTCACGAATGCAGATATTAAAGAAAAAATACACGAATATAAGCTGTAAATTAACACTATTTTAGGCAAGTATAAATTGGAAATGAGCGATCGTAATCACATTGCATAATTCAACAACATTATAATTTAAAATTGCCTATAAAGACGCCAACAGTGTTATATTCATAACATGCCAAGTGGAGAAATGTCACTGATCACCAATAAATCTTCCTCGCATCACACTTAATAGCCGAAGAGAAAAAAATTGGGGCATATTTTCGGAATTACCCGAAAACTTCCTTATTAATATTCGCAACATAGAATGACTTCAAATAGTCCAGTGTACAGCTATAGCGTAACCAGTAATTTGGGAACTAATTTGTTTTTTCCGCCAGGGTCGCCAATGGTCGCCAAGGGCAAGGATTTCTAAATCGGTGACAAACATAAAAAGATGATTGGCATAATATATTCTCAAGTATGTGGTTAGGAAAACATATTAATCTCAGAGTATAGCCTGTTAAATGCATTTTCCGAGCTGTTTTTCAAACGTGATGTGAATGTTAAAGCTTACAACTAGAAAATACGGACATGGGGGCTGTGACACAGGGGTGACGTCTTATGAGGAAAAACTTTCGTGATGCAACTAAGCTTTATGTTTTACTATTTTCATTAGTGATATTTGCGTGAAATTAGGGACGATGAATGCAGCAATTTCTATTAAAGGCTATTTTACAGACATCTAAATCGAAACAGAGAACTTTTGAAGAATTTTTTGCGAAGATTTTATATAAAACTAAAATCACTGGCACAGAAAATGATAATACTTAAATCCTCATTTCTAATCTAATCTAAATATTTATACATTTATTGATGTATTGCAGTATTTCTCAACCCTTCTGTATAATTTTCAACTTATTAAAAATTCTGTGGCACGCCATATTTTTTTAACTTAAAAAAAATAATAATAACCAGAATATGTGTGTATCAGGATGTATGTTTCTCACAGAAAAAAATACTATTAAAAAAGAAAACATTTACTCACTTAATGGAAGTTACTAATTCCTAAACTTATATCAGAGTATTGTTCTTCACTAAATATTTAATTTAGGTACAAATAACAAATAAAGAAATAGAAAGTTCTTGTTTCATCAAAATAGGTTCTTATGATTTTTCGCGTTTAATTTCATTATTTAATGAATTTCCAATTATAATGAGCGCTGAGATACAATAGTTTCCTTTAGGAAAGAGGAGGTACGAAGGAACTACCAACATTAACATTCCAAATTGTTAAGGTATTAATGCTCTATAAGAACGACGTAAGATTCGTTAATTTCGTTTCAAAACCTGAAGAGTATCGGATTTCAGTTCTCCAAGTCACACTAAAAATCAAGTGTCAAGAGCAATACAAAACTTCTTTTTATGAAATTTCTCAAAAATATTTAAACTGAATATGGCAATTATTTTGATATCGCAAATAGTAAATAAGTAATTTTCTAAATCAATTCAGTAAATCAGAAGATAATGGAAACGAAAAAATATACAAAATATACTATAATTAAATATGAATTCATTAGATAAAATAAAAATAAGGACACTAAAATCAGACAAGTTAAAATTTCAGGCATTCGGGGGGGGGGGGGGGGGGGGGGAGAGGCGGGTGAAATGGAAAATAACTAGCATATGCTTAAGAGGACTATCTTTTGCATTATTTTTTTTAAGTATTTTATAATATTTTTTTTTACATGTTATTAAATGGGTTTATATGAAGGAAAAGGATTTAATCAAGAAAAACAAATGCATGATAAATAGTTCAGCATTTGTTTCCGGCTAATATTCCATAACGAAATTAAAACTTCATCAATAAATTAATAAGAAAAACACGAAATTTAACAGACATGTAATTGAACTAACGCGCTTAAGCCATTGAAATTATTAGAATAAAAAAGGATGCTTAAGTAGCGAAATCTTTGGCGATTTCTTCGGCTATTAACTTCTGGCATTCGGCTAATATAGGATAGTAATGCTTTTAATAAATTCCAAAACTTTATTTGAATACATAATTGATATTCTTCATCTATAGAAATACTTTTTGGTGTTGTTAGTGGGCAATTAAAAATATATATATATATTAAATGTAAAAAGTCTATTAGTTTTCGGAAAAAAAGAAACAAAATTTGTTTCCCGGATTGGATTCCTTGACAAGCATAAAAGCTCAACTTTATTATCTTATTGTTTTAACTATCACGTGATCGTACCGCTGTTTAAAGCTTTCAGTCCATTCATTAACGCAAGCGAACGATTTCTCAAAAGATTAATGTAATGAACAACTTTCTGCAATCCAACCAAACATACACGTAATTTGTTTACATCTGAATACTTCACTGAAAGTCTTCGATTCATGAATACTAAAAAGCGTTGATTTCGCTTACAGAGTTTTCCCATTTAAGCACCATGTCAAACATTAGTGAACAACTCGTTAAAATTGCTATTTCGATCCAAAAGAGACAGCAGATAAGGGTTCTTCTTTTAAAGCAAATCACGATTATTTGTAGGTTAGAAACCAAAATAAAATTTAGGTGGCGTCTCGATTATCCAACACAAATCGAAATCAGAATTGGTTAAACACAAACATGTTAATGTCAAATCGAGATTCCAAATACTGTTCAATAATGGGAAACCTGATATCTTAGATTTCTTTAGGGTACAATAGTACAATACAAAACTATTTATATTATAAAGAAATGTGTGTATATATATATATATATATATATATACATATATATATATATATATATAGCCTAAGTACTTTTACTTTTCTTATCATAGAACGCTAAGAAAGCACTAAACTGTGCCTTACATTTCAAAGAAGCCTTTCTTTGAAACGCTATACAGTGTCTCACATAAGTGATGGGACACATGTGCTTTACAAAAGGAAACTAATCAAATAAATTAAAAAAACATGTACACATTTTTTTGTGGGTGTGTTTCATACTTAAATTTAGTAAAGATTATTACATAACATACATTTTGTCAAAATATTAAAATATTAATTTAATAAAAATACAAATGTTTAGAACGGAGCAAAAAATAGCTCACATAAGTGATGGGACACCATTATATATGCAACAAAAATCGTCTGAAATAAGCAATAAAAATATTTTTGGGGGTTTTATTTTTACTTAAAAGCAATTGGCAATAATTTATAAAATCGTCTGCAGTATTTCTCTCCAGTTTGTTTTGGAATTTTTGTGTTTTTTAGCTCTGTGTAGCCATGAATGCTAAACGAAAAGAAACTTCGCCTGAAATTCGAAAATTAGTTATTAATTTGCATATTGAACGTGGAAAATCTATTAGAAAAACTGCTGAAACAGTTAACTTGAGTCGTTCAACAGTTTTCAATATCATTAAACGATATAAAAAGAATCATATGATTCAGGATAAAAGAAGACCTGGCCGACCATCAAAGCTATCCAATGGAATAAAGCGAATTATCGTTCGAAATATTAAAAAAAATCCAAGAATTAGTGCTTCAAAAGTTGCTGCTGATTTACAAGCATTATATGGAATAATTGTTAATCCTGAAACTATTAGAAGGGTAATTCGATCTGCTGGATATCACGGTAGAGTAGCCAGGAAAAAATTCTTCGTAAGTGAAAAGAATAGAAAACTCAGACTAGCTTTCGCAAAATCCAACATAAATAAGAATTCTGATTACTGGAATAAAGTTATATTTGCTGATGAGAGTAAATTTAATATATTTGGTTCTGACGGTAGAATCTTGGTGTGGAGAAAACCCATGGAAGAATTTCGCAAACAGAACTTGGTACCAACAGTAAAACATGGTGGAGGAGGAGTTATGGTATGGGGGTGTATGTCGTCCGCTGGAGTTGGTAATCTTGTTTTTATTGACAGTATAATGGATCAGTTCAAGTAATATTGATATTTTAAAGCAAAATTTGAAATCTTCAGCACGAAAATTGAACCTTCATAACGATTTTAAATTCTACCAGGACAATGACCCCAAGCACACTGCTCTGAACGTTAGACTCTGGCTGCTATATAACTGTCCTGAAATAATAAAAACACCACCACAATCTCCAGACTTAAATCCCATAGAGAATATTTGGCAAGAATTGGAATCAAGAATTCGCAAACACACCATTTCTTCAAAACAACAACTAAAATCGGTGCTTCAAGAAGAATGGGGTAAAATCACTCCAGAAATCCCAAAAAAATTAGTCGAATCCATCCCAAAAAGATTAAATCATGTTTTAAAAGTAAAAGTAAATCCAACAAAATATTAAAACCTTTTAAAAAGTAAAATTTTTGGATAAATATTTGATGGAAAAGTAAGTGTCCCATCACT
Source organism: Maratus michaelseni (assembly GCA_963931845.1). Taxonomy (NCBI): domain Eukaryota; kingdom Metazoa; phylum Arthropoda; class Arachnida; order Araneae; family Salticidae; genus Maratus; species Maratus michaelseni. The sequence goes on along the minus strand of OZ007591.1, from coordinate 75,713,772 downwards.
TATGTGAGCCATTTTTTGCTCCGTTCTGAACAATTGTATTTTTACTAAATTAATATTTTAATATTTTGACAAAATGTATGTTATGTAATAATTGTTACTAAATTTAAATATGAAACACACCCAAAAAATTTTTGCACATGTTTGTTTATTTATTTTATTGCAGTTTCTTTTTATAAAGCACAAGTGTCCCATCACTTTTGTGAGACACTGTATATATAATTCATCGAAATTATTTTTGATCTATAGATGTTATATAGTAACCATTTTTTAACTTCTTTCTTTTACTTTCCATAACGTCAATGCTTGACTATATTACTAGTTGACCCGCTCGGCGTTGCCCGGGCCCGTGATAATAACTTTAAATAAACCACAAATTTGTATTATCTTATATCTTTAACCGGATTTTGTATGAATTTATATTTTTAAATGCAAAATTAACGAAAAAAATATTGATATTTGGTGGTAAAAGTGCTCGTTAAGATGACGTTTTCTTGTTTTTACACGTACATTTGGATACCTTTAGTATTAGGCAATAGATAGCAGCACTAACGTCGTCTGGTCCGTACGTCCGCATATAACAGCGCAAAAACTACTCAACTTAATGGTTGAAAATTTAATATATATTATCGTTGCAGAATTTTGCCATTTCGGCAAACCACTTCTTTTTTCATATGCCAGGCGGAGATTTTTATTCAAAATTATTTTTCGAATAAAATTGCATTAAAAGTTACCTTTTTAGAAAGATCGTCCAAAAAAATTGTTTGCTTGAGATATGAGTTACATTAAAAAATGTATAGATTCTGAGATAACTTCAGTGGAAATTAGGTTAACAGCCGAATATCTCAATCCATTAGAGTAAATAAACACAGGAAAATTCGTTCATTATGAGTCATAAAAATATTAAACCATGGAGGTAATCATTCACAAAACAAGATCTCCATGGTGAATTTTGCAACGTTGTCTTGCGTAGAAAAAAAAAAATCTCATTTGTAAACGTGGCCTATGGGGGAAAAAATGCTCATTTCGCTCATAGCAGACGATATAATTCATTTCACTGAAATAATAAGGATGATTTTTTTACATCGTGAAACTAATTATAAAACGAACGCACCTCATATGTCAAGTTTAACGTACAATTTCCAACTTTTTTTTTACAGTGTAAGGGAGATGCTCAGACAAGAAAGGATTTCCGTTTTAAGCCTTCATTGGTAAATAAGAATCAGGATTAGAGTTTAACATTAGATTTCCATTTTATAATAATTAAAATAAGACTTTGGGCGCCAAAAACAATTTTTTCATGGAACAAAGCAAAAACTTAAAATCTCTTAACACAAAAATTACTTTTTTCTTCCATTTCCTCCAAAATTCTGTCTGAATAAAAACACCGTGCTTGTCAAGATTTTTATCGGGGTCTAGGTACTTGTTCTTAAAATCTTAGAAGGAAGAATATAATAATTTCTTTTCTTCTCTCCGAAATGCGCTCATGGGCCATTACCTTTCATTCTCTCTTGTCATAATGGGCCTCTTGGCGAGTAGCCCCAACGAAAAGCGCGAGTTAATGACTGAATCTATAGTAAGTGCCGAGTACTTCAGGCTAAGTGTCTTAAATTGGGCTCTGGGGAGAATATTTTTATATTCTCCGCCGGTGCAGTGCGTAGATCAAAATTACACGTGGTTTTGTCGCTGTTACCTCCAAGGAAAACAGTCTTTTACAATTTTCTATTCTGGGTCATTACAATTTTGTTATATTTCTCCCAATTTAATCTCGAAAGTTATAAAATTCCCTAAATTTAATAAAATTGAGACGTTTCGATATTTATTTGTAAAATAATCAATTTAGGAAAATTTATTTTATAAGCTATATCATTATATTTTTATTTATTTATTTTTGTATGATGCGCGGTTTTTTATAACCAGAAATTTATTTCAAAAATTGAGGTGCACATGATACATGGGGATTTGGATTTGCCAACCCGCCGCTATATTCAGAACGAAGTGACTGCATGAAATGTTTGACGAATATTTATATTTAAATCTACGAAACCATAATGCAATGCTTTGTGAAAACTATAATTTTAGTAACAATTATGAGATTTTAAAAGGATAAAATCAGTTTGAAATGTTTTTCTCATATTTTGTTAGATTTTCCTCTTTAAATGAAGATATTAAAATATAGGGTGCGTGTCTTACACGAGGACGCGACATACGCCGACAAATACGGTATACACGTAAGTAATACGCTACCGCGCATGCGCGGCAGCGTATAACTGCTTATTTTACTGTTTATTACTGTTAATATTACGGTGTAATACTGGCAGCTGGGACGCCAGTATTATACTGTAAAATGAACACTTTTTTTCTTGCAGTGTACTTTAAGCAAACAGTGATTTAAAGGCATAACTAACGTTGCAGCATCACCATATTAAAGATCTCTCTAATGTTTCACTAGTACCTCTTGCTCACTTACCTAACAAACAAGTAGCTGAAGAAAAAATGGAAAGAAAAAGAAAGCATCATAAGTATGAGTAGCACGTTCATATGTTGCTCGCCAAAATAAAATTAACCTTTTCACCCATCGTGTATTCGGTGATTAGAGAGAGGCCCACTTATTGGAAGGAAGAGGAATCTAGAAAAGTACAAATGCTCACACATAAAAGGGAAGGCATATAAAGTAAAACATATCTTTTTCGCTTAAATCTGTTGACCATTAAAATAAGCAGCATAGTACAATGACTGGAAAAGTAAAAAAGACCTTTTTAAATCTGCTGAAACGCAGGTAGTTTCGTTAGTCATAATTTTCAGGCTGGTTACATTAAGCAAAGCAGGCGTGTTATCAGCGTAATGGTAGTAAATACAGCAAAGTACCTTTAATGTCTCTGAAGCGATCATTAAAAAATTATATGTAACCGCACGAAGGGAAAAAAAAATAGTCTCCAGTTATATCGGTCCTTTTTTTGTGTCTGCCGAAAAAAAAAAAAAAAAAGTGTTCTAACTTATACTTTTTTGGTAACTCTATATATGCTGATTACAATAACAGTCATTTGTTACAGTTAGCTGTATTATGAAAATCGCATTATGCATATAATTTAAAAGTGTAAAAAAAACTTTCCTTGTACATTACTACTTTTTTTTTTTTTTTTTTTTTTTTTTTTTATGCCTTCGGTATTATATATATTGTCTCCCGGCAAACACGATATAACGAGGGGCTAGGCTAGGGCTCTTGGAAAAAACTTAAAATTTAAATTAAAAGCTGATTGCCTGCTATTCCGAGATAACTTTATTTAAAATTTCGCACAAAATTCAATATAATTGCGGTTGCAGTTGCAACCTGCCCGAAACCGCAAGTAGTGCAAGGACCTTGGAATATAAAGAAATACTTTTCTGTTTTATGCCTGCCTGTAAAAGTACTTTTTCACCAGTATTTCATTAGTTGCAGCGGAACTTGATATACAAGGTAAACATTACGGTTCAACATCTAAGCTAGTGATGGGCATAACGATTATTTTGATTATTCGAATGAATCATTCGGGCAAGCGCAGAAGCATATCTGTCCAACTTCATTTTTTTTTTTATTTATTCAATTACTACCAGAAATTTTGAAAAAAAAAAAAAAAAAAAAAAAAAAAAAAAAAAAAAAAGTTTCTGCAGAAACTTTTTTTTTTTTTTTTTTTTTTTTTTTTTCCAAAATTTCTGGTAGTAATTGAATAATAAAAAAAAAATTGAAGTTTGACAGATATGCTTCTGCGCATACCCGAATGATTCATTCGAATAATCAAAATAATCGTTATGCCCATCACTAATCTAAGCGTCGATATACTTTAGCTGCGAACGAGATGTAAAGAGAAAAGAACTTTCTTTGTAACTAACTTTTATGATAGTATTACGATCGATATGGATGGGTGGTCCAAAATTATTGAGCGCATTTCATGTTTGAAAAGAAGAAGAAGAAGAAGAAAAAAAGATAACAAAATGAGGTACATATATGTTTATGGTTTTCTAGGAAAGACAATTTAAAAGAGTTTTACACAACAACATTTTAAACATTAAATAAGTTCCACATTTCCCGTCTCCTTAAATTGTTGGAACCAACGTTTTATAGAGTCCTTACTTGGAGCACGACGACTTGAGTATTCTAAACAAAAACGTCTCTGAACAGTTACAACGAATTTGTTTTCATGGAACCACAAAACGCACATTGCTTTTTCCCGTATGGTAGCCATTTGCAGACTGACGCAATCAGAAAATTTCCCCCGCGCAATGTTGCGTCATCTACCGGCTTATGTGAAACTTATTTAATGTTTAAAATGTTGTGTAACAAACTGTTTTAAATTGTCTTTCCAAGAAAACAAAAAACATGTACGTACCTCATTTTTTTCTTTTTTCCCCCAAACATGAAATAAGCTGAATAATTTTAGACCACCCTGTATATAGATCTTACACTATTTAAGCTTAACTATTTTTTCAACACAAAATAGCCTTTTGAAAGTAAAAAAAAAAAAGGGGGGGGGGGCATTGTAAATGCTAAGCAATTTTAGATTCTATTTTTAAAACTAACCTCCAAGTTAAAAGTTCGGGAGAGATTGTAAGGTTACCCAAAAATTTTATCCATAGAGACCCAGGCAGCAGTACTCCACTCCAGAAGAAGTCTTGCACCTGTCGGGTAATCCGATGTTACTGGAACCCAAACCCATTGGTGGAGTCGGTAAGTAATGCTCTTTTTTTTTTTTTTTTTTTTTTTTTTAATGCAGATAGAGTTTACTCCAATTTTTTTGCTTTCGGGTAGGGTTTGGGTATACCCGATTTTCCAAAAGAAAGTACAGAGTATAGTGTCAGACAAAAACTGCATAATATTTGAATATGAAAGAGTATATACACTTTTTTACACATTTTTACATATTTTTTTTTCCTAAATAAAAGAATAAAAATCATATTAGAGATATAATTGTAATTCATATTTCTATTATTGTATTAAGAATAACTTACAAACCAAGACACCGATGATTTGTGATTAAAACCGTGGCCGAAAATGCATTAGATCAATTTTTTTTCATTTAGGGTTTCGAGCGGGGTTGTGTTCAGCCGATTAAAAATATTTTGTCGGGTTGCCTAAAAAATCTGGTTTGTGTCGGGTTGCAATCTTCTATACCGAAGCTCAAACAAATAAAATGTTTTCTGTTCTATAATTCCACAGTAACTTGTACATAATACGGCAGCTCCATATAGTTTAATAAAAATCAAATTGATTTATCAACCATATGTTTTTGTTTCCCCCCCCCCCGTAAATAACTAAACATAATCCTTCTTTATTATTTAAGAGACTGTAACAAATAAAAATTAAGAAAAAACAATTAGAAAATAAACAATCAATAATAATTAATTGGAGATGAAAAATACATTTTTTTTTCTCTCCAGATGGTCTAGATTCTCATCTGCAGAAAGAAATATTTATTTATTTCTAAATAACAGAAAATGTCCGATATTTAACACCAAATTTCTAAACTTTCTATACTTAATACATAAATGGCTTTTTTTTTTTTTTTGGTCCCAAAAGAATAACAAAGCACCCATAATATAGTAAATATTTTATTCTCAAACTTCTTATTCTTAACGGAAAACTCCGAAAAATCTATAGCAAAATTTAACGCCCGCACAATACACCAGCTTATATTTACAACCCGCATCACAGATTGGTGAGCTCCAATCGACAAACCGTAAATTTGTCTTATCTACTACCTAGCAACCGACCCCTGTTGCTTATCAGAAAAGCCCTCATCGCCGATTTGGAACATCAAGATGATATAAGAGATGATGTTTGAGATTATCCGGAGTGTAAACTTCAACTGAGAGCCAGTGTTTTAACCTAATTTTATGATTACACAGCAAAAATAAAATACACAAGAGAAAAAAAAAAAGATAAATGTTCGGTATATTTTTTCATAACACCGAAAACGATCAAATTAATGGCTAAAGATTTTCAGTTTCCCTTTTCCAAACTTTAAATTAAACAAGAAACAAGCAGTTTCAAATTGCAAAAAACAACTTCATTACTTTCTTCTATATACAAGAAAGTATAGGATTCCTGAAAAATTCCGACGGATTTAGACGTTCTAGAAGGCCCTGAACACGATTTGATTGTTTTTAGAAAATGCCTGTCCGTGAGTCTGTATGTCTATCTGCATCAGCATGTGACACAAGTTTTGTGCTCGTTCTAACTCACGAACCACTGGATTTAATAAAACATCAGATTCATTTAGAACTTGACATAAATTGGTGCTGATTAGGATTTGGTGTATATCGCAGTACAGGTAGCGCTGTCACGCTACCTTTTTCACGATTTCCAAAGTAGCTATATCTCAAGAACTAATGCACAGAATTTCACCAAACTTCATATAATATTAGATCGGGATAAAAATAGATGCTGATACGGTTTTGGTGTATATTGTCCGACAGGTAACGCTGCTATTCTGCCTTTTTTCATGATTTCCAAAATAGCTATATCTCAAGAACAAAATCAAGTAAAGATTTTAATCAAAATAATTTTTTAAAAAGAAATATGAAGTGTTTTTAAAAAATTATTTGCACTAAATTATTGTGCATGTATTAAAGTAGAAAACTACATTTTGTTTTAGTTCATATATAAAACGGCGGCTTGACAAATGGTGGACGGGCGCGCTTAAAAAAAAGAGGGTCAGGTCAAGCGGTGGACACGATAATTCACCGTAGACTTAACTTAGAACAATGAGACAAAAACATTATTTATTTAGTACAAAAACTAGTGAAATATGAAACTGTTTTCAAAAATATGCATTTTTAATGAAATAGCATCATTTCAAAGTAAAATGTAAATTTTCAACAGAAAATTTCATTACTTAAAGCTACAAAGAAAAGGGGATATCAATATTTATAAAAATAATCATACGTATTTCACTAGAAAGTATATAACGATTAATTTTCAAAAAGATAAAGTTGATTGATTAATTGGTGGAGTTTCGTTTCAATGTCCATCGATTTTGGAAATGTTGTTCTGAAAAAATAAAATAAACGCTCTTAAAGTATTCGTTATTGTTTACTCGGTGTGGCGCGCTCTACTTCTGTAGCTCCAAAGTAGCCTTTCACTTTCTATATCAATTTCTAATTAATAAAATATGATTTTCGCATGCATTAAAGAGTACTTTCAGAGTAAAAAAAATAATAATAAAAAATAAATGTTGAAAATTTGAACCTGTCAAAGTGGTGTAACCCCTTAAGCCTTAAGTAAAGAAAAATAATTTAACAACACCTTTTCTCTTTAAAGCTTATGCTGACATTTATTATTTTAGTAAAGCTGGATTATATCACTACGGTGATCGCTACTGTAATTATCACACCTGCACACCAAACGTTAAGGTTTTTAAAAATTGTTTCAAAAATATTTTACGCATGCGAGAAACGCTATAAAAATATTTTCATCATTATTAAGCATTCAAAATTAAGATCACACTATCATTTAGAACTTCAATTTCCATTTCTATAAATATTTTTATCGAAAAAAAAAAATTAGTTCTTTTACTTGAAGAAATGCAATAAAATAAATGAATCTAAAAAGCCAGACTAAGTACACCATAAAGATAAACATGAAGCGCTCAATGAATGTAAAACACTGTTTACAGTGATGTTACATTGAAATAAGGGATTAAAAATAACACAACTTTTCGCATTTACGTTCCGTTCTCATTAGAAATAAAATAAATTTAAAAACGCAGACGATTTCTAGCATCATTAAACTCCCATAGGGGATAAGAGGTAGCTCAACTCAACATAGGGGAATGACAGAAGGGGTGTGCCAAGAATGAAAATGACGAAACGGGGAGGGTAAAGAAAAGGTGTTTAAATTCGGAACAGATGCCAGGCTAGATCTCTCTTCACTTCGGTTGTCAGTTTCAACTGTATCTCAATTATGTCAAACAAGACGTGGGTCTATTTTTTATGGTTTAATTAAGAGTGGCACAAAAAAAAAAAAAAAAAGGGAGGCTGAAGTGGATTCCAAGTTTTAAAATAAAGCGAAGTCGCTGAAAAAGATACAAAAAAGTAAGGAAAATTCGACCATTTATAGTGAAATTTGGTAAAGAACGATAGATTTATATGAAATATACTAAAACCATCCCTGAAAAATTATTTAAAAAAAGTTAATCTTTTATAATCGGGTTCACCTGATTATAGAATGTTCCCCCACAACCAGGGCCGTACAGAGAGACCATGGGCCCCGGTAACAATTCAATGCGCCATGCCCCCCCCCCTTCCCCACTATAAATATGATACAATAACACCTTCTTAGACAGAAACAAACAACAACAAAAAAAAAAAAAAACAGTAAAAAATTCAGTTTTAGACAGGTTGTTTTCATTTTAGAAGGTAAAATTTCCAAAATATACAGGAAAGTTTCTGAAACACATACAGAAACGTTTCCGAATATCTTTCCGAAATATACGGAAACGTATTCCATTTACTGGGCCACATCGCTGCTTCACTAGATTAAGTAACATTTCCGGATTTTTTTTTTTTTTTTTTTTTTTTTTTTACAGTGTACAGACAAAAATAGATTTCATTCACTCATATTTTTATTCATTCATTTATAAAAGTTGTTTGATTTTAAATATTTTAATCAAAATTGTATTCAGAACTTCGTGTAAGAATGAAAATTGGTAAAACAAACTTCAGCTATTACTATATATGGCATAAGGAATATTCCTTTTAAAAGTCATTTTATTTGAAACAGTTATTTTGCAAATTGCGCATACGATTTCGTGAAAAGGGTTAACCAGATTTTCGTGAAATTTCAACTTCTTTATAATAAATGTATGTATTCGAAGCAACATAAAGTCTCGATCTTTCTACTAATATTCATAAAATTATGTTTCTTTCACTTTTTAAAATGTCTTACTTTTAAGAATGTTTATTTTTTATTACTGAAAAGATACTAGATATTTTTTCAATAACAAGTCATTTTAATAGAACACTTTATCTGTAAGTACCTAAAAAAATAATAACTCAAGTGATTAAGGTGACTAGAAAAGTTTGAAACGACGAAAATATTTAATTTAATCTGATAGGAAAATTCTTAAAATTACGGTCGTACGAGCCGTAAATGTTTCGTAGCTTGTCAAATATTTGATAGCCCGTAAAGACGTTCTAGCAAATTCAGACTTTTGAATTTTATTATTTTTTAGTTATTTAATTTTAAAACTTTCACGTAAAAAAGTACGAGCCTACTTTTGTTGATATTTTATATAAAAACCAGGACCGAAAGCGGGCCCTAGGCGAGCCGGTCCCCGGTAATTTGTACCAGCTCTACCCCCCTCTGTACGGGCCTGCCCACAACTCTATGACTAAGCAACGTAGAACAATATGCAATATACTAAAATCATTCCTGAAAAACTAACAATGCAAGTCTCGTCAAAATCCGCTCAGTAGAACTTTTTAAAAAGGTTAATGTTTTAAATTGTGTTCACCTGATTATAGAAGGTCCCTCCATAATTCTAACTAATAAACGTAGAACGATATACAATATACTAAAACTAGCCTTGAAAAATCATCTAACAGTGCCAGTTTCATCAAAATCCATTCAGTAGAACTCAAGTTATAAGCATCAGGGACAAAATTCCCATTTGCATTTTATATATTTAGTAGATAGAAGATCCATGTCCAAGTCCAACACTAATATGTATTATATAGTGCGGTAAAACCAAGCAAGTTTGACAGCTTAACCCTTCTTTGCATGAGTTTTTCTTTTACAATTGGTTTTTTTTATACATATATTAAATATTAGACACCAGAAATTTTAAGATAGATTTTTAACTTTGTTCAGCAACATAGTTCTAGATTATTATAGTTCTAGAAATTTACTAGATTAATATTTCTATATAAATATAGTGGTGGCGAAGAAGTTGATTTATTTATTAAAAGTTAAATAAACAGTGATGGAAATTTCCATCACAATGCAAAGAAGGGTTAATAAGTTTGACACTTTTTTCTAGGAATGGAATGTATCCACAGATTAATATGTCTAATCTGTATACATTGGACACGTGACCCTTACCCTTTAGATACAGTATATGATATTAAAAAATATATGCTTATAAAGCAAAAATGCAGATGATTCAACATAATTTCATTTACAAATTAGAAACAAAATTAATCTAATTGTAAGTTAAGAATTAAACAAAAACTGTAAGCTGAAATTACCAAATTTCAACAATACCCTGTGTCTGTTTCTGATGTATAGTATAAGTTAGTATTTATAAACAGGTACATCCGTTTTACATTTATTTACTGTTTCTTTTGTTAACATTTTCATTTTTTTTAAAAATCTATTTCAACATACAATGTTTATCTATTTAAAAGCGATTAATATAATTAATCTTTATGAATTTTTAATTTTCGTTCAAACATTATCATGCTCATGAATAGTAATGTAATTTCCAAATAATTGATTTAAGAGTTATAAACCCCTGAAATACCAATAAAGAATTACAAAATTTAAATAATAATACTAATTTCTGTACAGACATCATTTTTAAGGAAATTTTTCGAGAAGTTTTATCACCTATTCTAAAATAAAATGTAATACATCAGTAAATTACTAGTAACCCGAAATACATTCCAAGTTGAACCTTCATGATATTAATGTAACTCAAGTACTTGTCAAAATTTAGTTTTTAAATAAATGATTTTCAGTATTGCAATTGCAAAAACAAAATATTTTTATGAACTCTAGATTGTTATTGAGAATCTGATTTAGAGCAGCTGAAAATCTTATGTGTAGATGGATAAAATTTAGTAACATACCATTATTAAGAATTAAAATATTTTTCATTTAAACAAAACCTAAAACAAATTTCTCAGTATTTTTCCAATTCTAGATCTGCTGATGAGAAATATTAAATAAAAATATAACCAACTTAAAATGTCATCCAATCTACAACCTGATGACTTAATTTGGATAAGATTTTATGCGACTTTGCATTCATTAGGAAACTAACATAAAATAATTAGTTAGATTTCTCAAAACAGAAAATTAAAGATCGAGAAATTTTTGTTAAGAACAATTTCTATTTCCAAAAAGATTAAAGTTAATAACTGGAGTGCGTTACTCAATAAGGGGCGTTAATACGCGCTTAACTCATTAGAAGCTGCTTTTCATCAGAAACAAAACAGTAGTTATATGCGTGGGCGAAAAGAGCATAACATTAGCGAACACGAAAATCTAATGAATTCACAAAATGACAGGTGTATCTGCAGCTAATTACGTATGCTGGACGCGTCAAGAAATCGATTAGATTTTCGTTTCTGCCGGTTGCATTGGCTGGGTGAGATATTAAATTAACCAATTTGGCGAAATTTAATCAAAGTGCAACTAAAGACTAGACAGGAATAAGCCTGTTCTAGCTCAAAATATCAGAATTTCGCAACATCAAAAAGTAGATTTTCTTTCAGAAGCTTCTTGGAAAGCGATATTTTTGAAAAAGCAAGAGAGAGAGGGGAGGGGGGTGATTGCTTATCACTTAACTAATCTGAGATGTTAACGCAATCTCATTAAAGAAGTTAGAATCAACGTACAGACGATTATTCAAGATAATATACTTGAATTATTAACAAGATTATAAGGGTCGATGCATCCATTTATGACTATCCATTCACTATAGAAAATTATCAGATAATTAGTCAACTCAAAATCAAAATAAATCATAATCACAAATTAAACATTACATACGACAAATTCTTAGGCGCAGAAAATAGCATCTTCATTTTTCAAAGAGAAGAAAAAAAAAAAAGATGAGCGATTTTTTAGTAAATGAAATTAATGGGACGACGACAACCCATCTGTAAAACATCGGTCCCCACACGAACAGCGAAGCAGTACTGAGCATAGTCAGTACTTGAGAGGCTGACCTCCTGGGAATACAGCGCTGATTGTGTGGATGCCATATATCTGCATGAAAAATCAGTGGTGTAGAGTCTTCCTGCTCACTGGGATATCAGTAAGTGGGAGAAAGGTACTAAGCAGGGATATTCTTACTCTCTTCCAGAGAAATTTCGAGATCAATAAATCTTTCGTCCCCTGTGGAGCCAGTTAAACGGGAGCTGCGTAGTCCTTGCACAATGCCTTCTTGATTTGGTTTGCTGAGTGGGTCGGACAGGGGCATTAGAGTTATGAAATTAATAAAAAATCAAATAAAATCAAATTTATTTTTTAAGTATCAGCAGTGGTGTAGTGCTAGGAAAAAAAAGTGGGGGACGCTCATAGTCTCTAACGTCTGAATAGTAGAACAATAGAATTCAAAATTGCTAATTCACGCAACGAGATTTTCATTAAAATTTGTTTTGAAATTTACGTAAGCTAGAGTAAGAAGTGATAGACAGACAGACGATACGAAATTACAAACACTTTTCAACTTTCTTGGAAAATATTAAAAAGCAGTGATTTATTTCTTAAAATTGTTATTTTTTAGCTGCTTATCCTTTAAAAAAATTAATATGTTTCAAAAGTCTACGTCCTCTTGTGTCTCTAGCGTTCCCCTGAAAATAAGAAGTAGGAGGACGTTTGAGATAAAATAAAAAAGTGGGGGGACGCCGCCCTCCCGCGTACCCCCTCAACTACACCACTGAGTATCAGCATATTCGAGTTACCGCCAATGCTTTCTGAAACGGACATTGAACCCTGAATATTTCGTATGAATTCAACTGGATTGAAAAAAATTAAGGGTGGGAATCTACTAAAAGTTTTAACTAGGTTAATCGAAGTTTCTTAATCGATTAATCGGATTTTTAATGGGTTTCTATTTTGATTTACATAATTTTAATTTAGTTGATTAAACTTTTACCAGAATATAAAAGTAATCTCCCTTTTTTATAGTAAATGCAAATATATTTTAAATACCTAGAGTATAGCAATTCGAGAGAACTGAAAATATCCTTACGTTTATGAGTATCCGTAAACCAACAATTTTATTTTATTTTATTAAATATATTTACATTTCCTATTAAATTTACCTTTAATTACAGTTTGTTTGATTACGTTGAATTTCGTACAGTTGCCTCCCGATTCTTGGCACATAATCATTCAAAAAATGTAATTAAAACGTTATATTAACAATTATACTAAATTAGTGGGAATAATGCACACTCCCGGCGCAGAGATAAACTAACACATCCATACTCTTCTAGGATGTGTTGGATAAACAAGCTGTTTCGTTTTATCGGTCTTCCTCAATCTCTCTGTGAAAAAATGTATTGCTATTTGTTTGGAAAGGTTTCCCCCCCCCCCCTTTTCATCACCTGATGAAAGCAAATAATATATTTTGATGAAGTGCTGGAGGAGAATTAATTTGTAGACATACAAAAAATTTGGAAAAATTTAATCGGATTAATCGAATTTATTAACTCTTAAAAAAAAAAAATTATTGTAACTAAGCATTGATTGATTATTCGGCACAGCTCTAAAAAATACACTTTGACTGATTATTAATTTACGCTTCCCATTAGTCACATAAATTTTTTATCGGTATTAAAAAAAGTCTCTACAACTGAACCAACAGAAAGAAAATCCACACATAACTTCTGGGACCATTCAGAACATCTCATGCCATGATTAGTTAGAACTATGACTATGAGCATGTAATGTGCTGATTTTAAATCCTTACACCTGCTATGGCGTAGTAAGATGGAGAAAGAAAAACTGTAAATTCTACTCAAGAAAATAATAAGAGCAAAACATAGCTAAATACAAGTAGTAGACTACAGGCACTAAAATTGCGTACTAAAACAGTTACTTAAAAATGACACAAAATAAGCATGCAAACACTTACATTAAATTCTACTTGTTGGGGCATGCGCACACCTGGCCTCGGACCGCCAGGGTACCGGGGAGACATGAACGGCTGCAACAGAGGGAAAAAATAACATTAATTACTAGTTAACAACACAACACAAATGAAGCAAAAAAGAAAAAAAAAACAGACAAGGAGACTAAAACATACGACATACTACATAACATATTTTACAACATTTGATCTTTTGAACCGACGATTCCTTCGGGCTTCATTATCTGAAAGAAAAGTGGGTTATAGTAATTATTTGCTATCGTAGCACATCTGTGTAAACATAAAGGATGTGCTTATACATATCCAAGTAATCGACCCCACAATCATTTACAAATATAAAACATTCTAGACAAATCTTTGAAGGTAATGAAAACGAAGCTAAAAGTTATTTAGCATCAGTCAATTGCGGCTATATTGCGACAAGGGGGAAATTTATAAGTAATTTGGTAGGAGGAGGGGGTGGGGAGATTATTATTATTTTTTAAATATCAGGTGATTTTTTACATGCACGAAAAACCCAAAAAACTTTACACGGTGACTTTATTCAGAGTACGCAAGATAAAACCAACGAACTTCGGTTGGAAGGTTAGATACCTTCGTAAAAAGCAACAAGCAACCAACCTGATCGCAGGATTTTCCAAAACGTGAAGTATTTTATAAACTACAATTAACTATTACAAAGGGAAATCTTAAATTAAAGCAATGCAGCCATGTCCTTATAAATCTACCCTATAATACAGGTGTAGAGCCTAGTTTGAGAATTTTGTTTTAATTAAGAAATTCTATATGGACGACATTTAATATAAAATATAAACTTAATGCGTAAAAGATTACTGTGAGTATCTTACAGGAATTTTTAACATTGCATTAGACTGCTGTACGACTGATAAAAACTTATTTTAAACATCTTCTATTAGCTCACACATTCCTAAAAAGTCATTAGGGAGACCTTTAACATACATTTAGACTAACCGCTTGTTTTAAAATATGCCTATACAGCAAGGTTAGAACCGAGATTCAAAGCAAACAAATGTCTCTAATGCGTTTGATATAGACTTTTAAGATATTTTTAAACGTGCAAGATTAAAAGATATTAAAAAGAATGAAAAACTGTCTAAAGAAAATCCAATAAAAGTAAATAAGAGCATTGTACTTGGAAATAAATAGCTTATCTTACATAAAAGATTTTCCAGGAGGCGATTCTAAGGCTCCCTTCAAAATATGATCATCAAAACCAATGTTAGGCGAAATTACTATATATCAGATAACCATTTCGTCTTAACTGCTGAATGAAGAACCAGTGAGAGAGAAAGGAGCTTATGTTAAATCTTCAGTGATAGCGTAACCGATAGAAACTTTTAAGCTTAATACATTTGAAGAGATCTTTTTCAAAGCAGCCTTCCAGTGAAAAATATTCCCATTGCCATAGATGGCAATTAGAGTCCTGCATTGGGTTGGGTTGTCCGCTTTTACCAGCACCCAACCCAACCCGCGGTTCGGGTTCTACTTTTTGGTTTCGGTTCGGGTTGATTTTCATTGTTTCGAATTCGGGTCGGTTTCGGGTTGGATTTTGATTCTTGCGGGTCGGGTTCGGGTTAACCCACTTTTCCAAAAAAATGTCCAGAAAATTTTTCAGATTAAAAAATATATACAATAAGATCTCCATCATGGACACCTCTATTTAGGGAACACTTTTTCAATTCCTGACACTTATATATTTGTACGCTTATCCTTGGAATAGCGCACGCGTAGCATGTGTATGTGTGCATAAACTATCACAAATAGGATACATGTGATTTTGTGTGTATCATAAACGAAATGTTGGTAATGTTTTTCATATTCTGAGAATAGAAAAAATGGTTCTTAACTGCACCGTAAAGAAAAAATAATCAATGATTACATTTCTTATATATAAATTTTAATTTTTTCTCGTGCAGTAAATTGATTATATACCGATTCATATTCAAATACGTCATTTATTTTCATCTGAAAAAGTTCTGTTCAAACTTTTTTTGAAAATTCCGACAGTCCGACTTGCAAAAAACCAAACTATACGACCCGGAAAAATTATTTTAGGGTAAACGCAGAAAGAAAATATAAGTCATCCCAACTTGAAGAAAAAAAAAAAAAAAAGAAAGAAAGAAACAACCTGACCCGATGCAGAACTCTATTGAACGATCTCGAGGTGTCTGCTATTCAGAGGTTTCACTATATTTGAATATTAAAGAATATAGATTTGTCCATTTTTCTATATAATTGTACATTACTTTTTACAATAGCATTAAAACACGATTTACTGCTATTTCACTGCGGGTTCGGGTCGGGTTGCTGGTCGAAGAATTTTTTTTTTGTCGGTTACGGGTTGACTTTAAATGAAATTTGCGGGTTCAGGTCGGGTTGTATCCGACACGTGCAGAACACCCTAATGGCAATGTTGCCAGATAGTCAAAAATCAATTCCCTCAAAATTTTCTGAAATTTTCCCCAAATCAGCGTTTTTTTCCGAAAAACTCAACTTATTTTTTACTCAAAAAAGTAAATTTTAAATTTACCACTACAACAAATATTTAACTAATTTAGGCTTAAAAATGTCCCCAAAACCAAAGCCTTTTTTGGAAAAATTTCCCATTTGCAAAATAAATACATAAATAAATACCAAAATTAATAACGAACTTGCGAATCGACATTTTTATTGCAATTGATTACTTTCTTAAAGAAAGTAACTTGAATTATGAAAAGATAAATAAATATTAAAATTATATAAACAATAAATTGAAAATTAAAACATGTGTAATCTGTAAACGATGAGCTCGACGATAATGAGTGATAACTGCTAAATTTATATTTCCGTGCCAAGACTAAAACTAAACTTTAACTTGAAATAAAGAAAAAAAATCCCCCCCCCCTCCCACCCTCCCAAAAAAGGGAAAATAAAAAAAGTTGAATATTCCCCAGAAATTTCCCCACTAGTTCTGGTCCCCCCAAAAAATTCCCCTAAAGGTTCAAAATCCCAAATTTGGCAACACTGATAGATGAGGAACTTTCTGAGAAAAGGTGGCTCAAATTCTTTGCGTACTAGTAAAAGAACTTGCAACCTAAAGACTGGATGGGCATTGAATAATAATAGACATTAGGCAAAAGATACTACTTATCTTTCGATTTTCGAACAATGAGTCTAAATGGCGATTCAAACATAATTTCAACCTATTTAGAGACCAAACAAAATGTCGGCAGTAGAATTCTATTTCATGTAAAATATTTGCGCTAACAAAACACAAATATAAAATACTAAAACAACTGCCAGATAAAGCTTTGAAAACACGTTATTTCACAATGAAACAATGCAGAAATTTATCATAGTGGGTGATAAACAACAGAAGTCAAGTGAAACAGAATGTTCTCTTATTACATCATTACACAAATCGAACCAACGCATACGATAATTGCAAAGACTCCCCCCGCCTCCCCCCTCTTCGAAAATAACGTCAAATGGGTACCTCTAATTCCAAATTCTCAGCCGAGTGGTCTGAAAATGGCGGTATTCGTTTGAGTGGTTATCTGATGGTCATCGCATTAAACACGCTTAATGCACAATACCAATAAAGGTTAGCAAAAGGGGGTGAGGTATTAAGTTACAAATATTTTTAATTGTAGATCTGCGATAGTACACGTGTAAGATTAAATACACTGCGTCCAAAGAATGTTTCTCAGATAACATTTACATACCCCCATTTTAATCGAGAGGAGAATATTTATTTAAAATATTTCAATAATTCGTGCTTTACTTGTGTAAATTCGATTTGGTGTAAAAAAAAAAAAATTCTGCATGCTCGTATGGTGTTAATTTTTAAAAGTAGAAAAGTAGGAGATGTGTGTGGGATAGTTAATTGATGCTTATTAGTGCAAAACCTTCAGAGTGCTAAACGAAAAAAAGATTTACGTGGAAGAGCGAGGAAGTAAAATAGAAAATTGAAAGCAACAGCATATATTTTGAGATAAAAATATTTATTGAGTAGGTCTCTCTCCTCTCGCCATGTCCTCCGACAAGAAAAAAGCGCGATATAGCGGAGGACATTGATAAAATTACGATAGGTGATAAAATGATTAAAATATTAACGTAAATAATTATTAAAAAATTGCAGTTATGGATTTTTTTCTAGAAATATTTAGCTGTGAAAAGTTACCCAATATCATGTGCGGTTTTAAAACTGAATCTGCGGTAAAAAATGATATGATAACGAACACAATAACGAAATTAGTTCGCTACAATTAAAAAAAAAAAAAAAAAAAAAAAAGTTTTATTATTGTTCATTATGATTTCTCTTCACCAATTAAGCGTTTATTTGAAAATACAGACTTTGCTAAACATGTGTCTCTTTCGCACACACTCACACTTGACACATCCATACAATATGAACTACACTATCATTAATTAGCTTCAAGCAGAAAAGTTTGGCTGTCTATTTTGTCTCTCAGTTTCTTACTTTTATTATATCTATCGTTATTATAGGAATCGATAACACACATTCATTACCACTCCCGATTTCCATTACTCGAACTTAACAAGTTCTCGAAATTAAAACGATTCACTTCGTCAAAACTTAAAAAGTGATTCCTAACAGCCAGTAACACGTCTCCGAAATGCATCAAAATTAAACACTTATCCCGAGGCACCCAAACAAAAAGCAATACTTTTAAAAGCATGCGAGCATAAAAGAAATCGCGTGTACACTCTTGTTATTAAATTCAATAAAACAATAACAGCATGCAACGCCGAACAAGGCTAATGCATTCCAAAACAAAAATCTGTACACAAGCGAAAAGATGCCGAATCGATCAAGAGATGGCGATTGAAAAATTTGATTAATTCTCTTAGAGGGAATTGAGAAGAGAGAAGCAAAATAAAGAAATGTAAATTTAATTGAATATAAGTCGACGCTAAAGGAGAAAACGCAGCATGTACGAAAGGCGTTTTCAATTAGATTTTCGATATCTTTTAAAAGCTTTCTAATTTTAAAAAGGGAACATCTGCATACGGAGATAACGATAATAATCAGAGTCAGTGGTGGCTTGTGCCCTATTTCACAGGTGGTGCATCTATTTGATAAGTGTGTCAGTGTAGTAAAAGCTTATAAATATGAATCATATATACCATATTTTTTACTATGAAGCAGATCTACTGTGTATGCAGAAAACAAGATTTACCTAGAAATAAAGCAACTACATTTTTTTTTTAAATGAAAAATTCACTTTACATTTTATCAAGATTATCGGGAGTATTTATTATATAAATTAGACCATTGAAAACCTCTATCAAATAACATTTCTTACACTATGAAAACATTTAATTTTTTTTTATTATTTTAAAACTAAAGTAAGAGAAATGGAAGTTGAGACTTTCCGTCATGCATTAAAGTTGTCACATTTATGAAAAAACTATTTTTTTTATTTTTTTTCCCCTCACAAAAAGCAAACATGTTCATTTATGAAATGCTTCAACACGCATAAGGTATAGTCGTGGCAAAATAAAAATAAAAGGATATAATAACTTTGCTGAAAATCATAGTATAAAAATGTGACTGATACGAATCGATTAATATCAACGCCTACTAATTATTGCTATACTTACATTTTGTTTAGGAGCCGTCTGCATATAATAATCGTACAAAGCTTTAAAATTTTCAATACCAACAACTAATTTTGACATGTTTGGATTCTTCGGTAAATTGTACCTTCGGATACCAAAAGGGAAGCCATTTGATCAAGTAGTTTAGGAATTATGCAAGTTAAAAGTTTGGAACTGCTAATGTTAAATTCATTTTTAATTGTTTTAAAATACATTACAATATGGGTAGTTTTTTAAGCATAACTCTAAATCTACTTGGCGGGATATAAGCTGTAATTTTGGATTTGCATATTTGAGCTTTCTAGAAATAGATTTGTTTTAAAAAAAATTCTAGGTTACAGTTAAGGTCTTTTTAAAATTGTTTGGCGATAAATACCATGAAGACGCCAATGTGCGTGGTTGAGCAAAAGGTGCATTTATATTATAGCGTTATCGTCCTAGGTGTTGGCGTTCCTGGCATTAAATCATAAGACCCAACAATCAGCGGCGGAATAACAACCAATGAAGCACGTTGATTGGTTGAGTCTTATGATTTCCTAAATGTATTAATTTCATTGATAGAGGTAGGCTATATGCAGAGCCTGATTACCACACAGGCCGAGTAGGCTGCGGCCTTGGGCCCAAAGTTGATGGGGCTGGGGGGGGGGGCTAAAAAGGGTATAATAATTTATAAATAAATTCTTAAAAATGCATTTTTCTGCAATAATTAGCTCAAAAACAAGAAAAAAAAAAGGTTTTGGATAACTTGGTAACCGTATCGTAATATCTTTAATAATAACCTCCGAATACCCTCCTCCCAAACAAAATCTAGCTAATATGTTGATTTTAAGAGGCCCCAAAAATGCGCTAGACCTTGGGACCCAGACAACCTTAATTGGGCTTTGGCTATACGTTTCATTAATTTATATGGTCCAATCTTTTATACCAAGGTACGACAGTTCTCAGGTTTCTCTATCAATTCTTCATATTCTTCTTATTAGAAGGGATAGATGAGTTTACGAACCACGACATAACACGATTGTTCTGATCGCAAATTTCGAATGGAATTCTTTGATTTGTTAAAATTATGCA
This sequence comes from Maratus michaelseni, assembly GCA_963931845.1. Lineage (NCBI taxonomy): Eukaryota > Metazoa > Arthropoda > Arachnida > Araneae > Salticidae > Maratus > Maratus michaelseni. The sequence goes on along the minus strand of OZ007591.1, from coordinate 75,693,217 downwards.
CGGTACGATGATCAAAAAAAGGAAAAAATAGTTAAACAAACAAACAAACAAACACAAACACACACACACAAAAGAAAAAAAAAGAAAGAGAAATGCAAACATCTTTGTGCTATTATGACTGTATGGGGTGTAAAAACCAGTGTAAAGAAAAGCACAATAAACAAAATAAATTTAGTATACTGAAATGAATCTGAACAATATATTCAAATTTGCATCAATTTTCACGAAAGATAGTACACGTGGATCGATTCAGAAACTGACAGGATGATCGGAAAAAGGTCTCATTAAAAAGAAAATAATTAATAATATATATATCTACAAGTGTTACCGAATCGGACTATAACATATATATACAATACAATCATTCCAATGTTGATTTAATGATCAATATAGCGACTCTAAATTAAGATCGAATTGCAATTAAAATTAACATAGCACCAGAAAAAAAGTAAATAAAGAGGTACGCCATGGAATGACGCTACGCGCTGACAAATAACACAATATGATGAGACAATGAAATTTAGAAATTTCGTGTCTGAAGCCGCGTTTAAATGAATTACAACTACGAAAAATCATTCAAATTAGAAAATTTGCTTCAGAAAAATTTATTACAATTTCTGCTAATAAAAATTTGACTTTTGGAAAAATCCATAAATATCGTTTAGAAAAACTAGATAAATGGTAAATAAGAAAGCGCAGAAGACAGAGGATGGTGAAGTACAGAAGAAATGGTTAAAAAAAGAAGAGAGTAAAAAGAAACGAAAGCAGAAACACACCATCTTCTTACACCTCATTAACACTAGCATGAATAAATAAGCGCCTGAACCGCAGAGGCTGCTTTTCTATTTAAAAATAACCACAGTTAAAGAAGCAAAAAAAAAAAAAAAAAAAAAAAAAAAAAAAAAACTTGTCTCATTACAAACCGGGAAAAACATTGCTATACAGTCATCTGAAAACTTGCTGACGATGACATTCTGTGCTCTCCCTACCCTACTCTGTAAATCTTTGGTTATACATCTCATCCTTTAGGAAGCAAGCAACCTTGGAATTTAATACCCATTACAAGTGTGGAACAGATGTTAGGAATATGTAAGATTCTTAAACTCATGCAAAGCTTGGTTTCTGTTTCCTCTTGGCTTCCACGAATACGAACAGATAAAATTTAATCCATGAGAAAACGTTGCACATGAAGTTGGACCAAGGCCTTATTATGATTTAGGCACAATAAGCACATGCCTACACTGAAAAATGTCAAATTTACGGTATATCCCAGCTGCCAGTATTATACCGTAAAATTAACAGTAAAATAAGCAGTAATACGCAACCGCGCAAATCAACCCTTTTTTTTTTTTTTTTTTTTTTTTTTGCAGTGTAGGACTTAATTCGATCGCTTTAATAAAAATTCGCATTAAAAAAAAATAAATAAATAAACATAACCAAAAATATTTTAAGAATATTTCATATAAAATTGTTTGTTTAAGTCATTCCCCTAAAATCAATGCAGAATGAGGAAATAAAACCCGCATTTGTATAAATATATTGTTATGCACGAGATTTTATCAAGGATTTCCTCAAACTTAAGTGACTAATATTGTGCAAAATCTCGAGATTGTGTGAATAGAAATGTCTAAAGTTAAACGTTAAATATTTTCTTGAAATAGCCCTTGTTATAATTTTAAATGTGCTGCTTTAAATACAGGGGTGCCATTCAGAAAAAAACAAAATTTTCACACCATATACGCGTGTATTTTGTAAACTATATTTTATTGAATATAAAATAAATACACTAATAAATGTTTATGTTAAAATGTTTTATGGTATTTTCCGCAATAAATATACTGCATTTTCATAACTGAGTTGAGGGAAACGACTACCTGTCAAGTTGTACAGTTTTATACTACATTAGCATTCGTTCACCTAAATGCAGAGTTTGGTTTCCATGTACTCTAATCAGAAGCAAATAATCTATTAAACTAACTATCATTTTTATATCTACAGAAAATTATAACTTGGATCAAATTCAATATTATTATTATTATTTTTTTAACCCGGAAGAAATCACGCATACTCAGGGTATGAATGGTTTTTGCATTGTCACCATTAAATACAAGTAATAATAATCGTCAATTTATTTAGTCTGAGATAATTGTTACAAATTCTGCGGTAAAGTAAGTTGAAGATTATTTTTCGAAAAATAAGTATAACAATTGTAAAAACTGTACGCACCCTGGGTATGTCATACCAGGCGCGACAACTCCCGGGTTTTACAAACAATATTCCAAACAGTAGTATTCACATAAGTACGCAACAATAAAATGTCAGTTGTCGCCAATATGGCCCTGTTTTGTGGGAAATCATTATTTTAGAGAATGTAAATATTAATCAATTAAACAGTTATTAAAAACCCCCACCGTTACTCATACAAAAGGTAAAGAATTGTACTTTACACAAATACAACATAATTATTTTGGTACGTCTAATATTTCAATATATTTTTCAGTAACTAAAAACCAAGATTTTATTTCAATACATAATAGCTAAAATAGTAATTATTATAATCAGGTATAAATCAATTTATGGATAGATAAAACTTTGAACACAGAGACTAGAAACTGATATAAAAAATCAATATACAACTTATGACTTTAATTTTGTCTCAGCCCTGAATTTACAAAGACTATTATATTATATGTACAAAACAACATAAATAAGCACCAATCGCTATGCTTGTTCTATGAATTTGAAAAAGCATATCATTATTAGAATTCAGCATTTACAAAATAGTTCCAGGGAAATGTAATAAAATTTTCAGAGTGATGCCTTAAATACATGCATTTTTAAGCATTTTTTAAAAGAAACACACCTTACAAACTTTAGAAATTTATATATTTTTTTGAAAATTTATAAAAACTCGAAGACAAAGAATGGATATCTAGACAAATTAAAATCACTAACATTCTTCAACTATCTTAAAAAATAAAATAAAATAAAATCTGATGTATTATTATTATTATTATTATGGTAAACCTTAAATACTCCCCTTCAAATTTGTTATTCTTCGCACATTTAATGCATCAAGCATAAAAACTTATACTATTTATTAAATAAATTCAAGTAACCCAACAACAGATTCAAAGAGCTCAGTGGTGAATTTTACGATTTATTAGCCTGGCGAAAAATATGTCTAAATTAAAATAGAAAATACATATGCAAGAAATATGGAGAGGTTTTATTTCCTTCTAGGTTTCGGACTTTAATAAAATAAATTTAACTCAGATTGTGGATGAAGAAATATTGAACACTGTAAGCCTAGTTGTGACTTGCGATTGACGAAATTACTTTTTTTTCGTAACAGACTGATGAATTGGTTTTGAGGAATTCGGAAAAAAAAATAACTAATTTGCGGAATGTACATATATTGTGATTTAATGAGTAATTTAACGAGTGCTACACAAAATTATTCTCGACACTTAATTTTCTGCGCCGCCGGCTAATGTTATGCAAGAATTTTGGTAAATCAGAATAATTTATATTCGCAATAAATTATATAAAAATATTGAAAGCAAGACACACACACAATGATTTTTGAAGGAGAAATACCGATCCAATTATATATTTTTGGGGCCTGTGACTAATGAGGTTAAAATATACGTTACCACACTACAGGTATAAATATACAGCTAAAACGGGAAGAAAAAAACCCCACGGAATAAGAGCCATTATATACTATATATACCATACCTTTGAAAAAAAAAAAAAATCTAACAAATTCGAATAACAAAAATGACCAAATATTTAATTTAAAGATGGCATGTAATAATATTTTACATTTATTGTAACAGTAAAGAATAAATATATGGAATGCTTGGATACGCATTTAGAGCTAAATCACACGACATTTGTTCAATATCCCCCACTCTCTCAAGTTAAGATATGAGAAAAAAAAAAAAAAAAAAAAAGACTATGCTTCTAATAGACAAAATATTCTTTTTAAGCAGATTTGGATGACAATGAACAAGCTACTTAAATACAGAAGGATAACAGAATAATAGATTTGCACTAAATTTTCTAAGCAAATTCGCTGTTTTAACATTTTTATTATTTTGAATAACATCTGTATGATAAAATAAAAAGATGATTAACTCGCGTGATAAAAGAAGTACACCTATAGAAAAATGCACAAAAAAAAACTAGATGAGAAGGAGGGAGGGAGAAGGATGTTGGAATACAACTTGGATATGAAAAAAAAAAATTTTTTTTTTGAATATATACACAGATTTATACAAAAAGAAAGAAATAACGAAGAAAAGAAAAATAATAGTCTAATCATCTCAGAATTTGATGAACTAGAAAATAATTCCAGTTTCAACATTTCAAATGGCGGAACAAGTGTTCTACTAAGATGAAAGAAATGCAAAAATTTATTACTAAAGAATAGAAAGAAAAATTCTCGAAAGAAGAACGAGCTTAGCAGAAGATTGTTACAAAAGAGTTCACAAATTCGACGATACAAAACAAGCAGAAATAAATCAACCACAGAGAGAGAAAAAAGAAACAATTTTTTCCCCATGGTATTAATAAACTATGGTAAAAATTACATTCTAAAAACTACACTTACGCTCGATAAAGCAGAAAATAAAAGTACCTGCGCAAAAAAAGTTTCCCATCAAAGAAACTAAAAAAAGAAACTAGCTATAATCGCACAAAAGATGAAAAGAGATGATAGTAGAGAGTGCTCAAAAAATGTCAAAACAGATCGTGTTACAAATGTAAGATACTGCAAATTAAAAGAAAAGATATGTGTTATATAACGAGAAAAAGGTAAAAAAGGGGGGAAGAATCTAAGGGGAGAAAAAAGTCTGAGAAAAAATAAAAAAATACGTAATGAAGATTGTTGCAAATTTTCATAACAAAAGGAAATTTTAGCAAAAAATCGTATAAAATCACTCCAGAAAAGTTTTTGACAAACTAGTGTCTTGAAAGAAATTTAGCGAGAAACACTGCAATTACACGAGTAATTTTTATTAACATAGATTTAACGTAAAAATACTATTTCATTTATTTATTTACTGGGAAGAGGTAAAACAAAAAGTGTAATAACCTTGGGGTATAATTTTATAAAGGGGAAAAATTGGGTGCCTCAAAAACCTACTTCTTTAATACAGAAATTAACTACATCGCAATGAAATCGGATTATTAAGATAAAAACATTTTTACTTCAAAACCCTATTTTGCTTGAAGTATATTTCTAATGGTATAATTCGTAATAAATTAATTAGTGCTTCGCAGAATTATCTGCGTAAATAATAAAAAGTCTTACCACAACCTAATTGCACTGAATTCCCAGTTTTCAGAGACATTATAATCCATCTTTTGGAATACTCCATTCCCACACCCACTCTAAACTTTACAAACCCAATTAAAATCATAAAATAGCCATAGTTATTTTTAATTCCATTTTACTTTAGCTTAATGTAGCATCAATTGCAACTAATGTATTTTTAAAAATAATTATTGTTTCCCTCCCCTCTTAAATAAACTGCATTATTTAAGTAATAACGGGAATCATAAATGGGCTCTACTAAGAAAAGATAACATAACTGAAAATATTACCCACTTAAGATTTGATCCCTAGTTTTAAATTCTTAATTAAATTTGCAAACGTAAAATAACAAATCTATCTACTAAGAAGAGTATTCTTTTAATGTTTTATTATATCTGTGTTTTTTGATTTAAGCAAAAGCTCGAGTTGCATTATACAAACTTCGTTAAAATATACATTTAAGCTAATTTGAGAAACCAGGTTTTTTCCTTCTCCTAATGTCAAAAATATTTAAATACAGAGATTAATTACCTCCGAAATTATTTTTTAAATGTAGATTTTAGGAACACATAATTCCAAATCGAATAGTTTGTTTTTCGTTTTGGTCATTAAACTTTTTTTAAATTGATTTTTTAAGTTAACTGCATACTGTGACAGTTTAGGCTAATAAAACTGAATTTGGCAAGATAAATAAATACTGCACCACTTTCTAAAATAACAGGATGTTAAAAAACATTGTACAACAATACATGAATGTGCAAGGGAAAAAAAAGCAGATATTAGAATAATGTTAACAAACAATCGATAAATAATGAAATGTTACTGTTCTTTCTCCTCCGCCCCAAGTAACTTTTGCATCTATCCCCCCCCCCCCCCCAATCACGTTATTTATATAATAATCCATGCTCTCCCTTTTTCCTTTAAGAAGTAAATTTTGGTACGTTTGGAGAGATCGGAGGAAATAAAGGAATAAGAATTAAAATTTAAAAGCTGAAGGAGTGGAGGAGGGAAAATAAAAACTTGGAAATTATCAAGCATTTAGATTTTATAAACGGCAAAAGCAACGCATAAATTCGTATGTTGCGTTCATAAAATTTCTAAATAAAAGAACACTCACTGTACTAAAAGAAAATAAGGAGAATTTCTACCGGAAAGAAAACACTACACGCGAGTGGAAAAAAGTATTAAGTGGAGGAAAAAGAACAGAATTATTCTCTGGGAGTTGAAATCACAGACAGTATTATATGTCTTTAGAAACAAACGGTGAAAACCTCAAAAACATTAGATGTCAGTCTTTCACAATCAACCTTCTTTTAGTTATTTTGTTACCCCTTGTTTTTTTTTTGATAAAGCAGGATGAAAGTAATTTTTTCTCTCTTTTAATTCTCTTTGCCTTAGAGCAATAAAGAAAATGTACTCAATCACTTATTACATGCGATGAAAGATTGTTCAATTAGAAGATAATGCAGCGGGAACATTATCAATCAATGCGCTAACAAGTTAGCAAATGAAAAAAACGCTAACTATGATTATACAGCTGATTTAAATAATAATAAAAAAAAGAACATTAGGAACTGAATTGCTGAAATTTAATACTTTAAAGACAATTTTAAAACTTTCTAAATATCAATTATGAACACCAGATATGAATCAGACTGTTAGGAAGGCTGTCTCGATCACGGAGGATCCCACAAGAAAATTTTAAAAGTTATTTTCGTTAAATTTAGGTCAAACACCCGGGGCTGGCCGGGTTGTTTTAATACTTCGGACGACCGCAGCGGCTTCGAAATAACTCATTGCTCTCTTTTTTATAATACGCTATATCGAGTATATTCAGCACACAAATATTAAAAAATTAATGTGGATGCAAAAGGATTTTATTAAGAAAGTGAGAAAAACAAGTTCATTAAAGTTGCTTTCAAATTAATTTCAAAATGTTTTTTCTTTCCCTCTCAAAACACATTGGATTCAGACCCCTCCCACCGCTAAATGAACAATAGGTTTAAAACAAACAAAATTTTATGCTATGTTTCAAAATTTTTCATAAAAGAGCCCCTTATAATTGTACGCTATATTTGAGAAATACATAATGCAAACGGAAACATGTGCACTCATTTTACACTTATAACTTACTCGTAGTGTTAGTATAATTTAAAAAACTTAAGTGATTTTTAAACTGAACCTTTTTTTTTAAACAAACAATCGTTCATTTTTCACTATGCATCTTTATCAAGGTGGTCCGAGTCACAAAATTGTGCGTGTATATATTTTTTAATAAAAGTTTTATAAATAAGAACAAAATACCATTTTATGTCTGAGATTTTATGTCTATATATAATAAAACGTTTGTGTATAATAACCATTAAAACACATAAAAAACAGACAAAATATGAACAGATAATTAATATAATACAAAGACATATATCCAAAAATGTGAGTGTATATATATACATATCATTAAGTATTTTTCCCACTCATTTTAACTTTGAGTTTTTGGATATATTTATGTATTATATTGTAATTATCGGTTTATCTTTTATCGATTATTTATGTGGTTTAATGGTTATTATTTACAAAAGTTTTATTATATATATATATATTTTTAAGGATTCTGTATAATTATTGTGAGTAAAATATTTTATCTACACTTTACGCGTTCATATTTCCAATTTTATTATTTCAAAACTGTTATCTCGTGGTAATTTTGTGAGGTGTTAATTACAGTTTTTTGGATAATCGATGTGAGTGAAATATATTGTATTTTCTTAATGGTTTTTTATTTCCTATTTAAATATTTCCAAATTTTAATATTTCCAATTGTTGTCTGGTAATAATTCAGTGTACCTGGATGATTCTACTGATCTTAGCATTATGCCAGTAGAATTATGAAACACTGAATTATTAATTAAAACACATGTGGGTGCATCCAGGCTGATGAGTATATGTGCATGTGTTTTTCCATGTCCAATTCATATTTAATTCTCATGTGGTCCAATTTTCCATTGTGTATGGTTCATATTTAATTTGTTAATCCATTTGTGTTTACTTAATTGCAACTCCAATTTATAATTTTTTTTCCCCCTTTCTCTCTATTTCTTTTTTCAATATTCTTTTGGTATGAGTAAAATTTGGCCAATTACCATTGAAGCATCAGCTATGGTAATATTATGTTTGCACATGTTAATTATTAGCTATGTGGTATTCTGTATACACAGTATCATTGATTATCTCTTTGGAGATTTAAGTAGAATAGAACTTGATATGTTTTTTGAAATTCATAGATATTATAATTATATATATATATATATATATATATATATTTCATAATATTTGGTCACGATCTTATGTTTCAATGGTACAGAAAGCTTTATATATATATTATAACATACATTATTACAATTATAACATATTAGGAAATTTAATATTTAATATTTGTTTGAACATTATATATACTTTATATAGAAAATTACAATTATAACATACATAATTACAATTATAACATATTAGGAAATTTAATATTTGATTGAACATTATATACACTTTGTATAGTTGTGATTGTGCGTTGCCGATCACCTCTGTTTAAGGTGTTATTGATGTGCAGTTTTCATACATTTATAAATTAACTTATACAATAACAAATTAAATTATACATGGATAACATTGGTGATTATAACTCATAAACATATCTATTTGCAATATATATAAATATAAATATATATAGTTTTTATTTTTGTCTATAAATAATTAAATTTAACAAGTATTTTAATTACTGCATTGCATTAACTTGATTGAATAACAGTAGTAATACTATTAATTATCAATTTTATAAATTTTGAGATATTTTGAATTGTTTATGAATTATTTAATTAGATATTTAAATTAATCTATGAAATATAAAATATATTTACAATGTAGTATAAATTAAACATTAATTATTTAATAACAAGTCTAATATATATTTAAGTAGTAGTAAAAATAAAACATTAATTATTTAATAATATGTCTATAATATCAGTGGATTAACACAGCTGGCAGCAAAAACAATTTGAATTAAAATAATATCTCTTTTACATAATATATTCTTGTTAAGAATATCTGAAATGCTGTGCAAGTTGAATTAATTTTGTGTAGATTTATTCATATAGTAGTATTATAATTTATTTGAATTTAAAGTAAAACTACAAGTTAGTATTGTTTTTTAAAGATTATTTATATAATTAAATCTAATGAAGTGAGTATGTAACTAATAAAGTGGATATCTAACTAAATATTAATTATGAATTATTATAATACCAATAGATGGCGACACTTTACCTTTCAGGTAGTTGTTGATAATATTGTTAATATTATACTTAATTTAACTATAGAGGGAGCTATTGATTGTATATTAATTTTACTTTCAGGAATTAAATTGGATGGAGTAATATATATTCACGGATATAATTTTGTTATAAGTGTATTAAAACCAGAATTATTTTGTGTGTTTTTGAATCATTTTGTGTTTGGGTGTCATCGATGCGGTTGTGTTTTAAAAAAAGTGTGCTCTCAACTTGTCTTTCAAATCATTTCTCTCAACTCGACTTAGTCAACATGTATGATGCATTGCCATGTGGATGTGAATATTATGCAGAAGTTGTGACATTTTAAGGATTCTGTATAATTATTGTGAGTAAAATATTTTATCTACACTTTACGCGTTCATATTTCCAATTTTATTATTTCAAAACTGTTATCTCGTGGTAATTTCGTGAGGTGTTAAATACAGTTTTTGGGATAATCGATGTGAGTGAAATATATTGTATATTCTTAATGGTTTTTTATTTCCTATTTAAATATTTCCAAATTTTAATATTTTCAATTGTTGTCTGGTAATAATTCAGTGTACCTGGATGATTCTACTGATCTTAGCATGATGCCAGTAGAATTATGAAACACTGAATTATTATTTAAAACACATGTGGGTGCATCCAGGCTGATGAGTACATGTGCATGTGTTTTTTCATATCCAATTCATATTTAATTCTCATGTGGTCCAATTTTCCATTGTATATGGTTCATATTTAATTTATTAATCCATTTGTATTTACTTAATTGCAACTCCAATTTATATATATATATATATATATTTTTTTTTTTTTTTCCTTTTCTATCTATTTCTTTTTTCTTTTTTCAATATTCTTTAGGTATGAGTAAAATTTGGCCAATTACCATTGAAGCACAAGCTATGGTAATATTATGTTTGCACATGTTAATTATTAGCTATGTGGTATTCTGTATACACAATATCATTAATTATCTCTTTGGAGATTTAAGTAGAATGATAATAGAACTTGATATGTGTTTTGAAATTCATAGATATTATAATTATATATATATATATATATATATGTGTGTGTGTGTGTGTGTGTGTGTGTGGTTATTATTTTTATTATTTACAAAAGTTTTATTTATATATATAAAAATTTTACCATGTTTAAAATTTAATATATCTTCTAAAAACCTTTTGCATGCCTTTTAAATTTTTGAGTACAGAAAATAATAAATAGTAATTTTTTCTTCGGAATTTACAAGCATTTTTATAAGGCGCGGTAACCACAGATAACATAAAAATCGCTGTCGCTGTTTATATTATTTATTCTAAAAAATAAGAGTATTTTTTTGTATATATATATATATATATATATATATAAACTTATTGCAAAAATTAACCATTGAAACAGAAATAACTGACTATATATATATATATATATATGAATTTTTAAGTCAAACAAGTAAAAATGCGTTTTTTTTCCCCAAATCACCATTGGGCATTTTATTTGTAGAAATAACAAATTGAAACTTGCACACCATCGCTTTGTATAACATTGTACCAGGGGTGTAGGAAAGGGTGCGGTTTCAAGGGACTCAAGCTCTCCCCATCCAAATGCACACTGTTTTTCATTTGGATGTCCTCGTGTGCCGTTTCAAAACCGATTATTTTCTGTCCTCAATGTTTGATAATTCATCTTTGAAAAAACAACCCTGTAGACAAAGAAGCACTCCAGAAATTAATACATTTGTAGCTAGTAAATCTGAAAATCAGGGGCCTGTAAATCTGCCCTGCAAATCGCATTTTTATTTTTAACCCATTTCGTTTAATATTCCAAATTTTCAGCCCTCATTTTTTTCCTTTTATATTAGTATCACAACAAGCAATATTTCTATATTTCGGAGATTTACTCTTTATTAATATTCATAATTGTACAATTTATATACAGGTGAGTATTTGAGCCCTTCCCGAAATTTTTTAATTGCTACGCCACTGCACTGTACTATAATTTCCCCCTCTAATATTGACTGAGAAAACGCATATGCGAAAACCCAAACCCAGCAACCACCACCACCGATAGCATCCCTCCCAGAAACCTCATCCTTTTCGGAGCATGTGGAAAACATCAGTCGTAGGTATATCCTTCGTCTTTCCAACAACGTCCGGTCTATGATGCTTGGGAACAGCTGTTTGGAATGTCGAAGAATCCCATTAAAATGCCGTAAAAATGAATGTATACTGTTAAGAGTAGACATTTTAGTACTCTTAATGATGTGTCTACATCAAAAGGCACTTCTATGAGACACAATCAAGTAATAATTTGCGGATGAGAGCGAATGGAGATAACTAATTTAATAATTTTTGACAGTAAAAATCACAGAGTATAATTAAAAATGCCGTTAAAAAATATGCCAAAAACACTTGATTTTAAATTACACGATTATTTTAAAGAGACAATATAAGGTATATAAGAATAATTAAAATGCAGGATATTTTTTTTTTCTTCTAAAAATACACAGAGAACAAACATATATAACAATTAAACCTAAATTTTAATTGTAATACATAACTTTTAATGAGATTAAGGGGGAAAATAATTTTTAAAGTTTTATATTTTTATCAGTATGAGCAACTTTTTAGACTCAAGGAGGCTTTCAGAGAAAATTATCTCCAATTGAAATATGATAGGAGAAAAATACAGTTTTAACTGTTTGATGTTTAAGAACGTGAAAATAATAACGATTTTCGAAGAGAAATTTCATGATTTTAAACTCATTTATGTTACTTTCGCAAATATATTAACACAGAACAGAAACAAGGACTATTTCAAAAAATTATATTAAGAATTAAATATATAACAAACGGTATTTGGCGGTTGGTGTCTTAACAAAGACTAAAAAGAAAGAAAAAAATAATAATAAGGTAGAAAGTAAATTAATACTAATATTTGTTATTGAAGACGCCGATAAAGTGTCTGCCAGAGCTGTGAAGTGTTTGGCGCCTGATGCGGGGGCGCCGCTTCCATTAACCTTGCTGCGGCTCTATCCCTGTATATATTAAGGATTAATTAATGATAATCAGCAATAAGTTAAATACGACACTAATTTAATACACTGTTAAATTAAAGGCATAATCAAACGAGATTTGGAAGAACTCACATAGGTCTATTTTTTTTTTTTTTTTTTTTTTTTTTTAAATAGACATGTTTCATTAACGAAAATCGTATTTGCAAAATGAAATCCTAATGCACGCGTTTGCATATTTATCATGCTATTTTAAAGTAAAGGCGTAAGAATAGCAACACTTAAAAGAAAATACTGAGAAGGGTTTCTAAGATCGTACAATAACCAAAACTCGTAAAATAAAAGAATTTACTTATTTTTTAAACACCAAACGTATATTGTTTTTTCCAGCAAAAGGAAAAAGCAACAACCACCCGAAATGTGAATAAAAATAACAATTGAATAGACTTCTACGTCTGCAAATGTAAAAAGGGAGTGAAAAATAAAAACCATATGAAACCGAAACTTTTATTTTTAACAAAAATATCTATGGATTATGTGTTCTTGGCAAAAATGATAAACGAAATAAAAACTATTTTGCGAGATAAATCTCACAATTCAGCTAATCGTCTTTTTGCTATCTGTCGTTTCGTTGGCCATAAAAATCTATACTAATAAAAAAAAAAAAAAAAAAAAAAGAAAAGAAAGAAAGAAAGAAAGAAAGAAAAGCGTAAAGATAAGTCCAGACGACATTTCACATCCGGGTACGTTCGCCCCCTTCAGCCTCTGTTCCTCCCCCGACTCAACCGTGTTTTCCTTTCCAAGGTGTCAACAGACGCATTTAGCTGTCACTGCTGGTCGTTTCTGATGGACATTCTAAGTATGAATCCGTAATATTTTTTTTCGCCGTTGCTTGGCACATGTGATTTATTGAAGAGTCAAGAACTGTGTTTTTGAAGCAAATGCTGATGTAAACAGGTAAAAGCTAAAGCTTAAAGGAAGACCCGGAAGGGACGAAAGACATCTATAAAATATGTAACGTTATCATATAAACGGGGTTACATGTAACATTCAAATAACAAAACTAAGACAGTACGCATTTTAAAATGCTTATAAATACAGAATAAACACAAGTTATTTAAATGTCTATGTAAATAAGTTTTATCCCTTCAATGTTGCTAAAATTTTCATAGAAAGGTATTCAAAAATTTGCGTGTTGAAAATAAATAAATAAATAAATAAAAAATAAAATAAAATAAATAAATAAATAAATAAAATAAAAAAATAAAAATCAGCATGAATGAGTTTTCAAACATAATTTATATAAGGTGATACGGGATGTCCCTTCTTATAACTGACTAATAGCTAATTCCTGAACTGTTAGTTTTAGGATATATTTACAAATGTTGTTTTCCTTCATATTAAAACCATTTACTATATCATACTAAAACTGCACCCCCCCCCTTTTTTTTAATTTCTTGGGTTTACGGGTCTTAACGTTATAGTTAGAAAACACCTTCCATGCTCTAACAAATAAAACAACAATAACAGAAAAAAATCGAAAAGAATTTAAAGTGGAATGATAAATTCATCTTGTAGTTAAAACAGATTAAATATTTATTAAAAATATGCTTAAAAGGTGCTGAAATGAGACAAGTATAAGATATTATAACAACAATAATAATTAATCTTTGTTCGACCAGAACTTAAAAGTTGTGGTTGTGATGTTTGATATTAGGAATTTACGCTGCAAATTTACAAAATTCGAAGTATCGTAACTCTTAAGGTCTTTTCGTATTTATTTATTTATTTTATTTTATTTTATTTTTTAAATATAGGATCAAGAAAACGTATAAATAATTAAATTTCGCACCTTTTGCAAAGATAACTATTTCGATTTAAAATGGCTGGTAAAATTACGAACAACCTTGCATTTTTGTAGAGGGAAGTATATCTCTAAAACTAATATTTTGGCAATTAGCTATTGAATAACGATAAGAAGGCATACCCTGTACATTAAGGACTAATTAATAATCAGCAATAAATTAAATACGCAACTAATTTATACTTAAAATGTATACACTGTTAAATTAAAGCTATTATCAAATGTAAAGTGGAAGAAATCATACTGGCCTTTAACATTCTTTCCCAAAATTCTGTTGTTTTTTAAAAATTCAGATTTTTTTTTTTTTTCATTACGGAAAAGTGTTTGCAAAATAAAATCATAATGCACGCGTTTGCATATTTATCTTGCTATTTTAAAGTACAGGCGAAAAACAGCTTCATTGTAGAGGACGTCATCCTACAAAGATATCTGCAACACTAGCGAAACAACAAATAAGTACTTGAAACCAAGTTTTTGTAACGCTACGCAAAAAACATTGACTTAAATTCTCTCAAAAATAATAGAAACTTTTCTTTTTGAACCTAAGTCCAAGATATTCAATATGTTATTCTCTTCACGTGTTCTACTAATGAAGAAAAGTGCAGACAAAGCTCTCGATTGTTCCAAAATTCTGAAATGTAGAAATGCGTGAAAGAGTGATGGTTGATTCAGAAGCACGAAGAGATTTTCTTTCCTCCTTTTGTTGGAAGCGCTTTGGCAACAGTCCGAAATTCTCCAAAGATTAAAAGATTGTTTCGAAAGGAAACAATAAACACAGAGATTCTGAACATGAAAAATATTTGGAATTAATTACTTATCTCATCTACGACGAAACTGCGTCTTCCAAAGAGGGCTTTTTGGCTGCTTTAGTATGCATGAAATGTTTTTGAGCAAATAGAGATATTTTGATAAACAAATATTATACATATATTTCGAAAGAAGCCATAAAAGAATAACTGTCACAACGCTTATTTCCAGATAAAATTTATGGAAATCCACGAACCACTGTAAATACACCATTTTTAGAATTTTATAACTACTACTCGTACAGACAAACAATTAAAAATGCAAAAATTTTTAAAAACTTACGAACAACTAACTTTTATATTTAGATCGGAAAGTATTACAGTAAAAGTAATTTGTAAATTAAAATTAATACATTCTGATTTTTAATGATACTTTAACTAAGCTGGATAGTAATAATAAAAAAAATACATTAATTTAAGGTATAGGGATATTCAACATTTCACGCCTAAAGTCCAAACCAATAAATTCTTAAAGTTCTGCAGACCACCCACCCATAGATCACTTAAATAGCGTAGGCAAAAAATGCATATATGCCTGTGCTGCCGAATTTCAGAATTCTCATTTTCTTCTTGATTCATGAAAAACATTTTATTTATCTATTTGTATGTAATATTTATCACCAGAAATTCTAAACAAATATCCCAATTAGAGATAACAAAAGTAGTGCACAAATATAATAAAATTAATCTATTGGGAGACCGTTTTTTTAAACAACTATTAAAGTACAAAAATATAAATTAAATTTATTTTCGAAAAGTTAGAATGTTTTTAATGAACAGTCAAACATATTTAACGTTTCGACTCCAGAAAAATTATTAAAAAAATATTTCTTTTAAACAACAAGACAAGTAAGTACATTCCCTTATGAATTAATTGTCAAACGACATTAAAGTTATTTTATAAACAGTCCTTGATCCTAATTTAAAAACTACAGCAAATAAATTGTTTGAATACAGGAGAAAATATACAATTTCCTAAACATTTTGAACTAGTGAACAACCCTCTTCACAACGCAATTGTTTATAATAATAGTAATGTCAGAATTTTTTTTTCCCTCTCCAATACTAGTTAGCACAGAAATAAGCATTTGTAAGATAAATCTTGAAATAAACAAAAAAGTATTCACTGCCAATTAATTCAGTTTTATTATAAATGATAGTATCTATTACGAATTTTTCTTCCGCGACCAATTAGGAGACTTTGGAAACACTTTCTTAATTTAACATGATACTAATTACCGATGCCACATGAAATATTTAGCTTCAACTATAATTCCACTTATATTATGGTGATCAGCTTCATTAAATGCATCATTAAATCAGGAAAAACTGAGTAAATTTCGCCAAGCTGCCGCAAGGCTAGATCTAAGGATAATAGACAGGTCAAAGAAAATTCGGTATGAGTACATCCAGGATTGAAAACGACAAACATGCAAAAAAAAAGCATAAATGGTTGAACTGATTCACAATAAAAGGGGGGTGTACTGTTTTATTTTTGTTTTACATACATAGCATGCAAAGCAGTAAAATTCTCACTTCCGTTTATTTTTCAGGCGGCAGAGAAACACAACTCTTATTATTATTATTAATCTAGGTCCACTATAAAGACAGAGTAGCATGCAACGGAATTTCTGAAGTTCGATTTCATGACACATTATGTAAAACTTCTAGAGTTGTCGTAAGTGGTTCTTACCAAATAGAAACACTTCCCACCTGTGAATAATCCAATCCCATTCTTATAATTTAAGGGAGCCGTGTCCTCTATCCATGTTTGAATGATAATTTTATTTTCCCCATTCGACAATCCAGAAATTTCTGACATATTTACAAAGTTGTTTTCATCCAAATATACGTGAATTTTGAAGACATTCAGAACCCAAAAATATCAGAAAACTTTTATTCTTTCTTCCAAATGCGATACATCTTCGGTTACAGTTGATCACAATTCGATGACCATTTAGTGAATGCCATGCCTCGGAAATCTGTTTAAAACACCAACTTCAGTTAAAGTATAAGTGATTAGAAAAGGGCAGTATATAGTCTTTTAAATAAATAATAATTTAAAAAAGAAAATAAAAAAGAAATTAATTAGGCCAATTTTTAAACGTTTTCTGGCCACTCTTTGTGGAAATATCATTTATGCTTTCATAGCATGTAGCATGAAAGATCTTGGACAAAACTAATTTTAAAACTAATTCTATTTTCTTTTTCAATCATACATCGATGTGATAATTTTGTAAAATACCGAGTGATTAAATCTACAAGCTTCTATCATATATATATATATATATATATATATATATATATATATATATATATATATATATATATATATATATATATATATATATATATATATAAACTTGATATATTTTTTAAATTCATAGATATTATAATTATATATACATATATATATTAAACTTTAATCAGACCCAATTTATATTTGGTGCATATTATTTCATTTATTTCAAAGAAATACCATTACTAAATAATACATGATTAAATAATAACAAAAACATTCTTATACTTCAATCACGCCTTCTTAAAACAGCAAAATCGGAACTAAACGTAACACATTTAATAACTGCACGGTCCCCTTTTTTAGGCCACACTTGTTTTACATTCATCATCCAAACCACTTTTTAATACAAGGCGCAAGCTGGCAACCATTTTCGTCCTTCCTAATGAAAATTTTACGATATCCGGCGAGATTTCAAATTTATTCCCTTCTCCAAAAATGACAAGCTTCAAAGAAAAATCAAGAAAGATGAAAAAGAAAACTGAACAGACAGACAGTGAGAGAGAGAGGGAATAATAATAAAAAAAAAAAAAAAAAAAAACTCGATTACAAGATTATTAGGACAAGTACTAACGGTGTTCTTTCATCAAATCGTTCGAAAACCTCCCTATGTTATTTCAATCAAACCGGGGCGTTCAATTTCCTCTTAGTGCATGTGATATGTGTACAGAAGAAAGAAGAAAAAAAATTCCATTACAGGCCCCCAAAATGTGAGACAGGAGAAGGGGGAAAAAAGGCTGAAATGGAAGTTTTCATTAGAAGCGAGCAAATAAGAAGTATGTGTATCAAAATTATCAATCTATTCAAAGCTGACTGAATGTTACTGATTAATTTGAAACAAGATATGGAACATTAATTACACAACAACAAAAGAAAAAAGTGGGAAAAGGAAGTAATTGAATTGTATAAGAAAAATAAGAAGCGGGAGAAATAGGAAGCCGTGAAAAGAAAAATGTCCTTTTTTTATTCTGTTAATATTTAATATGTTTTTGTTTAACGCAACAAATAAAAAATAGCTTTTGTTGCTTTAAACAAGGAGAACAAACAAGAGTTAATTTCTGTTTGAAAGAGAAATATATCATTAAAAGAAACTAAAAGCTATATTCTTCGTATTATTTGAATTCACAGAAGAGAAAAAATATCCTCAGATTAATAAATAAAACGGCTAGTAAAAATCATATTTCAATTATCTTATTTTTTAAACATCATAAAAACCTATTGAATTTTTCTCTCTTAAAAAAAAAAAAACATTAATCGTAAATTAATAAATTGCAAAACATAGTTAATAATAATTACGAAGTAATGAGAAATAATATATTGCTGTTTCTTCTTTTAACGAAATGGTATTGTGATGTCAAATGATGGAGAAAGTACAAATCCAGAGTAAAGCCCAAAATGAGAATTCAATCCCCCCCCCCCCCCCCCCATCTGAAAAGAAAAAAAAAAGCATTTCTTAAATCGTTTTCTCTGCGATGAAAACAAAGCAGAAATATCTTAAGTAATTTGAAGGAAAACACACGGCATATTCGAAATAAAATGATTAAAAAGACGAATTTTCGATATATTTTTTTCAATACTGTCGAAAAGTATTTAAAAATTTAGTAACTTAAATATCTTTAAAAATCTAAATTAATCTAAAAAAAAGTTAAACAAATTCTAAGTTTTAATGTGCTAATTTCACATAATCATAAAAAAATGCTCTTCTCAAAATAATCACAGGTCTTTCCTAGAGGTTTTTTTTTTTTGCGAATTAATTTTATAATTACTTTTCCATAATGCCTCACGGTGCGGTGTTACTGCGATATAATTTTAATATTCTTGAGACCCTTGTAAAACTTTATTATTTTCAGACGATTTAAATAACTTCTGAATAAATATCAAAATTAAGAAAATATTTTTTTAAAGTTAATTTTGATTGCTAATAAAATATTATTATTATTCCAATTTAAATGATAACTTTGCACTCCTTAAATGTGTGTGTGTGCGTGCGTGCGCGCGCACACACACACACACACACACGCGGAGTCTCAAGAAAGTATGTTAGTAAAGTGAAATTATTTGGTAGGGAAAAAATCTAGATATATATAAATGCTTGGCTTAATTTCTTAAAAATTTCATAGACCATTTATGGAAATTAAAAATTGTGATATTTTCTGGCAAAAGCTAAAATACTTAGGTGGCAGTATCCTTTTGCTACTTAAATAAAATAATGAAATATAAAATTTCAGCACTAAAAATACATCTGAACATTTGAAAAATCTCCAACTGAAGATTTCTGCGCTAGCAGAGCAATTAGTCTGAAAATTGAAAAAAGGTATTCTGTAAAGTATATTAAAGACAGTGACAATATTTTGATACATAAATCACATATTAGAAGTGTTGAGTGAGTAAAACAATTTAAAATAAAATAATTTCGTTTAATGTGCGAAACCCCCCCCCCCCTTTTTTTTGTATGTTCTACATATAAATAAAAATAACCCATGATTATACGAACATCTTAAACATGTTCTGCTGTATAGTTTAGTGCTATAATTTATTAAAATTGAAAATACAAAATTAACTGACTATTTCTTTTTTTTCTCTTGTTTTAAAAGTAACTTTTTTATATTTCAATATTTTTATACTAATAAAAACCTAATTGTGTATATTTCTAAAGCAATATAAATAAAGCTTATTCATATTTATAGCGAAAAGTGGTGATGGGGGAGGGGGAAGCTACAATCAACTTATTTTGCCGGTTTCCATGAAATTTAATATAATTATAGAAACACGTATACTACATATTAATAAAAGTTGAAACAGTCATAAATCAGAATATTGATCAAAGAAGATATTAACTACATTCAGTTCCACTCCCCAAATCCCTTTTATTTCCATACAAATATCCGACATATAGCCTGAAGTGAGAAAGGAAAAAAAAAAGAGAGAGATGGGTACTTTATTATTAAAGATATATTACACGAGGAAATATGTATGTAACAAACTATCATTTTAACGAAAACACGGTATTTCATCTAATAAGGAACTGGTCTTTTTCAAAGTAACCCATCACGAAATGGAAAATCCTACGGATGAATTCTGAAGAGAGATTTGATTTGGCAAAGTTTGGCGAGGAAACCCGGCGAGAAGATCACTCGCCAAGAGGGTGAACCTATCAACAATTCTGGAAGTCCAATCACAGAATGAAGCGCGATTTGGGACAGTGCAGTTATGAGAAGAGACTGATTTTTTTCCTTTTTGGATTGCCCGTTTTACAGAGACTTCGTTTTCGAAATTATGGTTTTAGAATCACTTAATAATAAGAAATTACTAGACTTTATTCGAGTGAACTCTATAAATTATATTTGAAAATGCGTGAATACATTTTTAAAAAGATGTTTTTGGCTTCATGTCTGATAAATATTCCATTATTCGCAGGATTAATATATTAAATGAGGATTACACGAAGAGCAGCTAAGGATTAATAGTCAACGAGCCCGATGTCTATGTAAGTAACTTTTTCGTTATTTTTTCTATATATAGCGAATTGTACAACATAACAGCTCTTCTGTAATTTAATATCTTGAGAAATTTAAATTAAACATTTTTGCATGGAGATATCAAAATATGGATATTTTATTAGTATTATTAATTTTAAAAGTGAACTCTAATAAGCTGTACGTACTGAGGAATATTATATAATGGTATAATATCCAAGTGTAAAAAAATATTTTTTGTGAAAGTTTTTATAATAGTTTGTTTATGCAATACAGTATTCCACAACTGATGATCTGCGGACTGCTTAATGTCCGTAACACACATGTGACCTGCGGCTATATATAATATTTAAATTAGAGTAATAAATAAAAATACATGATAAAATGAATAAATACTCTTACATTAATGGTGTATGTTTGTGTAACGTTACTTTACGAATTTAATTCAATTTGTGATTTATTAATGAACATTTATTAAATTTGATGCTTTTCATTAACCAACAGCATTATTCTGATGTTCAGTTAAGGTATATTTTATCGATATAAGCGTAAAAGTTTCAGCTATTCGAATTCAGAATTTTTTAAAATATATATATTTTATTTATCTATAAAAAATAATTTAGTTTGTTTATTTGAGAAAGAAAAAAACTACAAAATGTTAGAATATAAAATGTAGCCGAAATATATCCAATTTTTACAGCTAAATAGAAAGATCAATTCTTCATTATTTTTAATTCAAACATACAGATTGCTAAAGAAATCATAGTAGTATAATTTTTCCCACTTTTACTTTTAACTCAGTAGAAATTTTTCTGCTCGTATAAAAAGATCCAACTAATTGAAATATGAATTAGACTAATATGGAAGCAATAAACGAACTGAATAAAGAAATTCACGACTTAAGCTATAAAACTCAACTGTAGCAGTGGAATGAGATTCCTGTATATAGATCTCTGGTGTTAAAATACCAAGAATACGTTATTTAATATAGACCAAATATTCAATGACTGCTCTTTTTTATATTTCGTGAGATTATTATTCAAGTATATATTTACCTATATTTTGTTTGAATAGATTATTATTTTATTTAAGCTTTACCTGCGTTATCTTCTAATAAAAAGCATTCTTTCTTTTCAATAAGGGAAACTCTTCAGCTGACAGAGTAATTTTAGAAATTTCCCATAAATAATGGTCTTCTTCTTTTGTAAGTGTATGAGTGAGGTGGAAGGGGGAATGACAACAGTTCTGTGAGTGAGAGAAAACAATCCGGCACCACTTTTGAAAACAGATTTTTAAATATCACTTTAAAAAGCAGTAAAAATTTGTTGTGCTTCAAATATTAATAGAATTATAGAAACGTAAAAAATTAGAAAGTGTATTTGTTTGTGTAAGATCAACGAGACTTTATAAAAGAAAAAAAAAGTAAATTGTCTTCCTGTACTTGGAACTTGAAATAACTTATGTATGTATCATTAAGGTATAAAATGAAATTGTTTTATTTTATTTATTTATTTAATATATACAGAGACTTTTTCTTCTTCTGTTATTTCAGTTATCATTGTACGTGCAAAGAATATTAGAGTTATAGCAATTCGAAAATGATTGATACGAAAAACTGATAGATTAAATGAGTGTGTAGTGTGTATACTAAATTATTCAACAACCTTTAAAAATGATGTTTCGATTGTAGTTATATAATCTTTAATTGCATAGCCATAATTCTTTATCCCTGCTCAAAATCTCTATCTTTTAACTCTTCTCTTAAGATAAACGACGGTGCTTCAAAAATTTTGCATTTATATCGAATTATTGAAACTCTCTGCAGTTCGCCCGTGAAATCATCGTAAAAGCAATTTTCAATAAATCGTTTGGCACTTAAAACCGTGTTCATCCTGTGTAATAGAAATTCGTTGGAAATTCACCGAACTGTTAAAAATATACTTTGCTAGAATATATCGATTGAGATTTCATCGATAGGCAATTTACGTGTGAGAGCCGATGGCATTAAGTAGTATTTTTATGCAGTTTGGGAGCGGAATTGCAGACATTGCAGGATATGTCTCAGATTTAATGCGTGCAGGGGCTGTCTTTATATTACATTATTATGAAACAGATGGAATATTTTACAATTTAGCTTGATGAACTACGCAAAGACTATCACTACCATTTCAACATACTTTTAAAATATAATCAACGATAGGAATAAATGTATGCAACTATATAAAATAGTTTTACTATTAATGTAATGACTTTATTTTATTCTTTACTTTGTTTAAAGATGATTATCATCCGAAGCTACTTTTCTGATGATGATTAACGTCTTTTCACATCAAAACGAAATTTACACTGCGTTTTATTAATGTGTGGAGTGTATGTACATTCGGCCAAGATAAAGAAAACATCCCATATTTTAATCACCACATTGTTCAAGCAAAAGGGGGAAAAATACAGGAAATCATGTCTTCTTTCAATTTATGTTTTTTTTTTTTTTTTTTAAATAAGCATAGAGGGTTGTCTTCATACTGAAATTGTACCAAACTCTGAAAATTTCAATACAAACCCCCTAACTTTGACGTCATATTTGGCTTTTTTGGTAAATTTTAGCCCAGGATACCAAACGGGAGGGAAGTCATTCGGTCAAGTAGTTCAATAATTGTGAAGGTTTAAAGTTTCGAAGTCTTAATGTTAAATTCATTTGTAATCGTTGTAAAACAGATTGTCTAAGCTGGGGGTTGTTTTTTAAACGTAACTCAAAAACTACTTGGTGGAATGAGCTGTAACTTTGAATTAGTATATTTGAAGCTTCTGGAAATAGATTTCTGTTAAAAAAATTCCTAGGTTACAATTCATATTTTTGTTTTCGAAAATTAATTTAAGAAAATATAAATTTCAGATTTTTTTTTTTTTTTTTTTTTTTTTTTTTTTTTTTTTTTGTCAATATAAGGGGGTAAAAATTTCAGTATGAAAACGATCTCCTAAGCTTTTTTTTTTTTTTTTTTTTTTTTAAACAAAAATTGAAAAAGGACATAATTTCCAATCAAATGGCTATTTACTTCTCCCCAACCCCCGGGACAATTTGGTGATTAAAATGTATAAGAATGTTCTCTCTGTAGTAGTTTATTTTTTTTTGTGTGTGTGTGGGGGGGGGGGGGGGGGACTGTACGATAATTTGGAATACTTGTTTCGCAATTTCTTTTATTTTGAAATAGTGCGAATAACACCTTCGCAGCAACAAGTATCATATTGCCTTCTTTTATAGAGGGTGTCCCTTCTTATCATTGAGCTAATTCCTAAACCGTTAAATTTAGAGGTATTGTTCCAATTGCCAAAATGTTTCAAATGTTGTTCTTTACCATATGGAAATCTCTTTATGCCAAAAAATGTATTAAGAAATTAAAATGCTTATCTGGTTCTTGGATACTTTAAGTTATATTTAGGAAAACTTTCTGCATGCTGTGACAAATAAAACGGTAAACAATTCCATTTTCGTACGACCAAAACTTACCAAAGCTTTGAATTTTAAGAAAACGTTTTCATTAAAAAGGAGTTTTTCCGTTTTCAGTGCTGATAAAAACGATGAAAATTCATAAAATTCAAAGTACCATAACTCGGCAAGTTTTGGTAGTACGAAAATGAAATTTTTTATTGCTTTACATATCAGAGAAAGGACCGAATTTTTATAAAAAAAATAAATTTCTTAACTTTTAAAAAATCATTACTTGGACGACAAATGGATTTTCATATGATGACGAACAGCAGTTGGAACATTTTTGCAATTGGAACTATGTCTATACCTCTAAAACTAACGATTTAAGAAATAGCTGCTGATCAGCAATAATAAAGGATACCCTTAATATTGATTGCAAAGCGTGATCCCGAATAGAAGAATGTGCGCGGGTCGGGTTATATCTGACCCGAAAATTCTATTTGAAGTCGACCCAGACCCGAAGTAAAAGAAAATTAATCCACAACTCAATTATTTTGTTAAACAATTATTTTGTTTCATCTGAAAAATATTTAGAACTTTCTTTTGAAAAATCGGGTCAACCCGATCCGTAAGAGTCAAATCCCGATCCATACCAGACTTGCAATAAATAATAAAAAAAAAAAAAATTAGCGCCAACTTGTCGGTTTGGGTAAAATCGGGTTACCCGATCCGATACAGGACTCCAATCCTGAATCTTGAAAAGTTTGAATTTAAAGAATATGTGGATAAAGAAAAGTACCAAGAATTAAAGACCTTACGATATATATTTAAAATTTTTTATTATAATTGGTTATTTTATAATTAATGCACCCAAGAATTACTTTTTATTAACAATATTAATAAATGAATAAAATCCACAGAGTCTATTTTTTTACTCTCATATTTTTTTTATACAGAAAACCAACGTTTTGCCAAGAATAATAGAAACAAATCCTAGAGTATGGTTTGAGAGTGCATTTAAGAGTATTATTATATGTTACTCTCTTTCTGTCATGACGAGGCTTTTAAAAATCCATTGTTCTGTTTCCCTTAAATAATATTTATCTTTTGCTTCGCAATATAATATATAGATTGTGGAGTTCTATCAGAAGAAGCTTTCTTTTCTTGAAAGAGACAATTGAGCATCCAGATCCCTATCCAGTTAAATGCCTGTTATTTTCATTTAATTAGCATTGATCAGTCGAGACTGAAAACAATGTACGTGCATTCCATAAAAGCGATCTTAAAAATGACTTGATTGTATAATAATCGATGGTTAAATGGTTAGAGGCGCTCCAAAATTATCCGAAATGAACGACTATTTTTGAAATCAATATATATATATATATATATATATATATATATATATATATATATATATATATATATATATATATATATATATATATATTATCTTTTTTCAATATACGCTTATTAATAAAACAACGTCATAATTCAAAAATCACCAATTTTGTGTTACATACCAAGTGTAAAAGTACTTTTTTTAAAAACTTTAACTAACTACATAACAATCACTTAAAAAACTCCCTAATTTACTCGCTAGCAAAGGGTTCTTTCAAATACACTTGAATTTTGTATTATTTATTGAACTCAAACATTTGTATTTCAATTTTATTTTTTACAAAATGACGCGTTCTGATTATAACGTTTTATTTTATGAGCTAGATATGTTCAAGAAGAGAATGGGCGCAGTGAATCTCTTTTCGTTACTTAAAAAGAAAAAGTAAATAAATAAAATTAAACCGCACTCTTCTAATGGCTTCATATAAATATTATTGAAATCCGATGACGGTTGTCTAATGTTTATTTATTGAGTCATCCGGAAAGTTCTGCGGTTTTCAAAGAGAAGCGCTGTTTCGTCTGCTTATATTTTTGCTACTGCTGATAAAGAGTGACCTTGAATGACCCAGATATGTAAATTCGATCTTTTCTGCTTGTGTTGCATAATTCTTGCTTGGGTTGTGACATAATTTTTGCTTCAGTGCAGTGCTAAGAATGGAAAACCAAAAATTTCATTTCTGACGATTACATTCTTTTATCTTCAAGAAAGGTAAAAATGCTAATCAGACTGCTCGTAAAATTTGTGTTGTATATGGACAAAGTGTTGTTTCAGATGACACAGTTTGAAGGCGGTTTGAGAAGTTTAAGCGCAAAAATTTCAGCCTCGAAGAGGATGCCGCTTTGGACGGCCATCATCTGTAAAGGAGAACCCCTTAAAAGAAGCTATCGCTGAAAATTCACATTACACAGTTCATCCCACAGACTAAATATTCCCAAAAGTACAGTGTGTATTTAATTAGAATTTAACATCAATCATGAAGAACTGCGATGAAATATTCCTAACATAAACGAATAATGTCTGATATAATTTTTCCAAACGGGTACCTACTTTTCCTGACGAAACATTCCGTATTAACATCTTATATATAAAAAGGTGTATATTATTGATAAATAAAGTAGAAAATAGAGTTGAAACGTTTACTTTACTTTAAATACCATTTCCATGCTTAACCGAAGATGTCTCGAATAAGAAGATAAGTCAATTTCTTAAGGCTCTCAAAATCCAAACTGTCTACATTCTGTGATACATTTCTGGATTCATTTTTGTTTGCTTACGCCCGAAATCGAAAGATGCTCTTATTCAGAAATTATGTAATATAATAGCTTTATCTACTCGAAATTGGCGTTTTGAACTGAATTTCCAGAAACGACAGCGCGGTAAGTTTAGAAAACTGCTATCATGAAGCAACAATCGTTTACAATTAAGATGCAATTCATTTATCGAAAAAATGAGAAAACTGTTCGATGACAAATCGCTTCAATAATCATGTTTAAAAGTGTCATGCTTTTTGTGTTTAAAAATGAATCAGAAAGTGTGTCAAAGTTTTGCCTTGTTGAGCAGGGAAAATATTTGTTAAGAATTGCTTAAGATTTTCTCTAGCTTGTCACCCTCTCCCCCCTCCTTTTTTTTTTTTTTTTTTTTTAGAATTCTATCTGCATTTGCAAGAATACTGGAAAAAGAAAAAATATATATGTGCGTGTGTATGTATGAATGTAAACACTTTATTGATTGAATTCTGAGGTCGAGTTTGTGAGCTTTTCAAAGAAAGAGGGGGGGGGGGGAATATTTCTTTTATTTTTAAATATTTTCGTTCTCTGTAGGATTAATATTTTTTTACACCTTTCTTAATATGTATATATATATATATATATATATATATATATATAAAACGACAATTTTTCATTGCCTCTTTAAAAAGGTGTACTTATTATGAAATTCATTTTTATTTGAAAGTGCACTAAATCTGTTTCCAACACTTTAGATAGCATGTTTTTAAATAACAAATAAGCTAAAACGATACCTGAATAAAGAGGTTTAAGCTTTTTTTTCCCCCGGATTTGAAAATGAGTGGGAAGAGATAAGTCGAGAGCCGAGTATTAACTAATACTTACAACAAGAGATTATTTTGCATATTTTTTTTTTCTTTGGGAAGGTGTGTGTGTAGAGGGGGGGGGGGGGCTACTGGCTTGCACTCAAGTTGTTTTATGCGTTTATTAAATGTGTACTAATTGTGATGTGTGAACCGTTGTAATTATTTCCCCGAGTTCAGATAGCTGTAAAGAATTAAAATACAAAACAGAAACTATTATTCCTTTAAATTGTTGAATATATTGTGGCAAATAGTTTTCATTAAAAAGTGAAACAAGACGAAAAAAAAAAATCAAACAACTAAATTATAAAATCAAACAACTAAATTATAAATCTCATCTACTTTAAAGCTATGGACATCATCCAGTTTTAGGGAATACATATCTTTACACTTTTAACAGTATTTTTTAGAGAATACATATCTTTACATTTTTAACAGTATTTTAACTTTCACTTATTTTTTAAAATAAAGAGAGAGAAAGAGATTCACTCCATGCTATTTTGAGCACTGTTTGTTACAGAAGACAAAAAAGATTCCTATGGATTGGAATGATGTCTATTTTTATTTGATATATTTTTTAGGAGGCTATCTACATATTAAACTGAATACGAAATTTAATTTTCAATAGTAACACCCAAATTTGACAGTTAAAGAAATTAAAAAATCAATATTCTGCAATTAAACTAAATATACATTTTCAAGGATTTTCTACTATTAGTTTCAGAATTATTAACTACTGATTTCAGAGAGTATCTCCAAATCGAAATCTAATACTTCCATATCGGGTTTATACGCATAGAGTATATCTCATATCATTAAACACGTATGATGATTTATTTTTTAATGATATATAAGCTCAAATTTTCTATACGCGTATAGGAAGAATTTACCAATCGAATGCATTAATTTGTTATAGGTTTTAATTCATAATTTTGTCGAATATTAACCCCTTAAGCACTACGACGCACTTGCGTACGTCATGAACACCTCTATCTGAAATACCAGGACGTATGTGCATATGTCCAGGATTCCAGTTTGGACTTTTTTTAAATTCAAAACTTTGAATTCATACCAGAAAGTTATAGTAGTAATTTGTATTTTATATAATGACAGACTTTTCGTGATTGCATAAATTAAAATTATTCTTTTAGAATTTCCGGTTTGAATTTTGTATTTTTGACGAAATTTAACATAGCTGATATTCAGCATACTATCGCTAAATCTAATATGGTGCTTAAGGGGTTAAGTTAAAAAAGTCGTATCGCAAAATTATAAGAATTGCAAAAAATTAGATATCTACGTTTGAATTTTAAGTAGTATATTCATACAAAAAGAAAAAAAAATAGCGATACGATTATTATTTTAAAAAATGTAAATTAAAATATTTGTAAAGTTAGTTTAACATTAGAGGGTCAAAACTTTGAATAGTTGTACTTCCATAACTTTACATTTATAATAATCTACGATTAAATAATTGTCAAAGTCAGATTAGAAATTAGAAAGTTGGTTCAAATTTTAATATGTAGGCCGCAACTCAATTCATGCATTTTAATTAACTATACACATTATTTTTTATCGATTGGTGCCCTTTTTTTCTGTATTATAAACAATGCTAAAATTGGCATGGGGTGGCGACCCCCCCCCCCCCTCCCTAAACACACACACGCACGCAAATGGACGTATGCTTTGAAACATAGGATTATTTTAGAAGAAAAATAAATTAAAAATTTTAATGCAAATAAAAGCAGTAACTTTCTTGTTAACTATTTCCAGTGTTATAAATCTATTTTAAATATTTAATAGCTAAAGCTAAGAAATATATTTCTCAAATAAAAACTTTTCTTTTAAGGTGGGGGGGGGGGGGCTAAGAGTTATCTGAATAGCTTATTTAACTTTCAGAAATCTATTTGTATGAATTCTGAAATAAAATGGATGTTATAATCACAGAAAACCATTTCCTTCAACGTACTTACTGAGTTCTCAAATCTAATCGATGGGCCTTTTCCAAGAAATAAGGAGAAAAGGGCAAAAAAAGCATTTTCCTCCTTTATAAGTAATGCTATATAACTTAAATACAACTTATTTTTTAATATTTTGTCGCCTTTATAGCCTTAATGTGTATTATATATATATATATAACCATTAAAAACTGTTAAACTTTACGACAATACCTCATTGCTTCTTTCAAAATATATTGAATTTTCAGACATTATTTCTCATTTTAATCTAAAGGGGTGGCAATTCGTTTTCAGACTACTGCTACATATGTTTCAAAGGATAAATAAGCTAATGTAAATTTAAATAGACTTTCCAGTTTTTTTTTTTTTTTTTTTTTTTTAACGCAATTTTAAAACTGATAAAGCTGAAAAATATAGTTCTTGATGTGTATGCAAGATTAAAAAAAAAAAAAAAAAAATACAATTATTAGATAATAGCTGTTGATTAAAAATTTAATAACACTTTATTAATAAGAACATGTTTCTGTTTTGAAAGTTACATAAATCTTTTTAAAAAATTATTCATACCTTTATACGTTAATCGTGGAATTCTTATTTCCCAAGATAAAACGTTAAAAACTGAAATACGAAGACAACACTAATATTATTACTCGTATATTGAGTGCGATGACTTGACTATATAATTTTTTTATATATATAAATGCTGCCCTTTTAAAGTTTCTTTTTCTTACCGCCCCTTCATCTTTCGTTTAACAGTTGTAATTTGCTCAAAATAGTTTGAGGAGGAAGGGAAAAGAAAAAAATCTGGACGATTTAATAACAAAATTACATTTTATTTTTATTTTAAAGACCAATAAACAAATCGCAATATATAATTAGCTGTTTTTCATGTATGTACGCATGTTTTGAAGCAAAAGTATAGTAATTTTATGGTCGGAGAAAGCTGTTTAGGGGGGGGGGGGGATACATATCAGTCATATTTCATAACTTTTTATAATCATTAAAGAAAAAAAACACATTTTGAATTTTTTTTAAAGGATATCATATGTATGTTTTTTCTACCCTATATATAATACTTTTGTAACGGATTCATGTAACGATTTTTTGAAACAGTTTTTCAAATGCTTAAAATGCAGCGTTTGTAGAATGCTGGTGATAATGTAAGTTTAGCATGTTTTTTTCTTGAAGAGGGTGTATATAGTATTTATAGTTATTTTCCAGGGCTGCATTTTAGTGCCATTATGTTATTTGAAACACTGCGAAATTTGTATATGTTATTAAGGTTTGGTGTGTCATTGAAAATATGGGCTGTATGTAACACTTATAGTTATTTTACATGACAATACAAAAGAATTAAGATGCATTATTATACTTTATCGTCAATTAATGTTGGATGAGTTATTTTTTTTATGTTTAAGTATGAAACCGTATTCAAGATGAAAATAGGTTTTACTGAGGCGTGCGTTATTTATAGATATGCGTTTGAATGTTATTTAAACGGTTTACAAACATATTCAAATTTGAGTTTTTTCTTTGAAAGTACGGAAAACTTCAATTTGATTAAATGCCCATCTGCCTTTCGAGACTGTGTTGAGAGAAAAACTCTGAAGTAACACCAAAAGTCACCAAATGATTGCCTACTTTGTTAACATTACATCATTAAATATATTGCCAACTTTGCAATAACACATTAACATTTACCACCTCTATTCATCTATTAAAATCTTCCGTAATTGAGACATCTCTATTAGAAAAATTGTAACCTTTATTTTTTAAACATATAGGACAATATATATAATAAAATTAGATTATTTTTTCAAAATTCGTAGTATTTCCCCACTTTAAAAGACTGCATTGTCCTAGGACAAGTTTCTTACAAACAAGACACTGATTACTTTGAATTTAAACTCATTTCTAATGAAAATAAAATTTAAATTATGAATATGGCAATAACTACATAACTACAAATCAGCAATTCATTACTTATACTAAAAATTAAATTCAACTATAAGCTGTTGCATAAAATAGCCAAATACAAGATATATGCAATTAACCTGTCTGCAGCCATGTCGTCTATACACAATTGATTTTTCTAAAAATGTGCTTAAATCCAAGTAATTTAAATTTGTTATTGGGATAAATTACAGTGTGTTTTCTACAAATGGATAAATTAGAAACAAATGTTTTCAACGCGCGAGTCTGTTAAAAGCTCGGGGATTAGAGTACGAAGGGCGCAGATTCCCTCCCCCCCCCCCCCTCCCCTCTTCCAGACAGTAAAAAATGTAAATATGTGTATTCATTTCTATAGACAACAATTTATTAGAATTATTTAAATATTTTCTGCAATTTATTCCATACAACATTTGAAAATTATAATTCTGATAATGATTTCTTGAAATGTATACGCATATTTTAGTAAAATAAGCCTGTTACTATTCAATAAAAATTTGAAAAACTTTGCCGGAAAAAAAAAAAAAATAAAATAACACGAAATGTTTTGAAATACTGATTATAGAAGAAAACCTAAATCCTAAAAAAAGGGGGAAATTATCATTAAGTAGAATGTTGTTAGGTTTCAGACTAGTTACTTTCTTCTATATTCTCAAGAATAAAAATATTGGATATGTCCGGAATAGGATTTAACTATATTTGGGAAATTGTCTGTCTGTCTGCGTTATACAAATTTTGTGGCCGCTCTAACTCGAGAACTTGTGCACGGAATTCTATGAAACATCATATTTAATTAGACCTAGATATAAAATTTTAATATTAATTATTATTTGATTATAATCGTTATTTGATTAATAGCGTTTTGAGTTGCAACTTTACCCATATGTAACTTTGTTTGCGTCATTAAAAAAAAAACTGAGTTGTAATTTACGAATATGTAATAATATTTTTCGTCATATTCTTAAATAAAACGTTATAAGGTAAGGAAACCGGGACAATCATTTATGGACACCCTGTGTATTAAAATGACGAAGAAAGTTTTGTGATGGCTACACGCAAAGCCGCAGCAAGGATGATTGGGCGATCGCGGTGCCCCCGGCCATCGGTTGTCACTTATCTTACTGATGCGCTGACTGCTAGTTAAAAAAATAAAATAAAATAAATAATAACAACAACAACAAGATAAGTCACACCAGGCGCCAAATAGAGTTGCTGGGGTGTTGGACTACAGCACACTATTTTAAAATGAATCGGGTTAAAAAAAATTGTGACAAAAAATATTTAGAGAATTTTCATTTATATGAATTTAATCGATATTGCCCATTTTCAATGTTTTTACCCTCTTAAGAAAGCTTGTCCAACTTTTAATTTAAACACATTAAAATGTCGATTTTCAAAAGACCTTAGGAAATGATATAATTAAAAAGATGAAAAATATTGTACTTATGTAACAAAGAGGGAAAAATACTCATGTATGGGATGTAATGAAATTACCAGCAGTTAGAACAAAGTACATAATGATGCAAAAGTTATTGTAATTCTACATAGATAATCTGATAATCGCATTAAAAAATACATTTTACAGCTTCTTTGAGAAAAGCACAGTTGAGAGCTAACGACTGTAGATAATTTTTCTAGCTTCTTTGTTTTTAAATGCATCAGAGGATTAGTAACACAGCATTACAGTTCTGTTAACATGTCACGAGAGGAAATTTTATTACCCAGTGAATTGGATATAAAGTCGTCATAACATATTGCCTTTTGTTTAAAAAGGTAAAAATTAAAAAGTAA
The DNA here is from genome assembly GCA_963931845.1 of Maratus michaelseni. Lineage (NCBI taxonomy): Eukaryota > Metazoa > Arthropoda > Arachnida > Araneae > Salticidae > Maratus > Maratus michaelseni. The sequence goes on along the minus strand of OZ007591.1, from coordinate 75,659,500 downwards.
TCTTTTTTTTTTTTTTTTTTTTTTTTTTTAATCTCCTTTACTTGAAAGGGGAGCAAAATTGGCGCTACAATTTTGCCACGCATAATTTATTGTGGCGAAGAAAGTTAATGGAATACTTCACTCGCGCAAAAACATACCCTCTTGCTGATGTTAATCCTATGGGGCAGTTCTTTTAAAATATCTCGTTTGAATTTCAATATTTTAAAACGATTTTTTTCTCGCATTGGATAGCAGAGGTTGATCTCTACGATCGCCGCTTTTTACTTTTTCGATTTTGTTTGCGGATTTTTTTTTATGAGGATGGTTTCATTTTTGAAGCCGGTTCTGAAAGTGAAAGTATTATCATAAAACGAAATCTGCAAACAAAATCGAAAAAGTAAAAAGCGGCAATCGTAGAGATTGACCTCTGCTATCCAATGCAAGAAAAAAAAATCGTTTAAAAATATTTAAATGCAAACGAGATATTTTAAAAGAAATGTCTCATAGGATAAACATTAGCGAGCGGGTGTTTTCGCGTGAGTGAAGTAGCCTCTTTCTTAACATTCGGATATTTAAATGTTAGGTTCAGGAAAATTGCTTTCATATAAAATAGTTGTATTTATATACTTTCTCAAATGGATACGGGCAGTGTTTTACAGGATATCTGGATGGATATCTATTGATGAGGAATTTAACATAGCTCGAGAAGCAAGAATGAATAAAATCGCCCAGTCCCCCACGTTTTTAGAGAAACTCTTTATTACCAATAGGCAGTAGATCGGAACATTACTAAATCGCATTTTTTTAAAATAAAACTTTTAAAATCATTTTATCCTATTTGCTTTCATATAATTTTAATTTCTGAAAGGTAGATTTTTATCCGGATACTTTTTATAGTGGCCGAATCACTTGTTAAGCAATTGTATGAACATGACTTTACAACAGCGCACTGCAAATTATAAATCAATAGCAAAGTTTATTATTTAGTAATAGTGTTTTTTTTTTTTTTTTTTTTTCAAACGTCTTATTAAAATGCAACTCTTACATCTGTCTATGTACTGATGATAAAACTTGACGAGAAACAGCGATAATTTTATTTTTTCTCAAAATAAGATATTTTCCCAGATAATTTGTACATTGATAATTGATATATATTGACCAATATATTAAAAGTGTGTAATGAATAGAAGCTATTATACGATATAATAATAAAGTCATCAAACTCCTTTTAATAAAATTTGTAAAACGTAAAGTACAGGATTCTTGCCGCAGTAAAAATCTGTTGTTTGTAAAATACCATGGCAAATAAATTCGATTTTATGCGGAAATATAAATTAAGTACGTATCATACATCGTGTTTCTATAAGCAAACTAGACCATATTGTTTGTTCACATGTTATGTATCTTCCTATCGAATACAAAAAGAAAACATGTGTCTTTAGAAGAATTATCACTATAGAAATATTTTTCAACGATAAAATATACTTTACATCCAAGAAAAATAAATTACTTTTGAAAAAAAAAACTTTTTAGATATTTAAAAAGGGCCATAAAAATGTATGAATGTCTTTAGTAATGCAATCTCCAGCTACTATTTTGAAAGCATTTCGCTACACAGGGCTCAAATTTATATGTTCAGCAAAATTATTATCATCAGAGAAGATTGCAATATTCATAAGCTGCGTACAATCTAGATGCGGAAGAAGAAAAAAAAAAAGTAGTTCTATCAGTTGGCAATCACACGTTTCTAATCTAGTCAAATCATAAAAACACGGTCTATATTTATAAGCACCCAGCTCGTTCATCATCAAAATGAGAAACAATCGCATATACAAACTAATGAGAAAAACGTAATTTTCCCCAGCTATGTTAAAAATAAATTATAAATGAAATACGCCTTTCAAACTACTACCTCTCTCTCTTTTTTTTTATTATTTCTGCTCAAAGCATTTCCAGGTTGTTTTAGTAATTGTTTAAGAAACGCAATCTAAATGGAGGGGTATATCAAATTACATATTGCCCGTTCTCTTATTCATCATTACAAAACCACGGTTTCTGCAACTGAAGTAGAACCGAACCAGCTTTAGGGGCTGCGAAGAAATAAATAAATAAAAAAGAAAAAAAAAAAAAGGTATAAATAATCGATACATTTTATCTCCAAATAACATTCGACCCCGTTCGCTATCTGAAATGAACTTTCGGAAGATGCTTCTAGGTAATAAATTGTCCCCGCACAATTTGATAAACCCACTTAAATACCTATGACATGTTATTTCTACGTGGAGAACACATTTAAATTCTAACAGCGTTTTTAAGTCCCCCGGGACATATTACGATGGTGGTACAGCCGGAAAGTTGTTCCGAGACAAATATGGCGGCTGATGAGACTTAGCGCAAAAATAAGACGAGGTGGGAAAAAAGAAAAGAAAAGAGAAGGTAAAAATGTCAAACAGAGAGAAAGATAGCCCAAACTAAATGAAGCAAGAAGTGTTTTAAATCGGATTCTTTGAAAAATAAATAACAAAGTTCTCGAAAGGTAAATCACAAATAATGTACATGAGTAGTCTTACAACTAATTAGGCGAAAGGAATAAAAAAAAAAGGTATGTAACAAACATTTTAAAAAGTACAGGTACTCTATACTGAAAGAGGTATTGGCGAAAAGAATCCAATACCTCATTTTCTTTTAAAAAGTATTTGTGAAAGAGAGGAAAGTATTAAAACAGTGTATAAACTTTTATAGAATGATGAATACACTAAGAAATATTTTATAATTTTTTTAAAGCTTTATATATATATATTTATTTATTTTGTTTGGTTCAACAGTAACTGTCTGACGTTGTGCCAGTATTGTGGATTTTTAAATCTTTTACAAAAAATATTTTTTTCCACCGACGAACTAAAAAAATTCCAGAAAGTTGCGATTTTGTATTCGAATTATTTAATTTTTTACCTATATATTTTACTTATACATAGATTAAAAAACATTTTTATGTAGTTTTAGTGCTTACTGCAAGAGGGGAGGGAAAAAGTGTGTGTGTGTGTGTGGGGGGGGGGGGGGGGGAAGTCCAAGTTTTATTTCTACGGTATTTTATAAAAGACAAACACATATATATAAATTAGTTCTGTATCAGAATACCTAAAATTTATATATATATGGATAGACTTTTTTATTTTTTTTAAATTTTTATTTTAACTTAAAAAGAATGAGTTTTTATTTATGAATAAACTTAATACGTGTGGCAACATAATCACGCACAAAAGTAAATAAATTAAAATCTTGCAATTCGATTTGTCTTTTTGTAATAATAAATTCCTCCGAGAAAGTAAGATTAATTTCTTTAAAACGCATAATCTTTTAATTCGCTTTATAATGATTTTAATATTTTTACATTGCATTCTGCTGTTCTTTTAACTATGTTTTTATTAGAGGTAAAATTATTTTTTTTGAAACATTGAATTACAACAAACTTATAGCGTAGATGGAAAATGAGACCACGAAGAAATTCTGTAATAAAAGTACACCAGCATAACTTTTTATTTTATTTTTTCCGAGGAAATAAAAGCATAATTATGCTTTCAGTTGTCCAAGTTTTAAAAAATACACGGGGTTTCATGCAATCTAGGAAAAGAAATCTGCATTATCACTTGAATAGGCTACTGTATTGTTAACTAAATAGGTTAATTATTCAGCATTGTGCTTTTCAAAGAATCTTTTAAAGTATGGCGAAATTTGGCTACAATGATACGCGTTTGCTTGATTAGTTAAAACTTATACTTATTCAATTGTAATTGATTGAAATTACGGCAACGCAAAATACGTGACTATACTGCATTAAGTTTCATGAATCTTTAGCATGAGCTTTAGAGTATTTAAACTAAAGTGTAAATACAATTTAAGCTTTATTTTTTAATCATGATGGTTCATAAAAAACTGATTTATTATAGTTTAAATTACATACATGCGCAACAAATCATGAAAAATGCCCCCCCCCCCCCCCCACATATACACACCCAGCATTATTTTTTCACTAAACCGGAAAAACCTAAAAACAACACAATGAACGGCACACTCGCCAAGTTTCATCACGTATGCTTACAAAAATACGAAAGGAAAAAAATAAAAATAATAGAATTTTATGTCAAAAAAGTGGACGTAACATCGTCAAAATGTAAATAATACAAGACGGTTACGTTCAAGAGTCTACCTATTTCAGATCAAAATGACAGCCTTTCGGAGGACGGGGTGCTGTTAAGAAATAAAGATGGCACTGATAAGGGTTCAGAAACAGATAAGGGATAAAATATACTTCCTTGAAAATTAGCAAAATCAAGTCACGTACTTAAAAATAGCAGCACAGCTTAAAATATAAATGGCTTCATAAAATAGCAATACAGCTTACTGAGACTGAGGATGTAGAAATATTTTTTTTAACATAAAAATTGGTCCGCTGTGCCATACCGGCTTTCTGGAATGGTAATAAAATCAGAAAGAAAGGGAGAGGGGAGAAAAAAAAAAAAAGGAGTCAAGAGTGAACTTTTAAGTGTGTTACGTTATATCCCCGAAAGATTCCGAAAAATTATACCAATAATGTACAATTAAATTCAATACGATTTAGATAAAATGATTAAAAATCGACAAAATTCCCCCGCGCCTTTCAGCCCTGAAATTTCATAAACTGAGACTACGAAAATACTTGTTATTGATGGAAAAATTTATTGAAAAATAATTATATTGACAATTTAACAATTCTGTACAAACTTCAGCGTTTACAAGTAATAATAAAATTATTATAAATTCAAATTTAGAACACATTTCTTTCGAAATGACAAAATTACACAGTTGAAAGATTATAAAACATTACATCAATTTAAATATGTATTTGTTAAGTCATTTTAACCAAAAAAAAAAAAGAAAAAAAATATTGAACATTATAGAAATTGAAATTTCTTTATCTAAATTGCATATCGTTTATTAAATTTACTAACGTTATTTCACCAGAGCTGTAATTATATTCGAAAACTGATTTTTATAGTGTAGATAATATGTATATTTTTAAAAGCAAGTAGAAAACAAAATTTTTTTGACCAAAATTAGATGAATCTGTTCAGCTTCATATGTAGTCGTTTCCTGGTCTTCTGCAAATATGGTGGATTTTATAGACAATTTTCACATCTTCAATCTGCGCGGTCTAAATAAAGTGAACATATAACATTTTTCGAGCTTTATTCTGGGGACTATTTCCTAAAAATGCCCTTTTGTTTAGATATTTTCTGTTTGGTAGAACTGTACTTTGGTCTAATACATGGATTTTCAAATAGGTCCGCGGCGATTATTTCTGCCGTCCGCAGAGCTCTTTCTACACTGCAAAAAAAAGTGTTGATTCTACAGTATAATACTAGCACTCCAGCTGCCAGTATTATACCGTAAAATTAACAGTAATAAACAGTAAAATAAGCGGTAATACGCTGCCGCGCGGTGCCAGTATTATACTGTAAAATCAACACTTTTTTTTTTGCAGTGTAGCAGCAATTAATTTAGTCTGTAAAAAGTTTTTACGCTGATAAATGAAATGTGTTTAACTGAAACGAAAAACTTTTCTTACAAATTCAATAATGCTATTTTAACGATACATTTAAATAACATACTGTTCAATTCATGCGAGCACCATACTCATACAGATTATTTTTGCTACGCCAAGGGATGATGCGGCTAGCAAACAAACATTAATTGGACACTTTCTAGCCTAAAACTACATCCTGGGTTTTTGAAACACCCCTCTTAAAAAACACTTATGGTGCCTTGAGAATGGACCGTGAAATCTTTATTCCAAAAGGTACAATTCCTTTTCTTTTTATTGGTAAATATCAAAGAATTTTATTAGTTTTTTACTCCAATTTATTTATAATTATTTGATAAGCTTAGAGCCGTTTTAAAATGTTGAAACAGCTACATTAATCGGAGAGGAATGAAACTCATTAACACACTATCTCACATACTAATCTTCTAAATCAATTAAAATCTAATATCGACACGTCAATAAATAAATTCATTCATGTTCTTCACAGTTTACACCACGCCTGACATTTCATCTGGCTTATCTCAATGGACTCATTGATGAACTTTATATGCATCGATACATCTGATGAAAACTATCCTGGGAATGGAGAGTTTCAGATTTTTAATATCGCATGACGTACTGACGCTCATATTTCCGTGTTTTTTAATTGAATCTCTTTCTTTTTATATTTTTAATTCAAAGCAAATCTCAGTCTATCGTGTGAAATAATGACAGCTTGTCATTTATCGGGACATCTTATTAAATTAACAAATAAGTTTTCCCATCATGCGTACACATGAAATAAAGTAGCATTCTTTGTATGCCAAATGTATACACACTAAATATATTGGTTACTGAATTTATGTTTTTGTGGCATTATTCATCAAATAATTTGGTTTTCTGCAGTAAAATGAGATTTTTTTTTTTTTTTTTTTTTTTTTTTTTTTTTTTTTTTTTGGGGGGGGGGGGGGGGGGGGGGGGGCATTTGTGTGCGTGTTAACATCTTCAAAAAATGATTTATGTTTTCCAGATTTGGCTATTTTTCACAAATTTTAATCCATCTGGACCATGAAATCCCAATTTATTTATTTTTAAAAACTTGTGTACACACACACAGCTTAACCCAGAACTTGGAGAAATTTTTATGCGTTATTGTAAAAGGACCACGAGTGACGAATAGATGTATGCACTGAATCTTTAGATAATTGAAACTCTAGCCATTGCAATATTCTTCTTCAATGTTAAATTATAATTTACAATTATCAAAAGATTCACTGCTTACATCTATCTGCTCGTGCTTCTTGTACATAACACATAAAGCTACAAAGCATGAAGTATGTAAATCCTCAGTTTCATTCCGCATACTTATTTCGCCAAGTTCTGAGTTAAACTGTATTCCTCCTCCCGTATGAACAAGTTTTTAAAAATAGCCAAATCTTAAAAACTTCAATCATAAAAAGAATATTGTAATTCCTAGAGTTAATGTATTTTCGAATGGTAAGATGAAACAACAGTTTATTCAGGAACTTAATATATGAAATAAATATCCACTAAAGTCACTTTTTGTAGGACATATTATTTATTTCTTTACATAATAGTAAAAGGAAAATTTAAAATGGACTTAAACTTTAACAGGAGAAAAAAAGTCGTAACTACATTTCTACGCGATCCCCCGATCGCATGAGAAACGACAATAAAGAGCATTAAAAGCGTCAAATCTCTCTCTGAACGACAAGCACCGGCTGCAGGAGACATCCAAATCTTGAGCATTAACACCAAAAGGTTCCATTATAGTGCCGGATGTTGTGCTACGTGCTCTGTTGTACGCGCAATAACATTATTTTTAGTTTTATTAGAAAAACACTTTTTTTCCCCTCACTAGCTTTTTCTAGAACGTCTATAAAAATGAAAAAAAAAAAATTAAAATTACTAAGCGCGTTCCAGTACTTTTTTTTTTTTTTTTTTTGCACAAACGACAAACATTTTTACACCATGGTAAAATTGCTTGTTCAGCCAAACAAAGTATTTTTCGCCAGTAGTTCACGTTAGAAATTGAATTTTAAGACCGCTCTATTTTTCATCCCTGTATTCAAGCAGCAGGAAGTTTTCGTCAATGATTAAAATTCTAAAAACATGCGATGATAAAATTTATTGATCTGTAATTTTAATCTCACCAGTTTTATAAATAAAATCGGGCTTCGATAGTAATAAAATCAAATAAATGATTTTTTTTTTTTTTTTTTTCAAAGATTTCTATACAAAATGGACCAAAGAAGTCGGCAGCGTTGATTATAATCTTTCCTTCATTCTACCTTTGCATGTAAAACTGCTCATTTATATACGTAAATATAGTAAAAGATTTTAAGTGAAGAGATCTGAAGTCAGTTATATTGAAAATAAGATAATATATTTAAACTTGCCTTTTTTCTAATATTATAATAGATTTGCGTATCATTGATATTTCATAAAAAAAATCTGAAGTCAGTTATATTGAAAATAAGATAATCATATTTAAACTTGCTTTTTTTCTATTATAATAGATTTGCGTATCATTGATATTTCATATAAAAAATGTAATTTTTAATGAAATTACCATATTTACTCGCGTAATTTGCACCCTCGTGTATTTTACGCACCTCGTACTTTTGAAAGAAAATTTGGGTAAAAAAACAGATTCAATAGTTAAGAATATGAGATAATTTGAGATAATAAAACCGCATGTATCCTCATAGTTTTCATTTTTCAGTTTGGTTATTTATTTAGAATATATATATTTTTTTTTCTCCACGATCTCTTTCTTTCAACTGCAGCATAACATTGTGCAGAGCAGATGGTACAACTGATAAAGCAACATCATCAATACTGTATATTTGTACTTTTTTTTTTTTTTTAACACTGAAAATTTCTAATTCATGAAAGTCCTTTGTTGAATAAAAACAGTAAAAGAACATCTGAGTGAATGAAACACACGTATTTGATATTAGCGTAAACAGTAATATCCGCTACACTGTAAAAAAGTGTTGATTTTACAGTATAATACTAGCACCCCAGATAATACTGGCAGCTGGGGTGCCAGTATTATACTGTAAAATGAACACTTTTTTTTTCCAGTGTAAAAAATAATTAAAAGCTCTTATTGTGTGTGTGTGTGGGGGGGGGGGAATCTGCAAAAATCATATAGCAGATGCTAAGGTATTTTTATGCTTCAAAGCATAAAAGGTTTTTTTCCACATTTTTTTGCAGAATGCTTCAGAAAACTAAGAAATATATTATTGGCTCAGTTAAAAAAATATTGAGAAAATTTTTAAACTGTTATATATTTGGCTTAATTTTAATTATTCATCAATTAAAATGTTATAATCATTTCACAGAAGGTAATTTCTCTTTTTATTTTTTAAGTTGCCATCTGAGAAATACTAAAAAGTATTTTTCGCACTCCTTACTTATAGAACTGAGCTTAGGGCGCAAAAACGACGTATCGACTGCTTACGACAGGCTAATGATATTTTGTGAAGTGCCATTAGGGGTGTTAAGGGATCAGACCTTGCAGTTAATAGGCATATTGCTGTAGGATACTTCTTAGCTTAAGACTCTTTCATGGAATAAATCGAATTTCGTGCTCTAAGGACTTTCCTATCACCAACATATGCTTTTTCAAATAATTCTGTTTATTGACGTGAACTTTTAAAGAAAACAAATAGTACTGTCTTAAAATTGAGGGGGGGGGGGGGTGTCTATTTGTGTACGGGTATTCACTACACTCTGGTATTCAGCAAATAAACGAAAGCAAAATAATTTATCAAAATCATTCGAAAATTTTTAAAAGCTAATTAAACGGCTTGAAAATTCGGCAAGGCAAGGTTTTAGTCATCCTTCATGTTAATGTTTTCCAAGAATTAAAATTTATTTTTCAATACTTAAAAACTCGTTCAAGCATTTGCTTTACATCATTTCAAGGATAGGAGAAACAGTAATATTTCTTTTGTGGGATTTTTTACACAGGCAGGCTTGACTGAATCTAAATTTAAGTAGAAAGTAAACATAAATTTTAAGTTCACTGCAGCATTCGGAAGTGATCAATTATGCATTGCTTACAAATTATCATGAATTTTTTTTATTTATTTGTGCAGTATCAATAGCATAGAAATAGAAGGGAAAAAAAAAGAGTTAAGCATTTATTCATATTTCTATATAGTGTGTAATTTCGAAGCACATTTCACATTATCATTTTAAGTGTAATATATATATATATATATATTTATTAGGAATGTAGTGAAATAATTATGGCTCTCTTATCTATACGATTCTTGTTCTCTTTCTAATGTTCTATGCACACGTACGCATTAAAATAAATAAAGGTGTAAAATTTGAGCATTTGTTTACTATTCTCTCAAGGAAAAAAAAAATTAAGAACGAAAACCATTAAAAGTGACGATGAATTTTTATTATTTATATGGAAGACAGGATGAATATTTTAAATGCATGTGGACTTTTAAAATTTTTCTGTTTATAAAAAAAAAATGTTTTAAACAGAAAAATTTTAAAAGTTGTATATTTTTTGTTTTTGGAAAGAGATTGTGATATTGCCCTTTTAAAATAAAGAACGTTGTTGAATGTAAGATTTATTTATTTTAATAATAATATATGATAGAAAAACTCGAGGCCAGAATTCAAAGGTTCATAAAATAATTAGAAAATATGTACAGTAATTACTCTTCTGTCCTTTAATACAGTTCCTTGAAGGAAAAAAAAATCTTTTGATAATGGCGTACATTGGAAGGAAGAAATTCAGATAACAATATCACATTCGTTGAAAGCAATCTAAACAGCGTCGATAATTTAAAGTGGGGAAAAAGAAAGAAGAGTTAAACTTTTGTTTTCTTAAGATTCACTGTCTTGCAATCCCTCTTATTAAAATGATAAAACCTTTCATCAAACATGGGTGGTACAATGAAAGAGAAGGGAGGGAAAGGAGAGAAATTTTCTTGATTCAGCATTCGATGGACAGTACTCGAAAAAGCAATAAACGATAAACAAACTTTCATGACTTTCAGCTTTAAGTATCTTCATAACTTGAGAAGTAAATAACTGAAGTTGAGGAAAATATTATCGTCCGTTTTGTCGATTAGAATTTACACAGTACGATAACTATCGCATTTCTTTTAGCTACAAACATCAACTAAAATTAACCATGGATATATACAGCATTGGCTAAAAACAACTGCAAAATTTTCAGTATTAAAAATAATAATAATAAAGAAAAAAAAACTCGTCTTTAAAAACAAAGGGTTTAACTAAACGGATTAATTAAAAGTTGAATTGTTCCATTTGCTGTCATTTTTTACGAACTGTAATAACTTAAAACAGAAATTCATTATTGTAATGTAGTTAAACATTTGCTTCAGATTACTACTTTTAAAGATTTATTAAAAATAAGGGGTACTCAATACTTTTGACCAAGGCAGTATCATAAATAATAAGAAATTTTTTTAACAGATTTCACATGAACAGTACATCGATTTCAATTTTAACAATTATTATAATTTTGAAAGTCTATAAACTGCGTTTGAGAGTTATACATTATAGTTTTACTTGAGAATCAGAGAGTATACGGAGTGTCTTTTTTAAAAAATCCAGAAACCGCCGTACACCACAACCCTGGCGAAATTGCTAGACTGACTAGAAAGTCGATTCCATTGAAAAAATATTGAATTTTGTTTTGGAAAAAAAAAAAAAAAAAAAAAAAAAAATGCTGCTCGCAAGAGATTTTCAACGAGAAAGCTATCGTGTGATAATCAACAATCCAGAAATAGATTCTCAAAAAATGACATAAATGCTTTTCGTAGAAGAGTAACAACATGTTACATATAAAGTAAAACTAACAAGTAAATGCCACAAAAAAATCAGAATAAAGACTTACCTAATATTTGTTAATAGATGTTAATTTATCCACAGCTTTAATCTTTCAACATTCCTAAATTGACAAAAGTTGCAAGTTTATATATTTTCTTACAAAATTTTAGTTCTGTCGAGATAAACATTTTTGACGGTTTAAACTTAGTATTATATCTTTGTTATGTCAAAACCCCTTTTTTCTGTTAAAAATCTTTTCTTCAACCTTTTATAAATTAACTTCCAAAAACTAGATCAACCTCATACAGAAGTAATTCCAAAATGCACTGTAGACTCAGACGTGTTGACATTTAAAGTGTATAAGGTAAATGTAGCAATAGTGGGTCCCTTAAGGATATTTATCCAATTATCATTAAAATATTAGTGAACTCCAAAAGATATGTATTGCTTTAACCTAGTCCTACCTTAAAAATAAAAATGTTACCTTCCTCTATGCTCCAGTAGTGGGCATAGTAAATTTCTGATGCATCAGTAGTAGACCCCTAAAAGTGAACCACTCAAGTCTTCAATTTAGTGTATATCATACAGAAAATATAATTTGTTTTATAGTTCTAGAACTAAATATATACAACAGTGAAAACGTATATTTAGAAGGTTAGATGGTTACAACACATAAGATCAGGGGCCCCAACTTCAATTGTGCAAATCGTTTTTATTTTGATCTCACATTACATAATATCCAATGTCTCTTCAATCTGCAATATAATCTTTTTAAATATACAGGGCGTCCTTTCTTATCGTTAACCCTTAACTGCTGTGACAGAAATTGTCGCATAACTACTGTGAGTGGTCTCTGAGACAGCTTGATCGAAATATGAATAAAAAAATAGATTTACTCATACGATACTGTTTCCATATAGGACTAATATAATTATAATCCACTTATTCAGAAGTTTCTAGCGATAATATTAGGGCTACAAATTATACAACATTTCACCAATATCTATAGTTAAATTGAAAATTACAAGTTAAACTGAGATAAGTGGGAAAAAAACAGCGGTCAGAGACCGGTAACAGCTTTAAGGGTTAACCAATACCTAAGTCCTGAGCTGCTAGTTTTAGATAGCTCTAATTGCAGAAATATTTCTTCTTTTTTCTTTTAAGTTACGAAATTAAAATTTTTATACGGTTCCTGTGTTCTATATGTTATATTTAGAAAAACTTTATTCCTGCTCTAACAAGTTAAATGGTAAAATTTTCCATCTTCTACAACCTAAACTTATTGAGTTATGATACATTGAATTTCATAATTTTCAGCATTTTCCGACACTAAAAATTCGTTTTCCTGTTGTTTAGTAGAAGAATGGTACAAATGGTATAGAGGAAAAAAAAAAAACCCTTTGAAAGTTATTAATTTTTATGTGCGAGGCATTAGAGTAACATTTTTTGTCGAAGGGTGTATTTTTTTTTCCGCAGAGTATTTCTTGGCTTTGTTATTCGTAATTTTTAACTTTCAGGGAGAGAGTTCTGTGTTACGGCAGATTTCTGCTTTAAAAAAATCTTCAAAAATTCATCCCCTCCTCTTGCCAAATTTTTCTTCTCCAGCATACAAAGTTTAAAATCTTTAAATTGCATTAGATTTTCCTCCACCGAACTTTCTGCTTCCCTTTACACTGCAAAAAATAATTGTTGATTTTACAGTATAAAACTGGCACCCCAGCTGCCAGTATTATACCGTAAAATTAACAGTATTAAACAGTAAAATAAGCAGTAATACGCTGCCGCGCAAGCAGTAATACGCTACCGCGCTATGCGCGGTAGCGTATTACTGCTTGCGCGGCAGCGTATTACTGCTTATTTTACTGTTTAATACTGTTAATTTTACGGTATAATACTGGCAGCTGGGGTGCCAGTTTTATACTGTAAAATCAACAATTATTTTTTTGCAGTGTATTGTCTCCAAACCGTCTTTTAAAATTCTGACCTATTTGTTACTCTTTGTAGTCATGATAAATAGTCAGTCAGTCAGTGAGTCATCTAAATACGCAATGAAGTTCGTCCTAGAAAGTATAGTAATTTTTTTAAACATGGTCATCATGAATGTTGAAAACTGCCTTTTTAAATATAACTGTTTTAACTAGTTAATTTAACTAAAAGAATGATTTATATATTCTTAAACAAATATAAGATTTTTACAAAACAAGGCCTTTTAGGATCCAAAAGATTGCCGACATTTTATTGTTTTCAATTTGTATCCATGTAAATTTGTATCTATGCCTACAGCAGAACCAATTACAGAAAACTTATTTATGAATTTGATCTAAATTATGATTTTCTGAATATAGAATTTTTTTTTTTAACTATTTAAAATTCTGATATTTTTTGAATATGCTTAGAACACAAATAAACCAAATTCTAAATTTTGGGGAAACAAAAATTCGTGGAGCGAAAAACTAATACAAGTTAAAAGGTATAGAAATTTTATTTAAAACTCATTTAATCAACCAACCAACTAATTTCGAAGTATAAACTATTTCAGCTATTGACTTCTTTTATCACATGTCTGACAGCTTAGCGAAATTACACTTTCGCTGCTCTAGAAGTGGGCCTCTTATGATAGTGGCTCACTATTGGTTCCGATAAATAAAAAAACTATAAACTATATATAAAGCTTAGAACCACAAAAAATAACCAATTCAAATAAATTAAACATAAAAATGAAATTTGGCTTATGTAATAGGCCCACAGTAATGGGCCCCCATGCCCACTATTAGTACAGTTTAAGAAATAGTAAACCAGAAGCGGGCCAGCTCAAATTTAATAAAATACTCAATTTTTAAATTTTCTGCTTACCTAACAAATTATTTAGAGTTTACTGCAAAATAAAACACAATAAACAATATTTTAAAAACTTCTCTTAATAAAGTCTCTTAAGAATTTGCCAAAAAATCAGATTTTGAAAATACTCTAGAAAATAAACTTCTCCGCGAACAGAAAAACAATTATTTCAAACAGTTCATATAGACAGTTAAGGGTTTGAGTCTGATTTCTTTCAGTCGTTTTTTCAGAAATGCATCAGGGCCTTGTTTTTGGCTCACTAATAGTACATGGCCCACTAAAGATGCATTTACGTTAGCTCTAATAGGGGGGGGGGGGGGGGGATTAAAATTAAACGATCATAATCGAAGCAAATAAAAACTGATCGACGAGATAATGTTTATTGCTTTACTCGATTAGTAACTTATATAGATTACAAATTTTCAAGCTCTTACTTCTCTTGTAAATCGTGTTTTTTTCTTCTGAAGTTAAGAAATTGCAGTTCAAATAGAATTTTTATACCAACACCACTACATTAAAAACCACCCTGCTGCCAATTTTAGCGGTACAACAAATTAAACGTAATTAACCTACTTGTGCAAAACAATTTCAGAGTGCCCACTAAAAAATTTAATGATTTATAAAGATTTCGATACGAATAGCGCTGACAGACAGATGGACCTCTCGAGTCCAAGTTTAATAGCCGAGGTACATAATCGTTATTATTGTATATATAAGCAGCGGATTAGTCACTATATCAAGAGTTCATTAATCTATGTTGTTGGGAGAAGGAAAAAAAAGCCTAAATGCTATACGTTAACAACACGATCTCTGATACTTCCGAGAAAGATAGGGCGGTTTAAAAACGACAGAGCATAATAGCGACTAAATTAGTTTTAAATAAATAGGGACGACTATTGCAATTTCAAGTAATTACTGAATTAAAGCAACGCCTGAATCTACTACCTGAATGTTTACAAGTAAAAAAGAAGAGAAAAAAAAAAAGGCCTCCCTTTCTCGCTGATTACTACACACTTTTAGAGAACTCCTCATAGAAAATGATTAGCTACCGAAGCAAATAAAATACACAGTAGAAAGTAATAAATTGACTTGTATAAATAGACGTAAACGCATAAGAAGGGAGGGGAGAAAAGTCAAAGAAAAAAATAAAGTAATGAAAACCTTGCGGATAATGAGCTTCTTCAGCATGTTTTCTTTATTGTTCCCACGACAGATAAAAAGCAATAAAAGCGAATGTAAAAAGTTCACATAATGACGTTATATGCATAACGAGAATGCGAGTAATTAATTTTGCGCGAAAGAGAAAAATGAATTTGAAGTATTCATAATTTGCGTACAGAACGAATAAAACAGGAAAAACTGAAAATGATTAAAGAATATAGCAATTAAACTATGTAAGAGTTGATTAAATTGTGCTAAAAGCGTAACACTCTTCCGAGATAGGGCGTGCGCTTAAAAATAGCGGAGTCACTTTGCAACATTTATATACATATTCGTGGTTGGTAGTTTAATTAGTTGCATTACTAAAATTGGCAGCAGGATGGTTTTTAATGTAGCGGTGTTAGTATAAAAATTGGATTTGAACTCCAATAATTGAATTTCCTAACTTCAGCAGAAGAAAAAAAAAATGCATAAGAGTTGGAGGAGTTTAGAAAAAGTAGTAATCACTATAAATAAAATACTAATCAAGCAAAGGTAATCAATCTTCAAACGTTATCTCGTGGATCAGTTTTTATTTGCTCCGATTACGATCGTTTAAAAGTACTCTTAAATTAAAGCTATACACTTCAAACATCTAAGTTTACAGTTAATTTTGGAATTACCTCTGTATGAGCTTGATTTAGTTTTTGAAAGTTAAAACACTTTTTATATGAAGCCACTAACATTCGTAATAATAAACTTAACCCTTAACTGCTGTGACAGAAATTGTCGCATAAATACTGCGATCGGTGTCCTATTAACTAATTGGATACAGTTTCTGTACTAGACTTTATATACAGGATTATTAAAATAAATCTATTCAGAAGTCTCTAGCGATATTATTAGGCTAGTAGGGCTCCAAATGAAGTAAAATTTCACCAGTATCTATATAGTAAATTGAAAATTACAAGTTAAATTGTGAAAATAAAACAATTAAAAAAAAAAGCAGCGGTTTGTGAGACCGCCAAATGCAGTTAAGGGGATTCTTCACTCACTTGAAAATACCTGCCCGCAAATGTTAAACCTATGGACAGGTTGTTTTCGAATTTCTCGTTTAAATTTGAATAGTTTTAAATGATTATTTTTGCATAGTATAGCTGAGGTCGATTCCTAATATGGCTATTATTTACATTTTTGATTTCAGTTGTAGATTTTTTTTAATAAAGGTACTTTCACTTTCGGAACCGGTTTCGAAAGTAAAAGTACCTTTATTAAAAAAAAAATCTGCAACCAAAATCGAAAAGTAAAAAATAGCCATATTAGGGATCGACCTCAGCTATACGTTGCAAAAAAAAAAAAAAAAAAAAAAAAAAAAAAAATCGTTTAAAAATATTCAAATTACGAGAAATTCGAAAACAACCTGTCCATAGGTTTAACATTGGCGAGCGGGTGTTTTCAAGTGAGTAAAGAGCCCCCCCCCCCCCCCCCCCCCTTTAAGGGTTAACATGTGCCATCCATAAATTGATTCCTTGTAAGCCCGGAGGTACGAACGACACACGATCTGGATCAGTGCGTAGTATTTTATTCAAAATATGTACCAGAAATTTCGAATAGAAATCTTCTGTTTATAAATTCCCGGAATGTCTGCCATTAAATTAAGGAAAGACAACTATTACATTTTTCTGGTGAGAATTTTGGCAAAACTGATTACGATGTGCCTTCATATGGCGCATTCATTCAGAAATACATACGACGACCGGCGCACAGTGGAATATTTGACCAGAAATCCTGGCCAAAAATATTTTTCTATGTAAATATAGTCCGATTGCCTTGAAATTGTTAGATGTTATTGGGTATCAATATGGCATGTTTGGTATTATAAATGAAGTCTATAACATTTACGGTTCATTTACAGAGACACCCGAAAGAATTCCCTTGCATTATGTCTATGGGAAAAAATCGTTTGCTCTGTATTTTAATATCACACTATTTTAAACGTACTGAAATTTATATACATCACTGAGGTGTATTAAGGCACTTATTGTAGAATATGGTGTGCATAGAATATATCGTTCATTTACAGGGACACACAAAAAAATTTGGCTGAAGAATAAATTTAACTATTGAAGTCTATGACCAATAATTGCTGGAAGTGCGCTTGTAGTTGTGATATGCCTTTTTAAATTGAATTTTTTTTTTTAAATATTACTTGGTGTGGATACATTCTATAGATCATATACAGGGTTGCACAAAAGTTCTCAGCACATTTCCGTTTATTCCCTGAAATGGCTGAATGGAAATGTTTAACTTTGTTATGCGTTTCACTGAACTAACTTTTAGCATACTATGTAGTATACATATAAATCCATAGCTTAGTTTAGTATTTTATAACTTAAAAGCTGACAAAGTGTAAGTAAAATTTTAACACTTCACATAATAATAAGTATACATTTTATAAATATTTTGACAACTAAGAAAAAAAAGAGACATCACTTAAGAAGAGCACAAAGAAAAATGAAGTTAAAATATTAATTTACTAAGTAGATATTTTAAAAATACGAATACATCACATGCCCATAGACTTAACATTACCGAAGGGAGTTTGGAAGTCGAGTGACTAGCAGCCTTAAATGTTTACTGTTTATAAGAGAAAAGTAATTGTTGATAGATTTTTTAGTTACTAGTAATGTTTAATTAAATGTATTTAATTGTACTATCTATAAATTTATTATTTACATTTAATGTAATAATAATTACTACATTTAATTTACATTTAATAAAGATTATTTACATTTGATAATACATTTAATACAGTGGAGTCCCTAGAGTATAGAGATGCTGGTTTTTCAGTGTATTTAAGAGTCATTGCATGAGCCAATCAGGCAAAAAAAGAAAAAAGTTTCCATCACCAACTCAGAATTTCTTTATTTTTTTTTCTTGTGTTGTCTTGCCCAAGGAAAGAACAAATCTCAAGCATTTTTGTTATATCTCTTTTAGTTTTGGAGTTAGGGGAAGTCAAAGTTCCCTAGACCAAGGCGTAGAAATAATTTTGTGTCATTTTTGCCACTTTATTCTCTCAACTGTAACTGGCTCTGATGTGCTTCAGAGATTTTTTGTTCTCTAACTGATACTATACCTTGAACATTAACATCTCAAATTGAAAATTCATTTGAAGATGGTCAGAGTCCCCATACAGGGCCTCCCCAAATACCCTTAATTTCGTAAAAAAACGGTTTTTAAGAATGCTTTAAATCTTGGCTCTGATGTGATACAGAGAAAATTTTTGCACAATGTACTTAGACATTTCCATACAAAAGGAATTTAGGCTTAACATTTTTTGAAGGTGACCGGAGCCATTCGGTATGGGGGCCCAAACATGGACCTGAACGCTAATTTGTGTAACTTCAAAGCATTGGTGTAGCGGGCTCTGACCTCCTACATGAAAACTTTTTGCATGGAGTTGTAGCACCAACATAGTAGTTTCATATTATGAAAAAATATATTTTGAAGGTACCACCATTTTCAAGAAAAATCCAATAAAGTACCTACCTACTTGGGATATTCCCCTGACATCCCTGGGACATTTTGTACAATGTAATACACATAAATAGGTTGAGTCAGGTGGAGAAAAATTAATATAATGTATACACATATTCCATTTACAACTAATTTTCTGAAAATTTCAAAGAATTAGTAATTTTTTCTTATAACATTTCAACTACAGTAAAAAAATGTAAAGGTACTTTTCGGTTAGCCGGGCACAAGTGATATATATACATATATAAATATATATGTATGCACACACACACACACACACACATATATATATATATATATATACATACATATATTCATACATATATGTGTGTATATGTATAGATACACTGGTGTGCAAAAATTAAGGACAAAGCTGATAAATTAGCATAAAAGCCAAAAAAGGCAACAGAACTAAATGAAAGACCAATCAGGGGATAGACCTGAAACAAATGCAGCAGGACATGTCCATATATGGCATATGGCGTAAAAGGAAGAGGTGCTAAGGGGAAAAAAGCACAGAGGCGGTGACCGTTCAGAAATTTGGTAAAATCTATTTCACTGTGTAATGTGATTTCAGTGACTTTTTTTTGCCATTATTGTGTGATAGGGCCAAGAGGCAATCCAGAACATGTCATGTGGATGACCTTACACGAGGTCGAATCATTGGGAAGTTGGAAGAAGGTGGAAGTGTGGCACAAGAGTTCGGTATCGTTCATAACATCTTTTCACGAGTGTGGAGTGCATTTCAATTTCAAACGAAGGGAATAACTGTCCGAGAATTCAGCAGTGGTCGCCCACGCGCAACAACAACAGTGGAGGACCGTTATATTGTCCTACAGGCGAAAAGAAACAACTGGAGAAATCGCAAGGCAGATGGAGCAGACTACTGGCCGTCGGATATTACGTTTTACCGTGGCTAGGCGGCTGTACAAAGGGGGCCTGTATGCACGACGACCAGTACGGTGTGTATCACTAATGCCTACTCATCGGAGACGCAGGTTTCTGTGGTGTCAGGAACATAAGAATTGGACACAACAGTAGTGGTGTCGTGTACTCTTTACGTATGAGAGCCGATTTAGTATGACGAGCGATTCTGGACGTATACACATCTGGAGAGAGCAGGGAACACTTAATCACCCCTCCAACATCATCAAAAGGGACCATTTTGGAGGTGCCAGAGTTCTTGTTTGGGGTGGTATCATGCTTGGTAGCCGTACGGACCTCCATGTCTCCCAAGGAGGTTCACTTTCTGGTTTCTGCTACTGTGCCGAGATTCTCTTGCCTCACGTGCGTCTTTTTAGAGGTGCTGTGTGTCCGGACTTCCTCTTCATGGACGACAACGCTCCCCGGCATCGTACACCGGCTGTCGAAGAGCTCCTGGAGAATGAAGATATTCAACGCATGAATTGGCCTGCAAAGTCCCCGGACCTTAATCCCACAGAACACGTGTGGGACCTTCTCGGGAGACGCTTGGCATCACGTGATCAGGCGCCAACAACGATTCTGGAGCTGAAATTGGCGTAACAAGAGGGATGGGACTCTATTCTTCAAGAGCTACTAGACAACCTTGTCCTCAGCATGGACAGACGTTGCAAATCCTGCATCACAGTCAGGGGTGACCATATCCCCTATTAGAGACTGAATTATTCCTGCCAAGTGCTTGGAAGATGAACGTTTCTGTCTTCTCTGCATTTGTGCTCCAAGTGACCTTTTCAATAAAATGCTTTCATATCCTTTTGATTCTTTGTTTAGATGGTTTTTATCACTTGTCCCATATTTTCACATCTTGAAGATCTTATGGTAAGAATTTTGGTCGATGTGGAAATCTTCTGTGCGACGTTACATTCGAAAAAAACTCTCGTCCTTAATTTTTGTACACAGGTGTATGTGTAGATATATGTATATATATATATATATATGTGTGTGTGTGTGTGTGTGTGTATACATGTATATATATAACTGCCGCCCAGCTAACCGAGTAAATTGGGACTTATAATGCAATTTGAAACTTGTTCTCAATTATGTAAAAAAAAAATGCAATTTCCTATTGAAAAGAACCCCCAGGAGTAACTGAAAATTACCTTCAATAATTAGAAGTATTTTTCATACTGATTATAGGTTTACAAAGGTAATCCTTTTTTGATTGAAATTTGTTAAACCTAACAATAGAACTGTTTTATGTCACATAGTTTTTTATTCCAAAATACAAATTTATCTTTTAATTCTGTAAGTGTTTTAGGTAATATGCTAGATACATTTTCTAAAACTCACCTTTTAAAATGTACTAAGCTAGTCTTTCTCTCCAAAATAACCAAGTTACCATAACAAAAGATTTCAAAATGGCCACCACTTAACAGCATTGCCACTCAGTTTGTTACATTGATACAATTATTCTTATTCTTGTAAACACTGTTGCCATTTATATTTTTCTACATTTACAAAATATATAGTTTTATTCTTATTAATTATCTAAATATTTGACAGTTATATTTAAAAAAAAGAAGCTTCAAACACATATCTACACCACCAAAACCAGAGAACTTTATTCGATTTTTCTTCAAAATGGTGGTGCCTTCAAAATATATTTTTTCATAATATGAAACTACTATGTTGATGCTACAACTCCATGCAAAAAGTTTCCATGTAGGAGGTCAGAGCCTGCTACACCAATGCTTTGAAGTTACATAAATTAGCGTTCAGGTCCATGTTTGGGCCCCCATACCGAATGGCTCCAGGGACCTTCAAAAAATATTAAGCTTAAATTCATTTTGTATGGAAATATCTAAGTACATTGTGCAAAAATTTTCTCTGTATCACATCAGAGCCAAGATTTAAAGCATTCTTAAAAACCGTTTTTTACGAAATTAGGGGTATTTGGGAGGGCCCTGTATGGTGGCTCTGACCATCTTCAAATGAATTTTCAATTTGAGATGTTAATGTTCAAGGTATAGTATCAGTTAGAGAACAAAAAATCTCTGAAGCACATCAGAGCCAGTTACAGTTGAGAGAATAAAGTGGCAAAAATTACACAAAATTATTTCTACGCCCTGGTCTAGGGAACTTTGACCTCCCCTAACTCCAAAACTAAAATAGATATAACAAAAATGTTTGAGATTTGTTCTTTCCTTGGGCAAGACAACACAAGAAAAAAAAATAAAGAAATTCTGAGATGGTGATGGAAACCCCCTGCCTGATATGCTCATGCAATGACTCTTAATAGATTACCAGTTTCAATCTGATTCTTCAGAACTCTTGTTTTTCATCTTCTTCATCACACTCTTCTTGGCTTTTATCAGGACTACCATCAGACCTAGTTGGAAGAAGAAGTTGTAGGGTCTCGCTGCTGTATGGCTTGCTCTTTTCCCTTGGTCTTTGTCTAGAGCAGTTTATAAAAGGATCACTGCTTAAAAGAAGTCAATTTGGAACATCTCTATAGCAAACTTCTCTTTTGCGAACTTTACTATTTCACTTTCTTGAGTACTTCGTACGGTACGGTCTAAAGTTTTGTTTCTAGACTCGGCAGCTTCTTCTGACCGTTGGCCAATGGGTACGACTGTTTTCTTAATTACAGTGCCACCATGAATCAAAACCTTGTGCATTGTTGGAATCATGGGGTACCAATTGTAAAGGTTCACATACAGTCTTGCTGTTTCATCAGCAGATGTTTGGAACTTTTTTTCGTCAATGCGATGCCCACTTTTTATGACTTCCAATGTTACTTACAACCTTTTCTGCGTCTTCTCCAGACTTCTTCAATTCCCTCCTTTCTCCCCTTATTTTCTACCTATGAGCCCCCGAAACTAATTGGAGACACTTTTTTCAGTAAACAAGTATCTACAATTTGAAGCCGATCTGATATTTCTATCAAGAGGTATGGAGTTGCGCAGGTATGTACGTACTTACATAGGTACGTACATGCATACATACAGGATATGTAGGGGCAAAAGCTCTCAGGCAATATCCTGTAAGCTAAAAACCTGCAATACTAGAGTAAAAATAAAGTTTTTATCTTTTCAATTCGGTTGCCGCGAAAAATGGGATTTAAGTAGTCCACCCGAAAAAAAAAATACATAAAAAAATGGCAACAATATGCGGAAGATTTTTTTTGCAGAAATTGGCACTCAAGACTATAACTAATACGATTATAATTCAAACATGGTCCGGCAAAGCCCGGCACATATTTAAAAAGCTTTCGATATGTTTAAATTAGAGCAAAAAACGCTTTAAAAATGACCCTTTTAAACATTTAATATTTTTTTATTACATTAAAAACTAAACTATTTAAATTTACACATAGTTTAACACTAAGCTCTGACCTTTGTTAAACACGCACGCCTTGTTTAGTTTCAATTCAACAATTCATTGAGACACAAAAAAAATTATATTTAAACATAACAACAATGCCTAAAATCAACAAAAAACACGTCTTCTCACAAAAAAACTTCCTCTTCAACTAAGGCCAGGAGCCACTAGATATAACTCAGGCTCCAAAAATAGACATAGATCGACGCATCAATTAGTTAGCTATTAAGAAATGTGATTTTTACAATTGTTAACGAAATTTTAATTTTTGCATTTTTGGCCAGGTTTTTGGGTCAAATACTCCACTGTGCGGCGGCGAGTCGTATGGCAGTTAACGTGTTAAAAGGGAAAAAAAAATTCTTTTACCCAGAGTTTTAACCAAATTATATTACTTTCCCTACTAAAATAAAATATAATATACACAGAAATAAATTTAGCAGCCTCCTGAAATTCTTACTTTACCGGTGATTTTCATTTGACAAAAGTTGATATATTTTAAACGAATATGTGCATGTACACAAAGCCGGTGTTGCTCTAGAAAGAATGCTGAAAAAGCTTTAATCAAGATGCAATACAATATATCTTCCCTCCCTCCACTACTTTGTATTCTCAAATAATTTTTCCCTTACATTCTTTAGTAGCTTTTATACTTTTCTCACGCACACATGTAAATTTTATGATGCATAATCTGCACGATCATCATGATTATCAAAATCGTGTAGAATTCATAATATTAGTAAAAGAATTGAGAAAATAAATGGTAAAACTTTGAATTTCCTCCTTTTTTAACACAATAATCATAACAATCAACTGGGGAAAAAAAAAAAAAAATCACAAGAATTACGACGAGAAGGGGGAGCAAAGAAAAGAGAAAGAAAGAGCAAAATTAATACGAATCTTACATGGCATCATTTTGCCTGTTTTTCTTTAGTTTAAAAATTCTACTTGAAGGTAATTGGATTTTTTCCCCTTCTAAGACAGAAATAACTAGAATTCATATTTGAACGAGTTTTCACTATTTTTTCAAAGTGGTAATTTGTTTATATAAAAAACATCTTGACTTTCACACGCTCACAAGTGAAATGTTGATGCGTTTGAAATGCTTCCGCCTTTAAATGAATCATAGGGGTGGAAGTTCTTGACTGAAGTTCTTAGGTATATTACTTACGTTTTATAAAGGTAGTGGTTAGGTCAAATAATATAGAGGAGATATATTCTTTTGTTAGGGTACTAGCTGAAAGACGCTCGTCGCAAAGGGGTTAAGAAGGAACAGTCACTAATAAATCTGTCTGCTATTAGTACCTTAATGCCACTTATTTTAAAATGTTAAGGAGGTTAAACGATTTTTCCTCCGGTAAAAATGAGATTTTGTCAAAGTAGTCGCATGTATCTAGAACAATACAACAAACAAAACTGTTTATTATTAATATTATTTATAAAAGAAAAAAGGGGGGGGGGGTGATTTTTTTTTTTTCAGTTAAAAATGTTCACATTAAATCTAAACAGTGAAAACAGGCACGAGCTACTAGGCAAGAGATGTCGGGTTCACATCCCAGTTTAGGCTTGGACGTTTGTCGAAGGTCAGATTTCACTTTAAACAAAAGGCCACAGTTTGTTTAGTCGTGTGGAAAAAGAATGATTTTAGCACATCAAACCATTCAATCTTAAATTAAAAAAAAAAAAAAAAAAAAAAAGGGGGGGCAATAACTACTTTTTTTTTTGGGGGGGGGGGGGCAGTGATGTAGTTGGAAAAAAATATTTGTGGGCACTCACCTTTCCATAGAGTAGATAAGGAGTGATTTTTTCGCATAGGTCATGATGTTATTCATACAGCTGAATGCTTTTTCGCATTCAGACATTGAAATGAGTATAGTTTTCACAGTCTGGAGAGAAAAAAAAAAGGCTTGTGCTCGCTCGTACGCTTTACTTTTTTGGCAGTAACAAACCAAATATTTCTGGGAACGGCGTGGGGGGCGGGAAGCAGATGTAATTTTCGAATAACAAAGCTCACATACATTTTACTGGCACATTTTTGGGTGTTTAACCCCTTCACGACGAGCGTCGCTTATACGTGGCATATAGAGTGCTCAGAATTCTTTATTCTTACAAGTAATTTTGAATATTTTTGGCCTTATTTAATCACAGAATTTCTGAAATTAAATTAAACAAAAATTTCTATTTGGAAAAACTGGTGTTAGAATATTACAAATTCTGTAAAAGACGCACGTCACGAAAGGGAGCAACACTCACTATAAGATAACTCACTATCTAGTAAGTGTATGTGACGCAATTAGTGCCCTAGTGCCACTTGTTTATAAATATGGGGTTAAACTATTTATTCCTCTAAGTGAAAATCAGTTATGCCAAAATAATCTGTATCTACAGTGATACGAAAACATTAAAACTAATAAATCCCCCCCCCTTTCCTTTAAAATAACAAAACAAAACAAAAATGGGATATTGTAATTGTGTTTTTTAGTAAAAATGTTCTACATAAATCTAAACAGTGAAAGTCGAAGGCTTTTTTGAGAGGTGATGATGAGGGGGGTGATAACATGACAAAAGGTTACTATAGCAACAAAGTAGTGCAGTATGAAATTTACGTTTTTTTTTTCCAATATTTTGCCCCCCTCTGTATTAAGCAAGTTTTCAGTAACAGATTAATACAGAAATAACTGGAGCAAAAATAAGCTATTAAATAAATGAAAGAGGATCGAAAACAGCTAACGAATTATACAAAAACATGTTTGAACTACATTTTGAAAAAAAAAATATATATATATAAAAAAAGATTAAAAAATAAAATTAAATAGAGACATTTATTAACGATGTTTTATCAAAGGATTTGACGCTTTTAGCGTTCGCCCGTCTCTCGCAGGTTGTTTGTTCAATTATTTTTCTACATTTTCTCACATAATACAATTAGTTAAAGTTTTAGCTTTTGTAAAAAATATTTGACTAACATAGAATGAGCTTTTTCATTAAAAAAATAAATAACTCTCATTCTTTGAAAAGATTAACACAAAAAGTGAACTGTGAAAGTTACCGAAAAATAAAATGAAGAAAGCCAGAAAATGTATAATTAATACTCGTGTGAGAACGGGACAAAAAAGTAAGTTTGCCAAATAAACATTATAATTTATGCTTGACATTTCAAGGGTTTGTGCAAAATAGAATTAAGGTTGTTTATAAAAAATGGGAGAAATATAAAAAAAAAAAATTTTTTTTTTGTTAAATACACTGCAAAAAATAATTGTTGATTTTGCAGTATAAAACTGGCACCCCAGCTGCCAGTATTATACTGCAAAATCAACAATTATTTTTTGCAGTGTAGCAGTATCTTTATTTAGCGTTTTTCTAATGATAAATAATAATGTTCTGCAAAGTTAAGTAATTTTATAAAGGAAAAGAAAATTTGATATTTTGCTGCTCGGGATTTGTTGTAAATGTAGCATATAATTTTTCTCCCTTCAGATAAATACACAAAAAATAAGTATCTGAGTTATGTTGATAGAATATGCCCTGATGGCTGTAACAAAAAATCCAATAAAAGTTTACCAAGAGGCTGTTGGATCTAAATCGGTGATTTTCAACTGCTTATGTTGCAGAATACTAGTGTGCAACGAGAGAATTTAAAATGTAATAAGAAGTTTCTGAAATATTGATTAAATTACTATTTTAAAATTATTTTGAAGGATGAATTTCCAAATAGTCTAAAATTAATAATTGTTTTGCTCTCAAAATCATACCTCACTTTCTTATTAAAAAGGTTCAAATTTAATCAACATGAAAATAAATATATCTATAAATATTTTTTTAATGAATGTTAATTATCATTTTTAATAAAAATTACACGCACAACTACATACACATATATATTTGATTGCAATAGTACAGTAATAATTTAAATCAATTAGATTCATAAACTACCTTTTGTTTAACCCAAACTAGAGTTGAAACAAATTATAAAATAAAATAATAATTAAATTTCATCACTTTTCCCCTTCCTCTTAGCAATACTTTAATACTTATAAGCAAGAACATAAAAAACTTCAAATCAGTTATTTTACGTCATAAACGAAAAGGAAAGTTTCTTAAAGGGAAAATCTTTTCGTTTATTGCTAGCTCGAAATTAATGAACTTCGGTCAAAGGGACAAAAGAAAAGAAAAGAAAAAGATAATAATTATGGTTTTGATAAGCTCATGTTTCCAATACTTGTCGATAGCAGGCTGTTTCGAAAGGTAAGGCGAACCTTTTAATAATGACAGAAAATAGATTTCCACCGGAGAAAAGAAGAAAAAAAAGTAAGTTACTGCATTTTTAAAATGCTTACAACACAACAAAACACGCAAGAGAAAATAATGCCAAACTACATTTATTTAAAAAAAAAAAAAAAAAAAAAACTGAATGATCAATAACAACACACGTTTGAAAGTTATAACAGCATTTAAAGGGAAAAGCATAAGCGCAGAACATGGATCAATAACGGTAAAAAACCTCTTTACGCCCCTCCAACCCCTCATCTCTCTTTTAGCAAACAAAAATTTTGCGGAAATGTAAGCAAACATTGATCAGCCAAACTTTCAAAACAAGCAAAAAAATACGAAACAACTCCAGCTTAATGTTGGAGAAGAGGTCTTCACTCCGAACACGCACTCAAGTCTTTAATTTTTCTCTCAAATCCCAAATGACAAAAAGGTAGAAGGTAGGGCGAGTGGGAGTGCTCGAACATGGAAACGGTGGATTATGAGAATAATAAATGAATAGAACGTAATTTCTCGTACTGGAAATAAACATGCACACAAACCGAATAAATAGGGGAGGGAATGAAAAAATCATCCCGAGATGTTATGTTTAGGAAATTGTGAAGAAGTTCGGATCAGAACATAATGGTAATGTGAGCACATCGTGTGAGGATCTCAAGCGATGAAACAAGCGTAGAAAAACTTTGATGAAAGCTGTGCAAATTTATAAATACTAACCTACTTTGAAAAAAAGAATTTTGCTTATTTTTCAAAAAATGCAAATGTGCAGAGTTATCAGGGGGGGGGAGGGGGGGGGGTTGCTATCCGATTTGAGTCTTTTAGGAGGTCCAGTTCTTGAAGGAGATAACATTTTAGAAAAAATAATCTTTCATAACTTAAAAAACTACCCTCATTGCAATCTGTTTCGCAACGATTACTAATGAATTTAAAACATTAGGAGTTCCACATTTAAACCTTCATAATTCGTAAACTACTTGATAGAATGACTTCCCGTTTGGCATCTTAACGTAAAATTTGCCAAAAAAGCCAAATGTAATGTCAAAATTAAGTATCGCATTGAGAATTTCACAATTTGGTACAATTTCAGTCTGAAGACAACCCCGTAATTGAAAAAAGACAATTTCCAGTCGAATGGCTTTTTTCGTTGTTTCCTGTGACTACTTGGAGATTAAAATGTATGGGGCTCTTTCTCGCCCCCCCCACTCCCCTTCCCCTCTCGAAAAAAATTAGTTTTGAAAAAGTTGAAGTAATGTGTGTTGTAATTTGTCACTTCGGCGTTTATCGGCCAATGTTTCAATTTCTAGTAAATATTGTCTTCTGAAGTCTCCATCTGAATAAAAATTTACAAAATATCACACATTACTGATTTTTCATTAAGATATAATAAGAAGGCTTATTTTATTTAAGGTTAGTTTATTTTTTCATCACTTAATTTCCCAGATTTTTTTTACATGATTATCTACTGTTACATAGTATTTTCTATTTTAAAAGGATTTATTACTTTGAATTAACAGATGCTTTTTTTAAAAAAAGTTCGAATTAACGAATTACTTATGAACGCCTAATAACAAACTACGTTTTCGGGATTTTATGACAAATTCGAATTATCAAGAGTCCAAAGTATTTCTAATTTGGAGAATCAAATTCGGATACTCATCTACAAGAAATGATCTTTAAATGTAACCAAGGCAACAGTGTGCGAGACATTTCTCATAAAAAAAGAATCATAAGGTATGGAGAAATTTAAATTTTTGCTGCATCTTTCCAAACTTTTGAAGAGAAGAGGAAGAATCTCTTTATCACAATTGAAAAAATCCAATGTAGCGTCAGATGATATAGTTAGTGCCTTATGAAAGCTTGATGATTATTAATTCTTAAAGTCGTAAAGCTTAAAATAGATATATTCATTACTTATTGCTCAGGAAAAAATCGGAAAAGGTAGATTAATGCAAATAAAAAATTGTGTGTTACTGAAGATAAAAGTGGTCAGCTACAAAATAATAGAACCAACATTTTTAAAGTCATGTCTTCCATATTTCTTTCATTTAATTAGTATGATATTACAATACAAGTAGGTGGCGATTCATCGTTAAAATATATTTATATCCTATTCAGATTTGCTAGATCAGAATTAGCTTCTTACGCCGAGTTGAACAATGTCCAAATATCACAAGTTTGTTAACTTTGAACATAGTAAATGCATATTTTTCATGATTTAGCAATGTCTGAATTTAATGCTAACTTAAATACTTTTCTTTCCATTTTAATATATTTGCATTTATTAAAAAATCTCTTTCTGCTGTCTCTTAAGGACATATCTTTATTTAAATTCTTTACTACTACTTCAAAAATTTACCATCCAACTTTCTCACAGGGTTGTTAAATTTTTTAGTAATGTACTGTTGGCTGGCTGTCAGTCTTGCTAACTTAACAAGTTCATCCTTAAATTCAAAATTCTCCATATGTGGATCTAATGGATATCTAATAATTCTTATACTCTCGCCAAATTTAATATGCCGGTACGTCAAAGGAACGATATATGTGACGTATGATCTTCACCATTCCTTCTCTGACCAGCTGTCTACAAATATGTAGTATTCATTAATAGTATAACTATCCCTGATGCCACTGCTACAGACAGCCGTAGCTATGGAGTAATTTTTCTGTACTTGTGCATTATAAGGTGAACCTGGACAATTAAAGTATTTTCATCCAATTCCTCCTGATCTACTCTTCTTTCTAAGTGCGTCCCCTTTTTGCTTACCTGAATTTTTGGAGTATATTATAATATAATTATATACCGAAATATTTTAGAAAATTAATTTTAGCGATCAGCTCCGAGCCAAATCATCGTCATACGGCCAGCTAGTTTCGTTTATTTGTAAGGATTAATAAATATTTATACTTGCAATATGGTAACATAATGTTGAGTTGGTGGCAAAGATAAAATGAGAATTTTCATTTGATAAATTTGTTTGATTTTCATGGAGCGTATCCATAATTGCAGTTTGAGAACTTAAGTTATCTAATGCATAACATAATTTTTGAATTTAAAAATATTACCAGATATTGAAAGAATTTTTTTTTTCCTCCCAGGTTCAAGGAGAAGATGCTAAGAATGGATATGTTTAAAGGTAAGAAATGTTATATTATTAAAAAATGTTCCATCAATATGAATTATATACTGAATGTGTTTCATAAAGAATTTACAACCAAATTTAGCTGTTATAAGTACTTATACCTGAAAAAACATATATACTGCTTGAAACTTTGTTTTCAAACTAATATTGACAAAATTGAAAGTAAATAAGTGAGAATAAAAATAAATGTCAGATTTAAAAAACAATTTCAAATCTAACTAGTGAGTATTTAAAAATGCTTATAACGGATTCAATGAAGTTTAATTTTTTTGCTCTTGTTATGTAAATAATACTAAGGGGGGGGGGGAGACATGAGTGTCAATATAATTATATTTAATACTCCAGATAACATCTCTTGGAAGTGGGGAGGAAGTTTTCTGACATCACCAAATTCAATTGAGGTACATTGTGCATTTTCAATGAAGAAAATAATCATCTTGTAAGACAGTGCGTTTTGTTGTCATATATTTAGAGTTAAAGACTAATGAAAATGTTCGGTCAAACACATATGTTATGTGTCATTTAAAAACTTTTTTTTCTGTGCTATATTTCATTACTATATTCGAAAGCTAATGAATGTTTATGAGAGTCTATTAAGAAAAAGAATACACAGAGGAGAAAAAAACCCCTAAAAGCACAGTTCTAAAATAATTTCGAATAATGTTACCTAACGTGTAAAACATTATTCTAAAATAATTTCGAATAATATTACCTAACGTGTAAAACACTAATGCAAAGATCATAAAAACAAGAATAAATCAATTGCGCATTTGTTTCAAAGCCTTAACATAGAAAGAGTTTCTGCCTTTAACGGTACTTGGAATGCAAAAATAGACTCAGAAATCTATTTTTATTTTAACGATGTGTTAAATGGTGCAAAAGACTTGTCCAATGTTGTACCACTGGTACAACTAATGGTATAAAAAGTTTTAAAATTATTATCTTTTACTCAAAGTATTTTACAACTGTGGCGAGGTAAAATCTTACGCGTTTCTCTCCTAATGTGGATTTCAAAGGTTCCATGTGCTTTTTTTTTCTTATTACTCAAACCTAGTAATATATATATATATATATATATATATATATATTTAAATATATAATTCTAACATATAAGATATAACATATTGTTTTTCAGTTTACTTCATATTTCAACAGAAGGATTTTGTGATATGTTGAGGTATAAATTATTTAACTTTATTTATTTAAAAAATTTAGGATACTTGAAAAATACAAGCTGAGTAGTCATAGTCCCCCTCAATTAAAACAGTCTATTACATTTTCGAAACAAAAAAAAGGGAGGGGGGGGGGGAGTGGAATGATAAAACGTATAAACGTATTCTAACCATCATAGGAGGAAAAAAAAACTGAATCTTCATAGTTTTGGAGTAAAACACGTGAATTTCATTATGGAGTCCTTGGTCCCTTAAGTTTTGGAACACTTATATAATTGATTTTTTCTGGTTAATTGTACTTCTAAACACATTAAGAATTCATCAAAACAAAGTTTTATTTATTTACTTTTTTTAAAATTTATTTACCTCATCTTTGAGGGGGTTTAGCATTGTTTAATCTAAATATAATCTAATGGGAACATAAAATGTAATTATTGTATTTTATTTCTGTGTTATGATCTTTTACAAAACATAATGGAATAATTTTCTAAATTTACCTTTCAAAATTCGTGCTTGATACGTACTGAGTAAGAGAGGTTGCTAAAATATTCTAATCCACATGCATAAATGATCATTTTTTGATTTCATCTTTTAGAAGCGTCTGGCTTTATATGGTTATAATTATCAATCGTCTAGACTGAGAAATTTGATTTCGTTGCAATTCGAAACTACTAGAACATGTTCTTGTACAGCACAAGAAAATAAAAAAAGTTTTGCATCCTAAATAAATAAATAAAATAAAAACAAAAAGCAGGCCAAAATTAATTTATTAAGTTTTTAAAAATTACTGCTGCAACGCCCCCCTCCCTTTCGAAATTTAATAACAAAATATTGAAATTTGAAAAAAAAAAAAAAAAAAGTCCATAAAAATATATGCATGAAGGAGTGAAAATAAAGTTTTATCATCGATATACATAAGTTTGGTACGCTACTTTTTTTTTTTTTTTTTTTTTTTTTTTTTTTTTTTTTTTTTTTTTTACTCGTCCAGCTTTTATTTATTTATTTATGTATTTTATAATTTTATTTATTTTTAAATGGCCCAATGTTCTACAAATATATAGTTTTTCCAATAATAAAAATAAAATAATCATTTAAGATTCTAGGTGTCGCTTATTTTGTCAATATGCATGGTAAGATACTATAACTCTATCCATAAGACAAGTGAATAAGTCTCTTCCTAACCATCGGAGAAAGAAAAAATCATCTCATTCCATTTTAGGACTAGATCTCGATGTAAATGCAAATTCAATTTCCCTATCCTTTTGTCATACTACTGTATCAATATGATAAAGAGTTTATCCCTAGAAAGTCTGACTGCGATAAAAGTTGACGACAGGTGGTTTCAGAATCCCGGACTGCAATTCTCAATGATCCATGCAAATTACGCCATTGTTGTGACGGAAAATCCGTTTTCGGAGAATTCCAGCATTTAGCTTCATTCAGAACTTTTTCGTTGGGAACTGAAGGAGAATCGAAACCTTTATAAAATGCTATGGGAGAAAAAAATAATAATAAGCATACTAGAGCAAAAAGAAATTTAAGAAGATTCTCACACAGTTTCTGAAACGTTGTTTGGAGGGGTGGTTTACCCCTTGGTCCTCACCACCCCACTTGGTTACCAGCTGTTCTCAGAGACAGACGATTTTAGAAGGAAAAGTAAAGGTCAGGTGTAGAAAGACCTCCTTGAGATGAATAGCACCCATTAGAGAAGAGAAGAGATGGCTCTTTTTAGTTTGAATCTGGCAACAGCTGCTGCGGACATTCTGAAGGGGGAGATGCACATAAGTTTCTGACGTTAATCCAGCTCTCTCTTGGAGAGAATACAGCGAATAATACTTGCAGTGCATACTCTCCATCTTCTTTTCATTTTTTTCCCCGTCGTTCTGTGTAACTGACTCAACAGTGAGGATACGAACGACAGGTTTAAGCTGTATAGGCGATGATAGGATGAAGGGTATTAATGGATAATGGCGCACAATTCTCTTACAGAAGCTAGGATTTAGCCTTTCCAATTATCCGAAATATCATGTAAGTAGATCATATGAGATTTACTTATCAATTTCATAATCCTTTGATGAAGAGAAAACCGTTAAGAAATACTTTGCCATCCGACAGAGTGCAATAATATTATGTAACTTAAGGTCAGGGACATTTATTCAATGAAGAAGTATTAACAGCTATTTTTAAATTAATCCACAATTTACAACTTAATGCCTTAATTTTGAAGGCGAGGCAGCAATTCCATTAAGAGATCATGTATATTTGAAATGTCAAAAGTTATGAAAATTTAAATATATATGTGTATTAATATATATTAGATCTATTTGTGCAAAATGTAAAGACATATTTAAACAACCAAATTCTTTTGAATTTTGCTCTTTAAGAAATCAAATATATTTAATTTTAAAAAAATTAAGTCATAAATAGATGCATATTTATTTTCACTGTGTACAGGATAACACTCACATAGCGTAAAACCGTATAAGCTTTTAATACTTAGACAGTGTTTAATTAAAATGACTTATTATTGAAACAAGATAAGAAAGAATTAGTTCAATAATAAAAATAAATATTTCATAAAAGTCGAAAATTCGGAAAGATTTTTAAAACAAACAATTTTATGAGTATTATATTATGAATAACTTTATGAGTATTATATTATGAATAATTTTATGAGTATTATATTATGAATAATTTTATGAGTATTATTAACTGAAGAATAAGTTATTCCGTCTACATTCATTTAATGTAAAAGACGCTAAAATTTCTTTAAAAAGCTAGCTGAAATTGTGCGCGCAATCTGCAAAATAATAGTTTGGATTAAAAGGACTTAAAAATGAACATTCTCTGTTCTATAATTGTGGAGTGTAACGAAATATTTTTCTTAATTAATCCTTTTATCTAAATTTCAATTAAAACCCATTTTTAATTAATTAGTTAGTGTATCCCGACTTTTATTTCAGTTCTCGTTCAACCCCCCCCCCCCCCCCGATTTGTAAAAAGATATTTACCTAACTTATTTTTTTTTAGCACTAACGGTTTTCAAATATAATTCCTTTACATGATTAATCATCGTCACTAAATATCAAATTAAACAAAAAAAGGTCGACTTAGTATTCGCTCTACATTTTATTTTCATTCCGTTCAGCATTTGTTAGTAATAATAAGTCTTGTCTGCTCAATTAAGACAAACTTTCTCGTATAATTTTCTCGTTAGATCATAAGCTTTTGCAGTAGATGACATTGTTTTGTCTAGGCAAAAATACTTTTCTTCTGTTCTCAACACTTTTCTCCCAAACAACGCTTAGCGAAAATTCAGAGCTTTTAAGACTGCTAATTCTGGTAGTACTGTCATAAAATTCAAATTATCTTAATTGTTTAAAGTGTAACAATTTCATCACGTATAACACATCATTCAATTCATATGCTCCTTCGTCAATTTTATGAAGCCAAATATGGGTATTACAAAATGACAGTTTAATGTGGGTTCTCTCTGACTCACTGGATCTCTTCCCGACGTCAGTAATGTAAACGTTACTTAACTCTTAGTTTATTTTAAAATTTATAAATGTGCTTATAGAATTTTCGATAAAGTAAAGTATTATAGACAGTTTTAACGGCTATTTCTTAATAGCAACTTTCATCACTTCCAATGGATGCAAATCGAACCAGATTACGCAATATCTTTTTAAGACGTCTCACACGTTACAGTAACTGAAATCATTTTATCATATCTTCTGTTCTAGTAGTCGGTTTCGTTAAAATATTACAAATTAACTACATTTTAATACGAGTGAATGAAACAATTTTCTATTTTTTGGTCGATAAAAAAAAAAAAAAAAAAAAAAAAAAAAAAAAAAAAAACCTGGCCTGTTAAAATACTTTCCAAAACTTAGTACATAAGGTTATCAATACATTAAAATATATTTTTTTTAAGTCTATAGTCAGTAACTCTATCACTAAATTAAAAATTCTAACCAACCATCCTTTGCAGTAAAAACAAGCTGATTAGGTAAAGTTATCTTCAAATAATTTGAAGACAAAAAATCAACTATTCTAAACATTCAAAGGAAGAGAGTGTTTATCTAAGAAAATAACGTCTTCCGCAAATTTATTATTTCAAAATTCTCAGCATAATTAGGGCGAGGGGTAGAAATCCAACTTTTATATCTATTTAACACCATTTGTAAAAACATTTATTCAAAATATCTAGGTCAACTGGTCTTTTCTAGACATTTTTTTTAAAGCCTGATAGTTACTAACGAATCAAAATTTAGCGTAGTATACGAGGATGCAGAAACCTGGATTTCTAAGAGCTCGCTCAGACATTACGGGTCTTTAAAATAAAGAGACAGTCAAATTTAGTTAGGATGCAAATGATTAATTAAGCAGCTGTTTGAGAACTCATATTAGGATATTGGGAGGGATGAAAAAAATAAGCTTACGCATGTTTTAAGTTGAACTTTTTTTGTTGTTGTTCTGCTTTTGGACTGAAAGAGAAATGCAACTTTGTACCAAAATAAATTAATTCTAAAAAAAACTTTTATTAAATATATAAAATGGGGAAAAGGCTGAAATAAGTACGAATCGTTGAAGAAAGTAATCTAATTATTTTCAATAATCAAATAAGAAATATACACAAGGTCAAAGTTTATGAATTACAATCTCTCTTCCTATTTTCTTAAGTGTTTGGCAAACTAGAGGGGAAGGCGGCTATTAATAAAAAATATCAAAGATTCAATTTGGATTAGGGTAAGGGGGAAATAAGAAATGGGGAAAAAATCAGATCATAAAACTAAAGAGAAAGAAGTCATTATGTTGCTCCGATAACTACTAAAATTCAAGTAAGCGCACATCAAGTATGCTGGGTGCACCATAAGTTCGTTAGGAATTTTAAAAATTCATTAAAAAATTATGCTAAAAAATTGCGGTTTGCAGGAATGGGATTAGAGGAAGATATTTTTATAATAATAATAATAATAATAATAAAATGATAAAAAAATTACCGATAGATGACACTGCATGCACAATATGAAGCAGATTTATGCAAATCAAGCTCTTTTACAAGAAAGGGGAATCAGCAAGCAGCGCATTGCGAAAATTCCGCGCAAAGCAAAATGATTGAAGACAAGAAAAGAGCCCATTTCATTGGCTGGGATATTCAAGCTTGTCAGACGCTTTGCAGAAATGGGCCTTTTACTATAAGACTAATTTGAACACATATGCTTCAATATTATGCATGCCAGCGCCATCTATCTGTAATTTTTTAACCACAACTTTTTTTGTTATTAAAAAAAATCCGATCTCCCTCTAATCCTATTCCTGCAAACTGCATTTTTTTAGCTTTTTTTTTTTTTTTTTTTTTTTTTAATGAATTTTTTAAAATTTTAACGAACTTATGGTATTTGAGCTGTTGTGTTTAATATTAACAATAAATAAATAATTCTCAAACCTATTTTTAACTCAAAAAGAAAGTCTTAACAAATCATTTAAATAAATATAAGAGACCACAGAAAGTTTCATTAATCAAATATTCCTCAAAATTAGCATAGCTTAAGCCTGTGATATAACGTATAATAGTTACTTCCCTAAACTTTACTAAAAAAAAAAAAAAAAAAAAAGCTTTTAAAGGACAAACTGGAGAAGAAAGGGGGTAAAATATAGAATCTGGCAGTCTTTGGCCGTGACTAATAAAATCGAGGTAAGGCCGATACCCGTGTCTAAGAAAGGAAACAAGAGGGGCGTTGAATTATAGTAGAGATTATACCCGTATCATAAAATATGCGAGCGCTTTAAGAGGACATAAAACAAGCCATTAACGTTGACTGCACGCCTGTTCTTTCCAATAAAACATCTTGTGATGAAGTACGAAAAGACATCGCTTAAAAGTAGGGGGTGGAGAAAAAAATCCCAAACTTCAACAGAACGCAAAAAAAAAATTCTAAACACAGTAAGTGCTAAGAACCCCCTACATGCATTTGCATTTTAAGAATTAATGAAAGCATTTAAAGTCGGCACTGCATACTTAAGTTTAATTTAAGGATATCCAAATTCCTGATTTATTTTCGGGGAAAATATGCCCGAATAAATGTAAAGGATAGCATAACAGCTACAGCATTGATGATTACAGAACCAATGATGCTGTAAAATATATGTAGTTGTTTTTTTTATTTAAAATATGCCAATTTTTTTCCTCAGATAAAACGAAATTCTGCTCGAAATAGGCGATTAATTTTCAGAGATGTAATTTTCTAGTTATCCTCATCAGGCTCACACCTGCGATCACAACGAAACTCAAAAGTTAGTCTGTCCGATAGAACCTGTATTTTTGAGTATTTTTAAATGAAGCGCAAATATGTAGTAAGAAAAGTTTTCTTCTTCTTAAGCAATGATAAATCCACGGGAGAAAAAAAAAATATATATATACACCATATAATGATTATATGGAGAAAAAAAAGATTTACGCTTGTTCATTCATAAATATATTATATATATTTAAAGCACTGATTGAAATTCTAAATTAATTTTTTAATGCTAATCATAGATGAAGAAATAATAAATTAAATGATGCAATGTATGCGGCAAGAATTTTATCAAGTGATAAGAAATGCTCCTCTTGTATAATTGGCCCGGTCTTTTTATTATCATGATTTATTTTATTCTTAATTCTCATTAAAGTAGAGCAAGGACCAGGCCCACTCTTAATTTTTATCGGCAGACTCGGACCGGGCGAGTCAGCTTGCATTAAATTTTAGCCTGCTTCTTTAAAGAGAAAAAAAAGGGGAGAGGAAATTACAAAATTCATTGTACAATGGTGAAATTCGGCAGAGAATAATAATTTTAAAAAATCATCGTTTTTTACTTCCATTAAAATTCTTTAAAATTACTTTGGTAAAATAAGCATAGAAAAAAAAACTAAGAAAGTGTGTTTTACATGAGAAATAGTTTTAATAATGCGCGAAGTATGCTAAAGACTTTATGCTTTTCATACGAATAATAAATATCGACCGTTTTCAAAAGAGCATTTGTTAAACCTTTCCGGAAAAAGCGAAACATGTAGTGCCTTTATTTCAAAAATCCACTAAAGCAATTCATAACAACACGCATTTTAAAAGTTCTTTTAAATTGCATGGCATTTTAAAATGTTGGTTCATATATACTTGTATTCAACACGCAAGAGCTTTTCTGTAACACGTACTAAATTAAGTTTTTCAACAGAAACATTAAATAAAGCTTTCAAATAAAAACTTCCAGCATTATAAATATCAGATCCACGGCTTCAGTGTCTCGAAGAGTGCTGTCATGCTTTCGATATTTTATTTTTCTCGGTCAGATGAATTGCACTTTTTCAAAAGGAATATATTTTTTTAA
Source organism: Maratus michaelseni (assembly GCA_963931845.1). Lineage (NCBI taxonomy): Eukaryota > Metazoa > Arthropoda > Arachnida > Araneae > Salticidae > Maratus > Maratus michaelseni. Next base: position 75,620,342 of record OZ007591.1, on the reverse strand, counting down.
CAGAGATCTTTTCATATATTCTTCTGAATTTTTCATAATCAATAAAAGAGTTCTCTTTATAAATCTCATCTATGTACATGATAAACGATTCACATAGAAAGAAAAATATACTCCAAATAAACTGAATAGATTTTAAAATTTTAATAGATCGAGAAAAAGTTCTGAATAGATTTCCATCTATTTATCTTAATCTGTGGGAAAAAAATACATTTTCCAATGCAGTTAAAAAAAAAAATGTTTTTTAAAAAGTTTTTCTTTTTGTCTCTCTGCGTTAAACTTTATAAACGTTTTATTATTTTGTAAACCACCCACCCTTTCTCTCACTTCCATTTAATCTTACTTCAAAATTTGCATTTTTTTCCCCTATATTAATAGCACAATATAAAACTAATTTTTACGATTATTTTAGATTTTAGGGATTTGGTTTTTGTCTGCGATTTGTTCTTGATTTCTAATTCTTAATTCAATAAAAATGCTGAAATATAGGGAGGGGTGGAATGTGTTAGTCAGAGTATATTATATATATATATATATATATATATATATATATATATAATATATAAATAAATATGCTAAAAGATTTGGCAGAAGCTAGCATTAATGTGGGATTAAAAATAAATTTGGAAAAGACTAAGGTGATGTTCAATTCATTTGCATCAAAAAAGAAAATCGTCTACAACAACACTGAGATTAAAGATGTTGAAAGTTATGTGTACCTTGGACAAGAAATATCTTCAGACAACAGTATCATGAATGAAATCAATAGAAGAATAAGAAATGGATGGAGTGCTTTTGGGAAGAACAATATTATTCTGAAAAGTAACATGCCTCTTTGTTTGAAAAGAAAGGTGTTTAACCAATGTGTTTTGCCTGCACTAACTTATGGAGCAGAAACTTGGACACTAACAAAACGGATGGTACAAAGATTACAAACAACACAGCGAAGTATGGAAAGATGTATGCTAGGCATAACCAGAAGAGACCGAAAGAGAATAACGTGGATAAGAAGTCAGACGAAAGTTTTTGACATTATCGAGAGAATTAAATGGCTAAAATGGAAATGGGCTGGGCACATTGCAAGAAGACAAGACAATAGATGGAGCACAAACACCCTACAGTGGTATCCCAGAGATGTAAAACGACCAAGAAGACGACATCAAGTAAGATGGAGTGACGAAATCAGAAAAGTGGCCGGTGTTAATTGGATGACTAAAGCACTAGACAGGCAACAATGGAAAAATCTGGGGGAGACCTACATCCAGCAGTGGATTGAAAACGGTTGATGATGATGATGATGATGATGATATAATATATATATAATATATATATATAAAAGTGAGAGAACTATCGACTAAATTGAGAAACACACATCAGATTGAAAAACGGAAACTACGTGTTCAATATTTTTGAAATATCTATTTAGTGATATTAAAGTGGCCCTCTCACTCCCACCCCATGGGGGAGGGGGGTAGAGGGGGCAACTTTGAAATCTTAAACAAGAACCTGTTATTTTTTTAAATTCCAGATTAGTATTCTATGGGAAAAATACGTAACCTTTGTATGAAACTTTTTTTTTTTTTTTTCCCGGATCGCTATAATCGAGCAAAATGCAGTGTTAAACAAACACCTCGAATCGTGAGAGGCAAATAGTACGAGAACTGATGGCTATTCACTAAAATTTGGTAAGAACTTCGTTTTGGCACTAGAAATGAAGATCCGATGGGTGCGAGAAAATCAACTTTTCTTAAGTAGGTCAAGTGGGGTATCGTTTATTGTGTATTTTTTAATTCTCAATCTAATGATACCATCCGCATGTCAATATCATTCATTATATGTGTTATATAGTTACGGCAGATTTTATGAATAAAAAGTCGAACATTCTACTTTATTATATATAAATTTAGCGCATGGTTATTGCTATTTTGGGGGATTTAATAAGTTTAAGATTATTCAATTTGATATAAAGAACATATTTTGAACGTAAAATAAGTGTAATAAAAATGTGCGCTCTCATAATGTATAATAATTTTGGTCTTTTTATTCATAAAATTCGCCGTAACTTTGTAACAAGTGATTGTATCGACTTGCGAAAGGTGTCGTTCAATTCAGAATATCGGAATTTAAAAAACAGTTCTTGTACTATTGCCCCTCACGATTCGGGGTGCTTGTTAACGCAGCACTTTGCTCGATTACAGCGCCATTTACGACTATCCGGAAAAAAAAAAAAGATGTTAAATACTAAAGTTACGTATTTTATTTAAAGTTTATATTTTATCCGTACCGAATCTGGAATAACAAATAGGGAGTTCTCATTTAAGATTTCAAAATTGCCCCCTCTACCTCCACAGGGGGTGGGAGTGACTATCACTGAATAGATATTTCAAAAATATTGAATACGTATTTTTCCTTTTTTCAGTCCGATGTATATTTCTCGAGTTATTCGACCGTTTTCAGTACATATTGTGTGAGTGTGTATATATATATATATATTGATATGTTTTTTGAAATTCAAAGATATTATAAGTATATATATATATATATATATATATATATATATATATATATATATATATATATGAAATACAATTTCACAGATTTTTGTCACCAAAGTTATAAAAGTAAATTGTTCAAAAATTCTGGTACAAATCTTGATTAAAATTAAGTGGTATGAAAAATATCCCACCGCCCTTCACGAGGTTAAGGTGGTTTTTTACACGTCACATGTTGATCGTAACATAACGCTTTTGTAAAGTTCTTACTTTATTTATACAAAGTAAAAATAAATTTAAAAATGACCGATTTACAAACATCTTCTAAATCTACTCGTTCAAGTAGAACGATCAATATAACGTGTTATAAAAATAATTTTATAAAGTAACTTTTCTGCGTTATTATTACGGTTTAATAAAATATTTCAATAATTAAAAAAAGAAAAAAAAATCCATTTTATACTTAAAATGTACAGAGTATTGAAATAATTCTGTTTACTTTACAGTCATTTATGCTTATGCTTGAATTCATAATCGCTTCATTTTTTGTAATAACAAAAAGTTTGCTTTATTAAACAAACATTTTGGAATCGAGAATCCAGAAAATGCTTTAGAAATTCAGTCTTTCGCATGAACGATTCCATTTAAAGCGAAAAATTCTTTTTTAATTCAATAGAAGCTATAAACAGAACTTTTTTTTTTTTTTTTTTTTTTTTTTTTTTTTTTAAACTTCGTATCTCTTATTAAAATTTGATGAAAGTCGAAATGAAGAATTTCTTAATGAAATTGGGCACGCAGTCGTGATGAGTGTTACTTTTTTCTCCTCCTTAAAATAATTTTCTTAATATGGCTTTTACTCGAAACTGTTTCCACTTAACTAAAATAGTATCTAACAAAATCAAATGAAGCAAAATAAATTACTAATAGGAAAAAAAAATATATGTTAATAAAATAATTTTTCTTTTAAAAAAGTATTTAAATTACATAACAAAGTACACGAAAATATAAAGCTTTAAAAAAAATTAAAAAAAAAAAAAAACCGCAGCATAATACAAGTAATGTTTGAGTAAATAAAACTGTTGGCTATCCATGAATTATTCAAAAACTAAATCTCTGATTCCCTGTTTCAGTTATGCTGTAGTTTAAACATGGATTCATAACTTCGTCTAGTGAATATTTAATTTCGGAGATATGTTTACCGATTATGTATTACATAATCTATTACGATTTTTTAAAATTAAATTTAAACGGACTCTACACTTTGTTTTATCAGAGTTTTCATGAATAGAAACATGAATATTTACGTGCAAAATTTGGGAGCCCCCCCCCCTTTTTTTTGGGGGGGGGGGTAATAAAAAAATATTTTGTTAGAAACACTGAAATTATTGATAATTAAAATGTTGTAGGAATTATTTTTTGTTGTGCATAGAAAAAAGTTGCGATCTGAAACTTCCATGCTTATAATGCTGGTATTTATTTAGCATTTTCTATTAACTAAGTTTTTATATGAAAGTCAATTGTCTCAAAATGATATATCGATAGAAATCTTTCTTTCCTTACTACATACATCATAACGTGTTTCTGAAAATTAAGATTTTAAAAGATTTATGCATGATGGGTTTCGGCGGTCACCTTTAATATATATTGTTGTTCTATCATGGTTTATTTATTTAGTTATTTGATCTCTTGGGGGGGTTTTTCTATCTTATTTTGGTTTTTCTATATGTTATAAGGGGCATAATATTGTCATTTTTAGGCTTAATGCTGACAATATTTGAGGAAATAACATATTTACTATGACCTATTCTGATTATGTAAAATGTGGAGAGAGATAGCATGCATAAATTTTAAAATATTAATTTTCAGAAACACATGATTTTTTTTTCTTTTTTACAGTTTTTAAAAGTTATTTTATTAGTTTTTGAATAACAATCACAAACTAACTTTTATTCTATCATGCGTAAGTGTTTTTATTTTTTTAATCATTTCCAAATAACTTATCCAATCGTATTTAGTCTGAAGAATAGGATTATAGTTGATAACTATATTTTGAAAAATACTTTATTTCTTCCCCCCTGCTTTCGAAAAATCGAAAATTAAATTTTGACACACAAATGAAAAATAACATTATTTTACAGGGAAAAAAAAGTAAATAAATTAAAAATAAAAACTTTCTAAGTTTATATACGAATAAATCAGAATATTAATGATGAATTAATTTAACTAATATGGAAGTCTCAAAAAGAATTATTCTTTTAATTAAGTATTTCATGGGTTAATATCATTAAGTTGATACATACAATGAAACAACTTTTTTAACCAACATTAATTGTATGTTCTACGAATCATGCCTTGAACATAACCATTAGAATAAGATACATTCTTATGAAGCTTTTACAGACTAATACCACACCTACCTTTTAAAGTTTCTTGTCAAAACAATGTCTAAGTAGGAAGGAAAAAAATCTGTATCTACTAGGCTCTCCATCAGTGCGCAAGAAGTTAATTCCAAGCACATTTCATCGCGTTATGCAATCTCGAACAAGGAATAAAATTAGAAGAGAAACAGTACAGCAGCTGTATTTTTGGTTGGGTGGGGTCGAAGCTCTGCTTAATAATTTGAACAGAGAACAGAAAAGTGTGTATGCATATGTGTAGAGGATTATGTAGTTCTGGTGTAAGTGGTTCTTCTTACAAGTGAGGATTGGGGGAGCGAGAGTGAGAGGAAGGGAGGGGGGGGGGGGCTAAAAAAATCAGGAAAATGTTTCCGCCTGACATTATATGGAAATTTTGGCAAATTCCTTGAGTTTAATGAGAAGCGGTTAGAAATTGGAATAAAAATTACAATGCGTATCTGTAGTAAGCAAGAAATTTTCCAAATGAGCGCTCCTTGTGAACACCTGACTGATAAAAACATAGTAATATTTTCAATAAAATAAAAAATCGTAATCGTAATAAATAATTTACAACATTATGCTAAGTTTGGACTAGAATGTTTTATCTTTAATAACGGAATGTCTGTTAAAAATTGGTATTAAGAAAATAGAGCAAATAATATTTTAATAATTTTAGCAAATTTTCTTTCCCAAGCTTCCCATATACGCTTTAAAATGAAAAAGGTACAACTATAGTAAGATATAAATTTGCGCAGATTTATTATCATTATTATTCTTTCTTTTATGAAATCTCTTGTTTAATTTGAATTTAATCTTTGAAAAATTCCGGAATATGCTTTAAAATTTCCAAATATCTCTTGGAAAATATTATGTCACCAATTAATTTTATAATAGATTTCACTTATTAAACCACAAACAAATCTATACTAATAAAAGAAATTTTATGTCTGTGTGTGTGGTATCTGTTAACAATGACTAGGAAAATCTATCGCATGTAGACGTCTGCAAATTTGGTTCCGGATAGCGGAAGACAGGTCCGTATGTATTAGAGGCTCAGATGTTGTATTTGATTTTTAGTTATTTTATATTGAACGGAACAATTCGCGCATTTCCCCGATCTGCCAAGTTAGCCAGCGACTTTGACCCACTCATAATAACAATCCACATTATATCTTTTTGACCAACATAGTAAATTTTGCCCTTTTTTCAATAAATTATTTAGAGTTCGTAAAAGCGATTTTTTTAAAAATGTTTCTGGATTTTAAGAAAAAGCCGAAAATGATAATTTGTTTTTTATCAATCAATATGTATTTTATACAAATTAGTTATCCAGTGTTATTATGCCGCTATATGGAGAATATTTTCGTTAATCGTTTAATTAATACATTTGTTATTAAACAAAGTAAGGACATCGATTTCTTTTCCTGAAGCGCAACGAAATTCCACTGAGAAAAAAGTCCCAACTCTGGTATCCTAAGTAACTGCTAAAAACCGTGCTATGGCGACGTACGTGACATAGCAGTCGGGATTTTTTTTTAATTTATTTGGCGCGTGGGAAGAGGTTTGTTTTGAAAAACCGACCAGCATAGCGAAATATATTTAAAACAATCACGGGAAACAGTAAGGTATATTTAAGATTAAGGTTGAACAACGCCGTTAGCTATTAATAAATAAAATGAATCAAAAGTCGAATTATCATTTTTCATTTTAATTTTGAGAGAAATTTTTAAATTATTCTAACATATTAAAACGTTAAGAAATTATGAATTTGAGCTCCTAAATTACAGGGTTAACTTTTCTTTTTAAAATAATACAATCACTTATTAATGCAACATTTTTTTTTCCAGCTTATCTGAAGAATAAATGTACAATTTGGATTGTGAAAAACGATGCAAGCATGGCAGACTTCAACTAAGAAAGACTTAACACAACAGCAAGATTTGATAAATACTTCCTTCTACAAATTAATAGAGGTATTTTAATTTAGTTTTTCTGTAAAGAACAAAGCTTTCGAAATTAAACATTCTCGAACTCAGAGGGATGTGTTGGACGTTCATAACATTTGCCCTAATTATATGATATTTGGATACACACTTCAGATTTAAGAAAAAAATACTGTTCTGCTTAAAATCTTCTACAGGTGGAACACTCTAATCGCAACTGCGGCGTTATATTCATTGTGAGAGAAAAGTTTAATTAACAAGAACTTTGTCCTTTTAATATCGACATTATACATCAGCGAACTTTCTTCGCTGCGCCTCTCCCTTTTTATAGGATTTGCATAGTTGCGTACAGGTCCAATTTATGCAAATCACTTTTCACAATATTTATAGCAATGCTTAGCGGTGATTTTGTGTACAAGATTTTCTTTGATAAATCTTTATCTGAAATATATATTACCCAAATTGGATGTCATTATAGCCCATACAACGTCCAACGCTGCCACATGAGTTTCACAAGTTTTATTTTGACAACAACATATTTTTTATGTATTAAATGTATTTTGTGTATAAGATTTTCTTTGATAAATCTTTGTCTGAAATATCTATTACCTAAATTGGATGTCATTATGGCCCATACAACGTCCAACGCTGCCACATGAGTTTCACAAGTTTTATTTTGACAACAACATATTTTTTATGTATTAAATGTATTTTGTGTATAAGATTTTCTTTGATAAATCTTTGTCTGAAATATCTATTACCTAAATTGGATGTCATTATGGCCCATACAACGTCCAACGCTGCCACATGAGTTTCACAAGTTTTATTTTGACAACAATATATTTTTCATGTTTTAAAATGTTTTTAATGTTCTGCATCAACCATACTCAACCTTTTTTTTTTTTTTTTTCTCGCGGACCGCAAACAAATGTTTGGGACGTGAGGCGGGCAGCAATACACTTTAACAAGTTGGAAATTATACGTCAAACGTTACAAACGAGGTGCGTTCGTACGCACGTTTTAGAATTAAATTCATGATATCCCGTGCGTAGAACGGGTTAAACAGCTAGTTAAGTATATATTTTATGACAGTGTTCATACAAATATCTTAACTAGTTATATAAATATTCAGATCTTGATGATTTTTAATTCTGTGAAATGAATTATATCGTCTGCAGATTAATTTCTGTCATAAAATAAGTATCTCGGTCGCTTGACGATTAAACTTCGGAAGCTCCTATAACAAAAAAGCACCGATTTAAAAAAAAAAATTCAAATTTCTTAATAAATATTTTTATTAATATCTCCTAAAGTTTTGATTCGATTTTAATATAATTTGAAATGTCTCGACAAAATTCTGCAAAGATAATACATTTTAAATTGCAAACCATTTGGTTGGGTAGTTTTTGCGTTGTTATATGCGGACAGACAGACAGACGGACGGACAGACAGACGGACAGACAGACAGACAGACGGACGGACGAACCAAACGACGACTATAGGTGCTACGTATTTATATAATTACGAACGCACCTAAAAAGAGTAAAAAAGGGTAATTAAAATAAGATAAAAGTAGTATAACAAAGTTAATATTATCAGTAGGTTTGAAGGTTTGTTGCAGAAGATATCGTACCAAAAAATTTTAAGACCACTATTTCAAAAGAATAAACTTCGTGGTAGATTCCTATTGCAAATGTTGTAAATAGGTCGCGAAGTTTGTTGTTTGGAAATAATAGAGTAAAAAAATAAAAAAAAATAAAGCCAATTTTTTTCCGTGACAAACGTCAGCACTAAAAAGCAGTATTATCTATATAATAAGTATAAAACGTTATAATATAACATTGCAGAATTTCCAAGTTCTAAAGAATAAAAAAAAAAAAAAAAAAAAAAAAAAAAAAAAACAGGGGATTTTCTCTAATAAATCTATCTGTTGTGCAATGCAAAAACTTTATTTTCCTTTAATTGTAGAAATATATAGTGCAAATTTAATTAATTTGGAATCATGTTTAATGAGTGTTCCAGAATAAGAAATGTATGCAACACTGTAGCACAAATAGGACCTTCATGTTAAAAGAAATTTTGACTAAGAAAATGGCAATTAAGCTGTTTTAAGATAATTTTAAATTAATTATAAATAACAGGGCAGATTTTTATCTTCCCATGAAAATATATAAAACGATAGTGAATGTCTTAAATACTTTTTATGCACATTTGAATTAATTTTATAAATAAGGATTAATAATTATGTGTCTCGGGCCATACATAAAAGGTCGCTGGGCCACGTGCGGTCCGCAGGTTGAAAATGGCTGTTCTAGATGAACTGTTTTTATTTAACATACAGCAAGATGAAAAATTAATTTACAGGAAAGGAATAAGGTAGGGCGTGTTTTAGCTCCAAACCACACACACAAACTTACCAAAAACGCGAAACTTTCTGACACATTTACAGACTCAATTTTAAATGTAAACGCATGGCACTTGCAGGCATGACTATTAAAGCGATTTGGAATAGGTTTTTTTTTTTTTTTTTTTTTTTTTTTTCAGTTTTTGATAAATAAATTATAGGCGATTGTTGTCATGTGACGACACCTTCTCAGCGCTGTCGCATCCGCAAATTCAAAACGCCAACTTTGACAGTATTTTCTGAAAGATCTTTTTTTTTGTCTTTACCAAAAAATGGAAAACATCATTCGATTACATAGTTTCTGAATAAGAACACCTGCCGATTTCACGCGTTTCCAAAAAAAAAAAAAAAAAAAAAAAAGTGAATTCAGAAATGTGTCAGAAAGAAGCTCCTTTGGATTTGAGAACAGCCTTAATGGGTCTTAATGACGTCTAAATGATCTTTTCCAAAAAGTTTCACATAACTAGTAAATTATAAATAACTTAGCTGATTGGGATTTTAACGCCAACACTTTATCTTTTTAAGTAAATTAATATAAACCAATAAAAACAATAGTTCTGCACAAAAATCAACTTGTATGAAAAACGAATTCAAACTAAAATCGATAAACACTATGGTGGAGATCAACTCTCTTAAAACTAACGCTGTTACATCAGTTATCCTCTACTGAATTAATTTTAAGTGGACATAGTATCATCTTTTGTGCCTTCATTCCATAAAATTCCATGCGCAACAGCGCTCCCATTTTTCGAAACATTATGCTTCGGCAGTTAAATAGCATTAGGCTGAGATATTTTCTGAAAGCCTTAATTAGCGTGCGACATAAATGCCAGTCATAGGAAGGTTATCATAAATATCCCCCTTCGTCGCCAAGGGGGCATTCTCTTTAGCCTTCTTTGTTTTGTTTCCGGCAGCATGCCTTCGAGAGCAGCAATCCACTCGAGATGAGATGATGATGAGAATGTCTGAGAGAGATGGAAAGAGGAGAGGGAATGCTGGTGATGTTGAAAGGAAGCACACATGTAGCGGTTCAAAAGGAAATGCGAGAATCCTTCGTAAAATAACACCGGTTTCTCTGCGGTGTTCTCTCTCGATGTTCCCACTCATTCTGAATGGCTGAGATGATGGGAAGGGATCTAGTAAAAACCAACACTTGACTGTTCGTATAATCAAGATTAATATTGCAGTTCAACAAAACAGATGGAGATTTTTCTATTGATGGTTTCGCCTCTAGAATAGCATCTTGCGATTCTTTAGTAATATCATACGGAATGTTCTATGGACATAAAGGTAAGATAAATCGACACTGTTTCAAGTTTCTGCGCTGTTTATTCACATGTTTAAACAAGAGAGGGAGACGAGAAAAGATAGGCAAAGATATCATTCCAATGACGAATTTAACATATCTAATTCTTTAAGATATAAAAATTAACAATACTGATTTATTAATTAGAATATCGAATATTAAACATTTTTAATGTTTGAAATTATAATATTGAATTATTAACTACATTTTATACTTCGATTTTTATTATTATTATGTTTTCACAATCTATGAAAGAATAAAAATTCGCATTTCTTAATTTATAGCTACTTGTAAAATCAGTTCTATTCTTATTTCAGAGTTTAATTTCGTGTTTATTTATTATGAACGTCCATATATATATATATTTCTTATTTGTTTGACGCTCATACAATTTCTGATATACTTGTATGATAAAGTGCAGGTACCCCTCCCCCTCTCTCTCTCCTCCCCCGTTCATATACACACAGCTATTATAATAAATAAAAATAATAAAATACAATTTTATGATGAACTAAGCTGTTCAAGCTATTTAGACAATATTAAATAGATCAATAATAAAAGATTAATTTAACTTTCTCAAAATGTTATAATAAAATTTGTTTGTCATAAACTACTAATTAGAATTATTTTATCTATTAGTGCGTTCAAACGTGTGAGAGAGCGTTTACGGCGAAATACTATTCACATAAACATGATAGTAAACTACCGCTACTTTGTAAATGCATTTTTTTTTAAACCAAAATGTGATTTCTGCATCTGGAATTTGTTTGTCATAAACTACTAATTAGAATTTTTTTATCTATTAGTGCGTTCAAACGTGTGAGAGAGAGTTTAATATGGTGAAATACTATTCACATAAACATGATAGTAAACTACCGCTACTTTGTAAATGCATTTTTTAAACCAAAATGTCCTTTCTGCATCTGGAAGTAGGCATCTGTGAAAATAAATATTCAGTATATTAAAAAAATATGTAATTTTTTTAACAAAAAATTAAATATCCAGACAAAGTCAAAATTTTAAGAAAGGAGCGAATGTAAAAACAGCGTTAAAATATTAGACAGGGAGACGAGCTCATCCCGAACCCTTCGGGCTCAAACTGAAAATTTTATTTAGTCACAGAAAAAAGGAAGTGAAAAAACTTGCTATTTGGGAAAAAAGAGTAGTCCATGTTTCTTAAAGTGTTTACAATCCTTTAAAAATCAGTTTGAAAGAGAATTGAATTGTTATTGGTGAGATATGAGGAGAGATATTCTATCTCATCCTGAAGCCTTTCCGAGGTCATTATTAGCAACATAAAGAAGCCGTGTGATATCCCTTGTCTATCCTCGTTTTTTGTATAAAGCCCTTTTCCAGAATTACTGGAAAAAAGGACTCGTGTCATTCTGGCATACAATAATATTTTAAAAGAATAAGAATTTTGACTTTTGTAGATTTCTGCCAGTGGTTGGGTATAAATGGCACGAAACGCTGACATGAGGGAGTATTTAGAATTAATATTTATTTCTATGTAAAGAGAGGGATTTTTAAACGTGAAAATTAATCTTGAAACAATTTAAAAGTTAAAAAAAAAAAAAAAAAAAGATTGCGTACTTTCGGTATCGGGCTCAGGAGAAAAAAATTTTCGGACTCTGACCCTGAAGAAGAGGGGAGGGGGGAAAAAAAGGCCCGAATTCATCTCTCGTGTACATTTTGTATCAATTTCTTTTAACCAAATGTATTTTATTCCTTTTTTTTTTTTTCGTTATTTCACTTACATTACATTCCTATAGTTTACTACTATTATCTTGCGACATGAAGGTCTCCGACAGAGTGCTTTACTACCTGGCTAATTATTGATTATGAGTTTCTCGAAAATTAAGGCAATAATTTGAGCTTTCCCGCAACCATTAAAATATTTTAAAATATTTGCACATATGAAATTTCTTTCAATGACGAGTAAAATTATTTTTATTGATGTAAAAAAATTATTATTTTCAATAGTTTCGAAGAACTGTTTTATACGCGTAAACGTGAACCCTTTCTGTATGGAATGGAGCTGTAGAAAGTAGCTTTTGTTAGCTTGGGTAGCAAAATTTCCATTTGTAACTTTTAAGGGACAAAAACGAGATTTTTCTGATCACTTATAGATCATCAAAAATCAATAGACAGAATTTTGTGGGCCGCCATACCTACGCAATTGCTATCCGAAAACAATATTTAGAATATATTTTCTTAATTTCTGAACGTACTCAAAATTCTCTCTCTCCAATTACCAAATTTTTAATAACACGTATAAAACTTCGAAATCAAATAGTTACAAATTAACTAGAGCAGCGTTCATATTCATTTAAAAAAAAAAAAACAATAATAATAAAAGATCTCCCGTGTTTATTTAACCATATCAACAGTTAACATTTCCAACGACATTTTAAAGACTCTAGTTTTTTATTCGATGCTTCACAATGCTAGAAGGCATGTCTTGTTTGATTTCATTAGGACATCACGAAGCATGGAACAACAGCAATTGCTTGCATTTCCCAAAGAAGCTTATCGTTTTACCAGGTTTTGGGGTATATTTTGAATTTTCTCTCTCCTGAGATTTTACGATCGAAATTTTCTCCTTGGGTTATCGCTGACTCCCAGGTTTCCTTGAGATTACGAACCTTGTAGGAATACTTACGTAGTGGATAGTTATCTTAAATAGAAAAAATAAATGTTCGCCTTCCTAAAAATTCCCAAATCGTAAATAACTTGCAACTAGTACTTATATGTATCTACTACACAGCCGTCACAGGGATTTAGTTGTATTGCAACTTTATTACTTCACCCTTGAATGTTTATGTAAACACGTTTGATTTAATAATTTATAATTATTTAACGACTCTTTCCTCAACAAAACGCGGTTTTATACCGCCTCAGTTTAAAAGGCGGAGGTCAAACACATTATAAAGTAAGTAAATAAATACCTTTCGGCATTTGAAAGGCTTCCCCGATAATCCTCAGTTTGAGGCTTGTTTAAAAAAATATTCCTTTCAGTTTAACACTTTAATATTATGTTCAACTCATTAAATATTTCTTTGAGGTTTTCAATGAAGTGCTGGCAAATAACCGATGGTATCCCCCCCCCCCCTCCCTTCAATGTTAGAGCAATATAGCATGGAGGGTCAAGATGGTATACGCCGTATACCCTCTGGAGATATATATATATATATTACAAACTCCATATACTTTCTAATTGTCTCTCTTAAAAAAAAAAAAAAAAAAGGGCTATAGCCTATACTTTCTTAGCTTTCTTTCTTTTTACGACTACAGCACTGCATTATAGTTGATTATTTACCGATTATTATATTTTTCTACTGTAAAATTTATATTATTTTGATAAGTACAAAATGAACATAAATCATGTATTTTATAAAGACCAGGATATGTGAAATTTCTATCACATTTTGACGGAAGCTGTTTCGCGATTGAGACTCAGAGTAACTTGTTCTAAGCATAAAACACCCAAGCAACTTTTTTAAAACATCTTTGCATACAAACACATAACTGGATTAAGCATTTTACTTGGAATACTTTTTTTTCCCCCACACAGTGCAGAATTTTATATGCATTCTTTGTTTACAATCTAAATTCCTATCTATTCATTGTAAGGAAAAAAAAATCAATTAAAGTATAGCACTTATATCAATTTATACGCATGAAACGGACGCATTAAAATGTATAAAACTCGAAATAATTAAAAAGCTAGTAAAAAATATTTTTTTGGCGTCGTCTTGACAAACAGTATAAAATAGAGAAAAAAAAAATTAGGCGAAAAATCTCGCAACAAATTATATTTCTTATTTCCTTCTCTATGAATCTTATCAACGACTTCATAACATGGCCCATAAACTTTCGTAGTGGGAAATAAATAGCAATTTCCCGTTCTCGTCACGTAGAATTTCTTAACATAAAAATGGACCCAGGAATAATGTTTTAAATAAACTACGCGGTAATATTTTCGTACCGTGGTCACGTTAAGTCGTGATCGGAACTGCATAAACTACCGCATGGCCCCTGGCAGCAGATGAATGTGCATTCTTCTCATAAAGAACAGCTGTCATCTATTTGGATTTCGTAGAGGTGACTTAATAAATCTCTGATGAAATAGTCGAGCAAAATGGAATCGTAAGTAAGCCTCCAAACAGCAGAAAACTTTTGACAATTTTATATAAAGGGCGCTATCAATGTAAGATGGCTGAAATCGAGAATTTCCTTTATTTTTCAGACCTTCTTCTTTTCAAGCAAAACATTGCAAAATGAGTGAAAAACACAAATTTAAAAATGTTAAGAACTTATGGAATTTGCCATGAAAACAACGAATTGAGTTTTTGCAAGATTTATATTTTTTGTGAAAATATTTTGTAGCATTTCCTCAAAGAAGGTTAAAAAGAAATGACTTAAAAAAAATTTCAGCTCAATTTCAAACCTTCTTTAACAGAATAAATTAAAGTTTTAAAAGGTTTACATGAATTAGAATAACATTATCCAAGAATTTCTGACAAACAATATATTTCAATTAATGTTCTAATTAGCTGCTTGCAGTTAGATATATATGAAAAAATATCGCTCTCTTAAAACCAAACTCAAAAGTTTTTTAAAACCCAAAACCTGTTTCCAAGTGTTGAACTCTAACATTCCTTCCCCAGATATGCAACAGTAATATTCAGGTTTATTTATTTATCTATAATTTTAAATAGATGGAATTAAAATGTTTGAAACATCTAAGTATGAATGGATGAAAATAAATACTAGACAGGGGTCCAAAATAATGTATTTTTCCCTTGACTTCGTGTCATTTTCTTTTCAATACAATTTCTATAATACATACTACCAAATGAATCGCGAGAAAAAGCCAGATAAATATATTTTTTTTTTATTGCGCAATACATTTTTTTGTTCGGATGTAACAGGCAATTTTTTAACTATGCATCTCCTACATTTGTAAACAAAACAAATTCAAAATTTAACCTTCCCCAATCAAATCGGATGATTTTGCTTAAAAAAAAAAAAAAAATCTCTATGGTAAGATTTAAATTGACTGTAAATAACCACGTTGAGAATAACATACACTTTCGTTAAAAATTTTGATTAGATTCGCCATAGAACATAGCAGTCTCATTTATTACGCCTCGTTGAGAGTCATAAGAGTAATAATTCCGTACATAAAGAAAAGCCCATTACAATTACTACACAAATACGACTGAAAAATACTTTTCGAAAAAATAAATAAAAATAAGCCTCGTTAAATCCAAAAATGACTATTAACTCCACAAACACGTAAACTTTTTTTCTGGCTCTCATGAGGAAACTTATTCTTTTGACTGTTTAAGCTACAACGATGAAAAGGGAAAAAAGCAAAGCCAAGCAATAAACTTGAGAGTTCATTATGAATGGATTTTCAAGTCATTACAGGAAAAGCTCCCCTTTAATTAATGTCTCGAATTTTTTTTTTTCCCAGAAATTTCAACATTAAGTATGCCATTCTAGTCAATAATTTGACGTAATATCTTTGTTGGACGCAGAAATAAGGATTATGTTTCGATTAAAAAGAAATTTCAAAGCTTTTATAAAATTATTGATGTAAGGCATGTATAAACATCTAACAATGAATATCATGACTCAAAGAGTGCATTCAGTTTTAAAAGAGGTAAATCTTTATTGTATTCTTAATCAATTGTTATTCTCTTTTTTCAGCATTTTACATGCGAGGATGGGATGGCAAGATGATTAAAAGAGGTAACAATTCAACAAAAGAATCAAAAATTTCTGTATTACAATAGATGGAGATTTGGAGTATAGTGTGTGAAATATATGAATTATGACATGAATAAAATTGTATAATGATAATCTTAAATAAAATGTTTTTTTTTTTTTTTTTCAAATTTCTTTTTAAATATCTATTGTTTTATTGTTTGAAATACATTATGATAGATAAGCTAAACACCATTGTTACATTTTGAAAACTATATCAAATATGAAACTCCAAAAATCATAATGAGAAAATCGCATCTTAAATTTCACATTCTGATTTACAGGATACGGGAAGAGCGCAAAAAATTGTCCAATCTTTACTTATAGAGTTACAGATATCACATTAACAACAACTACTATAAACTTAAACGTGTCAAGACAGTTTTAGAAATATCGTATTTACTAGCTTTTTTTCGCACTTAAAGAAAAAAAAATCATTTCATTGATATTAGAATGAGGTGGTGCCCCCCCCCCCCCCCCCACACACACCACCACCAAAACACATTATTTACGTCTATTGTTGTTTCCATTATCGAATATGTGCTTCGTTTGTGCCAAATTCTCTTCCAGTATTCTTTTAAATAATATTTTTAGCAATGCATAATGTTCTAAATTTAATAATGTAGTTGTTATTGTTAGCTTTTTTAAAAAAGCATAAAATTTAGACCAGTTTTAACGTAGTATGCAAACAAGTCTTAACTCAGGCTGCTTAAAATACAATACAAAGCGCTATTATACCACACTACTGATGATGTAGCAGCATTATTCGTTATAAAACCACCTGCATGCTGGAACAGGTGAAAAGACAAAACAAAATCAATTAAAACAAATTATCCATAATCTTTATGCGAAAATTATACATACGAATACCCCTTAATACAGGCTACAACAGACAAAAAGGGGATGTAGGTATTTGAAAAAAAAATATATATGGAGATATACAATTAATAGTTATGTCACAAAAAGAACAAAAATAGAAGAGAAAACAAATAATTCCCATTCTTTTAACCCTTTCGGGACGGGTGTCATGTTCTGTATAGCGAGTGCACACTTTTATTTTTGAGTATGAGTTGAATAGTAAATCTTCATATAGTCTAATCGTAGAATCTGTACATTAAATAAGGCAAAGATTCGAAAATACTGTCACTAAATATATATATATATATATTGTTACAGGACGTCTGTCCTGAAAAAGTACTCTAAGTGGTCACTAATTTTAAGTTTGTGATATATATATATATATATTTGAAATATATATATGAGAAAAGGAGGAAGAAAATTCTTCAATACCTACATAGTTAGAATATCTATACGTTATTATTTGAGAATCTCGCTTGGAGGGGAGGGGGGGGGGGGTAAAAGAACGAATAAAGAAAGAACGGATAAATATTAATCTAATGGTGTTTTGATTCTGAAATACCGAAAACGGGTATTAAGGGACCTCTCCCTCACGCGAAAACAAGCGCTCGCTAATGTTAATCCTATGGAACAGTTATTTTACAATATTTCGTTTGCATCTCATTATTATTATTATTATTATTTTTAAACAGCGCCTCCTGTTTATTTTTTCGATTTTGTTTGCGGAGTATTATTATTATTATTTTATGTGGATACTTTCAATTTCGAAACCGACTCCGAAAGTAAAAAGTATCTTCATTAAAAAACACGCAAAGAAAATTAAAAAAGTAAAAAGGAGGCGCTGTAGATATCGATATCACATATCCAATGCAAAAACAGTTTAAAAATATTGAAATGCAAACAAGATATTGTAAAATAACTGTCCCATAGGATTAACATTGGCGAACGGGTGTTTTCGAGTGGGAGGCATATATAATTTTATGTATTAAAATCTAAGCGAAACTGATTGAGCGCGCAGTTCAGATTCTCTTCAATAGATGTCAGCACTAAACAAGGATATCACTGTCATCTCTGAAAGTTTCTTAAATTCTGTAAATTCTTTTTCTTTTTGTCATTTTTAAATACATTTTTAATTTTCTTTCCAATTACATAATAAAATAATTTTATCAAAATTAAAGTCGTTCCAAATAGGAATGTTTTTGAAAGTAAAAAAATAGAATCGCATTTCATAAAATGTAAGAGTAAAGTAAATATATCTTAAAACAACAATTTTAGAATTTTTCTTCAAGACACCATAATAAAGTTTCAATCGTTCCAGTCTCACTTCTTTGAAGTATATTACTTGAAAATATTTAAGAAATTAACCAAATAAAGATGCTTAAAAATATATCCAAATTAGAGAAAAGTAATGGGATTTTTAAAAACTTGAAATAAAATAGTATTTTAATGCATTTATTTTACAATTAGATTATTCTAAATTATTCTACATCTAATTATTTGACTATCGCAAACAAGAATGTTTTCAACAATATTCTTTATATGAAAATTATACATACAAAATTTTTATTTTTATTTTTATTATTATTTTTTTAAAAGTAGGGCAAAAATTACACGGAGGCATAAATTATACAAGCAAATACGGTATTCTGGATGAAAATATGAAGTGGCAGGGAGTTAACGACATTTTTAAAACCTCATGGAAAATCAACGATAAAAAAAATAAACTTAAAAGAGTCCGATGATTTATACGTGACTGGCTAATTGCAAATAATTTAATTTTATATAATGGCGCATACATTATCGAGTGGATGTTTGTAAATAGTGTCTCTCAGGCGAAAGACTTTCTGAATAAATCAGAATTTAAAAAGAGGGTAATTTTTATTAATACAATGAATATAATTTAGAAAACATTATGGCAAAATTTTATGAAGGAATGAAAAAACAAATAAATACAAGATTCTATAAAAAAAATTATACAACTTCAGATCAAAACACATTACTGAGTAGTCCTGAAACCTTTTATCATCATTTTCCCCGTTAATTCTTTAAGGAAAAAAATAATATTGATCTCTTTCACTTCTGACACATCTGTAAAATCATGTTAACATACATCCACATTTCATCCAGTCTATTTCAGTTTATTGTTCTCATTACTACAGATGGCAAATTCTTCTCACTTAATTACAGGTCCAAAAATATTTATGTAAAATGAAAAATTATGCACTGTGATCTACTTATAGAACATTTTACTATGGCAAAAAATATTAGAATTTCAAATGAATGGATATTAAGGCATCATGATGCCCATACGGAATATGACACCCATCCAGAAGGATTAAAATAGGAATAATTTGTTTTTCTCTTCAATTTTTGTTCAGTTTGTGACTATTAATTGTCTGTCACTAAAAATTATTTTAATACCTACGTCCACTTTTTGTCTGTTGAAGCCTGTATTAGAAATAAAAAAATAGTCGAATTTAAAATACGGTTTAAAAAGAGGAAGAAAAAAATTGTTCTATTATTTCTGGATGTGCACGCTTTTTTTTTTTTTTTTTTTTTTTTTTTCCCCCTTAAAGGAGTATTACTTTTATTGTGAGAATCTTTTCTTGTCTAATCGCAGAATATCTAGATTAAATAAAGCAAAGATTCGAAAATACTGGTACTAAAAAATAAAATATCGTTACAAGACACCTATCCTGAAAAGGCTAATGTGAGTCACAATTTTAAATCTGTGCTAAATTTGTTTTTGTTTTTTAATTTATGAGGAAAGATAAAAGATTTTTTTTTTCAATACCTACATAGTTGTTATTTGAGAATCTACCTCCATTCTAGTTTAAAAGAAGAAAAAATGAAATGAAAAGATAGAGACAGGGAAAAAAAGATAAATTAACAATCTTATGATGTTCCGATTAAAAATACCGAAGGGCGGTGAGTAAATCTGAAAAGTAAATCCAACTTGCATAACTTCAAAATGGAGTCTGCAGTTCCGATTCTCTTCAATAGATGTCAGCACTAAACAAGAATATCACCATCTCTGAAAGTATTTTCTTAATCTCTGTATAGCTCCCCCTTCTCATGTCATTTTTAATTGGCTTACAATTAAATTACAAAATAATTTATCGAATTTTAAGTCGTTCCAAATATAGTAATGTTTTTTAAAGTTAAAAGAAACAAATGAAATAGAATCGCATTCCATAAAAGGAAAGAGTAAGATAAATATCTCCTAAAACAACAATTTTAGAATTTCTTCAAGACACAATAATAAAGCTTCAATCGTTTCAGTCTTTCAGTTCTTTGAAATATATCACTTGAAAATATTTAAGATATGAACCAAATAAAGAGACATACAAAAATATCCAAATTCGAGAAAAGAAATTGATTTTATAAAACTTGATTCTATCTGGATATTTGACATGTTACAGTAAAATAATAAAGTATAAAACAACCACTTTCAAATGGGAAAAATTTTCTCATTACTCGAATAACAATTACAAATTGCATAGCATTTTTTTTTTCTTCGACAGTAAATAATGTATTCAAACTTTTAATATCTCATTGCAAAAGGAAATTATCTATACGATGACCATTTTAAAATGAAGAAATTTTTGAATTATATTTTAAAATAATATTCGAACTTTGCAACAGTTTTAGCCCTCTATATGGAGACAGTAATTTTTTTTTTTTTTTTTCTTTTGGATAAAATATTGTGCTTTTAACTACAAACAAAAAGTAATTTTTCATCAATTCACATGTATATTATTTAAAAATAATCTAAGATTCTAAATAGCTGATTTTTCTTTGTTTTAAATCTGTAAAAAGAAATTTATATTAAAAATAACTACAAAAATGATGAAGTTTAAAGCATTTTCTGTTGTACAAATTTCAAATGATAATATTTATAAAACAATGAACTATAATTAAAAGTATATCTAATTTACAAGGCAAGAGGGGGAAAAAATGGATTAGAAAATATAAAAATCATTTCGCGATTGTCCTTTTACCGGGGGAAGAAAAAAAAGTTTTTTGTTGAAAGAAAACTATCCATTTGAGAAAATCCTTCAAGATATTGTTTTAATGTTTAGATCATGCCAAAGATGGCAGCACACGTTACAACTTCCCTTCATCATCTGTAAAATGAAAATTTTCGCTAAAGCAGATTTTGCAATAAGTTGAATAATAAGTTAAAAACTTTTCAATACAATATATAAATAAAAATACAAAAAACTGTTTAGAGGGAAAAATTTCTGCAATTTTCAGTCTTGTAATTATAATTATTTCTAAATTAATAATATTTTATTTTATTTTATTTCTCACATTGTAAATTAATTTTTCAAGATTCCACATGCAACAATAGACGATACTTGCCATCGAGTTTAAATTCTATCTGGATTTTTGACATGTTACAGTAAAATAATAATGAATTATAAAACAACCATTTTCAAACGGGAAAATTTTTCTCACTACCTGAACAACAATTTCAAATTGCATTCCATTTTTTTCTTCTTGTTGTTTTTCGGTGACAGTAAATAATGTATTCAAATTTTTAAAATCTCATTGCAAAAGGAAATTATGTATGATATGATGACCATTTAAAAATTAAGAAATTTTTGAATTATGTTTTTAAGTAATATTCGAACTTAGCAACAGTTTTAACCCTCTTCATGGAGACAGTTTTTTTTTTCTTTTGGATAAAATATTGTGCAAACTACAAATAAAAAGTAATTTTTCATCAATTCACATGTATATTATTTTAAAATAATCTAAGATTCTAAATAGCGGATTTTTCTCTGTTTTAAATCCGTATGAAGTAATTTATATTTCAAAATAACTTCAGAAATGAAGCTTAAAACATATTTCTGTTGTACAAATCTCAAATGATAATATTTATAAAACAATCAACAATAATTAAAAGTATATCTAATTTACAAGGCAAGAGGGGGAAAAAATAGATTAGAAAATATAAAAATCATTTCCCGATTGTCCTTTTACCGGGGGAAGAAAAAAAGTTTTTTTGTTGAAAGAAAACTATCCATTTGAGGAAATCCTTCATGATATTGTTTTAATGTTTAGATCATGCCAAAGATGGCAGCACACGCTACAACTTCCCTTCATCATCTGTAAAATGAAAATTTTCTCAAAAGCAGATTTTGCAATACGTTGAATAATAAGTTAAAAACTTTTCAATGCGATATATAAATAAAAATACAAAAAACTGTTTAGAGGGGAAAATTTCTGCAATTTCCAGTCTTGTAATTATAATTATTTCTAAAATAATAATTTAATTTTGTTTTATTTCTGTCATTGTAAATTAATTTTTAAAGATTCCACATGCAACAGTAGACGATACTTGCCATCGAGTTTAAATTATATCTGAATTTTGACATGTTACAGTAAAATAATAATAATAATAAATTATAAAACAACCACTTTCAAGTGGGAAAATTTTTCTCACTACCTAAATAACAATTTCAAATTGCATTGCATTTTTTTCGGTGACAGTAAATAATGTATTCAAATTTTTAATATCTCATCGCAAAAAGAAATTTATGATACGATAACCATTTTAAAATGAAGAAATTTTTGAATTATATTTTTAAATAATATTCGAACTTTGCATCAGTTTTAGCCCTCTTTATGGAGACAGTAAATATTTTTTTTTTTTCCTTTTGGATAAAATATTGTGCTTTTAACTACAAACAAAAAGTAATTTTTCATCAACTCACATATATATTATTTAAAAATAATCCAAGATTCAGTAATTTATATTTCAAAATAATTACAAAAATGGTGAAGCTTAAAACATTTCTGTTGTACTAAAATCTCAAATAATAATATTTATAAAACAATCAACTATAATTAAAGTATATCTAATTTTCTAGGCAAAAGGGGAAAAAATGGATTAGAAAATATAAAAATCATTTCCCAATTGTCCTTTTACCGGGGAAAAAAAAGTTTTTCGTTGAAAGAAAACTATACATTTGAGAAAATCCTTCATGATATTGTTTTAATGTTTAGATCATGCCAAAGATGGCAGCACACGCTACAACTTCCCTTCATCTGTAAAATGAAAATTTTAGCTAAAGCAGATTTTGCAATCGGTTGAATAAGTTAAAACTTTTCAATGCAATATATAAATAAAAATACAAAAAGTGTTTAGAAGGGAAATTTTCTGAAATAATAATTATTTCTAAAAGAATATATTTAATTTTGTTTTATTTCTCTCATTATAAATTAATTTTTCAAGATTCCACATGCAACAGTAGATGATACTTGCCATCGAGAAATCAGTTTAAATGTGATAAAAAACATGCTATATTTTATGTAAAAATAAATTTGAATTATTTAAAAATATTTTTTTGAACAATTATATATATATATATATATATATATATATATATATTATACTTTTTATAAAACAATCAACAATAATTAAAAGTATATCTAATTTACAAGGCAAGAGGGGGAAAAAATAGATTAGAAAATATAAAAATCATTTTAATTATCATATATATTTATAATATATATATATATATATATATTATAAATAATTGAATAACAAAAATGTATATTTTTCTAAAATAGTTAAATTATTGATTTTGTGATAATGGCATTAATAATTAAAATGATTAATTATTCTCATAAATATTTTATTAATTTTTGATAATGCCAATAGTTGAATTTATTAAAAAAAAAGACTACTTGAACACCTCCCACATTTCTACGGCATTGTTTCAAAATATTCAAAATTTCTGTTCATGAGAAAATGACTTGAAATGATAAGCATTCACAATTGTTTATAAATAACAATTTCATGTTTCAAAGTATGAAAAGAATGCTCCAAAAGAAGATTTGTGCAAGTTAAAATCCGAAAAATAATTTTTAGTTGCCAAAATAAACACTAAATTATCCAATTTAGCAATTCAATTAAGTAAAATGTGAAAAAAAAATTCCTCCAGCCTTTCAAACGCTATTAATGAGAATATTCCCTAAGTAACGTTACAAGAGCTGCTTAAAAATAAACTAATAATGCCTGGAAAAAATTAAATATACAATAATTAAATAAAGAAAGTAAAAAGAAAAAATGGTTTAAAAAATATCTTAATTTATAAAATGAGATATTTCTTTCATTAATACAATTTCTTCCACAAATTTAGCAAAAAATAACCCTATAATATTTATCTTGAGTCTATTCTATCTTTAGCCCTTTCAGTAATGTTTAAATTAAAAAAATATATGAACTGGCGTTTAATCACATTATTAACTAACTCACAAAAATAAGGCAGATTAATTATTAAAATTTTATGTTTAAACACAAAAATCAAACATACACAAATAAGTGAATTTAAAGAAGGTATTTATTAAACTTCAATTACATGTGCAATACAGAATCAATTTTTTTTATAAAAAATAATTAAAAAGGCACGATTTAAAATTAATAATCAATAACTATAATGCCAACAAATCAGATAAAAGAGATTTATCCAAATAGTTCAAAAGCATCATCAAAAACAAATTATACTTACTTGCCTTCTAAATAATAACCCAAAAGAATATCAGGCATGCCAATAATTACATGTTGCCTATGCAACAACATATAACATACACCTATACATATATTTTTAATATAAAGAATTCAAAACATGATAAAATATGCTAGAAACGCCAGACCATCATCCCTTAATGTTTGACATAACTGAAAAAAAATTGCTTAAAAAAAGATATTCCTATTATTTAATTATTAATTTTTTTTTTTTTCTGTGAGGAAGGAGGTAATACAAAATAAGAGATTTAGGTATTTCAAACTTTATTGTAGGAATTAGAGAAAGTTTCTAACAAAGCTTAGAATAGTCCATTTATACAGTGATTATTTACAGCATAAGAATTACATGTGCATTTCAGAGGAATAAACTAGAGTAACTACCATCACCACATTTTCCAAGCCAGTTAATCATGAAGGAATGAAGGGTACAGGGTGCATAATAAATAAACAGATTTTAAATTAAAAAGTTATTGGAAATGAAATACACTTATTTCTTTAATATCTATGTATAGTATTTTTTTTTTTTTTTTTTGTTTGAAAATTCAGACTCTGAATACATTTTAAAATCAAATACAATAATTTGGTACTCTATGATTAATCAAATTTCAAGAAAAACAAGAAAAGGAAATTCCGAAAAAAAGAAACATTACATCTGAATAAAAATTATAAAATTAAAAAGACATTTAAAATTAGAAAAATAATAAAATTTAAAAAAATAACACATTAATATATATATATATAAAATCAATTACAGAAGATATTTCAGACTTCTCATCAGTACAAATGTCAACGAAAAACTAAAACTGTTGTTTACATATGTCCAAACTATGCATTTAAAATATTAAATCACCTGGAAGCATTTGCCACACTAGGACAACATATTCTGGTGGAATTGTACATGTTTCATTTAGGGGAGATTTATGCAATTTTGTGGATCAACCTTCTAGGAAAATTCCAACTTTTAAAATTATTTCAGTTAGATTTAATTACAGTCAAACCTCGTTAATGCGAACACTCAAAGGGAAACAGTTTTTGTTTGTGTTATCCGAACTTAAATACATTACATACAACTAGACGGGCAATTGGAAACAGTTCACAAATCCTGCTAAAAGTAATTCAAGTTAAGCGTGTTCATGTTAACGAGGTTTGACTGTATTTTGATATTTTCGAAATCTGGGGTGTGGTCAGTATGTATTGAATGATCAACAAGTTTCGATTGTAAATTGACAGATTTGTAAGAGTGTTTATGTTTTTCTAAGCGGATGTTGCATGATCATGCATTTCACCTATATAAACAGTGTCACAATCTTTACAAGGGTTACTGTAAAATATACCAATTTTAGGTTTGAATTTGCATAACATATTCTTCATAACTTCTGATATTTAAAGGCTGTACCAATATTAATTGGTTTGAATAAATTAGGTATTTTTTCTGATAAAGTTTTGTAATATGGAATCGAGACATAACCTGTGGTTTATGGAGGATGATACAGATTGCTCAGAAAAAATTATTTTCAGCCATTGTATAGGGTAACCATTATATTACAAATCTATAAAGAATTTTCTTTTTCCTATTGAAGTACTTTGCCATTGCTACAATATTTTTTTGCTCTCATAGGAGACAGGATTTTCAGAATTAAAATTTAAGTACTGAAGTACATTTTATAAACAAATTAACACACAGCTATGGGGTCTCCCATCACAGTCAGAATCGCCAAAATCGTGATGCAATTTCATGAACACAAAATAATTTTACTTTCAGGCTCAAAGATTTGTTTATGTTGATGACATTTTGCTTATTGCCAAACAAGAAAATTTGAAAAAAGCTAATTCGTTATGTCCAGCAATACAGTTCACAATTGAAAATGAAACTGACTGTAAACTCTCCTTCTTAGATATATTGATTGAAAGAAAAGAAACAGTTACTGGTCAAGAAATTTTAACATCAGTATACCACAAGGCAATGTTTTCCAATTAACAATTCTGAAAATCCTGTCTCCCATAAAATCGCTGTTGTTAAAATCTTAGCTCAAAGAGCAAGAAAATATTGTAGTAATGATAGAATCCTTCAATTAGAAAAAGAAGAAACTTTACCGATTTGAAATATAATGGTTACCCTGGCTATAAGAATGGCTAAAAAGAATTTTTTTTAGAGCAATTTGTATACATCAGGACTCCTTATTATTAAGTTTGTTAGAAATTTTGTAAGAAGTTATTTTAAAGCAGGTAAGAAATTTAAAACTTAGAAAATTATAGCAAGTAAGAAATTTTAAAGCTTGCTGTCTTAAAAATCACGTGTTCCCCTTGCACAAAACTATAAAGAAAGGTTTTAAGCCCAGTGACAGAACTATCTTCAAGTGTCTGCAACGATAATAATGTTTTAGAAAATAGTCTGCAATACGCAATATATCATACAAAATTCACGTTTTTTCCGTGATCCTTCGACGAAATTTTCAGTCTTTTTTTTTTTTTTTTTTTTTTTTTTTTTTTTTTTTTTTTTTGAGATCCTTCGACGAAATTTTCCGTTTTTTTTTTTTTCGAGATCCTTCGACGAAATTTTCCGTTTTTTTTTTTTTTCGAGATCCTTTGACGAAATTTTCCGGGTTTTTTTTTTCCCCCCGAGATCCTTTGACGAAATTTTCCGTTTTTTTTTTTTCGAGATCCTTCGACGAAATTTGCCGTTTTTTCGTGATCTGTCGGCATAATTCTCCGTTTTTTCGCAATCCAACGACGAAATTTGGCGTTTCTTCGACGAAATTGACCTTTTTTTTCGTGATCCTTCGACGCAATTAGGAGTTTTTTTCCACGATCCTTTGACGAAGTTGGCGTTTTCTCCGTAGCCCTTCGGCAAAATTCGCATTTTTCCGCGATCCTTCAACGAAACTGGTGGGTTTCTTTTACGGCCTTTTGAGGAAATTCACGTTTTTTCACGGCCTTTTGACTAAATTTGTGGCTTTTTTTCGTGATTTGTCAACGAAATTAGCCATTTTACGCGATCTTTAAATGAATTTCACGTTTTTCCAGAGATTTTTCGACGAAATTCGCAGTTTTTTTCCGCGATCCTTCGATGAAGTTTGTCGTTTTTCGCGTAATTTATGCGCTATAGCACGTCCGCAGCATCGCTGTATGTTTTTAGTCTGCAGGTGCCCTAAACAGTCTGCGACGCCCGTCGCAGCGTCGCGTACATTCTGCCACAGGGGTTTTAACAATCCCATACTTTGAATTTTACTTTGTAAGAAATTAAATATATATTTTCTATTAATTAATATGCACATAAATTAGCCCTAAAAGCTTATTATTATTTTATATATAATAATTATTATTATTACTTAGATGAATAGTATCTAATCAAAAAATCAATGACCTGCTATAAAAATTTGTCAGAAAAAAATCTCTCATTTATGCAAATCAATTCATATTGGTACAAAATTAAACCTCAGAATGTTATGAAGAATATGTTATGCAAATTCAAGCCTAAATCACCCCCCCCCTCCTCTCATACAAAATACTGGTATAGTTTACAGTATCCTTTGTAAAGATTGTGACTGTGTATATTGATGAAACTAGACGATCATGCAACATTCGCTTAGAAGAGCATAAACATGCTTACAAATCTGGCAATTTACAATCGAAACTTGTTAATTTTTCAATAGATATCACAACCACATCTTAGAACTTTTATAGAACTTTTGTAGAAGGATGGTTTACAAGATTACAGAAATCTCCTCTAAACAAAGCATGTACAATTCCACTTGAATATGTGGACGTACTGTGACATATGCTTCCTGGTGATTTAATATTTTAGTATTGATGAGGAGCTTGTATAGAGGTTGAAATATCTAGTGCAATTTGTTTTATTATGTATATTAATGTGCTACATTTTAGTTTTATTAAATGTGTTTTTTAATTAAAAAAATGTTCTAAAATATATTAAGATCCCGTCTTTTATTACTACATGAGTAAATGCATACATAGCAAAAAGGGAATGGAAATTTTTTGCGGACTACAAAAATTCCCAATTTTACGAAAACATGAAATAAATTATATAAACAAAACCTTTTTAATGTTGCAAACTTGAAAATTCAAATATTAAAAAAAATAATGTTGAATGAAATCTAAATTTAAAAAAAACTTTCTGATACCAATAAAATAGAAAATTTATTTTGAACATAATAAAACAAACAAAAATGATAAAATAATTTAAGGTGATAAAATTTCTCAGTGATTGTTAATTAAACAGATGCTTACAGAACAATAAAACAAAATAGTGTGCCTCTCACAGTAGCACCCTGTACATAATTGTAGTATTGTTAGTAGAAAATAAAAATTTGTTATGTATGTATTGCAGTGTTACTTCACCCAAACATGCATAAAGAGAAAACTATTCAAACACACTTGCACAAAGAAAGATAAAAGAATTGGGAATTAACACATACTAAGCTATTCAAAATCAATTAAGAAAAGCCAATGCCTGAAATATATAAGAAAACTTTTATTCTGCAATCTAATGACTAAAAAACATCCAGATTGATCAAATATATATATATATATATATATATATATATATATATATATATATATATATATATATATATTATCAAATTGAAAAGAGAAAAAAATACATATTGCCCCATCCCCTTCAAGAAAAAATAAACATAGTCCATTCTTAGGTTACACAAAGTGGGATTCTATCTTTTACCTATTAGGTAATATAAAAAAGAATTTACCTGAATTAAAAGGAATTAATTCCTTTCAGATTATCATTCAAATATTAACTACAGCCTTATTGCAGGGTTGGCAAACCTATGACACATGTGCCCGAGGTGGCCCATATGGCAATTTCTCTAGCATGCAAAATTAATTAATAAATTGGATAATCGTTATATAGATAAAATTTATTTTACTTTAAAAAAAAAATATATATATATATATATATATATATATATATATATATATAACAAATAAAATTTTATTTAAGATGTACAGACTAACACGAATACAAAATAATTACTAAATAATTTTTGCATGAATTAGCACATTAGAAAATTTCCTTTTTCTCTGATGTTATGTAGTAATTTCAAAAAGTAACTATTTTGCTTTTCAGTATGAATTTAAAAGGATTTAATTCTACAAATGAATTTACAAGACAGCCACTAGAACAAAATAAGTGGACCCAATTTTGCAGATCCTCTATCAAAGCATACAACAGTAATAATCTCAGTAATAAATTATTAATAAATTTTTTAATGCCACTTTGATCATTATAAGTTAAATGTCACATTAATGATATGTTAAAAAATTTTAAAATAAGAAATCATAATTTTTTTTTTTACCTTATTACATTACATGCCTCTCAAATGAACAGACAACATATACAGTAATATTTTTTTTATATATAAGTTTGACACGTTACAATGTTGAAAGATATTACTTTTGAATTTTTGGCACATGGATGTAAAAAGGTTCGCCATCCCTATCTTATTTGTATGGCTTTTATAAAGAAAAACATTGGTTTATTACGTGGTTAATCTACAGTGGGAAAATTAGTGATGTGTATATTTCTCATGTTTAAAAAGTGAATTAAAAAAATATATTGCAGAAAAACACAAAAACTATGGAGAAAAGCAAAAATTTTTGTCTAAGCATTCATCCCCAATTTTTAATGATTCTTTTTCATCTTCAGGTTTTGTAGCAAAAAATGTTCTTATAAACAAGCAATGCAATTCATGACATAAAGAAATATTTCTTAAAAATCATATTCTATTTTAAAATACAAAAAATACCAAAAAAATCTGTAGCAAAAAAAAATATATAAGTCATTGCAAGATTAAACACACTTTGCAGGTTATTATTATTTTTTTCCTACAAAGAAAAAACATTTACAGCCAACCAAAGACAAGAGTGCAAGGTTTTTATATTCTAAGAAGGATTCTGCCAAAGCTAGGGAGATTTTGCAAACATTCAAACATTGTCAGGCAAGGATCTGGCATTCCAAGGAAATGTGCAAATTTTCAATTTTGTGTTGTTTAGTTTTCTCACCTGATTCTGTAGCATCTGACTGTGAGGGGGTGGGGGCTGCGGGTGAGGGGACGGCTGCGACACTGGCTGCTGTGGCGGCGAGGGCCTCATGTGAGAATTCTGCGGAAAAGGGAAGAAGCAAGGGTTTTTGTTCAAGGGCTTGGCAGCAGCTACACATTCACTATGCAGCATTACACAACTACAAACACTACAAAGGGATAGGGTGGCATTTACTTTATCCATATTTAAACAAATTATGAAATGAATTGCATGGATGATATCTTTTTAAAATTCATGTAAATAAATAGAATCCTTTTAAAGTTATCTTAAAATTTACATTTCCTCACAGTATAAACGAAATATGCATGCACATTAAAATTTCCCCATTTACATTCTTCTGTTATTTATATTTTATTTTACATTTCATTTTAATTTACATCCATTTAGTCTTTACAAAAATATAAAAGCAAGTATTTCTTTAGAAATATACAAATTTATGCAGTTATTGCAAAATAAATTAAATAATAGTCTTAAATAAAATAATTACTTAAATTTAAAAAATATATATATAAAGTACAACAGTACAAAAAATCACTATTTTCTTCAAATGTAATTTGTTTCAGCATTAGTTTTATCAATGTAAAAGATTAGAATCCACTTACATGGGACAAACTTATTAAAATAATTTATAAACTAAATCATTAGTACGATTTTCACAACAAATCATATGGATTGTCACACTGAAATGGAATCTTTCAAATGTGTCTAAAATATTCATCCATGCTGCAAATTGACTACTTTAAGTACCACTTTTAAGTTGTTAAAATAAACCCTTCAATATTTTTGAAATTATGTAAAAAACAGGCTAAATATAAAGGCGGTTTGTAAAAAGTTCTATTGTGATTGGAGAATAATTATTAATATCTATTCATGAAAAGAAATTGTAGCACATATTTTCAATTTAAAAATACAGATACCTTGAAATTTAACAAATAATGGATATTAAATCTTAAATTAAGCACGCTGAAGATTTTAAATGCATTAGGAGAGTATGTATCGAAATGAAAATATATTTGATGGCAGAAAAAAATGGTGTTTAATTATAAGGGGATATCATATGCATGCTATATGAAAATGGATTCTGTAAACTTTAAAGCAATATAAGCAGTAAAGGGGGTAAAAACATGCCTACATTAAGAGCTAAATATCATTTGGCTACTGCCTAAAACATCTTATCTATTCAAAATTCCATTCATTTACTTAAAGAAATAGCAAAATTTCAATAATTTATAAAATCTGTATGCCAATTTTAAAGTTCATATTAAAAACAATGATGTTAAAGAATTTAATTGTGGAATCAAAATTGTAGCAGTGGAATTAAGGATTTCCTAGCACTATACTTGGACAATATGTTTTTTAAAAAATGCCACCCTATCGTCTGACGACTCTACAGAGTACAAAAGAAAAAGAAATTTTTAGCACTGCAGAGTCAGCCACAAAGAGCAATAATAGCTATATAGAAAATGAATGACATGCACAACAGAATCTATAGATGGAGAAAAGATCTAAAGCAGTTTCAGACAGGGTTCTGTCAGTTTATATAACCCGCAGGAAACAAAAAAGTAAAACAAAACAAAAAAAGGATACTATTTTTAAACTAATCTTCATTTACATCACTTGCAGAATTTTAAAATTAATGGGCAAATATGCAATAAAAATATATGTACTTTTGTATACAGAATATTTCACATGAATGTGTAGACTTTAGAAAGGATGTTTATTTGATAATTTAAACAAAATAATAATAAAATATAAATCCATTATAATCATGCATGTTTGGTTCTTTTTCAATTATTATTATTATTATTATTATTTTAATACTGAATCATTCAAAACAAATATAATAAGATTTTGAGTACAATATGATCATATAACATACATAGTAAAAAAAAAAAGAAAAAAAGAAAGAAGGAAAGTCCATGACATGGGTAACATCAACACCTATCAATAATACTACAGCTCAATATTTTGTAATCCATGTGATGCAAAAAGAATATACAACATATCCCCCTCCCCTTCACTACAATACATTGAAACCTAAAGAATGATGATTACACAACTCACAAAAAAATTTAAAAAGAGGCATGAGGCAATTAATTCAATTCAAACTAGACTATTGAACTTTACCTAACTATTGAAAAAATGCAAAATACAGAATTAAAGCCTTCACTAAATTCCAATAATAAAAATAATAATTATCTTAAATTAATCACTTAATCTATTTTAGTAACATAATGTCAGAATTTCATTAGACACACACACATTTAGATCAGAAAGCACACATACAACAGGTTTCTGGGATTTCCCCCCTTTCTTCTCCAGTCAAAATGTTAAAACATTGTTACCCTTTTAAATTTTACACAGATAGAAACAAAAATCTACATCTCATTTAAAATTTGGTTACTCTGCTATAAAGCATATCCAACTTACACATAAAAGAGTGATTAGAATGTTATGAGTTGTACATTTTAAAAATTATTATTTTAATGTTTCAAAATATTAGTAAACTGATGCTTTGAAATTTAAAAAATAAATAAATAATAGTTCTTAGACCAATTTAAGTAAGCCCGTACGCATAATACTAAAAACAGGATGAGCTTTTATTAATACTAAAACAAGAAAATTATAATAAATGAAGGAAATTAGAGTATCAAAAATTAAGAGATATGAAAGCAAAAAATCCCCTCAATAGCCACAAAAAAAAAAAAAGTATTATTTAGTTATAAGTAAAATCTCTTATTTAAAGAAATAACACAAAACTAAGAATATGTATGGCACTATCGCACTATTTTCAAAGTTTTTTTTTTTTTTTTTTTTTTTTTTTAAAGCACACGCATGCTTGAAATTTCTACGAAAATGTTAAAAACTATATATATATATATATATATATATATATCCCAAAAGAAAAGTAGGAAAACAACAATACAAAAAAACAAAGAATAATAATCATCCCATAAACTGACAGAAACCCCTAATAGGAATATATAAAATAAATTTTTAAATCATGATTATTAACAAATCATTATTTTTAAGTATGGCAGCAATGAAAACTGTTATATACACAATTAAAGAAAAAAAAAAATTCCATAGTTTTAAATAAATTTACAAAATATCATTGCATTAAGGATTTTAATGCTGATAAAAACAATATTTAGAATAAAACAATATAAAAAGGTACTTGACCACTTCAAAATGGCTTGAACAATATAGAAGTAAAGGAAACATGCTGACATATTATAATACAGTTATTTTCAAATATTTCCACCTTTGTTTTCCTTATTAATATTTCCAATTAATGTTTAGAATGACCATGAACAAAGGAATGTACATGTGCTCATCTGGTCATGTAAAACATAATACTTGTTGATTCTGAAAAAATATATCAAGTTCTCAAACTTGATAAATGTTGTATTCTTAGATTCTAATTTTTATGAAATTCCAAGTCTAAACTAATGGTCTTTCTCTTAATAGCATAACATATCACAGATTAACGGTTTACAGATGAAAATTTCAGGAATCTGTAATAGTACACAAACACAAAAAAATTAAATTAAATCGAATACAAATCACTGCCAAGTCGCATAAGCAATGAATTTTAACTCTATTGCATAAAGCTCTTCAAAGATGGCAGCACCACAACACTACAAACATATCTAATTGGATACACTTCCAACAGATGGCAGCACTATAAATTATTTTTAGACCTGATTCAAGGATGTTATGTTGTTTATTTGACAGATGGCAGCACTATAACTATTCTGGTGTGCTCCTAAGATGTTTCGTCATTCTTCTGATAGATGGCAGCACTGAAACAACTTTGTACAAAAATAATTCATGTTTACAGCTAGATATTTACTTTTTGATTCAAACACTCTATCGATTTTTTTTCCTTTGCTACAAAGTACTAGATAAAAATTACGAAAGTTAGTAAAGAAATATAAAATAATTCATAGTGCAAAAGAAAAATAACTTACAGGAAAGAAACCCGCTGGCGCCATCGGACCACCTGGCATACCGTCATTTGGCGGTATTTGTCCTAACGGACTTGGTGCTGTGGGATTCTAAAACAGAATAAATGAGTAAAATTTTAAAATATGTAATTAAAAAAAAGTTTATATTTAAAAAAATAAAATCTCTGCATAAACTATTCGCAAAAGACATTTTGTAATCGGCATTTAAATGCCTCCTTTTAGTTGCTGAAATATCTTATTAGTTCAATTTTGATCATGCTGTAACAACATTAATCATAATAATCAATAGTCAATGCTGCTAATGTCACCACCAATCTTACACAAGAAATAGTTAAATTTAAATAACAGAATTTTGTTATTTGGATGCAAGCAGACAAAAAACTGAACAAGCAATGAATTGATTCAAGTTAAATATAACTAAATTTTAAGGAAACAAACAAAAAATAGCAAATTATCTGCAATCTCAATGATAGAAAACCATTTTAAAACTGTTTTTTACCCTTGAAATGATAAGTGTTTTTGCTAAGTCATAATTATATAAACCATACATTTCAGCATATAATGCACATCTACAATTTAGACTATATTTTTAGCCATATTATGCACATCATATTTATGCAAAGAAATATATATAAATATGTATGATGAAAACACAATAACATTGATAACAAGTATAAACATAAATAACATAAAAAAAAATAAATATAAATAGTATGCTCATTAATGTAAAAATTTTGACATGTCACTGTAGAAAAAACTATACACAATAAGATAGAGTATTAAAAAATATATATAGTAGTACAGCAGCATACCGTAAAAAAATAAAATGCTTTAGCAAATGGCTAATTTTTATGAAAGTTGCAGCTTAGAAAGCAGTAAAAAAATTGTTTTAATGGAAAAGAAAAAACAATAAGGCAGGCTAAAATAAGCACACCGGTCAAAAAATTAGACCCCCCCCCCTCCCCTGGAGATATAACTCTCTTATACAGTGTAACACAATCTCCGGCTATGTTAACCTCCTACATTCGTCGAGGAATGCAGTGTTGAATTCAGGGGTGGCTCGGGGGGGGGGGGGGGGGGGATATCCCCCCTGGAACATTGAAGCCCCCACCCCCCCGAAAGATTTGAGATTTTATGCTTTTAATGGCAAAAAAGATGCATCTCCCCCCCACCCCGGAACTCTGTAATGTCCCTCCCGGAGAAAAGTGTATGAATCCAACACTGGAGGAATGTAAACTACAAGGTTCTACAGGTATGAGGCATCCAGTTGACGCCACTCGCTCATGAGTAGAAGTAGCCAAGTTATAGTACGATAAACACCATAAACCATCAAGAGAGACACCTCTTTTTAGTTGAACTACAGCCTAAACACACTGCCACTTGAATGCCTCATTTGGCCATTGGCACACAAATGTCCGTGTCAATCGTAAAAAAGGCAAATTTGTGATTCGTCTGACCACACTGCACACCTCCAGTCAACTACTGTTTACATTGGATGTTTTTTGGTTCATTTCAGACATGCAACTTTATATGCTCTTGTGAGCAATTAATTGTCTTTTGCGAGGTTCCCTGTTCCTAATGTTTATTGCATGCAGTTCCCTTTGTAAAACTTGCTTGGAAACAGGTTGGGATGGACCTTCAATCACAGACTGCAGCAATTTCTGTCGAGTTTGTAACAGATTTTCATCGACCAGGCATGACAATTCCTTTTGCTCCCTCTACGTAAAGATGTTTTTTCAACCACAGTTTTGATGCTGTTCATAATGGCACCAGGGGTACACTATTTCTTGAAGATATGTTGGTAGGGGATGACCCCCTTTTTTTTTCCCAGGGCTGAAAAAACGAGCTGTATAACTTTTTTGTTGGAAGTTTGTTAAAAAGGACGGGCCATCATTATGCAGCCTTTGTTAATTTTTTTTTTTCTTTGAAATGACAGTTTTGACTTTTACTTTGGTTTCTAAGTTCTACTCTCGAACGCTCTAGGGATTCCCAACAAAACAGAAAATACATAACATTTTATACACTTTTCAAATGGCATTATAAAGGGGATTAGAAACAACTTCACTCGTGTGTACATAAAAAAACGAATCTGTAGCCTATAACCATAATATAACTTTAAGGAAAACGAACAGGACATTCACTGAAATATTGAATCATACGTAGAAATTCGATTTGTAATCAACCTTATCGCTATCTAATGAAGCATCCATATACCTGTAGCATAAAAAGTAACAGTTTCAAAGTTTAAATACCGACAAAATACGGATTAACTGCAAACATTTTACAGTATTGTAAAGAAAAATTTCTTAAGAAAAATTCCATCCATCCAAATATTCGATTCATAAAACCGGCTGATTTGATTAAACATCGATTTATATAGCTGGCGGCCATTGTAAATGAAAGAAAGAAAAAATCATAGAGTTCCCCCCTCACCTCTTCTCTTAGCATATCGAAGCAGAGTCAGCAGAAAGCGTCATTGATTAGGCAGTGGATTTCCACCGGAGGGAGCAATGATAATCGTTGGAATAGCCGTTCAGTTTCGCAGGCGCGCTTTTCTAACGGTTTGTATCCGCGTGGTCTTGGATAGTCAAGTTAAACACGTTGGTTGTTTGGCGATCGTTCAGAAATATATTGCATCATACTCATGCAGGGTATGTAAGTTCAGTTACTTCGCGCAAAAATATATAAAATGATTTTAATAATCTTACTAAACACGGCAGAAAAAGTTTTCATTTTATTTTCTAAAATAAAATAGTAAAATAATAATAATAAAACGTACATATTTCCAAAATAAAATTATTAACACTTTTTAGGAAGGGAGAGGGGTACATTTATACGATATCAGAGGAACAATGTATTCTATTAATAATTTTACTAATGTTTTAAAGTATATTGAATTAATTTTTAGACATAGATAAGAAAGAGTCCTGCACAGACCCGAAAATTCTGCTTAAAGCCAATCCGGCACACTTCAATTCGAATTCGAAATATTCAAACCCGAACCCGAAGTGATAGAAAATTAATCTATATTTTAATACAATTATGTAAAAATAGACTACAAATATGTCTCTAATATCAATTTTATTTTCTTTATATATAAAAATGAACACATATATACACTTAATATATTTTTTTTCATTCGATATATAAATATATTACTTTCTTTTGAAAAATCGTGCCAACCCGAACCCGAAACATTAAAAGTCAACTCGACCCACAACGAAAAAAAATAGCGTCGTCGGGTCAGGTCCGGATAAAATCGGGTTGCCGGACCCGATACAGGATTCTAACACAGATCAATTTACTCTTAGAACTCTGTGCAATTTACTCCGAGAATATGAATAACTTTTTTTTTTTTTTCAAAGTGTATAGGGAATTTTTGCGACCGATTCTAGATTTTTCATTTGAAACTTCAGTTAGCAAAATATTTAGCATAGAAAGACATAAATGCAAACGTTCCGAAGTTAAAGATTTCTATTTTTTATAAAAACAGATATATTGAAAATTGTACAAATTTTCTACTATTATAACGTAATGATTTCACCGCTCCTCTGTCAAACTTGCTTATTTAAAAGTTTTTTATCGTCTTCATAATAATGCTTGAAAAGTTAAAATTGAAAACAAATCAAGGAATACCCACGATTTCCCCCCTCCCATCCCCCATAAAAACGGATCAATCAGTATCAGACACAAATGCAGAAAGGAACAATATTCAAGCCTTGAGAGTAGACTTTAAAAAATAAGATGCGCCCAATGATCTTTACAAAAGCGCAGTATAGTTGACGCATGTTTATCCAGTCCTTGATTGCTCCTTTCACAGACTAATCATCAGTAAATAGAACTGCCACTCTGTGCTAATTCAATTCTGAATTGTTTTAACAAGAGCAGAATACAATTACATTTTCGACATACATAACGGGGGGGGGGGGGGGGGGAAACAAGAAAAAAAAAAAAGACTAAGAAATGTATTATTAAACAAAAACTTAAAAGGAATTCAATGGAATATATAAACAACAAATTGTTAAACACTCATTTATGCACTCTTAATTGAGGTTACAAAATGGTAAAAGGTACAATTGCGAATATTAAAAAGGTTTTCGTAGTTTATCTTAATTAAATCTCAAAGCTTGCATTTAATAATGCCATTTGTAGAAAAAAAAGACATTTGAACGCTATGCATGCCAGAAGTTTTAGAAATATGTTAATATTGTAAACGTTCGAATAATTGTATACCTCATTTATGAATGAAGTTTTCTTATGGTCAGTTGTTAACCTTAAGAGCTTACACTAGTGATGGACATAACGATTATTTTGATTATTCGAATGAATCATTCGGGCATGCGCAGAAGCATATCTGTCAAACTTCAAATTTTTTTTTATTCAATTACTACCAGAAATTTTGAAAAAAAAAAAAAAAAAGTTTCTGCAGAAACATTTTTTTTTCAAAATTTCTGGTAGTAATTGAATAAAA
Source organism: Maratus michaelseni (assembly GCA_963931845.1). NCBI lineage: Eukaryota > Metazoa > Arthropoda > Arachnida > Araneae > Salticidae > Maratus > Maratus michaelseni. Next base: position 75,581,111 of record OZ007591.1, on the reverse strand, counting down.
AAAAAAAAAATTGAAGTTTGACAGATATGCTTCTGCACATGCCCGAATGATTCATTCGAATAATCAAAATAATCGTTATGCCCATCACTAGCTTACACTAATAACGGGAACACACTCCTGTTTTTCGAAAATTTCTCGAAAAAGTACGAAGATACCCGGTTAGACATTGACCACAATCCTACGGGATAAAATATGAATTTAAAAAGAATGAAATGCCAGAGAGAAATTTCAAAAGTAGCATAGGCTCTTTATATATCTGAAAAATTCTCAGTTACAATATGGAGAGAGATAGTTCGAAATCCCAATAGATTTTAGGCAATTCAATAAAGTTTGACAGTGGTTAGATGCCCGATGTTTGTTATTTTTATAAAAAGATAAAAACTGCTATAAAATACAATACAAAGAAAAAAAAATCTTAAAACACCATAAGAAAGAAAAAAAGCCCAGAATTTTTCAAAAGAACCTGGTCTTTCGAAACACACCGTCCTCTTTTCATTTTTATGGTGTTTAAGCTTTTCTTTGCTTTGTGTCCCCTACTTGTGTTTTAAAATGTTTGAAACTTTTTTGAAAAATTGTCTCATAAAAAATGTAAAATCTAAATCAATTATCGAAATAAGAAAACCGCTTAAATAAAAAATGGTAATAAACTTAACTTTTTTTTTAAGTAAAAAGGAAGAGTTTGCAGAATTTAACCAGACCTATCTGAAGAAATAGAGCGTTGAAATAGTCTTTGGTTAATTTGTGATCTCAAGAGGTATCTCACACACACACACAGACAGACAGACAGACAGACAGACAGACAGAGACAGAGAGAAATTTTTTCTTTCTTATGGTGTTTTAAGATTTTTTTTTTCTTTGTATTGTATTTTATAGCAGTTTTTATCTTTTTATAAAAATAACAAACATCGGGCATCTAACCACTGTCACTGTGATTTGATTCCCATACATAATTACGCAAAATATAAAAGGCAAATAATAAATTCACCAATTCTTACATGACAATACTAAACAGACTATGGAAACAAGCGGCTTTATTTATTTTTATTATTATTCATGAAAATATTTTGCTGCGTTTTCAATTATATCTCGCACAATAGCGTTATTTCTTCCGGATTTAAAATACAGCATTCCAAAAGACAAACATATATGGTGAATATTAAATTTCAAAACAGAAATCGAAACTGGAATCCGATTCATCTTGATAACACTGGCATCATGCCAGTCAAGTGGTCTTCACTGCGTTCTATTTACCTTTACTTTCACGCGGATTACATCCATAAAATATGGAGCGGGGGCGACAAGAAATACGCATACACTCGTACATGCATGGTCTGAAGACAAGAGCTTACTATCTTCTATGTTTCCAGAAATCGATACCGATAAAAATCAATAGAGTCAAGTTCAACAAACGTAAAAGAAAGATGGCCTGAATGCACGTGGTTCAGAAAAACGAGGAAGATAAAAAAAAAAAAAAAAAAAAAAAAACCATAGAACTGTGCGACAAACCTGATAATTGCGAAACAGGATTCGATCTTTTACTCCTGGGTACTATTGTTTTAATTGTCCAAACACTATAACTGCACTTAGTTCAGCAACATGGGCGCCTGCAAAGATTGGGGGGGGGGGGGGGGGGGTTGCTCCTCAATGGACTTTCAAATTAACTAAATTTCCTTTTTCCTCTCATGATTTAGGAAAAAATAATAAAAAAATATTCTTCTTAAATGGTTTTAAATGATTAAACATTAAGAGTAAATGAACTAAGGATTTTGCGTACCCCCCATGGAAGACAATTTTTAGTTATGTTTTCACCGTCCCATGTTTTACAAATCTTAAAGGAATGTTCGGGAAACGGAGTCCCCATGATGAAAAGAATAATATACAACGTATTTCAATTCTTTATTATAAAAAAAAATTATATATATATATATATATATATACTCGTGTATAAGTCGAAGAATTTTTGACAAAATTTGATAGCTGAAAATGGGGGGTCGACTTATACACGAGTAAAAAAAAAAAAAAAAAAAAAAGCGGAGTGAAATACCGGAGTCATATTATTTTTCGCAGATAATTGGTGAATGTGCAAGTCTTTTAATTAATCACACATGGGTCTAGGTAGAGAGAGACAGATAAAAGCGGACAATGGTGATTGATAAAAAAAAAGCTCAACAATAATGTCGCTTTAATTGTTCCGCACTCATTTTCTCTTGAGATAGAATTCCCTTCAATACAGGGGCATTCCTTTGAACATTTTAATCCTTTTTAAAAAGAGTTCAACTTGAGAATGCTTCTAGATTTCTCTCCTAAAAGTCCTACAATACAAAGAATTACTATATTTTAGCAGTTTAAGAAGTTGTTTACCCTTGTAAATAAAGCTTGAACAAATTTTTCAAAAAAAGTAAGTAATCATTAAATCGATGTAAATAGCTTTCAAAATAGTTAAGCTTCTCTAGTTTTACATAATTATACAATTTTAAAATGTTGAATTGAAAAAAAAAAAGTTTAATAATTTAATGAAAATTTATTATTTTTTCTTATCCTCGATTACAAATAATTTTTCAACATACTACCAGAAATGTGGTTCGACTTATACACGAAAATTCAATTTTTTCCAAAATTTTGCGTAAGAATTGGGGGGGGGGGGGTCGACTTATACACGAGTACATACGGTATATATATATATATAAATTTCATTATGTGAGCCATGAGGTCGATATGTTAGCCAAATGTGGACCTTGTGATGTTTATGGAATGTTTGATAATTATTGTGAGTAAAATATTTTATCTATTCTTTACAAGTTTTTTATTTCCAATTTTACTATTTCCAATTGTTTTCTGGTAATAATACAGTATACCTAGTGGGATGTACTGATCTTAGCATAAATGCCAGTACATTTTTATGAAATACTGTATTATTTTTAAAACCCGTGTAGATACATCCAGGCTGAAGATTAATATTTACACGTGTTCATTCATATCCAATTCTATTTTAAATATCTTGTTATCCAAATTTCCATTATATTACATTTTGTGACAAATTAGTTCATATTTCATTTCAAAATCCATTTGTATTCACTTGATATCTGCTTCCAATTATTTTACATTTTATGATTTATTATATATATTTTTTTCTTTCTTATTAAATATTTTTCACATTTTCAGTATTTTTGGCCAATTACTATCGAAGCAAATGCTATGGTAATATCATTATTGCACTTGTTAATTATTAACTTTGTGGTATTCTGTCTACACTTTATCACTAATTATGTCTTTGGAGATTTGGTTAGAATGTTACAAGAACTTGATTAATGTTTTTTGAAATTCAAAGATATTATAATCACACACACATATATTATATATATATAATAGTCTAGTTTGTTTCATGTAGTGTTTCGACAGAAGATTTTCAGTCTAGTTTATTTCATGCTTACAATCTTCATGAAAACACACCGCAGCCTTGGCAGCGAAATACAGACACAACTGTTCCAAAATCTTGCCCCTCCATAGATTTTGATCTGTGAGCACCCAAGTTCAAAAAATTTTCAGAGGAATGAATGATATTTTATTTTCAATCAAGAATGCTATACTTTAGAATTACTTAATATATATATATGGCTTCTTTCCTTTTTAATATTGTATTTAATTTTTTATTTTTTCACAGGTTTGATTCAATGTTTATGAGCAGGTAGTCCCAAAATCATATTCTTTAGCAATGTATGGCTAATATGATGATGAAACCTCTCATTTCATTTTATTTGTGGTATTTAGGCATTTGGGACTTGATAATTCTGTCTAAATTCCACAAATTTCATTTCATTTCATTCATTTAATTCCATTTTTTCAATTTTTAATAATTTCTTATTCTTTTAAATAAGTTATTGTATCCATATTCAGTGTGTTGGGGAATACTTTTATTGACAACTAATTATTACATACTTAATCATTATTTCATTGTTTAAGTTGGTGTTATGGTAATGTTTCATTTATGGTTATATATATAATTTAAATAATAAAACAACACGTAACAAGCGTGGAAAGTGTACTGCTACAGTTGTTATTTCCAAAAAATTTATTGTTAAACAAATCAATACTCTTCATCGTAACTATATTAAAAATTACAATTGGTTTTTAATACGAAAATACATTTTTGCTATTAAAGAGAAACAGATAGTACAATATTTAAATGTATTTCTTAGTAAATCTTACTCAAATCATTTCTCTGATATTTTTTATGATCTAATTATAACAAGAGCTAATCTTTTCAACATTAATTTACATAAACAAAAAATTCAAAACACTAATACTCAAATGATTATAACTTTTTAAAATCAAATCTTTAATAAAATTAATATTAATTCTATAATTAATGATAAAAACTGTTATTTTCCTATAAATAATCTCCAAATTTCAAAAACATTTAAATATCCTAATACAATCGGAAGAAAGATTTTTAACTATAATGCATTTTCAAAAAATACATCTGATGCTAGTACTTTTCAGTGTAAATGCAATGACCCCACTCTAAAAAAATTCATTAATAATGATCATGGACATATAATCACTGGTAATCTTAATATTGTGAATGATTATAAACTACAAAACTAATGGGTTATGGTACTAAATATAGACTTCCTTCTAAATTTAATGTAAATTCTATTATAAAACAGTTTACATACGATATAGACATTTTTATTTATAAAATTTCAATCTCATATAGTAAACCTATTGAATATTTTAATCAATGGAAAATACTTGTTATTGAAAAATTAAGTTCATCTTTAAAACATAATTTATCGCATATGGCTAAAATTAACACAAAACATATGTTCCAGCAAATTACTAAATTACAAAAAAAACTATGTAATAACATATATTGACAAATCTCTTAATAATTATGCAATCATATGTAAAGCTTATCACCAACTACTGACATCCTGTATTTCTACTTACAATTTTTTTAAAAAAACTAATGAAAATGTAATTGTAAACAATCGTAAAATTCACAGTTATTATAAATTATTAAATATCACTTCTACTAACTTTAACTATCCTTATTTAGTTCTTATACCCAAATTTCATAAAAATCCAATTAAATTTAGGACTGCAATTATAGGATGCAATACATATAATAATATAGCCAATAAACATCTATTAAAAATTCTCAATCAAATTTATACACTGACAACATCCACTGATAATACACATTGTATAAAAAATAGCTATCAACTAGTCAATATTTTGAAAAATCTTAAATGTGTTAACAATATAATGACATATGATTTCAAAGATCTATTTAATAATATAGATTTATTAGATCTACATAATATTATAAATGCATTATTTAATAAGTATAATCATTCACTTAATTTACCAATTCATATAGATACAGCTTATTTTAAAACTTTAACAAATTTCATTACATATAATAATTATATAATGCATGATAACACGTTATATTTACAGAAAGTCGGTATACCACAAGGGGGATGTACATCTAGTATACTTTCAGACTTATACTTGTATCATTATGAACGTACTTTTATTAACAGTAATATACATTTATATCGTTATATTGATGGCATAATTTTAATTGCCACTGATCACACTAATATTTCTATGTTTCCAGTTGATTATCCTACTAATTTAGAATTAACGGAAAACCTCCTTTCTAACAATACTATTAACTTTTTAGATCTTAAAATCACACTTAAAGAAAACAAAACAATAATTGATCTATTTGACAAACGTAAAGAATTTAAATTTAAAGTTAATTCATTTACTAATTTTAAAATCATGTCTACATAATTCTGTATATCGTAATATACTCCTTAATCATATGTATAGAATAAAAAGTTTATGTTCTTCTCAACTAATTAACAACAATATTAAAAAACTTATCTATGATGCATTACAACATGGTTTTCCAAAAAAATTCATATATTCCTTAATATATAATTAGTTCTTATATGATCTTTACAACCAAATTAACACATGCGTTAAAAAATGTATAAAAAAATCATATAATCTTATTTTAAAAAAATAATTATTATAACAGGACGGTTGAGTGGGTAGACGTTGGATTGAGGAGGTGTGTGGCGGAGTTGTATGGAAAAATACGCATGGTTAATTTATATTATTAATAAAAAATAAATAAAAAATGGGGGCATTTTGATTTACACAATTGTTTGATATTACACATTTTATAATAGACTGCGATGTGATTTTTTTTATATGTATATTAATTTAGTTAAATTTACATATTCATTATTTAATTTAAATAAATTTATATTCATTAATATTAAGAATGTTTTTGTTCTAATGATTTGGATTAATAACTACAGTGGACAATATCATATTAACTTCTAATATAATGTTTACTTTTCTACAGTGTTAATATAATAAGTTTTAATTTTTATTAAACGTACTACCCTTACAACTTATATTAAGTGTTTATAATTTTTTTAACTTTGTATGAAGAAACATTGTATGTGACTAATTCATTTCAATATTTAATTAATATTAATTTAAATTCTTTGTATCTTAATTCAACTATTTAGTATTTTATTTTAATTTCTGTGTTGTTGCATTTTTGCACAATTATTTAATCGTTTTTGTCATTTAATGGTACATATTTTTATGTTGCTTTAATTATTAATTTTTCCATCTTACTACTTATTTTTAACATAGAATTATTCATTAATACATCCATTACTTTATTGTAATTCGATATTCTATTTATTAGTTAATTTCATTTATTTATTATTTAACTAATTGCTATCATTTAAGATAGTAATTTGGTTTAATTATGAAACATTAATATCCATCCAATACTTTCTATTCAGATTATATTCACTTTTACCAATAGATGGCAGCACTAATGTTCCTGTTTGCTTTGCAATTTTCATATTATTCTAATATTATTTATGGCAACATTGTAAAGCATTTTATATTTCTAAAATTGGCAACATGTAATGATTTTTTTTTTGCAATTCATTCCCTAGTTATGTTGTGTTTCATGCTGGTTCTTGTGGAGCACAGGTATCTTTTTTAATCATTATGGATTTTATACTTTCTGACTCTATTTAATGATTTCTCTGTATAATTTCAGTTTGGCTTCTTCCCTTTTTAATATTGTATTTTATTTTTTATTTTATCACAGGTTTGCTTCATTGTTTGTGAGATGTAGTCCCAAAATCATATTCTTTAGCAATGTATGGCTAATATGATGATGAAACATCTCATTTCATTTTATTTGTGGTATTTAGGCATTTGGGACTTGATAATTCTGTCTAAATTCCACAAATTTCATTTCATTCATTTAATTCCATTTATTCAATTTTTAATTTAATTTCTTATTCTTTTAATATGTTTTTGTTTCCATATTCAGTGTGCTGGGGAATCTTTCATTGTCATCTAATTATTACATACATAATTATTATTTCATTGTATCAGTTGGTGTTATGATAATGTTTCATTTATGGTTATATATATATATATATATATATATATATATATATATATATATATATAAATAACCGTAAATGAAACATTACCTCACTTTATTTCACTTTACATAAAATATATATATATATTATGTAAAGTGAAATAAAAGAAAAAAATTATAACATTGAAATGTTTTAGGGTATCACGGTGGTCCATGGTGATGGTGGCGTTTGATTTATGGAAAAAATAAAGTACTTTTACAAAAAAATTATATCGCATCACGGTAGTTCGAGAGAAAATGCTCCTTTGTGATTTCATTTTTACATTGTTAAATTAAAGGTCACTAACATTTTTGTTTGTAGCCGATTACACCAATATTACACCTGGAAAAATGGTACTTTTAAATAATTTTCAAGCATGAGTTTTTTAAAACTTAATAATGAACATTTGTCCATCAATCGCTAACAACCAATCATAAAATGGCCGGTTCGTAATCCAGGTAGGGCCCCAATTACGGAAAAAGGTAGTAGAAAGTTTGAAAATAAACAAAAAGGAAGGTTAAAAAAAAAAAAAAGATATTTTTAAAGTTTTACACCTGTAAAAAAAAAAAAATTAAAAAAAAATCCTTTGTAACATTACGATTTTTTTACATATCAACATAATCGTGAAAAAAGTGTTCGATTAACTTTAAGCAATTGTTACATATCGGTTGTAAAAATTGAATTTCAGTGTCCATGCCGTTTGTAAGAGGATTTCTTTCCTTTCCTTTTTTTTTTTAAATAATGTTTATCATAATATTTACAACAGCATGCCCACTGAAATGTTAATAATGGGTTATTGGGTGCAAGCATTCCACCTCATGGATGTACCGAAAGAGTGCAAAATTTACATTCATTTTCATTTTCACACTTTATGAATTAAGATTTTTTAAATATTGAAATTATAAATCTTCAATATAATACCGGGCAGGTCTGTGTTTCCTCTCCCCACGCCAGCAAGATTTGGAATTTCATGGTAATTAGTGGTTTAAAAGTGCAATTCCCTCTCTAATCTCTACCATATCGTGTTTTATTGTTCAAAATGCATATAGGATTTTTATTTTTATCTATTATGTAACGTTTTTTTCATTTGGGGATACTGGCCGAGATATGTAAATATTGCGGATTTTTTACTAAATATAGACGAATAAAGCCAAATATAGACCTTAATATACTACAACTTATCAGTTTGAAAATGCATAACAACTGAAAATTCCTTTTTTGCAATTATCACCCACAGACGATAGTGCATCTGAAATCTTATGGCAGCCCTGTAAAACAACATTAAATGTTACATGTCCTATTTTCTGTACGGGAGATGTTATCTCGCAACACAATTATGTACAGGGTGTTTTTTTTTAAACTGACACTATTCAGAGCCGTCTGTAGCTCGTTCTAATAACTGGATTGACACAAAATTTTGTGAATGGACTAAGAAAACCATGGGAAAAAAGATTCCAACAACAACAACAAAAAAATTTAGTTCCAATCACCACCGATAGGGGGAAATGTGGCGCTGTAGTCATTTATGCAACTGGGAATTAGCTTAAATACGGGCAAAACATGAAAATGCAAATTTTTACTTACGCAAGCGACTGTAGCGCCAATAGTTTAAGTTATAAATGCAAGCGAAAAACACCGAGAAACAATTTCAGCTCAGGTTGAAAATGAATCTCACGTTACCGCAGCGCGCGTTACTTGTGAAGTTCTTATATTGTAACCAGTACAATGCACAAGCCGCTTTTAGTTTACTTAGAACACGCCATAAACTGCGCAAAGGACCTTTATCCGTTAATGTATTGAAAGCAATGATTCTGAAATTCGAAGAAACAGGCTCGCTAGCAGTTCGGTCAGGCAGAGGACGTAAACCGGTGGCAGAAAAAGTGATAATGGATGTTTCAACTGCGATCAACGAAAGGGAAAGTGTAAATGATGAATAAAACGTGGCATTTTATCCAAATTATTAATTTTGTCTGTTTCTGATGGGTTTTTTTCAATGTACAGCGCCATATTTCCCCCTATCGGCGGTGATTGGAACTAAATTTTTTTTTTTTTGTTGTTTGAATTTTTTTTCCCATGGTTTTCTTAGTCCATTCACAAAATTTTGTGTCAATCCAGTTATTAGAACGAGCTACAGACGGCTCTGAATAGTGTCAGTTAAAAAAAAAAACACCCTGTATATCAATTTTATAAATAGTATTTCAAATAACCACAGTCTACAGACATTAATGTAATCCAGTTCTTTGTGTGTCTCTCCTTGTAAATGAACAATAAATGCACATCAAACCATGCACCCCATTTTCTATAGGAAACACGCTGTAGTGCATATATCATTGCATAATTTTTCAAGTTGTGTAACATTAAAATATTATATTTATATATCAGCATTAAATATATATAATTAAAATGAAATGACATGTGTAAAAATCTAAAGAAAAGCTACTACAAAAATTAAACCCAGTAAATTGAAAATGCAAATATCAGAAACTGAATATCTTATCGGTGCGTCAGAGAAGCTTCATAAGAATAAGTCATAGTAAAGATGCGTTACTTCGTCGAATATTGTCTGTCAGTATTAAGCCCAAAAATTACAATATTAAGATCCTTATAATATATCGAAAAACCAATAATTGAAAGAAATTAAGATAACCAAGAAATAAATGAAAATTCAACAAAAGGGGATATAAAAAACAACTCACCAAGTAAAAAAAGTCAAAGATTCAATCGGAATCAGATCGAATACATATGCCTTAGACAAGCAAGTTACCATGTGAGATGTTGGAGAATGAGTAGAAAAATTATATGGATAAAGGAACATATGCTGTACAGTCCTGTATCGGGTCGGGTCACCACCTTTAACCGGCACCACACCCGACCCGTCACTTCTATTTCTTTGCTGTGGGTTAGGCTCGGGTCGGGTTGACTTTAATTGTTTCGAGTTGGGTTTTGAATTTTGCGGGTCGGGTTCGGGTTAACCCTCTTTTTCAAAACAAAGTCGACAATATTTTTTCAGATTTAATATATATATATATATATATATATATATATATATATATATATATACAATTAGACCTCCATAATGGACACTCCCGAAAAGCGGACTCTAATGTGTTGTCATCGAGAAATGATATGAATAACTACTTGTAGCCTAAATGTAGGCTAAAAGGACAGCCACTTGGTTAAAAATTAACGAATGAAATTATATTATTAAAAAATTTATGTAGAAGTGAGAAGATAAAAGAAGTACGAAATAAAATATTACTACTAATAATAATAGTAACAATAATTGAAGAAAAGCTTTTAATTATTATTAAATATATGTTAATTATTAAAAAATAATTATTTAAAAATATTAAAATATATATTAATTAGTAATAAATAATTATTAAAAATATGTATATTTAAAAAGATGCTAATATAGCCAAGAGTAAAGCGCCGTATATAAGAAAATGTATGATAAATAAGTGTAAATGATACCCCCCCCCCCCCTCCCCACCTTTTTTTAAATGTTTTAAAGTTTTTTTTCTAGCGGTCCAGACCTCAACTCTCCTTAAATGATATTTCAATTTTATAAGTTTTTTTGGACATTTTATTTTATTTTGTTTATTTATTTAGGTAGGTTTTTTATGTGTTTAGAAATTTTTAGCAGTCCACGCTCACTTTCCCATATATATATATTTTTTCTGATTTTATAATTTTTATAGATATAATAAATGTTTAAATTGGTAAAAGAAAATGAATGTTTAACGATTTACCCTGATAAAATGAAAGAGAGGGGATAAATATATAACAGCGCTGTCTGTTTTAGATGAATTAAATTAAGCCTGATAGTTTGGAAAGAACAAACATTTAATACGATTACAGTGATTTAGACGAATATTTGTGTAAACAGAAATATGTAGACAAGAATTAAAGTTGGTAAAATTAATTACATTAAATGAAAAATAATTTGATTTCTCATAAATATTGAATGTTAAAATTTTATTAGGTAGAATAGCAATAGTAACATCCATAAAATTAATAGTAGTATTATTTAGATGGGTAGTACTAAGTTCTAGATTATAAGGATAAGCTGCAGGAAGAAATATAGATTTATTATCACAGAGAAAAAATAATTATCTATATATCTAATTTATAAAGTAAGATATTATTGATAATAAACTTTCTCCACTAACAACATTAAAAAGTATTTTTATATGAAAAACATTAATTATGTATTCAAATAAAGTATTGAAATTCCTTAAAAGCGATACTTTCGTATTAGTTGCATACCAGAGGTTTAAGGTCAAAGAAATCGCCAAAGATTTTGCTACTGATTTTTGATTCTGATTATTTCAGTGTTTGAGCACGTAGTTCGATTACACATCTGTTAAATTTGTGTTTTATTTATTTATTAATAAACTGTTAATTCGGTTACGAAATATTAGCCGGAAACAAACGCTGAGCTATTTATATTGCTTTAAGTGCATATGGGTTAATCTTCCGTAATCGATTTGCACGCGACAAGAGATAATTTACAAGCACAACTATTTAAAAAACCATAAGAAACCAGTAAATTGATATACAGTTTTCAAACAAATTGCATTTGAAAATTATATTTTTTCCCCTCCAATTCGATGGCGTAAAAATTCAAATTATGCGACGATTATGTTTAAATTGATCATTTAGTTATATAGTTGCCACCGTCAATATGACTTCAGCGTTACTCAGACATGTTTTTGCTTTATAATAATATAGATGCACTTCAAACAATTATCTACTAATGTATCTGAATTCTTTTGAGTTCTCTGTAACTGAACTATAAATGCTACACACTTCATTTTCAATGGGGAATATGCTATACTAAATTTTAATAACATATATCAATTTCATCACGAATGTCAGAAAAAGTAAATGACAAAAGTGATTTACGAAAGTCAGACCACGGCCAGACAGACGAACCGAAATCAAACAATTTTCAACTATGATGGAAAATGTTAAAAAGCAATTTCTTCTATCAGTAGATTTGTGGGATTTTTAACAAGTAATTTTTAATCTATTATAAATATCCCTTGAGTTGTGTAAGTATACGATTCGTATGATTTTTGCAGAAAATTTTATGTTCCCAAACAGTTTCTAATTTTATATTAGTATGCTGAGAATTTATAAAAACAACAATGTTTTGCTTAAAACTTACTAGTTTTCTTAATTTCACTGTCTCACTATTTTGTCATACTGAACCTGAAAACGCTAGGAGTACGATGCATTTATCAAAATAAAAAATAGAACAATACATCGCAAAAAAAAAAAAAGCTTTGTAATCTGAACACATTTTTTGTAAAAGGGGGCAAAGTACATCATTTTAACACCATCAAATAAAATTTCTAACTCTAGCGAAAAAAGAAAGAATTAGCTTTCTTCATTCCACATCTGTCACGTTTAAATACATATGAGAGGGAGTTGGTCTACTACAGTCACGTCACTCTTGAAAGCCGTGACGAAAGGAGAAGGAGGGGGGGGGGGGGGGATCGTACGTGGCACTGTTAAAAACACACACAGGCGGTTCAAAAGGGTCGTTCACGAGATATGAATTCCAAATGGAAAATCAGCGTAGTCACGTGATAAGTTCGTTAGGTAAAGTTCTTTGAACAACTTACAATAAATCTGGTTAGAAATATGATAAAGACAAATATATATAGTACTTGTTTATTTTTTTAGAAACACGAAATACAGTGAATTCTGTCTAAGGCGGACTCTGTGTAAGCCGGAATTTTGTCTAACGCGGAAAATTTTTCAAGTCCCGGCAAACACATAGGGAATAACATTAATTCATGCTCCATAAGCCGGAATTTGCCTAACGCGGAAACGGAAGGGTTTTTAAAGTCCCATCGAAATCAAAATTTTGAATAAGACGGAAAAAAGTTAAAAAATGAAAGGCATTTGGTTTATGAAACTTCAAAACTGATATACATACATCAAATGCTCAACATTCGTAATAGATTAATAAAGTTGATTCATCAGAACGGAAAATGTTTAAATATTTAAAGAATAATTTTTTATTCCATTATTTCTCATATATAAGCAAAATGTTTTTCCTCTTAAAAAAAAGAAAGAAAAAGCATCATACCAAGTACATTTTTTACATTTATCTCAATTAATTATTCAAAAAAAGAAATTGATAAAATAAAATCCCTATACATTAACATTTCTCTCTTTTTCATTGTATTAACGAAAGAATATCACTTTTTTTTGCTTTCTTCGGATTTTGAGTTCTGATCATTGTGCAATCAGTCATTTGGTCGCCATAACTCTTTGTCTAATGTGAGAGGGAGAGGGCGGGGAGGGGGAAGCTACAATCATTTACATTCTGTATGAGGTGTGGTTTCAGAGGGGGAAGGGGATGGAAGATGAATTCCGAGGCCTCGATGAATTCGAAGTGACGTATGTTTTATTTCAATAAATCACATGGTCAGAAAACGAGGTCGTTGCACGTGTTATTTGTTCTTCTCATTTTATATTGTCTACTGATATTACTAAGTGATAGTAAAAAATGGCTTCAAAATCTAAACTCAATACGCTATCTCTGCGGGATAAAATAGAAGTTATTAAATTAAAAGAAAAAAATTATTCTGTAAAAGATCTTTGTATTAAATTTAAATGCGGTAAAACACAAATTTATGATGCTATAAAAAGAAGAACAGAGTTGGAAAAGGAATTGGAAAGCAAATCATCCAACAGAAAGCGAAAAGGTGCTGTGAAAAATGAAGACATTGATGCATTAACACTTGAATGGTTTTCTAACGCTAGAGCTAAAAATTTGCCCATACCTGGAACACTGTTGCGTGAAAAGGCGAAAGAGATAGCCGAAAAATTAGGTAAAGTGGATTTCAAGGCTTCTACTGGATGGTTAATGAGTTTCCTTAATCGACACAATATTGCCATGAAGCAAGTTTGCGGAGAGTCGAAAGACGTCCCAGACCAAGAAATTCAGGAATGGAAAATAAAATTTCCTCTACTGATTGAAGGATATCAAGCTAAGGATATATACAATTGCGACGAAACGGGACTATTTTATCGTGCGTTGCCCACTAAGTCCCTTGCAAAAAGAGGAAGTGAATGCCACGGTGGTAAAAACTCCAAAGAGCGTGTCACTGTTTTGCTTTGCGCGAATATGGAGGGCAGTTTAGAAAAGCCCTTAGTGATAGGAAAATCGCAAAAGCCGCGATGTTTTAAGAATGTGAACATTGATAAACTGCCTGTGATTTGGAGATCTCAAAAAAAATCTTGGATGTCGACTGCCATAATGGAGGGATGGCTGACTGAATTCAATAACCGTATGATCAAAGAAAATCGAAAAATTTTGTTATTTCTCTACAATGCACCTTGTCACGCCAATTTCGAACTATCGAATATAAAATTACAATTTCTTCCCGCAAATACTACTGCAGTAACACAACTTATGGATCAAGGAGTTATAAAAATGATGAAAACCCATTACAAAAAATATCTCTTGCGGTCCATTATTGCGTCTTTAGATAATTGATCTTCTGCCACCGAAATGGCAAAAAATATAAGTGTTTTAGATGCTGTCAAATGGATTGCCAAATCCTGTTCAGAAATGTCGCCTGAAAAAATTGTTCATTGTTTTAAAAAAGCTGGTTTTGTTTCAGAAAATGGCTATGAATCAGTTGACCAGTTGGAAGAAAATGAGTTACAAAATCTAATAGATGACAAATGTGTTCACAGCAATGAAAAAATTAATGAAGAAGAATACGTATCAGCTGAAAATATAGTGTGTACTACTGAAGCTAACACTTCTGTGGACATTTTGATTCAGCGATATCAAGATTTGGAAAGTGCTAGTGAAAATGAAGATGAGCACGATTATGAAAACCATAAAGACAATGGAGGAATCTAAACGTATCAAGACACCTTGAGAAGCATTAGGTATCTCGAAATTTTTTTTCTTGCTCAAAAAAATGAAGAATTGATACCCATAATAACGGACTTGCAATGTGCTACTGAAAAATGCTTGGTAAAAAGAAAGGCAAAACAAGCATCGATAAAAGATTATTTTTCGACTGTTTAAAAACTACTATGCCACTATGTGAAGTATGAAGTAGTTGTTAAGGTAAATGATTTTCATTAACTTTTAAAATGGAAGAAATTTATCATTGATACTACTATTTATTTTATTATTCATATGTTTTTGAGATTAATAATAAATTTAATAAGACGTATAATTTCATTTAAAAAACTGTACTGAAGATTACGAACGTAAAAATAGGTCTTGCGCATATATATATTATTTATTTATTTTGGCTGTTTTGCATAAGGCGGAATATTGTCTACGGCGGAAAATTTTCTCGGTCCCGTTTGATTCCGCCTTAGACAGAGTTTACTGTACTTTTAACTAAAAATTTTGCTTATAAAGTACAACATGTGAAAACTGAAAAACTGTCTATAATAAAATTCTGTTTTAAAAGAAAATTCTTCATGCTCCTGACGAAAACCTGTCTAAAACGGAATATTTTCCGGCAAGTAGACATTCCGTTATCACAGGTTTTACTGTATAACTGTATAAACATATGAAAAATTAACACAGTGAAAGTAACAAAAAGTACTCTTTCTAAAATAAAGAAATCAAATTTCCGAGTGATTTTACAATAATAATCATATTCGTCACAGGCCAAGCTGAATGTAACGGCTCCAAGTTAAAGAACTGGTTTGATTGAAGTCCTGCTATATGAATGGGATGTTCACATCTTTACTGGGAAGATAGACAATTTTTAAATTCTGCTATATTGCCACAGATTTTTTCGCGCATTCCTGGAAACAAGAAAAAACTCCGTTTATCCGAAAGCACTGTATAACAAGGACACCAGAAACTATAATAACATACAGGATTCCCAAAAAGATTTTAACGCGCTTAATTTTTTATTTGTTGGAGATACATAAGCTATGTAAATTGCAAAAGTTTTAAAAATAAGGTAGGAATACACATTATGTTGATAAATACTCCTACCATTAATTTTCAAAGGGTTAAACTTTTAATGCCCGAAAGCTCTGAAATTTTATTAAATTCAAATCATCATAACTCGGTGGATTTTTTTACTCTTGTACTTGTCACAGCATGGAGAAAATATTACTAAATATAACTTATAGGACCCTGGGCCATATAAAAATTTAAAAAGTGTAACTTCTTGCAAATTAATGGCAGGACTACTTCATCCTCATAATTGCTACCTTAATTTGAACGTTCAATACACGTAAAATAAAAAGGCCCGATACGTCACCTAAACATTTTTAAATTTCATAACAATATGAGCATTTTAACAAAAATCATATCGCAAAGAAATTAGCTCTGGCTAGATCCTAATAAAATTGAACAAGATGATTTAAGAAAATAGTCTTTTAACCCTTAAATGCTGTTAGCGGTCTCACAGATCACTGTTTCTTTCAATTTCCACAATTTATCTTTTAATTTTAGGTTTAACTATATACACTAGTGAGATTTTGTTTAGTTCGGAGCTTTAGTACTATAACTAAATTTCTGAATAGGTGAATTTTAATTTAATAGTCCTGTATATAGGGTGTCCCAAAAACATTGAGCTCGGCTTTATTCCTTAAATATTGATCATACACATATTATAAATTACAAAGTTAGGTAAAAAAAAAAAAAAAAAAAGGTACAGAATTATATGAAATTGATTAAAAAGCTCAGGGGATTAAATTTGAAGAAATACAAAATTTAAATTTTTATACGGTCCTCGTACAAAAAAAAATCCCAAAGAGTAAAATGTGCTCCATATACTAATAAGGATATGTACAAAATTTCAGCATTTTATCATAAAAGTCCCAGGGATAGGAAAATACATAAATGCTGACTTAAACCACTTTTCCATGCCTGGATACGAGTTCGCAAAGGAGAAAAATCATGTCGGATGATCGCGTTTGAGGGGTTGTACACAAATTATAAAAGAAAACAATGATTGCGCGCGTTATGCTTACATAAGCTATGCTACTGATCAATGGTAGAGCACAAACAAATTTCTCATCGTGGCTAACGAAAAAGACAGGCTACCGCGGTGCATTCCACTTATCTTTTTTTACAGACCGCTAGTGTGACGTGATGCTCTTTTCGTACACCTGCATTGGTGGATTCGAGCATCACGTGACTCCCGCGGTCTGTAAAAAAAGATACACGTAAAGCACCGCGGTAGCCTTTCTTTTCCGTTAGCCTCGTTTCTCATGTAATGACGCGTCTGTTGAGATGTGCGATGTATCGATCAGAGGCAAATATTTACATGTGCAAACATTTCTAAGCTGTTTAATGTTCATTGACTGTGTCATTTCTAAGTTTTATACTATAATTCATCCTGCAAAATTTTAACGCATTTTTCAGGAAGCATAGCTTTGTAAATTTGTAAATAAAACTAAAGATAAGAGTCATATTTTATTTGCTTATTATGAATTTCTGCGTCGCGTCATCTACACTCTAGCTGTAAATATTTACATTTTAATTTATGATTAACAACTCACCAACTTTGTTTAAACATATCTTGGCGACTTTTTATGATAAAATGCTGAAATTTTGTACACGACCTTATTAATGTATGGGGCACATTTACTCTTAGGGAAATTTTTTGTACGGGGGCCCGTATAAAAATTAAATTTTGTTTTTCTTCAAATTGAATTCCCTTTTGAAAATTTTAATCGATTTCATAAAATTCTGTAAACTTTTTTACGTAACTTTGTAATTTATAATATATGGTCTATGATCAATATATAAGGAACCAAAGCCGAGCTTAATGCTTTTGAGACACCCAGTATAATGTTTAGTGCAGAAATAGAATCTTATGAGTTAATCGAGCCTTTTTATTCATCTTTTTATCAAGCGGTCTCAGAGACCGCTCACAGTAGCTATGCGACAATTTTTGTCACAGCAGTTAAAAAGTTTTGTTAAACAAAGAAGAAAAGTAAAATTGGTGCAAGTTATGCATGAGCCAACACTAAAATAGATGAGTCGAATTGAAGAGTGTCTGTTATAAAGTAGCTTTCATAACGATGAGGTGGACTTCACTTTTAAGAAAATTTAAATCTAACTTAGCAAACGTTTTATACAATTTATTTTTTCAAAGAACCTCGTGTTACTGAGTTAACCTTTACTTTAAATTTTAAAAGATACTTCAATAATAGTTTATAATTTAATTACAAGTTTCAGAATATACTTTAAAATAAAAATAAATCCCTCACAAAAGATGAAATGAGCACATCACACAACTTGGGATCATAATGCCAGTTCTCCCGTTCTCGTGTTTATATCAGCGCGCTGCCAGCAGTGCGGTTAAAGTTAACTAACCGGTCGGGGAGGGTGACGCTTTCAGGGGTGAATGGAACGCAAATGAGACATGCTAAGATGAAATCGTTCTTCCGCGTTTTACGTACGGAAAGTTACAACTCGCGCTCTAGAAATTATGCTCAAACTGCCCATTTGAATAAAATGACATTTTTCTCACTTTTAACCAATATGAACATTTCGATTTCAATGAGCCTCTTGTAATATTCACTTTAAAAAGATTTCATTTATCATTCACTGATTGCACAGTAAAAATATGACTGTCGAGTTTGATGAGTAATTTTTTTGTTTTGTCGTTTTATTTTCTAAGCTGTTGTCCAAAGGCACACGTCGATAAAACAATATTAAATTATAGATAGGAAATCCCCCCTCTCTCTCTCTCTCTCTATCTCTCTATCTCTCTCTCTCTCACACACACATTATATCATATATTCTAATACGAGCAAATCTTGTGTGTGGTTATATATATATTACACACACACACACACACACACACATATATATATATATATATATATGCAAATTTTATCTTAAAAACGGCTCAAACGATTTTGACGAAATTTTGCATCCGACCATTTTCGGGCACGAGAAGACTATTCGGCTAGGTTACATGTTCGAGAACTTTCGATTAGCGGGTCATTTTTGGGTCAACGCGGGTCAAATTAATTTTATCTAAAAAACGGCTCTAACGATTTTGATTAAATTTTGTATCCTACGAGTTTCGGGCACGAGAAAATCATTGGAGTAGGTCACATGTCCGAGAAAATTCGATTAGTGGGTCATTGTGGGTCAAGCTAATTTATCTAAAAAGCGGTTCAGACTATTTACACAAAATTTTTCATCCTATGGTTTTTGGACACGAGAAGACTGTTGGGCTAGGTCACATGTTCGAGAAAATTCAATTAGTGGGTCTTTTTGGACATGAGAAGACTGTTGGGCTAGGTCACATGTTCGAGAAAATTCGAACGATATATAAAAACGGTATAGAGGATTTGAAATAAATTTAGTACCCTACAGGTTTAGGGAACGAGAAGACTATTTAGGCTAGGTCACATGTTCTAGAAATTTCGATTAGTGGGTCATTTTGGCCATGGGTCATTATGGGTCAAGCTATTTTATCTTAAAAACGGCTCAGACTATTTACCCTAAATTTTGCATCCTATGGTTTTCGGGCACGAAAAGACTGTAGGGCTACGTCACATTTTCGAAAAAATTCAATTAGTGGGTCATGGGTCATGATATTTGAACTCAAATTTAATTTTGACCTAGCATAGCTCGGTCTTCCCTGCTCGTACATATAATAAAACTTTTGTTAATAACCACCATTAAATCAGATAAATAATCGACAATAGATCAACCGATAATTATAATACAATATATATATCCAGAAATGTAAGATTGTCAAAATTAAAATAAGTGGGAAAAAATATTTAAAGATATGTGGAGAAAAAATCCAATGTGCAGAAGGTGAAAATTATTACAAGAAGCAATTGGAAACTTATATAGTGAAACACTTTCTCAAGGACAATATTCCACTAATATAAGTAAAATGTAATTGATTTCTGTTCGAGTAAATAGGCCTGAGCCAAATTTATTAACTCAAATTGCCCGATCAAAATAAAATAAAAAACGTAGTCAAATTTAAAGAAAATTAAATAAAAATGGACAAATATTGAATAACTGAACATGATATGTGCAAAAATCAATGAATATAGAACATTATTAAATACAAAAACTTATTGAATAAAGAATTGATAAACAAAAAGAGAAATAAAGCAGTAAAACATACCCAACCAGTGACATTTTAACTGTCAAAAAACGCGTTAACCTTTACAGAAGCACATGACATAACCGTTACATTGACAGTTAATAAAATAAGAAAAATATTTTTACAAATTTAAAAATAATTCAAATATACCTATAAATTATTTTTATCTTGTATTTTAAACTATAGCTAATCTTAATAATGATGATGATGATAATTAAAGCAATTTTGAAATTAAAATATTTAAAATATTTACAGCACAAAATTAAGAGGAAATGATACGATATACTTAATGTTAATCGATATGGAATGACATATATCAATGAATATTTTTAGCAAAACGTTACTGCTATCTATGAGCCAGAAAAAAGAAGATACATTTACAATTTATTAATTTAACTAAAAAAAAACCATAAAAAAGAGATTAATTTGTAAAAAAAGCATAAATTAAATAAAATATTTAATAAAACAAATGTTTATAAAATTATGGAACATTTTTTTTTTTCTGAGAAATTATAAATTCCAATCAATATTAAAACATAGTGCAGAGTAATAGAAACAAAATTTTTACATTTCAATTTGAGTATTTTTAAGATGCTTTTATTCAGTTTCTGACATCTATAGTAAAACATTTATAACATTTACGCTATTTAAATAAATTAAAATGGTTGAGGGGTTATTCATAACTTTTGAAAAATTATATTATACAATTTACAAGTAATATAACAAATTTTGAAAGTAGAAATTAAAAGTTCATAATGGTAATTTGAGAATGCAACCTAAATATAATAAGATTATAATTTATGTAGAGTAAAATAAATTAAAAACGTATATTGCTATATAATCTTTTGTATAAACATATTCCTATAATAACACTGATCTTATAATTAAACATTATATATATATATATATATAAACGACGATTTTCTGGCATTTGTAAAATGTATCCGGTTCCAATCTTTTAGTAAATCTGTAGTCACAATATAGTAAATTTTGTTCTTTGCGATTTTTTTTCTAATGATAGCGTTAGCGTTTATTCTCGTTCGCGGCTATTTTAACATTCGTAAAAGGAATCAATTTTTTAATTTTTAGCCCAACATAGTAAATACTGTCCTCTGCAATTTTTTAATTTTTCCCGAATTTTTTTAGATTATTTTCTGAAACTGACCGAACTAAGCAAATTTCGGTACTGAAGATATTAAATTACAGTTCGTGGAATAACGCCAAATTTGTCCCTACAGCAACGTGAATGACGATGCTTGAATTTAATCAGAGTTGAAAATTAAAAAAAAGGCATTAGGTTTGTTTGATTTAAGACAGGAGCGGACGTAGCACGTACGGGTGTATGCTGCCGAAGGAAGTGAGGTTGAGGTCTGAACTAAAGTCCTGCACAGGTTGCGTTGTATCCGACCCGAACACGAAATTTCCATTTGAAGTCAACCCGCAACCCGACCAAAACCCAACAACAACAACAAAATTATCGACGCGCAATCCGATCTGAACAGACAAAATAATTTTCATCGACCCATAACCCAACCCACCCAAACTCTATATATTTCAACCCAAATCAAACCTGAAATGAAAGGAAATTAATCCTTATATATTATTTCTCCTGTCAACATCCCTTTTACTCAGAAAATATGAAACGCAGAACAACGAACGAGATACCATATGAAAGGTTTTAGAACAGGCTTCTGACATAGCTCACTTAACAATTCGTTAAAACATGTTTTTGATTAAAATTTGCTGAAATTAAAAAAATAAATCGGCATTGTTTTCATGAAAGAAATGAAAGGTTTTCCTGAAATTATTGTTGCCAAAAAAATAAAATACCACATTATATGATGCTCATAGCAATTATTATAAAAAAACACCGCACGGGTTTATTTTATACTTATGATTAAAAAGCGAAATTGAAATTGAAATGTTTAGATTTATATTTCTAAGTCCCATGGTTTTCCCGAAGCGGATGACGTCATCCTCTAATGCAGTCAAAATACGATTGTTAATTTTTTTTCTCGCGCGTGCCTTTAGCAATCTTGGATCAGTTTTTGTCTAACTTTGATGGATTAAATTAGATGATATTCTGGCTTGACTAACAACTAAATGTTGTTTGCAGATATTTTTATCCTTGCTTTTTCTTTAGAAGTTAAAACCTGCATCTAATAAATATTACATATTGATAAAAAATGATACTTCTCTTTTATCCCGTCGACCACTTTTCATAACAAAAAACTATCGCCAAATAAACGGTAGAACGTTGCCATTGGAATATCAAAAAATAAATAAAATATAAGAATTTAAGGACACAATTGTTATTTTAATTAATAAAATAACTACTAAATCAGTAAAACATAATGAAAAATACACGCAAATGTCGAATGTAATACCACTAGATGACGTAACAAACACGCATAATGATTCTGACATCAAGTAAATGGGACTGCATTTTTGGCATTTAATCTTACAGTTTGGCGGTCGTTTTTTGTTATGAAAAGCGGTCGACGGGTTAATAGAGAAGTACCTAAAAAATATTAGATTTCAGTGCGAAATCTTCGCACGGGCCCTCTGGTTAATGTTTTAATTCAATTATGAAAAGTAATCTACAATTATCTCTCTAATATCAATTTTATTTTTGTATAGAAAAATGGACATATCTATATTCTTTAATATTTAAATATCGTAAAGCATCTAAATAGCGGACACCTCGGGATCGTTGAATAGAGTCATGCATTGGTTCGGATTGTCAGTATTTTTCTTTTTGCGGGTCGGGGTGACTAATTTTCTTTGTGTGGATCGGATTAGAAGTGGGTCAGATTTACGTTTTTGCAAGTCGCGTTATTGGGATTTTCACAAAAAGTTTGAGCAGTACTATATTTCAGATAAAAATAAATACATATTTGATTATGAATCAGTATATATATATATATATATATATATATATATATATATATCAATTTACTAAATGAGAAATAAAATGTATATAAAAAATGGTATCATAGATTATTCTTCATTTATGGTAGAGTTAAGAACTTTTTTTTTTATTATCTCGGAAATAAAAAGTATTAACATTTCATTTTTGATATACACAAAAACACATGTATCCTATTTGTAGTTTATGCACATATTACGTGTGTGTAGGTTCGGAGGTGTCTACTATCAGAGGTAAAAACGTACAAATATGTAACTGTAAGTGTTAGGAATTAAAAGAGTGTTCGCTAAATAGAAGTGTCCGTAATTAGTCCGTTATGGAGGTTGTTACTGTGCATAGATTTTCAGCTCAAAAATATTTTGGACATTCTTTTGAAAAATCGGATCAACCCGCACCCGACCCGCAACGAAAAAATTAAGAGACCGAACTCGACCCAAGGATCCGGTCGGGTCCGAGTAAAAGCGGGTTACCCGACCCGATGCAGGATTCTAACTTGAACCCCAGGTTAGCTTAATTCGATGTTTGTTCAGGGAAAATAGACCAGGAAAACTCAAATAGTCTCTAATATTGATATTTCAAAAATTAATAGAAATTACAAATGCAAATTAATATAAATTAATGTACAATATTATAATTAATATAAATTAATTTACACATTAAAAATAAAGTAAATAATTCAATAAAAATACTGTAATCACAAAAATAATTTTACCCACAAACGAAATATACAATTCGGATGAAATATTAATTTCTAAAACTAGGGTCGCAGGCGAAGGGTTATGGGGTTCAAGCACACTCCTAAATTTTACAATCAATCCTACACTTATTTATTTTAAAATATTGAATTTTATTTTTAAGATTTACTTTTTATCTCGAAGAGAAAGGATGGACTAACATATTGCTGTTAAATTATGTAATTCCGGAAAACAGTACATTCCAAGATACATCTGTAGCATACTATATTAATCCCGATACCCTTTATATCCTGAATTAATTTTCCAGCCACTTTTTAATTGTATTTTTACATCATTGGATAAGTTTTGGTGCAGAATGTGCAGAATAAACATAGGAAAGAGGAAAATAATTTTTATAGTGTTTTAGTGGTTAATTATGCAACTGTAACCACCATCAATTTTTTTACCCTATGATATAAAATAAAATAGTAAATTTCAAATAGTAAACTTCAAATAAAATATAGGAAATGTTCACCTGTAGAGTATAGAAAACAATAGAACTAAATAACCGGTAATAAACCACTAAAATTAATCAAATGAAGAACAACATGCATGTCAATTCTATTGCAAAATGGATTTCGAATGCAGCGTGGCATATGTAAAATCCCTACAATGCAAAGAAAGGGGATATGTGCTTGAATTTGCCATCTCCTGCCTGCTGTCAGAAATACACTCTTTGTGCCATTGTGAACCGTTAGGAAAAACGGTCATATTACGAATATATAGGTGTTTTATTAACCCTTTGGGGACGAGCGACACGAATACGTGACGCATAAGATGCTTAGAATCCTCGATTATTCCCACCAGTTTTTTTTTTTTTTTTTTGTTTTTGTTTTTGTAAAGTTTTCCTTAGCATTTTTCCGATTCAATTAGGTGAAAATTTCTCATTTGAAAAACCGGTGGTAACAGATTAAAAATTCTGTAAAAGACGATCGTCGCGAAGGGGTTAAAAGTGGTACTTATAAGTACCGTCAGGATAAAAAGGGTTAAAATGTAAAACTGGAACCCCTCTTGAAACAGTTTTCTAGCTACGGTGCTCAATAAAAGAATATTCACATTTGCACGGGGAAAGAAAAAAATCATAGTCTAGAAAACATGCTTTTAATGTGCACGCACAGCGCAAACGCACAAATTCGTCGTAGTGCTGCCATCTATCGTTAATTAACCAATTTCGACAGGCATACCCGCCAGCCTTCCAGCACAGGGTTGCAGGTTTGGCCTTCCTTTTCATTCAGAGATGCCGAATTCATATCGGAAATTTTGAGAAATTTTTTTTACTTTAAACAATCACGAAATGTCTTATTAAATAAAGCAACAATTTCTATTTGAAATTTCTGAATAAAAAAGGACGCCAAACCGGCAACGCTGTTCCAGTATTCTTCCGTAAAATGTGGATTATTTGATCCAGGTTAAACACGTTTCGAACTAGATTTTTTTTTTTTCTTTTTTAGAAATAAAATCAAGAAATCTCAACGTTGAAACACAAAATTGAATAAAGATAGTATATGAAATAAATTTTCTGGTTCGAAGTGTTTAAAAAATTAAACCGTATTTTAAGGAAGAATATAGTTGGAGGTTGGCAAGTATGGGCCAATAATCTATCATACCCATTTCAAAGCTGGCCAGCGCAGATTTTCAGAAGCAGACTGAAAAAACACAGGAATGATAAGTAACAGCATTCTCTCTGTGCATTCTTATTATTTTCGATATGCATATTGGGGGGGGGGGGGGAATCCAGAGAGCATTTTGAAAACCAAAGCGAAAAGCAAAAAAATGCTAAAATAATAATAATACCAATTAGCATTTTTTTTAAGTGGCAGCAACTAACTGAATTACAAATAGAAAATTTGAACTAGGTTCCATTTTATCACGACAATGCGATTGCCAGAAATTACAACATGGGTTTTATAACAGATGTATAAAATAAGTCCAATTTGTACACAGTAAATCAGTACAAATAAATATAGTTTGCACACTAATTTTCTGGTATTACATACCTGACGAAAGACTGTACAGGATAAAACAAGCTATGTTTTGTCTAGAAAATTCGGGTCCAAATTATAGCATTATAACATTTAATTAATCTATTCAATAATTTTAGATTATAATAGAAACCTTGTTGTTCTACTTTTTTAGAATAACATACTAAAATGTTACGAAATATTTCCCTTTAAATATGCGAAATTTACACTGCAATAATGCGACTAAAATACATATTAAACACTGTTTATTTTAAAACAGGCTTGCTTTCCAGAAAATAATAATAATAATCCAAATTATTATTATTTTCTTCTATGAAATATGCACCTTTATGCACATTTTTTAACTGATAAATCGTAGCTTCATTTGAAAACTATATAATTAAAAAAAAAAAATACAGTTTATTACACTGTATTTTAAAATTCTTAGAAATATCACAATGGCAAATGTTACTGATTCCTTATTCAATTACATACGGAACTGCGAATTATCCCATCACCAATTTAATTTCTGGAATGCGTTCATACAGCTTGAAGATTCAAAATCTGTTCACCTCAGTGTAAAATAAAATGTTTCGGTCGAGTAGATGGTGCCGCATCCGGACAGGAAATGACCGACTGCAACAAAAAGGCAGCAAGAAAATCACAGTGAACGGAAGCGGAATGAAAGAGAGAACTGAGGATCAAATCGCCAAGCGCATAATAATACACCTGCATCATAAAGAATACTGGAAGGCATATATATACGTGCACTCAGAAACAGAAAATTTTCTTGTGATCTCCGACGGCCGCTTCAATATTTTAAAAATACGTAGGTGAGATACGGAAGATGAGAGAGTATTATTAAAACTAGTGTCTAACTATAATGTCTTGATATGAAGTTATCAAACTGTCCAAATTTAAACTTCTTAATCCAAGTATATGCATGCGCGCGCGCGCACGAGCAATCAGGTCCCGAGCAGTGCCTCCTGGGCAGGGCTTTACAAATTTATTAAAATCTGGTAGCCAGCAAAAAAATCTAGTCGCCAGTTAAAAATATCCCCCTCCCCCGTCATTGATTTTCAAAAAGTACAAAAGCTTTTTATGAAGTAATTGAGAAAAAATAATAAGCATAATTTAGAATTATTAGTTATATAGTTATAGAATAATACATAATTTAGAAAGATAATATAGTCGTAATTTTCTAATGAAACTTATCAAAATTATATATCTGTGAGGGGAAAAAAAAAGTAAAGAAAAGAAATACTATAAAGGCATCTTCGGTAAACGTTGATTGTCAAATACTTCAAATGTCCCGTTTCTTGATTGCAACAGAATCTATATCTGATAGAAGGGGAGGGGTCATCGATGAAATAGTGAAGCAGGAAAACAATTTTTTGCCTGTTTTCCTGTCAAAGTCAGACAAATAATTATGATTTTGTTACTTTAAAATTTGCCTATATTTCAAACGAGAAAAAAAAATATTACTATATATATATATGTTACGGTCAATATGATTAATCCGGTCATTATTAATAATGACCGGACATAAAGGCCGGTTATTATTAATAATAACCACGGTCATTATTGTTAATAACCGGTTATTATTAATAATGACCGGATTAATCATATTGACCGTAACATATACATATTATTCTTTAATTTTATTAAAAATATTCTTGATATTTTAATTAAGTTTTATAGATTTAGTTCAAATGAATTTACTTATAATCACTTATATGTTGTTATTCTTTAAAATGAATTAGTTTTAATTCTGAACACAAAAACCTGATTAGAAACTTAAAAAAAAAAAATCTTGAACATTTTTTAGCATTGTATCCAATTTTAGATGTCATGGTTGGGGGGGAGGGGGGGGATTGACACAATTTTTTATTTTTTATTGAAACAATCCCCCCCCCCCCACATTCTAATCACGTGGCATACTAGCTGGCTTGAGCGTAAAAGAAAGATATTTTCTGTGTATGAGATAGAAAATACCATTTAAACTTGGCTCTTCCATTAAAAGTTATGATAGCAGAGAAAGACCGCTGTTTGCCGCGCATAAGTTAGGTGTGAGGGAGAGAAAAAAATGTCCCTTGTACTCGTTTCTTGGGTCAATTTTTATTTTCTATAAACGACAAAACAAATAACAACAAAGCCAGATTAAATAATTTCGTCGCCAGATATAAAAACTGGGTCGCCAGTGGCGAGCTGGCGACCGCATTTGTCAAGCCCTGCTCCTGGGTAAAGATAAATTAGGGGCCCCATTCGAATCGTTGCAACATTATTCACATAGAACTGATGGGCAGTCATATGTGCAATGCATAAACAATATTTTCGCACCTTGAATTTTAAAATAGAAGAAAATTCTTAGTTCCATCAATTCTAAATTAAGTACCTTAATTAATAAAAATAGTCCTTTTCTTAGTACAGAACAAAACTCTTTTATATAAATTCAGCAACTTGTTACATTACTTTAAGATGAATTTAATAACTACAACTTATGAAAGAGTGTCAGAACATGTAAATATGAGTTAATCAAGTTACTTTTTTTTTTTTTTAATCTTATTAAGTTGTACTACACACAACATAATATCAAATCAAATAGATTCTACTTCATAAGTAGAAAGTGTTTTTTCAATAAATCTAAAAAGATGGCAATTTAGCTAATAAAGCATATAACTATTATGTTCTATACTCTGTGCTTGCAGCCAAAGCGGAGCGGTGCTTTGCTACCGAGTGGTTGAGGTTAGCTTTGCGAAAGCACAGAGCTCTGCGAGTTCAAAATAAAATTTGTTTTTGAGAAAGTTTAGTAGAATCTTTTAAAGATAAAATTTGTATTTTGTATTTGAAAATTTTCAGAGTTGGAATTCGGGAGAAAAAAAAAAAGTAAATATTTTATAAATTAATATATGGATTTGGGGGACCCTGGGCAAAGTCCCGATTTGCCCATGCGATAATAAGAGCCTGCGAGCAATGAGTACTGTCGGCCTGTAAATCAAGCAGAGCTTCGGGATCGGATGAATGTACCCCCCCCCCTTCCGCTCAAATGATTCCGTTAAAGATTTTGTGCATTTAAAAGGGTACATCTATAATCCGTTCTAACTTGTCCAAACGTCTCAAAGTGCTAAAAATGATCAAACTGGAGTTGAGTTTGTGCAAACTTATACAATTATAGTAATAGAAATAGATCTATTTCTATGTTCATGATAGTAACTTACACTACAGACAGCAAAGCAAATACTCATGCTTCGATAGCATTAAGGGTGGGGGTAGGGGGTACAATAACTTTAAACATGCTAAATTTCGGTCACCTGTATTTAACTTAATGCTTTAATCATTTCTGAATACTACGATAAAAAAAAAATTGTAAATACATATGCATTTTTGGACAGTTGGGGGTCATTCCATGCTAAATGAGCAAATCAGCTGTGGCTGACATGTCATAGATTTTAATGAAAATCAGCATATAATTAGATCATATTTATTTATGAGTAAATGTAAAATATTAGATTTCAGGATTGTTTATTTAAGTATACATTAAAAGTTGATATAAGATCGAGGTTTTGTCTAATGCTTGAAATTTCAATTTTCATTATTAGCCTTAGGAGTGGAAAGACTTATCTAAAATTGTGTATAATTAATAATGAATAATAAGTAACAGATTGGAGTAACTTAGTAATTGTCCTTTTATTCCATAATGAGAAAAATAAATAATGAAAATTTTTGAGAGTAAAATACAATATTACTATTACTTGTTTGAACATGAAGGAAAGGTCTTAAAATTTTAAAATTATTTGATGATGTTATAGATAAAAGTATATATTTTAAATATAGAAACTTTCATTGTTGTCTTTTTATTCCTTCATGAGAAAAAAATAAATAATGAAACATTTTGGAGGGAAAATTCAATATTTCTATTACTTGTTTGAACATGAAGGAAAAATCTTAAAATTATTTGACGTTATAGATAAAGGTATATATTTTAAATATAGGAACTTTCATTCCTGCCTTCAATTTATTTTTCCTCAATAATATTTCAAATTAGAGTAGAATAAATGATTGATTTGAACGGGGCAGAAGTTGGACAAACAATTATATAGTAATTCTAACTCAATATAGATGGCAGCACTACCTTTTTTTTGAAAGATGGTAGAAAAGACGCACAAATTTGAAGTGAAATAGCCCATAGAACGTAACAAATATTACCTTTTTGAACCCATTTCTGTTATGTTAGGAATCAAAAGGCAATCTTTAAATTTTTTAAGCATATCATGGGCTTATTGAACTTCATGCTTATGCAACATTGTTAATGTCAGATTTTTCCTTCATCTGATTTTTTAAGTATACATAGGAGGAAAAATTGTGATTTTTTAATTTTTTTAAAAAGTTCCTAAGGTATTTTGAAGATGAAGAAAATAAATGGCAACTTCCAAATTTGAGAAATTTGGTTTTCATATGTAACACTACACCAGACATTAATTTCACATATGTTTTTAAATTCCTTTGATTTTTATAACGCTTTTAATTTTCTCAAAATTGACATATTTTCAATTTTGGCAACCAATTTAAGGTTAACCATGGTGCTACGAAATTATTATTACTAAATAAAATGTGAATGATTTTCCACGGGTTACAATATTATGAAAAAATTTAATTTATGTTAAATAGTTTTCAAGATACGGAACTTTAAACTTGCAACTTTGAACGATTCCATACATGTCATTCTATGTCACAAGTTTTTTAAATGTCCAGAACTGCCAAAATATTTAATTTGTTGTCAAAATATTTTTAATAGCTCTATTTAAATATGAATTGAATCTGTGTACCAAATTTTATTAAAATCGGTTACTATGTGGCCACGACTTTTTTTTTTTTTTAATTTTTGCTCCTTTTGCATGGAATGACCCTTAGTCTACTTGCTAACGCCAAAAATACAACTAATTTTAAAGTAAAATGCATTTGAGAAATACGAAAAATTGATTTTAAAATTTAAAACTTTATGCTAATTTTTATAATTAACCAAAACTTTTAACAAATATTTTATTTTTAGCATGTAATATGTCTAAAAATGTATACATAGTTACAATATCATGGATGCATGTTTACCTTAAACGGTTTCAGAGTGATAGTGCGAGCAAACTCGGGATTTCTCACTTTTGAAGGGGAAAAAATCACTTTAAAGAATTAAACTTGTAAACATTTTTTATAGTTCCTTTTATTTATTCAGTAGACAAAAAATCTTTAGGAACATTATAAGTTATGTTCATCTTATATTTTAATACTTTTTCGCCTCATTTTCAAAATAAAGAAAGTGTAAGATTTATTTATTTTTTTTAAATCATGAATGACTAAACCACGATTTAAATAGTTTATTTTAATCATCTTATCAAAATCGTTGACTCCCTGTCCGGAATACAACCAATGCGTGTGTCAATTTTTTCTTTCAAACATCCATAAATTAAATAATTAAATTTATTTTTGTTAAAGTCACTGGTGTTATTACTGAGATTTATATAACATAAAAAACTTAGAGATTTATATAATAAACATTTATACAAAATATGTATATTTTTCCGATATGCAAAATGTATATGCATGTGTGCATTACAGGGTGTATTATGTGTTCTTTAGATCGGCCGAGTCGCCTAAACGTAACATCTTTCGCGTGGCCTTGGCTAGACTGCTTCTGCTGACCGGGGAATGAAATTAAACAGAACTAAACAATCAGAACAAACGATTTCCGCAGAAAACTCTTTAACCTTGAATGCAACCAAATATTTCTATGAATTGTCCGCCATTCCTTGATCTCTCCAAAGAGAAAGTAGTCTGCTCTGCTGCCCCCACCCCACTCCACCAGTATTAGATATGTCAGGAGCATCTTTTTAATTTTTTACAGAATTATTTTTTGAAGCTATCTTATCTATAAGCTTATTTGCAGGCTAAATATAGGACGTCGTCCCTTACAGCTTACAGAACTAGCCTATATTGGTGCTGCTAGAAGGTACATTCTTACAACATCTATTAAATACATATAGATTTAAAATATATGGAATCTAGCTCTAGCACAATTATTTGCAAGATATTTCGAACCAAGGTGGACAGAAAACGAAGAGTGCAGTAAAAGAAAGGTATGCATTTATTTACTGTTTAAGGAACATACATAAGTTTAAAATGCATTGAATTTAGCATAGGAATTATTTAAGAAATTTTTAAATGTTTTTTCTAATATCTCCTTTTAATTTTACCCATTACATATCAAACGCATTTAACAAAATTGAAAATATACTTCTTAATTTTAGCTTGTCAGGGAATTTGTTCGGATGTGTTCTAAATTTTGTAAACTTATTTGAATCGCAAATAGCCTAAATTTCCTCAAAACATAATTAAAAAAAAAAAAAAAAACCTTACATAATTCCGACAAACTTTAACATATTCTCTACTGAAAATAATTTAAATAACATGAAGACTTTTTGTAAAAAGACACATAAAATAATACAAATGTGTTAAATTTTATGGGACTATGACCAATCTACGTTAACAATGTATCTCGACATTATTTTTAACTATTTGTATGCAATTTTGATTTCCTCCTCCTTTCTCTCAATGCAACCAAGTTTCTTCTACATAATACTTTGCCAGTATAAGCAATTTCAGTATCTAATTAAGTAAAATATCTAAAAAGTTGGGGACCGAAACGAATTCTTTCAATAATATGAGAGACATTTTTTCCCCCATGTTGCAACAGCTTATCTTTAAATTTAGCAGACTTTGTAAATTTAGAAACATTTACTTGCTCACCGGGACACAACAGATTGCGCCCCCTGGCGGTGGAAGGTGTAACTAAAGATGTTTCAGCACCAGGGGGGGGGGGGGCTTTTCAAATATTGAATTAAAAAAATTACCAAATTTTACAATTGAGTACCATATCGAAATCTTCACGTGTAGAAAGATGATAACGGCCACCTGTCCTGACATATACTGGCTATATAGCACGAGTAACAAATTATAGTAGCCTTACTATTCTGTTAAAATATAAAAAGTGAATTATGATGCCACGAGTGCATTATTTTTATTTAATTTTAATATAATCATTTTAGAAACAAGGTTTTGGGGAAAAAAATTCGAATGGGACTAATAAATTGGCCAATACTGTATATTATTTTGAGTTCAAAAGAGAAAAGTTGGGGGAGCTTTATATTATTTAGGTTTCCTCAGGAACTTTTGGTCAGAATTGAAAGTTAATGTATCAAAACGTCAGAAATTAAATCGACATTAAATCGGCATTAACTATAACGACTGTCCTTCAGTTCGTTTGGATATATTTTCATTTAAAAATATAAAATCATTCAACATTGACTCACCATTTGGGATTGTACAATTTAAATTGAGAAATACATATAACAAAGTTGTTTGAAACAACTGGCTGGATTATTTTTATTTCATAACAGTTATTTCATAAAACAAATTTAACATATATTTTAACAAAATAACATTTTAAATATTGAAATTTATTTGTTCAATTTCTTATTTTTCCTTTGTTTTTAAGTAATAAATAGATTATGTACTGTTTAGAAAAGTCTAAATGCAGTAATATTTAAATTACCGTATCCTACAAAACAAAACAATTTGTACTATTTATAAACAATAAACATTAAATGTATTTTTTATAAATTTTACAATTACACTTCGCAAAAAATTTAACAAATGCTGTATAATTCCGAATAAACTTTATTGAAAAAGGGAAAATTTTTTACTATATCGGGCAAAAAAAAATAAAAAAAAATAAAAATAAATAAAAATCTAATTTAGATTGCTTTTATGAGTGGCTCAAAAACGCCGGCGAACTCAGAAAACTGGGGAAATACACGAATTCACAAGAACAACAACAAAAAAAATCTAATTAAAAAAAAAAGGCCAAATCTCAGCCTTCGGACCTATCTTCGCCTATCCGGAAACAAATTTTCATACCTCGAAGAGCAGCAATAGCTATCGCCAACAAACAAGCAAACAGACAGACACACACAGAGACAAAACTTATTTTTTATTAATACAGATAGATAATTTAGAACATTTAAAGCAAAACCGAAAGATACACAATTTAGTTAAATTGACATTCTATTTAAATTTTAAAATATCAACGTACCACAAGTATAACATATCAATTTTAAAATATCAACATACCACACGTATAACAAACATTATATCAATTTTAAAATATCAACATACCACACCCACACGTATAACAAACATTATATCAATTTTAAAATATCAACACACCACACGTAAAACATTATATCAATTTTAAAATATCAACATACCACACGTATAACATTATATCAATTTTAAAATATCAACATACCACACGTATAACATTATATCAATTTTAAAATATCAACATACCACACGTATAACATTATATCAATTTTAAAATATCAACATACCACACGTATAACATTATATCAATTTTAAAATATCAACATACCACACGTATAACATTATATCAATTTTAAAATATCAACATACCACAGGTATAACATTACATATAAATTTTAACCCTTTCGGGTCCGAATTTGTTTTTCAGCTTTGGTGAAAATTTACTTTTACCTTAATAATATTAAAAGTAGCTATCCAAATCACAAAGTTTAAAGGTTACTGAAATTTAATGGATATGTCATTTACTGAAATTTAACAAAAATAATTATTTTGTGTGCTATTTATGTGACAATAGACTAAGGAAGAAATTTTCAAGACGTTTGGAAAAATGTCTTATTACAGC
This sequence comes from Maratus michaelseni, assembly GCA_963931845.1. Classification (NCBI taxonomy): domain Eukaryota; kingdom Metazoa; phylum Arthropoda; class Arachnida; order Araneae; family Salticidae; genus Maratus; species Maratus michaelseni. The sequence continues at coordinate 75,546,124 of OZ007591.1, read as the reverse complement.
AGTATTAAACAGGCATAACATTTTCTAATATTTTTTTATATTTCATCACAATTTATACGTTCGGTAAAGTAGCCCCAATTTTAAATTTAAAGAGTGAAACATATGGTTGAAATAAAAGAATCGCCAAAGGTGCAATGAGAATTAAAATTATTATTATTATTATTACTGAATGCTAAAGCATAAAAGAAGTCATAATAATAAATGTATAGACATATATTACTATTATTACAGAAAGATAATAACGAGTATAATTATTAAGACAAAATAATACTCAAAAGAAAGACATGTATTATTAATAGTACACCAGACCCGAAAGGGTTAAAATGTCAGCATACCACATGTATAAAATTACATACAAATTTTAAAATATTAACATACCAAACGTATAAAATTGCATATAAATATGGTTTATGGGTACGAACGCAACTTTTTCCCCAATCTCTATCTCCTCCCTCCGAATGATTTGTTATTGGTATGTTAACTATTTTCTCCATATATATTTCCCTTTCTGTTGCGTTGTCACTGAGTTACCAAACTATAAATATACACATAAACATTTTAATATTATGAACTCCAATTTAAATTGCTTTTTAAACGAAGTGACTTCACTACGGAAAAGACAATAAATCATGATTGGTTTGATTGATTGCCAGATAATAAAAAATATTCAAGGCAAAAACTAATCTGGTTTAATATTAACAATTTTATTAACCACGTGAAATTAATTAAAAACAGATATTAATGAAAATTTTGTTCTTATTACATTCAGATTCTGGTAAGTGCAATTTAAAAATTAAATTTGATTACTTAGCTTCTCAGTTAAATCAAAGATTTTATGCACAACCGTTACTGAAATTACACTTTTAGAAGATATAAATTAAGTAAAACAAGCTCTTAACTTGTTCATTAAAAATTTCACTGAAAAATTGTGGAACTGCGAAACATTATGTTCTGCTTCCTGATTGGCTTGATTAAGGTTGTCAACAATAAACCAGGTTATAAAACATGCAAGGAGGAGCTATGAAAATAATAATAATAATAATAATAAATTGTTATTGGCTCTTTTTTTTAATTTTTTTATTAACAATTAAAATTTTTGTGGCGTGTCCATTACTGACATATTTACCCTATATATGAAAAAAGAAAAAGAAACTAACATTAAAAATAAATATTAGTCCTTTCAAGTAACAAATAATAATGGCGGAAAAAAAGAAAAAGAAAACGTGTAAAAAGCATTATCCCAAAATATAGACTAAGTCAAAGAGCGTATTTTACAATTTAAATACCCAATAAACTAATGAAAATAGCAGCTATCTACAAACAAAAGCTTCGGATTAACCTATGATTGACATGCGATCAACCCCAAGTCAGGGGTGAGGAAAAGCATAAACTTCCTTCCCACCTTTTCCGAATGAGCACGATCTAACTTGGCTCCGCCTACCTTGTTTTGATTTGCTCTTTAGCTCACTCCTGACAAGTTATTAGTTACGGTTGGCATCAAGAGATGGCGCTGACAAATAGATTGTGAAAACACGTGTTTTTCCACTTTTCTGCTCTCATTGCACGGCACAAAACATTTTCTTCTCAGGCAGAGAAAATAACGCAACTTTTGATGGGCGCATGTATAGGCACATGACATGCAAAGGGTTTTTTCTTTTTTTAACTTTTAACATACTATACTTAGACTGAAATACGATCAGTATAATAATCGTAAAGGTAAATTTAATCTCTGACGTGTGTCAAACTGTAAATTAATAAAATAAACTAGAGAGCAATAAAATAAACAAAACTGGAAGTATCTAAAATAACTGGACAAACAGAACTTATTTTGTATTTTTCTTTTTGTTACTGTATTAATTTTTTTCATTAGAAGAAAAGGACAATTCATTTGCTTCCAGAACTGAAGAAACAGTAGAATAATCTAAATATCACTAACACATAGAAATTAAAAATTCCTCCTGTTTTAAAAAAGGGGGAGGTAAAAATAAAAACCAACTTGAAATCTGAAAATTTATCAGATTCACAATCAGGAATGTACATAATTTCGTTCACCTCCTCCCTTCACACACGTATATAAATTAAGAAAACTATTAAACAACATTTAGTAAATTAATGTAAAAAGAAATACTTTGAACACACAAAACAGTCTTAATTTATTATTATTATTATTATTATTATTATTATTATTATTATTATTGAAATATAATACCGTGTCTAAATTATGTATGCTCAATTTCTTCACCTTTGACTATGTTCTAAATTCATTGGAATGGAAGATAAATGTTCTCTAATAACTTGCTTGATCTACTAAGATAAATTTCTTTAAATATCACGGGATAATGCGAGTGTTAGTTTAAATAGAAAGTTTTCTTTCGCTGTTTCAAATATTTTGTTCTTAATATAGTCGCCCCTTCACCTCCAGTTTTGTACTACAGACTTTGACAGATTTTCTGCCCTAAAAATACTGTATATATTCAGCTACTGTAAATAAATTTATATTTATTTTATTTTTAACCCCAATAATATGAAATTCGGCGGCGTGCTTCATTAATTCATATTTCACAAATCACATCAGTGGCGTAGCAATTCAAAATTATAGTAAGAGTTCCAGTAGTAATTTTCAAATAACCTGAACAATTGGGATTGTCAATAATTAAAAAAAAATATTTATGAGAATAATTAATCGTTCGAACTAATTATTAATTCAATCATTACAAAAACAATATTTTAATTATTTTAGAACATTTAAAATACTGAATTCCAGATAATAACAATTATCAAATTAATAAGAAAATGGGGATGGAGGCGGGAGATAAGACATTTGATATAATGAAAGAAAAATCACAGGTAAAAGTAAAAAATAAGTTTTGGGATATCAGCGCATGTAATCTTATTCCCCGTTACAATTAATAAAAGTTAATTCATTCGCGACGAGCGTCGCGTATACGTGACGTATAAGGTCCGTACACTTCTCAATTTTTCCTACCAGTAATTTTGAATAGTATATTTACCTTATTTAATCACAGAACTACTTCTGCTATTAAATTGGGCAAATATTTTTATTTCATATTGCAGGTTCTAAAAGATTAGAAATTGTGTGCTGCACGTTTCTTCACAAACGGGTTAAATCTTCTGAAACTATAGTAAAATTTATAAAAACTGAAATGTATATAGTAACAAAAACCTGTATTAAACGGAACATTTTCATAGTCTTGAGAAAAAAAAAAAAGGCATATTATGCAATTAATTATACCTGATAAAGTGAAAACCTAATTTTATTTATTTATTCTTATTTGAACTAAAACTGATTAAATTGCCAAATATTTATTTATTTACTAAGATATAGCATGCGCTATTTTAATGCCCAAAGTATCAACCTAAAAACAGATCTAATACCGACAAGTTTTTGGGACAAGATGCAGGATAGAGTCATTAAGTTTAAGGGGACTCTTCACTCACTCGCTAAAAACTATGGGCAGGTTGTTTTCGAATTTCTCGTTTAAACTTGAATATTTTTAAACGATTTTTTATTTATTTATTTTTGGGAGGAGGGGGGGGGGGATAGGATAGCTGAGGCCGATCTCTAATATGGCTGTTTTTTACTTTTTCGATTTCGGAAGCAGATTTTTTAAATAAAGGTTACTTTCACTTTGTTTCGAAAGTGAAAGTTGTTAAAAAAGTTATTAAAAAAAAATCTGCAATCAAAATCGAAAAAGTAAGAAATAGCCATATTCGAAGTCGACCTCAGCCATCCTATGCACCAAAAAAAAAAAAAGAAAAAAAAAAAAAAGCCCCATAGTTTTAACATTAGCGAGTGAGTGTTTTCAAGTTAGTGAAGAGTCCGCTTAAGAAGGAAGTTAATTAAATATTTAACTTTTTACATTAAAACAAGAGTTTTGTAAAATTATAGAAGGCCAAGGACGAAAATAAAATAAGAATCATAATATATAGTAACCGTCAAGATTTGACGGTAAATAATTTGAAAGTTCCTTTAGAAATATCTTGCTTTTAAATTAAGTATTGAAAACTTGCTGAATTCTTATATTGTGTAAGCAATTTCTATAGATATAAGACTATAGATTGTGTTGTCAGCGCTACTTGACTAATGAAGTGAAATAATTTTAAGCTTGTAATTTACATCCTATTATGCTTGATTTTTAGCAAGAATTTAACTAAAAATATTAAATGAACGATTTATTTTTACTTACTACAGTATTTTTTTTTTTTTTTTTTTTTTTTTTTTTTAAATAACATTTAGTATTTCTTAATTTTTCTAAATTACGCGACCTTTAAAATTTTTCATTCATTTAATTTTTATCAGCCTACCCTGAACTTGAAATGTGCTGTTTGCAGCTAATGATTTATAATATATACATTTTACTTTCTTGAATTTTATTTTACATTTTCATACATTATTTATATATTAAACAATGAATACCAAGGTGATTTATTTTACATCTCTTATATGAATATATTTTTTTCTTTTTAATCTTCCTTTTTTACGGAGAACAATCACATATTTTTCTTAGTTATACAAATATATCTTCTTGATAATGGTCATACAAAATATAGATAAAAGTTTGGATCACTTTATTTAATCAATAACTACATGCAAAATCTTTTAATTTAAATATTTTTAATATAAAATTAGTAATTAAAAAAATACTGTCGGGTGTTAAATTTTACTTACCACAGTCCTAATATTTTGAAAAACTAAATTTGTTGTTGTTGTTTTTTTAAATTACGCGATTTTGAAAAAAATTCATTAAATTATTTTTTATCAGTCTGGTTCTAAAATCCTGAACTTAAACTTTACTGTTTGCAGCTAACGATTTATAATACATATTTTTAACTACTTGAATTTTTTACATTTTCATACATTGTTTAATTATTAAATCATGGATATCAAGATAATTTCCTTTGGAGTTCATTTATTTTCCCTTTTTTCTGTTTTCTCTCCATTTATTTATTTATTTATTTTTTTTTTTATTTATTTTTTTTTTTTTTTACGAAAAATAATCACATACTTATCTTACTATGTATATATATTTATTTATATATTTAATCGATAATTACATGCACAACCTTTTGATTTAAATACTTTTAATATAAAATTAGTAATTAAAACAAAATATTCTTGAGTGTTAAATTTTACTTAATTTTAAGCGTTCGAAAAAAAATATATATACAAATTATATAACTTCTCCTGAAGTAAAATATGACATTATTAAAATGAATTATCGCCAATAAAATAACAAAAATCATTCTGTCCGCAGTGGGTATTGAACCGAAGATCGAAATAGAGAACCACAGCATAAACCCGGCGCTTAGACCACTCAGCCACCCTTTCCTCGTTCTCATGTACTCTAAAACGGGATAGGTTCTGGATTTAATTTTACGCATGCGCAAATAGGTCATTTTTTTGTTAATTTTACAGAATTACCTTTTCGTTTTAATATGTAGGATAATTTGCGATGGTGATATTTTGTGTCAGCTTTTTACAGAGGTGGAGGGGAAAAAAAAAAGAATACCCTCTCTGATGCAAATCATCGTATAAAAATGATATTGGTATCACCCGATTTGCAATAAGTGATGGTAAAATTTTTCGATATATCGTCTTAAAGACATTAATACTGTAGAACTCAGACTCAAAGGACTAGAGAAATGAAGTCTAAGTTAATTAAATATTATATTAAAACGTGGGTGTATATATATTTACAAGTAATTAGGAACATCTTAATAATAACATGAGAATGAAGTATTTCGACTCTGCTGAACAGTCCTTTTTTTTAACCGCATCTTCGTCGCATCGTCTTGTCTAGTGGTGTCAGAAGTGAGATTCGAACCTACGCCTACACTATCCGAAATATATCGAACAGAAAATGTCGATGTATCAGAATATTTTCATTGTTACTTAATGTTTTAGTACACATGACATTCCTGTTTATGTTAATTAACACATTACCGTCCGGATATATAAAAATGTTGAAATTATTTACTAGTAAATATGCAGATCAGGGCCTCAACATCAAGTCTACAAGTCATTGTTTATTAATCTCTCTTTACATAATATTTAATATACTACAATCCGCAATTTATTATTTTTTTAAGTTTATATATATATATATATATATATATATATATATATATATATATATATATATATATATATATATATATATATATATATATATATATATATAAGCAGATTACATTTTTTCAGGAATTTTAGAAGTGTCACATTAAAGACTGTTTTATGCAATAATACACTGTTTATTTTTGTAATTTTCTCAGAATGAAAATTATATTTCTTCAGGGGTTTTCTGGCCTCTTGAAATGCCCCCCCCCCCCGGAAGATTTGATATTTTATATTAATGATTAAAAGTGCAATCCCCCTGACCTTTTCTCTCAGAAATGGCAAATTTCCCTGACTTTTCTAGGTTATCCAGGTGGCTAGACACCCTGGATTGAATAAAAGAGGGAAAAAAATCATTTTAAAATTTGTATAAAAATGAAAAAGTAAAATGTTTATGTTTCTAGAACCAATGCATACAATTTCTCCAAAAGTTATACAAATTTGTGATAAATATACTGGCAAATTTCCAATTCGATCGGATTAATTTAAGATCTCCATATCTAAAATTTAGCATCCGCATGTTAACGTTCATATCCAGTATTAAATTGTGCCCTTTTCTTTATCTTACAGTGAATAATGAAATTTTAAAATCGTCTGAATTCCCACAGAAAAGCATTATGATATGGAAAGAAATGTTCTATATTTTTCGGACTAATCGCCCACATTTAACAAAAAATTATATAGCTAATTCTGGGTATTTCACCAACATACCCATTTAATTACAAACTAGTCGGATTTTTTTTTTTTTTTTTTCAGTTATTGTGACTGACAAATAGATCATTATAGATAGACAGATAGACTAAAGGAAACCAAAAATTCTTCGGCTCTCCAAAGTAAGCCTCAACTAACGTTTCGGCAATTATTCTAATGGATATGAAAGGATTTTGCTAATTAAATTAATATTTTTTCTGCAAGCGGATAAAGTATAAATCTCGTTAATTATTTTCACTGATAGAGAAAAATTATATATAAAAACAATCAGCGATCGAAATATGAAATCATTGAGAGATTTAAATTTATCTCCAGTAAGTTACAAATTGAAACATTCGAATTATGAACTTCATTCAGTTTATACACACCGGAAATAGCTCTATGATCTTTCTCAGTACTCTTTGATTCTTTTTTACCTGTGACCACACACCAGACCCAAATCTAGTGATGCTCCTGAACGAAACGGAAAAAAATAGTGTTCAACATTCCCCCTTCTTTCCACCCTCGAACCGACGTTCGGAAAAAGCCCCGCCCGCATTTGACCTTGAACCATCGGTGGAGATGAACACTGCCGCTGGCCCCAAAGGTGAAACGAGCCGGGTTGCCAGCACGTCACATGGTTGTCGCCAAACATTGAATTTTTGGCGAATCGCGTGTCAATCACCGTGGTTACTTCACGATATATTTGTTACACGACATGCTTCTCCGTTGAAGTTTCGAGTTATTTGTAGGTGAGGGGGAAAGCGGAATAGTATGAGTACAAACTTCCTGAAAGTAAACAAATAATATCTAATGGAATGCGCAACAGGTTATGATATAGTATATAAGAAAAAAAAAATTACCAATTATATAATAATAATAATAATTAAAAGAATAATTATGCTTGTGTGATTATAATAATATCAAAGCATAATAAAAAATTTAATTTCATATCTCAAACATTATAAAAGTATTAAAAATTACAAAAACAGACTGTCTTTTTTTTTTAAGACAATTTGTTCCTCTTTAAAATCACCACATTTGCATAAAATGGAACCATCCAGAAAAGTAATTTTTCTAAAAATCTGCAATAAAACAAAATAAATTGGTATAATCTTGCACCAACTATACGAGAAATCAAAAAACGAATAAAAATTAAATGGGTCGAATTAAGAATGCCCTATATTTTTTGTTTCTTTTAAGTCGCTTGAAAATGCAAAAATAAAAGTAGGGGGGGGGGGGGACATTATTATTATTATTATTAAAGTAAGTTTTTTTTTTTATTATTTAAATTTGATTTTTATAATTTTTGTTTTCCCGTGTTAACATATCGAATGGCTACCGGGAATTGAAAGGTTTCCAAAAGAAATAAACTTCTAATTAGAGGATCTTACGAAGCATAATCTATATTTATTTAATTAATAAAATTATTATAGAAATAATAAAAACTACAAATAAGTAATTTCATTAGCTAAGAACACAAATAACAAAGAAATATGGTAGCTCTTTATTCACTTGTACTTTGTAAAAGTATTGTAATCACATTAATCTAAACTTACCAAAACACGTGTATGTGTAGATTACACAAAAAAAATAATTACAAAAAATCACCAAAATTAATTAAAATGTGTTAATTCATACACACACACAAAGCATAATTATAAGAGTCGACAATTGTAACTGCAATCCACAATAAATTCCCAAAATATTAAATATCAGCATTATTACTCACTCAGTGGGCAATATTCTTATTTAGTGCTTCAAATTAAAATAGAGGAAGAAAAAGAGGGGGGGGGGGCTGTGCTGCCCTTTTATATCTGATTTTTAAAAATTTGTTTACTGTGTACACGAGTATAAAATAGGAAACCATTCATTCTAATTCTATTAAAGTAACTCTTGTTGCACTATTTTTTTCCCCTATACACTTTTTCGCAATAGCTATTGAGCGGATATTGCCATTCTTTCATTCTCCAATAGCTTAAATTTGTTGTTATATATATTTGTAAAAGCAGAATAAAATTATCAATAATAATAAGAGAATCGTTCTTTTATCTAGAGAAATTTATAATGCTTGTTGTGATTAATCTAAAAGAGTTTGATTACTCAATGGAAGTTATTATGGAAATGTAAAATAATAAATTTAATTAAATATCAATTTTAAATGAAATGCTTTTTATGTGTGATAAAAACTGTTTACAACATTAAGGAAATAAACTCGTAAAAATATTTTTTTAAAGCTTCTTATCTTTCGTTTATTTTATAGGCAAAATATCTTTAGAAACATTGCAAATTGTGTTTAACTTAGAGTTTAATACTTTTTCACAAGATTTTAAAAATGAAGAAAATTTATTATTTTAATCACGGTTCGTTGATATATATCAGTGGATATATATCGTGATATCTATCGTGATATATATCCGATATTTATTATCAAAATATCAAGATTTTTGATATTTTGCTATTATTTGATATTTATTTTCAAAATATCAAGATGTTTTTTATTTTCAATATTTGATTTTTATTTTCTAAATATCACTGTGCAACATATTTTTGATATTTTAAGTCAAAACAAGTGTAAATGAAATTTTTAACTGATAATGAGTGTGTCATTCTCTGTAGATAAAGACCATTTGTCTCTGACAGTGACTTTTCTAGTTAAAGAAGAAAAAAAAAATCTTATTCAAGCTTTGTTTGAAGTTTTTATTTTTAAATGTATATTATATGAAACTAATAATTATGTGGGACATAACTAATCCAGGACAGATATAGAAAGATGAACTTGTCTAATTTAGATAATCAGTTCTATACAGCTTCATTAGAAAATATTTTTTTGGTGTTGTTGAGCTTAAATTATACAACATGTTAGGGAATAAAAAATAAATAAGCTTACATTTACGTCTAAACTTTTCAATTAAAAAAACTATTTTGTATTTAATTTTTTGTTTTATAAATTTTTGATTTCTTGATAGTTGATACTGAATCTTATAGTTATTTTTTTTATAAGTGTATAAAGCAAATTGTTTTTGTTTTGTTGATTAGTTGATCTTCAATCTTGTTCAAAGTGAAAAATAAAAGAAAAGGGAACAAAAAAACATTTTTAGTACATTGTTTAAGTTTTTATGTTAAGTGCAATATATTTTAGTTTCTAATTTATATTATGCTTGAAAATATTTATTATCAGCAGTAAGTTGACTACTTTGAAAATATCGGATATATATCGAAAATATCGGATTATATAAAAGATATCGGATATTTTTAAAATTTCATGATATTTACGAACTTTGATTTTAATTGATGATTTTTTTTTTTTTTTTAAATCATCGGACAAACTCAAATTTAAACCAACATCTAAAATCAGTATCTTAATCCGTTATTTTAAAAATGATTGACATTCTAAATAAAATTAACGTTTTTAACACTTTCCAACATAGTTGAAAACTTTTATGAATCGGGTTTGTTTGTCTGTCCGTGCTCTTCCTCTTGGAAATGTACTCTACTGATTGACATGTAATTTTAATATGTTACGGTTTACTATGGAATGTTAGGTATTGAAAATGAAATATGTAGCATTTATAGTTCGTAACATTTCCGTTATGCATTATGGTCTACTTTTTAAAAATTGTGATGCATTTGATTGATGTTACGATATTTCAAACATAATGAGATTGATATGGGTCACTGGAGTGGACAACAAGATGCTTTCACAGGAGTACAAAATAAGAAGCATTTATAGTTCGTTTACACGAAAGCACAAAAAAATTCCATTACATTGTATCTATTGGAAAAATTAATCGTGGTGCATTTTAATAATGTTATGATACTTCAAACACAACGAAATTTAAAAGGATCACTGAGGTGCACAACGACATATATTCTTCATTTACAGAGACACACAAAATAATTCGGTTAAAGAGTTGACTATCTATATTATAAAGGACAACCGTGTCCGTGCGTAACGCTGACGTCCTTTTGTGAATGGCAGTACTTGACGATGAAATTTCGGTTTTGCGATTTTGCTACGGCAATTTTTTAAATGTCTAAATATCGCACATTTTAAATTTTTACACCGTTATATAGGGGGGGGGGATCCCCTTACAACTGCAATTTGTTTGAAAATTGTATCTTAAGTGACTGATTTGTTATAGCATTTAAATTAAATTTCAAGCATGATTTTTTAAAAATCTATCTCAATGGTTTAGACAGACGATTACAAAATATTAATCCGTTTGCACTTTAAACAATATAAGAAGTTCAGCATTTGTTTCCAGTTAATTTTCCATAACGAAATTAAAACTTCATTAAGCAATAAATAAAACACAAATTTAACAGACATGTAATCGAAATAAGCGCTTAAATCACTAGAATAAGAAAAACTGCTGTATATAGCGAAATTTTTAGCGATTTCCTCTGTTTTTAACTTCTGGTACGAGGCCAATTCGAAATAAATTAATAAATTTCAAAAGTTTATTCGAATATATAATTCACATTATGTCATATAAAAATGCTCTTTGGTGTTCTGAGAGAGCTATCTAAAAAAATTATTAAATGTAAAAAATCTATTAGAGTTTTCAAAAAAAAAAAAAAAAATGGTTTTCACCTATATTTTCTATCCAGGGAAGGGGTTGGATGCCTTAGTGATCGATAATTGCTGAAAGTACGTTTTTCGCTGTGGTATGCATTTTAAAACTTATCTAATGTTTAGTGTATTATTACGTGTTGTGTATAAATTATATAGATCGCATACAGGGTTACAGGAAAGAATTCGCACACATTACCAGACATGGACAGCAATTGCTGAAGGTGGATATTTACTGAATTGCGTGTTTTTTAAATTGCTTACTTAGCTATCTCATTTCATTGTATGAAAATGAAATAATGAAATTTCTTAATCATATTTCGATTTTTCGTTCTTGGTTTATAGTATTCCGGGTATATTATATTAATATACTACCTAACCCACCGGCGTTGCCCGGGCCCGAGATAACAATCTATTCTATACGAAGATAACTGAAATCTGTAAGGCTATAAAAATAAAGTCGAATGAGGCAAGCCCCGTCGCAATTGGGCTCATAGAACCCGAGATCGGAAAGCGCACCCTGGCGGTCAAAAGTGCAACTAAAATATTTAAGGCTATAGATATCAAGTCGAATGAACCAAGTCATATCGTAATCGGGCACATAGAACCAGAGGTACTCCTATAGTTCCACATTCCACCGCCAGGGGGCGCAATCTGTTCTGGAAGAGACCTTTTCAAAACACTCGACCCAACTAAATTTTCTAGTAGAATTGAAATTTAACAGTGGGTAAAGATTGACAAAATAGCGGAAATCGCGAAAGTAAGTTACGTAAACGATCGGTTTCGAAAGGGTTAATATAGATATTTTTTTAAACCCAACGGTGCGTTTTGAAGAAAATGAACGTGTTTATCTGGAGCAGCGGTCGGCAACTGCCGGACCGCGGAAGGTCAAATCGTGGACCGCCAAAAATTTTCAATTTGAATAGCACTCTTCGAATTAGCTGCTCACCACGTAAACCAACTTATAAAAAACTAGCCCAAGACCGCAAGTGTAATTTTTCGCACTAAAATTTTCATCAATTATCTGCTTTTCTATTTTATAATGTCTATATAAATATTTCAGAACGTATACTTGTGCATATAGTAATTTTTCATAAAAAATACCTGATTTTTCTATTCTATAGTGTATGTATGTATAAAAATAATAATTTAAAATTAATAAGTACTAATATTACTTAAGTATTTTTTCTCTAGACCTCGATAAAAATTTTCAAAAGTATTCGGACCCTACTTAAAATTACTTGCCGACCCCTGATCTGGAGTCTGTTTGTCCGTATTCGCATTAGTCGATGCCGATTTTTAAACTTGGTCCGAAAAACGAAAATCGCGTGAGTGAGTTTTGGAAAGGATTTTTTTTGGCGGGTTAAAATAATTTTTTTTCAAAACGGATACCAGATTTTAAAAAGCAAAGGGATGTAGATTAGGTGCGGTATTTTTAGTTTTTCTATCTTGTTTATAAACGCCGATTAGAATTTTTAAAGATAGGAGAAATGGTTAAAAAAAAACGAAATTGACTTATCCACTTTAACCCTTTCGAAAGGGTTAAAGTGCATTTTTTTTTTTTTTTTTTTTTTTTTTTTTTTTTTTTTTTAAACTAAAAGGTTTTTGCCTAAATCCGATAAACGTATAGATGTCTTTAGGTGTGTTTTGTTTTTTGTTTGGTTATTTTAGAGAGCCGATGCCAGATTTTATATATCGCAGAAAATCGAAATTCGCAAAAGTAAGTCCTGCGAGCGAATTTTTTTTCGAAGAGTTAATATTCCTATTTTTCCAAAACAAATACAGATGTCGAAAAAGGAATAAATGTAGGTATTGTCTGGTATTTTTAGTTTTTCGTACCTTGCTCTGAACCGCCGATGCAAATTTTTAAATATTGCCAAAATTGCAAAAATCGCGAAACGGCATACAGAAAATATAGTTTTTTGAAGGGTTAATTTTCGTATTTTTTAAAACCAAAAGGTGGCTTTGAAAAGGGCAAAGTCAGCTCTTTAATTTGGTGACCTTCGTTTTTCTGTATCTCTTGTAGTACGGTGGATGTAAGGCTCGGAAAACGGGAGAAAAAAAGAACATGAATTCAATGATTTTTGATTATTTTTTTGTAAAGGTTAAATGGGATTTTTTTCGAACCAACCGGATCCGTTCGAGAAGTAAAAGTACGTTCTTCAAGAATATGTAAACGGTTTTCCCGTATTTCCAGCCGTTCGCACATGGCAAATTTAGAAAAATTAATAAAATAAACGGTATGGCTCGTGCTTTGTTTCTTCTATTTACGGAGGAACGGATAAAGAGTTTCTGAGCATGCGCGTACGGATTTCGGAAGAGTGATTTTTTATTTGTGATCTTAGAGTAGTTATTAATTAAAAACTGATCAAATTTTCAAAATATTAAAATTCTGAGGCTCAGGTGCACCAGGAGAGGGTTTGAACTACCTAAATCTAAATTTTCAGGCTTCTAGGTGGGCTGGATTTTGCTAGCCATCGCAGACAGACAGACAGACACACAGAAACTTTCTTTTATTAGTATAGATTATAGCCCGTAACTGTGAGAAATTATCGTCTCTGAAATCATTCAAATGTTATCTGATTCTTTCATAACAAATAATCTAGAAATGTTTTCTGTGCAAAAAAACTTTTTTAACTGAAAGTTTGTTTCGTATCGCTAGTTGAATGCTGAAAATACACAAATGTAAAAAACTCATATTAATATTCAAATACGGAAGCTTTATTGGATCATAAATAAATAAAAACGATCTCAATCTCTGGTACCGTGTGTGTCCCTTGTTATGTTTCACCTCCCCAGTTACGTGTTAAAGCCCAATTATGAAACATTAAAATTTTTTAATTTAAAACATGTAATAATTAGGAGAAAATACTCTCATTAAAAGCAATATAGGAAATTGACAGACTGACAATCTCTGTTTTTGCAGATGAGAAATTAAAAAAAAAAGAAATAAATACATGTTTAATTAAAAATTTACAAACATTTAGTACACGGAGTAGCTTGAAGTTTTGCCATTTAAAAAATAGGTACTTTATGGTTAGCCGGGCGCCAGTGATACACACACACACCCACATATATATGTATATATCACTGGCGCCCGGCTAACCGAAAAGTACCAAAAAATCAAAAGGGTTAAAAGTATTTAAATATATATATATATATAGCGAGTATCTCAAAAAGTTTTTTTAAGTGTCCATAAAATAAACAAGTAAAAAATAAATAAATTAAATTAAAGAAATTAATTATTAAAATTAATTATAAATCCGAACACTGGATAACGTCGGTTTAAACAGATGCAAGAAAAAAAGAGGGGGAGGGGAGTGAGAAGAAGCCTCGGATTTAATTCGTTGAAAGTTTTGTAGGGTTCGGAAAAACTACTTTTTTATTGTAGCGAACTACAACTACTTTTAAATAAAGGCGACAAAACCGAGGGCATTAAAAAAAAAATAATAAAGAAAATGTTTACAAAAACATACAAGAAAATGTTTTGTGTTTGTCTCCATAATGTTAGTTTATACACACATTTCAAATTTCGTAGCAAAATTAAGAGATATTATAATCTAGAAAAGTACAGAAAAACAACTTTAAATGCAAACAAGAAATAAATCTGGTAAATAAAGCTATTCCGAATAATAAGAAACTCGGCGTTAAAACATGAAGACCTAAAAACGAGAATATAGACAAGTGTTGTCAGCAAGAAAATTAATTATTTGGTAAAATAGTACTTGATTTTAGCAGCAAGTGTCAATGGAAAAAATCTATGATTTGATGCGTTGCGTTGCTATACACTGCAGCTAACATTCGCACTTTGTTGAGCCGAACAAATTTTGCACAAAAGAAGCAAGTTTCGGCTACATGATTTGCAGAATGGCAAATTTTTTCCCATGAAGTAAGCAGTTTCGCTACTTGTAGCGCGCTACTTCCAACCCCTGACTGTATGTGTTTTAATTTCTCATAAGGACCCATCTGCGTATTAAAATTAAACCCAACTTTAAGAATTTCAATACAACACCATAAGTTTTTATTACATATTTAATTCCAGCAGTAACGGCTTTATAGATACGTATACATACAAACATATAGCAAATACAATTACGGTTATTTCGTAATCTAATGAATATCAACAAATAAAACCTCGAAATATTAAGTTAATAATTCCGTAATATCAATTAAGTACAATATTCGTTATGACAAAATTAAAAAAAAAAACGATTAAATGAAAAAAGCAGATTTAAACTGCAAGCAAAAAAAAAAAAAAAAAAAAAAAAGAAAGAAAAGAAAATAAGCCGCGATAAATCACTACTCTTTGAAAATTTAATTTGCATCCCCAAGGCGCATCTAATAATAAATCTAAACAAAAAACTAAATAACTATTTTAAAAATGGAAACAAACCGTTTTCAAGAGAAGGATTTTTAAAAAATAGCAAAAACGTTTCCAGTTTAGAATATTGCACATTAAGCGGTAACGACACTGATCCTGCCTTATACTATTGCGACATATGACATTATCTGTGTGATTTACAACACTTTCCTTTGATGCCGTGTGAAAAACGTTATCACTCGCCCATCAGCGGTCTATAAACAGTAAAATGTATCATAACAATGACATCACGGACTAAAAAAAATAATAATAAAAATCCATGTTGCACTACACGTATTATACACAAACAAAAAGAAAGAAACAGAAAAATCGCATGTTTATTCCCCGGATATTAACATTCATAATTAAACCTGAAAACCCAGCTAGAAAAGAAGTGTTCGAACGTATATAATTAATATTCCTGTTTAGGGATAAATCTTCAAAATTTATAAGGATTTGTTTTCATTTTCTTATTAGCAAACGAACAAGCACAACGAGCAGGTATTCAGCACGTAAATGAAAGAGGGCAATATGGACTTTACTACTACTAATCTTTTACCACCAGTTTTTCAAAACAGAAATTTTCGACTAATTGAATCGCAGAAATGCTATCATTAAAAATTAGGCAAAGCTTACTATAAAAATTAACTGGTGGGAATAAGGATTCTGAGCATCTTATGCGTCACGTATACGTGTCGTTCGTCCCCAAGGGGTTAAGGGGACTCTTCATTCTCTTGAAAACACCCACTCGTTACGATAAACCTATGAGCAGGTTGTTTTCGATTTTCTCGTTTAAAATTTAATTTTTAAACGATTTTTTTGGCATCGAAACCGGTTTCGAAAGTGAAAGTACCTTTATTAAAAAAATCTGCAACCGAAACCGAAAAATTAAAAAATAGCCATATTGGATATCGACCTCAGCTATCCTATGCAAAAAATCGTTTAAAAATATTAAAATTTAAACGAGAAATTCGAAAACAAAAACTTGCTTTTACAAAAAAATATATATAATAAAAAGATACAACAAATCTTGAGACTAGAAGTAAATTTTAGCAATTTTTTTAGGCCACTTATTTTCAAGATGTTAGATAACTCTGCAAGATCTGAAATAACGCCCGCTGCCTGCACTGTTTCTGGTAGACAAATATGTATTTTTGCAACAATTTTAAAATAAAATATTTTGCGGATTATATTTTTCATAAGCCACGAAATGCGTAATATTTGGGGGGGGGAGGATTCCTAAACTTTTGTGCCTCAGTTAACCTCCTTTAACTTCGAATAATGGATTCAAATAAACATAACTTTTATTCCATATTAAATGAAAGCTATACAAGTAGCAGGATTTCGTTTACGCTTTTTTACTTTTGTATACTTCTTGTCTATTTGGTGCTATTTTTCTAAAGTAGAGTCGTAAGTCATCCTCAACATTTAGCATGTTTTAAAATTTTATTTTTAAAAACATGCTATTTTTGCCTATGAAATTAAGATTCTATTTAAGGAAGGAAAAAAAAATACATTTTTAAAAATATTTCTTTTTGATTTATTAAGCCAAAATATATTTTTAACGATTCCGTTGCAATGTCATTATTACTACAATACAATATCACTATTATTTTTACCAGGGAAAAAAAGAAAAGAAAAAACGACCTGGCCATGTCGGGCCCGTGCAGACCTCTAAATTGCCTTAATTTACTTGCGTGTTTTGCGCCATTTTGTCGGTGTTAAAAGTAGGGGGGTATGCAAAATCAGATTTTTTTTAAGGATTATTTTTATTAACAGAAAACTGAGCAAAAAGAAAAATGACTATCTAATCTATTCTGTAGTATGAATACAGTAGAATCTCGTTACAACGAATGTCACTTTAACGAAATTTCCAGTTTAACAAATATTTTTTGGATTGTACAAGAAAAAAAAAAAAAAAAAAAAAAAAAAAAAAAAATCAATGCATTGTTATTATAAAAATATTCACCTAATTTCATATTAACGAATCCTAGAAATTTACGAATTTATTGAAGGCCTAAAAAGAGTAGTCATTTCAGTTTTACGAACACAGAGTTTGCCAGGGGAAAAAATATATATTTATCGAAAAAGCTAGTATTCCGTAAGAAAACTTATACCATAAATTAACAGTAAGAAATAGTAAAATAAGCAGCAATACGCTGCCTCGCATACCGTAAAATAATAATAATTATTATTTTTAAAACTTTCTTTGATTTGTGTTTCATTTTCGTTTAAAAAAAATGTAGAAAGTCCAAAAATGTATTATTATTGCAGTTTTTCTTTATCTTCCAATGCTGTAATATTTAAAAATTACATTAACGGGAGATGCCAGTAAGATAAAATATATATATATATATATATATATATATATATATATATATATATATATATATATATATATATATATATATATTGACTTGTCAGGAATGCAAAACAAATTATAATTTCTTTAGAGTAGATTCGAACAGATATTGAAATTTAATAAAGTAAATAATTATCTTGTTTCTAACTAATAAGTTCACAACAATATATTTATATATTTATTCTTCATTGACATGTTTGCATATTACACAAAATTGATTATATGTGCAGTAATAATATATAGTTTTATTTAATGCGCATGTAAATTCCATTTATAAAATTCGCCATATTGGAATTTCAAATTACTGAATTTTTCAGTATAACGAATTCAATCGGTGATCTCCATAAATTCGTTGTAACGAGATTTTACTGTATAACTATAAAACCTTTTAATTAATGAAAAATTAAGATAAACTAGTCGAATGTGTCAATCCCAAAACTTTTTTCTACCTCATACAAGTTTCACATACACGAAAAACTAATCAGCACCAATTTATGTGAAAGTCTAACTGAATCTAAAGTTTTATTAAATTCCGTGCATTATATTTTTAAATAAATTAAAAAGCTTTATATGAGTGTATACATTTTTGGAGAATTTTAATTTATAAAATAAACCTTTATGAATACGTATTCTAAATTTTATAATTCAAAAGTCAATTAGTTACGGAGTTACTGTAATTCTTATAGAGGTCCCTTTTTCATGTATTTTGTGAGTTCAAAGGTTACCTGCTCCTTAACATATTTCTAGGGCCCTCCAGCTACTTTATACACTACTAAAAATTTTCCTCAAACCCCAGCTACCACATTTTTTGAATATTAATCTTCTTTTTCGGCATCAACTTACGTTTACTCACAACAGCTGTAAATTAAAAATCGCGCTACAGTTAAAGGTAAGTGGTTAAGTTTAGAGGGGGGGGGGGGAATTCATCCATAAATTAAATATCGCGTTAATTTTAAGGGTAATTCGTTAAATGTACTGGGCAAGGAGGAGGCACCTTCCACCGCCTGGGAACGTATTCTTTTATCGGGTTCTATGGACCGATTTCAACGGGAATTGGTTCATGCAACTTTAATTAGCTTACGATTGTTTTACAGATTTTAGTTCCATTTCCCACCGATAGGTGGCGCATTCGTATCTCTGGTTTTATGGGCCTGATTACAATGAGGTTTGTCTCATTCAACTTGGTTTTCGATTGTCTTACAGATTTTGGTTCCACATTCCACCGTCAGAGGGTGCTTCTTATCCCCGATTACTACGGGATTTGGATTATTCAATTTGGTTTCCGATTGTCTTCGGTCCGGCGGTCACAGGTTCGTTCGGAAAGAGGTTTGTTGGGAACACACTAGACACTACTGTTTTACAGTTCGATTTCTCAAAAGTACGTTTTTCATCTCAAAATGTATATTTTCATGGAAACCATCGTATATAATAATTTAAAATTTTTATCAGCTAAACCTAGGAATATCAACACACTCATTTCAACGACAGCTTTTCTCAATATTTATATTAATATGCTAAATAAAACTATTTAAATTTTTGCTTTATTCAAGATTGTTTTCCACCTGTTAAAGTTAATTTCTAAAACGAGAGATTTACTTTTTCCTTAAAAATAAATAAAAATCTGAAATCTTACTTTATTATAACATTTACTGTATACTGTCAACCTGTTTTCCCGTATTTAAGATATTTGTTACTTTAAGATGCTTGAAAAAATAAAAAATAAATTTGTAGGTTTAAATGATTAAGAAAGTACCATATTACAATATTAGTGCTTTATTAATAAATATTAATAAAACAAATAAATAAAACATCAAAAACAAATATTAATAACAAATATGCCATATGGAGTAAGTTTGTAACCTAGATAATTTCTTTTGCATTTTAATTTACAGACCCTAATCTAACACTTTTTAAATAAATATCGTGCATAATTGAAACCTTAGTTGTATTTTGTGAAAATCGTCTGTGCTTTGTCGAATCGTGACCGACCAAAACTTCCATAACCCTAGCAAAGAGAGACTAGCGGAGGGAGAGGTGAGGCAGATTTTTGGCCGTGTGAATGAACGCAGCAGTTGTAGTTCAACAGGTTTTTTGTTCGTTGTTCCTTCATTGTTCTCTTTCATTTATTTGTTTCATGAGCAGTCTTTTGTTTCGAAGAACTTGATTTTAGGGCCTTTCAGAACATTTTGAAAGAAGAATTTAAACTCATTTTTTATTTTATTTTTTCGCATTATATTAAAATGTTTTTTTTTTTCTTGTTTTTTTTATGTCACCACTTACTAACGGATGTCTTCTTACAGGAATCAATTTAATAGATAACTAAAAGAAAAGGAACATTTCTTACATTTTTATCAACTTCTGTAACATAACATGCTTTTATTTTTAATAACTTTTGTAGTATTGCGCGCATGAACATCCGCAAATGCAAATCTATATACATAATGTATACAAATTTTACAGAAGTTGATAAAAATATAAGAAATGTTCTTTTGTTTTAGCTAGCTATTAAATTCGCTGTAAGAAGACATCCATTAGTAATAGTGACAAAAAAGAAAAAGGAGAAAAGAAACATTTAAATACGAAAAAATGAAATAAAATTTAGTTTAAATTCTTCTTGCAAAATGTTCCGAAAGACCCTAAAATCAAATTCTCCGAAACAAAAGACTGCTCATGAAACAAATAAATGAAAGAGAACAATGAAGGGACAACGAACAAAAAACCTGTTGAACTACGACTTCATTTACGTAACGTATTTGCACGCCAGTTGGTGCATTTAAAAGAAATTGGTTTGGCCCAACAGTGTTTTTTGACACTTTTTATTGTTATCCGCATTCACCTTAAATTCTATTGTGTTAGCAATATTGCTCATTTTGACGTTTCCCTATAAAAAATTATACGCGACATAACGAATATTTAAAAAATATTAAGTAGTACTGTGTACCTTAACAACATATCGAAATTTCGCGGCGGTTGGCCAATTTTTATAAAAGTTATAGACAAGAAGACAAACATACCATGTAGAATGCTGATGAAAATTTGAATAGTACCATATAGAAAATAAACAAGTTGGAAATTGTACGTCAAACGTTACAAACGAGGTGCGTTCGTACGCACGTTTTAGAATTAAATTCATGATATCCCGTGCGTAGAACGGGTTAAACAGCTAGTTAAGTATATATTTTATGACACTGTTCATACAAATATCTTAACTAGTTATATAAATATTCAGATATATATGTATCAGCTAGTTATATAAATATTCAGATCTTGATGATTTTTAATTCTGTGAAATGAATTATATCGTCTGCAGATTAATTTCTGTCATAAAATAAGTATCTCGGTCGCTTGACGATTAAACTTCGGAAGCTCCAATAACAAAAAAGCACCGATTTAAAAAAAAAAATTCAAATTTAATAAATATTTTTATTAATATCTCCTAAAGTTTTGATTCGATTTTAATAAAATTTGAAATGTCTCGACAGAATTCTGCAAAGATAATATATTTTAAATTGCAAACCATTTGGTTGGGTAGTTTTTGCGTTGTTATATGCGGACAGACAGACAGACGGACGGACAGACAGACAGACGGACGGACAGACAGACAGACGGACGGACAGACGGACGGACCAAACGACGACTATAGGTGCTACGTATTTATATAATTACGAACGCACCTAAAAATTAATAAAATACAGTGAAAAAAAAATTTAAATAATATTAACATAAAATATTTTATCTATTAGTTTTAATATATGAAGTTTCCAGTACTTGAATTGCATATATTGGAAACTGGACTATGTATAATTATTCTACTAACAGTTTAAATCTCGCTCACAATTTTTCTTTGGATAATTGACATAAACAATATACGAGGAATTTATTGAAATCGGATGTCTCACTCCCCCTTCATCCAGAGTCATTAAGTAACATTTAGTCGGGAAAGAGTAGTTAAAGACTTATTTAACATAAATGACAAGCCGTAATTTAAATTAGGAGAGGAAGCGAGGTCATTTCATTGTATGAATCAATAGGTATCCCTTACAAATGGATATCAATTTATCCTGATGTTTCTCTCTGGGCGGAGAGGTTGGATAATACTTTTCCTTTCCACAACGGACAACTTCGTGAGAAAAGAGGCAAATTCTCTCTTTCCGCCCCCGACAGAACTAAAGAATCGGCGGAAAAGGGGTACAAAATGGCTGATAAATTAGTAAGCAGAAGAATAGCGTTTCTATCGAATTAATATGACACCTGCTTCCTCTGTTTTTAGTTCTTCCGAACCCTCATAGGGGATTAATCAGCCGGCAGGGTTTTTATTGTTCACAAAACTGCCTGTTGCACGCGGAATTATAAGGTTTCCAAAGCAATATAATTAAATAGGAAGGAATAATAAGAAATAAATGGAAGGATGTTTTGAAAAAATATTTTCGATAAAGTCATTCAAATCCAATCTATGGAAATATTCACATTTATTACAATAAAAGAATCCCTTTTTAAATTTTTTATTTATTCCGTTAAAATAAGACATATGAACTTTCTTTCCTTTTTTCGGGATATATTCAAATGGTCCTAATACAATCCCAATTCATTCTACATTCAAATCACATGTGGATGATGAACATAAAATATATCACAGAAAAACACACACACACATATATATAATAAAACTTTTGTAAATAACAACCACAAACCTCATAAATAATCGACAATACATAAACCGATAATTACAATACAATACATAAATGTATCCAAAAATTTAAGATTCTCAAAATTAAAATAAGTGGGAAAAATACTTAAAGATATGCAGAGAAAAAAAATCCAATATGCAGAAAATGAAAATTATTACAAGAAGCAAGAGGAAACTCATATAGTGGAACACTTTTTCAAGGGCAATATTCCACTAATATAAGTAAAATGTAATTAATATATATATATACACACACACACACACACACACACATACCAGGGGGCTCAACACCCTGCTTCGCTAACCCCCGAACTGCGAGGCAATTCACATTGAGACCGCTTTTTGCAGCAACTGTAGCCAGAATAAGTACTATCATAAACCATTGTAACATAAAGAATTTAAAGAAATTCTTAATGAAAAAAAATGTAATTGAAAACAATTAAAAATGCATTTAGTTGGTGCTGCCAATGGGCATCAATCATTTTAACATTATGAAAAAAATTACCTTCGAAATACAATTAATTTAAAAAACTTATTCCGCAGCACGGCGTTCATTTTGCCTATGTTGAACAGCACGGCTTAAATTCATTTAAAAGTATTTGAAAAACCCTACGACACTAACAAAATATAAACAAAACGTTTTCTGCTTCTGCTGTGTCTAAAAGAAAGTCTTGGTTAGAAAGCTGATTAGCTAAATGTATTACGTCACAATAAAACGAACCAATGAGAATCGCCGCTGCGGAATCTATGGTTGTTGCCAAACGGCAAGCTACAAATTCATCCCCTATTTTCGCGCCACGTAAGAAATATATATATATATATATATATGATACGGTAAATGTGATTAATCCGGCGATTATGAATAATCACCACTAAAATTGGTAAATGTGATAAATTATTGAATATTTATCAAATTTACCGCTTAGTTTATAAAATCCCCATCTCATAATGGAGAATGTAATGAAATCCATTAACTTTACCAAAATTCATTCAGTTTGCACAGCTGAATTTACTTAAATTTGTGTGAAAGTTGTCAAAAGAAATCAAAAGTACCCAAGAAAGGACTTGTTGTTAGGCCAATGGTCTTTCAAAAGATGAAATCAAGATGCCAGGTAGACCTAATTGACATACATACATAAATTACCAACCGCTGCTTGAATGAATTTCATGCACTCTAGAGATTGCTGTACAGCGAGTTTCATGAGTCCAGTAATATATATATATATTTTTTTTCTGGTTAATGTATGTGAAGCGTACATACACAAATTATTGACCGCTGCTTGAATGAATTTCTATAGAGATTGCTGTACAGAGAGTTTCAAGTATCCAGTGACGATTTTTTTTTTCCCTCGGTTAATGTACGCGAAGCTTACATACTATTTGAAAATATTCATTTTTTGGAATTAAGACCTCGTTACTCCACAAAATAGTCCGAATTTATTACATTCGCCATTACGAGTTGGGGGGATTTTATAAACTAACCGGTAAATTTAATAAATATTCAATAATTTATCTCATTTACCAAGTTTAGTGGTGATTATGTATAACCACCGATAATTATACATATCACCGGTTTATTACATTTACTTTTTACAGATTACTTTTTATGTGACACAACAGTTATTTTCGTTTATTGAAATAGAAAGAAGTATACTGCAATTGAGGAGCACTGACCTACATACTTCAAATGTATATTTTATTAATTTTAGTTGAATCCAGATTTTGTTTTATTATTCATTTAATGTAATTACGCCGTAAAGTTTTTCATTTTTTACTTTAAGATATATTTTTCATGCCACTCCAAAGAATGGAGAGAAAATTCGATCCTGGGAAAAGGTATAGAGGCATTCCGATTAGGGAAAGGGGAGGAAGAAAAACTAATTACAAATAATACATAGTAGAACGAAAACATTAAAGATCTCACTCCTCTGCACAATTTCACTACTATTTTTTACAATAAATTTAAAGAAGGCATAACTTCCAGTCGTTCCAGTCGAATGGCTATCTCCGTTTTCTTCTGCCACAGTTTGAAAATTAATGTATGTGGGGGTGTCTCTATAGAAATCCCCCCCCCCCCCCCCACTCGGCCTACAGTACTCATGCTCAGCAAGACAGAAACAAAAATTTAAATAGAACTAGAAAGCTATGAAAATATACTATAATATTAGGTAATTTTTTTTTTTTTTTTTTGGGCATTTTAAAAAGAAGTTTTACTTTGAAGTAAAAAACAGAAAATATGTTAATCACCACTAAAATTTTAAAAAGACTTTTTGTTGAAAGAAGAGTTAAAAAGTTTTTATTTCCTCAAAAATTAAAATCAAACAGGTGGAAAAAGTATTTAAAGTGCATTAAATATCAACGACTTTACCAGATGCCTTCTTTTAAAAATAACAAGCGATCAAAACTCAAAACAGAACATTTTTTTTTTTCAATCGATTTTAAAATTATCGAATAATGACAATGCGGCTAATTTGTACACGCTTCCTTTCTGTAAAAACACGTATTTGGATTGGGGTGTCCGAAAATATTCTTCCTCGGTTGCTTAGCAACCACATCCTTTCCCTCTTTCTACTCCAGTACCCAGGCTTGGTCTCTCGTAGCATCGGACCTGGAAAAGAGAGATGGCAAGCCGCCAGCGGCTGGCACATTGGGATTTGTGGCAAACATCTCTAGAGGCCAATATAGGTAATTAAGTGCAATGATCAGGCTAGAAACTAAGTCTGTACACTAGTTTATAGTGCCTGAAGAGGTAAAAAAGGTGACAATTAGTAGAAGTAAGAATAAGTATAAAATGGCAAGATTTATAAAAAATATAGCAAACTGCCTAAACCGTATTCTGTGTAAAACAGAAATCTTTTTAACTCGGAAAGATTTTCATATCCCGAAATAGACATAAGAGTAAACATTGTCTTAAGTAGAATGCAATCTACTACGGAAATTTTTTTCGGTTCCAATCGATTTCGCCTTAGACAAAGTTTGCTGCAATTCATGTTTTTGAAGCATTAAATTTTTTTTGCTGTTTAAAAAGGGATTAAAAAATTCCATCCAGGTAGAAAAATCTATTACATAGATCGGTAGGAGTCAAGTTATAACTATTTATTTGATCGTTTGTAAGCAGTAATGTTTTGGCAAAGTCAGACAATAAATAAATAAAAAATCCCTGACGGCTCGGCCTACAGGCACAGGTAGATTTCGAAGACGCAGACCGTGGGGCGCCTGTTCGTCGGGAATTGCGGAAGAAATGACCTTTTTGCGATGATGCGGCAGTTGGAACCGCCTACTTCGAAACCTAACTTGTTTGCAGGCGCAGCCAGCAGGGATTTTTTTTTTTAGCTATAAGAGTTGGTCCTATAAAAAACTTGTCAGTATAAAAGTTTTAGATAATATTAAGAGGATTTATAATAAATTTAAGCGGATTTGAAATCTTGGGAATTGACGAAGTTATGAATTTTTTTCTTCTACCCGCCATTAAGGCAATTTTTAATTATATCAAAAATCTGTCATACATAAATTTTCGGCCTTTCTCCTAGAAGTAATAATAACTTCAAACGAATTCGATATTTATCATAATTAAGAAATTATGTTTTTTTTTTCTGTTTTCACAAAAAGCCCCCCTCCCATCGCCCCCCCCCTTGGTTCGATTTTGTCCATTAACGAACTTGATCGAGATTTTATGCCCCTTGATTTTATGTATCAGTTTCGAAAAGATGCGGGAGTTGGAATCGCCTACGTCGAAAAATAACTTGTTTGCAAGCGGAGCCGGCAGGGATTTTTTTGTTTTTAATTTTTTTTTGCTATAACGGTTGGTCCTATAAAAAACTTGTCAATATAAAACTTTTAGATAATATTAAGAGGATTTATAATAAATCTAAGCGGATTTGAAATCTTGGGAATTGCCGAAGTTATGATTTTTTTCCTTCTAAACCCCCCCCCCCCCCCTTAAGGCAATTTTTAATTATATCAAAAATCTGTCATACATAAATTTTCGGCCCTTTTCCTAGAAGTAATAATAACTTTAAACGGATTCGATACGCATTATAATTAAGAAATTATGGGTTTTTTCTGTTTTCACAAAAAGCCCCCCATTCCCCCCCCCCCCCCTGGTTCGATGTTGCCCATTAACGAACTTGACCGAGATTTTATGCCCTTTGATTTTATGTATCAGTTTGGAAGAGATTTATGCAGAATTTTTCCAGTTATCGTGGTCAGAAAAAAGTGACATAGATAGATAGATAGATAAAGTTTTGAACTGGGAGTGTTTTTGGGTTCTGGGAGTCATGATCGGCGTAGATCTGCAAAAATTTTTCAAAATTTCCAACTTAGGTGAGAATGTAATAGGTAGTATTTCTTACGAAATCTACCTAAAAACAAGTACATAAATAAAGGCGATCTATTTTAAAGGTAAGTAAATGTTTCTCATGACAGGTTGGAATATTTTAGGATTTCTCATTAGTATCTGAAAATTCTTGGATTTCAGTGGAATCAATTTGGAATCAGTGAGCAATATATAACATAACGCATCAGAAATCTCGCTAATTTCAGCTAAATAACTACAATTTTAAGAAATTAATGGAATCAACTGCCCATAATATCATTTATGAATATATTACTGTAATGTTATTCTCTCTACTTAAACGTCTCTGAGAATAAACACAATTTTTTCTTCTTTAATTAGTTATTGTTTTGAAACATACAAGGAAAAAAAAAAAAAAGAAGAACATGTGATAAGGGGGAATATACCATAAAAGCAAAATTTAAAAATTATTTTAGTTTCTCTTTTTTTTTTTTTATGTGATAATATTTAACTAATTAATTGTATAACAATTCCACCACTCTTTTTTTTTAATTAATCGCATAACTATTATGTATCGTTTAAAACAGCAGTCTTATAACTACACCAAAATTTGTACCTAGGACTACCAATTCTCATTAATTCAATATCTTATCATGGATTTCATAACCAACTCGCACTAACTTCCCCAATTAGTCAAATAAGGTACACGAGATTAAAAGAAACAGAGAAATACGGTGTTCGTAGTCAATGAGTTTAAGTAAGTTTAATAACCAAAATTTGAAAAGGTGAAAAAATGTTTAAAGGAAAAAAGCGATACTATTTTAAATATTGCAATTGGTTTGTCTGAAATGATATATATATATATATAGATTAAACTTAAAATATGTATTGCCTTCATTCACAAACTAAAAAAGAAAAAATATATGGGATATGCTATCTAAACATATACAGGGGTCGATACTGGCAAAATTTGACGCTTATTTAGGGCCACTTCACAAAAATCCGTTTAATAAAATAGAACCATCACAAAATGCCATTTTATAAAAACACACTCATCATTAATTATTTTTATTTTATTAGGTTTTAAAGTGTGTAATTTGAAAACAGAACAAGTTCACCAGAAAGGAAAACTTTAGCAGAACAAGTTATTAATAAATGCTTTGATTAAAATTTGAGTAACTGATTTTCATCTTTCATTACAAAATGTTATTTTTCACAAACATGTAATACATTTCAGAAAAATAACATTTACTTTTCACAAAATAGGCCTAAAAAATAAAATAAAATAAAAAATCCCTGACAGCTCGGCCTACAGGCACAGGTAGATTTCGAAGACGCAGACCGCGGGGCGCCTGTTTGTTGGGAATTGTGGAAGAAATGCCCTTTTTGTCATGATGGGCAGTTGGAACAGCCCACTTCGAAACCTAACTTGCAGAGCCGGCAGGGATTTTTTTTTTTTTTTGCTATAACGGTTGGTCCTATAAAAAACTTGTCAATATAAAAGTTTTAGATAATATTAAGAAGATTTATAATAAATTTAAGCGGATTTGATATCTAGTGAATTGACGAAGTTATGAATTTTTTTTTCTTCAACCCCCCCCCCCCCCCCCCTTAGGGCCATTTTTAATGATATAAAAAATCTGTCATACATAAATTTTTGGCCCTTTTCCTACAAGTAATAATAACTTTAAACGGATTTAATACGTATCATAATTAAGAAATTGTGGGTTTTTTTGTTTTCACAAAAAGACCCCCCATTTCCCCCTCAACCCTGGTTCGATTTTTCCCATTAACGAACTTGACCGAGATTTTATGCCCCTTGATTTTATGTATCAGTTTGGAAGAGATTCGTGCAGAATTATTGACGTTATCGTACCCATAAAAGGTGACATAGATAGATAGAGATATAATAGAGATATAAACTGTGGATGATTTTGGGTTCTGGGAGTCATGATCGGCGTAGATCTGCAAGTTTTTTTCAAAAATTCCAACTTAGGGGCGAATGTAATAGGTAGTATTTCTTACGAAATCTACCTAAAATCCTGAATCAGCTCTTGCTAAAACTAATCTATTCTACTGGACATCTGTGGAAAAGCGCCTTGAGTAGAAAATTTACGAGAGCTGAACTTTACTCAAATAGCAAAAAAGCATTCAAAACGACGGATAAGGACAATTAACACAGAACATGCAGTTTAGTACAGAGCAAACGACAATTTTGTTTATTTGAAAATTAATTTAAATCTAAGATTTCCTTCATCATTTAATTAATGAATTCAAAAGTAAATTTCGAAGTAAATGAAGCGTGAATCCCGCGCAAAAAATCGCATTTATTATAGCATACGTAGAATTTACACGTCATCATTTAGACACCCATTCAAAATGTCAGAGATTGTTTAAAAATAATCGACGAGTTGTTTCTTTTTCTTAAATTTTAAAACCTTACAATTTTTTAAAATTTTTTTTTTAAAAATGGGGTTTGCTGGAGGAGATATAATTTAAAAATAAATATCGTACTTACATGTGCAATACCGTTAACTGCATACCCAGAGTTCACAAACCCCTGTAATACAAGAACAATTAAAATTAATATAAAAATAAAACTTATTCAACTATCAAGCTCTTATGGGGCTTAACAAAACAGATAAAAACATAAATTAAGAAAATCAAAAATTGACTTTTCGGCTTAACTTTGTCACATCATACGGCAAATTTTTACAACGTTATTAATTTCCAGTTAGAATGAAAGAACAGAAGAACAAATAACACGATTTTAAGTATTTAAATGAGTTAAGGGAGGATAATATATCATGATCCTGTGTGTGTGTGTGGGGGGGGGGATGAAAAACTTCATGTCGAAGCCAATGCGCAAATATTTTAAGGCAACTAAATTATTTAGGTTTTGATAATGGTAGAACTAACACATGGGCTGATAAGTTCCCGGTCTAATAAAGAAAACACAACTTTTTAACAAAGCTTTATAACTTTATGACTTTATAACTTTAATAAATAACATAACTTTAATAATAAATAATAATAATTTAAAAATAATTTAATAATAATAATTTTAAAAATAATTTAATAATAATAATTTTAAAAATAATTTAATAATAATAATTTTAAAAATAATTTAATAATAATTTTAAAAATAATTTAATAATAATAATTTTATAATAATAATTTTATAAATGATTAATAATAATAATTTTATAATAAATAACAATTTTATAACGAAAAAGCTCCAAACAGTGCTCAGAACTCGTTGTTGTTTTTGGTCAAAAGTCAACACGCGCGGCAGCCACTTTGACAACAGCTTTTTCATAGACAAATGTTCATTCAAAATAAAACCTACACGTTCCTTGGATATCTTCAGAGTCTGAGCTATCTCCTGCAACTTCACTTTACGGTTCCCCAAAACGATTTTGTGGACTTTTTTTATGTTTTCCGGAGTAACCACCTCTTTTGCGTGGTGCATCACTGGTGTCCGTACGACCACGTTTAAATTCAGCAAACCAGTCAATAATGGTTGATTTACCTGGTGCAGTGTCCGGATAATGCTTATCTAGCCAAGCTTTTGTTTGAACGGTATTTTTTCCCCATCAAATAAAGATTCTTGAAATTCTTGTTATTCATTTTTTTGTTTATTAACAAAGTCGTTCAACTAAAACCACTCTAACGTTTTATCCACACGGCGAATCGTCATGGCATTTTTTCTACTACCTTTTAAAGGTTAGTATTTACTAAAAAAAAACATCGGTTCGGCGATTGCAACGCCATCTGTGTGCCAGACCGGGAACTTATCAGCGCATGTGTTACAATAATTACGATTAACAGAGTTAACACCCAACATCAGATGTATGAACGAAGGTTGAAAAGGAAAAAAAGAGACAGAACGAAAAATCATCCATTAGGCACAGATTATGAAATACTTTCCAACATAATATTATTAAGAAATTTTATTTTTCATGCAATGAAAGGAGATATCTAAAGAAGCAATTTAAATAAAATGCACCGCAAACGATTTTTTCCCATCGACCATAATGTAACTGAATTATTTTGTGTGTCCCCGTAAACGAACTATAAATGCTACGCACTTAATTTTCTATAGTGAACTTCATTAACATATAAAAATTACATGTCATTCTGTTACGCGAGTCAGAGGACGGCCAGACAGACGAACCGAATTCATAAACACTTTTCAACTATGTTGGAAAGTGTTAAAAGGATGAAAATATAGTCCACTTGTTCTTTTAAAATGTAAGAATTCTTATATTTAAATTAAATATAAGAATATCTTTTGTTGAGTTATAAACAGGGTATTTATCTTGCTAAAAAAGCAAAAATGTAAGTTCCAATACACAAATAAGATAGTTTTCATAAAAAGCTATTTTTAAAATTATTAATTTAACTTTTGCTTAATTTGTGGTTCATAGAGAAGCAAAGAAAAAACTAAAAATTCAATTACATTAAAAAGCCAAGAGAGAGAGAGAGAGAGAAAAAAAAGGAGTACAGAATTTTTCATTGTTTACATCTGATTATGTAATAAATAGTATGTTCCTATAAATAAGAGTAAATATCATACTTAAACTTACTTAATTTCTAAATGTGTATCCATGCATTGATACGTTTAACTCACTTTAAGAAAATTTAGATACATTTATATCTTACTTTTAATAGATTTAATTCTAAAGAATTTACACATACATGAATTGAAAAAGAACATTCTGTCACGTTTGAAACCGTCACTAGATAGAGCCAAAATATAAGATTGGCCGGTGAAATTTGTTGGAACTTTTGAAATGTAATGAAATGAAAATAGATAAATAAATAAAAATCGTGGCAATTACTAAATATTTAATTCTACTTTCCGAATTTCTTAAAGATTTATAACTTTCTGAATATACCGCAAAAGCTTATAAATAAATTGTAATTATAATTTGTCAACATTAACAATTAAACAGATATATTTTTATACATTTTCATTTGAAATATTGGTTTTGTAAGCATTTGATATTTATAATTTAAAAAATACGACTAGCGATATAAAAATTTAAAATGTAAACAAAGCAATGATTTTAAAAAAAGACAAAATCGTATTTTACTTTTTATTATTCAATATTATATAAATTTTGTTCTCAGCATTTTAAAATGTTTTTTTAGAATATAAAGAAAAATAAAAACACATCTTAAAGTTATGCTGGCAATTGGGGTTATAAATGGCAATACTCGATCATTTATTTGAAATGGGATAAATAATAGTCACTCTAAAGTAAGAGGTCATTCTTTAAAACATTTTATAAAAAAGCAGAGAAAATGTGCCAGAAAATAAGAACATAATTTATTTATTCACAAACTTTTTATGTTAAAACAACAAAACTTTAAAGTATCCCCCCCCCCTCCCCCGGAAAAGAAACTTACAAATTACTAAGATTCATCTAAAAAATAAAAATAATAAAATAAAAAATAAACTTTTATTAGTTTATTTACAAAAATATCCATATGGAAATTATTAAAGGATCTATGTCAGAAATTAAATATTTGTTTGCAATTTTTAAATCGTCCACAGAAAGAGTTTAAACTAGACCTAAATAAACAAAATACTCTTGTATTGCCATCAAAATCTGTTGTTTCTGTATTATTTCAGGAATTGCTCTATACCATTTATGAATAATACCCATTCATATTAAGATTCGAATAATTACGAAAAAATAGACCGGTAATTTTTTATTTAAAAAAACCTTTTTTTTTTTGGGGGGGGGGGGGGAGGATGAAATTTATTTGGATTTTATTAATTAAAGGATAAAGTGTTTTGAAAGGAAAATTAAACGAAAACCCTTTGTGCGATCTTCGACCACACTTACCCATTTTTTGTTTTGTTTTGTTTGTTGTTGCTTTTTGTTTTTGTGTTTTCAAGAGTGGCGAAATAGCTACTTTATAGATCACTACACGTACTTAGGATAGTGGAAAAGACTAAACACTGGTAAAAAAATACGAATTCTGCATTTTCATGTGAGAAAATTGGTTCGAAAAGGGTTAATAATGTACTTCGCAACACTTTATTATCAATTTTCCTAGAAAATAAATATTTTTATTCTTACAATTATCTCCTCCTGCTCGTCAATCAGCTGTCGTCCGTCAAGTATAGTTGTAAATATTACGAGTGTTTAGTCTTCTAAAAATTGATTTTATTTTAAAATACTAGCATAACAGCTGCCAGTATTATACCGTAAAATTATTTTTTTTTCTGTGTAGGGTTAAAGCAACTTACTTCTATTAACACCCCCACCCCCCTCCAATGACTATGTAAATTCAACTTCAATATTAATTTTAATTTACAGCCCTTAATCTCAGTAAGGTGGAATGACATATTAAATACTAGAACACTTTCACAAAAATTTTGATTTGTGGACTGACAGATACATATATATCAAAATCGAAAGATTTTCAACTATTTAGAAAAGTGTTATAAAGCACTTGGATTTTCCCCCCCCTACAAACTAAGCTTTTCCCAAAGAAAACGTACTTAAGAAAACTGAGGTCCATTTCGAATTGCTAGTAGGAGCTTTGAAATTTTAGTGGAAATTTAGCCAAATGTTATTTTTTAAATCTGCGAAATAGTGGAGAAATGGAAATACATACATCCCTCGTTGTTGACTGGCATTTTGCCCAAAGTTTATTTTTTCCTCATAGAAGACAATCTTCATCTGAAGGAGGTCAATAGGCCATGAAAATATCCGGAAAACTCTACAGCATTTTATTTCATTAGATCTATCCCTCACCCATGAAACAAAAGTTAAACATGGGCTTTCAGTCAAAATTGGTTATAATATTGACTAGGATAATAAGTCACATTAAAAGTTAATTTCGAAGCAAACTGAATATTGAAAAGAGAAATATTTCCAGGTTTAGATTGATGGTTGGAATGTTATTTTTTAAGAACACAAATAAACGGTTTACGTATATATGGCATTCGAAATCACTGGCAGTATGAATCATAGGAAAAAAATCATAGGAAAAATCATAGTCAGAAATCATAGGAAAAAAATCATAGGAAAAATCATAGTCAGAAATCATAGGAAAAAAATATATATCGGCCAACGAAGAGAAAAATTTCAGTGGTCTGTGGTTCTTAACAACAAAATGAAAAAAAAGAAAATAAATAAATAATAATGATAATAGTGTCATCACGTAATGATTTGTAATTGTTGGTCGAGTAATGATACGAGGACAAAGAATCACGGTATGCAAAATATTTGTTCCAAAATTCAACGTAATATAGCAAAAGCATCATCGGATACAAAACATGGCAGATTTTTTTTTTTCATTATATAAATAGTAATAATGTAGAAATTATATCTTTTAAAAATTTTGTTTGTTTTATAGATCTTTAAAAAAAGAAAAATATATATATCACTTTCACTATCTCTCTTAAAAAGCACATTTAAAAGTTAAAATAATTGTCAATTCTTACTTTGTCTAAATACAATTTGAAAAGATAGTTTATGTAAAATAAATAAATATATAAATAAAATTAATTTTAATATTAATTCAAATTATTTTACCACATCAAAAAATAAAAACAATATAATTTGATGCTATATAATCTATATCTATGGTTGCAGTAAATTGAATTGAGACAATAATAGATGAAAGAAAATTTAAAAAAAAAATGAATGTATTTATATATATATGTGTGTGTGTGTGTGTGTGAGTATGTGAGAGAGGGGGGGGGGAGAGAGAGTATTATTTTTCTTTTAAATACAGATTAATTCTGATAATAGATCTTTTCAAGAAATGATACGAAGGAGAATGCAAATGAAAGAAAATTCTTAAAATATTATATCTTGAATGGATTACTTTATATAATTATCAAACAATATGACAACCATCAGTTTTTAATTAAAAAACAAAGTATACTCTATGCCAAGTGAAGGAGGGGCAGTTACTTACTTCAAAATATTAAATTAAAATAGAGACTTTTATAAAGCACAATGTAAACACATTGATAAGTTACGTTACTATCGAGGTGCAATAAATCAAAATACAGCTTCAAAACATTAAAACTGTAAGATGTTAAAATTTCATCTGAGGAAGGCTAATGTTTAGCCGAAAGCTCATGAAATTTTAACATCTTACAGTTTTAATGTTTTGAAGCTGTATTTTGATTTATTGCACCTCGATAGTAACGTAACTTATCAATGTGTTTACATTGTGCTTTATAAATATTTTATTGGGTGAATTTGACGTTCGTATTATATAGATTTTTCTACATATTTTTATTAAAATAGAGACTACAACTTAACAAAAATAGAACATTTTAATGTTATAGTAATTTTATTTTAATTACAATTAAAACATTTCTTTATATTTAAATTTTAAGGGACAGCATGTTGGGGTTAAACATAAGTCAGGTGTTATATTCCTTATTTTGGCCCACTTCTTATCTAAGAAATAGATAATTAAATAAAATTATAATAAGATTTCTGAAACTTTTACCTGTCAATTTGCTTTTTAAAATAGATGTTTAATTTTTTTTTAAGTAAAAATATTACGTCTGAACATATTTATATTAAAATCATTAAAATTACAGACATTACATTACAATTACATAAAACATTACAAACATATTAAAATTGGACGTTTCGGATTTACATGAAAATCCCTCATCAACAAACATTTTTCTTAACGTAAGTCACAGTTCAAAAATATCAACACATAGAAAATGCAACGTATCAAAATGTCGAGGTCAAAGTTACAGTTATAATAACACGGAGTATTCATTCGGGATTGCACCTGCTTCATTAAGAGGTAAATCTGCAATTTTCGTATACCATGCTTCTAAGAAAGTATACCTCGACATTTTGATACGTTGCATTTTCTATGTGTTGATATTTTTGAACTGTGACTTACGTTAAGAAAAATGTTTGTTGATGAGGGATTTTCATGTAAATCCGAAACGTCCAATTTTAATATGTTTTTAATGTTTTATGTAATTGTAATGTAATGTCTGTAATTTTAATATAGATGTTTAATTTGTTTTGTATTAAGTATGAACAATGTATAAGGTTTAGAAATAAAATTATTTGTTTAATGTAAAAACAACAAAACCTGAAAAACCCAATAAAACGCGCCTGGGCTGGGTTTATCCATATATCCATGAATGGGTGGGGGGGGGGGGATTACCATTGTGGCTCAATAAGCACAAGAAGTCTTTTTCTGCGGAAGCACTTAATATATCTACTTCAGTTACCCTAGCGAAACAAAACAAATGAGAGAGTAAAAGATTACATTTTCAAAATTAAATAACCAAACGAAAGAACTTGTGTCGTCACGGCTTTCCAATGATATGATAGCCTTGCTCTGCAGATATTAAAACAAAATAAAATAAACCGGGACCGATAAGTCGGCAAATTATCTCAAGGCTTTGGTGTGATTCAACTTTCCAGGGGTTGCCTTGCGTAACGAGGCGATAGGAAGACACAACGGTCTGCATTCTTTCTGTAGCCGTGAAATTTAAGCATGTTTTCGACACGCCATGAAACAGCTTAATCAAAACTATTACATATGCAAATAAGCTGGTGTTTCAACGAACTAACATCACTCTGCGGCAGAAAAAGGATTTACGAAAACTGTCGCATTACAGTGGTGTAAATAATTATGTGTTGGTTGCGTCGTAGATAACGTCATATGCGCCCTAAAAAAAAAAAAAAAATGTAGATTTCGCTCCTCCAAGACGCCAAATTTTCATTTTTTGCCTTCCAAAATATATAACACCCTAACTACAAGAATCTAAATATAAAAATCAAAAGCTTTTTTTAACTATTCAAATACTTAGAGAAACAATACAGCAAAAATTGATAACTTATTTTAAAAGTAATTGAGTTACTGTTTAGGAAACCATATTTTAGTTTAATTTACTTTTTAATAAAAAACTTTTCGTCGCAGAATTGGTAAAACGGAATAGCCATTTAAGATTTTTACGCGCAGAACTATAAAGTTCAAAAGATAATTTCATAAGTTTTCAAGATCATTTTATTACTAATAAGGGTACTTCTCTATTATCCCGTCGACCACTTTTCATAACAAAAAACTATTGCCAAACTGTAAGGATAAACGCCAAAAATGCAGTCCCATTTACTTGATGTCAGAAACATTATAGGTGTTTGTTATGTCATCAAGTGGTTTTTAATTCGACATTTGCGTGTATTTTTCCTTATGTTTTACTGACTTATTAGTTATTTCATTAATTATAATAACAACTGTGTCCTTAAATTCTTATATTTTATTTATTTATTTTGATATTCCAATGGCAACGTTCGCCCGTTTATTTGGTGTTACAGTTTGGCGATAGTTTTTTGTTATGAAAGTTGGTCGACGGGATAATAGATAAGTACCCTAATAAGTTATTAGCGCCATCCTCATATTACGAGAGTAAAGATTTACGCGCATGTTCTTATAACGTGGGTGTTTAGTTACAAATAAGAAAATATTTTTAAAATAGATGTGTAAATAATTAACGTAAATGTTTAAAATAAATAGAACTGTCTGCGACGAAATAAATATATAGTTATTTCCTAATAAAAGGTTTATTCCTTACCCAGTAAACTAAAACAAAAAGTTTCTGCAGAACACAATTCTATATATGTCGATTCAGATCGAAATATCCAATTATTAAATCACATTTAAAACTAGTCGGATGTGCCAATCCAAAAACTTTCTTCTATCTCATACAAAGTTTCACACACACCAAAAACTAATCAGCACCAATTTATGTCAAAGTCTAAAGTTTTATTAAATTACGTGCATTAGTTTTTGAGATATGAGCTATCGCTAAAATCGTGTAAATCCAGAAAAATGCAGCATAGCAGTGCCATTTGTTGGGAGATTTACACCAAAACCTAATTAACAACAACGTATATCAATGACTAACTGAATATGAAGTTTGATGGAATTCTGTGCATTAGTTCTTGAGATATAGCTATCGTGAAAATCATGAAAAATGTAAAGCAGCGCCACCTGTTGGGCTGTTTACACCAAAACGTAATCATCGTCTATTTATGTCAAGGTCTAACAGAATTTGAAGTTTGATGAAATTATGTGCAATAGTTCTTGAGATATAGCTATCATGAAAATCGTAAAAAAAAATGTAGCATAGCAGCGCCACCTGTTGGGTGATTTACACCAAAAACTAATCAGCACCAATTTATATCAGGGACTAACTGAATATACAATTTTATCAAATTCCGCGCATTAGTTGCTGAGATAGAGCGCCCATAAAAATTTTTTCACATACAGACAGAGTCACAGACAGACATTTTCTAAAAACAGTCAAATCGTGCTCAAGACCCTCTAAAACGTATAAATCCGCCGAAAACCGGAAGTCTAATTCTTTCACGAATCCAATACTTTCTTCTTGTAAAGATAGAAGAAAGCAAAAAAATCCCTGACGGCTCGGCTTACAGGCACAGGTAGATTTCGAAGACTCAGACCGTGGTGTGCCTGTTCATTGGGAATTGCAGAAGAAATTACCTTTTTTGCCATGATGCGGCAGTTGAAACCGCCTACTTCGAAATCTACCTGTGTCTGCTGACGGACCGACAGGGATTTGTTTATTTTTATTTATTTGTTTTGCTGTAACGTTTGGTCCTATAAAAAACTTGTCAATATAAAAGTTGTAGATAATATTAAGATGATTTATAATAAATTTACGCGGGTTTTATATCTTGTGAACTGACAAAGTTATGAATTTTTTTTCTTCTTAACCCTTTCCGGCACAGACAAATTCTATTCATAAAATGCGAAATTACTGACTGACACCGGAATTTACAAACGACTTTTTTAGAAAATGAGAAATCCTTCTTTTAAGCTTTCATTATAGAAGAGAAATTTTAGTAAAATATTCTTGGTGCCGAATGAAAGTTTGGAATTAAAATTAGGTGTTCCCGGAGTAGGACTACTGTGCCGGAAAGGGTTAAACCCCTATTTCCCCTCCCCCCCTTGAGGCCATTTTTAATGATATCAAAAGTCTGTCATACATAAATTTTCGTCCCTTTTCCTAAAATTAATAATAACTTTAAACGGATTCGATACGTATCATAATTAAGAAGTTATGGGTTATTTTTTCTGTTTTCACAAAAAGCCTCCCCCCCCCTCCCCTCTTGGTTCGATTTTGCCCATTAACGAACTTGATCGAGATTTTATGCCCCTTGATTTTAAGTATGAGTTTGGAAGAGATTTGTGCAGAATTATTGAAGTTATCGTGTCCATAAAAAAGTGATTTCGATAGATAAAGTTTTGAACTGGGGGTGGTTTTGAGTTCTGGGAGTCATGCTCGGCGTAGATCTGCTTAAAATTTCCAGAAATTACAACATAGGGGAGAATGTAATAGGTAGTATTTCTTACGAAATCTACCTAAAAGCTTACTTTTATGTAGAAATCGTGCAGGCTTCGTTGCGCAACAAACTAAACCTAACATGCATATCGTGTATAGAGTAAGGATAAAATTGGGTAATATACTACAACTGTAAGCACGCCATTTAACCCTTTCAGTGGCAACTTACTTGTATTTCTGCAATGTTGAATTCACACCAGAATTGCTGAAAAATATTATTTGAAAATAAGAAAATGCAATTTTACAGCCTTTTCTTCACCAAAGTTTTAAAGGTAAAGTTTTGTTCAAAAATTCTGGCACAAATCTTAATTAAAATTACGTGGTATTAAAAATTGGTCCTTCAGGGAATTAACAGTAAAATCAGTTTCATGTTTTCTTTGCCTTAACGAAAAGAAAAATATACATCTATAATAATTGTGTGGGAGTATACAAAATAAAATACAATAATTCCATTCCTCACTATTCATCTATATTGTAAAACAAAGTATTTTTAAATAAGAATATGACACACAGAATCATCGAAATTTTTTTTGCAGAGATCAAATACATAGAAGCTATTGAGTTTGAAGGCCGGAAAAAAACATGACGATCGACTAAACGACTTAGAAAATTCCGCACAAACACTTGGCATGCAACATAAACAACACGTAAAAGTAAACAACTAGTATGTTGTGACCACCACAAAACTTTCTTCTATGTAAGCCAAATCAATTAAATGATTTAACCCTTTAGCGGGTGGTGGTCACAAAAAAGGAAACCTAATTTTAATTCCAAAACTGACAAACGGCACCAAGAATATTTAGTAAACTTGCTTATTTTCCCGTATACGGGAAAATAAGCAAGTTTTTATTTTCTAATGAATTCTTTTTTTTAATTCTGGTGTCATCCATTATTTCATCATTTTAAAAACAGACTTACTCCGCGCCGGAAAGGGTTAAATAGTACAAGAAATTGCACTGTTCATAAATCATCTATTCTACAGTTTCTCCCTACATAGTTTAAAATAAATAACTAAAATATCCTCTAGAGAAGACTTAAAATTATGTTTATTCTTGAAAAATCGTCTGCTCCATAATTTCTCCATATACATCATTTAAAAAATGAGCGATTTTGGCAACAATGTGGGGAAAAGTGTCTACGAGATATACAAGAATGGAGTTAATTACACTGCTATACTGCAAAAAATAACTGTTGATTTTACAGTATAAAACTGGCACCCCAGCTGCCAGTATTATACCGTAAAATTAGCAGTAATACGCTACCGCGCATGCGCTGCAGCGTATTACTGCTTGCACGGCAGCGTATTACTGCTTATTTTACTGTTTAATACTGTTAATTTTACGGTATAATACTGGCAGCTGGGGTGCCAGTTTTATACTGTAAAATCAAGTTATTTTTTGCAGTGTACACACGCTCGCTAAATTGCATAATTGATTAGAAATCTTTCCCCAAGCATAGGATAGCAGCGCCCCCTGTTGCGTGATCAAAGTCAAAATTGAATTAGCATCTATTTATGTCAAGGCCAACTAGAATATACAGCTTAATGAAATTCACTACGTATAAATCCGTCGAAAACCTGAAGTCGAATCCAATACTTTCTTCTTGTAATAGATAGAAGCAAGTAACAATGCTTTAGAATTTCACCTGTTTCCATAAGGAAACAACAATGCTCCACAATTACGCTTGTTTTCGAAAGCAAATGACATGAAAATCCATAAATACTTCAAAAGAATAAAACTAGCAAAGGAGCAACTTAGAGAAGCCAGAACGCCTGTAAAAGTTGCTTTACTTTTATAACAACAATCGTGTTAAGAAAACAACTTTAAATTACTGAGCAATTTTTTTCAT
Organism: Maratus michaelseni; assembly: GCA_963931845.1. Classification (NCBI taxonomy): domain Eukaryota; kingdom Metazoa; phylum Arthropoda; class Arachnida; order Araneae; family Salticidae; genus Maratus; species Maratus michaelseni. The sequence goes on along the minus strand of OZ007591.1, from coordinate 75,504,783 downwards.
TTGGGTTATTTCCACACAATAAAAACACGATTATACCTTTTATGAATTCTGAGCTCATTTAAATAGTAAATTGACTGGTTTTAAATATGTAATAAAAAATGACACAGACCCTACTGTTATCCTAAAACTTAACACCGTACAGCAAAAGGTTTTCTCACAAATGTATCAAGTGCTTTAGCATTCACAAGGTTTTCGAGAAATAAAGTAGGGAGCTATTAAAAATCAAATTGAGTAACAGTCATTTCTAAAACAATACCGTGGAAGGAAGGATTGCCTTCAGGAAAGGTCTTTCTCCGGGGAAGCGATTTGAATTCTCATTCGTAAAGATACGAATCTCTACTAATAAAACCTGTGTGGCAAAAAATATAAAACAAGTGGGTAAGTGTGATCGACGATCGCACAAAAGGTTTTGTTTAATATATCTTTCAAAACAATTTTAAGTTTTACGATTTTTTTTATTTTTTTATTTTTTTAAGAAAAATCCGGCATTATCTCTATATAACAGCAATTAAACGGTACAGATGAAGCTAAAAATGTTAAATGGAATTAGCTCTGTCGAAATCAGAGCAGTGGATATGTATATATTAAAATTGTGCCAAATAACATAAGCCGCCAGGGGGCGCGCGGTTGAGTACAATAAATGCGATATTTAATAATAAAAAAAAAATAGTTTACCCTGCCCCCCTCATTCCTGCAAATATAACAAATAAACAGTTAAAAGAAACCTTCAATGTAAATGAGGGGACCGATAGCGGACGAAGCCCACTATTCTGCTCTATCATAATAATACCCATCATGTGGACTAAATGCGATATTTAATAAGAAGTAGTCCCCCCCCCCCCCCCAATATAACAAATACAACGTTTCTTTATTAATTACATCCATTGTCCCGGTAGCAATATATGGCGGGCGCAGCCCGTAAGTCTCTATTATAATAACATGTGTTACGTTGACTAAATGCGATATTTAATAAAGAGTCGTTCTCCCACAGTCCCCATCTCCGCAAACATAAAAAATGCAAACGTTTCTTTAATTATTAAAGCCATTGTCAATTAGATTTTTATTTGTTTTTAATAAAAATCAGGACTTTTAAAACGAAAATTTAGCGATGGATTTTTTCCGATTTTTAGGAAATCAGCGTATCAATTTGTGTCTATATTCCAATTTTGAAATGCGTATCTTATATATTTTTAAAAATATGTATGCACATTAAAATCGCTGAGTTAAAATTGTTGAATGTAAAACTAACGTCGGTTCTAACTATCTGTTTCTAATGAAAATTAGATTTCTGGGTTCACGTTAAAAAATACGCATAGATGGACAATTTTCAAATAGATAAATGTAATATGTTAAAAAAAAAAAAAAAAAATTATACTTTCCATCAGAAGACAAATTGGTCTGGCGTGAAAAAATAAATTCTTTTCTGAGATCAATTTAATCAAATATTAATTAATATTTCGGGTTCTAATTATCCGATCTTTAAGGGGGGGAAAAAAAAAAGACTTTTTCGAATCAGCGTTAAAAAATACGTATAACTGCATAATTTTCAAATCAATAAATGCAATATTTTCAATAATTTTATAGAGCCCCAAATGAGCACAGTATAAAAATTTTCTTTCTTTGGAAGATAACTTGTTTGCAGACGGTCAACTAACTGGGTTGTGAAACAACACGCAATCCAATTGATGAAAAATTAATTAATATCTTGGGTTCTAATGGGCTGATTTCGTTAAATACTTCAAACTATCAATCCTGAAATTTAGAGGAATCGCGCGGTGTTAATTTCGAAACCGTAGCATAATTAGATCTAATAATTTGCATGCTTCTTTTAAAACTGCAGTTCAAAATTTTTACCCAGACCGCTGTATGCCAATCATTTTTATCAAACACATGCGGCTGTCATTAAATAAAGTGTTATTTTTTTAATGAAAAATTAAAATTTTTTAATCGATATCTCGAAAAGTTGTGGTTGGATCTTCCAAAATTTGGTTTTCTAAATTCGCGATTTTTTTTTTTTTTACCCCTATATTCCGAATTTTGTATGGATAGACCCGTTATTTCGGTGTGTTTCTGAAAAGGAGAGTCCGATTTCGATGTTGATGCCAGGCTGTTCGCAGCAACCCTGCGACCATCGCTTCGTCAACATGAACTTCTTCCTTGTTTCGATATTTCTGGATATTTTTTAATGAGTGTTTGGGGTTTTAAATTAATATCTCCGGTAATTAACGCCGTATTCAAAATTTTATTATTTGTCATGGGAGACGGGTATTCAGCTATAAGTACATAAAATTTAAAGTCTAACTTAGTTTCTGAGAACAGACTCTAAAGAGAAAAGACTTTGGGGGTGGAGGTATCAAAAAACCGTTGAAAAGAAACTGTTTAAGTTATTTACCGCAGAATCTCGATTATAAGCCTTCTCTTTCAAAAGAGTTAAATTTAGAGAGACTTATAATAGAGATTTAAAACAAAATATTAAAAAACTATTATTAATCTAAAAGTAAAAAAGTTAAATACAAAATTACCACAGCCCCCCCCCCCTTTTGCAGCCCTATGGTACTAAACACGCAATGTTTATTAACCTTTAGAACTCTATTTTTTAATTACCGTATTTACCCGCGTATACGTCGATCCCGCGTATAAGTCGACCCACACTTTCCCGATCAAGAAATTTGAATTTTTATAAATCCCGCGTATAAGTCGACCCCCCACTTTTCCGATCAATAAATTTGATTTTTTTTTCAAAATACATTATTCAAAATCACCTAGAAAAAAAAGAAAGTATACTAAATATACAATAATAAAGGAACTTTATTATTATTATTATTTTTGTACATTTATTCGAAATCATCTGAAAGAAAAAGTACTAAATATACAATAATGAAGATAATAATATACAAAGTTAAACTGATTCGAGGTCCGATTCAATATCGGACTGGAACAAACACTTCACATAAGTCGTTCGTCGTCATCGGCTCATCATGATACACGTTTTCAATCTCTGTATCGCTACATTCTTCCTCGTCGTTATTACTTTCTCAAATGGCATCATCTTCTGTGCCGTCTAGTTCGTTGCTTATGCAGCAATTCTTGAACGATTTTATAATCATTTCGGAAGGAATTTAATTCCACGCATCTTTAAACCATTGGGCAATTAATGCAATGTCGGACTTTCTAATATTACCGCCCTTTGTTAATGTTGGACAACCGGATGAAATCCACTCTGAAAAAAAAAAAAAAATTAAGGACCCTCGCATAAGTCGACCCCCCCCCCCCCACCTTTAAAGTCTCTTTTTGTCCAAAATTTCTCGACCTATACGCGGGTAAATACGGTATCTATTTGTTACTCTATAGTAGATGTCTGCACGGACCCGGACTTGGCCGGCAAAATGAAAGCAAATTTTCAAAGGGGTCGGACCGATAAACAATAATAAACAGGCCGGAGCGGCCCAATATAACAAATTTAAAAGGATCAAACTAAGCTGATAAAATATGATGGATTGTCAATGAACGTGGCTCGGCCGAGAATGTGTTGCGCGAGCCGATGTTAGCTTGACAACATCAATATATAAATGACATGTCCAGCGTAGAAATCGGCATCGGACAGTTACATCGTGTCTGGGCCCGGGATTAATTTTTTTCAGCAGACTCGGGCAGACGGGATCAGGTTTACACTTTATTGCCGAAATGTCAATTGAAACTCACTGTAGAGACCCGAAAAGTTTTTGGTTTCCGTCTGTTTGTCTGTCACACAAAAACTGCCGCAAAAATGATCCGATTAGGTTGTTTTTTGGTAGGTATGTTGGCGAGGTACCCGGAATTAGCTGTATAGTTTTTAGTTACATTTGGTTTATTCGCACGGAAAATATAGAGCATTTATTTTTAGGTCATAATGCTTTTCAATGGGAAGTCAGACGATTTTTTAACACTTTCCAACCTAGTTGAAAAGTGTTTATGGCTTCGGTTTGTCTGCCGTATGGCCGTCTGCCCGTGCTCTAACTCCCGTAAATATGCTCGGATTGCCCTGCAATTTTTATATGTTATTGCCGTTATCTATAGCATGTTCCCTATTTCAACTGAAGTGTGTAGCACTTATAGTTTTTTTTACAGGGACACTCAAAAGAATTCCGTTACATTACGGGAAAAATCATTTGCGGTTTATTTTAACGATGTTACACAATTTCAAACACATTGTAATTGATATATATCACTCAGGTGCATTACAAGAAGCTTAATATGGAATAGGGTGTGCATAGCACGTATAGTTACTTTACAGGGACACTCAAAAGAATTCCGTTACATTACGGTCTATGGGGGAAAATGATTTGCGGTTTATTTTAACGATGTTACACAATTTCAAGCACATTGTAATTGATATATATCACTCAGGTGCATTACAAGAAGCTTAATATGGAATAGGGTGATCATAGCACGTATAGTTACTTTACAGGGACAGTCAAAAGAATTCCGTTACATTATGTCTATGGAGAAAAATCGTTTGCGGTTTAATTAAATAATGTTTCACTATTTTAAACGCATTGAAATTTATATATATCACTAAGGTGCGTTACAAGAGGCTTACTACAGAATATTGTGTGTATAGCAGTCATCGTTCATTATTCAGGGACACACAAAAGAATTCTCTTCTGCCTGTTAACAATAATTCCTGGAAGTGCGTTTTAAGTTGCTGAACGCGATTTTAAATTTAACTCACTTTTTGTCTATTACTTGGTGTGTATAAATTCTGTATTTCATATACAGGGCAGCACGAAAGTTCGCGAACACATTTACGTTTATTGAAAGAAACTCCCGAAGGAGAATTTTAAACTGTGCTAGGCGTTTCCTAACTGAACTAAAATTTAGCATTTTATGTAGTATATATACAAATCTATAGATCATATACAGGGCTGAATAAAAGTATTCGGATATTTTTCCGAATAATGTATATGTTGGAAACTTCTGAAATTACGTTTTTAAATATGTTATGCGGTTTCCAAATTGTTTACTTAGATGTAATCTTTCAGCTTATTAAACGTTAATGATTTGTAAAATTATTTTGGAAGAGTTGGAAAGTGTTACATAATCTATGCTTGAAGCATGATTTTTCGTTCTTGTTTAATTTTAACATCCATCGAAAAGAAAATGTCACATTGGGATAATTGTAAATGCTAAGTTATAGATGCTAAATTTACGAAATGAAGATCTTAATTTAATCTAATCGCTTTGAAAATTTGCCAATATATTAATTAGAATTTCGAAATTAATTGTATAATTTATTGGGAAATTTTATGTATTAATTTGAAAGATATGAAACATTTTAATTTCTCATTTTTTACAAAAATTTCCAATGCATTTTTTCCTCCCTCTTTCATTAAATGGTTGCTAAGCAATTATATTTCAAACAATATCGACAAAGGAAAATTTAAGTGAACCGCATTATTTTTTACACGAAATTTTATTTACAAAATAGCTAATTTTCGGGTAATTTCAGTTTTTAATGTTTTTTTTTTTTTTTAATGAAATAGATGATAATTTATTTTAATTATTTTAACTACTAAAGAAAGATTACCAAATCGGTTTTCCAAATGAAAATAATAAAAACGTTGAATTGTAAATTGAATATATGTCACATAAGAGGAATTTAAATTTGTATAAAAATATTTTATACACGAAAATTTATTCAATTTCAGCAATATATGATGTTTAGCGTTTGAAATATAAGTATTATTTTAAGAATAGGATAAAATCTCTTGTACAAAGAGATGGTTATTCTAATTAAATTAAAATAGTAAATACATTCAGACATATACTCAAGAAATGAAATAGCAGAATTACTGGAAATTGAGAATATAAAATTAAAACGTCAACGGGAGGTTCAGGGGGGCGGAGCCCCCCCCCCCCCCTGAAGTAATGTATTGTTATTCTGAAAAACAGTAATAAGTAGTTTATCCTATCATTGCATAACATTGTGTTTAATGCGAGACTTCTAAAATTTCAGGAACTTTCGATAAATTTTACATTCTTATAAATGTATAAATAGCTTTTTTTTTTTTTGTGGGGGGGGGGGGGGGGGGAATTAGTAACTGAGATATTGAACTTCTGTTCCCGGAATCTTTGGAAATATACTTTAATAAATTATAGGGAAACATTTTCAAAAATATACTTTATTATACAGCAACGAAAAATTATGATGTATAACCATCTCTTTACTTTTATTCTAAACTACATTATTTTTTTAATGTCTTTATTTAAATGTAATAATCTACTTCGAGTCTAAATAATCAGTAATGTTGCTATTTTGCATTCTAAATGGCTTGTGAACATATATAGTAATCTAAAATATACAGAAAAAATTCCCTATAAATATGTTTGCAGTAATCATTAAAATAATCTGTATTTTATGTTCAGAAACACTGGAATTTTTTTAGAAATTGAATCGGGTCGGGCCAGGATGGTCCGTTTTCACTGATTTTTCAACTGGCTGGGCCTGGAAATTCCGGTCCGTGCAGATCTCTATACTATAACAGTAAATAAATAATCTATCACCTAAATTATCCCCCCTCCCCCCAACCTCACCTCACACACACATTTCATGAAGTTTTAGATTTAAAATTGTTTAATGTTTTCTGCTCTGAGATTTTTTTTGTAACAATAATCAAATATTATTTGATCATCACCCATTACTCATCCCATCACCTATTTCATCTAAATTACCTCTGCCATCCTCACCCCCCCCCCCCCCCCCCAAAGGTGTCTTCTCCCCTTTGTCCCCTTCCCTAGCAAATGAAGTTTAAAATCTTTATCGCTATTTTTGTTTTTTTAATTTTTATGCTCTATTGTTACTTTATCGCACCTTAACTTTCAATCACCCCACCCCAAAGCATAGAGATGATTGTCCACTTTTTGCAGTTTGGCTGTTCTCGTCCCTAATTTTTTGTTAATGGGTGTGGAAAAGGTATTTTAGAGAACATATTTATTTTTAAATATTAAATATACATAGGATTTTCAGGGAAGAATAGCAAAACTGCAAAGAAGGAGGATTAATTCTACTTTGTACACTCCGGGGATCAAAAATTTCAAGGATAGAGGAGATTTCAAACCTATAGAAAAATATGGCTAAAAATTTCTAGTAAAATATTTTCCCCTTTAAATAGTTATTAATATTGTAATTTATCTTTCACCTTTCATATTTTATTGTGCTTTGTGTAGTGTCCCACTTCAAAACAAGGGGGTTACACATTTTACGCTTTAAAAAGCCTTTTTCCTTTAAAACACTAAGAGATTTATGCTTTGTGAATATTAATAAATGAAGATAAGAAACTGAGCTATCGTCAAGAATTATTTTTTTTTCATGTAAATTGATCTTTAAATTTCTGAAGGGGAAAAAAAAGGGGGGGGGATGGTCCAGTGTGCACCAAACACTTGGTTCATTTGATTAGAGATTCGTTAAAAATAAAAATAACAATTTAGAAAATCGAAATTAGTTCGGAAAAACAAAGAAGCGTAGCGGTCGAAACCTGCTAGTTACTTAAAAAGTGGAAATACGTTAATACGTGGAAGATTCCCTTTCCCAGATTTTTTTTAAAATCAATTTTCGTGCAAAAAAGAGTTTGGGGGAGGGGGGGGGGGACCTTATATTTGGGAATGGGAAAGAAAATAAAAATGAAAATTGTTTAAAATTGGGTTGGGATGTTACTTTCAAGAGGAGGACTTATAGTCGAGTTTTTACCGTAGGTAAACTCTTACATCGTTTCTTTTAATTTTACAGATTTTAGAATGAAGAATTGTTGTGTACAGTTAATTAACTAAATGTCTCACATCATTTCAACATACACGCTGCTGATCACTAACAGTTAAGCACAAGCAAGCTTTCAATGTTTTATTTAAAAGTGATCTGTTTTCCACTAATAGTACGTTGATAATGCAAATGCTATTTTTAAGATTCTGGATTTTTTTTCATCTTATTAATTAAAATAAAAAATATATTTATATTTGAAAATATTCTGCTTTTTTATCAGAATAATTATGATAATAAACATGCAGGTATATACACCTTCGTGTATCTGTAATTTCTTTGATTAATCTTATTTCTTACGGATTTGCGGGAAAAAGTTTAGGACTAACTTAAGATAATTTTACTCATTTCTCGGTATTTCCTACTGTATACTCGCAAACGAGTAGCTTGATTTAACTAGGTCTTATTCTAATTCTGTGTAGGAAAAAAGGAGAAAAAACTCCTCTTTTCCTCGGCATACTAACTTTTCTCTCTCCACCCCCCTTTCCGATCCGAATGAGGGTGAAACAAACTTTATCGACTACACACCGTTCGTTCACCTGGGCCGCAACATAAACAAACAAACAAATGCGAGCATCGTTTGATACGCAAGACTGAACATCCAATCAGGAGGAGGAATTGGAAGGTTACGTGAATTCAAACATTCGAACTTTTTTTGAGGTGATCAAAATGGTAGATTTCTGCAGTAATGGAAGATTTGCGATACTTGGTACAACAAACTTTTCTAAATAAAAGTTGTGATATAACAGTAATAAAAATTTGGTCGCGGATTTTCTTTGTCCGATCACATTACACTCTCCGCAATAAGATGTCAAATTTAAAACGCGTTTTAATTTGAATTTTATCCATATGTAGTACGTTAAAAAAAAAAAATTAAATATTTCGAGAGAGAGAGAGAGAGAGAGAGAGAGAGAGAGAGAGAGAGAGAGAGAGAGAGAGAGAGAGAGAGAGAGAGAGGGGGGGGGGGGGAGAGAGAGAGAGGGAGACGTGGGAGGGGGGGGGGGTGTCTTTAGGGTATTGGAAGTAGTTTCCAGTTTTAAATATGCTCAGTTTTAAATACTTAATCTTAATATTCAGGTGTTCGTAAATGCGAAGCGTGACAAGAATTGGTCACTCTCTTACCCTGATGGTAAAAGATAAAATGTTATTTCAATTAAAAAAGATGGCTATCAAAGAATATTCACTTAAAACATATCAAATTACAATCTTAATACTCTGAAAGTCTCATCTGCCGACATTTGCAGGCAAAATTCATAATGATTTTGCTTTAAAATTAAAATTATAAAACACACTTAGAGGAAAGAAATGCATTTAAATGAAAAATAACACGCATTATTTAAACATAATTAATAATGTAAATACACAGCGGCATAACCCTTTTCCCCAATAAAACGATTAACATATGACCCTCTTCTCCCTCGTCGAAAAAAAAATATATCGAGAAAAATTTTTAAAGAGAAAAAAGGGAGTTAACTCTATTATCCCCAAGAGAAGTGGGAATAGCACGCAGATTTGGTTGGGGGAGAATCCCTCGAAAATCGTAAACCTGGTTAATCATTAAAAAGAGGTTGGGAAACAGTGCGAGGAAACCTAACGATTCCTGGAGGGGAGCTCCCGATCCATAAGAAAATCGATATATTGGAAAGAAAAAAAAAATCGGAAATATTATTGAAGTGTTGAAATCATTTAAGTTTATAGGATATAATACTATAAAATATTTAATAACTTGTAGTTATAATAGTACCATATCGGTGGAAAACAAATGTTTCAAATAATGCAGCTGGCGTCGGGTTTTTTTTTTTTTTTTTTTTTTTTTTTTTTTTTTTTAAATTAAGAAACAAATATATTGGAAATCCCTTAAAAGCAGGTTACATATTTTCCCCCTTCTTTAATTAAGGAAGAGGTTGGGACGAAAATTAAATATTGAAAATTGGAAAGTAAGTTATTCCTTTTTACAAACGTAAACAAATTCCTAGAGGTACCACGGCTGTATCGTAAATGAACTCAAATGTAGTAGCTTTTTCGCTGTCTTAAGCGGTTACTAAAACATACATAATGACTATTTACAAGTGAAAAAATATTAAATACTAGATTTTAAAAAATGTATAAAAACACTGGAATTGATGTGCAAAATTAATAGACGCTATTGATGAAAGTTGGTCGAATTAGTTAATTCACTGCTACAATAAATAAATGGGTTAAGGAGGAGAAAAGACGCTGGTATTAGCCATTATAGAAGAAATTGCATAAAATGAAATAACATTTTAGCCTTCCAAATATGCATGAAATAAGCGTATAGTTTAGAAGCCAACTTGATTAGTTCTCTTCATATGACTACACATTGATGCTATCTTTACAAAATCAGAAGGAAAATTTACTACCTAGCTAAAAAAAAAACCTCCCGTGTTCTAAAATTATTGCTCTAGGAATAAAAACTTATTTCAAGCATTTCTGGAGTATTGAAAAATAATGTTAATTTTACTTCTTAGTTTCTTTATTCCCGTACTTTTTGTACTATGCTTAATATGGAAAAGTGAAAAAATTTTCTTTAAAGAGAACGCTAGAAGAAATTGTCGCTTTTAACGAAAAATAAACATTTCTAGCCAGATAATCTCTTTTTCTCATCCTAAAAACACATTTTCCGGTCTAACGTAATAATAATAAAAACACTATATGCATATATTCTAACATTATGTAACAAATAGAAAGTTATAACCGCCTGCACTAGCTTTCTTCAGCAATTTACTACCACAGTACACTGGAATTTCTTAGATGTAAAAGAAACAATGAATAAGAGACACATTAATAATTTTACAATATCAGATCATAAATTATAATTAATTTCAAATATTCAATACAGAATCAAGAAATTTTAATACTTCAATAGTGAATAGAAAACTTAAGAAAAGTATGTAAAAACCTGCGGCGCTACAATTCATTAAGGATCATGGCCTACAGTGCCAAGTCCTGTTTTCTTGACCATGGGCCCTGGGGTGCTATGGAGCATATGTCCCGGCCAGGTAATTAAATTTCTTAAAATTTCTCAGTTGGTTACAAGTACAGCTTAAATTACATCACAGTTTAAAAAAAAACAACATATGCTAGCGTATGACATTACCTTTTTTCTAATTTCAAAAATCACTACCTAACAATGAGCAGTTTAGTGAATCTGTAGTAATTTGGGCCTGACGAATCTATTGCAGATTTACAATTTTTCAATACCTTCATTATTGTATAATTAGCATATATTCATTTTTATTTTTGGTTATTACATAACGATTTTGCAAATGTGGCTCGTTTGCTTTACTCTTCTTGTGTCTTGGATAGCTGTGTCATAAACAGAAGGTATATATATATATATATATATGAAAGGATAAAAAGTAAAACCCTTTTTAAAATGCAAATTTAATATAACAAGTAAAATCCTTTTTAAAATGCAAATTTAAAATTCAAAACCCCAAAACATTTTTTCTAATTTCATAAATCTAATTTGCCCCTGATATCTTCGTTTTCCTGCATCACAATTATTACTTTCAGGTTCAGGCATCATTTTTGATCTCTCCTTAAGATTAAAAGTGCTGACTGTTACGATTTTTGTAAACGCTTGCGGTCAGGGTTGGGCCGCCCAGATGCTGTGGTAGATGGCCTGGGTTGTTATATATAACACATATATATATATGTTTTATATATATATATATATAATGTTCTTGGATAAGTATACTTTTTAGATTATTGTTCATTGGTATTTTCAATTAGGAAAACCTTGCAGTTCCGTTACAATAAAATATTTCCCCAAATTATTTATTTTCATAATTACAGCTATATATATATATATATATATATATATATATATATATATATATATGTAATAAATATGCAGATGCAGCCAAAGTAGAAGCCTGCGCGGGTCGATTTATACCTAACTAACCTGAACCCGAAATTATTTCAAGTCAAGCCAAAACCCGACTCTAACCCCACAAAAAAAATCGTCAATCCAAAACACGACCTGAATAAGGAGAAAATTGTTCCATATTTGATTTTTAAAGTGAAATCTTCTTTAGGCGCGTTGGACATTTTTGAGATGGGAAAAAAAAACATTGAATTCACGACCCGTCACCGTTACCGTTACCGTCACCGACAACAAATTAAATTATGTTGCCAATTCATACAATGAAGCGAAAGTATCAAAAGGAAATAGTTCACGTGCAGAAAACGAAATGATTGGTATTATGAATAAAAATAATTCAGAAAATTATTTCAAAATAAATTTAGCACGCGCGGTGAAAACAGATAAAAGTGACTCAACTCGCGAGACCAAACCAAAAGATGAAAATGAAATAACAAAGCACTGAAAATATTATAATTTAACTAGCACGAGAAAAAAAAATAGACAGAAGTAATATAAAAAGTAAAAATTAAAATAAGGAAATATTTCACGAAAGTTTTAAGAAACGTGGTTACTGATACGGAAATGAAGTGAAATCATTTTATAGAAAAGAAAAGTTTGTTGAAGAAATTATAGATACCACAAACAATACGCGCAGTATGTAGAAAAAAAGCATAATGTTCACGAATACCGTAAACAAGACAGGCAGCAAAGAAGTAATAATTTTTGGAGTGATAGGAAGCGGGGACCCTATTTTGCAGATAAATGTTATTACAAAAGATATGACACTACATCTCATGGAAAAAATGATGAATGTATTGAGAGTTTTTTTTTTTTTTGTTTTTTTTTTTTTTTGTTTTTGAAAATGACTCAGAAGAGTCGAAACATGTAAAACAACTAATAAAAGTTATTTTAATTTATATTATAGTTGTTAATTTTACACCTTTAGCATTTAAAAGTAATATAGTATTGAGAGTTGTTAAAATTGTGGATGAAAATTCATAAGTTTCATTGGTATTCATTTCAAAGAATACCAATTAATTAAATTTCATATTTTATGTATTTGTAAATTTACGTTTTAAGCAATAGATTGCAATTTTTGTATGTAAAATAATATGCATTATTTTTCATGTACAATAGTGCATTAAATGAAAATTGTAATTTAATTTTTGTCGTAGTAGTTTATAATAATGAATAAAAAAAAAAAAAAAAAAAACTTCATTTAAAAGTATTTCGTGCACAATAAAACATTTCCTGACGATTCAAAAAATACACACGTAATTGTTCAAGTTTTCACTTCTGCCGGCACTCCCGGAGTGCCATTGTTTTTTTTTTATTATTGTTTTTTTCATTGATTTTTTTTTCTGTTAATTATATCACCAATATCAATTTTATATTTTATGGTGAAAAATGAACACATACACATTTTTCTTCCCACATTTTACACATTTTTATATATATGTTCAACTATACCGCCACTCGCGGAACAGCGGAATCCCCCCCCCTCTCCCTTCCCTCCTTCAAGTGTGCCCGAAGCGGTACTAGACTCTGATCACGGAAGATTCCGTGATCCAAAATTTAAAGGCTAAATTCAACAAGTTTAAGACATTGACCAGCAAGATCGGGAAAGCTGACGACCACCGCAACTCGCTCAACAGACTGACCACCCCCCCCCCTCCCACACACACACACTTTCAAAACTGTTGGGAAGGAAGTAGTCCTGAGCATAGAATATCCCACAGAGAGAGAAAAAAAATTAAAAGCTTAATTCAATCAGTTAAAGACATCAACCAGCGGGCCCTGAAAGGCTCGGCCGTTTAATAATACGTCGGAGACCGACGTGGCTTCGAGCTTATTCATTGCTCGTATATTTTTCATCTGAAAAAAAAAATATATATATTTAAGAAACTTTTGCTAAAATCGGATGAACCCGAACCCAACCCGCAAGAGTCAAATCCCAAACCAGATCCACAACGAAAAAAGATTAGCTTCAATTCGATCCGAACCGCGAGTCTGTATCGGGTTACCAGATCTGATGCAGGACCTCTAAGCCAAAACTTACCACTATAATATTTACAATAGCACTTCGCAACTTCTTTCCCGAAAAATATAACAAAGATTCTCCAAACGGTCAAATATAAGAAAAAAATGTAATTCTACTCTACAGCACAAATAAATAGATTGAAAGTGATTTAAGATGATTTTTAAAAATGTATAAATATCTTAATGTAACTTGATTCGAAATTTCAATCACATTTCTGAGGTTTTTTTTTTTTTTTTTTTTTTTTTTTTTTTTGTTAAAAAAAAAAGGGGATCCATTTGCACTGCAACCATATTTGGAAAACAAAGCACGATTATCTCAGTTAAATTGCAAGGTAATAAGTAAAAAAAATTCAGCAACATCCATTTATCAAAAATAAATTTATAAATATTTCAATACATTGCGATTAGCTATCACGTTAATCCATTAAAAAGATACCCTGAAACAAATAATTTATGAAGATTTTTAAATATATCAATTTCATCTTATATTTCTATCCTATTTTTGTTTTTATAACTGGGAACACATATTTGTTTGTGTATTTCTTTCTCTAAATAAAGAGTGGAGGCAGGAAAAAAAATATGACAACTTGCATTTATCAAAAATACTTATCGTCATTTGAAAGCATTACGATAAAACATGACATCAAACAACATATCATAAGACTAAAAACTACTTCGATCCAAGCGTAAAATACCTTTCTCAAAACAAATATCTACAGATACTAGATCGCACTAAAGCCAAAAACTAAACGACAATCCGAGACAAGTTAATCGTCGGCCGTTTAACGGTTCAACACAGCCCCATCCTAAGTACGCTAAAAGAGAAGCCCAAGAGCAGCTGCGGACTCGAAAAAGCACATGGACAGCAATCGATGGATGCTATGCGTCATCATCATCCAGACAAACGTCTCCCCTATCCTCTCCCCTTCTCGTCCGTACAAAGTGACTAAACGGGTCGGGAGAATCTGATTCGGTCACCCCCCTCTCATCGGGGATCTTGATTCATTCATCCAATTCGAAAGTTAGAAAATAGAGGAAGAAACGGTAAAGTGCAAAATATTTCAAAAATGAAGAAATTTTTTTTTTCTTTACGCAGAACGAAAAAAAAAATGTCACGTACAAACATCTTTAAAATGTTTCCTTTTCACTGAAAGGAGGGAAAAAATAAAATAGAAGGTGTGAAGGAACTTTCGAATACCCATTTCCCCCCACTCACTGCAACTCCCCCACCCCCACCCCCCTCCCCTCAATCATAAAAAATATATAGTTTTTGACGTAAAAGATAAAATTCCCTGAATCACTGTAACTCACACAAAAAAAATAAACGTTAATTTGTTTTCATTCTGGTTTACTTGAAAGGAAAGAATTACGACATTTGCAAATTTTTAAGATCTTGTGTAATCAAGAATATATAAACTACATTTGTCATTATAAAAATAGATTTACTTTAATAATAATGCTGTTGATAATGACAAATTATTTTACGTACCTTTTAAATTTAAAAATTAATGATGATAAAACATCAGTATTTAAAAAATAAAACAAAATTTGAAATAAAACTCTTAAATTCGAATCTTAATAAATTAGAGATTTTTAATTTTTTTTTAATACTAGGGGGCTCTGCCCCCTACGAGCTACGCTCGCCAACCCCCGATCTGACACCACAAACTGTAAAAACACTCTGATTTGATCAACCTTAAAACGATTGCGGAAGATTGAATTATAATTAAACGACCTGCTGTAATCGGCTGCTATAATCGGCGACTGCTCGCTGTAATATCTGCTATAATCGGGTTTCCATTCATTTTCCTTTGACCAAGGGATTTTAAAGCCGAATCAACTGCTGTCGAGACAGCTAACAACTATTGATAAAATAAGGTTAATTAAACATTTGAAGTAAGCAATGTCATTGCATCGAAAATTTTATAACGATGCTATAGAAAATTGGGTATTACTCCATTATCCCGACTACTACTTTCTATAAAAGAAAAGAACTGTTGCCAAAATATAGGATTTAAAGCCAAAAGTGCATATCTGTGGCGTCGCATTCAATTGATACCAGATGCGTTACGCGTGGTAGTTATGCCATCGAGTGATCTGTAATTCAACGTTTATCTGTATTTTTAATTATATTTTACCAATTTATTAGTTATTTCGTTGATTTAAACGTAATTATTAAACGTAAAAATATAGCTTTTAATTGAAGGGAAATATTATTAATTACGCTGTTTTAAAATTTGCAATAATAGATAAATTATTTTTCGAAATAAATTAATCTTACTCTACTTACGCGGAATAATTTAATTATTTATCTTTTTAATATTCACGTGCAAGTATATTTTTTATTCCGTTATTTTCTACATTTATTGCTTTTAACACGTGATCATTTAATTATTATTTGAAAGTTTTATTTCTGTTTGTAATAGTCACGTGTTAATACGTGCGCTATTTTACAAATTGGCAACGATTCAAATAATGGAATTTATGAAATATGAAATAAATCTTCGTCAAAATAATGAAAATTTTGAATAAAAAATTGAAATATAACCTCAAAAAATGAGTCAAATTGAAAAAACTAGTCGTTGGGGGCCACCGTAATACTTACCCATCATGGAAATGCATAATGTAAAATATTAAAATAAAAAATGTGTAAACTACTTATAAAATGCATTGCAATTCGAATAAAATCGTGGCTTGATGACGTCATAAACTTTAAAGGCTCGATTACTGAATTGCTTGAAAGAAACATCCTTATAACTCCAAAATTAATAATCCTATTAACTAGTGGTTTATTGCATCTGATTAAGCGTCAAATTTCCAATTAAAATATATCTTTGAAGTGAAATTTGGATGAAATACAGGGTCATGAAAAATCGAAGAGTGTGGAAAATAGGATTCCAAATATCTCGGCAACTCATTATCCGATCGACTTCATGCTTTATGCAAAATTTACGTTTTTTTATTGTCTTTTATATTCATTTCTTAAAATAAACAATTTCGAAAATTTTTATATACCTTTCATCAGAACGAATATTTCGAGAGTCCGAAAAAAATTGTTCCGGTTAATCGAGGTTATTGAAATTAAATAGGCTTCTTCCTATTGTTACATACTAAGTACATACCAAATTGCAAGTCTCTATCCCAATTTTTTCGGGAGATTGAGCGTTTACAAACACACAGACAGACTGACGGCAAATTTTTTTTTTTCTAAAAATATGTTTTTCGGAATCTCCAGTGTCTGAAACGTGTAAATCCGTCAAATTTTTTTTTCGATTTTCAAAACGATTACAAGACTTACCCTATACTACGTATGATGGGTAAGTAATAATTGCAGTCTGCACACCCCAACCTTGTCAACTATATCCTTACAAATTATGATTAAATTCCTGTGCATAGTTTTCGTTTCTATAAAACTTTTATAAAGAAAATTATTTTGACCAACTTTAATATTAAATATCTCTTAAAATAATTCTTCAATTTAAAAACTGTTTGCTTCAGCGTGTTTATCGAACATTTCTTTATAAAACTACCAATTTTTAAATTTTTATATGCAATAGTTTTCTGAATATTAGTCCAGAAAGACTTCAAGACACAAAATCTTAATTGACAGTGGCGGCCGCGGCGGTGGTTACTTTTTTTTAATATAGAGAGATACAGCTGTAATGAATTAATTCAAAGATTAATGTTATTACTGAAAATCTAATCCTTGTTGCCTGAACAACAACTGGAAAAAAAAACTTAAAGGGGATAATTAAAATACGAACAATATTTTAAAATGTGCTTTTCTAAAATAATAATAATAAATTATATAACTTAATAATAACATTTTAAACAGATTTTCATCGATTTGAAAATCACGAAACGTTGTCACGAGGGAGTATTTAGAATTAATTATAAGAAAGAAAATATTTTTTAATTAGAAAATTAACTTTGAAACAATTTTCTACTGCGTACTTTCGGTATCTGGTTCGGATTGCAAATCGTCGGGCCCACGCTCCGAAAAAAAGAGCCCGAACTCATCATCTCTAACATATATACACATCTCAAATATGAACAATTTTGCTACTACACGGTGGCTACTAAACACTGTTACACTAAAAAAAAAAAAAAGAATTAATTTTACTTGGTTGGTAAAACAATTTATCTATATTTCTGCGATTGGCAATTTTCTATTAGTTCAGACGATTTTTGTATAAAGCAAAAATTTAGAATTATTTTAAAGGTTTAAGCCAGAAGGATGTTGATGGTTAAACAGCTCTTTGATAGTGGGTTTTCTGAAGGTAAAATCTTTAACCAATTAAAATCAACTTTGGTTGTAATAGGAGATTTATATGTAGAACTGTAAATAGATTATTGGATACTAATAGCTATAAAGATCGGCCTAAGCCTGGTCGTCCACGCTCAGTTCGTATAAAAGAGTGCATCAAAAAAATTCGTGAAAAGATACGAAGAAATCAAATAAAATGTCTGCAAATAAAATAGCTGCAGAAGAGAACGTGAGTCGTATAGAACTATGCAAGCTATCATAAACGAAGACCTGGGTATTCGGCCGTATCGCAAAAGAAAACTTCGAAGTTTGACTGCCGCACAAATACAAAAGTTACAAATACGCAAAAAATTGCTGAAGAGGCATGGTAGCAAAAGTGTTGACAGAATACCATTTTCTGGTGAGAAGCTATTTGCAATGAATGAACAATGTTATAATGCTAAAAATGATGTCGTATATTCAGGAACCTTCGGGGATATGCCCGCAAACCTGTGGGTTGTAAAAAACCCAGGTTTTTTAAATAAAACCCAGCCCGGGTGGGTTTTATTAAAAAACCCGGGTTAAAGGGGAAATTTTCCCCGGGTAAATTGGGTTAAAATGCCAAAATGTGGACTATGATTCTACCTTCCTCACAAATAATAATCTCCAGGGTTGCCACGGTATAGGGAAAACTGGAAAAACTGAGGAAATTTAAAAATGAGTATTAAAAACAAAGAATTTTACTAAATTTTGGTACTTTGCAAAATTTATCTGTTGAAATTTTGAAAATTCTCAGAGGAATTATTCAGAGCAAATTTATTCTTTTGCTCAGAAAAGCGGAAGGAATTTGATTGCCGAAATAAGTAGCAATCCTGATCTCAAATACAATCTTTGTGACTATACTTCATAGTCTAATAGATGGGAATGATTTTATAGTCTTAATAATGATCTCAATATTTTTCTCTGTTCTTAAAATACATATATATGACCCCTTTAATTTAAATAACAAACAAATTTTAAATTGCAAAGCTATCAATTTTGTGTTATTTAATAATAAAATATAAATACAGCTTAAAAAAAACTTATTCCTTTGAAATTATCATAAGATTAGCAAATGTTGATAAAAGAAAATATCTTACAACAAAAATTTTTCTTATATGGTACATATAATCTATTCATATACGGTTAAATTTTTAGTTTTTAATACAATTCATTTAGAAGAAATTATTCCTATTCAAAAACTTCACCTAATATTACCATGTGACCTCCATTTTGCCTTTTGTGAAAACAGAAAAAAAACCATAACTTCTTAGTTATGATACGTATCGAATCCGTTTAAAGTTATTATTACTTCTAGGAAAAGGGCCGAGAATTTATGTATGACAGATTATCATTAAAAATGGCCCCAAGGGGGGAGGGTTAGAAGAAATAAATTCATAACTTCGTCAATTCACAAGATATAAAATCCGCTTAATATTTTCTAAAACTTTTATATTGACAAGTTTTTTATAGGATCAACCCTTGGAGAAAAAAAATAAAAGAAATAAAAACAAAAAAATTCCCTGTCGGCTCTGTCTGCAAACAAGTTAGATTTCGAAGTGGGCGGTCCCAACTGTGGCATTATGGCAAAAAGGTCATTTCTTCTGCAATTTCCAACAAACAGGTGCCCCACAGTCTGCGTCTTCGGAATCTACCTGTGCCTGTAGGCCGAGCCATCAGATATTTTTTTGTTATCTTATAGCTGTTAAAAAAATGGCCTGTTCTGTTAGTCTGTTTGGAAATTTGTCTTTATTTTGTCCTGCCTTAACTCTTTATTTATCTCTCTTTCTAAAATAATTATTCACTGCCTCTTTTTTCCCCCTTACCTGTTATTGCCCTCCTCCTCCTCCCATAGCTTTTTTTACTTTTAACAACAACAACAAAAAAGCAATCTTGCTGCTCAAAAATAGTGATTTTCTGCTCCAAAAATAGTGATTTTCTGCTCCAAAAATAGTGATTTTCTGCTCCAAAAATAGTGATTTTCTGCTCCAAAAATAGTGATTTTCTGCTCCAAAAATAGTATTTTTGCTGCTCCAAAATGATGTTCACGCTGTTTCATCACTACATTATTTTCATTATTGCAACAGTTATGAATGAAATGTTTGTGTTGAACATAGCATAATATATCTTTATAGCTGAGAACCTGCTGATATTTATAAAGTCAAATAAAACTATTTGAACCAGGAAATTTACATAATAGATATAGAGTGGGACTTATTTCTATGTGATATACATTTGATTTCATTTATTAAAAAGCCATTCTAATTAAATATAAGCAAGACTAGTACAGTTATGTTTCTTGTATTATTCATTAAGTAAGTAAATTTTAATCCTGCTTTCTATACAAGTTCTCTTTTCGTCTTGATATGTATTATCATCAAGGTTGTAAAAAAACCCGGGTTTTTTTTCTTTAAAACCCAGCCCGTACGGGTAGCTGGGCGGGTACCCGGGCAGCTGCCCACTACAACCCTGCCGCAAACTACCCGAATTATTAAACACTTTCAGAACAAGAATTCTGTTATGGTTTGGGCTGCAGTGTCAAATGGGAAATTTCCTCTGAAATTCTTCGATAAAGGAGTAAAAACCAATGCGGAATTTTATTACAAACAGGTCATATTGGCTACACACAGGGCTCGGAAGTAGCGAAACTACAGTAGCCGCTACTTTTTCTAGTAGTTTGTAGTGTAGCGCGCTACATTAAAAAAAATGTAGTGTAGCGAGTAGCGCGATACAAAATATCAGTAGTTTGTAGCGAGCATCGACGCTACTTTTGACGCTACTTTAGGAGGAGGAAAAAATGCCAATCTTCAAATCACGTGATCATAACTCGTTTCTTTTGTGCGAAATATGTTCTCTGCAACAATTTGCGAATGTCAGTGACAAATCTCAGTTGCAGTGTGATACATTTTTCCATAAACGACGGGCACGGTCACAAATTAACTGTCATTATCATAGTTTGAGTGTCAGAAACTTCGTGTATTGTCATTTAAATCCATAGAAATCTTCTCAATATAATGTATTTTTATACGACTACGATTGTTTTTACCAAAATATAGTCGTCTGGCTATGTTAAGTCTTTATATAACTCTTAATTTCTTCTCCCTTTTGCCTCCAACCCCCAGCAAGCACAGAAATGTAAAATTTTTATTTAAAAAAAAAAAAAGAAAAAAGAAAGAAAAGAAAAAGAACGGATTTATCTAATCATAAATCATCTAATTTATCCCTAATCTCTCAAATTCACGCTTCCCCTAGTAGCATACAAAGGAATTAAAAAATATTTTTAAATCTGTATCTCTCTATATTAAAAAAAAGTAACCACCGCTGCCGCCGCTGTCAATTAAGATGTTGTGCCTTGAAGTCTTTCTGGACTAATATCTAGAAAACTATTGCATGTAAAATTTTAAAAATTGGTAGTTTTATAAAGAAATGTTCGATAAACACGCTGAAGCAAACAGTTTTTAAATCGAAGAATTATTTTAAGAGATATTTAAAATCAAAGTTCGTCAAAACAGTTTTTTGAAAAAAGTTTTATAGGAACGAAAACTATCCGCAGGAATTTAACCATAATTTGTAAAGATATAGTTGACAAGTTTGCGGAGTGCAGACTGCAATCACTTTTTTAATTTGAGTAATTTTTTCAGGTTATATTTCAATTTTTTATTCAAAATTTTCATTATTTTAACGAAGATTTATTTCATATTTCATAAATTCCATTATTTGAACCGTTGCCAATTTTTTATTCAAAATTTTCATTATTTTGACGAAGATTTATTTCATATTTCATAAATTCCATTATTTGAACCGTTGCCAATTTGTAAAATAGCGCACGTAATAAGATTCCCTTTCAATTAAGAAATGTATTTACACGAGACTATTAAAAACAGAAATAAAACTTTAAAATAATATTTAAATGATCACGTGTTAAAAGCAATAAATGTAGAAAATGACGTAATAAAAATATACTTGCGCGTGAATATTACAAAGAGAAATACGAGTAACTAGGGAAATTCACGTCACATTTAAAATGATAAAAAAAAAACAATATTTCCAAACAATTTCAATTAATTATTATATTTTCATGAGAGATCAATTTATTTCGACATATCTTTTACCCATTATTGCAAATTTTAAAACAGCGTAAATAATAATATTTCCTTTCCAATGTCAAAATTCTTCTATTTGTTTATTTGGTGTTACAGTTTAACGATAGTTTTTTTTTTTTTTTAATGAAAATTGATTGACGGGGTAATGGAGAAGTATCAAAAGACAAATAAGCGTTGAATTAAAAATTCCCCGATGAAAAAACTAACTCGTGTAACGCATCTGATGTCAACTGAAAGTGACGCGACGCCACGATTATGCACGTTTGGCGCTAAATCATATATTTTGGTGACAGTTACAGTTGTAATCTGTTTCAACAGCAGTTGATTCGACCTTAAAATCCCTCAGTCAAAGGAAAATGAATGGAAACCCTGTTACAGCAGATCGCCACTGGTTGTTTAATTATAATACAATCTTCCGTAATCGTTTTAGAGATGATCAAATCAGAGTGTTTTTAAATCATGCGGTGTCAGAACGGGGGTTGGCGAGCGCAGCTCGTAAGGGCAGAGCCCCCTAGTTTTTATACAAAAATAAAATCTTTCACTCCATTTATTGCTCTCTAATGACAATAAATAAAAAATTTTCCCTGTCTCCAAAATTCACGACATATCCAGCATACAGTTTCAGATATTTAAACTCTTTATTTTTTAAAAAATGGCAACATTCGTTTGTACCTAATAATAATATATAAGTAATCATCTAAATTAATTGTCCCCTAACTCCCTTAATTTACTCCCCCCCCCCCCCCCCCCCAACATACAAATAAATCTAAAATCTTTAAGTTATTTTTATTTTTATTAAAAAAAATCTTCTGCCCTAAATATTTTTTTTTTAGTGACGATAAATAATCAGTAATATAAATTATCCCCCTTCCCCTAAAATCTTCCTCAACTCTCCATATACAGAATTTAAAACTCTTCTTTTTTTTTTTTTTTAAGTTCCGTATTCTTTGCTGCCTAGAAACATTAAATAAATAATCAATCATCTAAAATATTCCCTTCGAACAAAATTTCTGCTCGCTTCCTGCCAGTTTAAAATCGTTAGAACTCTAATATATATATATATATATATATATATATATATATATATATATATATATATATATATATATATATATATATATATATCCGAAAAAGCACAAAAAAAGAAAAAGTACACCATTTTATTATTAGAGAAAAGTGCACTGGGAACGAATGATTTCTGCCTTCAAACAAACTAGCAGCTGAAACGTAAAGCGTCAGCATGTCCGTCATCTATTATCTGCTGGAATTGCTGGCAACCTTTTGTCTTCTTACTCATTATTAGATGTTTTTTTAATGTGGGAATTCTTCTTTTGAGATTGATGTAATAGAATGACATACAAAAATAATATAGAACTGCCTTGGTCGGCATATAATTAATATTTTGAACTTATAGAACAACAAGAAAGTGATAATTATTCTGTAGCATGTAAACGTTGTCCAATTAATAAGAAGTTATCAGTATCAAAATCATCTGCTTATAACCTGAAGTTGCACATAGCGGTGAGTTAGCATTTTCTTTATTAATAAAAATTACTGCATCGCATATATCACCAAATATCTAAATCATTATTCAAATTATTATTCAATTGTAATTATTTTGTAACCGAAAGACCTTTCCCATTGTTCTTTATTTTATTTTATTTTCTGGTAAAGAAAGAAGATTTTTCAGAAAACACTGTCAAAGTCGGCGTTTTCAACCGAATTTCCGACGCCGCAGCAGGGGAAAGAACGTGACACGAATCGCTTATAACCCGTTAAGCAATTTATTTATCAAAAAACTGAAAACTCATTTCGATTCCAAATCGCTTCCATAGTCTGACCTGCCAATTCAGTCAGATAAAGTGTCAGAAAGTTTCGCGTTGTTGAGCAAGGAATTTGAGAACCACCTTAAACGCTACTGTGCTATATCACTCTCATAAATTTGTAAGATTACTACCATTTTTGTTTTCAAATTTCCTCTTTTTAACACTTTTCAACATAATTAAAAAGTGTCTATTAAAAAGTGTCTGTTTGTCCGTGCTCTAACTCTCGTAAATACACTCAGATTGCCGTGAAAGTTTTATATGTTATTGAAGTTTAACATTGAATGTTCAGTATTGAAAATGAAGTGTGTAGCATTTATATCTCGCTTACAGGGACATTCAAAAGAATTCTGTTACATTATGGTCTAAGGAAAAATCGTTTGCGGTGCATTTAATTAGTGATGATAATTAAAGTAGCGAAAAGTAGCGAAGCAGTGACTATTTTTGAAAAGTAGTTTGTAGTCGCTACTTTTTAAAACAAGTAGTTGTAGTTGTAGTTAACTACATTTTTCATAAAGTAGTTGTAGTTCGCTACAAACAAGAAGTAGTTTTTCCGACCCCCGGCTACACATATATTGCCACATGCTGACAGATTGTATCTGAAACAGAATTAGATATTTTAGCAAGATTCCGAACCTTCGCACACAACCAAATCAATACAGACCTGGTTCTATGTCAATGTCCGAATTTATCATGCAAGAAGATAGGCCACTTTCTTCACCCGATATAAATTCTTTAGACTATTACATCTGGGTGATTTTAGAGGCTAACGTAAATGCTAAAGAACACAGAAGTTTGGGCTCCTTCAAAGCTTCCATTTACGTCAATGGGGCAGTTATCTCTTAAAATGATTCGTGCCGCAGTCGGACAGTGGCGTCTATGGTAATCGATAAAGATGGCGGTCGATTCGAATAAAATTATTTCAGGATAAACTTTCATTTCTGATGTTCATCGTATTGGTGTATTTATCATTTTCTATATTATATGTGTAAAATAAAATGACTCAAAGATTAAAAAATTATTTATTTTTAAAAAAATCCAACAAATCCATTGACAAAAGAAATTGATTTTCATTTATCAGCTTATCAACAGAATTAAAATTAAGAAAATTTTTAAGAATGCGACTTCTCAAAACAAGATGTCTATAGATTAACTTACGAAAATATTGATTTTATGATTACCTAGTTAGATTTTCGGAGCTCTTATACTAGCAAATGGAAAAAAACAAAGATTAGTTAATTTAGCTTTCTAAACTTTTCTTTAACGACGTTTTCATATATACAATTAAAAAGTTCAAAAAAATTATTTTGGAGAAGGAAAAAAAAAGGAATCCAAAGTTATTTTCGATTGTTTTATTCTAAAAGTTACTTGCTCACTCAAAACTAATATTTCAAAATGTCCTAATTGCATTGCAGTTACTTGATCAGACCTCGATCGTCCAAGCACAGAATAAGTTTTTTGCTTTGTTTTGTTTTCACTGCACAGAAAACTAGTCGTTGGGGGCCACCGTAATACTTACCCATCATGGAAATGCATAATGTAAAATATTAAAATAAAAAATGTGTAAACTACTTATAAAATGCATTGCAATTCAAATAAAATCGTGGCTTGATGACGTCAGAAACTTTAAAGGCTCGATTACTGAATTGCTTGAAAGAAACATCCTTATAACTCCAAAAATAATAATCCTATTAACTAGCGGTTTATTGCATCTGATTAAGCGTCAAATTTCCAATTAAAATATATCTTTGAAGTGAAATTTGGATGAAATACAGGGTCATGAAAAATCGAAGAGTGTGGAAAATAGGATTCCAAATATCTCGGCAACTCATTATCCGATCGACTTCATGCTTTATGCAAAATTTACGTTTTTTTATTGTCTTTTATATTCATTTCTTAAAATAAACAATTTCGAAAATTTTTATATACCTTTCATCAGAACGATTATTTCGAGAGTCCGAAAAAAATTGTTCCGGTTAATCGAGGTTATTGAAATTAAATAGGCTTCTTCCTATTGTTACATACTAAGTACATACCAAATTGCAAGTCTCTATCTCAATTTTTTTGGGAGATAGAGCGTTTACAGACACACAGACACACAGACGGACGGCAAATTTTTTTTTCTAAAAATATGTTTTTCGGAATCTCCAGTGTCTGAAACGTGTAAATCCGTCAAAATTTTTTTTTCGATTTTCAAAACGATTACAAGACTTACCCTATACTACGTATGATGGGTAAGTAAAAGGAACTCAATCTATAAAGAACAATAAATATTGTCAAAACAGGCGTTTAAAACTGATTTTTGGAACCTGACAAAGATGAAAGGATGGTCATCAGATAGCATTCAACTTCAATCAAAGAGATATCACAGCACAAGAAAATAAACATTATTAGATTCTTTCACTCGTGAAATGGGAATACCCCCAAAATATAACACGCATGTGGAAATGAAACTGAAAAGTTTATTGTTGTATGCAGAAATCTTTACATTCTTTGATATCTTGAAATGCGTCAAAGTAGAATAAAAAAAACTTTTCAAAACTTTGCCAAAGTTGTCTAAAGACTTTCCTATAAAACTTCACTCTCAAAATTTTGCACTCATATGATACCAACAATATTTTTTATTCGTATCTATCAGTTTATTAGTTATTATTAAAGTCAATCAATTCAGGCTGTTCTCAAATCCAAAGGGATTACTTTCAGACACATATTTTAATTAATTTTTGTTCGGAAAGGCATGGAATGGACAGGTGTTGTTATTCAGAAACTATGTAATGGAAAGACGTTTTCCATTTTTTGGTAAACGCAAAAGATCATTCAGAAAATGCTGTCAAAGTCAGCGTTTTGAACCAAATTCCCGATGCGGCAGCTCGAGAAAGGGAAAAAGTGTCGTCACGTGACACAAATTGCTTATAACTCGATAAGTAATTTATTATTAAAGAATGAAAAACTCATTTCGATTCCAAATTGCTTCAATAATCAGGCATGTCAATTTTTGGTCTTTGCGTTTAAAAACGAGTCAGAAACTGTGTCAGAAAGTTTCGCGTTTCTGAGCAGGTCATTTGAGAACCACCTTAAACAAATCGAAAAGATTTAACAGATTTTAAAAAGGCAGAAATTTTAATCTAATTACGACACATTAACCCGTTCGCGACGAGCGTCCTTTACAGATTTTTTTTTAATCTTTTACAACCGGTTTTTCAAAATAGGAACTTTTACCTAACTTAATCGCAGAAATGCTTTTTGATAAATAAGGCAAAATTTTCAATTAAAAATTAATTGTAGAAATAATCAAGAAATCTGACCACTTTATGCGTCACGTATACGCGATGCTCGTCGCAAAGGGGTTAAGTGAGAAAACTCAAACTATCAATGGTTTGCATTAGCCGATCTGAGCATGTCGTACAGGAGAGAAAGGAACGCTGGGGGTTTTCCAGAGCTCCCCATTATTGGTAAAAAAATTTCTTGAATGTACAAAATGCTTTACATTTAACTAGACACGAGTTGATAGAAAAAGTAAATTTAAGTTTTATTAAAAGAAATGATGCAGAAAAATCTGGAGAAAAAAAAAAAGAGCTTTTTATGTATGTTTCCGTGTAAAACTGGGAAAATTGTTTTTGGAAATGAAAAACATTGTGTTTTAAACTAATTTTATCAGTAAATATATTTTTTTTTCATCAATATATTGTCTTAATTTGCTTTAAAATGATCTATGTGTTACCAAACTACCCTCCCCCCTCTAAATTAGTATTTTTAGAATTTGTTTTTATTATGCCAGTTTAATTATTTTTTTTTTTTTTTAAGTACGCATAAATTTAGCAAGATTTTTACAAGAATAGATAAGTATGAAGACAAATTATTTTGGAAACCTAGAACTCTTGGTAAAGGTGAAAATCAGTACTAACCAGTCGCAACTAAGCGATTAAAAATGTGTAAAGAACAAGCCAAATGCGGGATTTTTCAATTCCTTTTTCCCTAAAATTCGCGATTTTTTTTCGCGCCCGTTCGACGAAATTCAAGATTTTATCGCATCTGTTCAACGAAGTTCATGATTTTTACGCGCGCGATCGACGAAATTCGTGATTTTTACGCTCCTGAATGACGAAATTTGTAATTATTTCCGAAATTAATTGGCAAAATACACAAATCCTGATCTTCTGGAGATGTCGGCCACTTTTGGTCCACGGGCCACAGGTTACGCATGTGTAATGTATATCATGTTGAGGGTTATTATTTAGTGCATAAACACTCCTATTTTATTATTGTCATATTTTAATTCTAGACAAATAATAATAATAATAAATGGTACTAAAGTAGTTAGCTACACAAGTACCTAAGCTTAGTGGGACTTGTGTAGTTAGCTACATAAGCATGTTGTGTATAAATTTGCTGTTAACTTATTTTAAAATTTAAAATACATTGGAAATTAATATCTCAAGTTTATTCAAAACAATATAAATTAAAATATTTTTATTTAGTACATAAATTACTTGTTTACTATAAAGTCATTATATATTTTTTAAATTAAATATTCAGTGAAATAAATGTAGTTACTGGCTACTAAAGAAATTATTCTCACTATCTAGTAACTGGCTACTAAAAAAATTCAACCTATACCGGCCAGTGGCTACTAAACGAAATTCCTTATTTTCACCTTTAACTCTTGATCGCAATTCCATGTATTAACGCAGGAAAAAAAACAGATTTAAATAAATAAAAATTCCATCCCCCCCCCCCCCCACATTCTGATTTTGATACTTTGAACAAGCAGTACCATTTATTTCATGTTAGTGTTATTGCAAGTAAGATTTCAAGTAGATTCGGGAAATTTAACTCTTATGAATTGTAACGAGAAATATGATAACATGAACTAATATGTTTACTTATTATAAAAGGGAACTTTGTTTCGTAATTTAATAATCTTAATTCTTTACAATTTTCAGTCTATTAAATCTTCTAAAATGATTAAAATGTTGTAATAATGACATTAATAATTATCTTTATTTCACTATCGAAAACCCACGTTGTTCAATTCATTTAAAACTGACTAGTACTTGAGCCCCCTCCCATAATTTTTGAAATGCTACGTCTTTGGTTTAGAATGGCATCAGAAGATTCCGGGCCACTCTACTCCTTTTCGACCAACAGGTGTTGCCGGAGAGACACACATCGGACGCGAGGAGAATAAGAAATCAACCTGCATTACTGACTGGGGGGAAATGGAGGATGACATAATTCGGAAGGTCGGAAGAAAGGGCTAGCGGCAAGGCAATGTAGAATCTGGAAAATGTTGGCCATTTACGAGCTTTCTCCGCTTAAACAGACTGACGAGCCCAGACTCTTCTTTAAAATAAGATTTAAAGCAGCAACTAATGGAACTTTTAGCGAATATATAATATGTGAATATAACGTTCTCCCACGTAATGTAGTATTGCCCCAGATCAGGGTCTTGAGCCCTTATTTGAACTTATACGGCACACTCGAATTATGGTACTTTAATCAAAACGTTACATCACATCACAATATAAGAAATACAGGATTGGAGGTTTACACTCCAATCCTGTATTCCCTCATTTCAGATAACAGTGGTTTCTTATAATTCCTCGTATGTAATACTAATTAAATAAGGCGCGCAGACATTTCAAGACATTTTCAATTTAATTTAGAGTAATTGTGAAGGTGGGGAGGTTATTCTTCAAAATTTGAATACAATAAAACTAAAATTTGAAAAATCTGTAATTATCCCGTTCATACATTTTTACTAGTTCAAATATTTATATATATATATATATTATTCCATTCCTTATTTGAAACCTTTTCTGTTCAGAACGAAAATTTTCTCTGGTAATTTTTATTTTTTCTAAATGTAAAAACATGATTTTCTCACATATTCTCATTAAGAGCCTTTCCTGAAATTTGATTTCTAATTCCTTCCAATCTGTCATAATTAGCTGAGAAAAAAATGGGGGGAGAGGAGAAGAAAAAAAAACAAATGATTTTGAAACACACATTTTCTCCGATTTTAGAATATTTGTTTTATAATATAGAAAAAAATAATTAATTTATTTTAATTCACCGAAAAAGCTACGAACGTTAATAGATCCTAAAGTTTTAATAATAAGATTATATATATATATATATATATATATATATATATATATATAAAGACCAACTTCTTTGCATAATTTAAAGCAAAGATTTTGTTTAGTGTAAGTAAAGTTTACTAATGAAAAGGTCCAGTTTATGAAAATGGAATTATTGATAAATGATGTTAAACTGAACTTTAAAATTTAACTTCTTAATATCTTTTAAAATATAAGAATAATTAGCAGGAACAATACATACTATTTCTTGGCCGAATATTTGATATTCGGTTTATTTCCGTGTCACATATTCGGTCAAAATTACTATTGAGTGCATCCCTATTTTAGAGAGTCAATAATAGAATATGTTACCGCAAAAATTAAACTGAAATATTCCAAAGATCCCACAACCAATCAGTATGCATAGCAAGTTGGACGGGAAACTAGAACAATGAGAAGAAAAATAAACTTCTGGGGTGGTTACATCTTTATTAATCATCCAAATGAGGTTTAAATTCTGACGCGCACGGGGAAGGACAGTTGCGCACTTAGACGCTCTGAAAAATAAATGTAAAGTAAGAAGGCCGCTTGCACATCTCCTCTTCCGATTCCCGATCAAATAACACTATTGCCATACCTTTCACCCTCAAAAAGGATACTCGAGATTTCACTTGCGCACCAAACCAGGAAATGGCGAGTAAAATGACGTCAGCCACTCGCAAAATCACGCTGAAAAGACGTCCTCCCCACCAAGAAATAAACCTTGAGGAGCCGGCCTTCTGAAATGTATTCAATGACCAACTCGTTGACATTCTACACTACACCTGATGGCTTGGAATGAGGGACGGAAGGGGTTGACGTTTCCGTGAGATGAATCGGATGTAAAAAACGAATGTGGGACACACCTTCCAAGGAAAGCGGGCTACCCTGAAATAGTTATCGAAAATGTTTTTTTGTTGTGCTTTCAGAAAACCTTGAATCTGTTATAATAATACAGGACCTTGGAATATTTTCGATTGCACAAATTCAAGTATACCAAACACTTTTATAATTCTTATAAATGTATATTCATTATATACATTTAATATAAAGCACATTTAATAAACATTTTACATGAAGAAGAAAATATTTTTTTAATCTCCAAAGAAAAATGGTGGGAAAAAGTGAAAAATTTCGCCCATTTCCAACACTTAAATAGAGATTTACTAAAACGAGGATTGTTTTCCTTTTTTTACTTACCCATCATACGTAGTATAGAGTAAGTCTTGTAATCGTTTTGAAAATCGAAAATTTTTTTTTTGATGGATTTACACGTTTCAGACACTGAAGATTCCGAAAAACATTTTTAGAAAAAAAAATTTGCCGTCCGTCTGTCTGTGTGTTTGTAAACGCTCTATCTCCCGAAAAAATTGAGATAGAGACTTGCAATTTGGTATGTACTTAGTATGTAATAATGGGAAGAAGCCCATTTCATTTCAATAACCTCGATTAACCGGAACTATTTTTTTCGGACTCTCGAAATATTCGTTCTGATAAAAGGTATATAAAAATTTTCGAAATTGTTTATTTTAAGGAGTGAATATAAAAGACAATAGAAAAAAAAACAAATTTTGCATAAAGAATGAAGTTGATCGGATAATGAGTTGCCGAGATATTTGTAATCCTATTTTCCACACTGTTCGATTTTTCATGACCCTGTATTTCATTCAAATTTCAATTCAAAGATATATTTTAATTGAAAATGAGACGCTTAATCCGACGCAGTAAACCGTTAGTTGATATGATTATCTATTTTGGAGTTATAAGGTTGTTTCTTTTACGCAATTCAGTAATAGAGCATTTAAAGTTTATAACGTCATCAAGCCACGATTTTATTCGAATATATTTTGCATACAGCATGAAGTCGATCGGATAATTAGTATTACGGTGGCCCCCAACGACTAGTTTTGATATGTCGCGCTTTTTTTACTTGCCTATCATACGCAATATAGGGTAAGTCTTGTAATCGTTTTGAAAATCGAAAAATTTTTTTTGACGGATTTACACGTTTCAGACACTGGAGATTCCGAAAAACATTTTTAGAAATTTTTTTTTGCCGTCAGTCTGTCTGTGTGTTTGTAAACGCTCAATCTCCCGAAAAAATTGGGATAGAGACTTGCAATTTGTTATGTACTTAGTATGTAATAATGGGAAGAAGCCTATTTCATTTCAATAACCTCGATTAACCGGAACTATTTTTTTTTGGACTCTCGAAATATTCGTTCTGATAAAAGGTATATAAAAATTTTCGAAATTGGTTTTTTTTAAAGGAGTGAATATAAAAGACAATAAAAAAATATAAATTTTGCATACAGCATGAAGTCGATCGGATAATTAGTTGCCGAGATATTTGGAATCCTATTTTCCACACTCTTCGATTTTTCATGACCCTGTATTTCATCCAAATTTTACTTCAAAGATATATTTTAATTGGAAATGAGACGCTTAATCAGATGCAATAAACCGCTAGTTAATAGGATTATTATTTTTGGAGTTATAAGGATGTTTCTTTTATGCAATTCAGTAATCGAGCCTTTAAAGTTTGTGACGTCATCAAGCCACGATTTTATTTGAATTGCAATGCATTCTATAAGTAGTTTACACATTTTTATTTTATTTTACATTATGCATATCCATGATGGGTAAGTATTACGGTGGCCCCCAACGACTAGTTTTTCACTTTTAGTCGAATTTAGATCAAAGGGGTGAAATAAAGGCTTATGAGTCATACAGATCAATTAATCTGCGTAAACTTCTCTATTACAACCAATTACTTTTAGGCGAATATTAACTGTTAATAAGATTAAAAGTACCTTCATGACATCAAAATTTAGTCTTGCTTTGAGTTTTTATATGAAAGTTGAAACTATAAGAAGCAGACAGAAAAAAAACACTTTTTGACAAAAATCGATAAGTATTGCATTGTTTTAAAGGCATGCAATTTTGAAATCATTCTATCCAATGACAGAGTATAAAAAATTACATTAATAAGACGTCGGACTTATAAAATAACAAATTTTCTAACTAACTAAACAAATAACTAACAAAATTTTCAATTAAATTTACAAACTGACGCTAACATTCGTATAAAGTAAGGATCACCCCCCCCCCCCCCCCCCAAAAAAAAAAAAAAAAAAAGTTTTTTAATTAAAAGACTTGACAACATTTAAATTTTTGTTGTTTTATCAAAGAGAGATATGTGCATAAAAACAATTCAGTGTAAGTATGAGAACATTTGTAAATATTGATTGATACAAATACAATCCTACATCCCCCTTCCCCCAAATATTAGCACTGTTAAATTCATGCTGTGTCCCTTTAGGAATTTAATTTTCATAAGGTAACAAAAAGCTGTTTATATTTGGAAGTCCTTTTTTGTGTGTGTGTGTGTCCCTGTTCCACTATTTATTATACTGAACCAAGCAACACTGTGTACAACTATTCTCCTCTCAGATTCAATTTTATTTCATCTCAGATGTTATTTTATATTTCCTATTTGATGATGTAGCCTTTATTTTTCATCCACCTTTTTGTACAAATTAATACGAGTGCTTTGTCTAACAAGTCAAAATTTTTAATTCCTATTTTACGAATAAAACATCTGTTTTGTAATAGACAAGTAATTTTAGACCTGTAATCTTACACGTCTTAAGATAAAGAATTGCCAGTAATTGCTTTGTTGTAATTAAAATGTACAAATATATACATATTTATATATATTCGTATTAGAAATTTTTTGTAGATTTTTATCAGCTGTTGTTGAGATATGGAGCCAGGCGTCGGGAGCCACCTGGTTAAGGTTTTGGAAAGCTGGTGTTCTTGTCTAGTGAGAGTGAGCTAGCGGACGCGGGCGGTTACACAGGTCTGGCCGGACCACCGGGACGAAACTATTGCACTACTTGTTTCGATCCTATCACTTTTTTCTTTCAAACTAATGCTCTCCCGGACCTATGGCTCTGACGGCCTGGTCACCCGACAGCGTGGCGGGTGTCGGAACCCTCTTCCTAGTTTTTTAGCCTATCTGTGTTTTACTAACCTAGTTTTTAAGATGTGTGTGTCTATTCCCGACTAGAGAGACATGAGATCACTCGTGTGAGTTGTTCTCGATCTCGAATTGGGATACAGCAAATCATGAGAGGGAGCCCCTGATTAGTAGCTGGGCCCTGGATACTCTTATATGAGTTCTCCAGACAAGCCCGGCTTCGAGGATGTCACGGACTGTCTTTCATGAACCGAGCCTGTCCGGCCACTGTCGTACTCATGAAAGGGGTTACGATCGCGCCGATACAGGCATCAGGAAAAATGGGGGCAATATCCAGTCCTGGATGGGCGCCGCGCTTTTTTTTTTAAAGCACCCTATGAGTCTTACAACATTGAAACTATTGGTAATTCTTTAAACTGTCTTTTTAAATATATCGTTATCTATAACTTTATAAAACATCAATAACAAATTAATTAAAATTCACCATTAGAAATTACAACAGAGAAACTACTTTATTTTAGGACGTATAAGGAAGGGGAAAAAATTGAGACAATAAAGACCAGTATTTTAATTTTATTATTTAGAAATAAATCTTAAAATTAGACAAAATTATTTTCGGTACAACAAAATAAATTCGGCCAACCGTAAACAGTATGAGAGAACTTGAAATGTTTGTTTTATTATTGATGTTTGATAAAATAATAAACATCCTTAAGAAAATTGTATTAGAAATATTTTGTACATTTTAATTAAGTATTTTTACATGGTTCCAACAGAACAGTAAGATTTTGGAACAGATGTTCTTGTGGTCCGCAACCTTGGTTACGTTTTTTATAAAATGGAGTATATAAACAGGAAATAAGCAAGCTACGATTTGTTTGTTTGAACGCAAACCGTGTAAGACAATTTTTAAATTTAACAAAAACACATAAATTTAATAATTAGGAAATAGTACTCAAAAATAAGTTTCTACCGGATTTTTTTTCATCAGGAATAGGCTCTGCCTCTTTGTAATCCCCGTTTAAGTTACATTTTAAACACATGAACTTAAAGGAATTAAAAACGGACTTCCACGGAAGAGGGTGTTCAGAAGCCCCTTGATAAAAATCATCGTTTCTTTTTTATGTTAATGTTTAATTAAGTCATTTGTGAAGAATAAATTTTACATTTCTTCAAAATCTTCAGAGGAAAAGAAAATTTAGTTAATTAAATTTCAAAATCCCGACGTCTGTGTCTTTTTAGATGATACAAAAATCGGAAAGCAAAACTAAGCGGAGAGCATGCAGAACGGCCGATGTGTGTGTTAAGCGTGAAGTGAAAGGTGTCATCGCACCGCACTGTCAGTCTCCGATGGGTAATCCTTCCCACTTCCACACAAAACCCGGTCTTCAGTCAAGTCAGCCACACTTCTCTTTTCAACGAGACAAGCGGCCGTTCCCAAATTAGACGAGGGTGAAGAGAGGCAACAAGTCGGGAACAA
The DNA here is from genome assembly GCA_963931845.1 of Maratus michaelseni. NCBI lineage: Eukaryota > Metazoa > Arthropoda > Arachnida > Araneae > Salticidae > Maratus > Maratus michaelseni. The sequence goes on along the minus strand of OZ007591.1, from coordinate 75,469,267 downwards.
ATTGCTCGAAATAGAAGCCCGGGTAGTAATATTCCGATGGGTTAAACGGTGAAACGAGAGTTTTTTCTTTCTTCTTCTTCAAAGCATCTACGCTATGCACTCTTCAGAGAAGATATTTTGAAGCCATCAGCTTTAGTTTTCATACCTGTCACTACAATAATCTTTTTAGAAGCATCGTTCCAACCACGCACAAGAAACAGAAACACTTCAAAATGAAACATTATGAGGATGATGATGATGAAATAAAACAATGAGAAGGACCACTTACTTAATATTAACAATGTAAATATTTAATTAAACAAATATAAAGTTTATTTTTAATTTACATTCAAAATATAGAATTTATGAATCGGATATTCCTTATCTTGTGCTTCGGCGTTTGCTTTCAGCTATATCACCAAGTCACCCAAACTACTCCAATGTGCTGTTAAAACAGTTAAGACACAGAAGAGAAAAATAGAAACCTTCCAAAAACTGATTAATTTCAAGAACAATTTAATAGCTCCCTTCATCAGGCGAAACATTCATGTGACCTTCAAAAGGAACAGATCTGTGTTCTAAAACCAGGGCTTCTAAGCGGAACCTAATAAACAATCAAACAGGGGGAGGGATTAAAAATATATATTATTATATTTAGCAACTGAACCGTAAATTAATTTTTTTTATTCAATCTATAAATTTTCAATTATTTTAAAGATAAAATTCAAGCCATTGACTTCTGATCTTTAATTTTTTGATATACGGCATGCAAAAGTTAAATAAGAAATCATGTACTCTGAAACTTTATAAATTACCAAAAATGAAAATATTTACCACATGTCATGATTAACTTCTATCAAATACATCAAATTTTTTAAAAGAAAAAAATAAGCAAAACTTAATTTAAAAGCCGAGTCAATTTTTAAGGGTGAGTTTCATACTATTAAAAATTGAACAAAAAAAATGACTTTATTCTTAATTATTCAATATATATAACAACGCTACAAAATAATTATATATCAAAACTATTGTAGTTTGCTATTTAAATGATAACTGTTTGTTTTTTTACAAGCCAATGATGTCTCGCTGCAAAGAAATCCTATAACTTTTTAGGAGTTCTCAAATAAAAGTTCAATTTAATAGGGAACGAAAATGTAAATCAGTTCTCTAGCACTTTTCGGTTACTAAAATGTACAAAGAAAATTCAGTTTCGATCTATCGTTCCAATTCCTGTCCTAATTCGCTGAAGACTGATGTCATAATCCTTTAATCCGTTTTGCGTCATTAATTTGAGCTTCACGCCGCCAAAACAAACAGGTGAATTGTCAGTAAAAAGATAAATATAGCTACTTCATTTGATTCGTTAACTATTAAGGAAAAATTCAGAAAATACATTTTTTTTTTTTTAAAACATGGATAATCACAGAATTGCGTTGTTCCTTAATTATACTTTTACATAAAATTAATTAAGGTCATGAATATACGCAGAAAAAAATTAATTAAGCAATAGATATTTTTATTCATTAACATTGCATCGTATACCACATCAACATTTATTTTTGTTGAAAATTAAAAAAGATTTGAGGATTTTGGATAACAGTAGTCTACGGTTGATTTTTGATTACTTTTATTATTAATTTTAAAACATTTTGTTCAAACGTCACAAATAAATTCGTAACTTCATTTATGTGTCCCCCTCTCTCTGTAAATAATAATTTAAATTCATTCTGGAACAAGGAATTCATTTCTCATAAAGATTTTCTTATTTTTCACCCTCTCTGTTTCATTATCAGAAAAGTACATAGCTTATAGAAGATTAAAAAAAAAAGATAATAAAGGACTAAACGACAAAAATATTTGTTGTTCACTAAAAAAACAGATAAAAAGGTAAAATCTTTTACTTACAAAAATAAAATATCTTATTATAATTTCATTATTTTTGACTCCGTATAAATGTTTGTGTCGAAGTAAATTTTAATTTATTTTTAAGAAAAGTTATCAAAACGTATAAAAAGGTGTTTCGTTGTATATTATTAAAAAGAAAAAAAAAATCGACCAAAGAATAAATTTTCCTTGGCATATCAAAATGTTCGAATAAAAGATCTCAGAAAGTTATTGTTTGAACGGTATAAAATATTGAAACTTTAAAAACACAAAGCAATTTTAAATGGTCACTACAGCGTTACTTGCAGAAGATAAGGATTCCTAATAACGGTAATAGTTTCTTTGTGACGATTTCAGTCTGATGAAGAAATCTATTATTATTCTATAAACAAATTCTTTTCTTGGGCAATTGTAAATTTAAAGAAGTTTTTAAATAGAGAGACGGAGCTTACAGAATTATCAAAATAGGCCCCATTCAAAAATACGAATATCAGACACATTAACGGGTTATTTCTATAAGTAAAAGCTTGAAAATTGTAGCCCTTAACTATTAAAGTGATTTGGAATTGAATCGCTTGGAATTGAAGAGCTTTTCTTTTCCAATACGTATATTACAATCTTTAGTTATAATCCATTGCTTCCAATGACATTTCCATGACTTAACTATTTTTTTTTTTGGCAAGACTAAATTCTATATATTCATTTTCTAATGCTATAAAATAATAAAATCAAAATTTTAAAGAAATGATCTCAGTAGGGTTGTAAATATTTCGCAAAACCACTATTAATAATTATTTAGTTTATTAATTTTAACTAGGGAATCGAACCCGGGTTACAGAACGCAGGCGAAAACCATTTTTTTCCCTAACTTCAATAGATTTTTCATATTTTTATTTGTCAAAGTTGCTGCATTTAGTGATTTTTTTTTTACTGGTTTCTTTGCTTTTCTTGTGTGTGAAGTGCTCATACATGCGGTATCCCTCCAGTTTTTTTTTTTTTTTTTTTTTTTTTTTTTTTTTTTTTTTTTTGTACTAAGCGTTCATACATGTGATATAGTGATCGCGACATTAACGAATTTAAAGGGTTTTGTTTATTATTATTATTATTTTTTTTTGGTATTATTAATACAGGGAGTTCGCTGCATCCAGTGATGCTTCTTTGTTAATTTATTATTCATCATCTTATGCATGCGATATAGTGATCGCGATATTAACGAATTTCATGTATATTCGTTTTTTCTAACTTCGCAATGACCGTTAACATTATTTGTAATAATGATGAAATATGAATTAAAACGTTGTTTCTTACTGCTCATATTAACTTTTTATATGCATTTTTATTAAATTTGTGAAATAATTTTTTTATATTTTATTCATAAAAATGCAATATCTAAAACAATATCTTCTGTTTATATTATCTGTTAAAATATCCGATGTTTGTTTATGGTGTAAACAAATAATTTTCTTTAAATTTTTTTAATTATTACAAAGCTTCCTTTTCTCCAAAATCGTCTGAACTAATCAAATTTTGTATCCGATATAACGCTACTCTCATATAAAGGCACCCTATTCTTGTGACCTTTTTATTTCAAAATTCATTAATTTTACTACCTGTAACTATTTAAAAATTTATAATGGCAGCATTCTTCCATTTGTTTATTAGGCGTTTCAAAATTCATGCTTAAAAGTTATTTTATAAGCCATAATATATCAGGCAATTAAGCTATAGTTTTCAAACAAATTGCATTTGAAAGTAAATTTTTTTTCCTCTATAACTGTGTAAAAATTGAAAATGTGCTATGTTTAGAAATTTAAAAAATTGCAATAGCAAAAATCACAAAACCGAAATTTCATCGTCAGCAGTTGCCATTCGCAAAATGACGTATGCGTTACGCACGGACACGTTTGGCCTTTATAATATAGATAGACGAACTGTTTCTAAAATTTATTTAACAATTGCACAAATCTATACTAACTCTTAAAATAAACAACGGGAACTCATTAATTCACAATTCATTTATTGCTAAAATAGATGAAAATAGAATACAAAAATTTTAAAACATTAAAACTATGAAGATGTCAAAAACACAGATGCCAAAGCGTGTCATAAGTTCACGTTGTTTATTTTAATGTATTAAGGTTAATATGACGTTTCAACATAATATGGAATTTTCTATATACCGGGTGTCCGAAAAAGGTTGGACTGATTTGAAAGAATCATAACTCTAAAAATAATTGAGTAAATGCAATTATTTTCTTTTCAAAGTACTCGTCAAATATCCAAGATTTGTTAGATGTAGCTGTTTTAAAGTCGTAATATTCAGACGATGCGCAGAATTGATATGTAAATGCAAATCGCACCACACATTCGCAATTTCTGCGATGATTCCGGAGTGGAAAGCGTATAAGTGGAAAGCGTATACTATTGGAGTTATGGGGAAAATGTCAATTAGAAAGTTCTTCAGCATCTTCGATTTAGCAGGAAAGGATCCACTATGTACACAAATAACCTAAGCAAAAAGTTAAAATTGCGAATGTGTGGTGCGATTTGCATTTTGTGAGTGCGATTCTGCGCATCGTTTGAATGTCACGTCACGATTTTAAAACAGCTACATCTAACAACTCTTGGATATTTGACGAGTACTTTGAAAAAAAAAAAAAAAAATTGCACTTACTCAATTATTTTTAGAGTTATGATTCTTTCAAATCAGTCCAACCTTTTTCGGACACCCGGTATATTACATCTATTAACTCCTTAAAAAAAAAAAAAAAATCATGATTTTTTTTTTTTTTTTTTTTTTTTTTTTTGAAAGGCTACATTTTCATTAAGGCATAATTTCGGACATACAGGGTTAAGGGGCTACTCCACTCAGACGAAAACACCCGCTCGCTAATGTTAATCCTATGGAGGAAATTTTTGAAGATATCTCGTTCGCATTTCAATATTTTTAAATGGTTTTTTTGCATTGGATAGCTGAGGTCAATCTCTATGCACGCTCCTTTCTACTTTTTCGATTTTTGTTGCAGTTTTTTTTTTGTTGCAGTTTTTTTTATTGAGGATACTTTCACTTTCGAAACCGGTTTTGAAAGTGAGTATCCTCAATAAAAAAAAAAAAAAAAAAAACTGCAACAAAAATCGAAAAAGTAGAAAGGAGCGTGCATAGAGATTGACCTCAGCTATCCAATGCAAAAAAACCATTTAAAAATATTGAAATGCGAACGAGATATCTTCAAAAATTTCCTCCATAGGATTAACATTAGCGAGCGGGTGTTTTCGTCTGAGTAAAGTAGCCCCTATTTTGTCGCAACAGGTCTCTTTAACTAGTCTTTAAATTCTAAGTTCCAAAGAGCCACAACAAGCAAGTCGATCGCAATTCTCCTCTACCACCTCATCTCCCCTCCTTATTACGAATTGCGGCTATTTCAGAGAGCAGCGATCCGCGACGAAAGTAAATGACCTCAAGTCTCCAACATGAATCAGGTCTAGTTTCGAAGCATAAATTAAATAGCGAAAAATATCCAGACTTCATACATTGTGAATGAAGAGAAATATTATAATTTTCTTTATACAGGATGTTCCAAAAATATTGAAAAGTGCTTAATTTTTTTACCTGTTGAAGATACGTAGACAATGTAAATTATTAAAATGTTCAAAATAAAGTACGAATTAAGATTATGCTGAGAAAGTAATCTTGCTAATTAATTTTCAAAAAGTTACACTTTTTAAATCTTTATAAAAAGGTCCCTGGATTCTATAAGTCATATTTAGATAAAACTTTCTCTATGCTCTGACAAGTAGAATAGTAAAAATTCCCCTTTTCCACTGCTAAAACTCACCGAGTTATGATGGGTTGAAGTTTATGAATTTTCGAGCTTTCCCGCACTAAAAATTGAGATACTATTTTTTATTGTCTGAAAGCTTCGAAATATCATAAAATTCAAAGTAACATAAACTCAACGAGTTTTGGTCGTAGAAGAATGGATTCTTCTAAACATACAAGGGTGCATCAAATAATATAAAGAAGACTTTAAATTTCAATGAAATTTTTTATACTTGTTGTCATGGTAATTATAAGTTGTTTACAGTAATCATAAAGAGATTGGCAGCCTTTGTAGCCCAAGACGTTGTTTGGTTGATGATTAGAACTTGGTAACTTGGCGAGAGTTTTCTTTGTACATTGTCTCACTGTCCAACAAAAGAAGTCTTCACAATGATCGGTGTGGAGGATTTGCGAATACGATGGACAGAAAAAAGGTTGTCCCAGACTATGTTTCCCTAATGCGGTCTCTTTCTTGCGGTAAAGCGGTCTGTTACATGTTTTATGACTTCTCTAGTATGTTTAAAGGTCAGAATTTAGCAGGGGACATCACTGACAGATATATCACTGTCTCTTTCTTTTGTTGAGACTCTTATTTCTTTTGTACGATGACCACAGAACCTTTGGAAATGATCTGGCAGTCGAAAGGTTTAAGACTATATCTTAGCAAACATATAAACAAAGCCTTACTGGTCAATTCTCCGCCATCCTTCAACTTGCAGTTCAACTCCCAGTTGAGTAAACTCAGGTTAGCAAATCTAACTGCCAGTTAATGTTTTGGAATTCATCGTTAACTTCCAGAGCCGCGGTTATTCGACCTCCGGTTAGTCAACCTAGTTACAGTTTAAGCTTCAAAATTTCATAAAACTCAAAATGTGATACTGGATGAATTTTGGTTGTAGAAATATGAAATTTTTACTGTTGAACTTGTCAGAGTAGGAAGAAAACATTTCTAAATACGACTTATAGGACGAAGAGACATTAAATTAAAAAAAGTGTAACTTTTTGAAAATTAACTGCAGGACTTATTTCAGCAACATAATTTAAATTTCACATACCTTATTTTGAACACTTTTGAAATTTGCATTGCCTACTTATATCGAACAATTAAAGAATGTTTTAATCTTTTTGGGACAACATGTATATTATCTTATTGACCGATAATTATAAGCTTACATTTCTCAATTTTAAGGGGAGGCAAAACGGATAAAGCTTTTTAAACGTACTCAAACAATAAATAAATAAATAAATAAAAAATATATATTATATAATATAATTTATTTTTTTAAAGCATTTTTCAATGAACGACGATTAGCAAAGAGACAAACAATTTGGGGTATTTATCGCTTAGACGTAGCAAATTAAAAGAGAACAAACAATCAATCACTGTAAACAATATTACATATTGTTGGTAATATATCAAAAGATTAATATCCGGAATTAATTTCTATGACAGTTTATTTACATCGTTTAAAACTCATCTCGATAAAAAGTAATTATCTAGAATTTCAAACAGGAAATGAAACTGCCTGATGCAATATGAAGAGGTTTTTACAACTCGTGATCTGAACAAGGAAGTGAAAGACTAAAATACGTATTCGTGACGTAAATTGACTTTACGTCATTACCATCCAATGAAAGAACTTAAAAATGATGTCACTTGATAAGGACTAAGACTGTTGCATCTCTGCTTTATAGAACTTTAAGAGATTCTTTTTAACTCGCGATGGAAACGAACATGTTATGTCGTTTTCCCTTAAACTTAAATTGAAATAATGTTTAAAACTAAATTTTATGTAACTATTAAATGTAAGCTATGAAAATTAAATAATTTAACAGTATAATGTATTGTGTTTTATTAATTAACAATCTTTTAATATTTCAAATTCACATAGTGAATAACACAGGATTAAAATAAAAATGCTCACAACGAAAAATGGATAAATCAATATTTACAACAAAGTGTACGAACCCAATAAGGATATCTATCATCTAATAGGACTATCTGGAGAACCTGGCCTAGCGGTACAATGAGGACGATTGCTGGAAAATGGAGGTAAGCAAATATCTTACCTATCTTTTGTTCCGAAAGTTGAATTGATTATTTATATTGCTTTAGAAAGCGCAAAATTACTGACTACCGAGAAAATAACACCAACAAAGATTCTGAGACGTGAAAAATTCTAAAGTATATAAAAGGTAAAAAAAATAAAAATAGTGTCCTAGAATCCTCGAATACTTAAAAGAAATTAATTAATTTTAGATATATTCTAAATTAGAAAAATGGCAACCTTCAAAGAAGGAAGTATAATTGAAAAATTAAATTCCAGTAATTATGCAAACTGGAAATTCAAGGTGGAGATGCTCTTGATAAGAGAAGAGCTCTTTGAAGTTGTCACAGACGACCCACCTACTCCAATAACCACGGAATGGTCGAAGAAAGATAAAAAGGCAAGGGCGCTTATTAATTTAAGTATTGAGGATAACCAAATCATCCATATTAAGCATTTACAGAATGCACGGGACACATGGAACACGCTAAAAAACATCCATGAGATCAAATCTGTCTAGCAAACTCTTTCTCCTCAGGAGACTTTACGGAACGAAATTATCAGAAGGAGGCAACATGATAACTCATATAACAAAGATATTAGAAATTATTGATAAGTTATCAGCCATAGGCGAAGAAATTAAAGCAAATCATATTTCAGCATTATTGCTCGGCTCTTTACCTCCTTCATACGACACCCTCATAACCGCATTAGAAGCCAGGCAGGAAGACGAATTAACTCCAGAATTTATAAAGAGCAAATTAACAGATGAATACAATAAAAGAAACGAGCATTCAAATACCAGTGATAATACCAACAAAGCCTTTAGAGCTGAAAGAAAATTTAAAACCACAGGTTTTAAAAAAGAAGAAAAATACTGCACGATTTGTAGATTAAAAAATCACAACACAGTTAATTGCTGGCATAACAAACATAAAACAAATAATTTTAAACAAAACAACAAAAAACATTTCTCTTCTTCGCTAGTCTTTCAAAAAGACGAAAATAATTTAAGAAGCGCGGACTCAAATAAACCGAAAGAAAAAAGCACAGCTTATTTCGGAACCGAAGAAAAGAAAAATTGTGCATTTACAACTAACAAATCGCAAAATAACGCGTGGATCATCGATTCTGGTTCATCCTACCATATTTCAAATAATGAAAATTTATTTTCTGAATTTACAAATAAAGAACATACCGACGTCGTAATTGCCAACGGCAATAAACTAAAATCCTACGGGTCAGGTAATGTAAATATTACCACAATAACCTCAGACGGAAAAACTCACAACGTAACTTTAAAAGATGTTCTACTTGTACCCGACATTGAAACAAATTTATTTTCGGTAGCTAAAGCTACGAAAAACGGATGCAAATTAACATTCGAAGATAATAAATGTTTTTTAGAATATGAAGGATTAATTCGTTTAGAAGGAAGTAGAATAAATAATTTATACGAAATTCAGCAAACAAAATTAACCACAGATGAAAATTTCGTAAACATGATAACTAATTGCAAAAATAAAAAATGCATAGAACTGTGGCATAGAAGATTAGGACATAAAAATGTCGCGTCGATTAAAGAATTAATGACGAAGGAATTAGCATGCGGAATAAACATAAATAATTGTTCCCATAGTACCGAATGTGAGCCTTGCATTAAAGCAAAATTAACTGACGCACCTTACCCAAAGAAAACGGAATTGAGAGCAAATAAAATTCTGCAATTAGTGCACTCAGACGTGTGTGGTCCTATTCAAACTCCAACCATAGGTGGGAAAAATTACTTTTTAACCTTCATACACGATTACTCTAGATTTACTATAATTTATCTACTACAAAATAAAAGTGAGGTATTTGAAAAATTAAAGGAATTTGTTGCACTGGTCAACAATAAATTTGGCAAAAAGCCTACAGAACTCAGAACTGATAATGGCAAAGAATTTAAAAGTTCTAATATAGATAATTTTCTAAAAGAAAATGGAATTAAGCGACAGCTAACAGTACCATATTCTCCCAGCCAGAATGGTATTGCTGAACGAAAGAATAGATCATTAATTGAAATGACAAGAACATTGTTAAGTGACTCTAATTTACCATTACATTTCTGGGGAGAGGCGATATGCACCGCAAATCACATACAAAATCGACTGCCGACTAAAGCCAACGAAAAAACTCCATATGAATTATGGACAAACAGAAGACCAAATCTAAAATATTTAAGAGTCTTTGGCTGCAAAGCTTATGCATATATTAACAAGCAAAAAAGACAGAAATTAGATAATAAAGCAGTAGAAGGGATCTTCGTGGGATACGATAATTATTCCAAAGGATATCGTATCTATACGAGCGGCAAAGATATCACTATAGCCAGAACGGTGAAGTTCTTAGAAAACTATCCGATAAATTCAAATAAAGAAAAACGGCTAGAACTAAATTTAGATGAAAACACTAATGCCGAAAACGAAAAGTCGGAAAACCCAAACCTGATAAAAATCGAAATTTCAAATGAAAATGATAATCAGAATGAATCTGAACTAAACCAAACCGAACCGAGAAGATCAGATAGAGTAAATAAAGGGGTTCCCCCAGATACACTAATTTATTTGGTTAAAGATGAAAATATTAACGAACCGAAAAATTGGCAGGAAATAATAAACATGGAAAACCCAGTAGAAAAAGAAAACTGGATCAAAGCGACACAGGAGGAGATAGAATCTCACAACCAAAATAAAACTTGGACATTAGTTGACCCCCCGCCAAATACAAAAATAATAGGTTCGAAATGGCTCTTCAAAACAAAATTAGATGATAAAGGAAAATTACAAAAATATAAAGCGCGTTTAGTGGCAAAAGGCTATTCTCAAAATTTTGGCATTGATTACTATGAAACCTTTGCTCCAGTGGTTTCACATACTGCAATTAGAACTTTTTTAGCAGCCGCCGCCTATCATAAACTAAACATAAACCACGTTGACATTAAAACAGCATTTTTGTATGGAAATTTAGATGAGGATATATACATCACTCAGCCGGAAGGCTATGTCAAACCTAATCATGAAAACAAAGTGTGCAAATTAAATAAGGCTATATACGGCTTAAAACAGGCAGCTAGAGCCTGGCACACAAAAATTTCAGAATCGTTAGAAAAGTTAAATTTCAAACCATCAACTTCAGACACGTGTTTATTCATACGTAATACTAAAAACAGTAAAGCATATATTATCGTCTATGTAGACGATTTATTAATATCAGCAAAAGAAAATGAAATTAAAGAAATTATACAAAAACTTAAGATTGAATATGAACTAAAGGATTTAGGTCAATTAAACTACTACCTAGGGATTAAAACTGAAAAAACAAACGAAGGATATAAACTGAATCAAAAAAGTAAAATTGAAGAATTAGTTAGAAAATTTAAATTAGAAGATGCGAAACCTTACAAAACGCCCATGGAAACAGGCTATTTAAATTTTGATAACGAAGAAATACCATTGCCAAACAACATCGATTATAGAAAGGCAATTGGCGCACTTTTGTATATCTCAACTGTCACAAGACCAGATATTTCAGCTGCGATTAACATCCTAAGTAGAAAAAACGAAAACCCTTCACAGAAGGATTGGAAAGCAACTAAAAGAGTGATTTCCTATTTAAATCACACTAAAAACTTTAAATTAGAAATAAATACAACACAGCAACCAATACTTGAAGTGTACTGTGACTCAGACTGGGCTGGAGACGTACAAACTAGAAAGTCCACCAGCGGAAACCTATTTTTATTAGGGAAAAACCCAATTTTATGGATCAGCAAAAAGCAATCATGCATAGCCATGTCAAGCGCTGAAGCCGAGTATATTTCAGCAGCAAATGCATCACAAGAAATTTTATGGTTAATTAGACTCTTACAAGAATTTGACTTAGAACAGACATTACCCACATGAGGACAACCAGTCCTGCATAAAAATGATCGAATCAGAAAAATACACCCGTCGCACGAAACACATTGATATAAGGTATCATTCCATTGAACACCTAAAGGACAATGGTACAATTAATCTAAATTACTGTGAATCAAAGAACATGATAGCGGACATCCTAACCAAGCCCACTCCCAAACCTATCTTCGAAGATCACAGAAATAACTTAAACTTAAAAAATCAAATTCCAGAGATTAAGGAGGAGATTGTTGGTAATATATCAAAATATTAATATCAGGAATTAATTTCTATGACAGTTTATTTACATCGTTTAAAACTCATCTCGATAAAAAGTAATTATCTAGAATTTCAAACAGGAAATGAAATTGCCTGATGCAATATGAAGAGGTTTTTACAACTCGTGATCTGAACAAGGAAGTGAAAGACTAAAATACGTATTCGTGACGTAAATTGACTTTACGTCATTACCATCCAATGAACGAACTTAAAAATGATGTCACTTGATAAGGACTAAGACTGTTGCATCTCTGCTTTATAGAACTTTAAGAGATTCTTTTTAACTCGCGATGGAAACGAACATGTTATGTCGTTTTCCCTTAAACTTAAATTGAAATAATGTTTAAAACTAAATTTTATGTAACTATTAAATGTAAGCTATGAAAATTAAATAATTTAACAGTATAATGTATTGTGTTTTATTAATTAACAATCTTTTAATATTTCAAATTCACATAGTGAATAACACATGATTAAAATAAAAATGCTCACAACGAAAAATGGATAAATCAATATTTACAACAAAGTGTACGAACCCAATAAGGATATCTATCATCTAATAGGACTATCTGGAGAACCTGGCCTAGCGGTACAATGAGGACGATTGCTGGAAAATGGAGGTAAGCAAATATCTTACCTATCTTTTGTTCCGAAAGTTGAATTGATTATTTATATTGCTTTAGAAAGCGCAAAATTACTGACTACCGAGAAAATAACACCAACACATTTTAACAAACAGAAACTATAACCAAGAATTTATTTCAATACAGTGTTACAAATTGAAATATATATATATATATATTCCCACTATTTGCAATGTGCAGAATGCCATTTTTGACAGTAAAAACATTTCTGCATATTTATTGGTATTCATGTTCTTTGTATTATTGAAAAATTTTTGAAAATGCCCATTTTATTTCAAATATGACGTCATTTTTTCCCCAGCGAAATATCTTTAATATAATTCTTGTTCATTTTCTTTTCCTGTTAATTCATGATGCCTTTTTTTTTTGCCTGTACGTAACCGATATTCATGTTTATGTATCAATAAAAAATATTTAAATTTTTCGTTTCAAATATGACGTCATATTCACCTGCTTTTTAATTTTAGAAATTTTTTATTTCATATTTATTTCATTGAAAATAAATTGCTGTGGAAAAAATAGTCCAGGTTTTGAAGATGTGCATAAAGCTATAGAGAAAATATTAAATATAAATGCTTAGTAAATTAAGGTGTAACAACACCAAAAATATATTTTTTTTTGGTGGTGGGGGGGGGGGGGGGGGGGGACAAGCAAATACTAAATATTATGCACAATTTTTTTTCTTTTTTTTTTTTCCCAATAATTTCTGATTTTGCGACTAATGAAATAATATCTTAAAAATGTACTCTTTTCCCAAGAGAAATGTAAATGCTCTCAAAAGATAAATGTGTTGCAACGACGACAAAATAAATAAAATAAAATATTGAATTCAAAGGACATAAGGACAGCATTTGTAACATTTTTTGAGAATGAAGCATATAATGTAAATTTCAAACGCGACATTATTTTTTAATGTTTGTTTCTATAATTTTGAGCACAACTCTACTGTTGAAGTACTGAATTTAAATAAATATTTTTAGATAATTTTCTAAATAACTTATTCATTTCATTTTATGTTTAGCATATTATCTTAGTTATGGATTGATTTTGCAATGCTGAAAAACACAAATTTATTAAAAATAAAAATGCAAATGAAATTTAATAATTTATTTTTTTTTACTAAATGTTTAAAACAGACATACATTTTATTTTTTACCTCCCCCCCCCCCCCCCACTCTTCTCGATATACAGTACAATTCTCCCGATACTCTTTTACAGATCATAAACAAAAAACTGGAAAAATATTGATTACTGAGCCCTGACCCCCTCTGTGTTGAATTCATTTTCTATTATGTTAAGGGGTTTAACGATTTTGCTAAATATATAAAGAGGGATTTTTAAATAAGGTATAATGATTTTTTATTAAAATATAGAGAATTTAATATGCTTTGCAGAGTCATTTAAAGATTATAAAGTTTTAATTAGGAAAAAATACGTACTTAATATGTATATGTATGTTCATAAACTATTTTTACACCTGAATAAGAAAGAATATAATATTTATTTAAATCCACAAACACACATTAAAAAACCTTTTACCATGAAACTATATCGAGAAATAGGAAAGAAAATAAAATAAAAATTAAGAGTATTTCCTCGAAACTAACCTCCCCACATAGTATATCTTTTCGATATAAAACAATAAAAACAGCACACACTAACAGACAAACAATTATTAAGCAATGGTGAATGCATTGCTGGTTTCGGCTCAAGGATTTCGAAATGGACCCGCCCTAGAACATTGACTCCGCAGGGCTTTCTTTAAATCGCTCAACACTTTTCTTGTTTTATATCTTTACTTTTTTGTTTTCTTTTTACTCATTGCAACTTATTAAATGAATCGTGTACAGTAACTGCCTTCGACTCAGAGCTTTGCCGACTCTTTCGAACATAAATTACATTTTAACAGCTCGACGTATATAGTGAGCAAATTAATACCGGTTTGTAAATACGATGATCTTAACTTGAAGAAGATGACGCAGAGGGACGGAGAATGTAATTGTTGAATTTAATGTAAAAACGGAGAAAGTTAACTGCAGAACAAATGTAAAGAAGCTTAGGATAAAAACTTAACTTATTTCTTCCACTGTTTATTTACATTTCCAAACACAATTGAATATTGTTTATCAAATATGTTTGCTGAATGGCTGCACTTGAACCTCTATGGGAGAAAAAAAACGGGACGAAAGTACAACGTTAAAACCAAACTTATGTATTCAGACAGTGACCTGTCTAAAAACAGTGACCTAAATAAGGTATTTACAGTGCCACTTAAAAATAATATACACACATACGATAATTAATGATAAATTTCACTTCAATGACGTTATGTGTTACACTTTTCACACAATCAAAGACAGTTAAGTATGCTATTTGGAGGATCCTCCATTAATTATGCATACAAATTTTGTATTTTTATTTATTTTTTACCCCCCCCCCTTGTAGTGACGTCAATAATCGTATATACAATATATTACCTACTGATATAAATGCTATAAAACCGTTAAGATCTCGTGTGCTTGCTTTTATTTCAAGCTTGCAATTCAACTGAATATATATATATATATATACCTAATACAACCAAAAAAAAAAAAAAAAAAAAAAAAAAAATTATACATTTTTTTTATGAACTTTATTATGTTGCTTACAAATAACGCCTGTTTTTTTTATTATTATTTATTTATTTTTTCCTTCATATTTCAGATGTGACGGCACAACTTGTTGTTAAAAGGGAACGACCCTTCAGTATAGCGTGAAAACATTAGCAAGCTAATCCGGTTTCGAAAATGAAAGTATCCTAAAAAACTGCAATTAAAATTTAAAACGTAAAAAAGCGGTCTTTTTGAGATCGACCTCAGCTATCCAATGCAACAAAAAAAAAAAAAATACAAATAAATAAAAAAATAAAAAAATAATAAATAAATGAAAATATCGAAATGCAAATAAGATATTTTAAAAGAATGCTCTCATAGATTTAAACATTAGCTCGCGAATGTCTTCGCATGATTAAAGTAGCCCCTTAACACCCCATTCCTTCCCCTGTCGTACTGTGTCGCACACATTGTGGAACCCCTCCAACTCTCTTGAAGTACATAATAGATGACACCTTTATGTAAATTTTCGAATAACTTTTATTTAAAATCGCATCAAATATTTGAAATATACTAGATTAAGTATGGGCAAAATACTCTGAATTGCTGTTTGGAGTTATTCATTTTAAATTGGGAAAAAAAAAAAAAAAAAAAAAAAAAGAAGAAGAAGAAGAAGAAGAAGAAAGAAAGAAAATTAGATTTTGCAGGTTTTATAACGATCTCAACTAATGATGATTCTGACTTAAGTAATTTAAATAGGTATCCGGTGGAAATTTCCCCAAAAATGCATCACTATTTTTGAACAGTTGGATTTCGTGTTTCCAAGTGTTAATGAGGATTTAAATATATATATATATATATATATATTACTTTCGAGAATGAACCGACTTACTCGCAATAAGAATAAATATATATAATTTTTTTTAATGAAAATTTAAATGATTAAATTCTATGGCGTAATTTTACAAAATATCAATGCATGAATATTCTGCCACGTTCTGAAATATCGAAGATAGTACAATCGTTGCTTACACCCATTCACCACGCAAAATTCGGTACGACCAAATCGATAACAAGAAAGATTCGCGCGTACGTTCAAGGACTGCGTTGAGTTCTATTATTCTGGGGATTTAATCAATTGTGTCATAAATAAGATGAAATAATAATAATAAAGAAAAAAAAATCCCGACTAAGAAAGAAAATACGAGAAAGAGGTGGGGGAGGGGTCGAGTAGGTTATACAACAATTGCTTTCTCACTGTCATGTCATAGTGACAACGAAATAATGCAATCCTTAAAAAGATTACAACATACTCGAATCTAATTATCGGCATCTTCAACACTTATTTTAAAATGTCATATTTTTGTACCGTTGACAGTGTGTGTACACAAAACAAGTGATATTCCTTTAAAAAAGTGGAGGTGAGAGTCATTGTTCTCAACAAAGCGATCCGTCAATAGCTGCCACAAAAATAAAACTTCGATTGTTGAAAAATATCTGAATAAGTGACATGTTACGTGCGGTAGAGAAGATAAAATATAAAAATACACATAATTATCTCTTGTGTAATAAAAAGATCATAATCAATAAAAGGGAAAATCAGTTGAAAATCCAGATATATTTATGATAAAGTGTGCCTTAACGGTTATACCAATTAAATACACATAAAATTGTTACTTGTGAAAGCAATTTAAAAAAGAATCACTATTAATGATCTAATAATGGTTCAGAGTTAGGGAAATTTAAAGAGTTTGCTAGAAGCAACACATGACACGAATAAGTAATGCGCAAATTTATTTTAGAGTAACTAAATTTCTTAAAAAAAAAAAAAAAAAAACTCCTGTTTTTTTTTTTTTTGTGTATTAAGGTTGTTTTAATTAAGCATCAATAACAAACCAATAAGCACTAATAAATCAATAACATTCAGACACAAAACACGTAACAACTATTAATAACCGCAATCTTCAAAAGTATAAAATTATAATAATTAAAAACAAAACTGAACTACAAAATTTAAATTTAATTTTTAGGAACAGTTTACTGAAATTGCATTAGACTACAATAAAATTGATTCAAAATTTTATTGGCAGGATACGTATAGTTTATTATTATTACTAAGAAATGAATAATGTATAAAACTGTTGATTAAGAAATTCTACCTACCTGAGACTAACAAATTTGCTATGCATGCATAAATACATTTACAAACGTACAGTTGAAAAGCAAAGCGAAAACTGTATTTTCTAATACTACCTTGACACTCGCTCTAACCTTCTTTAAATACAGTGAACTCCCGTTAGAGCGGAATTCCAAAGTAGAGCATTTTTCATCCGCACTAAACGAAATCCGCATTAACGATGTCCTTAACATTAATTAGAACATCATGGGGGAAATGAAATTTCCGCTTTAACCGCGGGCATATGTAAGCGGAGACGTACTAACCAGAGTCCACTGTATTTCTTTGGCAAATGATATCTTTTATAAAAACATTCTGCAACGTTTTTCGGCAGTCGCCGCAAAGAAAAACAGTGAAATATTAAAATTTTCTACATCCATTTCCATTTTTTAATTGTCTTCATAATCTTCAGTTACCAAAGGAGATTGTTCTGATTAATACCGTTGACGACCTTTATCGCGTACGGAAGTTACTTTACATATCTTATCAGAATCTGCACAATTTATCTCCAATAATATGCTTTTGATATTAGATAACGAAAATTTAAAATTTATTTCTTAGGACTAAACACCATTTAAAATAAACTTAACAAGAATATATATTAAAATAAATGTTTCTATATAATACACAATTCCACATATGATAAATCCAGACTCTCTATCGGAGTTTAAAATTTACGAACTGATCAAATAACAATTAGCTCATATATGATGAATGTAACAAACAACGATGAATTCAGAGGATAACTCCTTGATGAATAAGAACAGATCCCGCCTAAACAATTTAGAAACCGATTAAGCATTTAAGGCTGTTCTAAACACCAAGCTGGCTACTTTCTGGCACATTTTTTAATTAATTTTTTTTCGCAAACGCATGAAATTTGCAAGTGTGCTTATTCAGAAATTATGTAATCGAATTACGTTTTACCATTTTAGGTAGAATTCGTAAGAAATACTACCTATTACATTCTCCCTTAAGTTGGAATTTTTTTTTTTTTTTTTTTTTTTTTTTTGCAAGATCTACGCCGATCATGACTCCCAGAACCCAAAACCACCCCCAGTACAAAACTTTATATCTATCTATCTATGTCACTTTTTTATGGACACGATAACTGCAACAATTCCGCACAAATCTTTTCCAAACGGATACATAAAATCAAGGGGCATAAAATCTCGGTCAAGTTCGTTAATTGGCAAAATCGAACCAACGGGGGGCAAATGGGGGGGTGGCTTTTTTTGAAAACAGAACCCCCCCCCCCCCCCCCCCCCATAATTTCTTAATTATGATACGTATCGAATCCGTTTAAAGTTATTATTACTTCTAGGAAAAGAGCCAAATATTTATGTATGTCAGATTTTTGATTTCATTAAAAATGCTTCCCAAGGGGGGGGGGGATAGGGGTTTCAGAAGACAAAAATTCATAACTTCGTCAATTCCCAAGATATCAAATCCGCTTAAATTTGTTGTAAATCTCCTTAAAATTATCTACAACTTTTATATTGACAAGTTTTTTATAGGACCAACTCTTACGGCAAAAAATAAAAAAAAATAAAAATAAAATAAAAACAAAAAAAATCTCTGCTGACTCCGCCTTCAAGCAGTCATGAAAACAGAAAAAACCTATAACTTCTTAATTTTTATACATATCGAATCCGTTTAAAGTTATTACTTCTAAGAAAAGGGCCAAAAATTTATGTATGACAGATTTTTGATTTCATTAAATATGCCCCCAAGGAGGGGGGGGGGGGGATAGGGGTTTCAGAAGAAAAAAATTCATAACTTCGCCAATTCCCAAGATATCAAATCCGGTTAAATTTATTATAAATCTTCTTAATATTATCTACAAGTTTTATACTGACAAGTTTTTTAAAACACCAACTCTTACGGTAAAAAAATTTAAAACAAAAAAATCCCTGCTGGCTCCGCCTTACAGGCAGAGGTATATTTCGAAGTGGGTGGTCCCAACTGACACATTATGGCAAATAGGTCTTTCTTCTGCAATTTCCAATAAACAGGTGCCCCACGGTCTGCGTCTTCGAAATCTACCTGTGCCTGTAGGCCTCAGGGAGTTTTTTGGTATATGCAGAAGATCTTTCAGAAAATACTGTCAAAGTGGGCGTTTAGAATAGAATTCTCGACGCGCTAGTGCGAGAATGGGGGAAAATTCGTCGTCACGTGAAAAGAATTGCTTGGAACTCGATAAGTAATTTATTTATCAAAAAATGGAAAACGCATTTAAGATTCCAAACCGCTTCAATAGTCAAGCCTGCCAATTTTATGTCTTTACGTTTAAAAATGAGTCAGAAAGTTTCGCGTTGTTGAGCAAGGAATTTGAGAACAACCTTAAGTAATTTCATAATTACTTTAGATGAGAAGAAATTGCAATTTTATTTTGAAAAAGCAGCAAATATTTTTGATTTAAAAAAAAGGGGGGAAGGGGGTTAACGATTCTTAAAATTACTATTGAATTATTAAGAAAATAAGTTTTCTTCATCTGCAAAGTTTTAAAAAGACTTAGTTTCTACTTAAAATTTAGAGTAGGATGGGGAAAATCTTTCTCTTCAGTGCGAATCCCGGGTCTCTAAACACATAACTTTTTAATAAACTTATGTTTTCAACTGTTGGCTCATTGAACTGGATTAAGGTGTTTGATATAAAAAATATAAGCCACATAATTACAATAGCTTTCCATTAGAGCTTTTGTTAAATAATATCGTTTAACTTCGAGTATCATACAATGTCCTATTTCATTATGGAAGCCATAAACATTGCACTATGGATAAAGGTATAAAGGCAAATATAATATTTAATGCTGTCAGTCAAACATAATTTGAATCAGAAAAATTATTACATATGAAATGTTATCGTTTCTCTGTGGTCAATTATTAATTTCTTTTATTTAGAAAAAAAAGAGAAGGAAGAAGAAGGATGGAGTAGTAATACAAAAGAAAAGGAGGAGAGTAGAGAACTTTTAACTTGCGGGTGGGGGGATTTTTTTCTTAAACCTATGCAGTTTTAGATATATTAAAAATAAATTTTAATTACAAGCATATAAACTAAACAGTAAAAACTATTTTTTTTTTCTCCCTATTTTAAGGTTTCAGATGAAATTTCACATTATTCTACAGTATTTCACCAACCTAAATCAAATTTCCATACAATACCAGTTTTTGCAAATTTTCACACATTTCTGAGAAGTCTGCCATTGTTTATAATGCTTGAAAGGAAAAAAGAAAAATATATCGCAGTTTCGAATCAAATAACTATCAAACACGCCAAATCAAGATCAACAAGTCGTCTTTGCCGTACGGACTAGTCTGCTAACGAAGGTTATTAGAAGGTCTTATTGTTCTTTTCTTTTAGAAAAAAAAAAAAAATCACTTATGAGTAATTAGAGAAATCAGTTGAAGCGTTTGTTTGAATTTCCTTATTTACAAAAGGCTTCACAGAATGCAAGAAGTGAGCAAAATTATTCAGAACACCAGAACAATACATAAATAGGAAAATTTAAATAGAACATGATATAATAAATAAAGTCTATTCGTAATAGTAAATAATGGAAAAGCAAAGATGGGAGCATTTAATGGTACGCTTCGCAATACCTCGTAGGGGAAATTTAAGTAGATGATTACTCATTACGCGTAACACAGGGTGTTCGAGAAGAAAAGCCCTAATTTTAAACACTTATACCGAAGATAATAAACAACCAAGACAATTTTGTTGTGTACAGGGTAGATTAGATGTGGAAATTTAAATTATGTAATAGGAATGATTTTTAATTCAGGTGCAGAAAATCGGAAAAATTGAAACTAGTCGTTGGGGGTCACCGTAATACTTACCCATCATGGATATGCATAATATAAAATATGAAAATAAAACATGCGTGAACTATTTATAAAATGCATTGCAATTCAAATAAATCGTGGCTTGATGACGTCCTAAACTTTAAATGCTCTATTGCTGAATTGCGTAAAAGAAACATCCTTATAACTCCAAAAATGATAATCACATTAACTAACAGTTTACTTTGAATTGAAATTTGAATGAAAAACAGTGTCACAAAAAAACGAAGAGTGTGGAAAATATTACTATTACAAATAATTTTATTACAAATTATTATTATTAATATTATTACAAATTTAGAATTACTTAAATTAATTTTTAATTGAAGAAAACAATTTTTAAAAACGCAGTTCATTGCACATCGAAAATCTTTCTGATAGTGAAAACAGCATTTCGATAATTATAATAGGTAATGAGTATCTACCTATTTAAATTTTTCCCTAGGTGCGCCTCCCCCCACCTCCTCCCAAAAAAAAAAAAAAAAAAAAAAAAAAAAAAAAGGAAACACCATAGAATCTTGTTATTTAATACAGAATTGAAATTACTTCGAAAGAGTACTAACGAAATAATATTGCCATATCTACGCAACAAGGTTTTACTTGAAGGCTTTTTAAAACATGTATTATCCAAAAATTAAGGAAAATCTTCTCCCACATAAAATTATTTACAATTTACACTTGCTTCAAATCTCAAATGTACTATTAAAAAAATATTATTATTATTATTAATCTTGTTAAAAAGTAATTTACATAAAGAAATGTCCGTTAAACTAGCTGACCCGCTCGGCCTTGCCCGGGCCCGTGATAATAAATTTAAATAAGCCTGTGTAATAATTTCGTGAAAAACTGCTGTTATCTAGTTGTAGTTACTTTTAGAGTAGAAAAAGATAGTTTCCGACAGGCGCGAAATGACCTGCGTTCGCCGGTGTTTCTGAAAGGGTTAAAATTCGTCATTATTCTTAAACCGATTGCACCGTCAATTAAAAAAAAGTTTCAGCTTTAAATGCATATTTTTTTATTTACGAGGTTAAAATTAGGCACATGCCAAATTTAGAAGAATTTGGACTCGACGCGTTGGATTTGAAATTATGCCGCTATTGCTCATGCATATTTTCTATAAAATTACCTAAAATTATAATAGTAATGCTTTTTCTTTTTCTTTTTTAAATGGGGGAGGGCTGGCAAGAATTTTTATTGAATACTGTTTAAATTATGAGAAATGTATGTGTTTACAATTTCCCCCCCCCCCTTCAACTAATTTTTTAGTTATATTTAAAGAACTGCCATAACACGTGCTTAAGGTACAGATTTGATTTACATACACTGCAAAAAATAATTGTTGATTTTAAAGTATAAAACTGGCATCCCAGCTGCCAGTATTATACTGTAAAATCAACAATTATTTTTTGCAGTGTATAATTTCATATATTGCAAATATAAGTAGTATCTCTTTTACCATAATATAGTACAGTAAACAATATAAAATTTCTGCTGGATTTTATTGATATAAGCAATTGTGTTACACGCTTAAAAAGTTATTGCGAACCATAATATAAAGTAATACACCAAAATTTGTTTAAATTTGTGTTTTCTGAATGTCAGTTATTCTGATCTCTAAAGATAAAAACACATATGTGCGACATTTAGACCATTAAATTAACGTGTTCGCAGGTGAATATAAAATGTAAATTTACAATAAATTGCCATTACATAGCTCTGGGCATTAAATAGTTTCATGTCAGTAGAGAGTATATAACAATTAGGCACTAGCCATGAAGTATATAACAAATGAAAAAAAAAAAAAAAATCTGTATATGAAATTCATCTATTTTCAATTATTTATTCTACAATTTGCCATCACAAAAAAGAAAAAAAGATTGAAAAAACAGTGTGAAACTTATACCATAGTATAGGTATAAATACCATACTAATTGATATTAATTTAACAAGTGTAATTTCCATTCTGTTAGATTTTATGATTATTCAGTAGCATCTCAAACGCTTGCTTGATTTCAATGTGGACATAACTCTTGTAATTATCTAAATAATAAATAACTCCGAAACTAATTATAAGAATATCACACATATGTCTATAAGAATAGATTTATTAAAGTTATTATTTTGTCAAATTTGGGAATTACCGTTGAAAAATAAAATAAAACAAAATTTGAGTTTATTTTAATTTGAAGATATCACCTTAAGCAAATTTTAAAAATAAATTGCAGTAGATTCCATTCTTTTGGAACGGGAAGAATTTTTCTACTCTCTATTTTTAAAGAATTAGTACAGGTGATCACTTTTTGTCCCCACGACTGTACATTAAAAATTCTTGTTAAAAAGACAACAAATAATTATTAACAGACAATATTACAATTAAATTTGCAACCTTAAAAGACAAATGTTAAATATTGCAGTGATCTTCTTCGGGGAGAGAATTTTATTTACTACCAAGCATTCTGAAACACTGTAGAGTTAAATACGTGCCCAATAAATAACACATTCTAAATTTAGCCCTGTTCTATTTAAATTTTCCTCCAGTGATATCGACTATTTTGAACAAGAAGGAATAATAAAATAAACATTTCATATTAGTATATTGAAATAGCTTTGCAAATCGGGGCAAATGTTCGATAATTAAAGTTCCGAAAAGCAAGCACACTTTGCAATCGTGCAGAAACAAAAAAATTCTGAGGACAGCAGAATTTTTGAGAAACGATCTCAAACAAAATTATATGTAATTTACAATTATTCTCTTACAATACTACAGTATGCTCCAATGTAAGTAACTAACATATCGAAGTTTAAATTTTCAAAGTTTCTTAATCGGGGGAAATGAAAAAAAAAAAAAAAAGCATACAATTTTTGAATTAACTTTACTACTAATCCTTACACAACCCTATTACAAACAAACTAATGTGTGAACTACTCTCCCCACTCACTAACCTAACTTTCACACTGAGGACAGACATCGAGTGTTCACTTCTGGTTCGGCAACTTTTCGCCCGCACTCCTGCTCCTCCTCCGCCTTCCATATCTCTTCACCATAGAGACGAGAAGGATAAAAGGGGATAGAAGGGGAAGAATAAACCACGTGACTTGCGTCATATCCGTAAAAAAGTTGGATGTTTGCCCGCACTCCTGATTGGATAGCTTAGCTTCTTCGGAAAAGTTCATCCATCAAGTGATAGAATGTATGGGTGTATGTGCAATACGGAAAGATTGGCAGGGAATTGGCTGGTTGGCGACAATTCTTTCACCTTCTCTTGATATATAGTAATATACACTATATTTGTGGAAACAGACAAGTTATTTTATTAATATAATTAACAAATATGTGTGCATTTAGATAAAAATAAATAAATCACTGCTTTGTAATTATTGATTAAAAAAGTTTTGTGGGTTTTTTTTTTTTTTTTTTTTTTGGAGTCACCCATAAAAGCGACATTCAATTACTACTTTTTATAAATAAATACTAAAGTAAAAATCATTATACAAAAAGAATACGCCAACATAACATATTGTAATACGCAACTAAAATAAATAAACAAAATGGGAAAAATCAAAAATACTTACAAATTAGGTCGCTAGGTAGCTGAGAAATGCACTGTTATGTTTTAAAAACCACGGTCTTCACAAAACGAACTTGCCAGACGCTGGGCCCGGCCGACCCGTACAAAAAAAAATTATTGGCCCGGTTCGGTATAAAAGTTGAAAGTTTAGCCGAGTCCGGCCCGGTATAAAAGCTAAAAGTTCGGCCCGATTCCATCAAGACCTGTACAAAAACTTAATTAGGCCGGCCCGACTGAATTTCAACAAAACATGCTAACATTTATCTCTGTAAAAATTTATAAGGTGTGTAAGATATCGGTAACAGATCGGTAACATGGGCTGATAAGTTCCCGGTCTAATAAAGAAAACACAACTTTTTAACAAAGCTTTATGACTTTATAACTTTAATAAATAACATAACTTTAATAATAAATAATAATAATTTAATAATAATAATTTAAAAATAATAATTTTACTTTTAAATGCTAAAGGTGTAAAATTAACAACTATAATATAAATTAAAATAACTTTTATTAGTTGTTTTACATGTTTCGACTCTTCTGAGTCATTTTCAAAAACAAAATGAGAATATTCTAAAGCTGCACGGGCTTTGAAGTTATTATTTACATGTACTTTTTAAAAAAAATTACGCACGTTATCTATTATTTTTACTTGATTGTTTATTTGAAAGGCTAGAATTACTCCATGCTCAAAGATATGAAAATAAACAATCAAGTAAAAAATAATAGATAACGTGCGTAATTTTTTAAAAAGTACATGTAAATAATAACTTCAAAGCCCGTGCAGCTTTAGAATATTCTCATTTTGTTTTTGAAAATGACTCAGAAGAGTCGAAACATGTAAAACAACTAATAAAAGTTATTTTAATTTATATTATAGTTGTTAATTTTACACCTTTAGCATTTAAAAGTAATATACTATTACAAGGTGTTATATTTTATTATATTGTAATAATAATTTTATAATAATAATTTAATAATAATTTTAAAAATAATTTAAAAATAATAATTTTATAATAATAATTTAATAATAATTTTAAAAATAATTTAATAATAATAATAATTTTATAATAATTTAATAAATGATTAATAATAATAATTTAATAATAAATAACAATTTTATAACGAAAAAGCTCCAAACAGTGCTCAGAACTCGTTGTTGTTTTTGGTCAAAAGTCAACACGCGCGGCAGCCACTTTGACAACAGCTTTTCATAGACAAGCTGTTCATTCAAAATAAAACCTACACTCTCAGAAAAAAACACTCAATTTTGACGATTCCGCAATCCTCAGGCCTCATTTCGTTATTTTTGACAATCATTTCGTCACAGAGTCACGTGGTTTTTGACGAAACGTGAATCCTCAAAAATCTGACGAAACTGTTTCCTCGCTGTCAAAAAAAAAAAAAAAAACTCTCACTTTTGACGATTCCGCAATTCTTGAGCTATATTTCAACATTTTTGACAATCATTTCGTCGTCTCAAAATTAAGTGATTTTTAATGAAATGAAAAATCTCAAATATTTGACAAAAATGTTTCCCCATTCCCGACCAGATTATTTTTGTTGTTACAAAATCGTTCAAAAAATACACAAAAGTACTAAATTTACAATATATTAATGAAAACCGAAACAAAAATATTTCATCCTTGGGGGCCGCTATAACACGAAAGTACCAAATTTCTACTTTATTTGTCATATCTGATAATTTGCGTCTATCCTTTTTGTAACGATTTTATGCATTTCTATTGCCTATTCAAAGATAAATTTTTCTAAAGTTACAGAATTTCGTTAAAAACGCTTAAAAAATTCTTCTAAAGTTACAGAATTTCGTTAAAAACGCTTAAAAAATTCTTCTAGAGTTACAGAATTTCGTTAAAAACGGTTAAAACAGTAAAATGCGAACATCATTTGGTCCATTTTCGACCGTAAGCAACATTTTCCCAATGGTTAAAAAAAAAAAAAAAAAAAAAAAAAAAAATTTAGGAGCTTTTTTTTATTTAAGAAATAGATTCATATAACAATCAAATTTAAAATAGGTATAACTGATCCCTTCCCCTCTATAAAAAGTAATCTTATCCGCTAAAATTGATGAACTCGCCTCCAAAATATGCACTTCAAAATTAATTATTTCTGATCCGACAAAATAACTAGACCATATCTTAATCATTCATTGAACAAAGGAAATTTCTCTAATAAATTATATTAATCAAGCCATATTCTAATTATTTATTAACCATCGAAAAACCATAATAATAATCTAGCCTTATATTAATTAAAACATGCAGAAGTTATAACAGTACCGATAAAATACAATCTGCTTTCTAAAAATATAAACACACATCAACATCCCGTAAATACTTTTAAAATCAAATGATTCCGAAGTCCCGCTAGCTAAGTGGTAAGAGGCGCTGGGCTGTCAAGCTAAAAGTCGCGCGTTCGAACCCCGTCTAAGGACGATCTTATTTTTCCTCAAGTCAATTAAAGATGCTTCTAAAAACTCCGATAGATGGCAGCACCAAACTTTTTTTGGAACTTTCAAAGAAATAATTTGACGAAACTCATTTCTTCGTAATTTTGAGGATGCAAATTTACTTGATTTAACGAAATATTTACTCGGAGCATTTCCCAGGAAACAGTTTCGTCAAAAACGAAGAAAATTTCTTGAAATCTGAGTATTCATTTTCGAGAGTGTACACGTTTCTTTGTCTTCTTTGTCTATATCTTCAGAATCTGAGCTATCTCCTGCAACTTCACTTTACGGTTCTCCAAAACGATTTTGTGGACTTTTTTTTATGTTTTCCGGAGTAACCACCTCTTTTGCGTGGTGCATCATTGGTGTCCGTACGACCACGTTTAAATTCAGCAAACCAGTCAATAACGGTTGATTTACCTGGTGCAGCGTCCGGATAACGCTTATCTAGCCAAGCTTTTGTTTGAACGGTATTTTTTCCCCATCAAATAACAATTCTTGAAATTCTTGTTATCCATTTTTTTTTGTTTATCAACAAAGTCGTTCAACTAAAACTACTCTAACGTTTTATCCACACGGCGAATCGTCATGGCATTTTTTCTACTACCTTTTAAAGGTTAGTATTTACTAAAAAAAACATCGGTTCGGCGATTGCAACGCCATCTGTGTGCCAGACCGGGAACTTATGAGCCCATGTGTTACTATACCGTATACCTTAAACAGAAGCTAAAAATTTGCGATAGTGAATATTCCTTTAACGAAACTTTTTGATAACAGCACGCTGCTATATTTAAATTTAATTTGGTTCAATAAATTACAATTTTTTATTTACATTATCTTTGTAGCGTTATAGATTATATTTTAAAATCTATTTTTTTATATATATTTACTATGTGAGCCGGCAGGGAGGGACAGGATAAGGCCAATGCCCCTCCTTGAATTTTCAAAATTAAGTAAATTTTCTTTACCTCTGATGATTTTGGAGAAAGAAAATAGTAACATTTATTCTTCGTAAAATATATAAAATAATTAAGAACTAAGTTTACGACATGGGGCTCTGGAACCCTCGTAGAATACAGTTTTTAATTCAGTTTTTCTTTTTACATTTATGTGTTCCAAATTTATGTTTAACAGGGGGTTCAGGGGCTGGGGGGGGGGGGGGCAGAGCCCCTCTGAAGAGGGACATCCTCTTTTAATTGTTTTGTATAGATTTTAATGCTGATACGTTTAATAAATGTCTTGTGTACGAGGAGTTTTGATAAAATCAGTTAGGCTTTTTCTCATGTTTATATTCTTCATTTTAAAAAACGCGCCCTGGGCTTCGAACAACAGGCACATCCGTTCCAGAATAGTGCCCCTCCCTATATTTCTTTCTGTCTATGCCCATGTAAGCTACATTGATTTTTTAATGAATCTCTATTTGTATACAAATGTCTGGGTTATCCGAGGGTCGATCCAGGCAAAATTTGGGGTCTATTTAGGGCTCTTTCACAAAAATCTATTTAATAAAACAGGTCCTTTCACAAAAATCTATTTAATAAAATGTTCTCCTTCACAAAAATAAATCTGATAAAATGGACCCCTTCACAAAATTCCTTTTAGTAAAATAGGCCCTTTCAGAAAATTTTGTTCCATAAAAACTTACTATTTATCAATTATTTATTATTTTGTGATGTTTTAAAATGTGTAATTTGTAAACTAACTAGAAAGGAAAACTTCAGCAAAGGGGATTTAAAAAAGTTCTTGTTTATAAATGCTTGGTTCGAAGATGAGTAACTGGATTTCACTATTCGTTACAAAATGTTATTTTTCACAAAAATAACCTTTACTTTTCACAAAACGGGCCCCAAGAAAAAAGACCTGCATCGACCCCTGTTATCATTAATATCGTGAATCCATATTTCATGGCATGGAAACTTAAAATTTTAAAAATGCTATATAGTAAAATTTTCTAAGACGGAATCGCATAGAAGAGGAGAAAATATCCGTTATAAGCAGATTAATTTCTTTGCAGGTATATAGTCTGCTGTAAATGTATTATTTTTTTCGCACGAATCTAGACATATTTCGGTTTAAAAAATGATTCAAATATAGACAGGTTCCTTATCGCAGGTTTTAAGGTTTTACTGCACTTTACGTTTTTTTGCCTAGAAATATATGTACTATGTATTCTTTAAAAAGAATTTTTATTGCAGAATAATGGCAATTTGATCCGGGTCTCATTTTACAGATTTTTGCACGGGCCGAGCCAATAATGGTTTTCATACGGGCTGGGTCGGACCCGTACAGACCTCTTGTGTACGCTACCAAGCTCATCACACTTCGGATGAGAGAACACAATTAGAAATATATGGGGACGAGGCGCTCTTTTCACCTAAGCGATCCAGAAATATATATTTATTTAAGAACGAAAACACATGTGAAAAACAAAGGATGACATTATAAAAGGGTATGGAAAGTAGGATTGGAAAACTATGAATAATATCTAATGAAGAGAAGATGAAATTCAAAGAAATAAATTTTAGACAATGTAGTAATTAATGTAAATAAAATTTAGAATGTGAAGAAAACTAAAATGAAGCAAATAAAATTTAAACATTAATAAAGATGAAAAAGGAAGACAGTAGTACAATAATTAGCCATGTATGAGGAGACAGTCTGGGAATAAAATGAGGAGTGTATTATTTGTATTGTGTAAATGAAATAATTAAATGCATAAAACCCAATTTAAAAAAAATAATAAATTTTGTATCTTTTTTTTTAGCAGTCCCACCTCATCCCTCCTTAATAGCATTTTGATTGTATTTCTTTTGGAAGAGGGGAATTTTTTTTCAGCAATCCACGCCCCTTCTCAATATTGCTTTCAGTTTTATAATTTTTATACATATTTAATGCCCGTAGTGGGAAAATTAAATTAATGTTTAAATGTTTAATCCATGAAGAAAGAAAAGCAAGGGGATAATTATAAGATAAAGTTGTATGTTTTAATTGTAATAAATTAGGCCTAATGAAATGAGAGGAGCATAAACGTTTAAAACGACTGCAGCGGTTTAGAAGAATATTTCTGTAAACTGAAATATGTAGACATGAAGGAAAGTTAGTAAAATTAATAACATTGAAGGAAACTAGTCGTTGGGGTACACCGTAATACTTACACATCATGGATATGCATAATATAAAATATGAAAATGAAAACATGTGTGAACTATTTATAAAATGCATTGCAATTTGAATAAAATCGTGGCTTGATGACGTCATAAACTTTAAATGCTCTATCACTGAATTGCGTAAAAGAAACATCCTTATAACTCCAAAAATGATAATCCTATTAACTAACAGTTTACTGCGTCGGATTAAGCGTCTCATTTCTAATTTAAATATATCTTTAAATTGAAATTTGAATGAAATACAGGGTCATGAAAAATCGAAGAGTATGGAAAATAGGATTACAAATATCTCGGCAACTAATTATCCGATCAACTTCATTCTTTATGCAAAATTTATGGGGTTTTTTATTGTCTTTTATATTCACTCCTTAAAAAAAACCAATTTCGAAAATTTTTATATACCTTTTATCAGGAATATTTCGAGAATCCGAAAAAAAATAGTTCCGGATAATCGAGGTTACTGAAATTCAATAAGCTTCTTCCCATTATTGCATACTAAGTCAGGGCGCGAAATTTCCGCTCTCCAGCTCGCCATTGGCGAGCAAATATTTAAAGTTGGGGAATAAGTTTCGTCTTTTAAAATATTGTGCTTCAAATCGAGCTATATACGTCCAGAATATAGTGTCTCAATCCAGCGACACGTGGAAGTGTTGGTTAGGAATATTTTTAAATTTTACCACGCCTCTGCTAAAAGACTTCATATGTTAAAAGAAACAGCAGAAATTCAATGAGAAGAAATTCGTAAACTGAGTGATATTCACACTATTGGACAGAAAGTGCTGTAAAAGCTCTCTTGCAATCTTGGAGTATTGATGAAAGCTATCTTCAACAGGTGGCACATGGAAAAGACAATGATAGTGTTAAAGCTAAGGGTTTGCTGAAAATCTTGAAGGATTATAAATTTCTTAAAGTTCTGTACTTCCTTTTAGATTTCTACAGGAAATTGAACCCTTTAAGTGTGACATTACAAAACAAGGAACTTGTCATTTCATCTTTGAAAATAAAAACTGAACATTGCATCTCAGGTCTGAAAGATCTCGAATCTAGTAGTGTTGGACCAAGCAAACAGGAACTTTTGGACCAAATATCTATCTCTGGGATAATCAAGGATGTGTAGCTGACAAATATTAAAAATAGGGAGCAATAGTTTCAGACTTTAAGAGGGAGATTAATTAAACATGCAAAGATATACATCACAGAAAGACTGCAATCTGGGCTTCTGGGTATGCGCGCACGGATTTCGGAAGAGTGCTTTTTTGTTTGTGATCTTCGATCAGTTTTTAATTAATATCTACTCTAATTTTCAAAATATTAAAATTCTAAGACTCAGGTGCACCAGGGGGCGCCTTGACTATCCTCATATGAATTTTCAGACTTCCAAGTGCGCTAAATTGCGCTAGCCATCGCAGACAGAGTATATATATATATATATATATATATATATATATATATATATATATATAATCGTGTGTGCTCGTTGTGTGTGAATTAATAGTTTTTTTTTTAAATAGATATTTTAAACGTTTTAGAAATCTGGATAAAATGTAGCGACAATCCGATATTAACTCATACAACCATGTGATTTGAAAATCTAACATTGTCTCTTCTTGCATCAACAAACAATATTTTATCTTTTAGCATGCTATTATTTAAAAAAATAACATATTTAATTTTCACACGAGTTTCTTTTGCTTATACTATTTGCATTTTTCTCTTTACGTGAGATTTTCTCTGCCTATTTAAAAAAAAATAATAAACTGAGAATTGGCTATTTTGTGCAGACACTTCTGATACAAAATCTTATTTTGTGTATGTACGGGCACAAAGTAAGATTTTGCGCCCGAATCGAAAGAATGTTAAAAACCCGAAATCGTATCGGGTTTAGAATCCTGTATTGGGTCAGGTTAAGACTCCTATAATAGGAGCTCTAGGTCAGGTAATCTGATTTTACCCGCACCTGACGTGACGCATGGCTCAGGTCAGGTCGGCGTTATTCATTATTATTATTATTATTATTATTATTATTATTTGCTGTCAGGATCAGGTTAACCCAATTTTTCAAAGGAAAGTCCAGAATATTGTTTCATATGTAAAACTACATACTATTTGCATCGAATGACTCTTTTAATGTTCATTTTTCGACATAAAATTGATATTAGAGATAGGATTATATGCTATTTTTTCACAACTACTTTAAACTGTGGATCCATTTCCTTTAATTGCGGCTTTCTGGTCGGTTACGGGTTGACTTTAAAGAAAATTTGCAGATTTGGGTCTGAATATATAAGACCAGCGCAGGGCTCTGAGTTTGGACTTAAATATCAGGCAGCAATTTCATTACAGCAAACAGATTTTCGCGGTCCTATGGAGTTCATTCTTACTTAATTTGACTGCATATCCATCCACATGAGAGATCGTATATTATATGCGTATATTCAATGTGTACCCCACACACGAACTTATAAATATTTAACGGGCGCCCATGAAAATTTTTTAGAAAAAAAAAATCAAACCTGCTTATGTTAATACAACAGTTGACGACCCCTATTGCATATCTGTTAAAACATTTATACGACAATTTATTAACAAGGAAATGTCACCAAAATTTAAATTGTATCAAACAGATAAGAAAGCTGGATTACAGAAAATTTTATTACCCACAGCGAAATATAAACATTTTATTAATCAGTATGTTTACAGAAAAAAAGCTCCGAATGAAAATAAAAATTGAAACCTTTCAAAGAAAAATTACATACCGGCAAAATATTGAGATATGGGGCTTTTCAACATTATTTAACTTTTAAAATGCTATGTAAAATTGAAGGATTTACAAATATTTCTTAAACATATTTAAGAAAATGCAATTGGTTTTGAAAGCAAAGATTTCCTAACCTTCCCTTTCAGAATGAACAAAACATACTTTTATGAAATAAGTAGTTTGTTCTCGTCGAAGCAAGAAAGAAAGCAATATATCTTGTTTGTTATAAAATCTAAATTATTTAACAAAAAATATCTGATAATCTTGAAACTAAACATTAGAAGAAAAAATTGGAAGGTGAAGTCGGAAATAATAATCATATTAATAAAATTAATATTTCCGATAGGCTAAGGTAAAATTTAAAGAATTGCTCACATTTTTAAAAATGTAATCCCCTAAAACTTTTTCTTTTTCACTAAAGTGAGAGTTGTCTTTATTTTTTGAAGAAATGAGACGCATTAAAACTGCCAATAAATTAGAAAACTGCGAATTAAGCTTAATAAAATTACTATGATTATACTGCTGGCTACTGGATGAAAATCCGTAATAAGAGTAATAATATGCTTTCTTTTAAAGTTGATATTATGCAGAATCATTCAAGAGACAAAAGCCTTCGCACTATACCTATGTCTCATTAGCAGTAGCAGACCGAACTTGAATGACAGGTATGGGCTAGAAGGAGGAAGGTTCAAGGTCATTTGGAGGTTAATTCCCCCACCTTTTCGATCAACCCCCGGATGAATGGGGGAAAAGAGAATGTGAGAGATTCCATTTCCCCTTCATACCTACAGCGCGGTTACAGTCGGATGCAGGTGGAATCTCTCTCTTTTTTTTTAAAGTTAATTTTTTCAGAACTGGATTGATAACTAAATTTCTGAATGTCATTGTAAATAGAGTAGAATACGCTTACTCTGCCAAAATACAAATCTACGTCCGTTAACTTCTAGCATTAAATATCTGTTGAAAAATAGTAAAAGCCAATATCTTTTATGCTGTCAGAAACTGCTTTTTTTTTTCCCCTTCTTAAGCAATAAAAAAACTTTCGGTTTCGTATAGATTATGTCAAGCTTCTTAAACATCACATTTATTTAAAGCGTTTCAAATTGTTTCTAGTAAGTTTCCTAAAATTTATTTAAAAGAATCATATATCACCATTAAATGAGTAAAAAATAATTT
Source organism: Maratus michaelseni (assembly GCA_963931845.1). Classification (NCBI taxonomy): domain Eukaryota; kingdom Metazoa; phylum Arthropoda; class Arachnida; order Araneae; family Salticidae; genus Maratus; species Maratus michaelseni. The sequence goes on along the minus strand of OZ007591.1, from coordinate 75,434,926 downwards.
TCTATAAAAGACATTTAAGGCTGCTCGTCAGTAAACTTCCCGATTCCCCTCGCTAATGTTAATCCTATGGTCGTAGGATGCATTTGTATTTTTAAAATATCTCCTCAAGAAATTAATATTTTTAACTTCTGTTTTCTCTGTACTGTTCTTAAAGAATGTCTCTTTTTTTCTTAGTTGTCAATTTTTTTTTCTAAAATATGTGTTTAATTTATAATTTTATGTGTTAAAATCTTAGCGAAACTGAATAAAATTTTAACACTTCACAGAAAATTAAGTATATATTTTAGAAAAAAATTGACAGCTAAGACAAAAAGAGACATTCTTTAAAAACAGTACACAGAAAACAGAAATTAAAAATATTAATTTCCTGAGGAGATATTTTAAAAATACGAATGCATCCTACGCCCATAGGATTAATATTAGCGAGGGGAATCGGGAAGTTTACTGATGAGCAGCCTTAACACGAGTCTGCCTATATTCAAGGTAAAATCTCCAGAGCTTAGCTTAGAAGTCTGCATGAGCCGAAATTTTCAAACTTACAAAGAGAGCACCAAGCTTGGTAATCACAGATTTTGATTATTTTTATATATGTTGTAGGGTAGAAGCCCCTTAGTCTCAGGTTCAACGGATTTTATACAACACTCCTTAGTTCTCGAGAAATAGGGGGTCGAATATTTTAACACAACTTAAATACTTATTTTGTAACGAAATTACTCCGTTGGTCGTAGCTCAGTTGTTATGGCGTCTGCTCATTGATTCGCGGGCCCGGGTTCGAGACCGGGACGAGCTACGTTTGTTTTTCTCATTTTTGTTTTATAAATATACTTGTAATTATTATTTAATAATCCTAACTAAAAAATATAATATTGTGCATTAATTATAATGTTAACCTATTTATTTTTTATTTGTAACTAAACCGTTGTATAAAACATCATTAACCCGGGAGCAGTCGCAAGGGGTATGACATACCCCAGGGTGCATATGGTTTTTACAATTGTCACCACTATCTTTCGTAAAGTAATCTACAATTTACATTATCATAGAATTTGCAACAATTGTCTCAGACTGAATCAGATGACGATTATTAATTATATTTATTGGTGACAATGTAAAAACCATTCATTATCTGGGTATGCGCGACTTTCCCGTGTTAAACAGTTAATTTGTTTTTATCACTTTTAAAATGTATTTCATGTATGCTTTATCGATGTAAGAAGCATAATTATATTAAATTACAAGAATTAAATTACAACATATTTTTTTGCAGATTAAAGATTTTTAAATTTGTAATACGTTTGCTCGCGCTTTGAATTAATTTATAATTAATAAAATAAAGTATGATTTTGTAACGATTTTGGAATTTTGACTAGTCAATAATAGATCCATTTAAAAAAAATCCCTTTAAATGATGAGAAATGTTTAATAATGGCTTAAAAATCAAATAAATTTAATAACTTAAATATATTAACATTATAATTAATGTACGATATTAAAAGTTTTAATTGTGATTATTAAATTATAATTACAAGTGTATTTTATAAAACAAAAAATGAGAAAAACAAACGTAGCTCGTCCCGGACCAGCGGATAAACGATCAGACGCCATAACAACTGAGCTACGACCAACGCAGTAATTTTTTTACAAAGTAAGTATTTAAGTTGTGTTAAAATATTAGACCCCCTATTTCTCGAGAACTATGGAGCGTTGTATAAAATCCGTTGAACCTGAGACCAAGGGGCTTCTACCCTACAACATATATAAAAATAATCAACATTTGTGGTTACCAAGCTTGGTCCTCTCCTTGTCAGACACGGACGTGAAAATATGAATGAAATCAGGCCCGACCCAATTTCTATTTAAAAAACAAAAATTAAAAAGCTAATAGTTCTTAACCAACATAGCTTAAAAAAATACTGCACATATATTTAATACAAATTTCAATGTAAGCATATTTCAGATTATATGTCCGTAAGTCATTGAATATGGTATATACCAACATTGATTATCACTTATAGAAATACATACATGACGACTCACTAAAAAATTAATGTAGTTTAGAATGGAAGAAAAATTATGTTTAAAGACAATTTTATAAAGGAATGCTACTGAATACTTATAATATCTAACAGAATGGAAATCATACGTATTAAATGAACATCAAATCAGTAGGATATTTACACCTATGTTACAAAGTCTCTATAAACAAAAAAGAAGGGTAGCTTTTTAAGCATTTCTTTTTAATTTATTAAACCAAAATAAATTTCTAAATATTTCGCTAAACAAATGTACAATATCTAGTTTTAACAATTACAAAAATAATAAAATAAAGTAAAGAAAAAAAAAAGGGGGGGGGGAATAATGCCAAGCCTGACATGGCATGGAAAGGATCAAGTCAAGAGGCCCGGCCCGAGTCTACAGAAAAATAGTGAGCCCGTGCTAAGCATAGAAGGATTCCAGACACAGAAAATTGGCCTGAGCCTGTCTAACTACATAAAACATTTTATTTTGAAAAATATAAAAAGAAAAGAACAATAAAATAAATAAACCCATAGAATTTGGTTATTAACTTGTACGAATGCAATCTTAAGTCTATTAATTCTTTTCCGCGAAGAATTTTTATAATATTTATATATAATTAAAGAAAAAAATATTTTATATCTATCTCTCATCTAAATTATTCTGTTGAAATGTTGTTGAAAAATCAATGTAATTATGTCACTAATAAAGATGTAAAATTTTCAGAAATGTTAAAGTGATGGGGAAAAAAAACTTTTTCAGTTTTTTTTTTCTTCTTCTCCGTTTTCAGGAAAAATTGGATTTTTTACAAGTAAAAAGCTTTTTTTGTAGTTATATTTTCTTAGAAAACATAAAATATTTAAACATTTTTAAATTTATGTACACTAATTTTTTTTTTTTTTCATTTCACGTGAAAATTACAAAAAGAAAAATGTTTTTTAAAATAATTTTTTTGCTTAACTAAACACCATTGTTTGTCGTATAATCATTTTAAATTATATTTTTCAGTTGCACTTTCTATTTTAAATTGTCATTAAAACAAATTAAAAAAAATAATAATAAAATCAATAACAAACATTCTTATAAGTTTCACCCAATTATTTTCTTGGATTTAGATTTCTTAAACGAAGAACCCAGTATATTCGAACAGAGCGTTCATTTCTCAGCGATTAAGAATCAATAAGAATTGGGACAGTCATGAAGATAAAATATAAATTTTGAACATAAAAATAAAAGTTATACAACATGTGGATTTTTGCAAAAGTAACTTGTGTAAATTATTTACAAATAATTTTTTCCAGTAAATTGCTGAATTTTGCTTTGAAAAATGTGTTTATATGCATTTATATATTTTTAAATAATACATTTAAACAATCAAAGGATTTATAAGAAATACAGAAAAGAGTAAATAGTTTCAACTGTGTGTTATTTATAAATATTTTAATTTAAAATAATAGTTAAATATTTCTGGTGATTACTATCTGACAGTCTATATGTAGTATTTAATTATCTGTTTTCTAAGTTAATCTTTTCCTGTGAAAGAGTGAATATGAAAAAATAAAAAAGAAAAAGAAAAAAAGAAAAATCATCAGAATGTAATTATAAAATCTTGAATATATTACTACTTTATAAATGAAACGAAACTCCCAATTTTTCCAAATGTCAAAAACTCGTCCAAAACAAACCTACCCCGCCCTCCTAATTTTAGTTTGTTTTTTCTCTGAGAATTCCCATCTCTAGTCAGTAAAGGGGAGAAAAAAAATAATATAATAAAAATAATATATATATATATATATATATCGTTACTTAATTTATTATTATGTCTATTACTTTTTGTCACTGAATATCTAAATACAATCAATAAGTAGAACAAAATTTTATGTGCGTCTCCATTTGCGCAGATAAACTTAGCACATAGATGAAGACGTAAAAATAATTTATTTATAAAATTGCGCTTGCATTGCTATGAAAATGTTATTAATAAATTAGTTAAAGAAGTCTCTGAAAAACTGTGACTGCCCATAACTAAAAAGGTATTTTGATTTATGAATTTAGATTGTAAATTTAAATGTGTTGAGAAAAAAGATTACTGTTTTATTTATTATTAGCATTTATTTTACTTTTTCAGTAGTGACCAAGTTGATACAAACTATATTTTACAACTTGACCTGCCTAAATTTTCTATTGATGTATTTATTCTTGAAAGCTATTCACAAATGCAAAAGTTTAATATTTACTTAAGATATTTTTATAGTCTAACTTAAAATTTAAAAAAAAAAAAAAAAAAAAAAAAAACGAAAAAAAAACCGCTTTATATAAATACTTTGATATTAAAAAAAAAAAATCTATAACGCGTATGTTTACTTCTAATCCTCCATATAACTATTACAGATACACAGTAAAACAGCTTCTTGATATTAACTCAAAACTCTAAAACCAACTTTTCTCGATTATGAGAAGTCTGTCGAAAAAAAAAAATGACAGAGAAAAAAAAAAAAGAAGAAGAAGAAGAAGTCACGCAGCAAATAACAGTACAAATCGCTAAACAAATGAGTCATTATTAAAATTAAATTAAAAATTTATAAGAATGAACCGAAGCACTTTTCCAATTTTATTTAATTCTAATGTTTATATATATATATATATATATATATATATATATATATATATATATATATATATAAGGAGGCAGCTTAAATTAAAACCACGACAATGCTTATTTTTTTAGAAAAACTTATTTTAAACTGTATGAATGCCAATAACCTATCGAAAACAAAGACATTTAGAAACGCAGTTTTAAAAAATTGCTATCGAAAAAACAAAATCCTCAAAATTTAATGTATGACACTCACATTTTTACTGAATAACAACAAAAACATAAAAGAAAATGAAAAAAAAGTGAAAGGGGAAAAAAATGAAATTTATTATATTTTTCCAACTGAAAATTATGGAATTAAAATACAGCGATCTCTTATTAGATAGATACTAATACTGATTAAAACAACATAAATCTTGTATTCTTTTAAAAATTAAAATTTCAAGTGAAAGTTCTAACTTTGAAAATTAAAATTTAAATTAGAAACTCAAAACATGCGAAAAGGACATAATTTGCAGCAGAAAATATAACCCTCACTTCTTTAATAATAATACAGATAAGTGTGCAGAAAGTAGAAAGTTTTTAGTAATGCCAAGACTTCACAAACGTGTTAATGATCAAGATATCTATTACGAAATGTATCAATTTAACTCAACTTAAAAATTCAATGATGATATAGTCGAACTCTCTAATAACGTGGACGAACGAACTACAGAATATGATAATTAAAACAAGTTCTCCCAGTCACCAAGTTTATGATCTCGTAATATGAAAATATATCAGATTAAAATTACCAAAGATTATTAATGATCACTCTTATACAGGGTTGTATTAGTTTTAACCACCGAAAAAACTGGTTTTAACTGTCCTTGTCAAAATATAGGTTTTGACCATCAGTGGTGAAAACTCATTTTGACTGGAAAAATAAATTAAAACTTATTTCGTTAAATGATAAATTTTGTAAAACATTTGGAAGGGTTTGTCAAAATAACATTTAACGATATTTAATACAACGTTTGGAAGTATTTGCAAATATGTCACTCATTAGTATACTTTAATTTTCATTACTTATTAGTATACTTTAACTTTCATTACTTTATAATTTAACTGCACAAAAATTTCTAAAGATAAACAATTATCAATTAAGTATGGAAATATTTTTATTGTTTACATATCTAATATTTAAAAAAAAGCGAGTTTCCTTCATTTTTTATATAAAAATAAAAAGTGAAGGATACTAAATCACTTTAAACAAAAGAAACATTTAAAAAACTTTATTTAGGACTAAAAAAACGATTACGAGTAACAAGTACTACCATATTTATGCTAAGACAATTTCATAGTTTATCTGTATCAGATCAAACTTGGAAAATAATGTATTTCTACTGATGAAGAGCTTGCACAACCATTCATCAAGTGCGTTATTAAATCTACAAATCCCAATTCAATATTTTCCAATTTTTCATTACTGCCCGCTAAAAGTCGTAATGTATTTAGTTACACTTTAAAATCACAAGTGTTCCGATCATTTTTCAATGGTTAAAATTAAAACCAATTTTGACTAGTTTTAGAAAGTTAAAAGCAGTTGAATGGTCAAAATTACAACTCTGCCCTTAAAGGGGCAATTTTAGATTTATAAAATCACCAGAATGAAATTACGTGGATAGTTTCTAAATATATTATAAACAGAAATGGAAAAAAAAAAATCTACAAAAGCAATCGAAGGAATTAGAGGTGCACCGAGTACTCTGTATTCGGCCAAATTCTGACTGCTACACTGCAAAAAAAGTGTTGATTTTACAGTATAATACTGGCAGCTGGGGGTGCCAGTATTATACTGTAAAATCAACACTTTTTTTTTTGGTAGTGACGTACTAGGTCAGGGCTGTCCAACCTGGCGCCCGCTATTCACCAGAAAATTGCTATTGAAATATTTGCCTTATTTAATCTTGCCTTATTTAATCTCCGAATATCTCCGATTAAATAAGGCGAATATTTCTGTAACAATTTTCTGGTGAATAGCGGGCGCCAGGTTGGACAGCCCTGTATACTAGGCTAATATAGAGTAATTATTGGAGATTTTAGATAAAGAATAATTCCTAGGAATAGCAAATAGAATAAATGCTTCTAAAAAATAATTACATTTATTCTATTTTAAATTATTTATGCAAAAACACCAAGCCTTCTACATTTTTAGCAGATGAATTTTTTTTTTTAAGTGTATACACACATATCTTGATTCTGCAATGTTCAACAACAAAGTTCTGCAGCATTTCATAGAAAGCATGCATTTTGTTCATCTAATCTCCTTTTAAAAAGGAATTTTAATAGTAAAGTTTATAAATAATACATCAATCGAAAAATAATTTTATAGAGAATTAAGAAAAAAATTATGATTTAAAGTAACACTAATATTTTTTTCTAAACTACAATTTTTTAAAATCAAGAAGACAAGGTGAAATTAACAAAGCAAAAATATTTGATGTTCGATAAACTTTAAATTCTTTATATAAAAATTGTTACAGCGAACAATCATTTGATAGATAGAATTGATATCAGAAATAGCGATAAAGGGTTGAAGAATCAATTTAAATTTTTTATTAATTAATTGTCCTTTTTGTGTATCATCGTTCCTTTTTTTCATAACCTTTCCAAATAATGCTGCTGGTTTAAAACAATGAAAGGTTTTTAATTATATATAAAATTTCTTGCATGATTTAGTAGATTCGGAATTAAAGTGAATTTTAAAAATATACTTGCACGCACAAAATGTATGCCTTCAAGCAGCGCAGAACTTTTACATCTAACTGCGTGTGTGACTATATACAGGGATAGGAAAAAAATAAAAAAGGACACTTTTGATTTTAGATGTTTTGTCAAATATCTAGAGAGAAATTTTGGTGAATTCTTCTGGAATTATTTTTTTAAAAAAAGGTGGGGGCGAATATTCTTTTGTTTCTTTAATTTGTTGTTGGTCCCATAAATGCGACGGTTAGTGTTGAAATCCGACACTTTTCTCCGGGAGAGATTTTTGTGGCTCTGGGGAAGGGGAATTATAACGTTCCGGGGCGGAAATTCCACTTTTTGACCATTGAAAGTATAAAATCTTAAATTTTACAGGTGGAGAATGCCCCCCCCCCCCCGGGACACCCCCTGAATTTAACACTGGCCATCGTGATCAAACATTCGCTGAAAAATTGTCAAACATATATTCCCGAAGTTCTACAAAAAATCCTCAAATATTTTTCTCTAGATATTTGACAAAACGTCTAAAATCGAAAGTGTTCCGTTTTTTTTGTCCCATCTTCGTATATTCAATTGAGTTTATAACATTTTCCTTATCTTCCGAGTGTTACCTCTAAGCTCGCATCTATGGGTGAATTGTTTTTAAAAAACTTTCCAAAACAGTTGAAAAGTGTTTATAAATTCGGTTTGCCTGTCTGACATCTGTCCGTGCTCTAACTCTCGTAAATATACTTGGATTGTCATGAAAATTTTATGTTACTAATGTTTATTATAGAATTTCGATATTGAAAATTAAGTGTCTAGCATTTATAGCTTGTTTACGCACACAAAATAATTCCGTTACATTATGGTTTATACGGAAATTAGTTTACAATGTATTTTAATGATGTTACAATACTTCAAACATAATAAAATTGGTATGCATCACAGAGATGGACTAAAACATGATTTCTCATGAGTATACAATAAGTAGCATTTATAGTTCGTTTACAAAAACGCACAAAAGAATTACATTCCATTATAATCTATGGAAGAAAAATAGTTTGTGGTGTATTTTAATGATGTTATGACACTTTAAACATACTGAAAGTAAAAAGAATCTCTGAGCTGCACTATAACATATTTTCTATTAGGTTAAGGAGTGGTTTACATTAACCTTCATTTACAGAGACGTTCAAATGTATTCGGTTACATTATGGACTATGATAGATTTCATTATATGAAAAAATGATACTTTTTAATAATATTCTGTTAGTGTTGGAAAGTGTTTCGTAATCTATGAGTGATCTATGATTTTTCGCTCTTTTTTTCCTTACGCGCTACTGGGTATTCGGTGCTCAGCATTTATATATATTTATATTCGGCCGAGTACTTTGCATTCAGCAACTCGGCGAAAACAGTACTCGGTACACTACACCACCAGAAGAAATCCTGTTTATTATTGAAGATTAAGGTAGTTTTATTTTTATTTATTTATTTATTTGTTTGAGGAAGTAACTTATCTTTAAATGAAAACAAATAATTACAGAAAAGGTAATTTCCACGAGCTTCCACGATGTTTGTTTAATAAACACATAAGGCTGATCAAATATGCAACCCCCCCCCTTCCCCTAACTTCCATGCGATCATGTAATAATAACATTTAAAAAAAAACTTTCCATATTTATTAAATAGTTTTAATATATATACATTTTTTCAACATTTAAGCGTTAATTACCCTACATTTCATTCAAAAGTATAAATTAAATATAAATTTGTTTCATTTTATCATAAGTAAATTAGGTCTTACGCAAATATAATTTACACTTTATTCATAAATTTGAATGAAATTTAGAATAATCAGAGATTAAATTTAGCGGTAATAGTATAACTATTTAATAAATATGGAAAATCAAAAATATACGTTATTGCAACATCACCCCCTCCACTTTGCTGTAATTTAAAATTCTAAAACAGATTTATAGAGATTCTAATATAGAAAACTAAACTTCATTTGTCGCACCGCAAACTTTTGCACCGTGGCCCTGGCTCCATCTTCCATGACTACACTGAAAAAAAAAAAAAAAAAAAAAAAAAAATTGGATTTTATTGTATAATACTGGCATTCCAACTGCCAGTATTATACCGTAAAATCAGCATTTTTTTTTTTTTTTTTTTTTTTTCCCCCTCTGTAGATTCGGACCTGCTTTATGAGACGTTTCAGTTTATTTCAACAAAAGTGTATAAAATATATTTTGCTCATAGAAAAAAAAGAAATATTGGAATCCGGCTCCGCCTCCCCCCCCCCCCCTCCCTCTCCATTCTATAAAAAGTTTATAATATTTTTCTCTCGTTAACCAAGTTTTCTACACCAACATTTTCTTTTCTTCTTGCTCATTATAACCAGGTTCTCCTAACATCCGAGAATGTTATAAAGAAGTTTGATTACATTTAATCACGAAGTTAAAAGCTCGGATTACACTGAAAAAAAGATTTTACGGTATAATACTGCATTTCAGCTGCTAGTATTATACCGTAAAACTAACAATAATAAACAGTAAAATAAACAATAATACACTGCCGCGCAAAAAAAAAAAAAACATTTCAATAAATATTTAGGTAAAAGTTAAGTTTTGAATTGATCTATTTACACTGATAAATTGTTTCGCAGAAATCATCAGTTTACGCCAATTTTTTAGGATTTTAAACCCGTGACAGCAAACTAATCTTCAAATAACGCATTCAAGAATAAATACTTAACATCTAAAATTAAATCCTAATTGCGACAACCGTTTTTATGAAGCAGTAAAAGTGTGCTGGTTTAGGGAAAAAAAAAGTAATAGTGAAAAGAAATAATTATCAAAAGGGAAAATAGACAAAGAGTTCCATAGAAATTGATCTCAATTTTACGAATGACAGGATAGCAATCACTTTTACGTAGAGTTTTGAAGTTATGCATGCAGAACAATTCGAGAAACAACGCTAGATTATTCCAGATGATTCAAAATAGAGGTTATAGCGATTATCTTTTAAATTGCTGATGATAGAAACATACTTCCAATCACAAAATATATTTAAATCAAATACAGCTTTTAGTCATCGCATTGGCTTTACAAGGGGCTGTATGTGTATCAATATAAGAAATTAAGTTTATTGTACGCCGCTTTTTTAAATAACTTATGTTTAGGAATATAAGCTTGGTTTTACAAGGGGCTGTATGTGTATCAATATAAGAAATTAAGTTTATTATACGCCGCTTTTTTATACAACTTATATTTAGGGAAATGTTGTCCTTTGTCTATAAAGGAGGAAATTTTAAAAATCCCACGTTTACGACCAAAACTTATCGAGTTATGATACTTCGAATTACATTAACTATCAGTGTTTTTAGGCATTAAAAACTGAAAATGCCGGAAAACACTGAAAATTCATAAAATTTAAAGTATCATGACTCAGTAAGTTTTTTATCGTAAAATAATAAGGTTTTTAATGTCTTTCTAAGATGCAGGGCAATATTTTTCTAAATTTAAGTTAGAGGAAAATAAGAACATATAAAAAGATACTTTCGTATTTTAATAGAGCGCCTTGTAAAATCAATACCATAATATGTTTATCATTTATCATCAGCGGTTTAATCCCTTTGCGACGAGCGTCCTTTACAGAATTTTTATCTTTTACCACCGGTTTTTCAAAACAGAAATTTTCGCTTAATTGAATCGCAGAAATGCTATCATTAAATACGGCAAATCCTACAATAAGAAGTAACTGGTGGGAATAATCGATGATTCTGAGCATCTTATGCGTCACGTATACGTGTCGCTCGTCCCCAAAGGGTTAAGAGATAATTAGTGTTGCCAGGTTCAATGTTACAGTAAGCGACACAGAGAGAGGGAAGAAGAAGGGGGGGAAAAAAGGCGGGACAGCGGCTTCTAAGTTGGGGCATAAAAATAGAGTAAAATGAAGGAGGGCTATCTGAACATAAAAAATACAAGTTGCTAAAATGAAAACTGAACTTTTCTAAAACAGAATCCTGTCTTAAACGCAAAAAATGTACGACCCTTACGGTAGGAATACCATATAATTATACATACTAAGATAGAAACCTGTCTAAAAAAGAATCTCCGGTCACTTGAGATTCAGTCTTGGTAGGTTTTACTGTACTACAATAAACAAAATTTATACAGTAAAATTTGTGTAAATAGAATCGTTAAGGACCGAAACAAAATTCCGTTTTGGAGAGATTTCCGATTGAACAGTTATAATTTTATGGCATTCCTATACCGTAAGGACAGTAAATGTTTTACATTTCAGACAGAATTCACTATTATATAAATTCCGTTTTCACAGGTTTTACTAAACCAAGTACATTAAAACCTGTAAAAACCTAATAGATCCAGAAAAATATTCTGTTTTAGCAGTTAGATTTGTACGGTATTCCTTTCGACAGAATAATTTTTTTTTCGTTAGGTTCTGTTTTCACAGGTTTTACTGCATTAAATTCCACTCGATACCTACTAACGAACAGCTTGGAACTAAAAGAAATGTAAAAGAATTTATGCATCATGGAAAATCGGAACTTAGATTGACGTCCGCGCGCAGTGGTTTCGCGGGACGGATCTCGGAAACACTGAAAATCGGAACACCTGGCAACAGAGATGATCGCCATATCTATTCTGATTCCCCCATGTATAACATAGTATGCATGTAGAATTGTGGAGATGTTATAAAGTACGGACACCCCGTTACCCATTCGTTCAGGGAGAAGAAACTTACCAAGTTGATACATATGTATCACCGCCTTGATACACAAATCACGTTTTTTGGGTCAGTACTTCAGACGAACTATGAACTTCAACAAACGCAACAGGTAGCAGCTTTGCAGATTATTTTTTTTCTTTTCCCACTCAAAAATAATGATGGTAATGATCATTCATGTTAATAAGAAGCGAAAGAATTTCCTCTACTGAGAGAACGCCTTTTAAAATAATACAACAGACATTTTAAACAACACATGAAACATTCAATCACAAGATAAAAAAATAACCAGTTTCACGAAACATTTAGAGTATTTAAGAACTCACACTGAAACGTCGCTTATGTTAAGGAAAATCTATTATCAGCGAAAAAATTAATATAGTATATGATCTGATGTAATATTAATAATAGAACAGATTATGCAGATGTATGCACCATGTATATCGACATACCAATATTAATTCTGAGTGTGAAATTCCAGAAAAGAAATTCCAGATTGCAAATAACTAGCATTTAAGAGGAAGCTTAATAAATCAAATACTTTCCATTTGAACCTGAAAATCACCTGTACTGGTGTTATATAGAAAAGAAAAAAAGTCTTCTAACAGTAAGATTTGGGGTTTTATTAAAATTAATTAACTAATGAAGTTATTTTCTAAAGTAGAGCAACGTTATTTGGAAAAACTTATAAACACCGCAATATGTGTGTGTGTACATAAAATGACTTAAATATAAACACACGCAATATGTGTGTGTGTGTGTAAATAAAATGATTTAAATTCGACGCTAGAAAAATATGACCAAGTATTTAAATACGTTAAACATAACTTAAATCTAAAAGTGCATTTGCACTGTATCGATGGAAAAAATACCCTAACAGAAGAAAAGAACAATGGAATACGAAAAAAGGAACCTTTTAAATGAAATACGTTATCAAGGGCAGTATTCCACAATATAAGGAAGTCGGTTAGATATATGTGCAAAATAGACTGCGTTACATAATGTGATCACGATTATATATGAATGGCATCCAGTTAAAATTAAATGCAAGAGAAAGAGGGGGGGGGGGCACCGACCTCTTAAAAATATATACAAATCTAGAATTGTTCTCCAAACACGTATTAACAATTGAATACGGGCGATATAGAAACTTTTTAACGGAGAAATCTCCTTTCTGAACAGAAATAGAGCAATAGAACAACAAATCAAACCGAGGGGCGGAGCGATTGATAGCAGACGATCGCGTGTAGTTCTAAACGTTCGAGGCACGCCACGGACACGTTTCTTTCAGGATTCCCGGATTCTAGAACGGAAGGGTTGGTTTGCTGGTTACGGTTCAAAGATTCCGGGTCTTCTTATGGAAGAGTTGGGGTGCGTAAAGATGTTGAATTTATCAGTTTTAGTAACATGGTTGATACTTTATTAGATACAAAATGTTTATTTGATTAAAAATATATTGAAACTAAAGTGGATTCCCCTTAGCAATTTTCTTTTAAAAATGGAATAAAAATACCAGTGTAATAAAAATACCATTTAATGTATTGCAGCACTCTTATAAATACTAAATATTTTAAAAACGACTTAAAAATAAGTGTTGCGTAAATTTATTCCAAATAAAAATTAATTAAACATCACCATAAATGAGGGATGCGCAAGCTATTCGTAAGGGTAATTGAACAAAAAAACCAAGAAACAATAAGAACCGTAAAAAAAAAAGAGATAAATAACTCGAAAACATTAAACATTGCATTTCATTGCATTCTACCAAAATAGATTTCAATAAGCACGTAGTTACATTTTCAATAATGGAGAAGTGAGAATCTGATCCAAAGCAAGCACCTACATAAAAAATGTGATATAAAATATCCTTAACTGCACAATTCATTGTCCATTATTTGTCAGGAATGAACACTGAAATTAATCTTCTGGTAATTTTTGTCTAACAATACTTTAATAAGCAAAGAAATTAGAGGCGACATTCTGTATTGAGATGCATTTATCCATTGCCTAAACCAATACTCACTTCCTAGAAGGAAAGATATCCAAATCAGTAGAAAAGAGGTTTGCGCTGGGATTGGGGGGAGGGGGGGGAAGGGGCGGGGAATACTCTTCAGTACTTTAATAAAATTAGTTAGGAGAGCCTTCTAACTTAAATTCATCATTTTCACGGCCTTTCTGCAATAAGGAACATTTTATTTGCCTATGAATAAATCAAAGTGATCTATCTTCTACCTTGTATTTCCCATACAAAGAAGGAAATCAAATCAACCAAGTCGAGAATTGAACGCAGAAATATTCAGTCTTTCAGTTTCTAACGCCTTAGTTCACCGTCTCCGAAGTAGATAGTGATTCGAATAAAGCAATGCATATATAAACAGAAATCCTTAATTCATAACAATTATCAACAGAAGTAATTCGAAATTTTGACATTTTTGAAAGGAACTATCTGAAATTCTTATATCCTTATTTAGTAAATTTCTAAACTTAAAGTTCTAACAACAGTGGCATATATAAGTTTATAGAAACAATGTCCAGGTTCAGAGGAATATAGACCTGAATGCTTACGATTTAACGTAAAAAAAATAATTGTTTTAAAGAGCAATATTTTCTAAATGTTTAATCAATGTTAGTTGTAATAATGTCATGCAATACCTCTGGGCAGAAAGTATGGAATCAGCATCTACCTTTCCCGACGAGCAATGAAAAAATATGAGTTCATAAGAATATGGAATCCCGTCGTAACAGAGAGAAAAAAAAACTGGAAATTCATGGTCAATACTTTGCATTTCTACCCTTTCCCTTGATGATTGCTTTGATTCTGTCAGGCAAAGCCTTAACATGGTCTTCGCACTTATTTGGATAGATGGTTGCCAAGCTTTTCACATGGAACCTTAATTTCTGTGTTAGATTTTGGATATCTTAAATACCATGTTTTTCCAAATATACCATATATTTTCGATAGGATTGATGTCTGGACTATATGCTGGCCACTCTAATTGAAGAACATTATGGTATAAACTGAGCTGCGCCACCGGGCGCCCGTTAGGCACGTCAACCGCCGCACCCAAGTCCTGAGGGACTTTAACGCGCACGACCAGGAGGGTCCTCCTGTATGCGCTGCGACCGTGGGAGCGCCGCTACATGCTGACCACTAACATACAGGAGTTTCCATGCTATATAACACTTTCATCATGTAAATGCTATCGTTATAGCTGGATTGAATGAAATTAGCGCTGCGGTTCACAGTCATGTACAACAAATAAGCGTGAATTATGCCAGTCAGGTTATTGTTCGGGTAACTTAGTAGGAAGAGCATTGGTACGGCAAGCCAAGGTACCCAGGTTCGAGTCCTGGCCCGGGCATTTCTCCCTCTGTTTGTATAAACCTCAACTATGATACTCCAATCATTGAATATGAGGAACATTATTTTCAGAACGAAAAATTTTTACTCTCCGCGACCTAAGGCACAAATTATTGTTATCCATAACAATGCTTTCCAACATCACTGTTTCAAAATTGATCTACGAAAGTAGGAATCGGGAAATCTTCTAAAATTGAAAAATATTTCTCTGAATTCCCATTCCCATTCACAACACACACAGTCTTCCAGCCCTCTTAGAAAACACGCAGTCCTTCCCTTTTATTTTGCAACCTCCAAATGAATTTTCCTCTATCGCCCCCTGTACCAATACAAATTATTGATTCATCGCTAAACACCACTTTACTCCAATCAACAGATCAGTCCTGGTATTTTTGGCCCATGATAATATAATCTGGCTCGTTTGTGCCGTACTCTCAGCTTGGGTTTTGCCTTAGCTTTGAGATAACGATATCCAGCTTCGTTTAATTTGTTGCGCAACATTCTGTTTGGCACCTTGGCCTTGGATGCTTTCTTCTAATCAATATTCATATAGTTAGATGTTTTCCATCTCATATTTTTGAATATTTTAATAAAGTACGATCCTGGCGTGCTAATGCAGATCGCAGCCTACCAAAACGGAGGCAATTTTTCACACTTTTAAGCGCTATGAACTTTCTTGAAATTTTCGAATAAGTAGTTGTGAGCATGCAAATGTCTTTTCTACATTTCTCTGCGATTTCTTTGCTTTAGCAGCTTAATGAGCGCCTCTCTGGTTTTCAAATCCAGCTCTCTTACAGGCCAGGTGCCATTTCATCCACTGGTTTGAAATGATCAAAAGGTAAAAGAAAAGCTTATTGCACCGCGCAAGACCATTGTTTAACACTAAACTGATCAACAGGCATGGAAATTTGTATAAACAAGAGGATGATTCCAAATTTCACCCCCCCCTTCCCCTCGAATAGACATCATTGCAAACTTTTTTCCTGCACAAATTTTAGAAAAATAAATTATAAAGAATTACTGAGTACTTATTTTGTAATTTCCATTGCGTCTGCATCTCAGTAATGTTCATGATCATAAAAAGATAATGAAAACAGCTTTTCAATTATAATAAAAATGTATATATTTTATTGAGTTGTCGAACAGATAGTGCTGCATCCACTTTTTGCCAGGAGTACTAATGTAACACTATAATTTAATTATAAGAAAGTTAATAAAATAGATATTTGTATAAGCGATACTTTTAATTCTCCAAAGCAGGAATATATTTACATATACTGTAAGGCTATTATCGTTTAATAAACATTTAAATGTCGTATAAATCTGCGTTTTACATGCCCCCGTCCTGGTTTTGTAGTAAAATCGATCTAAACTATCGGAATAAAATATGGTTATGCTAGTTATAAAGCATACCGACAAAATAAAATAAAAATAATTCGATAAGCATAGATAAGAAAAATCCAAAGAATTTCAATTATTTAATTTAAATTTTCTAAAACGTTACTAAATAGCTTATTTTGATCTACACGGTTTTTGCCAAATTTAAATTATCAAAAAAGCAAATAAACCCCGCAAGTTAAACAGCTCGAGATGGACTTCCATTCAATAAATGAAATTATCTGTATTCGATAGCAACAGTCTAATTTTGAATTATATTCTTAGTCGCAAAACTGTAACAATGATGAACACTTGGGGGCAATGCTTTTTTTGTTCCTGTACAACTAAGTAATAAAGATCAAATAGATGGAAACCGGCAGTAAGAATCACAAGAAAAAATTCATAAGTACTTACATAGTCGTGAAAAGCTTTAGCTTCACTAGAGTGCTCACATGTGTCTCTCCTTTCAGGAGCAGCACAATATAAGTCCCAGAATACACTAAAATAAAGAAGAAAATCATGTTATCAATCTGCAAATATAATTTATTTTCAGTCTAATAAAGAAACAGTTAATGTTGCCGTTTTTACGTGTTTATTCACAATATGACAACGAATAGTCAGAATGGAATGAAATTTTGTTTAAATGGATTTTCCAACTGTCACAATTTCATGACCCCCCCCCCCCCCCTCCAAGCGTGACATCATTTATGGACGGCCCCAATGAAACACTTCTTTGGAGAATTTCTTGTTGAAGTAACATAAATATTAAATAAAGAAAAATAATTTTTAATGTTCACTTTCCCTTAATATGTGAAAAACTAAAAAAAGATTTTCTTACAGCCCTTGTGCAGTGTCTGCGTTAATGCATCTGGGGACTACACCTAGTGTGCTGAAACCTAAAATTGCCGATGCATTACAAATACAAGTGGAAATAGAATTATTTTTTTAAAACATGAAAGTCATCTGATCGTTTTAAATTTTTAGCAATTTCCGATAACTTTACTATATTTTTAAATATTATCAACGACCATTGGCATCAGAACAGTCAAAGGAATCGCTTGGCAATGATATGTTGATGCCAAATCAAAATAGTAACCCCAGTGCAACCGCAACACCACCTACAAACAAATGCAGCTGCAACTGTGTTTCCAACGGAATCGGCGACCGTTTTGTGGGGAACCCCCACACTTTCTCTCCCTCTCTCTACGTATCCCTTTCACTCCGTATAACTGAATGTTTAGAATGTACCGTTATGCGAGAAAACGAATTTAAAGAGTCCCCCCCCCCCCACCCCTTTTTAAAAAAATCTATATGTTTGTTTATTTATTGTAATGGAATTTCACACCAGCTTAGATTCATGTCAATTTGTAACTTTCTTTGTCTTGAAAAATAATTTTCAAATACATACAGATATATTAGAAAATGCAACAATTAAGACAATAATATTCCTCAATTTTATTTCACTAATTTTCTTAACATGAAAGGGAGAAAAGTGATTCAGCGACTTTTCCTGCTCGCGAAATCAGATGTTAACTTTTTAATATTGTTTTTAATGGGAAAATTTAATTAGGTGATTACTCATACCCTATATAATTATCAAAATACGGATTTTACCATCAGAAAGTAGTTTTTAATACCTTAAGCAGTACTTTTATTGTATATAATTATCACAAGTTTATCGATTAGGAGGACCAAGTGTCTCAAAACTTTCGAAAATTGACAAAAATATTAATTTTGGAAATGTATACTATAACTGCACACAGTAAAAAAATTCCAATGTGTGATGCTTCATATTTTTTTCTTACTTTTTCGTTAACAGTATTAATTTAAAATTGCTTTTCTCAGATACTCGAACACTATTAAAGTCAGATTGAGAATTAGCTGACCCGTCCCACGGGCGCGGCGTTGCCCTGGCCCGTGATAATAATCTTAAATATACCTGAAATCAGTATTGAAGGGATTTTTTTTTTCTTTTAAACGAATATCTTCCCAAACGAATCTAATGTTGGAAAGATCATGTCGTTTAAAGTGCTGAACTGCCTACACCCTCGAATTTGTAAAATTTTATATTTTTAAATGAAAATCTATCCAAACGACCCTATATTTGAGGGCCCCATTGCTTTCGGCAATGTAGACCGAGCACACTACGCATGGTCCAGTCTGTTTTGATTTTATATTTTTAAACGAAAGACCGGCGTTGCCCGGACCCGTAATAATAACCTTAAATATACCTAAAATTAGTGTTGATTGAATCTATATATTTATACAAAAATATTTCCAAACGATCCTAATGTTAGGGATCCCACTGCTTTCGGCAGCGTACACCCTCGAATTTATATAATTTTATATTTTTAAATGAAAATATATCCAAACGAAGTAAGGGCTCTAAGTATAGTGATTTCCGATTTAATATCTGGCGTTTAGATAGATTAAACTTTTTAAATTGTGACCAAAAGTTCCTGAGAAAACCTAAATATAAAACGTAGCCCCCCCCCCCTCTATTTTGAACTCTAAATAATGTATCTCTGTTGAAAATGTAGGTTTCCCAGCGCATGCGCACAAACGAAAACACAGCACACAGACAAATGTCTTTCCTTATTATTAGTTATTACGAAACGGTATTTTAAAAAATTGAAAAACTACTTTACTGACACATTTTATTTACACGTTAGAGTGGCTATAATTAATATAGACTTTTCAATTTTTATTTCGAAAGATATATAATTATGCTGCGCTGGTACATAAATAAAATCTGCAGAAGAGATTGATTTTAAATGGTTTGAAATTTGACAATCTCTATGAAGCTTTTCGTATCCTTGCCATAAGTGTGTCCCTTTTTTCCCAAGATTGCAAATGGTTTAAAATTACATTTAAGAAAAAAAATAAAGATTCTACTCCATGATCTGGATGCTTTTTATCATAAATCTTACGTCACTTTTCCAGATATGAAAACAATAGATAATCTGCCACTAATACACATATACACACACATATATATACACACACACACACACACATATATATATACACACACACACACACACATATATATATATATACACACACACACACACATATATATACACACACATATATATATATACACACACACACACACACATATATATACACACACACATATATACACACACACACACACACACACACACATATATATATACATACATTTTAAAATGAAATCACATGTGTGAAGATAATTGTAAAAATAAATTAAAATACATAAAATAAAGAGCAGCAGCACCCCCCCCCCCCCCACGGAATAAAAAAAATTTAAAAAATTAGATTAAAGCGTTTAGCATTTTATTAAATATCATATTTGAATAGACTACATTTATAATTATATGTATTAGTATTGTATAGTTTGCTGATGGAGCAATGGTAGCTTTCTGTCATCCAATCATTTGTTATACGTACGGAAAATCATAAAATTCAACAAGTTCTTTTGTAACAAAAACTGTGCTTTATTTCGTATATTCGCTAATCTATTGCTAATAGACTTCACAGTTCAAAGCATCACATTCCGATTCCAACTAATTATCACAACTCTGAGCACAATAAACGGAGCCACAAAACATTGGACTGTTCGACTCCATTCTCTCGACCGCAATGAACTTCTCCTCCCTCCACTGTTCTCAGACAACCCTGCGCCAAAAATGGAACCACTCATGAGGTGGGAGGGAAAAGGGAAAGAATAAAAACGAAATTTATTGCGCTGCCGGTCTTTCGCGTTTTGGGGTTTTCATAGGGCTCCACCGCCGACCCCGAAATCATTCAGAAGAGGCCCGGGAATTGGGGGATAGAAGTCGATGAAAGTGAGGGACTAGGCAGTGATCCGTACTGAGGTACTGACACTGGTGAAAATAGTTTCGGTTTTATCTGGTGCATTTCAGATATACAAAAAAGGCACGCATTTTATATGTATGTATAACATTGAGGGGGTTGGGTGTAAAAGATGGTAACTGACATTTTTACATTTCTTCGGATTTTCGTATAAATTATTTAATTGCAACCTGACATTGTTTTAAAAGTATTCGGTTCATTTATTACTCAACAGATGCCATCACAATCAAAGATAAATTTTTGATAAGTGCAACGAATTTTTTTTTATTAAAAAATTCAATGAGTCCAATAAAATCTATTCGGCAAAAAATGTTTTGCACATAGTTAAATGAAGATCCAGTCTTAACTATTCAGCTGTATTAGAGGAAGCAGTCAATGGTTTCGTTGTAGATTTTTTTTTTTTTTTTTTTTTTTAATAGAAAACTTGAATACCTCAAAACTTGCTTTTTTTTTTTTTTTTTTTTTTTTTTTTTTTTTTTTTTTTTTTTTTAAACACCTTGTTTTATTATAACCCAGTCCTTCAATTTTAAACACACATTTCCAAACAATGTTCTCCAAAGAAAACTTGCCATCTAAAAGAGTCTGATCAAACTATTTTAATTAGGAAAAAAAAGAAATGCTATATTCCTTCTCTTATTTTAATACTTTTTTATACCGCGAGGGGGTGAAGCACTTTCAAAGACAAAGAATTCTTCAAAATATTTAATAAATAAAATTCAAAAGAAGATAAGATTTTATTTAAATTTACCTATCATTACACGAAAAATATTCAGAAAAAAGTCTGCGACATATTTTGCTTTTACCCCTGTTAAATGTATGCACAGTCTTTTCTGCACGATGGAGAATGTCAAACTTGTTGCTTCTGAAAGTATGCCCGTATATATTTTCAATGAAGGGATTATTGTTAATTTGAAAAATGGTTTAGATTTTTTTTTTTTTTTAATGCAGTTGGCAGTATGAAATCATGTGCCATTTTTTTAAAACTAAATTTCTATATTTCACAGCTATAGAAATAGTTTAGAGAATCTGCTAATTCAAAACGATCGTTAATACAAACAATTTGAACCTCGACTATGGCAACTTTGTTTTAACTGCATTTTTATGATGCTTTGCATGAGTCTGGTAGAACCTGACCCGAACATCTCATTTGAACGCAGTCCGAAATCTGTCCGGAACATAACAAAATAATTTTCCTCGATTCACAACCGAATTCAAACTCAAATTGAAAGAAAATTAATGGCATATTTTAACACAATTATGAAAAAATACTCAATCATATATTTCTAATAAATATCAATTTAATCTTTTATGAAGAAAAATGAAATATATATTAATTAATATTCAAACAGTTTCTTCATTTAAAAAAATATTCTGAACGTATTTCGAAAAAATAAATATACCGGAACCCAACTCGTAAGAACCAAAACAGAAAAAAATATTCAATTCGAACCAACCTACAAATTACAGCAAACAATGCAAACAACACACCACAACCCGCAATCATATTTGTAATATAAATTTTATTTGTCATGAAGTAAATTCTATATATTCAAAAATGTTATTTTCAAGTGAAACAAAATTATGAACTTATATCCAAACCTTATCCACAGTTAACCAAAACCTACTCGAACTCTATCATCAACACAGAAAAATCAGAGCCAATCTGATCTCAACACTACCAAAAAAAAAAAAATTAATAATAATAATGATAGTTAACGCAATTTGAAGTCGATCTGCAGCAATAAATAAGATAAAAATTATAATCAAACCGACCAGTGGTCAATATCGCTTTCCAGTGAAATTGGGCTACCCGACTCGATGAAGAACTCGGCCGTGCCCGAACTAAAATGAAACATGCAGGTTGCAGCGGAACAAACAAAAATTAGCATTTAACAGACTTATCGATGGTTCATTCAATAATCCTATAAAGAGTTCAGCTAACTTAAGATTCATATACACAAGATATGCATACGAAAAAGTTTAAGTTGGCAACATGCCGAATTAATCCCATTTTCTGGCACATCAAACAAGCATAAACTGAATACACTAGAAATAAAAATACTTCTCTCAATGTTGACAAACAAATGTTTAACCAATGCTTCAACTATTTAATCAAGATAAATTTCAGAAATTAAAAAAAAAAAAAATAAAACTACTTAATTTGTTTATGAATTTAAAAACTATTTTCTTTAAAATTTGAAGAATGATATTTGAAAATGAAATATAGAAAAATTATTTGTTCTAATTTTTAAAACATTTAAGGGTTTTATAATTCTGGATATTTTCTTGTAGCCATTTTAGACTTTTTTATATTTAATTAAATTTTAAAAAGTACAAATTAATTTAAAAACGAAAAATTTCTGTATGGAAAGATATAGTCTATCTTTTCCCAACTCCAAAAAATATTAAAACATTGTTTAAAAACTTGAAAATTTTTAAGTTAAATAAAGAAAAAATATATCAAGATCAAAATTATTAAAAGTTATGCGTTTTAGTATATATCACATAGTGCAAGGACCACTGAAATATTAAAAATGTCATTTCATACTTTACAATTATCGCACTAATCTTAATATTTGGCCACTTCTTAAAAACTTAATTAAAAGCTGAAAAATAATTCGAAAATTAATCCCTCAGGCGATGGATAAATCCGATATTTTCATTGACTTTCTAAGTAAAATTTGTAGTTTTTCAGTACTAAATTCACTTCAAATGGCTTCAACCTTTTAAAGGGCGGTGGGCATATCGAATCGAGCATCGGGAATGCTCGAGAAAAAAACAATCTTGGAGGACAAATACCAGGTTTTTTTTCCTTTCAAGTTTGGAAAAATTGAAATTTCATCCATCAAGTAATATATTCTAATATAGTTGTATTCCAATACTTTTTTTCCTTTTCTCTCTCTCCCCCTCCCCTCACACACACGTTCAGGTCCTACATGAAAACAACGTAATAAAAACGAAAAATCCTGCGTCAAGCATAGATTATGTAATACTTTCCAACACTTACAAAATACTTATACAAATCTTTACCGTATGTATTCGAGAACTTTTGTGCTGCCCTGTATATGATCTATAGAATTTATACACACCAAATAACAGAATTTAAAAAAAATTAAATTTATAAACGCGTTCAGCAACTAAAAACGCACTTCTAGCAACTATTGTTAACATACAGTACCGAATTCTTCTGTGTCCCCCTGTAAATGAACGATGAATGCTATACACAAACTTTTCTACAGTAAGCCTCTTGTAATGCCCCTTAGTGATATAGTATATCAATTTCAATTATGTTTGAAATAGTGAAACATTATTAAAATAAACTCCAAACGATTTTTCTCCGTAGACCGTAATGTAACAATTCTTTTGAGTGTCCCTGTAAAGACACTCAAAAGAATATTTAGTGCTATGTACACCAAATTATACAGTAAGCCTCTTGTAGTGCACCTCAGTGATATATATCAATTTCAATATGTTTGAAATTGCGTAACAGCATTAAAATAAACCACAAATTAATTTTCGGCATAGGCCGTAATGTAACGGAACTCTTTTGAGTGCCCCTGTAAAAAACTAAGTGCTCACACTTCATTTTCAATACCGAACGTACCATAGTAAACCTCAATAAGATATATCAATTGCATGACAATCCGAATATATTTACGCGAGTTAGAGAACAGACAAACGGAATTCATGAACACTTTTCAACTATATTGAAAAGTGTTAAAATAGATGATTAAATGCTACTTCTCTTATTAAAATTGAAAAGCCATTAACAAAATTATGTCAATTGTACCAGTTAGTGGAAATGGTAAGGTTGAAAACAATGCAATGTACTATCTTAATTCTTTTATTTTTATTACCATAGCAGGGGACCCGTGCGGGGCTTTTGCACTATAATCTTTCAGATTAATTGCCGATATGTTTTTTTTATTAATTTTTAAGTAACTGCAATTTGTAATCAAACAACGTTTTTTTAACGAAATGTGAAAGTACTATGTCAAAAGCTTGTTTAGAAACCTTTCGTATACCTCATTCATAGTTGTGTGTTTTGTACGTACATAGCAAAAAGGAATGTTGACATCAGAAATATATATATATGACGTACGATTTTTCATAAGTCAAACAATAATCAACAGAAATATTTAACTATAAGATTTTTATTTACTCTTTTCACCTAAAATATAGATACTTGTCTCTGTTTTTTTTTTTTTTTTTTTATAATGCACATAACTAAACTTTACTAAGAAAATTCAAGCAATTTTCTGGCAAAATTTAGTTCAAAACAATTTATATAAGTTAAGTAATACAAAAAAAGAATCACCTCTTTTCCAACTTTTATTTTTAAAATTTTATTGACTTTTATATTAAAAAATAATAATAATAACAACAATAAATAGAGTTTATTAGTTTCCACAATCTCAAGTTTTTCAATTAACTTTGAACAAAAATTTATATTTCATAATTTTGTCTCTCTTCATTCTGAATCAAATTCTGAATTTATAACTTCTATACTGTTGTGAGAGATGCAGATTCTGTTAGTAAACTGGATTCTCCGTTAAATAAATCCAAATTCCAGACAATGTTGGGTGAAACATATTAGATTTTGTTGTTGTATTTTAAAAATTAATTTTATTGGCAATTTAAAATAGTAAAATGAACTGAAATGATCATCAAGCTGAATGATATATCAGAAACAATAGCATTAAATTAAGCAAGGAAAGCTAGTGTGTAAATTCAGAGACTGAAAGGCTAAAATTGTTAGTAAAAGCAATTATTCCTTTTTCTAATACGTTCAATGTAGAGTGTAAATTAAATTTTAGTGTACATAAATCAGGAATAATATACAGAAGAATGAAATTCCTTTAGTTTGCCAGGTGTATTTTAAGAAAAAATTCAGTCTAATGATGTAATCTGCGCTGGACACACTGAGGGTAAAAGTTGATATCATAACTCGAAAATACTAAAATTTTCCAACTACTACACATAACATTGATTGAAATTTCCACTTATGCACCCTCTCCCCACAGCCACAACCCAAAAAAATCCTGCTTTTAGACTATAGTACACTGCAAAAAATAATTGTTGATTTTACAGTATAAAACTGGCACCCAGCTGCCAGTTTTATACTGTAAAATCAACAATTATTTTTTGCAGTGTAGGAATTGCACTCCTTAACAATTTATGACAGTTACAAACTTTCGAATAAAATTTTCTCCAAACTATAAAAACTATTGATTGCAAGTTTTTTATTATTATTATTAAGGTACTTTCACTTCCGGAATCTATTTCGAAAGTGAAAGTATCCTCAATAAAAACTAGTCGTTGGGGGCCACCGTAATACTTAACCATCATGGATATGCATAATATAAAATATGAAAATAAAACATGTGTAAACTATTTATAAAATGCATTTCAATTCGAATAAAATCGGGGCTTGATGACGTCATAAACTTTAAATCGAGGCTAACGAAAAAGACAGGCTACCGCGGTGCATTCCACTTATCTTTTTTTTTACAGACCGCTAGAGTGACGTGTGCTCTTTTCGTCCACCTGCATTGGTGCATTCGAGCATCACGTGACTCCGGTGGTCTGTAAAAAAAGATACTCGTAAAGCACCGCGGTAGCCTTTCTTTTTCGTTAGCCTCGCTTTAAATACTCTACTCCAAAATTGATAATCATATTAACTAACAGTTTACTGCGTCGGATTAAGCGTCTCATTTCCAATTAAAATATATCTTTGAATTGAAATTTGGATGAAATACGGGGTCAGGAAAAATCGAAGAGTGTGGAAAATATGATTACAAATATCTCTGAAACTCATCATCCGATCGACTTCATTCTTAATGCAAAATTTATGTTTTTTATTGTCTTTTATATTCTCTCTTTAAAATAAACAATTTCGAAAATTTTTATATACCTTTTATCAGAACGAATATTTCGAGAGCCCAAAAAAAATAGTTCCGGATAATCGAGGTTACTGAAATTCAATAAGCTTTTTCCCCATTATTACATACTAAGTACACACCAAATTTCAAGTCTCTATCTCTATTTGTTCGGGAGATAGAGCGTTTACAGACACACAGACAGACGGATTTTTTTTTTCTTCTAAAAATATGTTTTTCGGAATCTTCAGTGTCTGAAACGTGTAAATCCGTTAAAAAAAATTTTTTTTTCGATTTTCAAAACGATTACAAGACTTACCCTATACTATGTATGATGGGTAAGTAAAAAAAAAAAAAAACTGCAACAAAAATCGAAAAAGTAAAAAAGAGCCTGCATAGAGATCTACCTCAGCTATCCAATTGAAAAAAAAAAAAATAATAATAAATAAAAAATAAAAATATTGAAATGCGAACGAGATATCGTAAAATATTTCACCCATAGGATTAATATTAGCGAACGGATATTTTCACCTGAGTGAAGTAGCCTATTAAGGGTTAAGGGGCCGCTTCACTGAATATGAATAGTTATATTAATCGTCACTTCAAAATAACAAATATTGCAGATAAGGTTAAAAAAATATTTAATGAATTTTATAATTTAAAAAGTGTATAGATCTGCGGGAGCCCCCCCCCCCCCCCCAAAAAAAAGGGGGGGGGGGGAGTGGAATTTTCAGAAGCAGGGTGATTTAGACGAAATTGCTAGAGAAAAACTGGAATTTACGAGAACCGGGAGATTTTCCTCACCAGTCATGGGACAAAGACTGCACTTATTTGGCAATCACCGTTAAATTTGATTAAATTCCCTCAATTTTCCAGATTTTGGATAAAATATTGGAATTCCCTGATTTTAACCAGGACTTATTTGCCAATTTACCCGACCTATCCAGGTTGTGTAGCAGCCCTGATAAATTTTAAAAATATATTTAATATTCTATATTTTCTAGGAAAATATAACTGCAAGAAAAATTTTTATTTGTGCAAAATGAATTTCTCCAAGCTTTCCAGAAAAACTTTTTTTCCCCCCAGAAGTTCAAAGTTTCCAGAAATTTTACATCTTTGGTGGTAAATTATTTATACCACTTAATTTCCTAACTATCAAAAGATTGCACCAGATTTTTTTTTTTTTACCTGATTTTTTTAAGTGTTTTTATAATGTACTTTAAAAATAGCACTCCAATTTTTTTTCTTTTTAATAATCAATTTGTTCCTAAATTCTTATGGCATGCAATCAATTCAATATTTCAGCAACAGAATTACTTTGCTCCTAAAAGGATTAAATTTTTATTAGTACCTACGCTTTTTAACGAGAAATGTAACAGATGAAAGTTGAAGAAATGGGATCTTCAAGATCCATTAATCTCTTTCTCTTGATACTTCAGAACATAGTTAAATTTATTCATTTTAAAATGAGGATAAAATCAAAAGTTGAAGTAAGAAATTTCATGTGTATTGGATGGCTAAACATCTGTAATTTTCCTCCTCAAAATATTGTAAATAACTCATCATGCTAACTAAAATACTTATTCACTTATTGGATAAAAAAAATACAACCTATTAATTATCAGATTTAAATAGAGCAAAAACAGACAGTCAAAATAAAAGGATATCAATTAATCACTTTATCAGTGGAATGATTAGTTGATTCCCTCTGTCAAAGCTGTCATTTATAAGTGGCATAAATCTTAAATTAATTCAGCCTTTTCCTCCAATCAATCAATCATCGGTATTAGACTTCACAAAATCAGCTTTTCAATCGAGGAGAAATTTTACGAAATGAAATTCAATACTTTTTTCATTTTTAGTATTAAGGTAAATACTAAATATTTAATTCAATAAATTGAAGTTCAAGATCTGCACGAGCCAAAGTTTTTAGACCAAAAATCAATAAAATCAGGTGCGGGTCACTCAATTTCTTCAAAAAATTCCGATATTATGTTAAATAACGTTATTCTACAGTTAGAATTCTTTTGAAAGTACATTGCAAACATATTTATGCAAAACTTTCTAGCTACAAAAATTTTCAGCTTATATGTCCGCAACCCATGGATTACGGAACAATAACATTAATAATTAGTTAGGCGATTCCATTCAACTAAAGACTTTAAAGAAACAAAAAATAATGATGCAGTTTAGAATGAAAGAAAAAGATGGCTAAATAAAATAATTTTGAAGCTGTGTAAAGAAAACAGAAGATCTTTACAAATAACCAAAAGAAATTTCTAAAAATTTTGTTAAATAAATATACAGTATCAATATTATTTCCACAAAGAAAAAAAGAATACTAGCCAGAAACAATTAAGTCTAAGCCTGGTCCGGAGAGAGTCTCCAAAAAAAGAATAAGTCTCGGACCCAGCCCGGCCAGAGTTCTTCAGAAAAAAAAAACAAGCCCGACCCTAGCCTAATGAAAAATAATTGGGCCGTGCAGACCTCTGCCAAAAAAAAAAAAAAAAAATCTTATATATTGGGGAATATTCATCTCGATTTCTTTAAAAAACTGCACACTTGAGTTGGAATACTTTAAATTTTAAATCAACATACCATACCAGTGAAGCAGCCATTATTTATTTTTCAGGAAGAGTTTAAAAGTTTTTATTTGAATGAAAATTACAGTAAAACAATATCCAGACTAGAGATGTAAAATTTCCGGAAATTTTGAAGAGATAGAAAAAAAAATTTGATTTTTACCCAATTTTTTTTCCCCCCTTGAAAAATTGAAAATTTCGGGAAAAACTGCTATTTTATTGTAAAAGCTTTTAGTTATAACACACACTAGGTTTTTTTTTTTTTTTTTTTTTTTTTTTTAGTTTATATGATTACATTATAAAATAATGATTTTTACTATTAAAGTTCAACTGTATTACTATGGTTTGAGAGCAAATTGTATGCAAAATAGAGCAAATATAGCATTGTAGAGCAAATATATCATTTATACAGTACCTGTCTATATTTATAAAGTAAAAACATGTTCGTGAATTTGATGTCATATTGACAATGACAACGAACTGACCAATAATTTTCTCTCTTAATGATTTTTTTTTACTTTTAAACATTGCACAATTTTAATTTTTACACCGTCGAATAGGATAAAAATGTACTTTTAAATGCAATTTGTTTGAAAACGGTATCTCAATTTACTAATTTTTTATGAAAAAAAAAATAAATTCAAGCACAAATATTTTTAAATCTGCGTGCTATTTAATTGTGGAAAAATAACCTGCTTCCACATAAAACTGTAAATAATTCAGCGTTTTGTTGTTTCTATGTACTATTGCCTAATTGAATTACCAAACAAAATTTAAACTTCACAAACAAATTAATAAATAACACAGATTTACCTATACGTAACCGAACACTGAAATACTTAGTGTGACTTAAACACCGAAATAATCAGAATCACAAAAGTTGCTATGAATAATGAAATGGTTGGCATGCGTTTAAATACGAAAGTGCCAAAAAAATATTTTTGGTGTAGTTGATGGGCAATCTAAAAATATATAGGGGAGACCGGGGTACAATGAACTACTTTTGTAAATTTTGACTGTTAACACTCAAAATACTGGTTTTTTGTGTTTGAAAAAATGTGTGCATATTATGTATATATTAGGGTTTAAGTTGCACTCACTCAAAATCAATAATTATGTTTACTTTTTTTACTATATATTTTTTAAATAGCAAGTGACAAAGTGGACCATTGTACCCCAAGGTCGGGGTACAATGGTCCACAGCATGGGGCTCAATGGACCACAAGTAAATTAAGAAAAAAAAAACATTTATGTAGTACATTCTTTAATGACACAGACATAGAATGTATTATACTTGTTTATTGGTGGCTTCAGTTCAAACATATAAGATTAACAAATATTAAAGTTAGCAAATACTAAAAGATTTTTGTGTCGCTGAAGGTATGGTATGCTGTTTTCTTGTAAATATGTAGAGTTCGGCAAACTCATTGCAATATCTTGAACATTTACAAGAGATTCATCAACAAGATCCGGTAAAATGAACACATTTTGATTAGGTTTTCGCTGCATGAATCTGACAAAACATAATCATAATTCTGTTACGAAACCATAAAAAAAAAGAGCACTGTTTTATCTTACTTAACACCTATAATTTATCTACACTAATATAAATAGATACAGACTAATAGGTATATTAATTTTTTAATGTACTTGTTTAATATAATTGCAGATAGAAATTTAAAATTAACTGAATGTTTAAAAATGTAAAGAAACCATAAATAAATAAATGATTAAGTAAAATACTTAAAAAATGTAAACTACGTGAATCATGGTTAATTTACTCACTAAAAATAAAACAATTTATTAATCTTAATTTCATATATAATGCCCGGATACAGAACTGGGGTACAATGGACCATGGTCCATTGTACCCCGATTTTGGGTGGTCCATTGTTCCCCATATGGAAGTTTGACAGAAAAAAAGTAAAAAAAAAAAATAACAAATTTTATATTTAATTATTTTAACTACATTTAATATAAGAATAGATTATCTTAGCTTTTAATTGTGCTCAGCAATGTCTTTCAAATCATAATTCTTTAATGAAGAAAAGAAGGCGTGTTTCGCTGAAAATATTTACTTCTACCTGCCACAAACAATCTTTCTAGAATAAAACGGCTAATTTGTCAATTGGGCACATAATTTTACACTTTGATTCACCACTGTAGTGCTATCATCTATATGCCAAAATATGAAGCATTCAAAAACAGAAATAATATGAATAATAGGGGGTGGTCCATTGTACCCCGGTCTCCCCTACTAAATTTTAAACTATATAATTTTCCACATTTTAAAATTCGGTGTATTACTTTATAATAATGTAATATTCTTACCTTGAATTCTGGTAAAAATAAATCATAGTTTAGTTTTTGGTTTATGCTTAATTTTTTTTATTTTGAAAAAATTAAGAAAACTGAACTAATTTTAATATTGATTTTCTTATTTTTTATATATAATTTGAAATTAAAGAAAAGGATTAAATGTTTGCGTTTGTACTGGTAATGTAGATACGACTTCTGACGATATTACACATAAAAATGGAATATACTATTAGTAATTGTTTTTACATGTTTTCCCAAAATGAATGAAATTTGAGTTCTTATGTTCTCCCAGAAAGGTAACGATATAAGTTTTTGCTCTTTTTAAGCAAGAAAAACTTTCTATTGAAATACGTTCTAGCTGGTACGACATTTGAAATTTCAAGTAAATAATTAATAACTGAAAAGAAATTTGATTAACCAAACGGCAATACATGCAATAGATCGATAGGTTTCGATTCTTCTTCGGCTCAATGGTGGGTCCACAATTTGTAATTCGCCTTAAATTCTGCTCATAAAAATTTGGAATTGATAAAAAGAAGAGGGGAAGGAGGGGGGGGGGGGGGTAAGATTTATTCAGTTCCCGAATCTTTGACTTATTTTAAAGTACTTGGAATAGTAAAGTATTTTTACTTGGAATTTAAAATTGGATTTCATTACAAGCGAATTGAATTATTGTGGCAATAGGTATGGCTGTACCTAAAACAGAATAAAATAGACTTTCCAAAAGGTCAGGAGAAGGGGGAGGGGAAGAAAAAAAAACTCGTTATTTTATAAAAGCATAAACACACGCACACAATTAAACAAAACAAAAATTAAATTTCTACAAAACGATGGAATTTTCCCACTTTTTCTGTTTTTTTTTTTTTTTTTTTTTTTCCGAAGGGGATCTAGAAGCCCTCCTTGATTAAGTCATTGCAACACACAAAACTTGTCCCTCGATTCCAGAAAAAAAAATTTCAAACCCGCAACACAACACAAGAATCTTCGATAAATATTAGGATTTTATATAAATGCTATTCAAAATTTTATGAAATAGAATAAAGGGAGAATAGAATAAAAATGTCAAAACTTATAATAATTAACGTGTTTCGTTAGGTTGTATCCTAGCTCAATTACGCATAATGCTGCATCATAAGCATGGAATGTATTAATAATCAAAATATTTTTTAATGAGAAAGAAACAACTGAACATGATTAACATTTAATCTCTAAAAATGGTAAAATAATAGATATCCCTTTATAGCATTATCATCACATCATAAACATTGCAAGTTTTTTTCTTTAAAACATGAGCACATTACTTCATGTATTCCAAGTCTTGTAATATTTAATAATTTTATTATTTTTTTATTATTATTATTTACTGTTTTACAAAAACTAAAAAACTAACGGCTGAAATGTGTCTAAAAACTCAATATTAAAATATTAATATGCACTAATGTCAACTTTAATGTAAATCACATGTATATTTGTATGTGTATAAATATCAAAAAATTGATAGCCCTTTTCATTTCTTGAATGAAAAGAAAACTGAAGTTTGAGAATTGAACTTCAAACAAGAAAAACCTACGTCAGTACAATTATTATCTGTATTATGTCTTGGAATATCCCATGTTATTCACATTTGGACATAATATAAGGTAGAGATCTGCACGGGCCGGGCCAAGGCCCGAAGCCCGTACTCGGGCCTATTTTTCTTCACGGCACTCGGGCCGGGCCCGGGCCATATTATTTTTCTGAAGGCTCGGGCCGGGCCTAGTGATTACTCTTTACGGGCCGGGCCGGGCCTTACCTTTTTCCTGAAGGATAAGGCCGTGCCTTAAATTATTTTTCCCGTACAGAGCCGGGACTGGTTTCATTCTTCCTAGTCTTCATGCCTTACATTTTTTAGTCCTGGTTTTGACTCGTATGAAAATCATTGTCTCGGTGTACCTGGTTCGTTCGAAGGTCAGTAAAATAAGATCTGGCATAAAAATCTTTTCAAAACATGCATACATTTTTAAATCGCCATTATTTTATAATTAAACATTAAAATTTATTCTTTTTAAAGAATAGTACATTTATACACTTATTAAAATATAGCTAAATTAAAATATAGTAAAACGTGTGAAAAAGAACCTGCTTATGATGGAATCCTGTCTTAAATTAAAAAATGTGTTGATCCATTAAAAATGAATATACTAATATGTAAGAAAAGAATATATAATACATTTACACCTGCTAAGAAGGCAAATTGTCTATAACTCATTTTTTTTTCTTCCCTATGCAATTCCATCTTAGATTTTACTGTATAGCATTTTTCTGATTTTTAACACTTCAATAAATGGAATATGGATTAACAATATCGATGATAACTTAAACACATACATACAACAAATAGAGATTTATTAAAAAAATAAATATTCCAGCTTGCGGCACAACTCTATAAAAATGAAGATTATAAACATGAAAAAAAAAAAAGGCTGAGATAGGAATTTTTGGTTAGATCTCCTCCTATGGGGCAAATTTTTAACCAAATCGACGTAAAAATTATGTTTTGTAGAAATTCACTCGGGCCGGGCCGGGCTCGGGCCGAGATTTTAACTTTTTTCCGGGACGGGCCGGGCTCGGGCCGAACTTTTAACTTTTAAATCGGGCCGGGCCGGGCTCGTGCCGAACTTTTAATTTTTGTATCGGGCCGGGCCCGGGCCTGGAAATTTCGGCCCGTGCAGACCTCTAATATAAGGTTCTCTCACTCATACACTCACTACCTCCTAGCAAACAAATCAATCTGAATTTTGCATAATAGGCGTTAAAAAATGTGAATATGAATGTAGGAAAATCATAAATTTAGGACTAAACAATACCAAGAATGAAGGTGAGGGGGGGGGGGGGGGGGGGAAGAAGCATGAAGCACCTTAGAAATTTTCAAATTACACGTATGCTGATTTAGGGGAGGGGGACGAGTGCATTATTACGTATAAATTTTCAATTCATAACTAATATAATAAAATTATTGAAAATGTATTTTAAACATGAGTTACTTATGACAAATTTAAGTTACGGTATATCTATAACGCAACTTTTTTTTTTCTTTTTAATGATCATTTATATCTAACACCTGTATTCGCAAAACATTCGATCCTAGATTGAAACCAGGAACAAATTACTAAACGCCGGATCATGAAAATCCGAATTTTAACAGATTTTGTAAACCAGATCAACATTCAAGCTAATTCAAGTTTCCTTTATTATGAAAAAATATAGATTGTTTAAATGCGATTTAGCTAAGAAACGCAAAAATAAATTTTTGGAGGCTAAATCTGGCAAATGCAGTAGAGTCGCGATTATCCGAGTCCCGCTTAACCGAGTTTCGGTTTAACCGAGTCATAGAAAAAAAAATCCCTTTTTCTTATTTTGACTAAAAAATCAGAATTTTATGAATTTTCTTTCATCTCCACCTTACACTTCATTGACAATCAAATTATGAAAATGAAGCATCTGATGACAAATCTTTATTGAGCTTAGCACAAACAATTCCTGTTTCTGAAACCGTTACTGAAAAAGAAATTGCTGAGTGGATGAATGCAGATGAACAGCAAGAACTTACAAATGACATGATTACAGATATGGTTGAAAATCGCGAACAAGCGAGCAGTGATGATGAAAGATATGATAATCAGAAAAAAAATTACGCATTCTGAAGGTCTAAGTTCTATTAAAAAAACTATTTATTACAATGAGCAGCAAGAAGAGGCTACACCTACAATATTGATGACACTAAAAAATGGCGTAATATTGCAGCAAAAAAACGTTTATCATCCCCCAAACAAACAAAAACTATCAAGGATTTTTTCAAATAAACAATTTCATTACCTGTTTTTATTCTACAATAATTTGCAGTGTACATCACAATGACTGTAAGTATACTATAAAAATTAATAAATTGTGTGTAAATTTATATTTTATCTCTTAAATCAGTGACAATTTATATAAATCCCGTTTAACCGAGTTTTTCGCTTATCCGAGGTGAGCTTGGTCCACATTAACTCGGATAACCGCGACTCTACTGTAATTGATAAAACTAAACGTATTACGAATATGTTCACCCCAATTTAAACTATATTTAAATGTATATGGAAGTAGATCCCCCCTTTTTTTTTTTCAGATGGGAGTAAAAATACACACTATAGTTTCAAGAGATGTTAATTAACAACTCTCTTCATCAGGTGATTAATAGCTCAAAGAATAATTAACCTACTGATCATTTGAGTTAGTTAATCACCAGATGAATGAAGCTGCCAATTAACTGCTCTCGAAACTATAATATATATTTTTACTCACCGTCACTATCTGGGGAGAAAAAAAAAAATCTACGTCTAAATATTTTTCATCTAAAGTCATTATTATAACTACTTTTGACTACCTTAAAGAATGATATCTTTTGCAAATTTTGTGAAAAAAAGATCAATGTCCTGTTGGTTACCATGTCAAGAAATAAATAGTGCAATGCGAAAAATGCAAAAATGAAACATTAGAAAAACAAAGATTGTTGTGAAAACAGTATTGTCAGTTAGTGGATACGGATACTACAGCAAAATGTCTCTGGGAACAGAGGGGGTGCGGATATCTTATCACGACTGTTGCAGATAACAATTTTGTCAACATAACACAGGATTGTATATACAGTTTGGCTCCATCTCGGAAATTTCTAGGCAAAAAGACATGGCGGCAGACATTGAAATATTCCACAGAAGTATTCAAAGAGTCTAAAAAGCAATACTTCCGAACTTGTGAAACATGTAAAGGCAGAAAGAAATCTAATAACTATTTATTGAAACCAAGACAAAGTTATAATCTAATGTGCAATTATATTATTAATTTAATGACATTATTTGCATTACTAATTAACTGCATTGCGTATTTTGTTATGACATACTTATTATTAAGGCGTAAAAAAAAAATCCTGATTTAAATAATAATAAATCTGAATTCCATTAGCATACAATAACATTATGAAAATTAATATTTTGTAATAATTATGCATAAAAGTATATTAATAATACTACTGGTATTTACAGTTGTTAAAATTATTAATAACTGCATTTAATATTAAATTGTTAACACTGCTTAAAGTTAATAATTATTAAACAATTAACTCTCTAATTAGGAAAATAATAATTTTATGCTTTAATTATTAAAATAATTAATAATTTAGTATTCATTATAGAAAGAAAAAGGCACAGAGTGCTAGTTCCATAAAAAAGGGCAGTGGTTCAGTAAAAAAGGCATTTGATTTCATGAGGAAATATATTATGATATAAGAAAAAAAAAAAAAAGGTAATATTTTTTAATGTGATAAAGTAACAATTTTTAAATGATTTTATGAATTACAAATTGAAAATTATAATTAAATAACAATATGATTTAATAATGCCCTGTTTTTTCTAAAGAAATAAAGTTCTATAATTTTTGCAGGTCTTAGGCATACATATTTAGAAATACTGTGGTGTGGGGAAGTATTTTACAAGAAATCCCTGGATACAACTAAAGGTGAATATTTCACTTTTTTTTTTTTTTTTTTTTTTTTAA
Organism: Maratus michaelseni; assembly: GCA_963931845.1. Lineage (NCBI taxonomy): Eukaryota > Metazoa > Arthropoda > Arachnida > Araneae > Salticidae > Maratus > Maratus michaelseni. The sequence goes on along the minus strand of OZ007591.1, from coordinate 75,397,885 downwards.
AGCAGGGCGCATTTTCCAAAATTTTTAAAAGGGCAGGGTGCTGCAACCTTAAAAAATGGTCTAGAGGAAACAGTAAGTAATTACAGAATTAATAAAAACTGCAAATAAGTAATTTCATTAGTTAGAAGGACAAATAAGAAAAATATCATTTGCAACTCGTTTTGCATGTTTACTATGAAAATGAGTTAACCCATTCATACACACATACGGAGTAAATATAAGGAATAACCAGTTATATTTTAAATCCTCAAAATATTAAATAGCAGGAAATTATTAGCATTCGGTGCTTCAAATTAAAAAAAAAAAAAGTTTTGCTACTTCTTTTTTAATAACTATTTTTTTCATTTGGTGTATGAGTTCAAAAATTAAAACATTTATTCAACCTCTGTTGAAGAAACCCTTGCTGCGCTTACCATTTTTATACTGATTAGTTTTATTTTCTGTTATACATTCTCTTACAATAGCTGTTGTTGATCAGATGTAATTCTTTTAAAATTCTTCTTTAGCTCCAATTTGCTGTAAATTTATTATTACAAAAGTAGAATGATAAAATAAGATACTGGCTATTTATTCTTTTACTTGCAGAAATTTATTATACTTACTATGTTATATATATAAGAATGAATAACTTTATTACATAAAAGGAAATAATGACACTGCAGATTTAAATAACATTTTTAAATGAAATGCTTTTTATGCCATACAAAAACTTGCTTTTTTACAAAAACTTACTGTACTTAATTTATTACCAGCCTAAGGAATTAAGCTTACAAAAATTTATTTATTTATTTATTATTATTATTATTATTATTATTATTATTATTATTATTATTTTGTTATTTATGAGGCAATATACCAACAGAAACTTTCTAAATTATGTTCATACTAGATTTTAATGCATTTTATGTCACTTTAAACAGTTAGTTTTTTTTTTTTTTTTATAATAATAATAAGGAAAGTTAAAATCATGATTTAATCACTGATTTAATTCGTCTGATTAAAATCGTTGAGACCCTACTTATTTTTTTAAGTTTCAGGGTTTGAAATAAGGTTTGAATTTTACGGGAGTGAGGTGAGGGGGGGGGGGGTTAAAATTTTTTGGGATTTACAATTCCAGTTCTTAATTATTTATTTTTATTATTATTATTACAGTAGTCACATTATATTTACTGCAACCATTGCAATGCTAACAAATATCAAATCATTCCAAGCTATGCAACACAAGCTACTACTCGGTATAAAGGACGTAGTTGAAAGAAGTTTTTAATTGAAAATTGATTTTTTTTTTCATTTAGACGATTTTCTTATATTGTCCACAAACTACACCAAACAGATATCGGTACACCAAAACATACAACATGACAGCATCGGAAAGAAATCAAGCACACATTTTTTATCAATTTGTAATACAATATTATGACTATGTATATACATTACCAAGGGCCGCAAAATATCTCAATCAACTAGCTATTGGGTACAAAAGAGCCAAAATTAAAAGGCGAAAAAGCGTACGAATACGTGATCGCACAGTCAATTTCATCAATCAAAAATTTCCATAGTGCCAACACAGAGGATAAGTCGCCAAAAAATGCATAGCCGATGTGACATTACAATTTAAACTGATCTGGGATGAACAACAAATTTCGGCTCCACGCACAATGCCTTGCGGAAAAACCGCCGCTAGCTTGTTCTGATCAAAAATCACTTCATAACCAAATAGTATTTTATTACGGCAGTAAGGGATTAAAAATAAAAAGCCCACATCTTGCAAGCGTCTGGCACAATAAATGTAAAGCTATGCTAATCGGCTGAAAGTTATTTTATATACACAAAATGTTACGGATAATAAATATTCGCTTTGGAAAAGATCTCCAAATAAAATATTCTTGATTAGAAATGGAAAATTTTATATTTAACAGAGGTCTATCACACTGCTTTAGCTCACCAATCAAAATCGGCAAAAAGCGCTTTTATATCTCTAAATAACTTCTACAATACGTAATACTAAAGTACTCTGTTCAAAGGAGTTAAAGTTATTAATATTTGGTTGTACAAAATACAAAAAAACTCCAGTCATTCATTCAACATGTTGATAAGCAACCCACCCCCCACAAAAAAGAAAAGAAAGAAAGAAACAGTTTCCTAAAAATTTTCCGTTAAAAAATAGAGTTATAAACTGAGTCGGCATGATTTGAAATATTTGTTATTATAGGACACATTTTAAAATTACACATTTCATTTTTTTCCCCTTATAATAAATATCTTCACATCTTTTTAATGTAAGGTTACAATAAACAAGAGAAGTGCCAAATAAAATATGTAAAAAATTGATTTTGATGAATTTGTTTGCACAACAGAAAGATCTTAAAACTATATTTAATAAATACACTCAAGACAGTCAAATACTAAAAATTGTAAAGTTTAATTGGTTAATCAGGGGTCGATGCAGGTTTTTTTCCCCTTCTTCGTGGGGCTCCCATTTTGTGAAAAATAACATTTTGTAACGAAAGTTAAAATCCAATTACTCAAATTCGAACCCCCCCCCCCCCCCCCCCAAAAAAAAAAAAAAAAAAAAAAAAAAAAAAAACTTTTTTATAATTCTTTTACGGAAATTTTCCCTGTCTTTTGAACTTGTTTGCTTACAAATTACACATTTTAAAATGTCACAAAAAATAAATAATTAGTAAGTTTTTATGGAAAAGAATTTCGTGAAAGGGCTTATTTAATTAAATTGATTTTTGTAAAGATTTCCATTTTATTAAATTCATTTTTGTGAAGGTCTCTGTTTTATTAAATAGATATTTGTGAAGGGACCACAAATTTTGCCTGGATCGACCCTTGTTAATATATGAATATATATATATATAAATGTCATTTGTGTGTGCCATTGAAGAAAACATGTAAGAAACCTGTTTTCAAATTATCAATTATGATAATTTGATATCAGTTTGCTATTTATTCTGTAACAGTACAAATATCATTAATAGTTATGTCTAATTATATCTGCCCACTGTCCTAGCATAAAACTATAAAGATATGTATGGGAAAATGTAACAGATTTCTAAACAAAATGTAAAATTTTCTTTCAATTTCCCTCTTACATAATAAGCATTTTACGTCAGTACCTTTTTAATTAAAAACGCGTGGAGGTGAAATTTTCAATTTATCAGTTTATTGATACTTTTTTAAATATCAAACGGTAAAAAAAAAAAAAAAAAAAATCGCTGACGGCTCGGCCTACAGGCACAGGTAGATTTCGAAGACGCAGACCGTGGGGCGCCTGTTTGTTGGGAATTGCGGAAAAAAATTACCTTTTTGCCATGATGAGGCAATTGGAACCGCCTACTTCAAAACCTAACTTGTTTGCAAGCGGAGCCAGCAGGGGTTTTTTTTTTTTTTTTTTTTTTTTGTTTTAAGAGTTTTTCCTATAAAAAACTTGTCAATATAAAAGTTTTAGATAATATTAAGAGTTTATTTCTATTTATTTTTAATATTATTATAAATTTAAGCGGATTTCAAATCTTGGGAATTGACAAAGTTATGATTTTTTTTTCTTCTAACCCCCCCCCCCCCCCTCTTAAGGCAATTTTTAATTATATCAAAAATCTGTCGTACATAAATTTTCGGCCCTTCTCCTAGAAGTAATAATAACATCAAACGGATTCGATACGTATCATAATTAAGAAATTATGAGTTTTTTTTCTGTTTGCACAAAAAGCCCCCCCCCCCCCATCCCCCCCTTGGTTCGATTTTGACCATTAACGAACTTGACCGAGATTTTATGCCCCTTGATTTTATGTATCAGTTTCGAAAAGATGCGGGAGTTGGAACCGCCTACTTCGAAAAATAACTTGTTTGCAGGCGGAGCCGGCAGGGATTTTTTTGTTTTTAATTTTTTTTTTTTTTTTTGCTATAACGGTTGGTCCTATAAAAAAACTTGTCAATATAAAAGTTTTAGATAATATTAAGAGGATTAATAATAAATTTAAGAGGATTTGAAATCTTGGGAATTGACGAAGTTATGAATTTTTTTCTTCTAAAACCCCCCTTCCCCCCCCTCCTTAAGGCAATTTTTAACTATATCAAAAATCTGTCATACATAAATTTTCGGCCCTTCTCCTAGAAGTAATAATAACTTAAAACGGATTCAATACGTATCATAATTAAGAAATTATGTTTTTTTTTTCTGTTTTCACAAAAAGTCCCCCCCCCCCTTGGTTCGATTTTGTCCATTAACGAACTTGACCGAGATTTTATGTCCCTTGATTTTATGTATCAGTTTCGAAAAGATGCGGGAGTTGGAACCGCCTACTTCGAAAAATAACTTCTTTGCAGGCGGAGCCGGCAGAGATTTTTTTTTTTTTTTTTTTTTTTTTTTTTTTTTGCTATAACGGTTGGTCCTATAAAAAACTTGTCAATATAAAAGTTTTAGATAATATTAAGAGGATTAATAATAAATTTACGCGAATTTGATATCTTGTGAATTGACGAAGCTATGATTTTTTTTCTTCTAAAACCCCCCTTTCTCCCCCTCCCCCCTTGGGGCCATTTTTAATTATATAAAAAATCTGTCATACATAAATTTTCGGCCTTTTTCCTAGAAGTAATAATAACTTTAAACGGATTCGATACGTATAATAATTAAGAAATTATGGGGGGTTTTCTGTTTTCACAAACAGCCCCCCCATTCCCCCCCCCCTGGTTCGATTTTGCCCATTAACGAACTTGGCCGAGATTTTATGCCCCTTGATTTTATGTATCAGTTTGTAAAAGATTAATGCAGAATTTTTCCAGTTATCGTGGTCAGAAAAAAGTGACATAGATAGATAGATAAAGTTTTGAACTGGGGGTGGTTTTGGGTTCTGGGAGTCATGATCGGCGTAGATCTGCAAAAATTTTTCAAAATTTCCAACTTAGGTGAGAATGTAATAAGTAGTATTTCTTACGAAATCTACCTAAAAGAGAGAGAGAGAGAGAGAGAGAGAGAAGAGGCTGAGATCGAAATCCCCCCCCCCCCTCCCTCCCGAACGTCGATTTAGTTTTCGAAACTAGCAGTTGTAATTTAAAAAGGCGTGTATAGCACTTTCCATTTTGAATGCATATAATTAAATACACAAATTTGTTAGATATGAAAAAGCAGCACAGGGATCCTATTTCGTGTGTGCTGCTATTAATAATAGCATGATACACTTATAAATCTTTTTAATAACAGAGAAAGGGTCGATGCAGGGTTTTTTTCCCCCCTTGGGGTCTATTTTAAGAAAAGTTAAAATTATTTTTATCAAATTTAATATTTTTCGTAGAAAATAATATTTTGTAACGAAAGATGAAATTCAGTTACTCAAATTCAGACCAAGCAATTATTAATACCTTCTAAAGTTCTTCTGCAAAAGTGTTCGTTTTTGGTGAATTTGTTTTGTTTGCGAATTACACATTTTAAAACCTAACACATTGAAACTAATTTATAAAGAGTATGTTTCTGTGAAATAAATTAAATTTTATGAAATGGCCTATTTTATTAAGATTTTGCGAAGTGGCATTTTTTATTAAATGGATTTTTATGAAAGAACCCTAAATAGGCCTCTAATTTTGCCAGGATAGACTCCTGCAGAGGTTTAAAAAAGGGGAAGAAAACTAAATCTGAAAATGCTCGAAGACTTTAAATACTTACATATAGAGCATAAAAATGTTAAATACATAAAAAGGCGTTGGAAAATATTAGAGGGGGAAAAAGCAAGAAAGAACATTAAAGTTACAACAACACTCACCCCCCCCTCCCACACACACACACACACACACACACACACACACACACACACACACACACACACACACACACACACACACACACACACACACACACACACACACACACACACACACACACACACACACACACACACACACACACACACACCACCACCACCACCACCACCACCACCACCACCACCACCACCATCCTTTCCCAATTTCGAGAAATCTTCAATTCCAAGAAACTTGGGAAAGTAAAAAATTCTTAGACTACAAAAGGTGAAAATTGCTAGTCTAGAGCGAGCACGCGTTAAGCACAAAAGTATCGAATTGAAAACCTTTGAATCGGTATTTCTTCGGTATTCCTATTGTTAAATTTTATTTCTGTAAATTAATGCAAATACTTCTGCCGTATAAATAAAATAGGCCAGTCTGAAATTTTAGTATCCCAATATAGTCATATATTTAAACTTGACAACTGTTAACAGAGTAAAGATACTTTTACTGTCGACATGTGGGAAATATTAAAAACAGAGAATATCAAAACTAACAGTGGCGCGGCGTTGAATTTCAGGGTGAGCTCGATCTGCTTATTGATTCAGGCGGTACACCTGTGCACGGAAAAGAATATTTATTGCTTTTAGATGATGTCGATAAATGTAGATTAACATGTAACCCGTTATAAACAGCAACTTGTTAAACAAAGCCCAACCACAAGACATTTAAGCTAGTTTTGCATAATTTTGCTTCACAGAACACCTTAGTTCAAAAGACGAATATTATATGCGAAGGATTATATGAAGTATAACTTAACTAATCGGGTTTTTTTTAAGTTTAAATTATAACTCTAACTTCGATAAATATAAACATTTAATATCTTACTAAATGATAAAATTTTAATTATTAAAATGCATTATAATTAGGGATGCAACGGACAGTAATACTGAATATTCGGCAGCCGAATACTAAATTTTTTTATTATTAAATTAAAATTATATATATTTTTTAATTTAAAATAAAATTAAAAACGATTTAAAATTTATTATTTTATTATTTGTACGCTCAAAAAATCTCAACAGCTTGAAGTCAATAATACGGTACTTAAATAGTTATTAACAGGATAATTTTGTCCAGATGCATTTGTAATTCGTATATATTTTATCTAAATTAGTAAGAAGCTTATTACCACTTGTAAATACTATCTATGTTAGCATGAAAATATTTTAATTGCTGATTCAAACAGATATATACAATTGGATCTTTATTTAACAAAACTGCACAATTCAGCGAAAAGTTCTGTAGAATGAAATATTTGTTAAATGGAATTTACACTAAAATTCTTTCTAAACGAGAATTACTGAAATTATAGCCACATATATTTATAATCCGGAAATTTTAAATGGCCGTGATCACGCAAGATCGAATTCACAAACTTCAGTTCCTGTCATAAGCTTCACGTGTTTCCTCATTAAAGACGATAGTCAAGAGAAATTCTAGATTATATATATATATATATATATATAATAAAAGCATGCACAATTTATACGTAAAAATCTAACACTTTATTACGTGAGTTGTGGAAGCGGGAAGCTTACACAACTGTTTGAATTGTGAGAATGACATAATTAATAAACACTTAATTTGTTTCGTTTTAAAATTATATTTTGCACTCTAGTGCTAAATAAAATCTGCATTTTTAATATTTTCTATTAATTAAAATGCATACATATCTATTCAAAATCTCCATAAGCGATCGCAAACTTAAAATGATAGTAGTCTATGTTTTTCGTAACAATGCTTTGGCCATTGTCTAAAAGAAATAGGGATTAACTCTGTCACTAAAAAAACCCCGACGTAGTCTGCCAGAAAGTGAAAATACAGTAAACATGAGAATTATTGAATAAGTTATAATCTAAATGCAGTGAAATTTAAAATTGCGCACAAGAGTAGAAACATTCCAGCAAGAACTTTATTGATTTATCAATTCATTTAATCACACTTTAGTTAAAATTTCAAGTAGTACTAAACTAAAACTAATTAACTTTTAAAAGATGAATAAAATACTGTATATATATATATATATTTTTTTATTTATTTATTTATTTACTTAATGTATAAAGAACGGAAGAATTATCGGCACATCCATACTCTAAATTTTAGTAATCGCAATTTATAAACGATCCCTCTTCTACAAATAAAACTGTGTGGCGCATGTTGCCTTGGTAACTGTTGCCCATAGCGACGCACAAGACTATGAATGGAGTTTAGCCTAACAGCGGCTTAGGATGGGCCCAGAGGCCACTGCACGGGGGTCTCCAGAACAGACGTTGTTTATCAGTGTATCAATGAAGAGAAGGATTCGGGAAAAGCCGGCTTTGTCTGCAAATAGGCCGAGACGTTTTGGCGCGAATCTTGAAATTTATAAAGAAAAGCATGCTTTAAACATATGGAAGTAAACAGTAATGTCCTATAATCACACTGATAAATCCAAAAAGCTAATCGGAAGGAAATGGCAATTGTATCTCAATTTGTAATATAATCAACAGACATCATTACTGATTTTAATATAAAACAGATAAATTATCAGTACTGGATAAGTATCTCTTGTAGATAATTTTAATAGCATAGAATATCAAGATATCTCGAAAAATAGGGGCTAGAATTGCATGATATCGCAAGATAAAATCGTATGTTCATAAAACCATCTTTTCCTATATTTCCTTCTTTAGTCATTTTGAAATTTTAATATTCGGAAGAATCTGCTTTGAGAAAATTAAAGGCATCTAAAAAACGGTGCTGGAGAAGCAAATAACGACAGTAAAATAGGACAGTAAAAATAAATAAGTGAAACGAGAAGGAGAAAAAACAACTAAACCGTGGAGAGAAATCATAGATACCATGGAAGAGATTTTACGTTCCAACAATAATTCAAATGAAAGCACTGGTTAGAACACAACTTTGACTTCCTACTTACTACTCCGAGCAACCCTGCTAAAAGTCCGGTATCCGGAACAGAGTAATGCACTGTTCGAGTGTAACTAGACCTGAATTTTCTCTGAAAGTAATCCGAAAATGATACGAAATTCGAAATGAAATAAAATTAATGCCACACTTTAGTGCAATTATGAACAAATAATGTACAATCATATCTCTGATATCAATTTTATATTTTATGAAGAATATATATGTTAAATGGTAACAAAAGTTTAAATCCTCCAGTGTCCATTCCATTGCTTTTTATTATGTCTTATCGTTCGTTTTTCACATGTGTTTTCATTTTTAAATATATATATATGATGCCCCATAAATCTTCACATTTCAAAAATTCATAAAAGTTTACCAAATTGTCTTATCTGAGTGCGGTTTGGATCATAAAACTTGTCAAAGTGTCCAATTTTCGTTGCAAAAGAAAATAATTCAAATTTTCTTTCAAGTATTTTTTGCCACAATTTTTTTTTAAGTTTTATGGTGCAAACCGCACTCCGATAAGACAATTTGGTAAACTTTTATGACTTTTTGAAATGTAATGCACTTATGGGACTCTCTGAACTACATTTTCCTTTACCATAAAAAAAAAAAAAAAAAATCTCACTTTTTTTACACGTCTTATGGTTCCGCACTCTGATACGAAAATGTGTTATTTTTTTTAACCCCTTCGCGACGAGCGTCCTTTACAGAATTTTTAACCTTTTACCACCGATTTTTTAAAACAGAAATTTCCGCCTAATTGAATCGCAGAAATGCTAGGATTACATAAGGCAAAGCTTACAATAAAAAATAACTGGTGGGAATAATCGAGGATTCTGAGCATCTTATGCGTCACGTATACGTGTCGCGCGTCCCCAAGGGGTTAAATCTTATCTCGTTGAACGTTTATTTCTTTAGAAATCGACATATTACAATTACGTCCGGCACCAGGTCGGGTTATCCGCACCCGACTCGACCCTCGGATCGGGTCGGCACTATATTTTTTTTCTTCGCGGGTCGGGTTGACTTCTATACCTTTTTTGTTTCAGGTTATGTTTTACCTCTTGCGGGCCGGGTACTGGTTGACCCGATTTTTCAAAAGAATGTCCAAAATATTTTTTCAGGTAAAAATTTTATATACGATAAAATCTCCATAATGGACACTCCCGAAAAGCAGGCACTTCTATTTAGCGAACACTTTTTCAATTCCTAACACATATATTTTTGTACGCTTCTCTGAATAGTGGACACCTCCCAATCTACACACACGTAACATGTTTATATGTGCATACAGTATTTCCAATATGATACATGCGTTTTTGTGTGTATCAAAAAAGAAACGTTCGTAAGGGGCTGTGCATATATAACATTATCACGTTAGGGGGGAGGGGGACGTCTAATACTTGATACAGTATAATATCTCTAGGGGAAGGGACGGTTTGTCTTTTGATATAGTTATCATTTTTAATCTAACCGACCTTTTTTTCTTTTTCGGTAACTTTTTTTTTTACATAAAAATAGTTTGTTTCCTTTAGCTTGTATTTTAATGAAAATACAAAGTTATTATTAAAACCGTTAAATGATTATAAAATTATTGTATTCCAAAACATGGAATATCCCAACATTCGGCATTCCTATTCATCTGCCATATGCGTATATAATCCACTGTTTGAGAAACTATGTGCGACGTATGTTTCAAATTGTTCTGTTTAATAGTAAGAAAAAAGAAAGAATGTTCTCCACCTGTATTGTTTATAAGAAATTATGTTTGCCTCTCCCCGTGCAGGGGGCAAGTGCAAGAGGACAATATTACTGTTGAATGCATCAAAAAGCTATTATCAAATACTTTTAAATAGTAACCATTTTTTTTTTCTTTTAAGTATTAGATGATACAAAGTCATTTCATGTGTAATAGAGATATTTTATAGACTTTTTCTCTTCATTTGAATCAGTAAAGTATGCGAATAATAAATGTATATCTGTATATAACTGAAAGTATATAAAAAGAAAAACAAAGAAAATATTGTAAAAATAAAACGTTTTTGACATTGATAACGATATCACTGGGGAGAGGAGGGGGGTGGGGTGACGAATGATAACGTATGATTTCGTAAGAGGGGGAGGGGGTCCAAATTTACCACAAAAATTGATATGGTTATATATGTGCAGCCCCTAACATATTTCATATTCAGAGAGAAGAAAAAATGGTTCTTAACTGTACCGTAAAAAAATAAAAAATAAAAATAAAAAAATCTATGATAACATTTCTTGTATATGTTTTATTTCTCATGCCGTAAATTTAATATATACTCATTCATATAATGCATATTTATTTTCATCTGAAACATAGTCCTGCTCAAATCTTTTGTGAAAATCAACAACCAGACTTGAAAAAAACTTAAATCTGACCAGCAAGAATTATTCTAGAGTGCACCCGACCCACAGAAAGAAAATTAGAGACAACCTGATGCGATGCAGAACTCTATTCAACGATCCCAAGGTGTCCGCTATTCAGAGGTTTTACTATATTTGAACATTAAAGGATATAGTCCATTTTTCTATATAAAAGGTAAAATTGGTATTAAAGATATAATTGTAGAGTACTTTTCATACTTTCATTAAAACATGATTTAATTTTCTTTCATTTCGGGTCGGGTTGAAGTATTTCGGGTTAGAGTTGAAATACGTCGGTTCGGGTCGGGTTGCGGGTTTATTTCAAATGGAATTTTCGGTTCGGGTCGGATACAACCCGACCCGTGCAGTACTCTAATTACAATCACTTCGTTTATATCTATAGAAGATAATGCAAATCTTGCCATCACAATAATGTCCGAAATACTGAACTAATTCGAACCTAATTGGGACAGAATATTGATCTTGCCAGTATCGTGAATGAGTTAGTGAATCAAGTATGTGGCTCTTACGGTTCGTTTACAGGGACACACAAAAGCAAAACGTGTCATCACGATAACGTCCGAAATACTGAACCAATTCAAACTTAATTGGCATTTCGATCTTGTAATTATCTTTGATGAATTCGATAATCACGTATGTTGCTGCAATATTTCGTTTAAAGGGACACACAAAAGTTTTCGATGTCATTCATTGAATGGTTTGGTTTATATTAGAGCCTATGGGCGATCTTTAAACCATGATTACGACAACTTAATACTTTTCATATAAATGCCTCATGTCATATGATAACTTATGATATTATGAGGGGAATGGTACTTTATTTATTTATTTTTTTTTTATAGCTTAATTCTGGACTGAATTATTTAGATTTATGTACAGGCAAGTCGGGCCAAAATTAAGAAATGTTTCATATTTCATTAATCAATCATAATTCAAAAACAACAACAAATAAACTATTAATATTGCACACTTACTCTTACTTTACTCTATTCAACGTGTAAAAAAAAATATAAGAAGATTAGAGGCCATGAGGTGAAATATTTTTTTTAATTGGATCACTTGACATGGAATGAAGGATCTTCAATGAAATCCAATATCTTTACTATATTCTTATTCCTCTTAGACAAAATATTGAGTTAATTTTAATTCTCTAATTTAATAATACACTGCTGATAATAATTGCAGTTATATAATTAGATGATAAATAATTCTGGTATAATTCTTGTCTCATCAGTATAGTTTGCAATAACTCAAATTTCATAAATCCAATAGAAGATGATCACAACATGAATTTCCAAACTTATGATTGAAATTTATGCGATTTCTTAGTATCTAAATAAAAACACCTGCAATGCTTCCCATTTTTCTATAAAATAACGAGTCTCGGAAAATGTCTCTTTCAGAAAATGTCGTCTAAGTTGATGTTTTGAACCAATTTTCCATATGAGACAATGGAGAAATAGTAAAAAAAAAAAAAAAAAAAGAGCATTTGGTTACAACTCAAGATTAATAGAATTTATAGTAAAATGAAAAAAATATATTTTTAGGTTCATTCTAAATGTTAATGCAGGACTTTTTTAAACTAAGGGAAGAAAAATGAGTTTGTGAATGTGTCAGAAAAGTTTTGCTTGTTGAGTGGGAAAATAAAAAATAAAATAAATGAGACTATCCTTAAGATAGTCTAAATTGGCATAGTGGACACCAATACTTCTAAAGTTTATCGAAGCACACATGCTTAGAAAGTTTTTATAATTGATAAGAATTTTTTTGCTGTAGTTGTTCTAAATGTCATTAAATTTTACTCAGTTTGCTATGACCAATTCATTAAATTTCTTGAGCGGTCGAATATGACAATATCAAAAGCATAATACACAGGATGTCATTCTTATCATTGACCAATAATTTTTAAAGAGTTAATTTTAGATGTTTTACTGTTCACATTCATCTTATGTTGGAGTAAGAATGATGAATCACCAGAATGCGACTGAATTTAATGAAACTTTTTTCATAAAAAAGCAAAGAAAAAAATTACAGCTAGTTTTATTAGTATGATAAAAGCGTATGAAAATTTAAGTATTGCATTTTGATGGGGGAAAATGACAAAATAGCTATATTTAAAACAACTACTTTCAAGAGCATGACTATGCAAATTCAATATTTAATTTAATTTACAAGCCTTAATCTCAGTACTGGCAGAATAAAAATTCATTAAAAATTACGTCATAATTTTAGAAGAATGTTTCACCTTAATGCTAAATTGCATGTTTTCTTTACAGCATGAGGTCATTTTTTCACCTGTGAAAACATTGTGTCTTTGCAAAATTAAGATCAAAGTTTTAATTTATTTTTATATTGCTACCTATTTGAATACATAGTATTCGGTAAAGTTTTAGGAAAGCCGAGAGGAGACACTCCAGTTTATTTAAAAGCATAAGATGAAACACTGGAAATTTCAAAGTATTTTGACCACTGTATGCGTACGTAGATATTATTTTGTGTAGTACTTATGCATGTTATGTATTATTTTGTGTAGTACTAAGTTATTTTTGTGTACATGTATTATTATGTATGTACCATATATTATAAGTATTATTTTTATTTCTCTGATCAGACATTTTATGCTTCACAAGTTTGGTGAAATCATAATAGTGAACTTTACATAATCATAATTATGAGGGTTACTATAATGCGGAAGTACCTTTAAAAAAAAAAAAAATTACGATTTTAAAGTTATTATGTATGCTGGGGAAGCATGAATTTTGAATGGGGGAGGAGAGTTGGGATAATTTAGAGGATTGATTATTCATTTGAGTAACAAGTAGGGCATATATATAATAAATGCTGCTTAAAAAACAGTTTTCAGCTTATAAATAAATTACAAAACATAATTTCTATAAAATACATAAAAACATTTCATTTTAATGATCTATTTAACAATTTAGTTATCAAAGATTTACATAAAACTAGTGTTAATTTTAAAAATACAAATCTAAATAAAAGTAAAAAGATTACATTTCTGTTACATTTTTAAAAACATTATTTAATGTTGTATGACAATTATATTATTTATAATAATACTATATATAAGCAATGTGAATAAATTCCTCAAGGAGGTAAAGTTTCAAGTATACTTTCTGATCTTTATTTATATTACCATGAAAGGAATTCATTAGGTAATAGCAATGATTATGTTTACTATTATTACATAGACCATATAAATATTTTTGTTTTCAATGACTAATATCACATTGTTATTTACTCAATATCTCGCACAGCTTAATTTAAGTCAAAATTATATCATTAAAATGTAATAAACTTTCTTTACTTAAAACTAAAGCTTTAATAATAATAATAATAATAATAATAATAATAATAATAATAATAATAGGTATTTGGCATTTATGATAAAAAATTAAAAAGATTTTTTGTTTAGAGTAAATATTTTTATGCATTATAATTCATGCTTACATAAATCTGTTTATAAAAATATTTTACTTAATTATCTACACAGAATAAAATATTTATACTTGGATAATAAAAATAAAAACATTTATCAGTAATTAAGCGAAACTATATGGTAATAATTGACTCATTTAAATAACTGTGTTTATATACAAAAAAATACAGGATGTCTCAAAAACAATGACCTCAGCTTTTTTTATTCCTTAAATATTGATCATAGACAAGTAATATAAATTACCAAGTTACATAAAAAAAAAAGTACAGAATTTTATGAAATACAATATTTTAATTTTCATATGGCCCCCCGTAGAAAAAATTCCCAATGAGTAAAATGTGCCCAAAACACTAATAAGGTCATGTACACAATTTCAGCATTTTATCATAAAAAGTTGCAGAGATATGAAAATACATAGATGCTGACTTAAGCAACTTTTCGATGCCTGGATAAGAGTTCGCAAAGAGGAAAAATCATGTCAGATGATCAAGTTTCAGGGGTTGTACACAAATCACAAAAGAAAACAATGATTGCATACATAAATAATTGCGCTATTTATTGGTACAAAAGTATCTAAACTGTGTAGATATAATAACTGTTGCGATTATGTGATGCACTGATCAGAGGCAGATATTTGCATATTCAAACATTTCTAAGCTGTTTTAATGTTCATTGACTGTGCCATTTTTAATTCTGTAATTCATCATGTAAAATTTTAAAGGTATTTTTCAGGAAGCATAGTTTTGAAAATTTATAAATAAACTAAAGATAAGAGCCATATTTTATTTGCTTATGATGCATTTCTGCGTCACGTCGTCTGCACTCTAGCTGTAAACATTTACATTTTAATTTATGATTCTTTGTTTAAACATATCTCTGCAACTTTTTATGATAAAATGCTGAAATTTTGTACATGACCTTATTAGTGTATGGGCACATTTTACTCATTGGAAATTTTTTGTAAGGAGGTCGTATAAAAATTAAAATTTTGTATTTCTTCAAATTTGATCCCCTGAAAATTTAAATTGATTTCATAAAATTCTGTACCTTTTTTACATAACTTTGTAATTTATAATTTGTCTATGATAAATATTTAAGGGGTCTCATACCTTTTGAAATTTTTCCACTGCCAGTAAAAAGTGATGTTTCAAGTTCTCATAAATTTTTAAATACTTATTGAAATTGCTTAAACCTCTGTAATATATTTAAGCCATATTTCAGGCTTTATAAAATGTAAAAATAAATACTCATAATATAATATAATAAAAAATAAAGTTTAATTAGAATTGCAAAATTTTTTCACATGGTATGTCACAATCTGCACGATAACATAACTTATAATGAATATATGAACATAAAACTTATGTTAAAATAACCTTTAAACTATATTTCATAGAATGAATTAATGATATATAAATTCATTGACAGAAACTACTTTAAAAGTTCAATTAAACTTGAAAATTTAGAAAAAAATTGAAAAAATAATTAATTAGTCAAAAATATTGTAGATATTTAACTATATCAATAATATTAATTCATTCTATAAAACAGTATTTAGCGGTCATTTTAGCATAAGTTTTATGTTCATATATCCATTCTAATTTAAGTTACCGTGCGGATTGTGACATAGAATGTAAACAATTTTGCAATATTAACTGAATTTTTTTTAATTATATTACATTATAAGTGCTTATTTTTACATTTTATAAAGCCTGAAATATAGTTTAAATATATTACATAAGTTTGTGTAATTTCAATAAGTATTTAAAAAGTTATGAGAACTCGAAACAACATCCCTTTTCACTGGCAGTAGAAAGATTTTAAAAGGTATGAGACCCCTTAAAGTATAAAAGCCGAGGTCAAAGTTTTTGGAAAACCCTGTATAAAGATTAGTAGAGGTTGGGTTTGTGGTTTGTATGACTAATATATATATATATATATATATATATATTATATATATATATATATATATATATATATATATATATATATATATACAGACACACAGGGTGTGTGTTGACATAATCTGCCAAATGAAACAGGGTGATATAAGAGCCCATGTGGATCATAAAACACCCTAGAAACCCTGTCCTATCTCTAATCATTTAAGTTAAAGTGGATAGAAGAAAATGCGGCAAAAATATGTCATGTCTGAAAAAACCCAAATTTGTGATGTTTCTGTAAACTCTACATGCAAAATTAGCATATATTAGAAAAGAGTAGACGAATTCCCAAAAGATGACACCATTTTGTTCAGAATAGCTGGATTTAATGGCGAACTACACACGCTTAAACATTGGCAAAGGGCAAAATGAAATTGTTGACAAAATCTTTAACCGACCATATCGCAAAGACCTTTCTAGTTACAATCGGTCGAATTTATCAGAAACTTGTCCATTCTACCAGCTTTTGAATAAGACTACAATAAACCAAATCAGTTTTCTCTTCAGGAGAAAGTTACCCTTTCTTTTAAATGCATAACTGAAATCATTTAGGATTAATATGTTATTGGCATCATTACACCCAAGAAAATCCATTTACAAAAGCGAAACTCATCTTTCCAGATGTGATTCAGCTTAAATGCTTGGCTTAGAATGACTAGCGATTATTTGAGTGATGAATTAAATGCTGTGCTTCAGCTATATATATTGGAAAATTATTACCATGCATTGCCCAATCACAATGAGAATTTCTCTGACAATTTTGCAAAAATTTCCCTGCCTTTTCTCGATAAAAATTTAGCTTATATATTGTTGTGAAACCCTCCACAATGGACACCTCCCCGTTACAGACAGTTGCTAATTCCCACAAAAATGCATTAGGTTAATAGGCATATCCTTTTTATTTGATCTATCTAAATTATATTTCATTTAGTTAGTTAAAAAGCTACTAACATGCTGTTAACAGATACAGCTTTACAGTAAAGAAATAAATAACAACTAAATGGAACCTGTCAAAACTTGACGGAAAAAAATACTATAACAATATCAGTATTATTTAAGAAGAGGTGCGTATGAAACAGTCTTTCAAATATTTTATTTTAAAAGTTTTTTCCGCAGTGAAATACAGTACAATTTCCGATGCAAACTCCAAATAAACAATCCGTAAACAACTGTGAAATGCAAATCAGTTTGACATTTACCCCCCCGTAACATAGTAAATAAAGCACACATCCCCCCCCCCCCCCTGTGATAATGCAGTCGAATGAGCTCCTATGAGCATGTGTATTGCATCTGCCCAAAAGCACTGTCGAAATGAGACATTAAAAAAAAAAGTTTTAAAATGTCCTCTTTAATCAGTGTTCGTTTCAAATCCATATCTTCTAAAATACATCCATCGTTTTAAGCTAATAAATTTTTATGTAAAGATGGAAAATTTGTTTTACAATAATAAATCAATCTGCAGATGAGGGAGATTTTTAATGTTTTCAAGTGCAATTTATTTGTATGGTTTCTTCAGTTCCTTTACATAATCAGGATGATTATTCCTTTTCCATCACAGTCTGAGATCTTTTCCTTCTTATACAGTTAAATACCCAATGGATCATTAAAAAAATTAAAAAATACAATTCCTAGCATATTCTGATGCAACATATACATCAATGAATTCAACATATCGATTTTATGTTAAACATAAACTGAAAATAGTTTTTTTTTTTTTTTTTTACATTGTAGTTTAGCACCAAAATGCTCTATCTTATGGATAATCTGATCTTATGATTTATCAGGGTTTTTTTTTTTTTTTCCACGATAGTTAGTGAAATCTATTTTTAATTGTGGCAACTTTCCCAGGCACTATTTTACATTATTGA
This sequence comes from Maratus michaelseni, assembly GCA_963931845.1. Taxonomy (NCBI): domain Eukaryota; kingdom Metazoa; phylum Arthropoda; class Arachnida; order Araneae; family Salticidae; genus Maratus; species Maratus michaelseni. Next base: position 75,379,484 of record OZ007591.1, on the reverse strand, counting down.
AGCAAACTGATGGTAATTGTTGAAATAGAATTGAAAATTATTTAAAAAAGTCGTTAAATTAAGCGGCAGTTTTCAAATAAATTTCAATCGAAAGCTAATTTTTTTTCTAATTGATGATGTAAGAATTGAAATTGTAAAACGAAATTAGAAATTTGTAGTGATGTAAGCACGATGAAAGCTAAAGCAATAGTGCCATTTGTTGCCACAACCGTTATACAGTTCTAAAAATTGCCACAGTGTTTTGGCTGGCATCCAAAAGTAGACTACCATTTTTTGACATTGAAAGAGAAATAGGACTTTGCCGCTAATACGGAACTGTTAAATGAACTTATAAGAAACCTACCAAAATAATTCCTATAAAATATTAGCTTTACATTGTTTATTCTAGCTAAAAATACAATCATTAATTCAAGTTTTTTTTTCTACCATAACACTATTTTTAATCATTTTAATTTTCCTGAAATCCTTTACTTTCATGAATTTTTTCATTAAAAAATGAAATCTTCTAACCTATAATTTAAAAAAAAAAAGTAATTGGTAACATGTAATCAAGGTATGCAATCAAGATTAAGCAATTAATAAAGGCTCCAATTCTAGTCTTTATAATTAAGAATGGAAAAATCAGTTAAAATTACGTTCTGCTTACTCAATCATAAATTTTTCTCTTTAGTTTTATCAATGTTAAAATGCATTTCAAGCTAAGCATAACGTCATTTTCACTGGAGCAAACTTTTCACATGTACTTATATACTTTACTTTTATGCTTAAACACCATGTATACTAGGGATGCACAACCTGTGGCCCGCGGATTAATTTCGCGATCAGACGCAAAAAAATTGCAAATTTCGCGATCGGACGCAAAAAAATTGCAAATATCACCAATCGGGTGCATAAAAATCAAATTTCACCAATCGGGTGCATAAAAATCACAAATTTCACCAATCGGGTGCGTAAAAATCGCAAATTTAACCAATCGGGCACGTAAAAATCACAAATTTAGGCGTGTAAAAATCCCGAATTTCGGCAATTACGCGTGTAAAAATCCCGAATTTCGCCGACCGGATGTGTTAAAATCCGGATTTTTATTGATCGGGTGCGTAAAAATCACGAATTTTGTCGATCGGGTGCATATAAATCGTAAATTTTGCCAATCAGGCGCGTAAAAATCACGAATTTCGCCGATCACATGAAAATCATGAATTTTACCTATAGGGTGCGTAGAAAGTGCGAATTTTGTCGATCGGGGTATGTAAATTGTAAATTTCGCCGATCGGTCATGTAAAAATTGCGAATTTTGATGATCGGGTGCGTATAAATCGTAAATTTTGCCGATCGGGTACGAAAAACCGCAAATTTCGCAGATCAGACGCGCAAATAATCGCAAATTTAGCCAATCGGGCACGTAAAAACCGCAAATTTTGCCGGTCAGGCACATAAAAATTGGGAATTTGGCCGATCGGGAGCATACAAATTGCAAATTTCTCAGATCGGGTGCATAAAAATCATAAATTTCGTCTATCACTAGGAAAAAAGTGCGAATATTGTCAATCGCACATGGAAAAAAAAAAACACATTTTTTCCATCCTTGCCAACCGAATTGGGTTATGCTGACTAAGGAGATGGTTGAGTATAGAGGGCTAACCCTCCTTTTAAAATTAGCATTTTTATGAACTTTTAGGCCGATCCTCTCCCTCCTTCCCCGAAACAAAATTTTGTCCACACTACGGATGTTAGCTCTCGACAATCCAGTCATTTTTGTGGCTGGCCCTCCTCTTATAAAGATTGTGCACCCTACTTGATATCCACATTTTATGACTGAATATGTTAAGAAGTACAATTTATAATAACATATGTTTCTCCTCTCCACCTTCTTTCATGAAAGCACAATTTTTTTTCCCGATACTGTCAACCTTTAAAGCTAAATTTACTCCTTCAAATAAAGTCAAGGAGTGTTTTCACTCTTTGTATTTATAAAAGAGATATAGCTAAGATTATTTTCAAACGTAAACTGTTGATATATCCTTGCCAACAGAACTGAATATGTTGACTGGGAAGGAAGGAACGAAGGGGACTAAAACTACCCTTCCGAAATTGATGTTTTTTTAATCTGATTGTAGATTTAGATCCCCCCCCCCCCCCCCGGCCACTCCTCCTTGAAACAAAATTCTCTCTGTGCTACTGATGGTGGCCCTCGGCAACCCAGTCATTTTTATAAGAGGCCCTACACTTAAAAAGGTTGTGCACCCCTAATGTATACAAATATATTTTGTATTTAATTGTAATGAAAAAATGGCATCAACAAAGTTATAATGCATAATGATAAAATAAACCCAATGGACAATATTCCTGTGACGTCACAATAAATATGAATTTTTATTCGCTTATAAAAATATAAAGTGCACATGATGAATATTTTTGCCGAAATTTAACTTGCAAATTAAAAAATTCAGCCTAAAAGCCACATGCCTTTAATATTTATTATTTTTCTTTTAATTCCGCAACCACAGAGTTTTTCATTACTCTCGCAACAGTGGGAAGTTATCTGATTGCCAACTTTATGATGTCATACACAGAAGTAAAAGTTTAATTTAAAATTACAGCTAATTAATTAAATTTTTGAAAAAATGAATGTTCGATAACAAATCTGTGTCCAAATATCTTCCATTTAAAAAAAGAATGATGTAATTTGATGCAGTAGTTTGTTCTCACAGACTGTCGAAAGATAACGCTTAGCATTTTAAATATATAGATAAGTGACATATTGACTATATTTGTTGCAAGCAAATTAAGCCAATGCAACAGACAAATCATAGTTCTAAGCAATACTCACTAGGCACTCTCAGCTTTTGTGTTAAGAAAAAAAAAGTCATACCCCAATTATCCGAGAGACCTTAATTTTTTTTTTTTTTTTTTTTTTTTTAAATATGAATTTTTTTTTTTTTTAAACAAGCATGCTGTGTATGAAATAAATAAACAGCGTCAACTTACTTATTTGGACTATTTCGAAAATGCAGACATTTTATTGCATAGCCACATACAACACTTCATTTCTTTACAAAATATATTGAGATTTTTTTTTTTTTTCAACTTTGCATTGCTTTAATGCTGCCTTTAGCACACCACCTTTTAAACAGATCTGACCCTGTTGCATCTTCCTGCACTTCAATATATTGAGGTGAGAAGGGTGAGTAGTGTCATCTGGTAGAATAAAATTAGGAAGCCTCTCGGTTATCCAAAAATCCCTATTATAACTCGATGAACCGAAAATCCTTTGGTCCCATGCTTTTCAGATAACTGGGGTTTTACTGTATTTGGTATTATTTTGCCTAAGTAAATGTCTTGCTGTATTTTATCTAAAAAACCACTCAGACTATTTAGACTAAATTTTGCATCCTACAGTTTTCGGGCACGAGAAGACTGTTTGGCTAAATCACACATTCGAGAAAATTTGATTAGTGGGTCATTTTGGTCATGGGTCATTATGGTTCAAGCTATTTTTAATCTTAAAAGTGGCTCAGACGGTTTGAACTAAATTTTGTATCCTATGGTTTTTGGGCATGAGAAGACTGTTGGACTAGGTCACATGTTCGAAAAAATTCGATTAGTGGGTCATTTTCGTCATGGGTCAAGCTATTTTTATCTTAAAAACGGTTCAGACTATTTGAACTAAATTTTGTATCCTATGATTTTTGGGCACGAGAAAATCATTGGGCTAGGTCACAGGCTCGAGAAAATCCGATTAGTGGATCATTTTTGGGTCACTGTGGGTCAAGCTAATATTTAGGGATGCACCAGATGTGAATTTTTGCCGGATACCGGATACCAAATATCCGGTACAAAATTTTACCGAATATCCGGTATCCGGCCGAATACTCTTTTGTTTTTAATTTCAGTAGTAATATTTCTATTTTATGCTTGCTTTAAAGAAGGAAAACTTTTAAATTATTATAATTTTATGTTATTCAAATGTGAATAATATATTTAAACTCATTTATTAAGTTAAAGTTGCTTAAAAACAAATGCTTTTTACTAATTAAGTATTTCAATTTAATCATGTTTTTTCTTTTGCTTATTCTAATATACATATTAGTAGTTTTTTTTTCTTCCTTTATTCAGGGTCATGGAACATAAAAACATAAACCATTAAGTAATATTAATTTCTCTGTTTTTCATACTTATAAATCTTTGTTATTTATAAATACTAAACATCCTATTGAAGCGTCTTTTTCTTTTCTTACATACTCGTACATATTATTACTTACTTTTCCTATGACGAATATTTTCTAACAAAATTTAAATAGAGAAGCTCCTCATTGCAAGTATTTTATTTTGTAGTAGAAAGGGGACAGTGAACTATTCAAGAAAGTGGCACAATTCTTTTCATGATCAGTATTATTTTACCACAGCTGCTCCTCCATCCATAGACAAAATAGTGACAAAAGATTCAATAAAATCATTTTTACTTTACAATTGTTGAAAACACAAGAAAAAGAGACAACCAGAGGACTGAACACATTTTCTCAGAAAAGAAAAATATATGTGATAAAAACATAACAGAGCCTGAAAATGCTGAGCACCATAACTTGCCTTTAATTATAAATAATTAGTTGTCATATTTTAAATATATTTTAATTTATATATAAATCCTATAATTTCATTTTTGCAAAAATATGAATATTTATTTCTACTAACATTGTTTTAACGGGATAATGTTGGTAAGAAACAAATTAATTTTGCAGTAACCTTTTCTGATAATGTTAAAAAATGAGTCACTATTCGGCAACCGGATATTGAAGTATTCGGCCGGACCGGATATCCAGTTTGAGTGCCGAATAAGCAGGATATCCGGTGCATCCCTACTAATATTATCTAAAAAACGGTTCAGACTATTCGGACTAAATTTTATATCCTACGGGTTTCAGGCACGAGAAGACAATTGGGCTTGGTCACATGTTCGAGAAAATTTGATTAGTGGGTCATTTTGGTCATGGGTTGAACATATTTGAACTCAAATCTAATTTTGACCAAGCATAGCTCGATCTTCCCTGCTCGTAGTTACTAATAGATGGGAAGATTGAACTTCAAGTTTATCTATCCATGGAGCTGTTCATCCTGTTATGTAATCACTAGTCTATGTATAGATCACTAACCAGCCATTTTCTATTTCAATAACTGAGACCATAATAAGACATTTATATTTGTTAGGTTTAAAGTTTTATTATATTATAATCTGTTAAAAATCTTTTCCTAACATTCTTCATGTTTTTATTTTTTTACCCTATCATGTATTAAAAGATGATATGCATGGTACACGAGGGAGCAGCACGTAATAAAAAATATGGTAAACCTTTGTTTCTGATTTTGTATATCATACTACTAGAGTAATCCAGAAAGTAAGTTCCATTTAGCAACACAAAAAAAGAAAACAATCATTTGGAACTATCCTTTATTAAACAGGGTTCATACTCTATTTGAATAACAAAATTCCCTGACTTTTCCAGGTTTTTTTCCTACAATTCCATGCCCTCAATTCATGGCATTTTTAGAAATATGATTAGCAATTCTAGATCTTAATGATTAAATATACCTCTGAAAATAAAAGTAATCTATACAATTGGAACTGAAAATCTATTTTTTCATATTTAAAAAGATAAAAAATGAAAAACAATTAAAAATATGCAATTTGGATGGATTCAAATTAACATATTGATATAATTAGATTTCACATATCAACCATTCAAATATTTTTTTATATATTTCTACTAATATTTTTTTTTTACCTGCGACCGATTGGCAAATTTCAAATATTTTCGAAATTTTCTTTTGATTGACTGGCAAATTTTTCGGTTCTTTCTTAGGACAGATAGGCAATTTTTTTTTTTTTTTTTTTTTAAATCCACAACAGCTTGTTAAATTTTGCGATATTTTCCTTATTGATAGATAAATGTTGCAGATTTTTCTTGCAACAGATCGGAAAAAATTGTGGGTTTTTCCGCGACTGATTGACAGATTTCGCGATTCTTTTCCGACGATCCACTGATGAATTTAGTTTTTTAACCTGCGACTGATAGGCGAAATTCGTGTTATTTTCTTTCTACCAACTGGAAAATTTTGTCGCTTTATCTTGCAACCAATTGACAAAAATTGAGGGATTTCCCGCAACTGATCGACTAATTTAGCGTTTTTTTAGCCGTGACCGATAGCCAAATTTTGCGATATTGTCTTTCTGCCAATTGCCGTAAATTTTGCAGTTTTCCCTTGCGACCGATTGGAGAAAATTGTGGGAGGTTTTTTCGTTACTGATCGACGAATTTCACATTTTTCTCAACGATCCACTGACAAATTTCACAGTTTTCATCCATAACCAATTGGCGAATTTTTTTGGCAAAAAATGCAAAATTTCGATCAAAAATCACCCGGTTGATAGACGAATTTCGCATTTTTTTTACCCATGACTGATAGGTGAATTTCACGATATTTTCCTTCTATAGACTGGCAAATTTTGCAGCTTTTTCTTGCGGTCGATTGGCGAAAATTATGGATTTTTTTCCGTGACCGTTCTACAAAATTTTGCATGTTTTTCCACAACCAGCTGAAGAATTTTGCGATTTCTCCACCTTGATCGACTGACAAATTGCGTGAGCTTTTCCCGCGACCAATTGATGAATTTCGCAATCTTTTTCAAAGCACGATTGAAGAAATTTTTCTGGTGATTGACAGAAGAATTTACTGCTTTTTCCAATGAGTGAATGGTGAATTTTCTTGAAAATGAGAATTTGAAATGTTCTGCTGAGAAGTTCATTGTTCTGCGACGTATGTCGCACTTTTAAGCATATTCTTTTTAACCATTAAAAGCATAAGATCTCAAATCTTCCGGGGGGACATTTCAATGCTCCAGTAAGTGGGTGGGTGGGGGAGGTGAATGTCCCTCCCAGGCCACCTCCTGAATTCAACACTGGTAGTGAGACACAAGTGTTTTGATGCCCTTCTCAAAGAATGATGCTGCTTGCAATTGAAACCATTAGGTAACAACGGATCTGACCTCATCATCGTCCCTGAACTGCTTGCCAGCAAGAATCTCTGCATTAAGTGCTGCAATCAAATCATCGATGGGCACCCATTTCATTCGTTATCGTGAACATTTTCCTTTCTTTCATTGAAGTGCTGCACCTACCTCCTGACCATGGAAGTGCTCTGGGTCTGTAAAACTCAAATTTGTCTGTGAATTTTACAAGCTTTGGTGCTCCTTGCATTGAGAAATGATGACTGATTGTATCTCGCAAGCGGCAGGATGCTCGATTATTTTAAACATTTTAAACTCTCACTAAATAAGTGCCGCATAAGGCAGCATTCTGAAAATGGCTTTCCTCGCTTGCCAATGTCTCAACAGAAAGAATGTGCATGCTTGATCCAACGAGCGCAGCTATTTCTCGGCAAAAATGGAAAACAGAACTTACTTTCTGGATTACCTGATATTTAAACAGTCTTAAAACAAGCATTAATGAGAGCTTATTTATGATTACATATCTATATTATTAAGGCCAAACATGTCCGTGCGTAACGCATACATCATTTTGCGAATGGCAACAGCTGACGATGAAATTTCGGTTTTGTGATTTTTGCTAGTGCAATTTTTTTAATTTCTAAATATAGCACATTTTTAATTTTTACACCGTTACAGAGGAAAAAAAAATTACTTTCAAATGCAATTTGTTTGAAAACTATATCTTAATTGCCTGATATATTATGGCTTATAAAATAATTTTTAAGCATGAATTTTGAAACGCCCAATAAACAAATGGAAGAATGCTGCCATTATAAATTTTTAAATAGTTACAGGTAGTAAAATTAATGAATTTTGAAATAAAAACGTCACAAGAATATGCCTTTATATGAGAGTAGCGTTATACCGGATACAAAATTTGATTAGTTCAGACGATTTGGGAGAAAAGGAAGCTTTGTAATAATTTAAAAATTTAAAAGAAAATTATTTGTTTACACCATAAACAAACATCGGATATTTTAACAGATAATATAAACAGAAGATATTGTTTTAGATATTGCATTTTTATGAATAAAATATAAAAAAATTATTTCACAAATTTAATAAAAATGCATATAAAAAGTTAATATGAGCAGTAAGAAACAACGTTTTAATTCATATTTCATCAGTATTACAAATAATGTTAACGGTCATTGCGAAGTTGGAAAAAACGAATATACATTAAATTCGTTAATATCGCGATCACTATATCGCATGCATAAGATGATGAATAATAAATTAATAAAGAAGCATGACTAGATGCAGCAAACTCCCTGTATTAATAATACCAAAAGAATAAAAAATAAACAAAACCCTTGAAATTCGTTAATGTCGCGATCACTATATCGCATGTATGAATGCTTAGTACAAAAAACTGGATGGATACCGCATGTATGAGCACTTCACGCACAAGAAAAGCAAAGAAACCAGTAAAAAAAAAAAAATCACTAAATGCAGCAACTTTGACAAATAAAAATATGAAAAATCTATTACATTTAGGGAAAAAAATGGTTTTCGCCTGCGTTCTGTAACCCAGGAAGCCCGGGTTCGATTCCCTAGTGATATTAATGACAGTAAATACAGATTGTAAATTTTTTTAAACAATCTGTAAGGAGGACCTTTGTACCTAGGGCCTAATCTTCATTAATAAAAGAAATATGTTTGTGTGTGCATCTGTCTGGGATGGCTAGGGAAATCTACTGCACGTAAAGGTCTGAAAATTTGGATGAGGATAGAAAAAGGCAGGTCCAAATGCACCTTTTTCATTTTTTAATAATTAGCAGATATATTAAAAACCATAATGATCAATGCAAAATGGTGAGCTTCCTTCATTTTGACAATTGTGCCTGTGCATCTCCAGATGTTGCTCGGTTCTTCACACAGGCTAAAGTGAAGCGTTCAATTTTTTTTCTGCATTTTGAAACCGCAATTGTTAAATCCACTGTAGAGTTACAAACACAAAAATTCTGGCCTTACTTATCTGATTTTAACGGTTTCTTTCATTTGTTTGCACAATATTTTAAAATATCAAAATGTTTTATGATATATTTAAAATGTTAATATATATTTACTATTTCAAAAAAAAAGTTTTACTGGACATTGATTCATGCCAGTTTTCAAGTTTTCCCTTTTTCTGCAATTTGAAACTGTTGCATCTGCTGCCAAGGTGAAAATGTAAAAAACGAAAAAAATTACTTTTAAACCTTTTTTCACCAGTCATCTTCTAATTTTCAGGGCTCCCAACACATTTTAGTCTTCCACAAGGGGGAATTTGGGGTACCATTTATATTAAAAAAGACGACTGAAAAGAGACCACATGTCTAAAAATACTGAACCAAGTTTTCCTAAATATGCATTTTTTTTTTTTAATTACCTCAGAAAATATGTTAATTGATTATCTTTACAAAAAAAGATGTAATTAAACAATGTACATAGCTTTATTTAACACACTTAAATATCCTACGGCAAGATGGTTTATATTTAGAACAGAAAAAAATTATTTGGAATAAAATATAAACAGTAAAAATTAATGCATCTAAGAAAATATTAAATCAATCAATTGTTAGCGGAGTTACACATTAACAATTACAAAAGTATAGTGTATTTCTTGGAATTTGAAACATGTAGTAACAGTAATCAGTGAATAAAAAAAACAGAGTATAACAGTGCCTTCTGTTAAGTAATAAAATTTAAAGTTAGAAAACATAAAATTCAGTTCCTTTCTATATAATAGAAGCTGAAATGCTATAAGCTAAAACTACATGCAGATTAAATAAATTATCATTGGTTGCCATTTCATTTTCGTGACTATTTATAATATTTGACAAGCAATTACATTTTCTGAAGACTGAGTTATGCTAAGGTGCCCATAAAAAGGAAGTACTAAGCAATCAAAACATCTTAGAAAAAAGAAAACATTTATAGATGTTGCTGGGAGAGGTCAAAAAGCAATACTTATCTACCGATCTCCTTTAGTTCTGAATTCCATGCTACTTCCAAGTAAAATATGAGCAAAATATGAATACCAAAAATCAAATATTACTTACCACCACCATGAGTGTAAAAATCCAGGAGGCTCTCCTAATGTTATATTCTTTTCCCATCTGATCTAAAAAATAGAAATGTAAAATTAGACTAGGGGATATATACAAATATCCATGCACACACATAAAACAATACATAATTTTTAAAGGGAAATTTTTTTTTTGTCTGCTTCTAACATATCAACTGATATTTTTATACTACAGCAAGGTTTATATATATATATTTTTTCAAAATAGTCAACTGGCTGATGATTATAACTATTTTTAGACATAACAAATTAGAAACGAAAACATATTGCACTTGAAAATTTAATAAAGCAATATTCTAAGTTCTTTTCTTTCTTTTTTTTTTTTTTTTCACTTGGAAACAAAATTGAGAACAGAAACAATTTTCAGAAAAGTTAAGCTATTTGCTTTTTACACTAATAAAAAAAACTATGAGATTCAGTATAAAGTAAATTTTTATGTTTTATACAACAAATTTTTAAATACAAAATATTTTTTATTGCAAAACTTTAACAAGTATAAGCTTATCTGTCTTTCCATTCTTTAACCTGTTGTGCAGTTTAAACTGAACTAAACCACAGCCAGAAAAGATTCTTTCTACTGAAGCAAAGCAGTTAATAACTCGCTATCTAAATTTGACAACTGACTTGCTAAATTATTGGTTCTACATTTAAAAATTGAGCTTCAAACATAAAACTTGGAAAAGATTTTTTCTTTTTTGGCTAAAAAAGTCACTGCCATACGCAAAAGGTCTTTGTCTACAGAACAACAGTCAAAAAATGTTGTGCACAATAGCACAATACTTTAAAAATATCAAATATAAAAATATTTAAAATATCAAATAGTGATATTTTGAAAATAAATATCAGATATATATTTGATATATATCACCACAGGATCTTCCTTTAAAAAATAGATAGAGAGATCAGTTAGCATTTCAATTGCCTCTATTTCAACAGTACCTTAGGATTAAAGTTTTAAAAAGCAAAGATATAAAGTAAGGTTTAAATATATATATATATATATATTATTTTCGTTTTTATAAGCATACATATCAAATATAGGAAAAAGTGAATAGAGGTTCACTTTTTTCTATGCTAATGTACTATACATTATACCATACATTAGGGGTGCACAACCTGTGGCCCACGGATCAATTTTGCCGATCGGATGCGAAAAAAAATCACAAATTTCGCCGATCAGGTGCGTATAAATCATGAATTTTGCCAAATTTCGCCCATCGGGTGCGTAAAAATCGCAAATTTTGCCGATCGAGTGCATATAAATCGCAAATTTTGCCGATCGGGTGCGTATAAATCGTAAATTTCACCGATAGCCTGCGTAAAAATCACGAATTTCGCCAATTGGGCGTGTAAAAATCGCAAATTTTGCCAATCAGGTGCAAAAAATTGCAAATTTCGCCAATCGGGTGCAAAAAATTGCAAATTTCGCCAATCGGGTGCGAAAAATTGCAAATTTCGCCAATTGGATGAAAAAAAAAATCGCAAATTTCGCCGATTGGGTGCGTATAAAGCACAAATTTCGCCGAATGTGTGCGTAATAATCGTGAATTTCGTCAATCACTAGGAAAAAACTATGAATATTGTCAATCGCGCATGGAAAAAAAAATTCAAGTTTTTTTCATCCTTCCCAACTGAATTGGGTTATGCTGACTAAGGAGGTGGTTGAGTATAAGGAGCTAACCCTCCTTTTAAAATTAGAATTTTTATGAACTTTTAGGCCGACCCCTCCCCCACCTCCTCGCCCGAAACAAAATTTTGTCCACCCTATGGATGTTGGCTCTCGACAACCCAGTCATTTTTGTGACTGCCTCTCCTCTTATAAAGGTTGTGCACCCCTTTGATATCCACATTTTATGACTGAATATGATATGTTAAGAAGTACAATTTAGAATAATATGATTCTCCTCCTCTCCACCTTCATTCATCAAAACAGAATTTTTTTTCGGCACTGGCAATTTTTAAAGCTAAATTTATTCCTTCAAATAAAGTTGAGGAGAATTTTCACTCTTTGAAAATAATCTTAGCTATATCTCTTGTATAAATACAAACGTAAACTGTTGATATATCATTGCCAACAGAACGGAATACGTTGACTGGAAGGAAGGAACCTAGGGTGCTAAATCTACCCTTCCGAAATTTATGTTTTTTTAATCTGATCCCTCCCCCCTGGTCACACCTCCTCGAAACAAAAATTTTCTGATGGTGGCCCTCGACAACCCAGTCATTTTTGTAAGTGGCTCTTCGCTTAAAAAGGTTGTGCACCCCTACCATACATAGAAAAAAAAATCAAATCTACCCTATATATATAAAATCCTAATGAAACGAATTTGTGAAACGATTTTATGAAACGAATTTATGAAACGATTTTATAAAACGACTGATTAAACGACTGATTATGTTTCAGGGCTATTTTTAATAAAATATTAAACGCTTGATGGTGAAATTAATACCAACTGTCCATAAAAATCCGCGGATGTCAAAACTGGTAATAGATTTTTGAAATTGGAATTAGTTTTAGAGATATTAATTTTTTTCTAATTTTAATGACATTTCTGTAATGATGGCAACTAATTACTCAGTTTTTTTGTGACAAAAAAGGGAAGAAAATCGAAAAGGATCCCGATAGGGATTATTGATTTCTTTTTATTCGTCATTTTCAAATTGAAATTGAATTTGTCTTTTATTTCAATCGATAATGAATACAAGATTGTGATTAAATTATGTTTTTCATGAAAATTTGAAAAAAAAATCACATTTCTATCGTCAGGATTCAATCGTCTCTGTCAGCATTTAATTTAATTTATAAACTGAAAATATTTTGAATAAATTCGTCCAAATGACGTCATTTATGTTTATACAATTTATTTAATATAAAGAAGCCATTTATCTTATTTTTATGTACAAAAAGAGGTAAATTGAAAGACAATTATAAATAAATTGTATACATACATATAAATACATGTATAAACAAGCATAAAAATTCGGTGCTTTTCCAGTATATGAGGCCTTGACGAAACAGAGAAAATAGCCTTGGCGGAAAAGGAAAATTTGGCAACATACTTTCTGTCAACCTATTCACTTTGTCATTTCGTATACAGAAGCATTTTTTCAATATTTATACAATTTGTTTAGCGTAAAATGTCATTTATCCTACTTTATATGTAATCAGAAGTAATTTGTATAGAGAAAACAATAATATTATACGTATAATTAAAATACGCATATAAACAAAAAAAAATCGTCGAGTTTGTTTCCATGGCTGTTTATGTCATTTGGCACCAAATCTCACTTTCTGATGCCCGAATTGCGCCAAGCTTTTTAAAAAAGCGTCAAGCGTATAATAGAAATCAGATAGCTCAAAAAGCGTATAATAGAAAAGCACCAAAAGTTCACTGGGTTTGTTTTCATAACTTTTGGTAACAAATATATGTATATTAACGAATCTATTCGTTTTTTAAACTCGAATTACGCCAAACCAAAAGCAAAGGATCCTATACTGGAAAAGTACCCGATTTTCTTATGGACAGTATTCAAGTGACATAACATGGTGTAAAATTATCGCGGATAGCAAATTTGTTTAAATATCCCATGCCGAATAAATGCAGGCATACATGCACAAAATATTTAATTAATTTTGTATGATAAATAATTATTAGAAAATTTGTATATACATATTAATTAAAAAAAATAATTTAGATATTTAAAATAACATGAAAATATGCATGATGCTGCACTAAAATGGAGAGAATATTAAAACCTGTTACTGAAAATGTCTATAACATAGTATTTTTCAATACCGTGGTTCTTAATGTTATTCACAAGCAGATGGAATTTTTCTCATCCTTAAACGCAAAGGAAGAATAGAATACAGATCGTTTTTATAAAAGTCCGAGAGGTAGCCACAATTTAAACCTAACCATTTTATACAAGCTGGTTTTTCAAGATGTAATTGATTTTACTTATGAATCCCGAAAACAATCGTCAATTGTCGCAACAGCTGTGTATGAGGCCATGATAATAAAAAAATGCCCCATTAAAACGTTAAAAGCATGGCAACCCAATTACAGATTTATCAATATTTTTAAAACAAAGCACGCTGTCATGTTTTAAAGGCCTCGAAGTCTGAGCGGGGGTTGGCGAGCGTAGCTCGCAGGGGGTAGGCCCCCTAGTTTTCAATAAAAATACATAATTAGAGATATATATAATAGAGATATATATTTAAGAATCTCATTTAAACAGTGATTGCATTTTCTAAATGAAATAATGCACAGTATCAATTCATTTTTTTTTTCTTGTATATAGTTAATTTTGCCACAAGAAGTGTTCTACATATTCAAATTGAACCTACTATTAAAGGTTCAACAGCAACATTGAAATTTCATTTCATCGCTGGAATAATGTATCATAAACTTTGTTTTCTGCAATAACTTTATAAAGATCCAAACCCAAACATTAAAGAACATGCATATTTTGAATAAAATGCTTGTTAAAATACTATTTATTAATAATAGAATTTTTAAATATTCATAATAGAAATATACTTTTTTGTCATCACTGTCTGTAGATTCAAATCAATATGATCAAAAACCTGCTAAAGCAAATTTTTTTAATTATTCTGACTTTTGATTGGCACACTATGAAGAAATATCAGGGCAGTGCGAAGACCAGGCGTGGAAATTAAGAGGGCGCCAAATTTATACTACCAACACCAACCACGGTTTAATTTATTTATTTATTCATTCATTCATTTTTTGGTCATCGATCATTTTCTGGGGAATTTCTTTTTTTCTTTTCATCCTTCTTTTTTTTCTGTCTCAAAATATCATGATCTCTCCAACAAATAAGTGCAGTTTTTTCTTACGCATTTAGTTGTTTGCAATTTCTGAATTAAAATTAAACCTTTTAAAGTTCCAACATAAGCGCGGAATGTTTATTCAATAGAATTTATTTCTGTTTCTGTACTTTATCAGTTTTGTGTTACCTGTCACAAAAAGAAGGGGAGGGGAGGGCAAATTGAAACTTTGCCCCGGGTGCAGTTTTCTGTTTGCACGGTCCTGAGAAATATATACAGAAAGGGTAAAACTAAAGGTTTGTATGTTATAAAAATTAATTGAAAGTCAATTTTCAGTCATTTCTGGTATGTTGAGCTTAGCAAAAATGGTATGTGTTTTCAATTGTAAGTATAAAACTTCAGCAATACAATTTTCAAAAATTACACAATCCCCAAGTACATTTTAGTTCTTAATGAATTTAAGATAGAGCAGTAAAAATGTATTATTAGGGTAAATGAAACATGACAAATTGAATAAAAATGTGGTTTATATTGAAATTTTCAAAGTTAAAAATATAAATATACAGTGGACTCCAGTTAATGAGGAAAACACAATTTTCCCCATCATTTCCTATTTGAAATTATTGTTAACAACATTGCTTAATGCATACTACTTATCAGGTAATGTAGATAAATTTTTCACAATTAACCGGGCAGAATCTAAATACTTTCTTTTTGCATATTACTTTTTAAAAAGCATCTTTGGTGCCACAGTTTTTATTTAGAGATCAAAAAATTGTTAGTGACACTGATGAAGAAAAAGATAACATTTCACAAATGACAATGTAAGAGGCTCGAACAATGCCTGCTGTCTGTTCGCCGATACTACCAATTAAAATGTAATGTAGGGCGATTCCACCATTATATATGTGACTTTTAGAGAGAGTTTTTTTGCAAATTGAGACAAATTTGGAAGTGAAATTATTTAGATAATGTTTTACTTTTTTTATTGCTGTTACAGGACACATACAGAATCATTCTTGTAGTGACACCTTTAGTCTAAAGTAATAACAATTTTTGTAAAAAAATAGTAAAGTCGTTGTGTGTGTCTCAGAAAAATCACACGTAACAATGACTTTACAATTAAAAAAAAAAAAAAAATTTATTACTTTAGACTAAAGGTGTCCCTACAAAAATGATTCTGCATGTGTCCTGTAATAGCAATAAAAAAGTAAAACGTTATCTAAATAATTTCACTTCCAAATTTGTCTCAATTTGCAAAAAAACACTCTAAAAGTTACACACGTAATGGTGGAATTGCCCTGTAACAGACCAAATTTTGGAGTATGACGCAAAACTAGAAAAAAAAGTGGAAAAAAGATCAGTTGTTCCATTATCACAAAGAAAAATGACTTTTAGTAACTTAACTATATTTAAATTATGCAAGCCTGGCAATTTATTTGTATATTTTGTTTCCCCTGAGTAAATAGTTATTTAGTATTAATAATATTACTTTGTATTTTTTACTAAAAACACTTAATTAAAAGAATGTTTCTCTTTTGATAATAAAGTTCTAACCTATTTAATTTCTTTAAAAAACTGAATTCAATACAAGGGTTATTTTTATACCATTCAAATGTTTTAGCGTTTAATGAAGACTTCGGTTAGTGTAGACAAAAAATGGTCTCTCTTGGAAGTACACTAATGGGAGTCGGGACCATAACTACCTTTTTTTTGTTTTTTTTTTCCCACAGGGGGCAAACATGGATTTTGGCTTTAATATGGTAATAATTAACTATATAGTTACAATGTAGAAAGAAAAAAATATGTGTTATTCCAAATAGTATTATAGGTGCCATTGATGGCATGGTGAATTAGACCTGACAGATAAGGACTAATTTCGTTATAATTAAATAATTGTTTACAATTTAAGCATATACCATTTTGGGTACTACTTGATTATCCTGTCGACCAATTTCGCCAAATTATACAAATGGAAGATAGTTGCCTTTCTAAAATTTTAAGTTAGGAAAATTAACGAATTTAACTAAAAAAAGTCCCTAAAGAATGGGGTTACCTTAATGATGACATTCACTATGATGTAGCGACATACCAAATTATAAAATTTGATTTATTCAGATGATTTCGGACAAAAAAATACTAAGAATAGTAATATTTAAATGCAGAATTATTAAATTAAACCATAAACAAACAGATATTTTTAAGATATTGCATTTGTCTATAAAATGTAAGTATTTTAAATGTAATAATTGAATTTATTAAGGGACATAATAAATATCAATGATAATGGAATATTGTAAGGAACTTAAGGCTCATTATTTAGTCAAAAAACAGACAGATATAACTATAAAATGTATGTAAACATTGGATATTATACAAAAAAACTACTTCTCTTTTCTAATAATATTCTTTTATTGCAGTGTTTAATATTACAGCACCACTGTTTATCGGTTTGCAAAAATAAAGTTTCATATCATGCCTATACATGCTTTTTTTTTCCGGGGGGGGGGGGGGGGGGATGTGGAGAATCCCATACCTATGAGAATAATTTATCGCTTCAAGTTCTGTAGAAGGAAGATCCCAGATCTTCATCATATTTTCTCAAAATGAGAGATCAAGTAAAAAAATAGAAATTATAAAAAAAAAAAATCATCAGAAAACAAATCTCACATCCACAAAATAATTAAAAATGGAATATGTATTATTCACATCACATGCTAAAATTTTATTTAAAATCAAACATAATGTCACATTTTTTATTGGTTTTATACCATAGTTCCTAAATAGTTCATCTTGGTTATTGCTTTCAATTGATTGATAAATATTTGTGATGTCAGTTGAAAGTTGAAAATAATCTATTATATTTTTTTCTCTTTTAATATCATGAGATAATCATTTATTGACATAATTTTTATTTTAAATAACGAAAGAACAAATAAATTAGTAAAACATTAATAAAAACACAAATAAAACATTGAATTAAGAATCACTTGATGATGTAACAAACATGTGTAATTTGTTTAATGTCAAGTGAATGTGACATTTGCGATCATCCATTATTGGCATTTAATCTTATAGTTTGACGATAGTTTTTTGGTCTATGATCAAGTAGTACCCAATTTTGATATATTAAATAGATGTATTTCATATTATGCAATAGGAAAAGTCCTATTATTGTAAAAACACTTTTAAAATATTTATCTAAGTGGTCCACATAGTTTAGTTATGAATTTAGTGACTCATGAGGTCTGAAAAGTTAGCAGCCACTGGTCTATTAGAAATACAGAATATCAGAAACAGTAACTGCGGTACAAGTAGCTTTATCTGCAACTTTTAGGACTGGAGTTTATAGTTTGTACTTCTTTCTTTTATTTTTTGCCTACTGTAATCATGAAATATATAAAAATATATATCACACATTTTTATGAATGTTAAATTTGTCACCTTCTAGTTGGTTCCTTTAAAATTAAAAAAAAAAACATCAAACAAATATCAATAACAAAATATAACTTATTAAACATAATACATAAAAAGGATAAGGATCCATAATGCAGGATTTTGGCCCAAAAAATGATGTTACAAAATTATGTTCCACTTGCACAATAAATGTGATATTTTAAAATTGAATATTAGTACTTTCAAGTTTAAACAATATTTTCACCTAAAAAGCAGAATTTCTATATTGTTAAGTCTTGCAAACTTAAGTACAGTAATACCTCGGTTTTCGTTGACATCAGTTTCGGTTTTCGTCAATTTTTTCCATGAAAAATTTGTTTCGGTTTTCGTCTGATGCCTCGGATTTAGTTTACTTCCAATGTATTTTTGTGCTTTTTTTATTGATTGAGAGTGCTCCATCAGGGAACCAAAGAAAGTTTCTTGTAAGCAACTTGTTTAATAATAATGTCTTGCCCCATTTTAGACAAATGTTAAAGAGGTGGTAGTAACAGACCACTTTCAACAGCTTTTTTGAGCGACATAGGTCCCCTGATTCTGAAGCTTCTCCCACTGCCAAAAGACCAAAAAGTGAAGTGACTATAGATACAGTGCCTTGATATCATATGCTAAGAACACTACATTAATTTATTATCAATTTTAGTATTAAACGCTATACTTATTCTGTATAAAATGTGTTTTTGATACGTATTTTGGAGTATTTAGGACATATTAATTGGATTTACATAGATTTATATGGATATAATTGACTCGGTTTTCATCGGTTTCAGATTTTGCTGATTGTTTCCGGATGGATTATCGGCGAAAACAGAGGTATCACTGTATGTTTGTAATTCTTTCACAAAAATGCTTGTTTTTGCACCTATATTTATCTGCATTTTTTAATGGGAGCGGAATGACCCAACAATTTTTCATTTAAATATGTTATTAAGGACATCAAGAAGTATAACAGATAGAAAAATAAAAATGTTGCAACATTGCATAAAGTCATACTCATTCAAACCGTCGATCTGCAATTGTTTTTTCTGGTTCAAGTGTGTTTGTCATTAATAATTCTTAGTAAATAATTGTATTAAGTGTGTTTGTCATTAATAATTCTCAGTAAATAATTGTATTAAGTGTGTTTGTCATTAATAATTCTCAGTAAATAATTGTATTAAGTGTGTTTGTCATTAATAATTCTCAGTAAATAATTGTATTAAGTGTGTTTGTCATTAATAATTCTCAGTAAATAATTGTATTAAAGTCTTAGAAAAGTTATAAGTATATATTGTACGGATGTAAGGTTACTTCAGTAATATTTACACTAGTGATACTCTGAATTGATAAAAAAAGAACTATTAAAAAAATAAATAAGACCTTTTTGGAGTTGTTTGAAGAAAATCAAAACAGTAAATGCAAGAAATCCTTATGCTGTTCAGTATCTGATTAATAAATGAATTGATAATTGACATACAGTTTCATCAAGACTTCGAAAGTTTTCAATTACAATCTCAATATATGGCATCAAAAATATATAAAGCTTGGATAAAATATAACAACTGTTACTGTTGCTGTCTGCTGATTTATTTTTGGAATTATCATTACAAGGTAGAAACACGTGTAGTAAAGTATTGTTTCCACAATTATTTCCATTTTATATATTTTGGAGGGGACCAGAGACACGACGAAGTGAAACCGAATTTTATAATATTGATTATGATTATTGATCATAGATGCTACCATCTGATATGCAACTGGTCAGAAAGCGATGAAAAAGATAAAGATGGATTTTACATTGTTGTATTTTAGCTTTTCTTTCTGAACGTATAGATAAAATTAAATGTGTAAAAACATCATTTTGCTGTAGGCATATTTCTTGGCATCTCATAGTAAAATTAGGATTTTAAATTTTAAAAAGATCTAACTAATTTGTTTCCTCATTTCTTATGACGTTACTTCACACATGTGTAGATTTAGGACATTAAATTTGCTTTGATCAGAAATCTGCCTTATCGACCTTTAACTACTTACAGCTTAAAAATAATAAATTTCTAAAATTATCAGTTTGTTTCTTGAAATTTAAATATGCACAATTAAAGTACAAGAAGAATCATTGTTAACAGTTTTGCAAACTATGCAAACATATCCGCAATAACTTACATTTTGCAATTAAATAATACCTAAATTGCTGAGATACAATAATTATCAGCTGAATCCTGCTAAAAAGGCAAAATTAAAGAACGGCTGACAATTTTAAAGAGTATTTATTATTTATATAGAGCTTTATATGAAACATTTTTTTATGTTTAGAAACATAGACAGCTGATAAGGGATGGCAAGTATTGAAAACTAGCAATTTAAAAACATACTAATATATGAATTTACTCACACTTTAAAAATTCGAAATACATTTTTAATTATGTAAAAATTTAATAACTGAAACTTTAATAACACGAAGTTTTAAAAAAATCTATGTAAATGTAAACAGTTTTCATTATTTTCTCACAAAAATATTGTGGTTACATGAAAACTTTGCAGCATTTTATATCAGTTTTGCTTAATGTGAATCACTTAGTTTTCTGTATACCACAATACAATTAAACAAAAACACCAAGATTCTCATTTTGTCATATTTTACCAAATATTTAAATGAAAGTTTAAACCAAAATAATCCACCTTTAAAGTAAGCCTGCCAAGGGAATCTATCAATGAACCATTAGAAATTGTGGACAGAATGTCTATAAAATATGTAAAATAGAAATTCTGTTGTGAAATCTGGACTTTGAATAAATTATAACAAAGCAAACTACATCAAAATATTATTTATCAGAAATCTGTCCAAACTTTTCTCTCAGGGTGTTTTGTACAATTTTTTTTATATTGGACTTTGAATAAATTATAACAAGGCAAACTATATCCTGTTTTGAGGCGAAAAGTTTTGTGAAGGGTCCTGTTTAGAGATGAAAAATTCAATTTCTTCCTAAACAGATCGCTGTTTATATTAAGAAAATAGTGGATTGATAAGTTGTCTTTGAACTTAATGCTATATTCCGTTGCACCAAGAATAATTGATCAGAATAATAAATATCTTTCCAAAATTAAAATAAAGATGCAACGGTTGTTTTCGCTCAAAGAAAAAAAGAATTTAAATGCATATTATTGAATATAAAAATAACATCATACGAGTGGAAATTTTTTCCAGTTGAGTGGAAAGTGTGCAAACCGGGAATCGAGCCCGGCAACTTTGGCTTGCATTGCCAATGCTCTTCCAATTGAGCTACCTGAAACGACAACCGGTCGAAACAATTCTAAGTGAAGCAAATTATAAATAAAATAAATACACTGACAATGCGAAAAGTATAACAACTGTCTGTTTTCAGGCTAAATAAATATCACCAAATATTTCAAATTTACATTGTATTACTATTTTAAATATTGTGTTGTTGACAACAAGGTAAATTGAAAATACACCTATAAAGCATTATGAGAATGTAATATTCAAAAGATTTAACATAAAATTATTGAGCGCAGGGACACTGTAAAAAAAAAAAAAAATAATAATCTAGGCTAATTTTTCACAAACTACACAACTTTTCTTGATCATAAATCACTTTCCTTTTATGTTTCAGATTTACTCATTAGCATTATGAAATATTTAAACAGAAAAAGTTGTAATAAAAAAGGAATAACTTAGAAGCTTAAACTAATATAAAAGTAAATTAGGAAAGCAGACATTGTAATTATTTACAGAGTTGTGTTTACACAAGTTGTAATAGCTATTTTAGTTAAATTTCATTAAAATTCTTTTAATCAATACAAGCGCAATCCAAAAATTAATGAAAAATAAATAAAAGTTTAATTACTATGAATGGGAGTGCTTTAAAAGCGAAAAGTTACAGCAAAATATTTACATATTTCTATAAATTGACAATGTAGCAGACGATCATTAGCTAAATCTAGTATTAAATAATACGATGATGCCACATTTTTAGTTTAAATCGATAAATAAAAATTATTAAAACACTGATTTGTTTACTTTTAATCAAATTCATACGATCTGAATGCACATCTTCACAGGAAACTAATCAAATTAGCAAACATGTTTTTTAAAATTAATATTTACAATTTTAATTAAATATGAAGTTTGCACTTACTTCTGAAAGGAATGTCTGTGCAGCCTTCTGTGCTCCAACATGTAATAAATATTCGTATACATATAATGCTAACCTGAAATAAAACAAATACCGAAAATTAAAATCCTTGAATCGCAAAGACATACATTAAACGATCACCCCTCCGAAGAGAGATGGAACAGTCCTGGCCATATGCCTTGAATTGGGACATGCACACTTCCCGCTGTAGCTACACAGAGGAAAATGTGCAGTTCCAATGAAACAGTAAGCTTGTCATGGAATAATAAACATATATGTAACAGTAGAAACATTAGCTGCACCAGCTAAAGTATATCACAGATCAAAATAATCCACCATAATGCACAGATAGAGAAACATGCGGTGTCACACTGTAACCGCAACGTTGAAAAATTCTTCGCTACACTTTAGATCGCAAAAATTATTTTAAGTTTCAGTTTCACTTTTTTATATTTGCCTGGAAACTTACTTTTCTCTGGCTTGAGCATCTGATGGTACCGTAGAGCCTTTCCCTTTAGCGTACATGCTGTGAAGTTACTCGACACACACCTGTCAAGACATTCAGTACCACACCGACCTTGTTACCATAGAAACACAAATTGATCTGTTACCGCCGCGGATGTGATTAGACTCAGCCCGCTCTATTCTGGATTCTGCAGTCTCTCTTCTACTCTAGGACAGACCTCTATACGTCACAACTACATATAAAAACTGAGCGTCTACCATTGGGCCACTGCGATTGTATCGCCACCTAGCGATAACTGCCGTTAACCAATTTTACAAGTGCGAAACTATTTCTGCGTTATATTTAATAGACTTTTTTGCAATAAAAGCATTTAACTTATCTAAAAATTCAATAAAAATGTTTCGATGATACATTACAATCTTTATCTTTTCAAAACAAATACTTGATAAACTGTGAGAGGCGGGAGGAGTGACAATCAATGGAAGAGCCGACGATTCGAAGCTGCACGGTGAACAACCAGCTGCATCAACATAGGGAACTTCGGAGTTTCGAGGTGATGGGCACGATGAACAAGCCTTGGCAAAATTTCAATTCAAACCCAATTTTTCATTTTATCATCTTGTGCAGGACTCATCGATTCCATAAACAATTTCTCAGGGCTTAGAATAATTTTGTTAGCGTTTTTAAAAAAATTCAAGCTATGATTTCTTATATTTTTAACACTGTTTTTGAAGACGTAGAAAAAGAAATGCGCTCTTCGTTCTATCTCGGAGGGTAAAATGTTACTTAATATAGATTGTAAACAGCTCGCGCAGATATTTTCTAGGATTTCTAAATTTGAGTCTCATTTGTTTACATGCTGAGAAGACTTTAGTCTTTTTACTATTATTATCATTTTTTTCATTTTGTAGTTCAGTCTTAACCTGGATTTGAAAGGAGAAAATTGGACTCTGAGGTTCGCATACCTAAAAACACTTGAAAAACATTCCCTTACGTTTATTGCTTAGTGGCATATTTACTAATCTTTACATATTATGCTGCTTATTATTGTTTTTATTTGAAAAAAATTCGTGTAAAAAAAAGCAAAAAAAAAAAAAAATCGTCTACGGGTTCCTGAATATCCGTCCGTCATTCACTGGACCATGGGGATGGTCGGATAATCGGGAGAACATTATCAGATGCATTTTCTAACAGTACAAAGATTAAATAATATAATAATACTTACTATAAATGAAGGAAATATTTACTACCATAAAGTAAACAACTGATATAATAAAATAATAATAATAATAATAAAGAAAACTGCCCAGTTAAACTGAGGGCATTGAGCTCACAGGCTATTCACGCTAATTGTATATTATGCTATTTTTTCAAAGAATAATGCCACTCGAAAAATAAAGAAATCGACAATATATTAAGGGGGGGGGGGATAAGCACCCGTTCCCATCCTTTATACTTAACCAATAAACCCCCCAAAATCTAATCAGGCAAGCGCCTTACCACAATGAATTTATACACAAAATTTGAAAAAAATCGGATAATTTTGCTTGAAAAACCCATTTATCTAAATTAAGGGAGCTGAGCTCACCCCACGTTCCCCCCCTTTATACTTAACAAATGAAAACCCAAAACTAATCAGGCAAGCGCCTTACCACAATGAATCTATATACAAAATTTGAAGAAAATCGGATAATTTGCATGAAAAACCCATTTATCCAAATTAAGGGGGATTAGCCCCCCGTTTACCCCCTTTATACTTACCCAATGAACACCCAAAACTAATTAGGGAAGTGCCTTATCACAATGAGCCTATATACAAAGTTTAAAGAAAATCGGATAATTCTGCATGAAAAACCCATTTATCTAAATTAAGGGGGGGTAGCCCCCCCCCGTTCCCCCCTTTATACTTATCCAATGAACCCCCAAAACCAATCAGGGAAGTGCCTTATCACAATGAGCCTATATACAAAATTTGAAGAAAATCGGATAATTCTGCATGAAAAACCCATTTATCTAAATTAAGGGGGAGTTAGCCCCCCTTTCCCCCCTTTATACTTAACCAATGAACTCCCAAAACTAATCAGGGAAGCGCCTTATTAGAATGAACCTGTAAACAAAATTTGAAGCAAAACGGATAATTCTATCACGAGCTATCGCGTTACGTACATACATATACATACATACGTACATACATACATACATACAGAACGGGCGGGCACATTAGCTCTCAGGCTTTGATAGCCTGTGAGCTAAAAAGCGGCAAATTTACAGAAAGAATTCTGTTATTACGTATGTTTGTTTTCTATATTTAGAAAGAAGACAATTTCAACACGAACGAAAAATCAGGCATAGATTACGGAACACTTTCCAACGCTAACAGAATATTATTAGGAAATTTCATTTTTTCATAGAATTATTTGAGATATCTAAATAAGAAACTTAAAAAAAAAAAAAAAAAAAAAAACATAAATCAGTAACAATATACATTTTCAGCTGTCCCTATTAAGTATTGCGTGCGAATTCTTTCACGTAACCTTGTATGCAATCTATAGAATTTATACACTCCAACACCACCTAATACACTTAAAATTAGACAAGTTTAAAAATGCACACCACAGCGGAAAACGCATTTCCAGAAATTATCGATCTTGGTGATTGCTGTAACTGAATGCTTTTGCGATTCTCTGTAAATGAACGATAAATGCTACTCAATCCATAATCT
Organism: Maratus michaelseni; assembly: GCA_963931845.1. Lineage (NCBI taxonomy): Eukaryota > Metazoa > Arthropoda > Arachnida > Araneae > Salticidae > Maratus > Maratus michaelseni. The sequence goes on along the minus strand of OZ007591.1, from coordinate 75,353,803 downwards.
ATAGAAAACAGGTTGTAGCGCACTTTAGTGATTTCATTATGTTTGGAGTATCATAACATCATTAAAATGCACCGCAAACGATTTTTCTCCATAGACCATAATGTAATGGAATTATTTTGTGCGTCCCTGTAAACGAACTATAAATGCTATTTATTCTATACCCCTGAAAAAGCACGTTGTTTTCCATCTTAGTATTGCATATTAATCTCATTATGTTTGAAATATTGTAACACCAATAGAATGCATCGGAAACGATTTTTCCTCATAGACCATAATGTTCAGGAATTTTTCAGAGTGTCCCTGTAAACGAACTGTAAATGTTACACACTTTATTTTGAATACCGAACATTCTATAGTAAACCTCGATAACATATAAAAATTTCTTAACTTTCAGAGTATATGTACGGGAGTTAGAGCATGGGCAGACAGACAAACCGAATTAATTCATAAACGCTTTTCAATTACGTTGGAAAGTGTTGAAAATGATATTTTTTGTTTTCTGATTAATTGTGATTTGCTTCCAGAAAAAAAATCACTTTATCTTATGTAATAAAGGCGATTGCATTACATCTTTCTTTCAGATTTTCAAACTATTTTTAGAGACAGAAGAACAGGAAGAGAAGTTAGAGTATAGATTAAATGTACCAATAGTCGGCCACATTGAGATAAAATGCCTTACGCATAGCTTATTTTTGGTTCTAAATGAAATATTACAATTTGGTTATATGCAGCCATCTTTCATAAGTCACAAACCATCACCAAAGAATTGTGGGTATTTTTATTGAATTTGTAATCAGCCAATTTTTTTCAAGATAGAGGTCAAATCACCATTTTCCCTATTTTTTTGTTAACTGATGGCAATTTTTTTAAAAGGCAAGTATTAATTAATTAATTTTTTTTAATTATAAGGCTAGAGTATTAGCAGGGTAAATAAACTAATCTTTTTGAGTATAAAAAGTAAATAAATTTATTGCTTTTAATTAATTTTAATGTGGCCGACCACTGGGTATTAATTTTGCTTACATGTCCAATAGCCAGCCACCAGGAGCTGAATACTGAATACATAACTTATTATACTTTTTTGAGTTTATTTTTAATTGTTTGGTAGATATAACTTCATCTCTACATCTATAATAATATTATATATAAAAAAAATCTTTTTTTTACGTGCTTGTTTGTTTGTAGGGGAAACTACTGGAACTACCGAAAGAATTTCAAAAGTAAAGGTGGCAGTCTCTGCTCCGACATAGACTATATTTTACGTCAGAGCCACTTTTCGCAAGTAGATGGATGAACAAAAAACATTCCAAACTTGCCCTTTAGGATATAATAACTTTAAAAAATTCGAAATTTAAAAGTGTGAAATGAGTGGGAAAAGTTCCAAATTACAATTTATGTAGAATTGTTAGGAATATAAACTTGAAATTAAACATGTCTGTTACTTTTAAGACGTAAATTCTGGATCAAGGCACTTAAAAAAGGAGGGAATTTTAGAAAATGAAAAAACTGTGAACATTCTAAATTACGATTTATATGGAATTACAGGGATAGAAATTTAAAATTTGCCAATTCTGTCATTTTTAATATGCAAACGCTGGTACAAAATAGTTTATAAAAAAAAACGAAATTTCAAAGGGTATAAGACCAAACAAACATTCTAAAGTTTCAAATTCTGTGATAGTTTTGGTGCTGGAAACTTAAAATTTGACATGGTGGTTAATTTTAAGACATAAGCGACCGGCTAAGAAAGGTTTCTAAAAATTTGGAAATTTAGAATGCTGAAATGAGAGGAAAATGTTCTGAATTAGGTTTTTTTTTTTTTTTTTTAATTTTAGAATAGAAACTTGAAATTATACATGGATAACCTTTTCCATACGTAAGTGGATAAAAAAAAACGAAATTTCAAAGGGTATAAGACCAAACAAACATTCTAAAGTTTCAAATTTGTACCCAAAACAGTTTCTAAAAAATTCGAAATTTAAAAGGAACTAAAAATTTTCTAAAATTGCAATTTCTGTGATACTGTTGGGTTTAAAACTTCAAATTTTGCGTGGGTTTTTCTTTTAAGATGTAAACTCTCGCAAAGAATGGTTTCTATAAATTTCGAAATTTAAAAAATTGAAATTATCAGTAATTGTTGTTTATCATTCTAAATTATGATTTATTTAGAATTAATAGGGATAGAAAACTGATATTCGATATAGGGGTTACTTTTAAGTCGCAAATGCTCGTACACAGTAGCTTTTTCTTAAACTAGATTAGATGCGGCAGTTGGTACCCCCATTATTTGCTTTTCAATTCTGTTGAAAAGTGTTAAAACAACTAGATTGGAATGCGGCAGTTGGGACCGCCCCTCCCTACACTTTTCCACTGCGGGATTCAAAATGAACTCGTATACTAATAAACTACATACTAAATATATTTCATGTTCAAAATGCATAAAAGCGTTAAAACAGCTAGATCGGAATGCCGTGATGCGGCAGTTGGGACCGCCCCTTAGCTGATGCACGAATGTATGCATATTTGCTTTTCAGCTATGTTGAAAAGTGTTAAATGCAACTCGATTAGATGCGGCAGTTGGTACCCCCATTATTTGCTTTTCAATTCTGTTGAAACGTGTTAAAACAACTAGATTGGAATGCGGCAGTTGGGACAGCCTCTCCCTACGCTTTTCCACTGCGGGATTCAAAATGAACTCGTATACTAATAAATAGTCCAGTCAAATTAGGTTTTTTTTGCCATAAAAAATGCTAAGGAGATGAAAATTGGTCCAGTTGATCATTGATGGCTACTGATTACTATGTGAAAAGTCCCCATGGATAGGAAGTGAGCGGGGGGAGGGGGGGGTTAAACAAAGCATTTTTTTTAGTTTTTTTACAAATATCTCAGAAATTGTTGTTTTTCGTGAAAAAACTACTCTGACATAAATTAAAGAATATAAAATTATCTACAAATGACAGGTATATACAGTGGAACCTCGATTATCCGTCAGTCAGAAAACCGGAGCTTTGACGGATTCCCCCCCCCCTTCCAAAAAAAACCACTTAATTTCAAATTAATTTATTTAATGTCGCCATAATATATTCTAAAGGGATAAAAATTGGTCCAGTTGTTCATTGATGGCTACTGATGACTATGTAAAAAGTCCCCATGGATAGGAGGTGAGCGGGGGGAGGGGGGGGGGCTAAACAAAGTATTTTTTTAGTTTCTTACAATATCTCAGAAATTGTTGTTTTTCATGAAAAAACTACTCCGACATAAATTAAAGAACATAAAATTAACTACAAATGACAGGTATATACAGGGGAACCTCGATTATCCGTCAGTCAGAAGACCGGAGCTTTGACGGATTTCCCCCCAAAAATCACTTAATTTCAAATTAATTTATTTAATGTCGCCATAATAAACTCTAAAGGGATAAAAATTGGTCCAGTTGTTCATTGATGGCTACTGATGACTATGTAAAAAGTCCCCATGGATAGGAGAGGAGGGGGGCAAAATAAAGTAATTTTTTTAGTTTTTTACAAATATCTCAGAAATTGTTGGTTTTCATGAAAAAATTACTTTGACATAAATTAAATAACGTAAAATTCTCTGCAAATGACAGGTATATACAGTGGAATCTCAATTATCCGTCACTCAGAAAACCGGCGTTTTGACGGATTTTCCGCAAAAAAATCCCTTTAATTTCAAATTTATTCTAATGTCGCCATAATAAATGCTACAGAGATAAAAATTGGTACAGTTTTTCATTGATGGCTACTGATGACATGACTATGTAAAAAGTCCTGATTGATAAGAGGTGAGCGAGGGGAGAAGGGGGGTGGGCAAAATAAAGTACTTTTTTAGTTTTTTAGAAATATCTCAGAAACTATTGGTTTTCATGAAAAAATTACTACATAATTTCTGAGATATTTGTAAAAAACTAAAAAAGTTCTTTATTTTGCCCACCCCTACCCTCGCTCACCTCCTATCCATCAGGACTTTTTACATAGTCATCAGTAGCCATCAATGAACAACTGTATCAATTTTTTTTCTCTGTAGCATTTATTATGGCGACATTAAGTAAATAAATTTGAAATTAAAGTGATTTTTTTTGCGGAAAGTCCGTCAAAGTCACATAAATTAAATAACATAAAATTTCACGTGAAACTTTGTAAATGCGACAAAACATAATAGGGAACAATGAAAGTACTAATTTATCATTAAGCAAATACTTACTAAGTCAAAATATTCTTTCTTTCTTTACAGATCATCATCAAACAGAAGTTAAATTCTTTTCTTTTATTTTTTTTGTGACAATATCTACTGAATTTGAATAGACTGGTCTCTGACAGCCCCTGTATAACTTTGCATGTATTCTCGGAAAGTTGCTGTCGAGACCCCGTATGAAGGTTAAGTAAATAAATTTGAAAAGACAGTTTTGTTTTCGGAAAATCCGTCAAGATAATAATGAACCGATTCCTGTTTCATGTTTAGATTATTCATAATAATCATGAATCGGGGGGCAGTCATCCATCCTTTCACACTCACCACCAGACACCCCCCCCCTCCAAAAAAAAGAGAAAAAATTGTGTCAATTCTTCTTTTTTTTGCGACAATATTTAATAAATTTGAATATATATTAACTAAGTAAATTTGAAATTAAAGGGATTTTTTTTTCGGTAAATCCATCAAGGCTCCAGTTTCATGACTAACGGATAATCGAGGTTCCACTGTATATACCTGTCATTTGTAGAGAATTTTATGTTCCTTAATTTATGTCTGAGTATTTTTTTCAAGAAAACCAACAGTTTCTGAGATATTTGTAAAAAACTAAAAAAGTACTTTATTTTGTCCCCCTCCCCCCACTCATCTCCTATCCATCAGGTCTTTTTACATAGTCATCAGTAGCCAATAAATCAATAAACAACTGGACCAATTTTTATCTCTGTAGAATTTATTATGGCGACATTAAATAAATTAATTTGAAGTGATTTTTGGGGGGAAAATCCGTCAAAGCTCCGGTCTTCGGACTGACGGATAATCGAGGTTCCACTGTATGTACCTGTCCTTTGTAGATAATTTTATGTTCTTTAACTTATGTCGGAGTAGTTTTTTCATGAAAAACAACAATTTCTGAGATATTTGTAAAAAACTAAAAAAAAATACTCTTTTTAGCCCCCCCCCCTCCCCCCGCTCACCTCCTATCCATGGGGACTTTTTACATAGTCATCAGCAGCCATCAATAAACAACTGGACCAATTTTTATCCCTTTAGAATTTATTATGGCGACATTAAATAAATTAATTTGAAATTAAGTGATTTTTGGAGGGAAAATCCGTCAAAGCTCCGGTCTTCTGACTGACGGATAATCGAGGTTCCACTGTATATACCTGTCATTTGTAGAGAATTTTATGTTCTTTAATTTATGTTGGAGTAGTTTTTTCATGAAAAACAACAATTTCTGAGATATTTGTAAAAAACGAAAAAATACTTTGTTTAGCCCCCCCCTCCCCCCGCTCACCTCATATCCATGGGGACTTTTTACATAGTCATCAGCAGCCATCAATAAACAACTGGACCAATTTTTATCCCTTTAGAATTTATTATGGCGTCATTAAATAAATTAATTTGAAATTAAGTGATTTTTTTTTGGGGGGGGGGGGAATCCGTCAAAGCTCCGGTCTTCTGGCTGACGGATAATCGAGGTTCCACTGTATATACCTGTCATTTGTAGATAATTTTATATTCTTTAATCTATGTTGGAGTGGTTTTTTTCATGAAAAACAACAATTTTTGAGATATTTGTAAAAAACTAAAAAAATTACTTTGTTTAGCCCCCCTCCCCCCGCTCACCTCCTATGGATGGGGACTTTTTACATAGTCATCAGTAACCATCAATGAACAACTGGACCAATTTTTATCTCCTTAGCATTTTTTATGGCAATCTGCTCAAAAATGGGCTAATTTGACTGGACTAAAACTACATACTAAATATATTCCATGTTCAAAATGCATAAAAGTGTTAAAACAACTAGATCGGAATGCCGTGATGCGGCAGTTGGGACCGCCCCTTCGCTGATGCACGAATGTATGCCTATTTGCTTTTCAACTATGTTGAAAAGTGTTAAAAGCAACTCGATTAGATGCGGCAGTTGGAACCCCCATTATTTGCTTTTCAATTCTGTTGAAAAGTGTTAAAACAACTAGATTGGAATGCGGCAGTTGGGACCGCCCCTTCCTTCGCTTTTCCACTGTGGGATTCAAAATGCATAATTCGATTCAAAGCTCACTTTAATCTAACTTCAATTTGAGCGCGACCAGAAGGGGTACCAGCGTTTATTTATTTATTTTTATTTTATTTTTTTGCAGTCGACTGTAGCATACAAACTTTAGTCAAAATCGCTTAAACCGTTTTAAATGCAATTTGTTTGACCCATAGTGACCCGCAAATGACCCACTAATCGAATTTTCTCGAACATGTGACCCAGCCAAATGGTCTTTTTGTATCCCAAAAAGGTAGGACACAAAACTTAGTCAAAATCGTTAAAGACATTTATTAGATAAGATAAATTTGCCTTGGACCTTAACATGTGACCCTTAACGTGTGACCCAGCCCAATAGTCTTTTCGTACACCAAATCGGTAGGATACAAAATTTAGTAAAAATCGTTTTAGTCGTTTTTAGATAAAATTAGTTTGACCCGTAGTGACCCTAAAATGACCCACTAATCGAATTTTCTCAAACATGATGTGACCCAGCCCAATGGTCTTTTCGTACCCCAAAACGGTAGGATAAAAAGTTTAGTCAAAATCTTTAGAGCCGTTTTTTAGATAAAATTTATTTGACCCATAGTGACCCCCATATGACCCACTAATGAAATTTTCTCGAACATGCGACCCAGTCCAATGGTCTTATTGTATCCCAAAAATGTAGGATACAAAACTTAGTCAAAATCGTTAAAGCCATTTAGCAGATAAAATAAAATTAGCTTTACCCGCAGTGACCCTAAATGACCCACTAATTTAATTTTCTCGAACATGTGAGATAGCTCAATCATCTTCTTATAACCGAAAATGGTAGAATGCAAAATTTAGTCAAATTTGTTAGAGTCGTTTTTCAGGTAAAACAAAATTCTGAAGTGGCCGACTATTGGTGCAGTGATGGTCGAACATTAGAGTTAAAGTGGCCGACTATTGGAGAACTTGCCCTTTTTGAACTTAACTTTGTCTAAAAAAAAAAAAACTATTACCGTGTTTTTTTTTTTTTTTAAATAATTGCTGAAACATAATAAGAAACGTATGTTTTAACATATGTCACTGTTAAAAATGCTGTGTCGTTTTTTAAAAATTCTACGTTAAGATTTATATACAAAAAAAACCAGTTAAGTGGCCGACTATTGTAACATTTACCCTACATGGGTATTTGTGGGAGGAAATTCCTTCGGATTTTCCGAAAATTTTCGATTTATTTTAAATTATTATAACAAACTGCTGTATTCTTTAATAAAATTGACACTGTACTAAAAAAATTTGCAATATTTTATTCATTTATTAGCATTTTTATTTCGTTTAAAGCTGTGTGTAATTGATTATAAGTAAACTAGTCAGATGTGCCAATCCCAAAACGTTCTTCTATCTTATACATGTTAATACTTCAAAAAGCATATTTTTTTAAATTATACATTTTAGAATCCAAAAATGCAGCATAGCAGCGCCACTATTTGGACCAAAACCTAATCAGCTACAACTTATGTCAACCTGTAACTGAATCTGAAGTTTGATGAGCATTCGTGCCTTAGTTCTTTAGATAGAGCTATTGCGAAAATCGTGAAAAATGCAGCATAGCAACGCCCCCTGTTGGGCGATTTACGCCAAAAACGAATCAGCCCCCATTTATATAAAGGTATAACTTAATCTAAACTTGTATTAAATTCCGTGCATGAGTTCTTGAGATAAAACGCCCACAAAATTTGTGTCACATACAGACAGACATTTTCAAACTAGTCAGATGTGCCAATCCCAAAACTTTCTTCTATCGCATACGAGTTTCACATACACCAAAAATGAATCAGCGTCAATTTATGTCAAGGTCTAACTGAATATAAAGTTTTATTAAATTCCGGACATTAGTTCTTGAGATATGACTATCGCTAAAACCGTGTAAATCTAGAAAAATGCAGTATAACAGCGCCATCTCTTGGGAGATTTACACCAAAACCTAATTAACAACAACTTATGTCAACGTCTTTGTTAACGCTACGTGCTTACGGGCTTACGTGCCTGCATTGTTAATATATCAGCGTTTAATTACAAATAGTTTTTATATTTGTATTAGATATACGTAATTCTAAAGTAAGTTTGTAATTCTAGTCCAATTATCTAAATATATATACATATATTATCTAAATTCTTCTCGCCCTTCAGAATTGAAATGCTTCTATTTTTAGTACTACAAATATATTCTCTTTCTATATATGTATTTATACATAGTAAGTATTATAATGAATATTTGATGCCTCAGTTTAGCCACATTAAAAAAATTTCTATTAATAAATTCTGAATTCTTATATATATCATATACAAAGCAATAAAGAAATGTTTAAATGTTGGATTGAAATTCTATACATAAAATAATGAGTTCTAATGTTGTTTGTCAAACAAACGACGAACTTTATGATTATTCTAATAATCCTCTAAAAATGAAAGCTGATTAAATTCAATGATTTAAAAAAAATATGGCTTTTAAAATTTCAGCAGTTATTGTGATCATTTGTACGGAAATATGACTGTTAAAATTACGGAACTTTTTGTGGTAATTTGTACGGAAAAATGTCTGTGAAATTTACTACAGTTATAACCGTTGAAATGACGGAATATATGCGATAAAATTTACATCGAATATTACTGTGAGTTTTACGTAAAAATTGCTGGCAACATTGCTGCCAGCAGTTTTTGCCGTAAATTTGACGAATTTTTTTTACAGTGTAACTGAATCTGAAATTTGATGAAATTCTGTGCATTAGCTCTTAAGATATAGCTCTCATGAAAATCATGAAAAAAGTAGCATAGCAGCGCCACTTGTTGGGCTGTTTACACCAAAACGTAATTATCGTCTATTTATGTCAAGGTCTAACAGAATCTGAAGTTTGATGAAATTATGTGCATTAGTCCTTGAGATATAGTTATCACTAAAATCTTGAAAAATGTAGCATAGCAACGCTACCTGTTAGGCGATTTACACCAAAAACTAATCAGCACCAATTTATATCGGGGACTAACTGAATATAAGTTTTTATTAAATTCCGTGCATTAGTTCTTGAGATAGAGCGCCCACAAAATTTTTGTCACATACAGACAGACAGAGTCACAGACTCATAGACAGACATTTTCTAAAAACAGTCAAATCGTGTTCAGGACCTTCTAAAACGTATAAATCCGTCACAAACCAGAAATCGACATTTTTAACGAATCCAATACTTTCTTGTAAAAATAGAAGAAAGTAAATAAATAACTGTTTGTCCATAATTTAGTAATATGACTACGAATACATAATAAAATATGTGAGAGTTGTTGGTAAACCGAGTGCGTCGGATAATCCGGAATTTACAGGTACTGAGTCTTATCTCAATTCGTAAAAAGTCAGGGCAAATTATGTCGTTTTGAAGGAATCATAGTAAATTTTTTGTTCTATCAATCAAAATTTGTGTTTTCTGCAAAACATGACGTAATTTTAATCAGTGTTTCACTGAACTTTTCAAGTGACTCAAATTCGGAAAAGAAATTTTATAACATTAAGATTTGTGATTATCTATCTTCCTGAATCAAAAAATTAATTTTTTAATTAATTAAGATTATAGTGAACATCCTGTTTGAAAAGTATTTTGAGATAAAATCTTCCATGTTTTTCCGTTTGAAACCTAACGCCAAAACGCTTTTGTAGGAAATAAGGTTTTCAGTTTAGTTTTTTATTCAGTGTCGATCATAATTATTCTAAATGTAACTTAGCCAAACTAGTCTCATTCTATATGTCAATAGAATGAGGCTAGCTTAGCTAAAGTGTTTATTTTCAATTAAGACATTTAAGAGATAAATAAAATAACATATTAAAGCTTAACAGGTTCAAAATATTGAGACATTAAAAAGCAAGTTTTAAAAATCGCCCTCCGCAGGCTATGGCATGCATACCGTAGATGGCACGTGATAGGATATTATTGGCATAGCATTTATCGATGTTCTAAACCAAAATACTGTGAAATTACAGAAAACACACAAGTTTTTATTGCGGCTGCTGTGGGACCGTGTACGGTAATGGGAGCTCGTGCACGTAAAATCTGTTCGTGGCTCCAATGTCCTCCAAGTTTAGAATAAGCGTTACCTCTGGTGGTGCCAATCCAGGTGCAGGTCTCTCATCTGGAATTGGTTCAAAATTAAGAGACCAACTTCTGGACGGGGCTTGTGAGTGCTTAATCCATTTGGTAGGCCTCCCCATCCAGCTGACTCTTGACTCTTGCTGAATTTGTCTAAATTTTATTGGTTTAAAATGGAAAAAAATTAATTCATCGAACTCCCGTGCAGTTCGATATGGCCTCAAAAAATTATCAAATTAAGAGAAAATTTGAAGACTATATTAATATATCTATATCACACGTTATAAGCAAAAATACGAAGGAGAAAATTATGGCAACTTGAAAATTATTTCCATACACAGAGTTGTTAAAGGAATCTGGCGTTTGCTATTTTAACATTTTTCTCTTCTACCTTGCCTGGAAGTCATTTAAATGGTATACAAAATTCAAATAAAAATCGTTTTTCAAAGGACTTCAGTTTAATTTGCATTCTATTAAAAGTAACTAAGTACTAAGTATAAGTATGAAGCTGAAATCAATTATTTACCATTTAAGATACAACAACAGAAATCACATCTTTTTAAGGTTTTGTTCATCTGACGAAACCCTATTCGTCTCACTTCTCTGTCTGTCTGTCACAGAGTTCATTCAAAGAAACTGTATAAGTTAGAGACTTGAAATTTTGAATACTTATAGCTGAATACCACCGATCTCACGACAAATAATTTTTTTTACATATAAAGTCTTATATTATTTTAATTATATGAATTAATTTAATGACATCCGACCTTTTCTGCGATTTAGATTTTGAAACAGAACCTTAATTTCAGTCTTTTTTGCGAAGGCTAGGTGGCTCAGTGATAGCGCATTTACCTGCTATTCAAAAGGTTCTTTGTTCGAAGCTGGGCGTCGGCTTTTGAATTTTTCCCTCCGGAATACATTTCATTATATAATTCGTTCATTATATAATAGATTCAATTTTATAGATTTAAAAAAAATATATATTTTTGTTATTTTAAGGCCAAAAGTTGTTGAAAAATATTTTATCAATTATTTTTTTAATTCAAAAATACTTTTTTTTTCTCCTGCCGCCATTTTAAGGTAAAAAATTGTTTAAAAAATATTTTATTATTATTATTATTATTATTATTATTATTATTATTATTATTATTTGAGAAGTTGCAAAATTTCAAATTTTGTTTAAACTTTCACTATTTTTTTTTAATTTTGAAATTTAATTTTTTTTTAAACAATTTGTTTTGCTTTAAAAAAATACGAATTTTTAAATTTTGCTAGAAAATCAACTAAATTCTTGAGAAATTTCAGTATTTTAAATTTCGTTTAAACAATTTTTTTAATTTTAATTTTATTTAAACCTCCGCTAAATTTTAAAAATTTCGGAATTTTGAATTTTATTTAAATAATTTTATTTGTTTAATTTTTTAAACAGCTCTTATTTTTAAATATTAAGTTTTTTCTTTAAATCATTAATTCTCGTTAATGATTACTAGTGCTGCCATCTCACTTTTAATTCATTAAACTACTGCCATCTATACTTTTATTGATAAAGTGTGTTGATAAATGATAAAGATTTAATAATTATAAATTAAGGATTTAGATTTATTAATTATAGGTTAAAGTATTTTGAAAGGAATATTAAACGAAACGCTTCGTGCGTTCTTCTATCACACTTACCAACTTGTTTTTTGTTTAGGGTACTTTCAAATCGTCAAAAATGACAATTTCTTTTATTATTTTTATTTTTTTCTTTTTTTTTTCTTTGTTAAAAATTAAACTTTTCTACCTCTAGTATATTTGAGTGAAGTTTTGAACCAATCTGACAATTATAAGTGTAGTAAAAACACTTTTTAGGTGCGTTCGTAATTATATAAATACGTAGCACCTATAGTCGTCGCTTGGTCCGTCTGTGTGTCTGTCTGTCTATCTGTCCCTCTGTCCGTCCGTCCGCATATAACAACGCAAAAACTACCCAACCGAATGGTTTGCAATTTAAAATATATTATCTTTGCAGAATTTTGTCGAGACATTTCAAATTTTATTAAAATCGAATCAAAACTTTAGGAGATATTAATAAAAATATTTATTAAGAAATTTGAATTTTTTTTTTTTTTTAATCGGTGCTTTTTTGTTATAGGAGCTTCTGAAGTTTAATCGTCAAGCGACCGAGAAACTTATTTTATTATAGAAATTAATCTGCAGACGATATAATTCATTTCACAGAATTAAAAATCCGAAAAGATCTGAATATTTATGTAACTAGCTATAGTACGAACGCACCTCATTTGTCACGTTTGACGTACAATTTCCAACTTGTTATTATATAAACACAATGTAAACACATTGATAATTTTCGTTACTACCGAGGTGCAATAAATCAAATCACAGTTTTAAAACATTAAAACTGTTAGATGTTAAGATACATGAGCTTTCGGCTAAACATTAGCCTTCCTCAGATGAAACACCAGCAGTCGAGAAGACGCAGCTCTGAATGGTGCGCTGAGATTAGATGTATCTTAACATCTAATAGTTTTAATGTTTTAAAACTGTGATTTGATTTATTGCACCTCGGTAGTAACGAAAATTATCAATGTGTTTACATTGTGTTTATAAAATTTGTTAAGGTGAATTTTGACGTTCGTGTTATATGGATTTTTCTGTATATTTTTATTTGCACTTTTTATTATTTTGCCATCCCTTTAAATGTCACGCCCACTAAATTTCCATACCATAAAATGTTCATTAATACAACTGTAACATCTGTAACTTAGAGCAGCAAAGATATTCAGTTAGTATTAAGAAAAAAACAGTTTTTAACCATTTTTTCCAAGCATAAAATCTTTAAATTGATTTTTCGTAGTTTGCTATTTTTTGAAAACTTGCTGTTATTTAAAATTCTAAAATTTCAACAATTATATTTCAAATGTCTTGATTATTATTATTTTTATTATTATTATTCAGCATGATCTATTTAATAAAATTAGGGATGGATTTTGCAATATAATGAGAAGAAAAAAAATGTAACAATCTGTGTTTTTTCCAGCATTTTTCCCTCGATTATGCGAGGTTTTTTATTTATATTTTTTTAATCAAATCTAATGAATAGCTCTTATAAACATAACTCTTATAAACATAAAAAAAAAAAATCAAGTTCTTATTATTGTAAATTGAAGGAGAAAATTTTTTTTAAAATTGTTGAACTTTTTTTAAACTAATTTTTTTTTAATTTACCATCAAATTTATTTATTTTTTGTCAGTTAAAATGAGTTTATCTAGTAATAAGCTCTAATAATATGCATAAGAGGTAAGTGAAAATGCTTTAGTAAAAAGAAAGTTCAAAGGAAATCGATTCCTCTTAATAATAAAATTTCAACTAATTTTAATTCTTTATTGCTTGATTCAGTAAATGTTTGGTTATTGGCACGTCATGATCAAGTAAAATATTTTTTGAAAAATTGTGGCCCGTGGATGTGAAAAGGTTCATTATCTCTGCCATAGGCGATAATATATTGGGAATTTTAATAAATTAAACAGAATTTCGTCACAACAATTCTTTAAAATAGTTTTTTTTTTTTTCAAAGTGTTTTACGTTTTCCAAGTGTTTACAAACGAATATCAGCTTGGTTTTCTAACTTAATATTTATTCTAGAAAAAGAAGGCTGACATCACGCTGTTAGAAAAGGGTATAGTAGATTCAGTAAATGGCACGCACTGTATCGTGCTAAATATGTGTAAGAGATAAAGATCATTCAAAAATTTATCTCTCTTGATAGCATATTAAAAAAAAAAAATTTCATTTTATTTAAAACTTAATCTTTCTTTTCGAAATTGTCTCAGACGGGAAAAAAAATAAATTCCGAGACAATTTTTTTTTTTCGTATAAAATTATTTTTTTAAAGAAATTTGAACTTTCTTAAAAGAAATATTTAAAAAAGAAATTAATTTATTTAAAACAGAATCTTACTATTCGAGAATGTCTCAGAAAAAAAAAAAAAAAAAAAAAAAAAAAGTCCGAGACATTTTTTTTTTTTTTCGAATAAAATATTATTTTTTATAAAGAAATTCTAACTGTCTTAAAAGAAATATTTAAAAAATAAACTTATTTATTTAAAACAGAGTCTTTCTTTTTGATATTGTCCCAGAAAAGAAATTTTCTTTTTCCGAGACAGTTGTTTCAATAAAAAATAATTTTGTATGCACTTTTGCTCAAACTCTCACTAAAATGCAAGCAAATGTCAAAAAACTTTTGAGTTCAAACTTCATTCAAATCATAAAAACTTTCAAATTTTAAAATAAAATGTGTCAAAAGCAAATAGTTTATACAGCAGACCCCTGATTATCAGATGCTAGGCAAGCCATTACTCAACCTGCGGCCTGCGGGCCGTATGTGACCAAGCTACCTTTTATGTTCGGCTCGAGATACATAATCATTAATCTATATAGATACATAATCATTAATCTATAGATACATAATCAATAATCTATATAGATACATAATCATTAATCTATCACTAATCTTCTGGTAAATTTTGTGATGTTTTCCGCGTGACCGATTATCAAATTTCACTTTACTTTTCGTGACCAATTGGCGAATTTTGCCGTTTCATCTGGAGACAGATTGACAACATTCACGATGTGCTTCCCCTCCCAATTGAAAGAATTTGCGATTTTTTTCCAAGACGGGTGGTCGAATTTTGAGATTTTGTTCCGGCAATCGATTAACAAATTTCGCAATTGTTTCCTCGCAGGAGATCGACAAATTTCTCGATATTTTTCACCCGATCAATCGATAAATTTCACATCCCCCCACCCCTCAGCCAAGAGACGAATTTCAAGGTTTTTTTTCCTCGTCCGATTGACGAAATTCACATTTTTTTTCCTACGGTCGAATGGCGTATTTCTTGTGGAAAATAACCGAAAGGGCACGTCAGACGAAGCAGTAAAGGCCACCCGGGCCATAAAGCAGTCAAAAAGGGCCGCCGAGTGCTGCGCCCTAAAAAATTGCCATAAAGTAGACACTAAGATTGAACACATATCAGTATAAATAGCTTTTACTGACTTGTACTGTAAGGAAAACTAACCTGAAACGTTAAGTTCATGGCCTGATTAATCCATGATCCATGTGCCTCTGAAGTTTTAATAACAAATTTTTAATCTTTATGTAAATAAGATGACAGAATAAAGGAGAAATTACAGATTTGTCTAAAAGGAAACAGATAAAGATTTAATGCAATATCATAACAAATCACTTTTATTGACTTGTACTAGAAATAGAAAAATATTCATACACTGCAAAAAAAAAAAATTGTTGATTTTACAGTATAATACTGGTATCCCAGATGCCAGTATTATACCGTAAAATTAACAGTAATAATCCGTAAAATAAGCAGTAATAGGCTGCCGCGCATACTGGTAGCTGGGATGCCAGTATTATACTGTAAAATCGACAATTTTTTTTTTGCAGTGTATACTATATATTCATATTTATGTTCTAAGAAACATACTATATTAACATTTACAATACTTCTGGGTAAACCACATTTTTGTGAAAATTCGGCTGTCATGTAGTAGCTCTTCTTGTTTCTCAGTTGTATTTATAAATACTTTAAATTTGATTTCATTTTTGCACCTGTATAAAGCAACATATAATAACATACTATAACCAAAGACTCTTCCAAGTAAATGCCTACAGAATCAGATGTTGGACCTTGTGATTTGCATATTGTGACTGCAAACAACACCATTATCACAGAAAACTGTCTTCGTTTAAGTATGAATGGAAGTATAATGTCTCACTTTGTGCCAAATCGATGCTGGGAATAAATACTCTATCTCCTTTGTTAGTTCCTGTCAAAACTTGTCAAGAAAATGTGTGTGGAGGTTTTCTATAATTAGACGTGTTCATTACATAATCCTTGTTTTGGATTTAATTCCTGATAAGCATTATTATTGCACCTATTTGCGATGCAATTTTATGTGGGAGCATTCAGAAGGATAATTGACTTTATTTTCTATGTCATCTAATACTACACAGTCAACATTGTAATATGCTTTTGATTCGCTTGGAAGCAGATTTAAAACTTCATTATTGATGTTCGTTGCATGTGCATTTTTTGCTTTACTTTAGTTGCTCAATTTTGAACTGTTTCAATAGTCAGCTGATTTCCATAAATTTCACATATAATAGATCCTTTGCAAATAATTGATTGGGAAATTTCAATTGTGTCTTGTACCAAATTAGGAATAACAGGAGTTTTATCCTCGCCAATATTAAGAAGCCATCTATTAAAATTATTTTGTCCTTCAAATCGCATATTTTCATATACTAATTGCAATTGAACAAAATGTTTCCAAAGAGGAATAGATTTCAAGTATGTTTCTACAATTTTAATCCCATTTACTCTGGGAAGAACTGGTAATGTTTGTCTGAAATATCCTCCCAGTAAAATTATTTTTTCTCCGAAAGGCGATTCATTACACATTATTTCACGCAATAAATTATCAATGAAACGAAAAGCGTGACTTGGCAACATCGTAACTTCATCAATAATTATTAATTTTACTGATCGAAGAAGATGTACTTCTGGTGATCAAATTTTCATTGATGATGTAGATGTTTCTGTATTTGGCACAGGTAATTTAAATCCCCTATGTACTGTTCGACCAGATTTTAGTAAAATTCCAGTGATTGCATAATGTAAAACAACTTGATTTTGCCCTCTAACTTAGTGCATTATATATATAAGTTTTTCCTGAGCCACCAGGACCTTCAAGATAAAAGCAACGCTGAAGTATCAATGGAATATCTAGTGCAGCACGTACTTTGTTAAATGCTTGCTTTTGTTGTGTGTTAATGTAGCTATCTTTGTTGTGGCTTCTGAAGCTTCACCTTCAGTAATGGGATCAAAGGCTGGCATGAAAATGCTATATTGTTGTAAGTTTTGGGAAATTGGTAAAAGAAAATCACTACGACTTTTATCATGCACCATTAAAATAACTTGTATTTCACAGAGGGCTATATTGACAGTTTCTTCATTATAAAAGTTTAATCTGAAATCTTCATACATGTTCGCAAGAAAAATTTCCCATAAAGCAAGACCATTGCCTGGTGGGTCATTTTCAAAAATTCATACAATTCCGAAAATCAGAAACCGAAAAAAATACTTTAAATTTCACATTAAATATGAAATAGGTAATAGCGTATATGTTAGATGTGTCTGTAAGTATAATTAATTAAGCACTTTAGCCTTTGGTATAATTTTTATGAGGGTTATTTTCAAAATATTCATACATATAACTGTCCCTACTTTATGTCAAGTCCGTTACCTTACAGTTTTTAATATTTTATTGTCATATTTATAATTTTTTTCTAGCATTTTTTAATTTATAATGAAGATTGGATCACTATTAAATATCTCTATAAAAGTTATTAATTTGCAGACAGTTTTTCTAGCTTTGATAGAGGATCATTTTCATAAAAGGCATACAAGTCAGATTTTTCAGAATTGTAAGCATTTATTGAAAATGACCCTCTATCAAACAAAGCTAGAAAAATTATCTACAAATTATTAACTTTTATAGAAATATTTAATAGTTATCCAATCTTCATTATAAATTAAAAAATGCTAGAAAAAAATTATAAATATGACAATAAAACTATTAAAAATTGTAAGGTAACAGACTTGACATAAAGTGGGGACAGTTATAGGTATGAATATTTTGAAAATGACCCTGGTGAACAAAAGACGCAATGAAGGGAAATGCTTGCCGAATATAGCTTGGTATTTGAGTTGTAGCTGCCTCTTCCAAACATCTTTCACATTCTCGATCATCAGCCAATAATTGACGTGCTCGGGCAGCTTCTTGAAATGTTGAATATATAATACAAGGGACGTTCCGAAAGTAAGTTTCATCAATTTTTTTTCACACGGAAACTTTACTGCCAAGAAAAACACACCATGGTATCATGAACAACACACCTTGCACTATTTTTCTACATAGTCGCTACTGACATTGAGACATTTGTCATAGCGGGCAATCAGTTTGAAGAAACCACTCTGGTAAAACTCGGTGACCTGTGGTGCAAGGAGGTGTCGCACAGCCTACTCCACTTCAGCATTGTTTTTGAAGTGACGTCCCGAGAGTGCGGCTTTCAATGCAAGGAACAGGTGAAAGTCCGGTGGGGCAAGATCGGGGCTGTAGGCCGGCGTGATCCAATCTCTCCCATCCGAAGCGACGAATCTAATCTTGTGTGAGTCTTGCTGTGTGTGGTTTTGCGTTGTCGTCAAAGAGACAAGTAACACGCACTTCCATTGGCGACCATAATGGCAGTAATCTGCCTGCCATCGTGATTTGTATTCGATTAACCTAGGGCACGCCGGTCTGCTGCTACTCTCTTTTCTTCGGCATTCTGCGCATGCGTCATCCCTCCTCCGCTGACGCTCTTTCCGTCGTTGAACGAGCAACGGACGGATGTGGATTCTTATGGCGATTGTTTGTTTCACCTGGTGTACCATCTTCTCTTTTAAAAAATGACGAAACTTACTTTCGGAACGTCTCTCGTAGTATGACTGCTCGGACAGCTTCCTGAACTGTTGGATATATAACAGTATTATGGGTTAGTAAAAAGTCAAAGGTGGTTGCTTCAATATCAGCTGTTCAATATCAGTCAGTTGGACTTAAGTATAAAGTCGAGGAATTATATTTCCCTCTCTTTGCTTCCATCTGTTCCAAGACTCATTACTGCATACATAATGATATTTAATTTCATGATAAAAGTATTGCTTAGCCTGTACATCAATTAAGCATAACTTAAACAAAAAAAACATGCTGTGAGAAGCATACCACGATTTCTGGTACGTTGCACTGCATTATTTTCATGACCACTTTGAAAATAAGCAATTTGTCTTCAAAGCAAATGAACAGCAAGGCGAATGATTTTATGCAATTTACTGTGCATGCTGAATTCCAAAACCCGACACATTGCTTCTGGTTTTCTAACATATTGAGGATCAACATGGTTAGGGATTTTATCATGAACAAAAACATATATATATATATATAAACTGATTTTATTGAGGTGCAAGCTTCAGCATTGATGAGTGCATTATATTTTTAACAGGTTTCCTTCTCACCAAACCATTACAAGGTTTCCGTCTCTAATACAAAGGATATCCATTAACATTAACTTGCGTAGTTTGTTGAAACTGCTGTGGAAAATATTTTCAAACATTTGCCCTCCACCATGCAGGGTGATATAGGATTTAAATTACCACATGGACCATAAATCATGTGACGTTTAACAATTTCACAAAGATGTGGAAATCAATTGCATCTTGTATCTCTGCTTGAATCAATCGGTTCACATGGTACACGAAATTTGTGGGGCTCATCAAAAATTATAAGAATATGGGTATGTGGTAATCCCCTTTTTTGAAATTCTGTAGTGTGCACATAACCAAGCGTTTTGCCAAAAGATTTTTCGTCAATGATGTCTTTCCTTAATGCATTCAGTTTGATGCGAAATATCCTAAGTCTGGTCTGTCGCTTGCAGCTTGACCAGGATTCAAGTTTTCAGTTATTTCTCGCCACTTTGGATTATATGTGAAAATACAAAAAAAGTCAGGTTTTCCAAGTTTAGTTACAATTGCCATTGTATCGTTGTATCGTTTTCTCATGTTTCATGGTGATCCTTGAAATGTAGATGGTAAAATAACTGCTCTTCCAGCTTAACCCCTTCGGGACCGGCGGCTTTTACACAAATTTTATTCGGTTGGCACCACTTTTTTTAAAAAAGCTACCTTTACTTAAACTACCGCAAAAGTGCTCTAATTAGAGAAAGCAAATATTACTTTTATTTTTTACTGGTGCCTAAAACAAATTCTGTATGCTGTTTTTGAGGTTGCATATATGATACCATGGTCCCGAATGGGTTAAACTCCAACATTTGCATCACCTCGTTCAACAAAATCAAGTAAACCACTATATCCTTCAGCTGAAAAATAGCAAATTATTTGTTTCTTTTTAATGGCAAAGATGTATTGCGAATTAGCAACCATTTAAAATCATTTAAGTAATTTTTTTGGAGAATATTTACTTGTTTAATTATTGATTTTTTGATATAAGTATTTTCAAGAAGCTGGATTGGGAAAACAAAGGGATTAGAATAAATGGGGAATATTTAAGCCATCTCCGGTTTGCTGATGACATTTTAATTTTCAGTAATAGCCCTGAAGAATTGCAAAATATGCTACAAGATATGGCAGAAGCTAGCATTAATGTGGGATTAAAAATAAATTTGGAAAAGACTAAGGTGATGTTCAATTCATTTGCATCAAAAAAGAAAATCGTCTACAACAACACTGAGATTAAAGGTGTTGAAAGTTATGTGTACCTTGAACAAGAAATATCATCAGACAACAGTATCATGAATGAAATCAATAGAAGAATAAGAAATGGATGGAGTGCTTTTGGGAAGAACAATATTATTCTGAAGAGTAACATGCCTCTTTGTTTGAAAAGAAAGGTGTTTAACCAATGTGTTTTGCCTGCACTAACTTATGGAGCAGAAACTTGGACACTAACAAAACGGATGATACAAAGATTACAAACAACACAGCGAAGTACGGAAAGATGTATGCTAGGCATAACCAGAAGAGACCGAAAGAGAGTAACGTGGATAAGAAGTCAGACGAAAGTTTTTGACATCATCGAGAGAATTAAACGGCTAAAATGGAAATGGGCTGGGCACATTGCAAGAAGACAATAGATGGAGCACAAACACCCTACAGTGGTATCCCAGAGATGTAAAACGACCAAGAAGACGACCTCAAGTAAGATGGAGTGACGAAATCAGAAAAGTGGCCGGTGTTAATTGGATGACTAAAGCACTAGACAGGCAACAATGGAAAAATCTGGGGGAGACCTACATCCAGCAGTGGATTGAAAACGGTTGATGATGATGATGATATATATATATTGGAGATTTAATTAGAATGTTACAAGAACTTGATATGTTTTTTGAAATTCAAAGATATTATAATTATATATATATATATATATATATATAATAAAACTTTTGTAATAAATAAATAAACTCGAACTGAGAAAAAGGAAATTAAAGATTGGAACTCTGATACATTTCAAGGGATGGAGTAAAAAGTCTTTTTCATATCGGCTCTTTACGTAACTTCGCCAGAATATACTAGGAATGTGAAAGCACATAAATCATAACTATATTTTCCAGAACATCATATTCACCTTGAAACTATATAAACAATAAACCATACAAAATCAAAATAAATTATTTTAATTTACAAAAAATATGCTAAAAACAGTTACATATTGGTTTTAAAAACCTTTATAATGAGTACTTTTAGCACCTTTTTAGTGAAATAAAATCATTTATTTTGATTTTGTATAGTTTAATGTCTAAGTACATTTTAAGCAAAAAATTGGAAAATTTATATTTGACGATATACTAACGAAGATAATTCGTTCAAGAATCCTATTTCTTAGCCGAAAATCTTAGTTAACCAAAAACGCGATTACCCATCCATTTAAAATACAACGCGCGGTTGCGTTATGTTAGCGAGTGCATCCAATAAAACATTCGTTAGCCGAGTGAGAAAAGCAGCGAAAAAATCTTCGTTAACTGAAATATTCGTTAGTAGAGTCATTCGTTAACCGAGGTAGCGCTATAATTGTATTGCATTCTTATGAATAATTTGCCAGGAGAATGAAAATTTTACATTTATTATGTACAGGTTCTGTTTTCACAAGTTTTATAGAATTTCATTTCTGTTATATATTTATTAATTAAACCTTTTCATGGAAATTGAGACGAAAGAGCTTTACACTCAGGTAAGTTACAGTGACAGTGACAGTGACTGATAACGGTGGCGATAACAGCACGCTAAATGTTAATAACCTTGTCTTGCGCGTTGTTTCACGGGTTATAAGAAGTGTGGCGAACGTTTGGGATTTTACTATAATAGTTATTTCAATAAAATAGAAAACTTATAAATTATTTATAAGGAATGCTTTTAAGCAAATTAAAATAAAGAAACTTTAGCGCCGAGTAAAACAGAACACTTTAACCGAAAACTAAAATTTAAAAGAATTTTTAGATAATTGCTGTGGTTAATGGAATCCTCTTCGTGTTATTATTATACTTAATTGTTTTGAGTTATGTTATATGTTTTCAAAACTATATTTTGTGAAGTTGCCTGAAAATTGATAAAATGTAATGGAATAAAATCCTCCCAGTTTATCTCGTATGAAATTTCACCATGACATTAAGAACATAAAAAAAGTATAAGATATAATAATAATAATAATAATAATAATGACATTAAAAAATCTAAAAATCACATTTCAGTCTATAATAATAAAGATAGAAGTTTCTCTGTGTGTCCGTGTGTATGTGTGTGTGCGTGCGTGCGTGCGCGTGTGTTTGTCTGTTGTGTTCTGAAGAGACCGCTGCACGCAGAGCTACAAGATTTGGCAGGAAGGTACCTCTATGTCTGTAAGTTATGCACCTCAAAGCCCAATTTTAGATTTTTTTTTCCCCGTGGGATTTTTAGGGTTTTTTTTTTTTTTACTTTAAATATTAGTAATTTTATGTTAAGTTTTTAATAAATTAAATTTTTACATTACGTTGGATTAAAAAACACAGTTGATGATGTATCTAATCATCATTAAATTATTAAGCATACGAATGTATGTTAGTGGTAAATTTACCTGAATATATGAATTTTACCTCAAAAAGATAAAACTAGTTTTACAGAGATCAATGTAACACTTAAAGTGATATTTTGTATGAAATATTCGAATGTGAGAAAGGATTAAAAAGGATTGTTGATCCCTTCCCTTATCATAGAGATATTTTCAGATGTTAGATGTGGTTTGTGTTATGTTTCTTCATTGTGCTGGTAAGCGTGCAAAGGAAAGGAAGGTTGAAAGGGGGGGGGGGGAGGGCTTAAGAGTAGAAGAATTTTGATTCTGGAAAGTGGAATTTTTATCTATTACTTACCCATCATACGTAGTATAGGGTAAGTCTTGTAATCGTTTTGAAAATCGAATTTTTTTTTTGACGGATTTACACGTTTCAGACACTAGAGATTCCGAAAAACATATTTTGAGAAAAAAAAAAAATTGTCGTCCGTCTGTGTGTCTGTGTGTCTCTGTGTCTGTAAACGTTCTCCCGAAAAATTTGAGATAGAGACTTGCAATTTGGTATGTAACTTAGTATGTAATAATGGGAAGAAGCCTATTTAATTTCAATAACCTCGATTAACCGGAACTATTTTTTTCGGACTCTCGAAATATTCGTTCTGATAAAAAGTATATAAAAAATTTCGATGTTTATTTTAAGAAATGAATATAAAAGACAATAAAAAAATATAAATTTTGCATAAAGCATGAAGTCGATCGGATAATGAGTTGCCGAGATATTTGGAATCCTATTATCCACACTCTTCGATTTTTTATGACCCTGTATTTCATCCAAATTTCACTTCAAAGATATATTTTAATTGGAAATTTGACGTTTAATCAGATCCAATAAACCGCTAGTTAATAGGATTATTATTTTTGGAGTTATAAGGATGTTTCTTTCAAGCAATTCAGTAATCGAGCCTTTAAAGCGAGGCTAACGAAAAAGACAGGCTACCGCGGTGCATTCCACTTATCTTTTTTTACAGACCGCCAGAGTGACGTGATTCTCTTTTCGTATACCTTCATTGGTGCATTCGAGCATCACGTGACTCCGGCGGTCTGTAAAAAAAGATACTCGTAAAGCACCGCGGTAGCCTTTCTTTTTCGTTAGCCTCGCTTTAAAGTTTATGACGTCATCAAGCCACGATTTTATTTGAATTGCAATGCATTTTATAAGTAGTTCACACATTTTTATTTTAATATTTTACATTATGCATATCCATGATGGGTAAGTATTAAAGTGGCCCCCAACGACTAGTTTTAGTAAAGGGATAATGCAATTCAATGTTGTTTTATTATCACTGCATGTTAAAATACTCTTAAAAAGCGATAAATAAAGCAAACAAATAATTATCTTCGAAAGTTTGTTTTGATCATTTGTAAAATTTAACTGCCTGTTATCAATCTGGGTTTAAAAACTTTTAAGATATTAATATTTCAAAAAACATAAAATATGCAAATGTTACCTAAAAGTTCAATAAATAGCCTTCAAAAATAAAAATTTATTTAAAATTTATAAAAACGACCAGCATTTAAAAAGAAAAAGTCTTTAAAAAAAAAAAATTACCTTAACATGAAAAAAAAAAAAAAAAAATGCAAATTTTAACAATTTTCTAAGGCTTTTAGTAATGAATTACAAAATTAACAGCTTATTGAACTCTGTTACCAAACTGGTGGTGTAACACTGGAATCTGTTAACAGAAAGTAACTGTTTTTTAACATCCCTAATATTTATCTTGTTACGTTCAATAACGCCTATCTCTATTTTGCAGCGATTTTTCCACATTAGTAAAAGCATTCCGGTTTCAATCTTATAGCCCAATATAGTACATTTTGTCCTCTTTTCAATAAAGTTTATTCGGAATTCGTACAGCGATTTTTGAATTTTTCTCGATTATTTTTTTGCGATTTTTAGAGTTTTTTCGCATTTTGCGGCTATTTTTTGACATTCGAAAGTAGAATTCGCCTTCAAAATTTTAGCCTAATACAGTAAATTTTGTCCCCCTCCCCCGCAATTTTTGATTTTTAGCGATTTTTAGCTATTTTTTGCGTTTTTTCGTATTTTGCGGCGATTGTTTGACATTTTTAAAAGGAATTCGATTTCAAACTTTCATCTAAATATAGTAAACTTTGTCCTGCGCAATTTTGGAATTTTTTATGATTTTTAGCAAATTATTGTTCTGTGTTTCGCGTTTGATTTTTCCCATTAGTAAAAGGAATCCGATTTTAATCTGTTAGCTCAATGTATTTACTGTTGTCTTCTCTTCAATAAAGTTTATTCAGAATTCGTACACCAATTTTTTAATTTTTCTGGATTTTTTATGCTTTTCTTTAGAATTTTTCCGCGTTCTGCGGCGATTATTCAACATTCGACAGAAGTAATTTGGTTTGAAAATTTTAACCTGATATAGTAAATTTTGCCCTCCGCGACTTTTGATCGTTAAGCGATTTTTAATGCGATTTTGCGTTCAAATGTTAACGGTCGACAACTATTTTGTTATTCTTTTGGTATTTTTCGTGATGTGGGTTTCTTTACGTCCTATGGATTGGCGCGGCCTAAAAATTATATTTCTCAAAATAGTGGTGTACAATCTTTTTCAACATAGAGGTCGGATACCATGTCATTGAGTCTGCAGCGGGTCATCTCTTTTCTCAAAGCTAATGAATGAAGATGTTAATAATAACAATAAAATACATCCCAACATTTAATTTATATTTACTAATTATTTACAATAAATATTTACATTATTCACAATTTATAATAAATACATAATGTGGTTGTAATATAATTAGTGGGAAACTTGGTGCTATTTATTATTTGACTGACTCTCGATATATGCACAGGTTGAAAGTCAAAGTAAGTGGCCATCTTAAATGGTCATCATTCAGTGCATTTCTTAGCGTGTTTCATTTTTTGAAAACGTTGGGATGAACTCTTTAATACTTTTTTAACTACGTCACAGTAGCGCTAGTGTTAGGCAGGTAGATTGAAAAAAAAAAAAAAAAAGAAAGAAAGAAAAAGAAGTTATAGTTCTTCATGTAGAATTTCGAACTAATATTATAATTCTAGATAAAAGAAAAAAAGAAAAAGAAAGAAAGAAAAGAAAAGAAGGAAAAAGAAAATAAATTGTCCTTCGGGGACTGGTTCCTGTCTTGATATAATAGTTTTAAAAATTCCAAAAAGATAAAAACCCTCTATAAGCTTTTTCTTCTTTTTAACTTTTTACACATTTGTGGGTTAGTTTTGTATTTAAAGAAATCCCGATTCAGCTAAAATTTAATAAATATAATTTAATGCGTCATATAACTATTAAATATTTTAAAAGTTTAGATTTTTTTAAAAATAAATGTAAAAGTAATATTTTCTAAACAATTATAAAAAATAAACTGCATAAAACTAATCCCTATAATTACACTAAATATGACTAAAAATATATCGAGTGTTCTCTTTCTCAAAATCTGTTTTTTTTTTTTTTTTTTTTTTTTTTTTAAGATGAAAATTTCAAAATTTATACCGTATATTCAGCATATAACGCGCATCTATAATTTTACAATACAGTTTTTTGTTTTTAGGTAATATTCTCCGTATTATGCGCACTCCCTTCTTTGCGAAGAAACCTTCATGAGATATGTAGTAAAAAATTAATAATAAACTTTGAAAGTATAATAACTAATACATTTCATACCATGTGACAACGAACATTATTTTGTAAATAAATAGCATGTCCATTAATGTAGAAGCCTCAATACTTATTATCCTCTTTTCTTTTTCTTAATTTTTAATTTTTAATTTATATGTATATAGAAACCTCAATACTTATAATCATCTATTTTTTTTCCTTAAATTTTAATCTTTCATTTTTATATGCCGAAACCTCAATATTTATAATAATCTTTATTAATTAAAAAAAAATTTTTAGATATAAAAACCTTAATACTTATGATAATTTTATTTAAATCTTTCATTTTTATATGTTGAAACCTCAATACTTATAATCATCTTTTTTTTTTTTTTTTTTTTTTTTTTTTTTTTTTAATGTAGAAATCTCAATTTATTAGGATCATTTTTTTACCTTTTTAATTTTTACTTTTTAATTTTTATAACCGGCATATAATTTATATTTTAAGATGTAACCTAAATTTGCTCACAGTTTCACATTATATATATTTTCTCCCTTGAAACCATAAATGTTTCTGACATATTTACAGATTCGTTATACCGTCTACATGCGTAGAAATTTCAAGTTTTCTCATTCTCTCATCATTTCTCTAAATTTAGTTTGTCTGAAAAATACGTAACATAATTCAAAACACACTTTCAGCAATTCCCTTTTATAGTCGATAAAATTAATTCGAATTGTTTTGGGTAGCCATGTATATAATTTATAGTATATAACTCATACGCTGCATAATATAGTAACATTTATTTAAGCTTGAAAACGCGTAACACTAAACGGGAAAAATTTAAACTGTAGGCTATCGTTTATTTTACAAACGTTTGCGGTCGTAATTATCATTAGAATGAACAACATTTTAAATCTTTATTTAAAACTAGTTGACTCGCCCGGCATTACTCGGGCCCGGGATAATAACCTTAAATATACCTAAAATCAGTGTTGAATGATTTTATATTTTTAAACGAAAATTCTTCCAAACGAATCTAACGCTGTGGTTCCACTAATTCGGCAGTGTCTCGAATTTGTAAAAAAATTATATTTTTAAACAAAAAATTGGAGGCCCCACTGCCTTTGGCAACCCAGACCGGGCGTTCTACGCATCTACATTCTTACTGTTTTGATTTTATACGTTTAAACAAAAATCTTTCCAAACACATTTAATGTTGGGGTCCCAAGAGGTTGCGGCAGTTTTAAAATGAAAAAAAAAGGGGGGGGGGAGGGGGGCGGTTGAACGTTTTTCCTCGCTTGTCTTCTATTTGCTTGAAGAACCCCGAAAATCCCGTTTTGGGCCAGATAACTGTGACAGCGGCTTATTTTGTGATGTTTAATGTGGTTTTAAATTAATATCTCGGCTAATTATATATAAAAAAAGAAAAATCTGACCTGTCAGAATGCAGACCTGTCCTTCATCTATTCTCATCCGTATTTTTAGACCTCTATATGCGGTAGAGTTTTCTAGCCATCGCCAACACACACACATACACAGAGAGAGAGAGAGAGAGAGAGAGAGAGAGAGAGATCACAAACATCTTTCTTTTATTAATTTAGATAGGTACATAGCTGTCAAAACGTTGTAACGAATATTTTCGACTCCATCTCTCTGGTCAACTTCGTAACTTGTTGCACTCATTCGAAATCATCACTCATATTTATAAATTGTCGTATGCATTTTCGTGGGAACACCTATGTTGCAGAATAAATCATCCAATACTTTAAGTGTCGGTTTCTACCTGAATTTAAAATTATGCATAATAATGGAGTCTTGGATCAGATATGTTCTATTATGTAAATTTTATAAAAATGACATCGGAAATTGTTGAATGGGAAAAAACTAAACTTCAGTATGAACGCACTTAAAGTAAACTCACTTTTAAATGCAATATCTAGTATATTGCATATTATTATATATAGTATATAGTAATATTCTAGCAGTACTTATATTTGCTTCACGCGTCTAATGACAGAACAAGAAATACTTACTATGTAAGCTATCGCTTATTTTGCCAATGCTTTGCGGTCGTATTCAGTATTCATCATTTACACCGACAAGCAGTTAAGCTTTGTTTAAAATAGATTCATAGCTCTCGACTCCCTCTCTGGTAAACTTCGTAACTTGTTGCCTTAAATCCAATTCATCACTTTCATTCATAAAGTGAAGCATGCAGTTTAATGGGAACACCCCTTCCCCAGAATAAATCATCAAGTGCTTTAAGTGCCGGTTTATATCTAGATTTAAAGTGGCGTAGTAATCGAATCTTGTATAGGGTGTGTTCTATATCTAAATTTTATAAAAATGATATCGAAAATTTTTTATTAACAACTCTATCCCTACAAGGAATGCAAGATGCCACTGACATTTTTATAATTGTAGACAGCTGCTTCTCACTGTACTAGCTCAATGAATATGGCTCAATCCTATATGTAAATTGTTTCGGCCACAAAAGCAAGTGACTTTATGTCAAACAACCTGCACCATTCTCGATAATTTGGCTTCTGTGGGTCGAAGAGATTCTTTTCCATTTCCAGATCTCTATTTCTGCGATTTCCCAAAGTAGTGTCTGACTCCAAATTTTGTTGCTAAAGTTGCCAAGATATTGAACATATTGGCTATTTTGTCGTCAAAATCTGTCGCTTCACAAGGTAGTATGTTATACTTATTATTATCATATGCCTTTAAAACTACTTTTACAGCAACAATAGCGATATGCCGGAAAGTTATTTTTAGCATTTTATTTCAAACAAAACTTATAAATAACATCATTGAAAATCAGTTCAAACAATAGTTGCCCATAAATCGTAACTTATTCTTTTGTGTGGTCCCTATAAAGAACTATAGATTTTAAACACTCAATAATATACTAAAATTTGCTTCAAGTGGACATTTGTTTACAAATGCAAAACGCTTTTACAGTAATTACCAACCCACAAAAGATAATGTATCCGAATTCTTTTGTATAACAATGCAAAACAAGTATGAAAAGTAATATTGCTTAAGTTTCATTTATAATTTTCGATTAACATATAAATTTTGTTAATCATTAAGAAGAACTATGTTAATTTACTAATTTTCGACTGTTCGGTGGTAGGGGCGTATAATTCACATGAATTTGATCTAATGAAAGAAAACTGTGTTGCACTTGTGTTATTATACTATGATGTCCAGATGGATAATTGGTTGTTCCGCTATTTGTCATCCTACCACGGAGCACTGAGTCCGGACTCTTTTTTGGAACCCTTGCCCGAAATATTTAGTGTCATCAGAGTCCGAGCCGATAGCAAAAACACGCAGTAGAAAATTGTTAATAACACTTAAAAATTCTTTTAAGATTAATTTTCTCATGAGAAATAAGTATTAATAAATAAGTATTAATCCTAAATACTCCCTCATGACAAGACTTCGTGATTTTCATATCCCTGAAAATCTGTTTCAAATAGCAAATTTGTTATTTATACCCAACCACTGGCAGAAATCTGCAAAAGTCACAATTCTTATACTTTTAAAATATCATTGTACAACTTTATGGCAGGAAAATATGCGTTAGGTTTTCCAGTAATTCTGGAAAAGGGCATCAAACAGAAAGCGAGGATAGACAAGAGATATTCCGCGATTTCTTTTTGTTATTAACACTGACCGTGCAAAGGCTTCGGAATCAGATAGAATATTTCATCTTATATCCCATCAATAACAATTCAATTCCGTTTCAAATTAGTTTTTAAAGGTTTCTATGACACTTTAAGAAACTTAGACTACATTCTTATTTCGCAATTAGCAAGTTATTTTTTTCATTTTTCAATGTGTGAATAAATAAAATTTTCACTTTGAATCCGAGCCCAAAGACTGGTCGAGCCCAAGCCCGAGCCCTTCTCATATCTACTACCACTGGCAACCCTTACTCAAAACATGTTAAACCACAATGTGAACTTGTGAAGCCTGTAAACGCAAAATCTATGAACTTATACTTCCTGTGCATGGCAAAATAGGGCAAACTTGGAATATTTACTATGTAAGGTATCGTTTATTTTACGAGGGCCACATACTCATTCAAAAAAACTTTTAATTGATAAAATGTCCATTACAAATTCCCACAGTCATAGAAGTTTACTGCCTGTCGTCGAAACCCCATTTCAACTTCGATTTTGATCTCATCCTCATCGTGCAAGTTTTGCCCTGCAAGATGTTTCTCCATGTAAAGGAGTAAGCGTCAGTCACTTGCTGCAAGGTCGCTAGGGGCATGCATCAGAGATCACAGATGGCCTACATCATGTTCTGTTTTCTTCATGAACATTGGTCCAGAAACAATTTCTTTGTGAATATCCTCTGGACGCTCACATTTTGCATGAAGAAAACGTATGACGGAACGTAGTTCACATTTGGTGAGATTCTGAATTGACGTAGCCATTATAAACACGTGTTACACGAAACATACTCACCGTACAAATAACGAATGACTGCGAGAGAAAGCTCAAATATTCAAGGTTATAATATGTGTTTCAACGTGCTGATTAAAACCTTTTCTTTCCTGCTGTCTGAGGTGTATATTTACTTTTCGAAAACATCGCGTATAAACGCTTTGTGATCATTAACATAGATAAGCAGTTAAACCTTTATTTAAAAAAGGCTTTCAAAAATTTGTAACAATTTTTTTCGTCTTCCCTCGGCGAACTTCGAAATATATCTCCTTCGCTGCAGTTCAACACTTGCATTCCTAAATTGACGCATGCACTTTTGTGGAAACACCCATTTTCCCTAGTAACTCATCAAGTGCTTTACATATCAGTGTTTACCTAAATTTAAACTAGCGTAATAATCGGAATTTGTATCGGATGCGTTCTAGTGTCTAAATTTTAGATGGATGATAGCAGAGGTAAATGAATGGCGACAAGTTGAAACATAATGTGAACGCGCCTACCTAATGGAAAACCATCTTAAAAGGAAAAATAAAAATATTTGAACTTATATTTCCTTCACGCGAGTATGACAAAATGAAAAAAACAATGTAGGTTATCGTTTATTTTACAAACGTTTTGTTGTCGCGATCATCATTAATATGGACAAGCAGCTAAACCTTTATTTAAAAAAGGCCGTCAAAATTTTATAATAATTTTTTTCGGCTTTCCTGGAAATGTATCTCCTTTATTGCAGTTCATCACTTTCATTCCTAAATTAATGCCTGCACTTTTGTGGAAACACCCATCTTCCCTAGTAAGTCATCAAGTGCTTTAAATATCAGTGTTTACCTAAATTTAAAATAGCGTAATAATCGGAATTTGTATCGGATGCGTTCTAGTACGTGTCTAAATTTTAGATGGATGATATCAGAGGTAAATGAATGGGCGACAAGTTGAAACACAATGTGAACGCGCCTACCTAATAGAAACCGCATCCTAAAAGGAAAAATATTTGAACTTATATTTCTTTCACGCGAGTATGACAAAATGGGAAAGACAATGTAGGTTATCGTTTATTTTACAAACGCTTTGTTGTCGTAATCATCATTAATATGGACAAGCAGTTCCAGCTTTATTTAAAATAGATTCATTGGTATCAAAATGTTCCGACGAGATGTTTTTAACTTCATCTCTCTGATGAACTCCATAACTTGTTGCCTTCAATCTAATTTATCACTTTCATTTATAAATTGACGCCTGCAGTTTCGTGGGAACGCCCATTCTCCCGAGTAAATCATCAGGTGCTTTAGATTTTGGGTTTTACTTTAATTTAAAATAGCGTTATAACAGAAATTTGTATTCGATGCGTTCTTGCATCTAAATTTTTGATAGGAAAAATAAATGAACACATTTATTTCGCACGACTACGACAAAATGGAAATACGATGTAGGCTATCGATTCAGTGTTGAATCCAAACATTTTTCTCCGGGAAAGATTTCTGTTGCCCTGGAGGGGACATTATAGAGTTCAGGGTAGAGTCCCGCACGGGTCGGATTGTACCTGACCCGAGCCCGAAAATTCCATTTGAAGTCAACCGGCCTTCTGACTCGAAACCGATAAAAATGTCA
Organism: Maratus michaelseni; assembly: GCA_963931845.1. Lineage (NCBI taxonomy): Eukaryota > Metazoa > Arthropoda > Arachnida > Araneae > Salticidae > Maratus > Maratus michaelseni. The sequence goes on along the minus strand of OZ007591.1, from coordinate 75,321,043 downwards.
TCATCCGAACCCGACCGGAACCCAACAAAATCATTTTCGTCGACCCGAACCCGCCATATTTCAACCCGAACAAGAAATTAATTCGTGTTTTATGCAATTTTGAAAAAGAGGTGTCCGCTATTTGGGAATGTCCGTTATGGAGGTCTTGTTGTATATAGATTTTTCATCGGAAAAATATTTTGGATATTCTTTTGAAAAATCGACTTTACTCGAACCCGATCTAGAAGAGTCAAAACCTAATGTGAAAACGACCCGAACCCGAAAACAGGAAAATTAACCCAACCCGAACCCAGTCCACAACAAGTGGGTAAGTGTGATCGAAAAATGAATTGCAGAAGAAATTACTTTTTTGCCATGATGGGAGAGTTGGGACCACCCACTTCGAAATCTACCTGTGTCTGTAGGCGGAGCCGGCTGGGATTTTATTATTATTATTATTATTATTATTATTATTATTATTATTATTACTTTGCTGTAAGGGTTGGTCCTATAAAAAACTTGTCAATATAAAAGTTGTAAATAATAATATCAAGAGGATTTATAATTAATTTAAGCGGATTTGATATCTTGTGAATTGACAAAGTTATGAATTTTTTACTTCTTAAACCCCTATCCCTCCTGGAGGCCATTTTTAATGATATCAAAAATCTGTCATACATAAATTCTCGGCCCTTTTCCTTGAAGTAATAATAACTTTAAACGGATTCGATACGTATCATAATTAAGAAGTTATGTTTTTTTTTTCTGTTTTCATAAAAAAAAACCCACTTGGTTTGATTTTGCCCATTAACGAACTTGACCGAGATTTTATGCCCCTTGATTTTATGTATCAGTTTGGAAGAGATTTGTGCAGAATTATTGAAGTTATTGTGTCCATAAAAAAGTTATATATATATATATATACATAAAGTTTTGAACTGGGGGTAATTTTGGGTTCTCGGACACATGATCGGCGTAAATCTGATGCAAACATTTTCCAGAAATTCCAACATAAGGGAGAATGTAATAGGTAGTATTTCTTACGAAATTTACATAAAAGGGGTAAAAAAAAAGGTGGTTACAACTTTATATATAAATTTTACACTTGACATATAAACATATAAGCCAACAAAAGAATGTACAAGCTATGTAGATGTGGCTTTAGTCCCGTATAAGGTTAAAGTTCAGTCTCTGGTTCAATCTCATTTAAAGTATCTATTGGGAATAAAGACACCTTATGAAAATTATGCTGGTTATTTTCTATTGTTCTGATGCATGTAATTATTTTATCTATAACATAATTTCTTTTTAATATATGTAATTTGTGTAAACCAACATGATGAACTCTAATCTGGTGGTTTCTTTATATGGAATTTAGAGGTTGGAGTTAAAGTTCTGCGCAAAAAGTCAACCTGCAACCTAACCCGAACCCGACATATTTCAACCCGCACCTGACCCCAACCCGAAATACTTCAACCCACAACCCGATCGACAGTAAATCATGTTTTAATGTTATTCAGAAAAATACTCAACAATTATATTTCTAATACCAATTTTATATTTTATATAGAACAATGGAGAATTCTCTATTCTTTAATATTCAAATATAGTAAAACCTCTGAAGAGCGGATATCTCGGGATCGTTGAATAGAGTTCGACATCGGGTCGGATTGTTTCTATTTTTTTTTTTTTCGGGTCCGGATGACTCTAATTTTTTTTTTCTGCGTGTCGGGTTCACCCTTAGAATAATTCTTGCGGGTCATATTTAGGTTTTTTGCCAGTCGGAATGTTGGAATTTTCTCAAAAAGTTTGAACAGAACTATGTTTCAGATGAAAATAAATACGTATTTGAATATGAATGAGTATGTATTCAATTTACTGCAAGAGGAAAAATAAAAGTGTACATAAGAAATGTAATCATACAGTGGTGGAAAAAATTATAAAGCCACTTGAAAATATGATATAATTAAAAAACAAAATATAGAACATTTATGAAATTTCATACATATATATTATATGCTACAAGGAAGTAAAGAAAAAAATAAATTCATTAATAACTACATTAATAAAAGATTAATAGACTTAAGAAAATTTTCTGTACAAAGAAAGTTGGAAATAATTATAAAGTCGATACATGTATTTCATCAAAAATCGATGTGAGACCCATTTTTTTCGATGACTTTGACTGGTCTTTTGTTCATTGAATCTATCAGACCACACAAAGTACTTGCATCAGTATTATTCCAGCAGTTTTTAAAAGCATTCATCAAATCTAACTTTAAATTGAATTTTCGTCCATTTTTATAAACATTTACAGCTAAAATTCCCCAATGATTTTCTATTACATTCAGATCAGGTCTATGAGCTGGCCATTGAAGGCATTTCACCTGATTAGCTTCCAACCAAGATTTAGTTGACTTCGAAACATGAACGGAAGCGTTGTCCTGCTGAAATGTCCAGTCTCCTGAAGTTATAAGAGGAGCAATTGGGTAATAAATTATCTCCTAACATTTCTTGATACATAACCCAATGGTTCCAGAGGCAGCTAATGCAGCCCAAACCATTACCGAGCCACCTCCAAATTGACGCTTTGAAAAAATATCAGGCTCCTGTCGTAAATCATGCCAAAGATATTTATAGCCGTCGGGTCCATCGAAATTAAATTTCTTTTCTTCGGAAAAGACAACATCTCTCCAATTTGTGCCTTCGGTTACATGTTTTCGTGCAAAGTCTAAGCGAGCATTTTTGTGGTACGTAGAAAGAGGTGGTTTTCTTTTATTTTTTTTTAATTGAACAATGGGATTGTTACTTAAAACATTTCTTACCGTGCGGCTTGTACATGGTAATTGTAACTGTTCTTGAATTTGGGCATACGACATTTTTTGTCCGCAAACTAGCTTCCGGATTTGTCTTGATTGCCTTACAGTTAAGGATTTCGGTCTTCCTGTATGCTTCTTACTGCCGTAATCTTCGGGATTTCTGAGAAAACTGTTTACTGCAGCCTTGGACCTTCCTATTTTTCTTGCAATATTAGAACCAGACATTCCAACTTCATTTAAAGTTAATATTTTAATTTGTTGACCATCGGATAACTTTTTTCCTCTTGGCATTGTATTAAACGAACCAAATACAAAATGAATGCACGTAACGCGTTTGCATTTACCTAAACTTTCATGGTGACCTATTTTCTTAACTCTGGCATTATGCCAAATGAGGCTAGAACCATCGGCTTTATACTTTTTTCCAAGTTGTTTTTCATTGGTTGTAAGAAATTAGCATAATTTATGTTCCCCCTTCCGTTTTTCCAAATAAAGTTTATGTGTATTATTGCAATGTTGATCATGCAAATGAAAATAGAATTCGCGTTATCAACAATTCCATTACTTTTTGAATTTTGTAAATTTTTCTATCGGCTTTATAATTTTTTCCAGCACTGTAGATCATTCTTTCTTTTCGGTGCAGTTGAGAACCAATTTTTTCTTTTATTGGGATAGGAAAATATTATCAACATTTCGTTTATGATACACACAAAAAAACACACGTATAGTATTTGTGATAGTTTATGCACACATTACACATGTGTAGATTGGGAAGTGCAAACTATTCAAAGGTATTAAGCGTACAAATATATAAATGTTAGGAGTTGAAAAAGTGTTCGCTAAATAGAGGTTTCCACAATTTGGGAGTGTCCATTATGAAGGTATTATTATATACATATTTTTGAACTGAAAAAATATTTCGTCATTCTTTTGAAAAAGCAGGTCGACCCGAACCCGACCCGACCCACAAAAATCAAATCCCAACCCAAAACCGACCCAAACCCGAAACAATGAAAGTCAACCCGACTCGAACCCAACCCGCAGCAAAAAAGTAGAAGTCAACCCAACACGAACCCGAACCGCAACGAAAAAATATAGCGCCAAAACGACGCGACCCGATGCAGGACTCTAGTTGAGTACAATTTCTTAAATAATGCAGAGAAGTTGATATAGGGCCACATGTGCACAAAGTAGAGATAGGGTTATATTAAATTTGAATAAATAACTTGAAAAAGACTCGTAATTAATTGCAAACAAATATAAATTTCTGTGGCGAAGGAGGCGGGTCTTCAGAAACTTTTGGTAATAAATTGTAAGTATATCTCCCCGTAACACCAATGTTCCATTTATATTGCCATTTCTTTGGCATTTCTTGTTTCAGCTTTAATAAAGTTCTGACATAATAGAATTAGCTGGATTTCTGGAACACTGGACCTCCCATTTTGGAAACTGGAGACATTACCACAGAGCCACTAATGCTTGATTAAATCGCCGCAATATTTATCAGTTAAACTCTGTCACATTTCTTAAGAATTTACCCTGAGAATCAGCCGCAAAAATGTTTCAAAAATGGCTTAAATACCCAATACGTCGGCCGATGTGTACAAAAATATATACAGTTCTTGTGTCAGTGGTGTATAACATATATGCCAAATGGAAGCCCCCGTTGGAAGGTATCGTGTTCCTTTACACACATACATGATTACAATACTTTCCTTACACTATGTGTTCGAAAATTAATAACGGGTTTTTAGCTTTGGGAGCCCCCCTTTTTTTTAAGGTGGGGGCACTGGTAAGCTGCCTCATTAGCCCTTGCGATAATCAGGTCCTGAAAATGGGAAATACTTACGATATTGGTTACCGTTTATTTTACAAAAGCTGGTGTGTCCTTATTCATCGTTAACTTACCTATTCATAGCTGTCAAGCAGTTGTGACGAATCTTTTCAACTCCCTCTCTGCATGAACTTCGCAACTTGTTGCCTTCATTCTAATTCATCACTTTCATTTGTAAATTGACGCATTCACTTTCGTGGGAACACCCATTCTCCGAGTAAATTATCAAGTGAATTTAATGTCGGTTTTTACTTGTATTTTAACTATCGTAGAAATCTAATCTTCGATCGGAAATCAAATGCGTTCTTGTGTCTAAATTTTCTAAAAGTGATATCGGAAGTTGTTCAATGAACTCTGTGTATTTTAATAGTATAAGATTTAATCTTATTATTTTTACTAGGTGATCCAACCCGGTTTCTCGGTTACAAAATATAGGTGATAACTTTTTTTTTTTAATTGAAAACTATAATAGATTTTTTACATTTATGGAGCTGTCCATAAATGATGTCATGCTTTTTTTCGATATTTTTTACCCCCCTCTTCCCCCTTAGTCACAAAGTGTCACACTTCACCATACCCCCCCCCCCCTGTCACATGTCACGCTATATTACATAGACGTATACTTGCAGTTCAGAAACAAAGCACTACGTTATATATCATATTTCAAATTTTATTTTTAAACTTTAACTAATGACATTTGTGGGCATAACAATAAAAATGATTCGTGTACTTATTTTGTATGAAATAAGATTAAGATTTACAACAAAAAGCATAATTAATATACAATAATTAATGCAATTAGTAATAAAATATTAATATATTTTTTGAAAAGAAAGGAATATAAGTGAAAACAAATCACATGAAAGTTGTTTTAGCCCCGATTAAAAAATACCCTCATATTCTGATAATTTCAAAATAACTTCAAAATTTAATCTGCTGTTTTTAAATGATTTTATTTTAACCAAAATGTGTGATGTCTCACTTCTTCTTACCCCCTTGTCACAAACTGTCACAATTTCATGAACCCCCTCCCCCCCCCCTCCAAGCGTGACGTCATTTGCGGACGGCCCCTATTGTATATATATTTATAAAATCCCTACTAACAACAACAATAAGCATTTTTATGTGCTAAATATCAATTGCACATATAAGTAAAGTTTTGAAATTTACTAAAAACGATACTTTCGTATTAGTCGCATGCCCGAATAAATCTCCAAAGATTTCACCAGTTACGGCAGCCTTTTTTATTCTGATAATTTCAGTGATTTAAGCGCATAGTTCGATTACATGTCTGTTAAATTTGTTTTTTATTTATATTATTTTATTGTTTTATTTACTGATGAAGTTTTAATTTCGTTTTGGGAATATTAGCCAGAAGCAAATGCTGAACTATTTATATTGTTATAAGTTCAAATGGTTAATCTTTCTTAATCGGGCTGCACGCGATAGATATAGATTTTTTTTTTCTTAAATAAGGCTTGAAAATTATTTTAACAATCATAAAAAATCAGTTACTTCAGATACAATTTTCAAACAAATTGCATTTAAAAGATATTTTTTTCCCAATTATACGGTGCAGAAAGTGAAATTGCGCGATGTTTAGAAGTAAAAAAAATATAATGCAGTAAAAAGCAAAATTTATTGATAAATGAGTTGCCCCGTCAATGTGACGTCGGCGTTACTCACGGACATGCTTTTGCTTTATAATATAGATTATTATTATTATTATTATTATCATTATTATTTTGTGTTTGAATCTTGTAGCTGTTTTTAACCTTTTAACACTTTGTAACTCAACAACATACAAAAATACATTTTGAAAAATATTTACTCAGATGTTAGAATACATAATTTCAAGCATATTAAAAAATAATCTAAAAAAATTTTAAACATGAAAATAAAAGCTATTTACTAAAAGGTATCATTTTTCATATCTGTAATAAACAAAAAATTACATACTTCTGATAAATATTTTAAATTTTCTAATACAAAATTATAAAGTATAGGAACTTACCTTTGTAAAAAATCTATTTTTGGACATCTCCAGCCTTTTTAATTTGACAAAATTTACGGAAGCTCGTTTTAGCAATAACGATGTGAAAATGCTCAAATGATAAATAAAACTTTGGTATGAAAAACTAACACAGTATCGCCATACATTGAGAATTCTGTGAACAATTCAGATGAACTCGCTTTGTTGGAAGACCGTCTTTTTAAGCCCACTGTATAAGTAACTTTGGCTTTTGGGTATGTTTTAGATATGTAACACGATGATACAAATGATTAAAATATGGTTGAAAAGTTTATGATTTCGGTTCGTCTATCTGCCTGTCTATCTCAAGGTATAACTATTGTAAATGTATACTCGTGGGGAAAAAAACGGACCCCCCCCCCCCAAATAATTCTGCAACAAACTATCGTAGAAGAAAGTTACTGGTACCAAACTATTGGAAATAAAGTCTACTTTTAAATGATGTATATAAAATTTGCACAAGGGGCCCATATACACATCAAAACAAGCCCAAACTTTGTTTTTTTCAATGGCAACACCCAATTTCGACAAGATATTTTAAATCTTCAGTTCAAACTATGCCTAGATACGAAATTTCATGAAATTCCTACGATTAGTTTCATAGAAATTAATTATTTTAAAATAAGCATATTTTAGGGGCTGTATCCAAATTGAAGATCGATACTCGATTGTTGAAATGATACAAAATGTATAATATACATCAATGTATATATTAATTATATTATATCAATGTATATTATACATTAATGTATAATATAAAAAATGTATAATTTTTTGACAATATGACCATTTTACTCACTTAATATGTTTCGGATAATGTTATATACGGTAAAATCCTTTCCAATATTCATTTTATAATGTTTACAAGAGTTCAATTATCCGATTGAAAATATATAAGTTTATCTATCTGTGATTAAAATAGTTTTCGAATATGCGAATGTGATTGGAATTTTATAGGTGTTTTTATAATGCTTTTTCTCAGATTTTGAATTTATTTTACTTGCTCTTTTCTAAAATTATATGCGAAGAATATCGGCGAACACAAAATTTAGAATAAAAAATAGTATGGAGCAGTATAAGGAAACGATGTATAAAAGCCCCAGACAAATTGCTTTTCAGTCTGAATATAAATCTTAACTCGATTGCTAATGACATATTTTTAAAACTTTTTCAGCAAATACAGAACACATATGCATTTATAAGAAACTTTACTTCAAACATTATACCACAGAAAAATTAAAATGGGTTTATTAAACTGGAGAAGAAGCTAGAGATTTAATTAAAGGTAATAACAATAATGAGTACATTTTTTTTTTTTAAGTAGGACTGTTCATTTAAAAAAAAATTTTTGAGCTTTATTAATTTAAAAATAAAAGCAAAGCTAACTTACATATAACTGAAATAAAATTATATCTCATTCATAAACAATTTACGTAATTTTAATAAAAAATCAAAAGCAGACACAGAAAAAGTAAATAAATATATATATATACTAGGGGGCCTACCCCCTGCGAGCTACGCTCGCCAACCCCCGCTCAGACTTTGAGGCCTCTAAAGACATGACAGCGTGTTTTATTTTTTAAATATTGGTAAATCTGTAATTGGGTTGCCATGCTTTTAACGTTTTAATGGGGCATTTTTTGATTACCATGGTCTCATACACAGCTGTTGCGACAACTGACGACTGTTTTCGGGATTGATAAGTAAAATCAATTACAACTTGAAAACCAGCTTGTATAAAATGGTTAGATTTAAATTGTGGCTACCTCTCGGACTTTTATAACAACGATCTGTATTCTATTCTTCCTTTGTGTTTAAAGATGAGAAAAATTCCATCTGCTTGTGAATAACATTAAGAACCACGGTATTGAAAAGTACTATGTTATACACATTTTCATTAACAGGTTTTAATTTTCTCTCTATTTTAGTGCACCATCATGCATATTTTCATGTTATTTTAAATACGTAAATTATTTATTTTAATTAATATGTATATACGAATTTTCTAATAATTATGTATCATACAAAATTAATTAAATATTTTGTGCATGCATGCCTGCATTTATTCGGCATCAATTGGTGAGATATTTAAACAAATTTGCTATAAGCGATAATTTTACACCATGTTATGTCACTTGAATATTGTCCATAAGAAAATCGGGTACTTTTCCAGTATAGGATCCTTTGCTTTTAGGTTTGGCGTAATTCGAGCTTCAAAAAGGGATATATTCGTTAATATACATAGATTTGTAGCCAAAAGTTATGAAAACAAACCCAATGAACTTTTGGTGCTTTTCTATTATAGGGGTCTTTGACGCTTTTTTAAAAAGCTTGGCGGAAAAAACCAAGCAGGATAGAAAACCAAGCAGGATATTTTATTCTCCTTCCGTTCAGTTGGGCAATTATTTTATATATATTCGTTTCAAATATCCGAATTAGTGATTTTATAAATTCGTTTAATTAAATTTTACAAAAAAATAACAAAATGATATCAATAAATATTAATTACTATTAATTCCTCCCCCCCCCCTTTCTTTTGCGTTTACATAAATGACGTCATTTGGACAAATTTATTCAAAATATTTTCAGTTTATAAATTAAATTAAATGCTGACAGACGATTGAATCCTGACGATAGAAATGTGATTTTTTTTTTTTCAAATTTTCCTGAAAAACATAATTTAATCACAACCTTGTCTTCATTATCGATTGAAATAAAAGATAAATTCAATTTCAATTTGAAAATGACGAATAAAAAGAAATCAATAATCCCTATCGGGATCCTTTTCCCTTTTTTGTCACAAAAAAACTGAGTAATTAGTTGCCATCATTACAGAAATATCATTAAAATTAGAAAAAAATTAATATCTCGAAAACTAATTCCAATTTCAAAATTCTATTACCAGTTTTGACATCCGCGGATTTTTATGGACAATTGGTATTAATTTCACCATCAAGCGTTTAATATTTTATTAAAAATAGCCCTGAAACATAATCAGTCGTTTAATCAGTCGTTTCATAAAATCGTTTCATAAATTCGTTTCATAAAATCGTTTCACAAATTCGTTTCATTAGGATTTTATATATATAGGGTAGATATATTCTAATCAACAATAAAATGAGTAAAATATTTTTTCAAAAGATGCGTTTCTGCACATCATAGACGGCCCCTTTAACCAGCATCTTGCCGTTTTTTAAGCATAATTTGAAAACTACTTGGAAGAAAATTTTTTAATTTTAAATGCGCATAAAACAGGATATAATAAATATAAATCCATCAAAAAAATTGTGGGTTGCAATTCATAATTATTTTTATTATTAATTTCATGATTCATAATTCATATTATTATTAATTTCATAATTCATAATTCATATTATAAAATTATAAAATTTACAAATTCAACTCAGTATTTATGTTTGGGTTTTTTAGTATTATAACAAAATAAAAAAATAGCACATTAGGATTATAATTTCAGGAGATATTAATAAAAATATGAAAATGTAATTTACAATTAGAAGCTCTAAATTTTGAATGTTTATAATTCAAAAACTTATCATTCAAATGACTTGAAATTTGGTATATAGGCATAGTTTGAACCGAAGATTTAAAATATCTTATCAAAATTGGGTCTTACCATTGAAAAAAAAAAAAGTTTGGGCTGTTTTTGTTTTGTAGATTCCCTCCCTCCCCCTCCTCCTCCTAAGAAATTTTATATGCATAATTTAAATGTAGACTTTATTTCCAATCGTTTGGTACCAGTAACTTTCTTCTACGATAATTTGTTGCAGGGTTAGTGGGAGGGGGGGGGGGGGTGTTCAGTTTTCTTTTTTCCCACGACTGTACTTGGACTACCATGAAATTAATATGTGTTACGTAGCACGTACCCTGTGGTGTAGGAATTCAAAATTTGTGGTAGGCGCTCAAACAGTCATTTTCAAATAAATTGAAGAATTGAGATTATAAGTAATTAATGAAATATTTATGAGAATAATTAGTCATTCAAACTAACTGTTAATGACATTATCACAAAATCAGCATTTTAAATTAGTTTAGATTGCAAAATTAAAATACCGAAAAATGAGCAGAGCACCCTTCATGCAATAATGAATTTTCACAGACAATAAACGGTCTTCGAGCATCAGTGCATGTAATCGTATTTCCCTGTACAATTAATAAATCTTTGAAATCATTTGAAATATGAATGGCATTAATACTAATATGAAAGAATTGTGGACTAGATTTTTGAAATATTAAATAAAAGGAAAAAAAATATTTTTTAATTACACTCTTTTATAAGCATTTAATATTCATCTTAAAATTCACGTCTAATTTCATGACTTCAATTAACGTTGGTAAAAAAAAAAAAAAAAAAAAAAAAAAAAATCAGCTACAGTACGTTAATTTAGAGTGGGCCACGATTATGGAAAATTCACCACTTTGATATACGCTTAATAAATTACTGAAAAATCCTCCCTATTTCCTGAAAAATATTCCCTTATCTCTATTCTAGCTTCACAAAGTTTTATCTTTAAATTAAACCAAAACAAATATTCATTTTAGAAACAACCCCTTTCCCTTACACTTTTTCTTGTCCAATCATTTCACTTTTTGTAATCTTTCACACTGTTCCAAATTTGTCGACAACAACAAGAAAACATCAACTTCTACTCTAAACTGCAATACAAGTAAAGCAATTTCAACAGACAGGAGATGTTTTTCTTATGCCACTTTACTGTACTTTTCTAACTATATTCCAGAAATTGAATAAATAGTTAAATTTCTTTAAAGTGTAATACTTAAGCATAATTAAATCATTTTTATAATATATATAAAATTCAAATTAATAAATTTACTTGAAATTTTAAATAGGAATATTTTTCATGTATTGCACGTTAAGAAAATTCGAATGATTATTAAATTTATTATTTAATATTTGAAATAAAATTGTATTATAAATTTAATAAACATTTAAATTTGCTTAATGTGTAACATATAAATATAAACCTATGGGTATGTTATTTAAAATATATCAATTGATAATTATTAAAAATATAAGCGATTTTGATTTAGTATTCGACTTAGCTATTCGGCCGAATACTGTATTAATAGGCCAAACCGAATATTCTGCTTTTAAGCCAAATAGGCCGAATTCCGAATATTCATTACATCCCTATTAAAAAACGCATGTAGCAATTATCTCTCATAGACAGTACTGTAACCGAATTATTTTGTCTGACCCCGTAAATGATCGATAAATGCCATGCTTTTGTACAGTAAGCTTCTTGTATAGTGCACCTCAGTACTGTATATCATTTTCTATATGTTTGAAATCGTGATCATTAAAATACACTGCAAATGATTTTTCCCCATACACCATAACCTAACGGAATTATTTTGAGTGTCCCTGTAAACGAACTATAAATACTTCATTATAAATGCTATACCACTTAATTTTTAATTCCAAACATGCCACAGTAAATCCCAATAACATATATCAATTACATGGCATTCCTAGTAAATTTATGCGAGTTAGAGTATGGACAGACAGACAAACCAAAGGAAAAAAAAGTGTAAAAAGACCAATGTTTCTTAATCTAGGGCAGTGGTTCCCAAATTTTTGGGCTCGCGGAGCCCTTTTTGGCAAGAATTTATAAGTCAGAGCTTCTTAACCCCACGGTACTCTATTGTTTACAAATTAATGTGTTTAGGGTTTCGTTCATCTCACGAAACCCTATTGCTCCCGCTCCGTTGTCTGTCCGTCACAGAGCCATTCTCAGAAACTATGTAACTTACTGAATTGAAACTTTGTGTATACCTAGCTGAATACCAGCTATGAAGCTCAAAATATTAAAATTTGAAAAAATCGTATTATTTTAATAAATAGAGATAAAAAACCAAAATTCTAACAGCCTTTTTCTATTAAATTTAAACATTTTTCGTTAAAGCAGTTGCCAAAAATTAAAAATCACCATCATGCATATTTTCATGTTATTTTAAATACGTAAATTATTTATTTTAATTAATATGTATATACGAATTTTCTAATAATTATGTATCATACAAAATTAATTAAATACTTTGTGCATGCATGCCTGCATTTATTCGGCATCAATTGGTGAGATATTTAAACAAATTTGCTATAAGCGATAATTTTACACCATGTTATGTCACTTGAATATTGTCCATAAGAAAATCGGGTACTTTTCCATTATAGGATCTTTTGCTTTTAGGCTTGGCGTAATTCGAGCTTCAAAAAGGGATATATTCGTTAATATACATAGATTTGTTGCCAAAAGTTATGAAAACAAACCCAATGAACTTTTGGTGCTTTTCTATTATAGGGGTCTTTGACGCTTTTTTAAAAAGCTTGGCGGAAAAAACCAAGCAGGATAGAAAACCAAGCAGGATATTTTATTCTCCTTCCGTTCAGTTGGGCAATTATTTTATATATATTCGTTTCAAATATCCGAATTAGTGATTTTATAAATTCGTTTAATTAAATTTTACAAAAAAATAACAAAATGATATCAATCAATATTAATTACTATTAATTCCTCCCCTCCCCCTTTCTTTTGCGTTTACATAAATGACGTCATTTGGACAAATTTATTCAAAATATTTTCAGTTTATAAATTAAATTAAATGCTGACAGACGATTGAATCCTGACGATAGAAATGTGATTTTTTTTTTCAAATTTTCCTGAAAAACATAATTTAATCACAACCTTGTCTTCATTATCGATTGAAATAAAAGATAAATTCAATTTCAATTTGAAAATGACGAATAAAAAGAAATCAATAATCCCTATCGGGATCCTTTTCAATTTTTTTCCCTTTTTTGTCACAAAAAAACTCAGTAATTAGTTGCCATCATTACAGAAATATCATTAAAATTAGAAAAAAATTAATATCTCGAAAACTAATTCCAATTTCAAAATTCTATTACCAGTTTTGACATCCGCGGATTTTTATGGACAATTGGTATTAATTTCACCATCAAGCGTTTAATATTTTATTAAAAAGAGCCCTGAAACATAATCAGTCGTTTAATCAGTCGTTTCATAAAATCGTTTCATAAATTCGTTTCATAAAATCGTTTCACAAATTCGTTTCATTAGGATTTTATATATATAGGGTAGATATATTCTAATCAACAATAAAATGAGTAAAATATTTTTTCAAAAGATGCGTTTCTGCACATCATAGACGGCCCCTTTAACCAGCATCTTGCCGTTTTTTAAGCATAATTTGAAAACTACTTGGAAGAAAATTTTTTAATTTTAAATGCGCATAAAACAGGATATAATAAATATAAATCCATCAAAAAAATTGTGGGTTGCAATTCATAACTTATTTTTATTATTAATTTCATAATTCATAATTCATATTATTATTAATTTCATAATTCATAATTCATATTATAAAATTATAAAATTTACAAATTCAACTCAGTATTTATGTTTGGGTTTTTTAGTATTATAACAAAATAAAAAAATAGCACATTAGGATTATAATTTCAGGAGATATTAATAAAAATATGAAAATGTAATTTAACATTAGAAGCTCTAAATTTTGAATGTTTATAATTCAAAAACTTATCATTCAAATGACTTGAAATTTGGTATATAGGCATAGTTTGAACCGAAGATTTAAAATATCTTATCAAAATTGGGTCTTACCATTGAAAAAAAAAAAAGTTTGGGCTGTTTTTGTTTTGTAGATTCCCTCCCTCCCCCTCCTCCTCCTAAGCAAATTTTATATGCATAATTTAAAAGTAGACTTTATTTCCAATCGTTTGGTACCAGTAACTTTCTTCTACGATAATTTGTTGCAGGGTTAGTGGGAAGGGGGGGGGGGGGTGTTCAGTTTTCTTTTTTCCCACGACTGTACTTGGACTACCATGAAATTAATATGTGTTACGTAGCACGTACCTTGTGGTGTAGGAATTCAAAATTTGTGGTAGGCGCTCAAACAGTCATTTTCAAATAAATTGAAGAATTGAGATTATAAGTAATTAATGAAATATTTATGAGAATAATTAGTCATTCAAACTAACTGTTAACGACATTATCACAAAATCAGCATTTTAAATTAGTTTAGATTGCAAAATTAAAATACCGAAAAATGAGCAGAGCACCCTTCATGCAATAATGAATTTTCACAGACAATAAACGGTCTTTGAGCATCAGTGCATGTAATCGTATTTCCCTGTACAATTAATAAATCTTTGAAATCATTTGAAATATGAATGGCATTAATACTAATATGAAAGAATTGTGGACTAGATTTTTGAAATATTAAATAAAAGGAAAAAAAATATTTTTTAATTACACTCTTTTATAAGCATTTAATATTCATCTTAAAATTCACGTCTAATTTCATGACTTCAATTAACGTTGGTAAAAAAAAAAAAAAAAAAAAAAATCAGCTACAGTACGTTAATTTAGAGTGGGCCCCGATTATGGAAAATTCACCACTTTGATATACGCTTAATAAATTACTGAAAAATCCTCCCTATTTCCTGAAAAATATTCCCTTATCTCTATTCTAGCTTCACAAAGTTTTATCATTAAATTAAACCAAAACAAATATTCATTTTAGAAACAACCCCTTTCCCTTACACTTTTTCTTGTCCAATCATTTCACTTTTTGTAATCTTTCACACTGTTCCAAATTTGTCGACAACAACAAGAAAACATCAACTTCTACTCTAAACTGCAATACAAGTAAAGCAATTTCAACAGACAGGAGATGTTTTTCTTATGCCACTTTACTGTACTTTTCTAACTATATTCCAGAAATTGAATAAATAGTTAAATTTCTTTAAAGTGTAATACTTAAGCATAATTAAATCATTTTTATAATATATATAAAATTCAAATTAATAAATTTACTTGAAATTTTAAATAGGAATATTTTTCATGTATTGCACGTTAAGAAAATTCGAATGATTATTAAATTTATTATTTAATATTTGAAATAAAATTGTATTATAAATTTAATAAACATTTAAATTTGCTTAATGTGTAACATATAAATATAAACCTATGGGTATGTTATTTAAAATATATCAATTGATAATTATTAAAAATATAAGCGATTTTGATTTAGTATTCGACTTAGCTATTCGGCCGAATACTGTATTAATAGGCCAAACCGAATATTCTGCTTTTAAGCCAAATAGGCCGAATTCCGAATATTCATTACATCCCTATTAAAAAACGCATGTAGCAATTATCTCTCATAGACAGTACTGTAACCGAATTATTTTGTCTGACCCCGTAAATGATCGATAAATGCCATGCTTTTGTACAGTAAGCTTCTTGTATAGTGCACCTCAGTACTGTATATCATTTTCTATATGTTTGAAATCGTGATCATTAAAATACACTGCAAATGATTTTTCCACATACACCATAACCTAACGGAATTATTTTGAGTGTCCCTGTAAACGAACTATAAATACTTCATTATAAATGCTATACCACTTAATTTTTAATTCCAAACATGCCACAGTAAATCCCAATAACATATATCAATTACATGGCATTCCTAGTAAATTTATGCGAGTTAGAGTATGGACAGACAGACAAACCAAAGGAAAAAAAAGTGTAAAAAGACCAATGTTTCTTAATCTAGGGCAGTGGTTCCCAAATTTTTGGGCTCGCGGAGCCCTTTGGCAAGAATTTATAAGTCAGAGCTTCTTAACCCCACGGTACTCTATTGTTTACAAATTAATGTGTTTAGGGTTTCGTTCATCTCACGAAACCCTATTGCTCCCGCTCCGTTGTCTGTCCGTCACAGAGCCATTCTCAGAAACTATGTAACTTACAGAATTGAAACTTTGTGTATACCTAGCTGAATACCAGCTATGAAGCTCAAAATATTAAAATTTGAAAAAATCGTATTATTTTAATAAATAGAGATAAAAAACCAAAATTCTAACAGCCTTTTTCTATTCAATTTAAACATTTTTCGTTAAAGCAGTTGCCAAAAATTAAAAATCCACAAAGGAATTCTTTCTACAATAATTACTTTTCTATTGAACGATTACCACGTGAAAAATGAAAATGAAATAAAAAGTTTCACCAATTGAAAAAAATATTGATATGAACTAAAAGTGATTGACGTCATAGTGGTAATAAAACGGAAAATTTCAAAGATTTCTCAATAATACAAGGAGTATGAGTATGTGAATGTACACAAAGCAGATTAATATCACGTCATTAGAGAATTAAAAAGAAAATCTGACGTCAATTTTTCAGATGTTTGAGAAAAATACAAAACGAGTATCAATATGAGTAATAGAGAATGGTAAATATATGAGTTTGAGAAACATATTGAATCATGATAAAAATCTGATTATGGAAATATTCGCATATTTTAAAATTTTGAAGGTGTACAACATGTTTAATTTTGAAATTATTTTTTGTAAATATCGCATTTAGTCCGCATGACAGATATAATTATGACAGAATATAATAGCGGGCTTCGCTATTCGATATAGCGAAGCCCGCTGGTTTAGATATTTGAAAAAAAACGGAAAATAGACCGGTAAATTTTTACATTATAAAAAACATGACTTTTTTTTTTTTTTTTTTTTTTTTTTTTTTTTTGCTAAATGAAATTTATTTGGATTTATTAAAGAAAGGATAAAGTGTTTTGAAAGGAATATTAAACGAAAACCTTTAAGCGATCTTCGATCACACTTACCCACTTGTTTTTTATGCCTATGGAGCAGAGTAAAATCTGCTGGATAAGAGTCCGAACCAGTAGTTTCCAACATGGGGCCAATATTCTCTATTTGGCCCCTTTCTTGATACGGAATTTCTGAATTAATACTAGAAATTTTGAAAATGAAATTTTCTATTATTTAACCCCTTAACAGTTTTATTTAATATTACTATTATTGGACACAATAAATTAAAAATAAAGACTAAAAAACCCCTTATTTTGTATTAAAATATCTGCCTTGTATAATCGAGATATGTTCGCCATTTACAGCAAAAATTATAGTTAAAAATTTGTGGTTTTTGAAAGATTTTACTAACGAAGAAAGCAAACTCTTCTTACCCGAGCGACGTTCGAGCAATACTGTTAAAGGGTTAATGACATCCATTTTTAAAATAAAAAATATTCTTTCGGGATTTCCAGTATGAACTCGGAATTAAAGATCAAAATGGTAACCCTGTCTGGGTCATGCATTGCATTGGGGCTTACGTGAAACTATTATTATTTATGGCGAAAACCACACCCACACACAGAAAAAAATGTAAGTTGTACAGTTTTCGTTTACAAATAGAGACTTCTGTATAATCTCAATAGGCTACTCGCGAAAAGAAAGAAAATGCGTAGGCCCAGTAGCCCATGAGTAATTATATAACACGTTTTCGCTAGTCCCGCCCACCCGTAATAGAATTATGTGATTACGGATTATTTTTTCTTTCTTCTTTACGTTTCTTGTACTTCTAAACATGCAACGTAAACGAATCGCCTCTGAGCTTCTGCTTTTGAACCGTTTTTTAAAAATACATTTAGAAGCAGATCATCGTTTTAGTGTTTAAGTGGGCGGAGCAAAATCGATAACCTATATTGTTAGTTGCAGCATCGTTATTTTTTTTTTTTTTACGTTTTATTTGAAGTATTTAGCTACTAATTATAGTGTTGAAAGAAACTTTCTTTCACCATTGTTTTTGCCTCAAAATAGATATACGGTTAAAAACTGCACATGGTAAAAGAACGGCTAGTGGAAAAAATTTACTAACAAGACGGGATATATGGGTGGGGTTAAATTTATATCAGGCATGAGGGCGGGTATTCATTGACGAAAAGTCTAAGCAAGAGATGGAGCTGAGCAAAAGTTTAGATCGTTAGTGTGATGACAAATGTAATGAACCTAAATATATATATGTATTAAATTGCTACAGCCTTATTTCTGATAGGAAAATGTGTCATCATAACATAAGAATCTTAGCCAATGCCGAGACCAATTATTCCAAAGAACAAAACTATTCTCCCTTTCGTTCGGCAAGCATAGATAACAGCACTGGTGCGCCTTTGCTATTTCGATTCACGTTGTGCATTCGATTCAGAATACTATTTCTTGTAGCTTATTTTGAATCGAATTTTTAAAGCACATTAAATGCAAAAACATAAAATAAAGTAGTTCGAACCAAAAATATTATATAGAAAATGGATACATGTATAATGCAAATTTTTATATGATTTAAAAAAAATATATTACAGTATTTTTCAACCTAATGGTAGATGTATTTATTTTTGACACACATACATACAAAAATTCCTACATGCTTTCGAAAAATTTTCCCTTGCAATATGCTAATTTCAGTCATGTGTTGTTTATTTTTCTGGAACGAACGAAAGCCCCAAGGGCTCCGCGGAGCACACTTTGGCAACCTTTGATATAGGGAAATATAATTTAACTACGAATGAAAAAATACAATAACCTCTCCCGAGTAACTTAGAATTCTGAAAAACGTTCTTTATCTTTAGAAACCTCGGAAACCAATATATTTTCGAGATTTAAAGAAGCATTTATAAAAACAAAGTTTCTCTTGCTACCACTGATTTTCGGAAACGTTTCTGAGTAGTTTTTATAGTGTATTAATCCGTTTTCTCAACCTGTAACATAAGTTTTTCGGATGCTATCCATTCTCAAGTAAACATTTTCATGTTCAATGAACATGTTTTATAGACAAATATGATAAATAAACAGCATTAACATTAACATTATTTTGTTACTCTTGCATGTATAAATTCAATTACGTAGCTGAAAATGTTTAATGGAGAATGGATAGCATCTTAAAAACTGATATTCCGGTTTGAGAAAACAGATTAATACACTGTAAACTAGTCGTTGGGGACCACCGTAATACTTACCCATCATGGATATGCATAATGTAAAATATTAAAATAAAAATGTGTAAACTACCTATAAAATGCATTGCAATTCAAATAAAATCGTGGCGTAATCAGACGTCACAAACTTTAAAGGCTCGATTACTGAATTGCTTGAAATAAACATCCTTATAACTCCAAAAATATTAATCCTATTAACTAGCGGTTTATTGCATCTGATTAAACGTCAAATTTCCAATTAAAATATATCTTTGAAGTGAAATTTGGATGAAATACAGGGTCATGAAAAATCAAAGAGTGTGAAAAATAGGATTCCAAATATCTCGGCAACTCATTATCCGATCGACTTCATGCTTTATGCAAAATGTGTTTTTTTATTGTCTTTTATATTCATTTCTTAAAATAAAGAATTTCGAAAAATTTTATATACCTTTTATCAGAACGAATATTTCGAGAGTCCGAAAAAAATAGTTCCGGTTAATCGAGGTTATTGAAATGAAATGGGCTTCTTCAAATTATTACATACTAAGTACATACCAAATTGCAAGTCTCTATCTCAATTTTTTTTCGGGAGATAGAGCGTTTACAGACACACAGACACACACACAGACACACAGACGGACGGCAATTTTTTTTTTTTTTCTAAAAATATGTTTTTCGGAATCTCCAGTGTCTGGAACGTGTAAATCCGTTAAAAATTTTTTTTCGATTTTCAAAACGATTACAAGACTTACCCTATACTACGTATGATGGGTAAGTAAAATTACTCGGAATGTATCCTAAAATTAGTAATAATCTCGAAAATACAGGGTGTCCATAAATGATTGTCCCGGTTTCCTTACCTCATAACTTTTGATTTAAGAATAAGACGAAAAATATTATTACATATACGTAAATTACAACTCAAAAAGTTTTTTTAATAACGCAATTCAAGTTACATATGCGTAATGCTGCAACTCATAACGTTATTAATCAAATAACGATTATAATGAAATAATAATTAATATTAAAATTTTATCAAATATATCAAAAAATATTAATGGATATTATGTAATATCTATCTATCTAACTTTGTACTCATAATTCATGAACAGCTTTTTAATAAATTGGATAAAATTTCGATATTAATTATTATTTCATTATAATCGTTATTTCATTAATAGCGTTTTGAGTTGCAACTTTACCCATATGTAACTTTGTTTGTGTCATTAAAAAGACTTTTTGAGTTTGGATTTATGAATACGTAATAATATTTTTCGTCATATTCTTAAATCAAAAGTTATGAAGTAAAGAAACCGGGACACTCATTTATAGACATCTTGTATATTGGTTTCTGAGGCTTCTAAAGATAAAGCGTGCTTTTCGGAATCATGGATAACTCCGAAGAGGTTATTGTATAAGTTCATTTTTATATTATATTTTCGTAAATAAAAAAACTTAGTCCTTTTTTTTTTTTTTTTTTTTCAGTGTAATGAAAGCATTACAGGCTTAGTATATAAAAACAAGCGATAAATTATGTACAAGACTTTTTTTTTTTTTCAAACCCTTGCACGTGTTTATCTTACACAAAATTTAAAATGCAATGCATTTGAAGACAGAAAATAAACGCAATCTGTTACTTTGAAAAAAAAAAAAAAAGAAATTGCTTATCAAATAAGCCATCAACATATTGAAATTCTGGTAAAAACTTATCATTCGATTGCTCTTCGCCGAAAACGTTTTAGGGAATTAGAGGAACTGTTGGATCAGGCGCGAGATGAACAAACTGTGGTTTACATTATAAGAAAAAATAAAAGTTTTATTTACAGAAAAAATAAATACTAGAAAAAGAAAAAATAATTTCCGATAAAGAACAAATATCTTTTCTAATAAAACGCGAGCAACTAGTGTTGTTTCTTTTGAATTAATAAATTGCACAAAAGAAAAAATAATTCAAAGGGAAAAAAAAAAAAAAAACAGATTAATAGCTTAACTAATCTTCTTTTTTTCAGTTTTCATGCAAAATTATGCTTTAAAAAATATATACATATATGTCTTTCCTGCACTTTTTTAACAGTATGAATTGAAAATTGTTTTTCCGTTTCTTTGTTTTTGTTTGTTTGTTTATTTTGCGGCTTTTTATTTTAGCCTTTTTTTTGGCTTCTATATATAGCTGACATGGAAACAGGTGTCCTAATTTTAAACCAATTCCAGATGAGAGATCTGCATCTGGATTGGCACCCCCAGAGGTAACGCTTATATAGAACTTGGTGGACTTTGGAGCCACGAACAGATTTAACGGGATTTTCCGAATTCGTCATGAATTCTCCAGTACAAATCTTATGTTGCCAAAAAAAAAAAAAAAAAAAAAAAAAAACACGCCGCTGGTTTTTATTGGCCAAAATTAGCTTTTCTTGACCAAAATTGTCTTTTATACAGTGAAACATTTTAAGTATAAACTGCACTTTTTTAAAAGTGTTTTTTAAATAATTAAAAAAAACATTTTATTGAGTTAGAATTTAATAAGTAACCTAATTTCTCAATAATGAAGACATAAATATTGGAATAACACATAGATAGAGCTGCTAGCGATTTGTAGTCAGAATTGCAAATATGCCAGCTAAATTTTAAAAGAGGGAAACCAATTACTTTATTTGCTTTACATTGACATTTAACACTTTTTTTTTTTACATTTTTACTGCTTTAAATAATAAAATAGGACAATAGTTGCTTAGTTACATATTTTATTACTTAACTAATTTTAAGGTCTATTGACATGCAAGTCATTTTTTTTTCTCCTAAATCTTTAAAATCAAACATAGTCATTTAATAAAAACACTATTTATCACTACTAAACGGTATTATGAATAACATATGCATGAATAACTCTTTTAAAAAAGCAACAAGCTTTTGCAAATTTTATTTCAACAAGTTTTATTTTGAGAAAAAAAAATTATTGTTCTTTTTTTTTTTTACACATTTACATGTACCAAAATATCCTTAGAAATTACATCCTTCCTAATTTCTCTTTCAACATTGATCATTTTATAATTTAATCTCTTCATATGGACTTATCTGGAATAAATTACATAATTGCTTAGAAGCAGAAAATGCAGAAAACTTTGAAATTTTTTTTAAATATATAATTTTTATAAATCATCAAAATACTGACTGCTAATTAAATAGCGATATTTTCAAGTATTATATTGTTTAATTTTAATCAATTTTAAAAGTAAAATATAGAAGTATGTAAGAATGTTTCTATTTTGATATGTGGAATTTTGTCATTGTTTAATTAAATATAATATTTAAAATGTATAGTATATGTGGATGTGGAGCTGCATAATATAGAATTTCAACACACCACTAATTTAATGTATTCTTCCCAATGTGTATATATTCTAGACATATTGCCTATCATAGTTGCCTTCTATCGAGGGTATAAAGACTTATTTATTTGATAAAATTTAATAGAAGTTTATAATTTTTTTAGTATAAATAAATTTATGATCACGTTAAAAATAAATTAATGCAAATTTAAAGTGAAACCACCTTTTAAAAAAAATAAACAAAAGGCGGCTTTTTTTTTAATAAAGCCGGCTTTTATTAAATGGTTAAAACAAAAACAATAAAACCTTTTTTTGACCTGACTAAAAACCCTGATACTGATATTATCGTCACATTCCAAGTCAATATGATAATCACACATTATGAACAAAAGAAAAAGAAAGAAAGATAGAAAGAAAAGGAAAAGAAAAGAAAGAAAGAAAGAAAAAGAGAAAAAAGAGGAAAGTAGAGTGTGTATAGCTCTACCATAAATTTTTAACAGATTATTTCGTCTTATTTAATCACAGAACTAGATTACAAACTCTGAGATTAATTGAGGCGAATACAAATTCTACTATTCAAAAATTAAATAGAATTTTTTTAATCAGAAATAGTGGTACCAGGCTCTTTGGAAATTACAGGGAGTCTACATGCTTTATGGAAGAAAGTAATTAGACAGCAAATTTTTAACTTTATTAAATTAAATGCATTTTCGTGTAACATTTGGGAAAAAAACATATCAACTTATGGTATATTAGCCCAGGTTCATATATTTCAATAGAAATTTTTTATTTATACTGTTTATTACATTGTTTCTCGATTATCCCTTAAAAATAAATAAACAGAATTTTTTTCAAGTTGTGTATATATATGAATTTTTATGAATTTTTTATTTTTTATTATAATTTTTTAATTTCTTTTCTTTCTTTCTTTTTTTTTCTTTTTTCTTTTTTCTTTTTTTTGGCTTTGTTTTAACCCTATCACTATATCCTGGGGTCCACGCGGACCCCAAGCACTTTCAACAAGTTGTCAAAAAATCTATCACTCACTGAGTAGTTTCAGCCGGTAACATCTCATATCATAATGTTTGTAAGACACGGTAAAAATTAAACTGTACAACTATAAGTATTACTTGTTTTTTTTTTTTGTTTTTTTTTTTTGAAAAATAGATGGCATATTTGTCCTGGGCAGCAACAGGGCATGTTTTGATAGGACATAGTGATAGGTTTAAGTATAAATAAAAGACAACGTAATAAGCAGTATAAAGAAATGATGATTTAAAAATATGGAACCTAGACTTCAAATTCCAGACAAAATGAGTTTGGCAAGATTAATTTTGTCATACACTATTAAAACTTTTGTTATCATTTTTTTTTAAAAACAAATATATATTTTTTATTTTTATAAAACATAAATAAACAAATTCAAAAAGAAATAATAGTCTAAATTAATTAAAGACTTCCTAATTCACGATCAAACATCAGTCATTTTTCGTCATTTTAAACCTTTCTGGTCCCCTTAAATGTAATTGGAAAAAAAAAAAAAAAAAAAAAAAAAACAATAGTTGCAAATTTAAAAGATTAGTTATTTTGAGTATATTTTTTGGAAATTTATAGCCAGAGTCTGAAATTTTAAAATACGTAAATTAAATTATTTATTTGCAAAATATAAAGGTTAATAACAAGTATAGTAATAAGTAGAAATATCAAAAATACTCTAAATGAAACATGCAAACTGAAATTTAATAAACATAAATTGATAGACTTAATAACTTACAGTAGAATTTGGCTTGACATTTAAGCTGTAAAATAATAAATGACAGTAATTGAGAACTTAAAAGATCTATATGAGATACAATAAAAATTAATGAAATGTGAGAAATGGAATAGCTAATGGTCATTTTCAACTCGTTCTTGTTATATATTTGCCATGCGAGAAAATCCTATAACATCATCACAGATAACCTGGACCATTCTGGATAATTTGTCCCTTATACGTGCAGAGAAATAATTATTTGCGATTCATCAAAGTCGCTAAATTTCGAAAAATTTGCCTAGGTAGCTCGCTATATTTGCCAATATGTTATACCTATTGTTATTATTCACAATAGGTATAACCTATGTATTGTAAAATTTGTGTTATGTAAAACTATGTATGTAAAACTTGTGTATTGTATTTATTATTATGTATGTAAAACTACTTTTACAGCAATGTTTATATGGGAAAAACCACATTTAACATTTTATATTTGAAGTAAAATTTTATTGAAATAAAAATGTATAACATCATTAAAAACATTTCAAGCAATAAATGATCTTAAATTGAAATATTTTTGGAACTAGCTGACACGCCCGGCGTTGCCTGGTTCTGTGATAATAACCTTAAATATATCTAAAATCAGTGTTGAATAATTATATATTTTTAAACGAAAATGTTTCCAATCGAAATGTTGGGGCCACTACTGCTTTCGACAACGCATACCCTCAAATTTGTATGATTTTATATTTTTAAACGAAAATTCATCCAAACGAACCTAGAGATGAAGGCCCCAACTGACTCCGGTGGGGTGCACCAGGTCTGTTTATAGTTTGTATTTTCAAACGAAAATCTAAACGAACCTAATAATGTTATCACTTTATCACCGCTGCGTTAAGCAACATTTTAATAAGTTTTTTTTTTTTTTTTTTTTTTTTTAATCTTTGAAAAAATATATGACCCCATACAGGGCTTGACAAATACGGTCGCCCCTGGCGACCAAATATTTTTATCTGACGACCAAGTTATTGAACCTAATGGGGTATTTGTTGTTGTTTCTTTTTTGTACAAAAATTGACCTAAGCTTTTTTGAAATGAGCACAAATGCCACCCCCCCCCCTTTTCTCAATATTAAAAAATAAACTTTGAAACTTTATTCACACAAAAAATATTCTTAACTTTTGTTTTTAATTTGGCAAAACTGAGTTCATCAAATGTAAATTTTAAAATAATCAAATCAAGAATTATTTGAGACTTTAACAGAAAAATAGGCGAAAACTTGTTTTCCTGCTTCACTATTTCTTCGATTCAGCAGACATAAATGTTACAGTATTCAAGTATCCGGACACTTGAAGCATTCGGCAATCAGCATTTTCCGAACATGCCGGTTAATTCACTCTTTACAGTTGTTTTTTTTTTTTTTTGAAATATATATGATTTTGATAAATTTCATTAGAAAACTTAGTTTATATTATCTCTCTAAACTATGTAACTAATAATTCTAAACAATGCCTGTTATTATTTTTCCTCAATTAATTCATAAAAACTTTTGCGCTTTTTGAAAATTAATGATGAGGAAGGAGGAGGTGGTAAATATTTTTTACTGGCTGCTCGAATTTTTTTCTGGCTACCAGATTTTATCAAATTTGTAAAGCCCTGACCCCACAAAAAGTTTCTTGCAGCCGGATCATTTTAAGGAGAAGGCCGGCTCTGCTCAAATTCGTTGGCCTTTCATACTGCTAAATCGCTAGGTTTGTCGCCAAGATAGCAATTGCCTTCAAGATCCCCCTTAATCGAGCCCTGTAAAACCCCTTTTCCAGCACTAACACTGCCGGCGCAGCAAAACAGTACTTGGCATTTCATAACTGCTAATCTGTTTGAAAACTACGCATCTCAGACAGTATTTTCACAAAAGTCCGTGATTCTTAGCATGGAATTTTATGATTACTTAACTTTTAAACTGCAATAAAATATTATTTTTTCTGCCTGAAAATAAATAAATAAATAGATAAATAAATAAATAAAATAAAATAAATGCAGGCTTGATTTATTGATCGGTTATCAATTATTATTTTGATTATAGATCGGTTTGATTAATTTTGTTTAGAATAAATTTTGATTAATACTATGCTATAAAACTCGAGTTTTTAATTTAAATTCCAACAAATGCCACAGACATTACTTTTTAAAAATTTCAGTGAAGGTTCGAGATAATCAATAATCTCTTCATACACTAAGCAAGTAGTGTAAAATAGTATCGGCTCAATCTCAATATTGTTGAGTATTGACACAGTATCACGTCAGTATTGAGATATTTACTTATTCTTTATACAGTAAAACTTATGAAAACGAAATCCTTAAAAATCGAAGAAAAATCCCGTTTTAGACAGGTTTTTTTAGCAGATATAATTGTAAGGTATTCCTTCCCATCGAGGACATGAAACTTTTCCATTTAAGACAGGATTCCGCTACAGACATGTCGCGTGTGCCCAAGTTTTGCTGTATATAGAATAATTGTAAAGAAAGATTAAAAAATATAAACTCATGGAAACTTTATTTCACTTAAGTAAAGTGTCAGACAAAATACATATATAAACAAATAAACCACTTGACATGTTTCGATTTCATTAGAGATAAAAACCATTATCATAAAAATTCATCATCGATGATGAAATTTTTATGAGTTTCTTGTTTTTTTTTTATGAGTTATGAATTTATCAGAATTTTTTATGAGTTTATATGTTTATGAAAAGATGATGTTCTCTTTTAAATTTTAGAATTTTAAAAACATTTTTTGCATAGGTAAATAGTTTTTCAGTATTAATGGTTTAAATCGACGTTCTATAATATTTTAAAATCATAAAAGTTATATTTAAATAAAGGTAGACCAAATTATCAGACGTTAGCCAAATATTGGAATCATAAATATAGATAAGGGTTAAACACCTTATTTTTTTATTGGACTTCACTTATGCAAATTGCAGTTGATTGATTGTTTGTCATATTACGATCATAGACAATAAGTATAAACAGAGGGGACCTTCAATTTAAAGTGAAAATCCAAATCTTAACGAACATCCAGAATTAAATCAAGAATGGAATCAGCACTATTGGCCCAGTGGTCAGGGCAAAATTTTACTGGAAATGATAATCGGGTTCATAATTAGATAACTTTTCCGAAATTCTTTTGAACATGGACCAAGTATCGTAGTAATACAGTAATAAATATAAAAAAGAATACTTTCTTAATAGTCTATTGCAGTTTTTACGATTCCATGTTATTTTTAATGATTTTTTTTTTTTTTTTTTTTTTTTTTTTTTTTACCATTGAAATTTTATTTCCTTTTGTGTGGATCGCACACATTTCTTTTAAAGCAGTGACTGCAGCTTTGATTAAAACGAGAGAAATAATTTAGAGTAATAAAACTGCAAACTATTTCTTTCTTTAATAAAGCTACATTTTTAGAGACATTTTAATTCGACATTAAGCTAGAGTATATTTCTGAATCGGGTCGGGTTACTCGATTTTACCCACACTCGACCTGACCCGCGATTTAGTTCGGGTTGGGTTAACGCTAATTTATTTCAGTGCGGGTCGTCGGGTTGACTTTAAATGTTTCGCGTTCAGGTTAAACCGACTTTCCAAAACAAAGACCTGAATATTTTTTTAATGAAGAAAAACTATATATATATGAATATTAATGAATGTATATGGGTTCATTTTTATACAAAAAAAAATTAAATTGATATTAGAGATATAATTAATTATAGACTGTTTTTCCATAACTGTATTAAAATATGTATGAATTTTCTTTTACTTCAGGTTTGGGTTTAAATATTTCGCGTTCGGGTTGATTTCAGGTTGGAGTGTCTCGAGTTCGGGTCGATTTCAGTTTGAAGTGTCTCGAGTTCGGGTTGGCGATTTTTTTTTCTTTGTCGGATTCGGGTTGATTTTAAGCAGAATTTTCGGGTTCGAGTTGGATTGTACCCGACCCGTGCAGGACACTAACCGAGACTACACAAAGTTTCCTATTTAAAATAAATATTCTAAACTATTTTATGCATCTTGCATGGAAAATGCCAAATGCATTTTTATTTAGTGATGTTAGTTTTCATACATATTGATCGTATGTGTCTATTTTAAGAAACTTTAGTTAAAACTCTCTCCAACTCAGAGAAATTTTTGTATGACATAAAAGTGAGTATGAATTCTCGAAGTTGTATTAAATTTTTTTTGGTTTGAACTGAAACTTTCAAATGCATCCTCATTTACTGATGGCAGCTTTTAAAAATATTTCGATATATCGGTTTTAATTTATTTATTTAATATATTGATATTTGCTTACATTAAGTAAATTTAGTTAAACTTTAATTCAAAGAAACTTTACTATGATATAAATGTTGGCACTGCAAATTTTCCTATTAAGGATGAATCCTGGAAATTGTATTTATACATTATACTGAAACTGTCAAATACATTATCACTTATTGGTGACATTTTTTCGAATATATTGATCGGATATGTCGTCCTTAACAAAATTTTAAAACGTTCTTGTGATAATAAGAATTATACATGAATAATCCAATTTTCATGTATTAGGTGAATAAGAGGTAGTCACAATCTATGCGTAACGTATTCTTCTCCAACAGGATTTTTGGTTGCCTCTTCATGAAATACTCTGTATCTAATTGTAACATTATGAAAACGCAAATTCCCTTGTTGGCAAGCAAACTGTAAAAAAGAAAAAAAAAAGAAGTTGTAACAGTATGTTGCCAATCGACATTTGAGATATAATATGCGTATTTAGACAATATTTTATTCCAGAAAAATAAAAATATTCGGAAGCTTCGAATCATTACACCCTAGACCCACTAGTACACCCCATTTTGAACCCTCCTTGGCGCGCACCTTCCCTGTACTATATTGATCAGCCACAAGGGGGGAAAAGCATGGGAGCCTGGAGAAACTAATGGATCCACAGCCACGTGGTCTCCAGCCATCTCATTGGTCGAAGTCCCGCTTATACCAAGAAATGGAATCTTCCATGGTTGGTCGGGAGCGTTGGGGTAACTTCCTGTGCCTTGACAGAGTCAGCGAGAAAGAGGGAAGGAAAGGACGATATTAATTGTTCTTAAATTGGTTTGCTAGTCTTTGTAGTTTAGGGGGTAATTAATGACGCAGAAAATGAAGATAAACAATTCTGATAGTTGAAAAGAGTGGCGAAACAAATAATAATAAAAAAATCCATGCAAGATATCAACAAATTATATATGTATATTTATTTACATATATAATTGAAATTAATGTGTTACAGTATAATAGTACACGACTAGTTCTCTTAAAAATAATAGAATAAAAATCTTATCAATGCACTTTCAAAAATTTTGCAACTTATAAAATGATAGACTTCTTTTTTACAACCAAAATTAGCGGGATTAAAAAAAAAAAAGATGTTTTGTGAAAGAGAGAAATAAGTATAGATATAGAAAATTGAAAAAATCTATTTAATACTTGGAAATTTTTCCATAGAAAATTTCTTATGCCTTTGCATTCATAATATTCCAAATTTTAATTGCTTAAAAGGCGTATAGCCAACAGAGTGAAAAAGTATCCAAGCCGGGACTCGAACCCTGGTCATCAGTATAGCGCACTGACGTTCTACCAACTAAACCACTTAGAACGATACCCAGCCTGGCACTTCTCACTATGACATGCTGGCAATGAATTGTGCTGTGATTGTAGCATTGCCATCATGTGATAGTGAGAAGTGCCAGGCTGGGTATCGTTCCAAGTGGTTTAGTTGGTAGAACATCAGTGCGCTATACTGATGACCCGGGTTCGAGTCCCGGCTTAGATATTTTTTCACTCTGTTGGCTATACGCCTTTTAAGCAATTAAAATTTGAAAGAATATATAATGTTATTAATTAGTTTAGATCAGTGTTGTCAGGTACAATGTGACAAATAATAGGGCAAGAACATTAAAAAAAGCGAGACAACTACTTGTCAATAGGTACAGTACATAAAATATAACATTTTTCTTTGTTCTTTTATCACATTAAATTTCTGCGAATTTAGAAACCCTGAACGAACACAGTTTGAAATTAGTAATCTAAACATTGTAATCCTTTGCAACAATTAACAATATGTGCATGTCAATCTGTATTCACTACTGAAATTTGAACCCATATTGCATTACCTTCATTACGATAGTTACAATTTCGTAAAAATCAAATTCTTTATTTTAATATTAACAAGGCATTCTATTAATTAATAACTTTTATAATAAATGAAACTCAACAATTCCATGTGGATTTTTAACATTAAAAATGTGATCTTGGTTATTGCAGTTTATTTAATCATAAGTTATAGTTAGGTTTGCTTAGAAAACACATTCT
Source organism: Maratus michaelseni (assembly GCA_963931845.1). Taxonomy (NCBI): domain Eukaryota; kingdom Metazoa; phylum Arthropoda; class Arachnida; order Araneae; family Salticidae; genus Maratus; species Maratus michaelseni. Next base: position 75,290,042 of record OZ007591.1, on the reverse strand, counting down.
TAGTCATAATCAATATACAATCTGTCATAAAAATTTCATTCTAAAACCTACGGAGAGTCTTATCTTTGAAAGTAAAAGATTCGTGCTTATATATTTTTTAGAATTTACATACTTTTAAAAATGAAGATTTTGATATGCAAAAAAAAAAAAAATAAAATAAAATAAAATAATAGCAAGGTACGGACAAACATTAAAAATAAATGATGCATTATAAAAAAAATCGAAACTTTTGGCGTCTCGCGTAGTGGTCCCGCGAATACCAAAAAATCGGGACGTCCGGTATAAATGAAGGCATTTGGCATTATATCAGCAATACAAAATACTATTTTAATTATGGAGAAAACAATGTTTTAAAGGAATTATTTTGGAATGACTTTTTTGAATAATCTTTTTGACTAATTAATTTTTTTAATATCACAGTTAGTGGCAATTACAAAGTTGTAAATGATTTTGCATTTTTCACAACAAGAAAATTTCCAGGAATGGAAATGTATATTAATATATATTTTTAAAAAGCTTTATTAAGAGATGTGATCTCCCCCCCCCCCATCCCCTAGGAGGGATGTGTTCATCTCACCCCACCCCCACCCCCACCCCTATAAATCGAAAATAGGCAACAGTGTTGCCAATGTCCTGATTTTCAGAGATTCCAAGACTCGTCCCGCGGGACGCAAAAAGTCTCGATTTTTCATGATGCACAATTTTTTTAAAATTTATTTTGATATTATTCGTTAGTCGAGTGGAACTTTTAATACAGTAAAACATCTGAAAACGGAATCTGTCTACTGGAGAATTTGTGTTATCCCGCCTAAAGGTACTGAACAATTTCATGAGAATTTTTAACATTACAAATGTGATCTTGGAAAAAAAAGAGAAGAAAAAAAAGTCTACCTGCTAAGACAAAAATCTATTTAAAGCAGAATTTTTTTCAATATTTAGCAATTATTTTTTACATTTTTTACAGTTCTTTGTTCATAAACACCTGTGAAAACGAAGTCTATATATAGCAGAATCCTGTCTAAAGTTGAAAAAATTTATAGTCCCTACGGAAGGAATATCATACAATTACATCTTATAAGATGGACACCTGTTCAAAAAATAATTTTGTTACGGTTTCCAGCAATTCCGCTTTCACAGGTTTTACCGTATAAGACTGTTATTTTTATTTAGTACAGTAAAGCCTAATAAGACGGAATCGTAAGGGACAGCAGAAAGATTTCGCTTCAGGCAGGATTCCGTCTTACCGGGTATACTTGTATAGTATTTCTTCCGTAAAGACCATTTTTTAAGTATTACGATAAGATTCTGTTATAGACAGGTTCCGTTTTCGTTAGAATTTATTGCATTTTATGTCCCGAATTAGAAGCGACTGTCTTTAGAAGCTTTTTTTGTCTCTCTTTCCCACTTTCTTGCGACAGTGAACCTGGCAACACTAACTGGCAAAAGCAGTATTTAGAAGAAACAAGAACGTAGGCCAATTCCGTTCACGATACTCGGTCCATGTGGGGCCGGGCCCGGGCCTAACTTTCTTCTGCAAGAATACAGACTCGGACCGGGCCGATTTTTTGTATTTATATTGAACCGGCCCGGGGCGGACTCGGTCCGAACTTTTAGCTTTTACATCGGGCCAGACCCAAAATTTTTTTACGAGTCGGACCGGGGCCGGGCCAGGAAATTTCTACCCGTGCAGTCCTCTAGCGTAGGCATTTTAAAGCCTAAATAACAACTTTTTTGTAGGCAACTTTTAACTAACTTTTGTGATAGTCTTATGTTTAATGCAATGTCTAATAGTAGTATAAAAGTAATGAATATCAAATAGATGAAAAAATACTAATTTAATTAGAATTAATATAACATAGTAAACATGCAACCACGAGCGGCGCATCTCCATACGCAAACGCATTTTAAACCTAAATATCGACTTTTGATGATATTTTTCTTTAATGAAACATCTAGTAATAGTATAAAAGTAACAACTATGAAATTTAAAAAAAGAAAAGGAAATAAATTTCACAAATACACGTGTGCTGATCTGTACGCCAGTCTTGCCTTACAAGTAAAAACAATGAAAGAGAGCAAGAAAAATTGCGAATTTTAACTTAAAACATTAGGGCGGCAGCACCCATCAGCGAGAAAACAGGGTATCCGGCTTGACCCGCCTGCCCGATTTTAAACTACTCTCTCCTACTAATTATAACCCTTTTTAATGCTCGTTACTATATTTTTACGCTGGATATCTCATAAAAAATTTTTTTCTTTCTTTTTTTTTTTTTTTTTTTTTTACAAAAAAAAAAAAGGAAGTTCGCGTAATACGGCGAATATACGAAAAAAAAATTACAGTCTTAAATCGTAAATGCGCGTTATACGCCAGAATATACAGTATCCCTCAAAGAATGAACCTATTTCAATACGTTTTTCTTTAGCCCTTCCCCGCGACATTTTCAAGCGTTGTTAGTTTTTCATAGTTTGAACCTGAAATGGAATTCAACAAAATGTACACTGACTACTTTTCAATTTTTAAGTTATCTCATGTTAAATACTCTGTACTTAATACAATATCTCTATACTTATATATATATATATATATATATATATATATATATATATATATATAACTTTTCTCTCTTTTTAAAAGGTATCTGTTTAATTTTATGTATTAAGTTTAATTTATTATTTTTTCTGATTCGTAACCTGAAAAAAAAAAAAAAAAAAAAAAAACTCAAAACTTACTTGTAATGTACGGTACAAGTGTACCGGTACAAATTTACTTGTAAAAACTCAAAAAGTCAATAAAGACCCCAATGGTACTAGAAGGACTAATTCACAAGTTTTAAAAGCTTTTATCTCGGAATGCTAATTTTGATATTGCAAGAAGTTTTCTTTACAATCACTTTATGAAATGTCTTGAGATTTTCAGAAGTCATAAATAATCAAGTTTATTATCAATTGAACTAAAATATTTTACACGAATAAGTGCTTAATATTAAATTTTCACAATTAATACGAAATAATTCAAAATTTTATACTTGTACACAGTTCATGAAAAATACAAAATTTTGCAAATGTACAAAAGTACACAATTTTACAGATATTTTATAACTATTTTTGTTTATAATATGCTCTCATGAAAATTACAACCCATCACGTTTTAATGAAATTTAGTGCTTTTGTTTTATCTTGTGTTTTGGTTGTTCATATATTTTTCAAATTATGGTTTGTTTTTTAAATAATAATGTTGCAAATTTGCTGAAAATCTCATAATAAATATTTGACTAGCTCTAACTTTTTTTGATTGTCAGAGAAGCAATTAAACTTTGGCGCATTCTGTAGATAAAAGAGGGTAGTTTGTTTTACTATTATTTACTATTATTTTACTAATTAATTGCTACAATAATTTTTTTTCTATGTTTTTCTATGTTCTATAGGTATGTTTTATCATAAATGACTCAACACTTTTACGTCGATTAAAAGCAATAAAGAATTCTGTCGCTTAAAAATGTAACTTTTTATTACATTAAACTATTATAATACATAATATTATTAGTTATTATTCATTTACAATATTAAAAATCATTTCAAAGTATCACTAAGTATTTTTTTAATCATTTTTCAAATAGTTATTGATATTATTAGAAATAATTAACGTAAATGTAAAGTATAAATAAATGTTTCTAAAATTTATATTTTATAAATAGATATTAGAAAATAAATAATAGTATATAACTAATTCCACTAGAATGAGTTTTTAATTTGGGGCTCTACCCCAGAGCTTAATGTGTCTGATGAAAATGGGGGGTTCCGCAGATGAACTGTTTAACATTCGAAGATAAATACAGAAATAAAAATTTAAATAGATATTCATAAAGATAACGCTATCTTCAAACGATTTCTGAAGAAAAAGATCCCTGACTTCTCAGTTTGTGCTAAGTAAGTAATTTGTGATTCGAACAATAGAATCTGCAGGCATGTCTGACATTTTTCTTTTCTCGAATAGGGTTCACGAATACTTGACATTTCAAAATTACAGGTTAATGCGCTACTTTAGACTGATACACATTACAATATGAAATTAATATTTGTATAGCTTATTAATATGATTTGTGTTAGTATAATGATTTGTGTTAGTAAATATTGCATAAGATATACTTAGGATAAGCTTCTGATAATTTTATCTGATACAATATGCAACACAGCAAAAAAAAAAAAAAAAAAAAAAAAATTGTTGATTTTACCGTATAATACTGGCATCCCAGCTGCCAGTATTATACTGTAAAATCAACATTTTTTTTTTTCAGTGCATATTGGAAGTTTGTTAAAATATATGACTTAAGGTTGTTCTTAAAAAAAAAAAAATAATAATAATAATAACAATTTCCCCGCTCAACAACGCGAAACATTCCAACTCATTCACGTCATCTTTTATACGTAAAAGCATAACATTTAGAGACATTACTATTCATGTGACTTGAAATCGAATAGCGTTTTAACTTTTCATTAAAATGCATTAGTCAAAGGTTACAATGAATTGTTTTCCGATGACGACTTTTCTCTGGTTGTCGCGTCTTAAAAACTAGTAGTTAGGGGCCACCGTAATACTTCCCCATCATGGTTATGCATAATATAAAATATGAAAACAAAACATGTGTAAACTATTTATAAAATGCATTGCAATTCGAATAAAATTGTGGCTTGATGATGTCATAAACTTTAAATCGAGGCTAACGAAAAAGAAAGGCTACCGCGGTGCTTTACGCGTATCTTTTTTTACAGACCGCCTGAGTCACGTGATGCTCGAATGCACCAATGCTGGTGTACGAAAGGAGCAACACGTCACTCTCGCAGTCTGTAAAAAAAGATAAGTGGAATGCACCGCAGTAGCCTGTATTTTTCGTCAGCCTCGCTTTAAATACTCTATTACTGAATTGCGTAAAAGAAACATCTTTATAACACCAAAACTGATAATCATTTTAACTAACATGGTTTACTGCGTCGGATTAAGCGTCTCATTTCCAATTAAAATATATCTTTGAATTGAAATTTGAATAAAATACAGGGTCATGAAAAATCGAAGAGTGTGGAAAATATAATAAAAAATATCTCGGCAACTAATTATCCGATCGACTTCATTCTTTATGCAAAATTTATGTTTTTTATTGTCTTTTATATTCTCTCTTTAAAATAAACAATTTCGAAAATTTTTATATACCTTTTATCAGAACGAATATTTCGAGAGCCCGAAAAAAATAGTTCCGGATAATCGAGGTTACTGAAATTCAATAAGCTTCTTCCCATTATTACATACTAAGTACATACCAAATTTCAAGTCTCTATCTCAATTTGTTCGGGAGATAGAGCGTTTACAGACACACACACAGACAGACGGACGGCATATTTTTTTTTTCTAAAAATATTTTTCGGAATCTCCAGTGTCTAAAACGTGTAAATCCGTCATTTTTTTTTTTTTCGATTTTCAAAACGATTACAAGATTTACCCTATATTACGTATGGTGGGTAAGTAATAGGCTTTATAGCTAACTGTGATCCCATTTTTTGAACGATCCCTTGTCTTTATTGAAAAAAATGGACAATTTCATAGTTTCGGAATAAGAGTACTTGCTAATTTTAATGGCCTAAGATTATAAAATTTCATAGGATTACGATATTTTAGAATCAGTCAATCATTTTAATTTTGTCTAACCTTTAAAAACACTGGCGGCGTACTGTGTGTGTACCGTTCAGTGAAAAATTCAGCCGCGAATGTCAAAATAATTACGTCATTAGCACTAGCACCTCATTTATCCTCTTCAACTACTGTAGACAGCACCCGTCTTAACTACATATATTAACGTCCCCTAGCAGTGTGCCACCGGCTTTTGCAGTCAGTTAATCTCTGTGACCGTGCAGTGCTATTGGAAATAAATTCACCTCAAAAATCATAATTTTTAGCCGTCTTTGATGATTTTCAAATAACTCTAGCCTAACGGGTCGATTTAGGTAATCTACCCGTTAGGCTAGAGTTTTCGACCACTGTTTTCTATAGCTTTCACACGATATTTTGATGCCAAGTAGAAGTGTGTGCATCCAGTTATCCAGGAGAACGACTATGTTCATTTTTAGTCGTCCGTTGGGGCAAAACCGGGTACCCATGGTTTTACTTTGAATTCTGCAATGAATCGTCTCTTCACTCAACAGGTAGTGAAGGATGGATACAATGTTCAGTCTGGAAAGAGTGAGCACATGAGGAGTTCAGCGGATACGAGAAGTAAAAGCTGAGAAAGCCATTACATGACAACATTAAAAATTGCTTGAAAACCTGTAAAAAAAAAGTTAATGACCTTAAAAAAAATGTATATATGTTTTAAAGTTCGATTCAAAATTTATTACAATAAAGCTTTTTGTTACTGGAAATGTAAAAATTTAATTTCTGATTATAGTGCCCGATTTTACCCTACCACAAAAATTTGGAGCTGTTTCAGATGGTTCTAGAAAACGCCCTTTCCCAAGTAAAGAAATTTTTTTCAAGTGGCAACAGGTGAGGTTTTTCAATTGCCAAAATGTCCCCAAACACTTTTGTGGGGTGTTCAGATTTTTCCGCTCCTCTAGACTTTTACAACAGAGGAAAACCGTTAGGTACCCGGTTTTACACTACTTTTTCCTTACAAATATAAAGAAAATAAGCAAATGCAAAGTGAGTAACATACGCTAATGTTTGAATTCCAACAAAGTGTTTGGAATCGTCCTCGTGTTCATTCAAATGATCACATCTTCTTCCCTTGTTCATTAATATAGAAATTGCAATTATAGATTATTGCTTAAGCTTTAATTTTTATACCCGGCGTATAACGCGCAACTGTAAAATTTGACTAATTTTCTTGTTTCAAAAGTTCTTGTTATACGCTAGAATATATGGGAATTTTGAAACGTAAATTTTTGTATAAAAATGTTCAGAACTAAAATAGCTTTCATTTTAGTATAATAATTTAAAAGTCGTTTTCTCTCCTCCCCCCCCCCCCTTTCTTTGACGGGTGAAAAGGTGTACTGTCCCATTTAACACAGTAACTTTCATTTGTATGTTATCCATTTCGACTGCAATATAAAACTAGTTGAATGTGCCAATCCCAAAACTTTCTTCTATCTCACACAGGTTTTGCGTACACTAAAAACAATCAGCACCAATTTATATCAAGGTCTAACTGAATCTAAAGTTTTATTAAATTCCGTGCATTTAGTTTTTGAGATATGACTATTGCTAAAATCGTGAAAATTCTGCAAAATATAGCATAGCAGCACCACCTGGTGGGAGATTTAGACCAAAACCTAATCAACAACAACTTATGTCAACGTCTAACTGAATCTGAAGTTTGATGAAAACCCGTGCATTAGTTCTTGAGATATGGTTATCGTGATAATAATGAAAGAAAGAGGATAGCAGTGCCACCTGTAGGGCTATTTACACTAAAACGTAAGCAGCATCTATTTATGTCAAAGTCTAACAGAATTTGAAGTTTGATGAAATTCCGTGCATTAGTTCTTGAAATGTAGCTATCGTAAAAATCAAGAAAAAAATGGTATAGCAGTGCCACCTGTTGGGATATCTAATCAGCACCAAATTCATATCAGGGACTAACTGAATACAAAGTGTTATTAAGTTTCGTGCATTAGTTCTTGAGATAGAGCGCCCACAAAATTTTTGTCACAGACCGACAGAGTCACAGACTCACAGACAGACATTTTCTAAAAACTGCCAAATCGTGTCCAGGACCTTCTGAAACGTATAAATCCGTCGAAAACCGGAAGTCGAAAATTTTCATGAATCGAATACTTTCTTCTTGTAAAGAGAGAAGAAAGCAACAAATAAATATAAAGTGACGATAACGTTAACTAGATAAAATTACATAATTGTGCAAATGACAATCGGAATATTATTCTCCTTCATATACAATTTGTAATAATACACTTCGACCGGTGTACAATGTAGCAATTAATCCGTTAAAAAATAATTATCAAACTTACGCCTCTTGGCAATGTAAAATACCATATGATAAGTTTTATATTAAATAAAATAGGGATACACTTTATAAATAACTCAAATATGCAAATTTTTTCAAACGTTTTATCTGTTATGAAAAGAATGCTATTTGCAAGAGACATGTTAGTAGGTTCTTATAAGTTTTATCTTAAGGCGATATTAAGTCTCCTATAGAGTAAGCAAGATAAACGCCATCTAGTGACAGCGATAAGATAACATCGACGTTAATAGATAAGATTAATAAATGATTATATTGTATTGAAAACCAATATGTCGAATCTAAAGTGAAACAGGGTGCTGGCTGGGCTGAGATACAAGGAGGATATGTATTAAGGTCTCCATTGTTTAAAAATATAAATTGCAAGTATATTTGCTGTATTTGAGATAGAGAAATATTATGGATAATAAGAAAAACAATATTTATTGTTAACATACATATAAAATATTTAATCATAGTAGAAATTACTACGCACGTTGATAAAATCTTCTAAACATAGAAATATGAAAGAAGTGTCTTCATAAAAAATTTGGAAACTAACGAATATTACTTTATATATATTTAGCTAGTAATAACGATTAAGAGAAGGATTATTTTAATTTGTATCGAAGGCTGTATATCTTATACGTGTCTTGAAGTAAAAGCTCATAAAGATTATAAATAATCTATATAAGGTATATAAGATTATAAATATAGCCCAAAAAGATTACAAATATTTGCAAAACATTTTATAAAGTAAAAAAAAAAAAAAAAAAAAAAAAAATAGATGAAAGGAATCAATTAAAATATATTTACATTGCAGTTTATAAAGTAAAAACATTGATATTAATATTCATATTTAAAAGTTTTCTTTTAAAAACTAGTATAGAAATCTTTTATGGCTGTACTTTTTAAAAAAAATAAATTTAACTTAGTGTTCTCTTATTCTATGTTTCTTTTAAAAATTAAATATGAATATTTGTGTATTATTTCATAGCATTATAGCACAGAATTACGCATTACACTGCAAAAAATAACAGTATTAAATAGTAAAATGGTAAAATTAACAGTATTAAATAGTAAAATAAGCAGTATTACTGCTTGCGCGGCAGCGTATTACTGCTTATTTTACTATTTAATACTGTTAATTTTACGGTATAATACTGGCAGCTGGAGCGCCAGTTTTATACTGTAAAATCAACAGTTATTTTTTGCAGTGTACGATCAACTTCATTCTTTATACAAAATTTATGTTTTTTTTTTTTTTTTAATTGTATTTTATATTCACGCCTTAAAATAAACAATTTCGAATTGTTATAAATTAAAGGTTTTTATTTATTTATTTATTTTTTTTTTTTTTTATGAAAATTTGTTTTTTTAAAGACTATTTTTAATCAAGAATACTCTGTGGACATTTTAAGATGCAGTTGAATGCATTTTTAGTAACGTTTGAACCCATCTAAACCATGGACGTAAGGCAAAAAAAGTGCTCATGGAGCTCCATTCAAATGAAGACGATATTTTAAAGTCAAATAAGCTGTTCCAAATGTTATTGTTTTCTGTCTTTAATGTTTGATAATTCATCTATGAAGAACAACAACGTACGCGCAGGGGAAAAAAAAAGAATACTCCTACAAAATCTGCCGCAAATCATCGTATAAAAATATTACTGGTATGGTATGAACCTATTAGTAATAACGTCTACTAATTAATACGGTACTTTCCTGTTATAGCGGCCCCCAGGGAGGAATCGCCAAGCGACCAAGATTTATCGCCAAATTATAAAGCATATATGACATTATAATAATATATGATGTATATAACATTTCGTGTCGTATACATATAGCCAAGTTATAGTTATATATGACGCATATATATGACATGTGTATAGGACATATAGATGTATATATGACATATAAGACCTAAATAATCTGTATATAATGATATATATGGCACATATATGAGTGTTTGGAGTATATATGCGCACGTATGATGCTTTGCAATGATCTTGGCGAAATCATAGCTGCAACCTTGGCATAATCGTAATTGTGGGACTGCTATAACACGAAAGTACCAATAATACTATAGTTGAATTAGGCTTCGGGGGTCGTCTACATATTGTATTTGTAACAAATTTAAGCATTTTCAATACAGAACACCTAATTTTGACCTGATATATCTATTCTTCGGTAAATTTTTTCTAGGGATGTCAAACGGGAAGTAATTCGGTCAAGTAGTGTAGGAATTATGCAGATGTAAATTTTGACCTATTAATGTTAAATTTATTTTTAATCGTTGCAAAACAGATTTCAATTCGGGTAGTTTTGCAAGCATAACTCAAAAACTACTTGGCAGAATGAGCAGTAATTTTGGATTCGCATATTTAAAGCTTCTAGAAATCAATGCCTGCTAATTTTTTTATAGATTACAATACACATTTTCTTCAAGTATTAATATAGTAATTTACGTATTTTTTTAATTGATATTTTAAAATTTTAAATAGAAATCGATTTCTAGAAGCTTGCGGATCCAAAATTAAAACTCATTCTGCCAAGTAGTTTTGGAGGTATGCTTGAAAAACTACCCGCATTGCAATCTATTTTGCAACGATTAAAAATGAATTTAACATTAGTTGTTCAAAACTTTGCATCTGCATAATTCATGAACTACTTGACTGAATGACTTCCCGTTAAGTATCCGAAGGGAAAATTTACTGAAGAAACCAAATATGATGTCAAAATTAGGTATCAGTATTGGAAATTTTAAATTTTTTTACAATTTTAATATGTAGACGACCCCCTAAGCAAAATTTAAGTATAGCATGAATTAGTAGAAGTTATTACTAGTCGGTTGGTACCAGTGTCATTTTTATATACTATGATTTTCGGGAGAGTTAGGAAGAAGGGGATGGGGGAGATCTTTTTTCTCCCACGACTATTATATAAAGAAGTATTATAATATAAATATTACATTTCTAATCAGTAATTTTACAGATCAGTGGCCTCAATGGTCGGCTCTGAAAGTTGCACTTTATTTTGAGCTCCTTTTATTTAATATTTGAAACTCACAACTCGCAGTTTACTTTTTACTTTCTTCTATCTTTACAAAAAGAAAGTACTGGATTCATAAAAAATTTCGACTTCCGGTTTTTGACGGATTTATACGTTTTAGAGGTCCTGAACACGATTTGACTGTTTTTAAGTGACAAAAATTTTCTGGGCGGCGTTCTATCTATGAACTAATACATGAAATTTAATAAAACTATAGATTCTGTTAGACCTTGGTATAAATTGATGCTGATTAGTTTTTGATGTAAATCTCCCAACAGGTGGCGCTTGCTGCATTTTTCACGATTTAAACAATAGTTCTATTTCAAGAACTAATGCACGGATTTTCATCAAACTTCATATTCTGTTAGACGCTGATTAAGTTTTGGTGTAAATATCCCAACAAGTTTCGCTGCTATGCTGCATTTTTCAGGATTTACACGATTTTAGCTATAGTCATATATCTCATATCTCAAGAGCTGATGCATGGAATTTCATCAAACTTCATATTCCGTTAGACCTTGACATTGCGCTGCTATGCTACATTTTTTTACTCTAAAATGCATAATTTTAAAAAAATGACGCTTTTTGAAGCATTAACATGTGCTAGTGGACCTTCACCCGCTACGCTGGTCGGTTTATTTAGTAAGAAAATTTCATTTAGAATCCTGCAAAACTGCATCAACGTATTTTTTAAAACTGTGATTGTTGATTTTTTTTTTCACTGGTGAAACTCGGAACTAAAATCAGTAAGTTCTATCGATATCGAGTTGAATGAGCCAAACCGCGTCGTGATCGGATCCATACAACCCGAGATAATTTGAAATAAAATAGAAAAATCCTTAGCGTTTTATTTTTTTTTCTATAAAAATCGGGATTTTGCTAAAATAAAAAATTATGGAAAAATTCGAAACATTTTTGAAACTCTGAAATCCTAGCCAACTTTTTAAGCAAGGATGCATACTTTTCAAATAAAAAATTCGGATATTTTTTAAAAATTTTATAGGGCCGTAATTCTAGCACAAAGAAATGCGGTTACCGTTCTCCTTTCCGATTGAACACCAACGAATGGGGTTCTCATTGTAAACCCCGCTGTGAAACAAAGCACGTGGAAGAAGGCTCATCGATCACGATCAAGACGCTCGGCGAAGGAGTAGAAAAAGGAGAAGTCGTAGAAGGAGCGCTAGGGTTGCGAGCAGTAAACCAATAGGAAAGCTATTCTTTCCCCAGCCCTCTTGATTCTTGTTAATTCCGTTATCTTTTTTATTCAACGTTTTGGCTTGTTGCTTTAATATATAAGGATGAGATAGAAGAAAGTTTTGCGATTGATACATCCGACAGTTTTCACATTAGGATTACTACAGGCAAGATTTCAAATACTTTCAAGGGATTTAACTTACTATTAATTTTATTGGGAGATTCAATTACATGCACTGATACTCCAAGACTGCCTTTTTTTTTTCTTTGTGAATTTTTTAATTATATTAAAAACTTTATATTTCAGGGCGGTATGCCCACCCCTCCACCGTTGTTGCATTAATTTTATAATCTAATTTTCTGGAATTCAGAGTTTTAAGTACTCCAATCTAAAATAATTAAACTATTGATTTCGTAGCAATGACATCAATGTTAGTTTGAACAATGTTAGTTTGAATATACTTATTCTCATAAAATATGTTATTATTTATTGATAATTCTATTGTTCAGTTTATTTGAACATGATTACTAGAGCTTATTCTATAAGTTTTGAATTCTTTCGTCACTTACCTGAACAGACAGATAAATAGACAGATAGACAAGGTAGAAGACAGAGAGACAAATCAAAGTCATTAGTACGTTAGAAATTTTGAAATTTTGGAACGAAACTAAAATGAAAAGGAAAGAAATGAGTCTGTTTTCAAATTTATCCAAAAAAGAAAAAAAAAACATAAATGTACTGAAATTATAATTACTGGATTAAAATTAGTTTTATATAAACTTTAAGATACTCTATGTTATGCATGTTAAAAAAAAATCTATACAAAAATATTGATAAATACTCTGTATGTTTACTTACTTTACAATTTTCTCAAAAGCTGTTGAAGGGATTTAGAATTTCTGTAATACTGCGAGAAGTAATATAAATATTGATTTTCGGTTTTTTCGTTAAAACGTACTTTGGTATTTTTAGAAAAAAACTGAGAGGCTTAAACCGATCTGATTATAACAAAAGTTGAAAAATCTTCATCACGATAATGTCCTTGACTGTAAACCTAAAAGTGATTTTTCTCTAAAATGTCTTTAAGTTGAAAATGCTAAAAGTCAAGCGGATATTTAAGTAATAATTTCATATTATGCAGTGTGCAAACTTCGCTTCGCCTATGTGGAGTCAAAACATTTTATAGCAACGATGTAAATGTTTTGTTGGCTATATTATTTTTCAACAGATTAATAGATAGCTTATCTGTATATAATTTACTGGGCCTCTTCTGAAAATTGTAGTAAGTAAGAAAAACAATAAAAACTATTTTGAAAATGCCGATAATGCTTTTTTAAAATGCAAACAAACGTAAAAACAAATGTAAACAAATTCAAAATTGAACATGCTGTTGCCAAGTTGCAGTATTAAATACAGCTTAGTTGTGACAAATTATATATCTTTTTAATGGCCTTCCATAAATATAAATAAAAATAGTTTAAATGTAAAAAAAAAAAAAAAAAAAAAAAAAAAAAATCTAAATAAAAGTATGAGAAGACAATTTTGATTTTCGATCAGTTGCAACAGATCAGTTGTATTATTTTAATGAAATTGTCTAGGCAAACACTATATGTGGCCAAAAAATCACCGGACACTTTCTATTTTAGACGCTTTGTCGAATATCTAGAGAAATACTTGAGGAATTATTCTGGAACTTCGAGAATCTTCGAATAACATGTTTCACATTATATTTTTGAGCGAAGGTTTAATCACGAAGGCAATTAGTTGACCAACAACACATTGAATTAAGAATAATAATAATATTTGCGATCACCCTGTATATGCTGGAAATGGTCTGCAGCTGTAGCACAAGACCAAGTGGATCTTGTACAATGTTTGTGTAAGAACAGCACGCATATTAATAGAAATATAGTTTTGGGAAACTTTACAAAGTACAGTAGAAACAGTATATTACAATTAGAAAATAAATATGTTAAATATTTTATGAAATGTGCGCATTTATTTGTATGAAATATTTTTTAACTATTCATGCGCGAAAGATCCAAAAAATTCTTTTGCACGATTTAGTGGTCAACTGTATCGGCCAACTCATATATAACAGCCAGTCGAATGTCGGGAAAATTCAGGAAGATATCGACAATAAAGTGCACTGAATTTCAGTTGCTTTTAGTAGCTGGACGATAAGGGATTTTCCACACACTGTTATTGTTTTATTAACTGACGTGACTTCCAACAAATTATTTAACGTAGTACCAGCTGGGAAGACCGAGCTATGCTCGGTTAAAATTAGCTTTGTGTTCAACTCGCTATAATAATAAACTCTGTGCAACATATAACAATCACATCATATCCAATCTCTGATTGGTTGAATTTTATTTTTAAGAACGCTCTATGGACTCTGATTGGTTGAATCAAGTATCTCGGCTCCTATTGGGAATTTCTAGAAAATTCCTTCAAATTCTGAAAGCCATTTTTTTCGCCAGTCGCCAAAATTTGGCGAAAATTTGGCAATTTGGCAAATTTGGCAATTTTTTTCATTTGGCGCCAAGCATGTGTTTTGCCATTGGTAATCTTGAAAGTCAATTTTCCCGCCAAATCTCGCCAATGTCACCAACATTTCGCCAAATGTGCGGATATTTGGCGAAATGTTACAAACTTTGCGACTTCGTTTACTGCCAACTGTTCAACAGCTTAATAACTGTTTCAACCTTCATTCACATTGAATGCATTGACCCGTAGTGACCCAAAAATGACCCACTCTCGAACATGTGATCTAGTGACCTAGCCCAATGGTTTTCTCGCGCACTTTAATTTCAACTAATAACACTTTTGGTCGAAAC
Organism: Maratus michaelseni; assembly: GCA_963931845.1. Taxonomy (NCBI): domain Eukaryota; kingdom Metazoa; phylum Arthropoda; class Arachnida; order Araneae; family Salticidae; genus Maratus; species Maratus michaelseni. The sequence continues at coordinate 75,274,951 of OZ007591.1, read as the reverse complement.
TATACAACAAATTTACATTACGATAATCCAACCAGGCCTAACGGCTATATCCATTTTACATATCTTGCTTCAATATAAAAATTAGAACACTGGCTCTTAGCCAAATCTCGCGATTCCAACTATTTACAACTCGCGCATCAAAGTCATGGATAATAATAGAGTGTCAGTTCAGTGTCAGTTCATTGGATGATCATTTACGTGAAGTGTTTCAACTGAAATCCTACAAACTGGTCATCCTGACGTGATGGCGTCTCGACATCAGCATCTTGATTTGTTATGTTTTTTCCCTGCCTCACAGTTATTTTTTTGAGATTTTTATTTCTTTCTGAGTATTGCTCTCTGTCTTTAGGTTCAGCATATCCAATATCTCTGTGATTCCTTTCCGGATATTGCTCTCTATATTTAGAAACTACATAACTATTGCTTCTAGAATGATAAGAATTTGAATAAGTATCTCGTCCATTATAAGCTCCTTTAAATCCATGATGAGAATTATTCTTATGTGAAGGTTGTGAATATCTTTGTTCATTATAACTAGCATTGCACGATCGTTGGCAACCATAATTATAATTATTTCGACCATGATAGTAGCCTCTATTCATGTATCTAGGGGGAAATTTTGGATTATATCTTGCTTTAAAATTAGGTGAAGCATTTTCTGTTATGTCTTAAGGTATCAAAGAATTTTCAGTCTCAAAGTCTTCAGGAACCTCAGATTTATTTTGGTAAGAATTCTCGGAACTCTGTTTCCCATATCCATATTTATTGTTATTTCCATGGTTAAATGACTGTTTAAAATATCTCTGACCATATCTATTATTGCTTCTGTTATAAAATGGCCTATTAAAATTTCTGTTCTTTCTTTCCCTTATGATCAAAATTCCTATTGCGATCTTTCACATAGTCTTTTCTACCATGTGCAGGACTACTACTTTCATAATTTTCTTCTGGAGATGCATTCCATTCATCGGATAATCCTGTATCTTTTGTCTTATTCGGCTTATACGGTTTTATTAATATCCTTATTTTCTTTCTGTTCACTAAATTCGTAATCTGTGTCAAATTCACCCCGTCATTTACGCAGTCGATTTTAACCATATCTTCATAACCTCGATTATCGTTGTTTATACTTGCTTCATTAATTTTTGTCGGTATATACTTCGTTAATTTTAATGTATCCTACTCGAACTTTGTTGCCGCTTGTTATTCTGACACTATCTTCCGTTACTTTTAACGTCATGCCTTCTACTGCTTTCCTACCTATTATTAAATGGTCATCAACTATTGTAATATCGCAGTCCGCCTCTTGTACCACGTAAAATTTATCCTGGATTTCTGTTTCATCCACGTAGACTTTATGCCAGAAAAAACCTGTTGGCTTAATTTCTTCTCCACCTATGTCTGATATGTATATATTGTCTCTGGTTAGTTTTGGCGCGTTTATTGCAGTATGATATCTTGAACTGGCGATTGAAATATCGCTTCCTGTATCAATTATTACGCTTGTTTTTATTCCGCTAATATCTAAGATTCTTCCTTTTTTACCATTTAACATGCCCATATTAACTATTTTTCTTTGCGCGTTTTGGCTCTCATTTTGATATTTTGTTTCTCGCCAATTTTGATTACGTTGTGGGTAAAAATTTGAATATTCTTGTTCTGTATTATTCGCCATGGCACATTTTGCACTCACGTGACCAGGGTTGCCACACGCAAAACAGATTATATGCGACTCTTTGCTTCCAAATTCATACTGTGCCTATTGTCAATTTGGCGTCTTTTCAAATTGGCGTAATCAGCCACTCGCGATTGTCTGTCATCAAAATCGCTACTTGTATCCTTAACTGATTGTTTATTGTAAACCCTTTGTGCTGTTTCGTAATTATCTAATTTATTAACTAAGTCATCAATTTTCTTTATTACTAATAATTCCTCTATGAAATGTGTTTTTGTTTCCGTAGGTAAATTATGCCTGATTTGATTAACAACAATTAATTCTGCTAAATCTTCAAAGCTATTTACTTGAAGACCTTCAATCCATTGCTGAAAATACACCTTTATCTCATAAGCGAAATCTCGCCAATTGGCTGATGGCTCCTTTTTAGATGAGAAAAATTTCAGCCTAAACTCCTCTGGTGATATCTTGTAGCGTTTTAGTAGAATATTTTTTATGTAATCATAATCGTGAATTTCAGGTTCGTTTTACCTTGTTATTATATTGATCACATCTAACGGCATTAGATTAATTAAATAATTTACCCATTCTTTTTTATCAATGCCCGTTTGCGCCATTTGCCTTTCGTACATAGCTAAGTATAAACTGATATCATTCGAGCTATCATATTTAGTTAATAATCTAAGCAATTCGAATTGCTTACCTGGATTTGTCCTTGGGTTATCCTCAATGTGTTCTCTTGAATTTTCTTGTATCTGCATTTTCTTGATTTCAAAATCTCTTTCGCTTTCGCGGTCTTTTTGCTCCATTTCTACTTCCCATTTTCTCTCTTCCATTTCCATTTCCATTTTCAGTTTATTTTCTTCAATCTCTGCTTGTAATTTCTTCTCTTCTCTTTCTCTTTCTGCTTGTAATTTCTTCTCTTCTCTTTCTCTTTCTGCTTGTAATTTCTTCTCTTCCAGTTCTGCTTGTAATTTCTTCTCTTCCAGTTCTGCTTGTAATTTCTCGTCTTTCTCTTTCTCTTCTCTTTCTCTTCTTTTTCTTCTTTCTCTTTTCTACTTGCTATCACTACTTCCAATCGATCTCTTATAAAATCTTCTTCGTAACTCTCCCAACTCTTGATCAGCTTTATTAGGACAGGAATCAGGAATTGTCGGTTTTTCTGGTGCTTCAATTCCGCATTCCTCGCAGAGGTTTATTAGATCAATTCTCTTGGCTTTATTTAGAGTTCCCATCTTTCAAAAATTGTACTTGAAGTGATACGATTACAGTTTCACCTTGCTAATTCGTAACCTAACTTTTGATATTGGCGTTTTACAATACTTTACGTTTGGTTTCCATTTCACTACTAGTGGCTCTTACTTTTAATAATCCCGGCATCCGAGCCCCCAAAAATGTAAGTAAATGATATATAAATAGGCACTTTACTGAACCAATATGACAAATAATCGATGAACAACAAAATATGCACTTTAATTTCAACTAATAACACTTTTTGTCGAAACTATACAACAAATTTACATTACGATAATCCAACCAGGCCTAACGGCTATATCCCTTTTACATATCTTGCTTCAATATAAAAATTAGAACACTGGCTCTTAGCCAAATCTCGCGATTCCCACTATTTACAACTCGTGCATCAAAGTCATGGATAATAATAGAGTGTCAGTTCAGTGTCAGTTCATTGGATGATCATTTACGTGAAGTGTTTCAACTGAAATCCTACATATATATATATATATACATAAACACACATACACACAAGATTTGCTCGTATTATGTGTAATTTAACGTATATCCACGCGTAGCTTTGGAGTGGATGTTTCGATTTTGATTATTATTATTTTGATTTTTTTTGTCGTTGTTGAAATGATGATTCTTACTAAAAAAAACTTCAGCCTCACTAAAAAAAAGAAAAAAAATGACAATTTGTGGAAAACTTCTTATCACCCAGTTACTTTTAGAAATTAATTGAAATTCAGCTCACTATATCAACCGATAATTTTCATGATATGGAACTGTCCTTTATATATGAATTGCTCTATATCGTTGGCTGCTAAATTATTTCAAAATACTTTTGTTATCGTTCATAAGCATATACATTTTCACTTTAAGGCTTATAAGTGGTTTTCTTATATAATTCTGCATTAATTGTTAAAGTGGTAACATTTTTAGGAGGGTGTAACAGTTTTCAAATCAAAACAACCAAAAATTACAGCTTTCTTCGTCTAAATTAAATGTAAAATTTACTTATGCGTTGTTTTACCATGCTTTCAAAAAAAAAAAAAATCCGTTTTGGAACTGTTTAAATAATTAAAAATACAATATTAAGTTAATATTTACAGTTAAACCTTTCCAAATCTTAATTAAACGTCTCAAAAACTTTTTTTTTAATAGTTTACACATTAAATAAGAATTTTTTCGTTATTCTCTATATAACGAATTTTTCTATATAACAAATTTTTTGTCTGGAACAATGGATTGTGTTATATAGAGACACGATTGTAAATAAAATTGTATATCAACCATAGAATTTTTACACACCGAGTAAAATACAAAAATTTTATTAAATTTAAAAATGCATACCACAATTGAAAACGCACTTCCAGTAATTATTGTTCTTAGACCGTACTGTAACCAAATTCTTTTGTGTGTCCCTGTAAATGAACGATAAATGCAATGTCCATATTCTGTAGTAAACCTCTTGTAGTGCACCTCAGTGATATATATGAATTTAAACATTTTAGAAATAGTCTAATATCGTTAAAATATACCGTAAACGACTCTTTCTCATAGACCGTGATATAACGCAATTCTTTTGATTGTCTCTGGAAATGACATATAAACGCTACATACTTCATTTTCAATACCGAACATCCTATAGTAAACATCATTAACATATATCAATTGCATGGCAATCAGACTATGTTTATTCGAGTTAGAGCACGGACAAACTAACATTTCAACTAATGTTGGAAAGTGTTAAAAAAGTGTTTATGTATTCGGTTTGTCTGTCCGTGCTCTAACTTGTGTAAATGTACTCGGATTGACTTGTAATTTTTATATGTTAATGAGATTCACTATAAGGATGTTCGTTATCGAGTATAGAAAAACGAGCGTTTATAGTTCATTTACAGGGACACACAAAAGAATTCACTTACATTATGGTCTATAATGAAAATCGTTTGCTTTTCATTTTATTTAAATTTCTTATTTAGATATATCATTTCATTGTACACTGCCAAAAAAAAAAAAAAAAAAAAAAAAAAAAAGTGTTGATTTTACAGTGTAATACTGGCATCCAAGCTGTCAGTATTATACCGTAAAATTAACAGTAATAAACAGTAATACGCTACCGCGCATGCGCGGCAGCGTATTACTGCTTATTTTACTGTTTATTACTGTTAATTTTACGGTATAATACTGGCAGCTGGGGTGCTTGTATTATACTGTAAAACCAACAATTTTTTTTTTCTTTCCGGTGCTGAAAAAATAAAATTTCTTAATAATATTCTGTTAGTGTTGGAAAGTGTTTCATAATATATCCTGATGTAGGATTTTTCGTTCTTGTTAAATTTCCGGATAGGTTAACATGAGATTTCGTTACCTGTAAAAGAAAAATCTATTTCGCTAGAGAGTCGAGAATTTATTACTTCTATTTATTTATTTATTTATTTATTTATAATTTTGTGTGAGAAATGTAACTTTTTATAAGGGGAGGTACAGTGCAGTAAAATCCAGCGGTGCAAGCGGTGCGTTGCAAAATGGCCTCCGAAACTAGGGGCCTCAATCGCTTCAATATTTTTAATTTAAAAAGTAACTTTTTTTAAAAATATAACAAATCATAACACCTTGTAATTATATACTTCTTTTTAATTTCTAAGTGATGTAAAATAAAAAGATTACAAACAATAAACTAGGTTTTATTAGACTGTTGACATATGTTTCCGCTCAATCTGAGACATTATCAAAACATAAGCTAAAATTAAAGCTGAAACATATGTGAACAGTCTAATAAAACCTATTTTACTGTTTATAATCTTTTTATTTTACACCTTTTAGCAATTATAAAGAAGTATGTAACTTTTTTTTATAAAGAAATTGCATATGAACATGGAATTTTTTTTATTTAACTTAGGAATTTTAGTGTGCTGTTCTTTTTGCAAAATATTTAAATTTTTCGCAACAGAAAGCTGATTGTTAATGCAATTTTATATTTGCATTGGAAAAACAATATCACTATTTTTTTGTAAGTGGGTGGGAGGGGGGGGTGGCGAAAACCATTCCTTGCAACGGCACTGGGAAAGGGGGGAGGGGGAGTAGAGAAAAGATAAAAATCAGCAGTAAAAATTATTAAAACTTTACTACAATTAAGAGGATGCATCGTTTTTTTTTTTTTTTTTTAATTTGTGCTTATAGAAATTCAGGATATTTTGGAGAAGTTCACTTTATCAAAGTAGTATATACGGTTTTTTAATTATTCTGCATTGTTGGATTGTTATATCCCGTCTAGAGTAGAAGACAAATAAAGTTTTACCCGTAAAGGCACATCGATAATTTTGTCCTGGCCTAACCTCATTAGACTTAAAAAAAAAAAAAAAAAAAACTTAACAAACAAACAAATAAATAAATAAATAAATAAGCACGGCTCGCTTTAAAAAAGAACCTTTAACTCACTGATAATGTAAAAAAAAATATATATATTTCGTTTAATCTTCTGAGTTGGACTAAATACAAACTTTTGGCCAAACTCAGACTTGTGAAAATCCTCTACCTTGAATTCACCGAAGAAAATAAATTTTTAGAACCGCCGTATGAATTTTATTGACTTCGCTTAAAATATATTCTTATCCGTGCATCTTGGCTCGAAGCCAAGATTAAATTTTGATTGCGCCACAGTTAACAGATTTCAACGTCGCTGAAAATAGCCGAAAACTAATTGTCAAAATTTGAGATTCATATTCTTTTCTTTAACGAAATATAAAGAAAATATAGAGCATGATAAAAATAAGAAGAAAAAAAGAAAACTGCAGTTCTGAAATGTGCTTCAATAAGAAAAATTATTTTAAAATATTAAATGTTTCAAAATCATTCCCTTGTTTCTGAAATTTTAATTCCATTTAAAAAATATTCATTATTTCTCCTAAAAGGGCCATTTATTTGTAAATTTATACTTTTCTCATAATGCATCGATGAAAGATGTACTTAACGGATAAATAATTCAATTAGAATAAAATAGTGTATTGAATATCAGATGATCATTTTGCATGTTACAAATAATTTGATAATTTTTATCAATTCTAATGAACTGCATACATTTTTACCGTCGCCACGCTAGCATGAACTAATTTAATTACAGATTAAGCAGCAAAAAGTTTTTCGTGTTGTTTTTGCTGGACTCGCGCGAACAGAAAAATCGAAGCATATTGAACAGTTACGTAGAAATTAGAAGATTCTATGACCGACAGATGGCGCCCCTATCAGTAGTTATAAGAAAGACTCGTCCGAAAACTATATTTTAGAGGAAGTCTTTTTTTAAAAAAAATGTGTTAAAACAACATTTGGATATACATGGTAATTTTACAATGGTCAGGACATAAACAATTATGATAAAATGTTTAATTATGTTAATAAATAACTATACGAAAACATTTTCCCTCTTTTTTCATCATGCATTATTTTCAGATGTCTCAAAAATTACCATATATTTCAGCGTATAACGCGCACTTTTGAAATATTAAACATTAAGCACATTTAGGTTAAATCTTAAAATATAGATATAACTACCAAATATTCGGACATATAACGCGCACTTCTTTCTGATCAATAAAATTTATCGAAATTTACTAGTGCGTGTTATACGCCGGTTATAAACATGATAGATTAAAACTAATAATATAAAACAAGTGATCATAAGAACTAAGATTTCTAATTTAAAAAAAAAAAAAAAAAAAAAAGCTATTTATTTACAAAAAATATTTTTCGATACCAGATTTCATTAAAAGTAACACTTATTATATCTTTAAATAATCTTTATCTTATTATTTGTTTTCTACTTTATGAAGATTTATTTGCATAGTAGAAGGTGTGAATAGACCTAAAAATGCAAAAACGGAGGCTAAAATTTTAGGTGCCTGTTATATTCCGGAATATACGGTAATTTCTTATGTTATCTGTAAGGTTTTTTTAATTTTTATTAAGTTTGAAAAATAGTTTTTAAATTACATATTTTAACAAGTTTAATTAAATGGTTTTCAGTGCAAAAATATTCTGTTTTATGAGTTAAATTTAATAGGAAAAATTCCATGTTCGAAAATTAGTCACAGATTCGCCAAAAATCGATAAAATAAACAAGCTTTATTCCACATATTTTTTTTTCTACTATTCGATGCTGGAGAAACGTCTGTAATTCCTCGATATTTAGAGGCGGAAATGTATTGATCAAACGTTCTGTAACTAAATAATCTTTAATTTAGCCCTTAATTTTTTTGGAAATAGACCTTTTTAGGTGCGTTCGTAATTATATAAATACGTAGCACCTATAGTCGTCGTTTGGTCCGTCCGTCTGTCCGCATATAACAGCGCAAAAACTACCCAACCGAATGGCTTGAAATTTAATATATATTATCGAGTCATTTCAATTTTTAGGAAAATCGAATCAAAACTTAAAAAGATATTAATAAAAGTTTTCTTTATTCTATTAAATCCTATTGTACGTAAATCTATATAATAAAAGCGCAACTCATGTGACTGAGGAAAACAAATACGGCCAAACCACTTCTTTTTTCATATGCCAGGCGGCCATTTTTATTCAAAATTATTTTTTCGAATAAAATTGCTTAAAAGTTACATTTTTAGAAAGATCGTTGAAAGAAATTGTTTGTTTGAAAGATGAGTTACATTAAAAAATGTATAGATTCTGAAATAATTTCAGGGGAAATTACGTTAACAGCCAAATATCTCAATCCATTAGAGTAAATAAACATAGGAGATTCTTTCATTATGAGTCATAAAAATATTAAACCATGGACGTAATCATTCGCAAAGCAAGATCTCCATGGTCAATATTACAATGCTGTCTGGTGTAGAAAAAATCCCTGACGGCTCGGCCTACAGGCACAGGTAGATTTCGAAGACGCAGACCGTGGGGCGCCTGTTTGTTGGGAATTGCGGAAGAAATGACCTTTTTGCCATTGCGGCAGTTGGAACCGCCTACTGCGAAACCTAACTTGTTTGCAGGCGGAGCCAGCAGGGATTTTTTTTTTTTTTTTTTTTTTTTTAAATAAGATTTGGTCCTATAAAAAACTTATCAATACAGTTTTAGATAATATTAAGAGGATTTATAATAAATTTAAGCGGATTTGAAATCTTGGGAATTGACGAAGTTATGAATTTTTTTCTTCTAAAACCCCATTCCCCCCCCCCCCCCTTTTGGGGCCATTTTTAATTATATCACAAATCTGTCATACATAAATTTTCGGCCCTTCTCGTAGAAGTAATAATAACTTCAAACGGATTTAATACGTATCATAATTAAGAAATTATGGGGGTTTCTGTTTTCACAAAAAACCCCATTCCCCCCCCCCCCCCTTCTTGATTCGATTTTGCCCATTAACGAACTTGACCGAGATTTTATGCCCCTTGATTTTATGTATCAGTTTCGAAAAGATGCGGGAGTTGGAACCGCCTACTTCGAAAAATACCTTGTTTACAGGCGGAGCCGGCAGGGATTTTTTTGTTTTTAATTTTTTTTGCTATAAGGGTTGGTCCTATAAAAAACTTGTCAGTATAAAAGTTTTAGATAATATTAAGGGGATTTATAATAAATCTAAGCGGATTTGATATCTTGTGAATTGACAACGTTATGAATTTTTTTCTTCTAAAACACCCCCTTTTTTCCCCCCTTGGGGCCATTTTTAATTATATCAAACATTTGTCATACATACATTTTCGGCCCTTCTCCTAGAAGTAATAATAACTTTAAACGGATTCGATACGTATCATAATTAAGAAATTATGGGTTTTTTTCTGTTTTCACAAAAAGCCCAACCACCCTGCCCCCCTTGGTTCGATTTTGCCCATTAACGAACTTGACCAAGATTTTATGCCCCTTGATTTTATGTATCAGTTCCGAAGAGATCTGTGCAGAATTATTGCAGTTATCGTGGTCATAAAAAAGTAACATAGATAGATAGATAGATAGATAGATAAAGTTTTGAACTGGGGGTGGTTTTGGGTTCTGGCAGTCATGATCGGCGTAGATCTGCAAATTTTTTTCAAAAATTCCAACTTAGGTGAGAATGTAATAGGTAGTATTTCTTACGAAATCTACCTAAAAAAAAATCGCATTTTTAAACGTGGCATACGTAATAATAACAAAAAAAAAATCCCTGACGGCTCGGCCTACAGGCACAGGTAGATTTCGAAGACGCAGACCGTGGGGCACCTGTTTGTCTGGAATTGCGGAAGAAATGACCTTTTTGCGATGATGCTGCAGTTGGAACCGCATACTTCGAAACCAAACTTGTTTGCAGGCGGAGCCAGCAAGGATTTTTTTTTTTTTTTTTTTTTTTTTTTTTTTTTGCTATAAGAGATGGTCCTATAAAAAACATGTCAATATAAAAGTTTTAGATAATATTAAGAGGATTTATAATAAATTTAAGCGGATTTGAAATTTTGGGAATTGACGAAGTTATGAATTTTTTTTCTTCTAAAACCCCCTTCCCCCCCTTAAGACAATTTTTAATTATATCAAAAATCTGTCATACATAAATTTTCGGCCCTTCTCCTAGAAGTAATAATAACTTCAAACGGATTCGATATGTATCATAATTAAAAAATTATGGTTTTTTTTCTGTTTTCACAAAAGTCCCCCCCCCATTCCCCCGCCCCTTGGTTCGATTTTGCCCATTAACGAACTTGACCGAGATTTTATGCCCCTTGATTTTATGTATCAGTTTCGAAAAGATGCGGGAGTTGGAACCGCCTACTTCGAAAAATAACTTGTTTGCAGGCGGAGCCGGCGGGGATTTTTTTTGTTTTTAATTTTTTTTTGCTATAACGGTTGGTCCTATAAAAAACTTGTCAATATAAAAGTTTTAGATAATACTAAGAGGATTAATAATAAATTTACGCGGATTTGATATCTTGTGAATTGACGAAGCTATGATTTTTTTCTTCTAACCCCCCCCCCTTTTTTTCCCCCTTGGGGCCATTTTTAATGATATCAAAAATCTGTCCTACATAAATTTTCGGCCCCTTTCTTAGAAGTAATAATAACTTTAAACGGATTCGATACGTATAATAATAAAGAAATTATGAGGGTTTTTCTGTTTTCACAAAAAGCCCCCCCATTTCCCCCCCCCCCTTGGTTCGATTTTGCCCATTAACGAACTTGACCGAGATTTTATGACCCTTGATTTTATGTATCAGTTTGGAAGAGATTTATGCAGAATTTTTCCAGTTATCGTGGTCAGAAAAAAGTGACATAGATACAGTGTCTCACAAAAGTGATGGGACACGTGTGCTTTATAAAAAGAAACTGCAATAAAATAAATAAACAAACATGTGCAAAAATTTTTTGGGTGTGTTTCATATTTAAAGTTAGTAACAATTATTACATAACATACATTTTGTCAAAATATTAAAATATTAATTTAGTAAAAATACAATTGTTCAGAACGGAGCAAAAAATGGCTCACATAAGTGATGGGACACTTACTTTTCCATCAAATATTTATCCAAAAATTTTACTTTTTAAAAGGTTTTAATATTTTGTTGGATTTCCTTTTACTTTTAAAACATGATTTAATCTTTTTGGGATGGATTCGACTAATTTTTTTGTGATTTCTGGAGTGATTTTACCCCATTCTTCTTGAAGCACCGATTTTAGTTGTTGTTTTGAAGAAATGGTGTGTTTGCGAATTCTTGATTCCAATTCTTGCCAAATATTCTCTATGGGATTTAAGTCTGGAGATTGTGGTGGTGTTTTTATTATTTCAGGACAGTTATATAGCAGCCAGAGTCTAACGTTCAGAGCAGTGTGCTTGGGGTCATTGTCCTGGTAGAATTTAAAATCGTTATGAAGGTTCAATTTTCGTGCTGAAGATTTCAAATTTTGCTTTAAAATATCAATATACTTGTACTGATCCATTATACTGTCAATAAAAACAAGATTACCAACTCCAGCGGACGACATACACCCCCATACCATAACTCCTCCTCCACCATGTTTTACTGTTGGTACCAAGTTCTGTTTGTGAAGTTCTTCCCTGGGTTTTCTCCACACCAAGATTCTACCGTCAGAACCAAATATATTAAATTTACTCTCATCAGCAAATATAACTTTATTCCAGTAATCAGAATTCTTATTTATGTTGGATTTTGCGAAAGCTAGTCTGAGTTTTCTATTCTTTTCACTTACGAAGAATTTTTTCCTGGCTACTCTACCGTGATATCCAGCAGATCGAATTACCCTTCTAATAGTTTCAGGATTAACAATTATTCCATATAATGCTTGTAAATCAGCAGCAACTTTTGAAGCACTAATTCTTGGATTTTTTTTAATATTTCGAACGATAATTCGCTTTATTCCATTGGATAGCTTTGATGGTCAGCCAGGTCTTCTTTTATCCTGAATCATATGATTCTTTTTATATCGTTTAATGATATTGAAAACTGTTGAACGACTCAAGTTAACTGTTTCAGCAGTTTTTCTAATAGATTTTCCACGTTCAATATGCAAATTAATAACTAATTTTCGAATTTCAGGCGAAGTTTCTTTTCGTTTAGCATTCATGACTACACAGAGCTAAAAAACACAAAAATTCCAAAACAAACTGGAGAGAAATACTGCAGACGATTTTATAAATTATTGCCAATTGCTTTTAAGTAAAAATAAAACCCCAAAAAATATTTTTATTGCTTATTTCAGACGATTTTTGTTGCATATATAATGGTGTCCCATCACTTATGTGAGCTATTTTTTGCTCCGTTCTAAACATTTGTATTTTTATTAAATTAATATTTTAATATTTTGACAAAATGTATGTTATGTAATAATCTTTACTAAATTTAAGTATGAAACACACCCACAAAAAAATGTGTACATGTTTTTTTAATTTATTTGATTAGTTTCCTTTTGTAAAGCACAAGTGTCCCATCACTTATGTGAGACACTGTAGATGGATAGATAGATAGATAAAGTTTTGAACTGGGGGTGGTTTTGGGTTCTGGGAGTCATGATCGGCGTAGATCTGCAAAAATTTTTCAAAATTTCCAACTTAGGTGAGAATGTAATAGGTGGTATTTCTTACGAAATCTACCTAAATAAAAGGCATGCCCATTTCGCTCACAGCAGACGATATAATTCCTTTCACTGAAATAATAAGGATGATTTTTTACATTGTGAAACTAGTTATAAAACGAACGCACCTGATATGTCACGTTTAACGTACGATTTCAAACTTGTTTTTTCAGTGAATGATAACATTTAAATTTAGTTTGAATTGAATTCTCGAAAAGTTGACGCGACACTAAACAAAAAAGTTTTATTACACTGCAAAAAATAATTGTTGATTTTGCAGTATAAAACTGGCACCCGGCTGCTAGTATTATACCGTAAAATTAACAGTATTAAACAGTAAAATAAGCAGTAATACGCTGCCGTGCAAGCAGTAATACTGTTAATTTTACGGTATAATACTGGCAGCCGGGTGCCAGTTTTATACTGTAAAATCAACAATTATTTTTTGCAGTGTATAAAAGGAAAATATCCTATCTCTCTCTGATGAATTAACCAAATTAAATCAAAACTTATACAGGGTGTCCCAAAAACGTTGACCTCGTCTTTTATTCCTTAAATATTGATCATAGACATATATTATAAATTACAAAGTTACATAAAAAAAGGTACAGAATTTTATGAAATCAATTAAAATTTTCAAGGGGATTCAATTTGAAGAAATATAAAGTTTAAAATTTTTATACGGCCCCCGTACAAAAAAATTCCCCAGTGGGTAAAATGTGCCCCATACACTAATCAGATAACGTTCAAAATTTCAGCATTTTATCATAAAAAGCCGCAGTTGTTTTAATAAATGTTTTAATAAATGTTTAAGTAAAGTGGGTGAAAGGGCTAATTATAAATTAAAATGCAAATGTTTACAACTAGAGTGCAGATGACGTGACGCTGAAATGTATCATAAGCAAATAAAACATACCTCTTATCTTTAGTTTAATTTACAAATTTAGAAAACTATGCTTCTTGAAAAATACCTTAATGTTTTACATGATGAATTACAGAATAAAACTTGGAAATGGCACAGTCAATGAACATGTATTGAGCTCTGTATTGGCATGGATAGAAAACATTTTGAACAAGCTTTGTAATATATTTCTTTTAAATGCTAAAAGGTGTAAATTAACAACAAAATAAATACACAGTAAAATAACTTTTATTAGGTTGCTTGACATGTTTCGGCTCACTCCGAGCCATTTTCAAAAACAAATGAGAATATTCCATAATTGCTAGGGCTTTGAAGTTATTATTTAAAATGCTATTATTTAATTTTCATGTACTTTTTAAAAATAAATGACGCACGTTATTTTTTATTTTTACTTGGTTGTTTATTTTCATATCTGTAACCATGAAGTAACTCGAGCCACAATTTCGGTAAGTTTAAAAAATGATGCATCGTTACATATTGTATTTTTGCGTGTTAGTATCTCTTTGGTTTCTCTTATTATGGATGGATAGTATAGACTGGAGGGAAAAATTATTTTACTTTCATTGAAATTTATTTGGATGGTTTCTTCCAATGATAAAATGATGATTCCTTTAAAATGATAGCATTTTAAAAACCGTGCTATCATGGAATCTTCTCATTTGTTTTTGAAAATGGCTCGGAGTGAGCCGAAACATGTCAAACAACCTAATAAAAGTTATTTTACTGTGTATTTATTATGTTGTTAATTTACACCTTTTAGCATTTAAAAGAAATATATTGTTACAAGGTGTTATAATTTATTATATTGTTACAAACTTTGTAATCTTTGCGTAAAGTTATTATTGCTACACAGTTTAGATACTTTTGTTTCAATAAATAGCACAATTCTTATTTATTTTTGCAATTATTGTTTTCTTTCGTAATTTGTGTACGACTCCTGAAACGCGATCATCCGACGTGATTTTTCCCCTTTGCGAACTCATATCGAGGCATCGAAAAGTGGTTTAAGTCATCAAATATGTATTTTCATATCTCTGCGACTTTTCATGATGAAATGTTGAAATTTCGTACATGACCTTATTAGTGCATGGGGCACATTTTACTCACTGGATTTTTTTTTTTTTTTTTTTTTTTTTTTTTTTTTTTTTTTACGGGGGCCGCATAAAAATTTAAATTTTGTATTTCTTCAAATTTAATCCCTGAAAATTTTGATCGATTTCATAAAATTCTGTACCCTTTTTTACATAACTTTGTAATTTAAATTATATGACTATGATCAATATTTAACGAATAAAAGCCGATGTCAATGTTTTTGGGACACCCTGTATAGCTGATTTCATAAACCACATAAACATATGATAGAGTTTTCACACTATGCTTAAACTTAAACCATCCACTGACATTTCGGTAATTTATTTTTTAAACTATTTTAACTTGATTTTAATTTCTCTAATACATTGTTAAAAATTTGCAGCAAACTGTTCAGTCATTCAACCGTTTTCTTTAAAAACGGTTGAGTGACAGGAGAGATTGCTGCAGATTTTTAACAATGCAGTGTTATCCCGTAAGTCGCGTGGTGAATTTTCGTGATTGTGAAGTATAGGCAAGGGAGTCCCTGCAATTACCACAGAGGCGAACTAGGCCGCTACCTTGGGCTCACTGCAGACAGGGGCTCCAAAATGAGTAAAATTATTTAGAAAAAAATTCTTTAATCTCATCTAACTAACAGATAGCCTTTATAAGCATCTTGCCTGTACTTTTCCGTTCTCTAAAAACAGCTTGAATCGCATGCCCAGCTTACCGCATGCGCGGTAGCGTATTACTGCTTATTTTACTTGTTTATTACTGTTAATTTTACGGTATAATACGGACTGGCAGCTGGGATGCCAGTATTATACTGTAAAATCAACAATTACTTACCCATCATACGTAGCTAGGTAACAAGGTAAGTCTTGTAATCGTTTTCAAAATCGAAAAAAAAATTAAAAAATTGACGTATTTACACGTTTTAGACACTAGAGATTCCGAAAAACATATTTTTAGAAAAAAAAAAAAAAAAAAACTTTTGCCGTCTGTCTGTCTGTGTGTCTGTAAACGCTCTATCTTCTGAACAAATTGAGATAGAGACTTGAAATTTGGTATGAACTTAGTATATAATAATGGGAAGAAACTTATTGAATTTCAGTAATCTCGATTATCCGAAACTATTTTTTTCGGACTCTCGAAATATTCGTTCTGATAAAAGGTATATAAAAATTTTCGAAATTGTTTATTTTAAGGAGTGAATATAAAAGACAATAAAAAAAACACAAATTTTGCACAAAGAATGAAGTTGATCGATCATGAGTTGCCGAGATAATTGTAATCCTATTTTCCACACTCTTCGATTTTTCATAACCCTGTATTACATTCAAATTTCAATTCAAAGATATATTTTAATTGGAAATGAGACGCTTAATCCGACGCAGTAAACCGTTAGTTAATACGATTATCAATTTTGGAATAGTTATAAGGATGTTTCTTTTACGCAATTCAGTAATAGAGCATATTTAAAGTTTATGACGTCATCAGGCCACGATTTTATTCAAATTGCAATGCATTTTATAAGTAGTTTACACGTTTTATTTTCATATTTTATATTATGCATATCCATGATGGGTAAGTATTACGGTGACCCCCAACGACTAGTTTTTTTTTCTTTTTCTTTTTCTTTTTTTTTTTTGACTTTGCAGTGTAAAAAATATTTAAGATGAACAGATATTTAAGGTATTATAGTATCATACAGCAAAAGCAAATTTAAATTATTCAAAAGTTTCATGAGCATTTTTATAAAATGCAAGAAAATTTCCGAATACTCCCAAAAAACATTTCTATGTACTGTATTTTGTTTGTATGGGGCCCTTGAAAAGCTGTTGGGCCGCAACAGCTTTGAGCTCAACATTCGCGAGGTTTTTCTCGAACGTAACCCTCACAAATGTTACACTGAAAAAAAAAAAAAAAAAAAAAAAAGAAAAGAATGTTGATTTTACAGTACAATACTGGCATCCCCGCTGCTAGTGTTATACCGTAAAATTAACAGTAATAAACAGTAAAATAAGCAGTAATACGCTGCCGCGCATGCGCGGTAGCGTATTACTGCTTATTTTACTGTTTATTACTGTTAATTTTACTTTATAACACATACTGTAAAATCAGCAATTTTTTTTCTTTTTTTGCAGTGTACGAATAACATATCTTTTTATAATTATTCATCGGATTAAAAAAATGAAGCATAATTTTTTAAAACCTTTTAAGTAATATAGTTAAAATATGGAGAAAAAAAATATTTTTTTAAATTGGAACGCGAAGAGTATTTAATTTTTATTTTTAAATAGTTAGTAATTTTAATTAAAAAATATTCAATAAAGATTATTAAAAAAAAAGAAAAAAGAAAAAGAAAAAGAAATACGTATTGAATTTATTGTGCGAAATGTCTTTGAAGAATTTCTTGTTAGACTAATGTAAATAATGAAAACTATTTTTAAAGCTTCACCGTCCCTTAAATTTAAACATAGTATGTTATATGAAATATGTATTCATTCACAAATTAAATTGCTAAAAAAATAATGCTAAAATAAAACATATTATTATTATTATTTTAATATATTTTCTAATTTAAGATAAAAGTTTATTACAGAATTAAAAAAAAATACTATGTAAGTTGGGGACCATAGAAATGTCATTCGGGGAAAATTTCAGTGGCTAATTCTTATTTTATTTTATTTTATTTTAAGTAAATTTTCTTAAATTATTATTTATTACAGTTATTCATATTTTTTTAATTAATTAATTTGTTTTAAGTTTAGTAAATAAAATTATTTGAAGTTACTTAAATTGATTATAGTGCTTAAATTAATTTTTTCAGTTGCTTTTTCTTAATCCAAAACTGTCTACATGGATAACGTTTTAGTATTTGTTAACTTAGGTCTTTTAAGTAATGGAGAAAATGTTTTTAAAATTGGACGCATGGCGTAGTAATTATGATAACTGTTATATATATATATATACTAGCTGACCCGCCCGGGTTAGCCCGGGCCCTTGATAATAATTTTAAACATAACTCAAGTTTGCATGATTTTATATCTTCGGAAAATCTTTCAAGAGAGTCTAGTTTCGGGGGCCCCACTGTCTTCGGCAGCTTAGAGTGTTTCAAATCAACTTAGGTTCCGTGGCCTCAATGCCTTCGGCAGCGTCTAGTGTGTTCCCAACAAACCTCTTTCCGCACTGACCTGGGCCTGGACCCCCGCTGCGTAAGACAGTGTATACCGGGAGTGCTCCGAAACCGCCGCAGCCAATCGAAAACCAAATCGAATTGAATGAGCCAAACCCCGTAGTAATCGGGCCCATATAACCAGAGGTAAAAAAGAGACCATGGCGGTGGAAGGTGGAACTAAATTCTGTAAGACAATCGGAAACCAAGTTGAATGAACCAATTCCCGTTAAAATCGGGTCAAATGAACCAGAGAAAAGAATGCGCCCCCAGGTGGGGAAAGGTGCCCCCTCTTTGTAAATTTAACTAATTACCTTTAACATTAACGCTATATTTAATTTATTGATGAAATTATGATGACTACTAAACTTAAAATCTTACCTTTAACAGTAACACGATTTTTATTTTACGGCTGTAGTGAGTAAACATAAGTTGATGCCGAAAAAGAAGACTAATATTCTTTAAAAGTGGTAGTTGGGGTCTAAGAAGATTTTTAGTAGTTTACAAAGTAGCTGGGGGACCCTACAGAATTATGAAGAAAATTGCAAGAGAATCGGATCAGTTTTAAAGAAGTTGTACCAAGGGCGCCAAGAAGGAGATTAATATTCAAAATTGGTGGTACTTGAAATCCGAGAAATTTTTTTTGTCGTTCATGTAATAGCTGGAGGACTTAAAAAAGTTGTTAGGGAAAGAAAAAAAAATGCCAGTGAATCGTATGATTTTTAAGGGAGTTATAGTAATAGACGGTCCAAAAGGGACCAACTGATAGTTTTGAAAAGGGCCCCAAGAGGAAAACATCTTAAAACGTCCTAGTACTTAGCGCTTTAGACCTTCTATTACACTGCAAAAAATAATTGTTGATTTTACAGTATAAAACTGGCATCCCAGCTGCCAGTATTATACCGTAAAATTAACAGTATTAAACAGTAAAATAAGCAGTAATACGCTGCCGCGCAAGCAGTAATACTCTACCGCGCATATACTGTAAAATCAACAATTATTTTTTGCAGTGTAGTCGAAATTAAGCATAGGGTATGAATTAATCAGTAGAATAAATTTTTAAAGGCATGCACCAAAAATGGGGTGAAATGTTTAAAAAAAAGAGCCCTAGGGCCCCAATAAAAATATCAGGGTGTTGGCCCGGAGAGAGGAGTCCAAGACTCAACTTTAAAACTATGTATTGAGAAGGGGACACAATTAGTGGGATGAAAGATGCACAGCGCACAAAAAGTTCAAGAAGCCAGGGTTTTAACTGGAATGTAGAAATGGGGGGAATAACTAAAGGGAGAAAAGAGCCTAAAAACGAAGAAGATCGGATTAAAAGGGAGTAAGTTATTAACAATTTTAATATTTTAAGGGGCCCTGTACAGGGTCCCAGGAGGTCAGGGTCTTAACTGGAATGTAGAAATAGGGGAATACTATTAAATGGAGAAACGGCCCCCAAAACGAAGAAAATCGGATAAAAAGAGGGCAGTTATTAACAACTTAGGTCACTAAAACGCAAAGAGGCCCAGGGGGCCCATGTCTTAAAAAATTAAAAATCTGAGCCTCAGGTGCATCAGTACCCACCTTGGTCTATCCGCACCCAAATTTTCAGACTTCTACGTGCGGTAGATTTCGCTAGCCATTGCACAAAGACACATACACAGACAGACACACAGACAAAAAACTTTATTTTATTAGCATAGATATAAATTGTATTTAAAATTTATTTTAAGTACTATTTATTAAAATTACACAAATTAATGCATGCTTTTTAAGCTATTTATTCATTTAAAGTTGATAAATAATATTAGTTAAATTGATTTTTGACCAAAAATGTCTGAATGGATAAAGTTTTAGGACATGTAAGTGTTTTTACGGATAATACTTTTGTATATAATACTTTTGTATAAAATCTCAACTATGATGCTTCAACCATTGAATATAATACTTTTGAATTTCGTTATTTTCGGTGCTTCACAGGATATATAAAAAGAAAACATTGAATAACTTTTCAACGGAAAAAGATTTTTATATTTCGAGATTTACACATGAGAATAAAGAAAATTAAAAGATGAGGTTTTCAAAATGTTGGCCACCAGAGGATACAACGAAATGAAGTCTCTGCTCGAAATTTGCGATAACCTGCTTCAGTTGGTCTGTTGGAATTATTATCACACTTGTTTTCAGATCTTCTACAGTTTTTGGTCGATCTCTGTAGACTTGAGCTTTAACATAGCCCCATAAAAATAAGTTTAGTGTTGATAAGTCCAAAAAAGTCCATAGCCAAACCGATTCGGGAAACCTCTTGCGATGACACAATTGTCATAGTGACTTTTCAGCAAGTCCAGGACGACTCTTGTTGAATGTGGAGGAGCTCCATCCTTCTGAAACCATGTGTCGTGGATCCAGTGTTCGTGGTAGGCATCAGGAATGAATCTCGCTGTCAAGAAGTCGTAATAGCGTTCAAAATTCACTGTATGGACAAACAAATACGGACCCAAAATGCCAACAGCACACAAACCACACCAGACAGTGCCCTTTTGTAGATGAAGAGACTTGACAAAGACAAATTCTGGCTTCTCGCTGCTCCAAATCTTATAATTTTGACGATTGACATAGCCATTCCACCAGAAGTGTGCCTCATCGGAAAAAACGATATCGCCACAGTTGAAACCAGTGTCGATCATTTCGCACATGATGTTGGCGGATTCCAGTCTTTTTTTAATAGCATCTGTGCTGAGAGGTTGTCCTAACTGAATTTTGTAAGAGAAAATGTCAAGATCTCTGCGTGCTATTCTCCATGCTGTGGCTGCATTGACGTCAAGTTGTTTAGTCGAGTTGATGTGATAGCTCTTCCTCCATTATTGCTTTGGCAGCGGTGATGCTTTAGGAAGTCCTTGCTGTCTTTTGTTTGGTCTTCATTTGGTCATTGGTCTTCATTGGTCAAGTGGTGCCCACTTTGTCATCAGCCATTGAACCTGTTTGTTCAAACTTGGCAATTAATGCTCTTAACATGCTTGAAGATGGCTTTGGCTTATTTTTAAAGGCACCAGAGCACTTCTTGGGTGTTTCGGCAGGTCTTTGTTCACAAAGATAAAACGTTTTGATTAAAAAAAACACGTTCTTCGATTGAGTATCGGTACATTTTAGCGAAAACAAAATATTCTTCGACAGTAACCAGAGACCGTATAAATAAGTTTCCTTTGAGTCCCTGTGCATGCGTGCACAATTTCACATCACTAGCTCCACCCGTTGAAGAGTTACTCAACTAAAAGGTTCGCTATACCCTATGAAGCGCCCGGTAAAATTTATTTTAACTACTATTTATTAAAGTTACTCAAATTAATACATGCTTTTAAAGCTATTTATTTATTTAAAGTTGATAAATAAAATTACTTAAATTGATTGTTATTTTATTATTGTACTTCTTAAATGGTTTTAGTTGCTCTTTTTGTCCAAAAATGTCTCAATTGATAAAGTTTTAGGACATGTAAGTGTTTTCACGGTTAATACTTTTGTATTTCGTTATTTTCTACTAGAGTAAGACTGTAAAAACGTAAACCGTTCGTTTAAAGGAAACCTGCCAAAGAAATTTCATGATCCCTGCGAAAAGAAAGCGATGCAATGGATGGTCTACCAGTTAAGATATCCCACTACGTTTGATAGCCTTTTTTCTTTTTCTTTTTTTTTTTTTAATAAGCAAAATTGAGTAAAATACGGATTGTTTCAAATAAATCCATTACAAAAAATACTACAATTGCTTTTCTTAAATAAATTATTTTTATTTGATTTCTTTATAATTTTTACAATTTTAAGGGGGAAAAATGCAATATTTCATATTTTCTAAAAATGTCTTCACGACAAAAATAATGACAATTTACTATTTCTCCCCCATAAATATACAAATTGAGTCACTAAAAGTTTAAAGAACTACTACCTAAGCCATACAATTAAATTTTCCAGAGATGTACCCATTCAAAATATCATTTGGGTGATTTTCCATATATTTTCGCTAGGTTAATTTATAAAAATGGCTGTAAAAATTAAAAAAAATTTCGTATATTTAAACTGGTACATAGTTCAATACACTCACAAAATCACATACATAGTAGGTGATTAGTCTTATATAAATATAACCATATTTTTTTAAGTTAAAAGTTTTTCACAACTGATTTTTCATAAGAATCATGTTTTTTTTCTGAAAATCTATTAGAAATATATTCACAAGATCAAATCTCCAGATTTGTATGTTGCACAATCCTTAATGTCAATTTCTTTCTCATTGTTACTTAATAGTTACTTAATACAGGTAGGTAAATATAACTACACTTAAAATGGTCACACGAAGACATATAAACCGCTTTGGATAGCTAATTGTATACATTTTCCCTAATAAAACAATAAAATATTGTCTGATATTTGCCAAAAAAGGAATATTTAAATGTAGTAGGATACCTTAACCTCTCTAAAATGGAATTTTTCTCTGGTATCGTATGATTCCGTCTTAGCAGTTTTCCTGCATATTTGATATTCTGAAAATCTTAAAACTTTTAGTGTCCAGATGATTTTTACACAATGGAATTTTATAATTTCGATTATAGATTGAACTAGTCATTAATTGAAGATAAGTAAAAATTCTTCCGCCAGTGACGCACATACTTACTGTCTTCTCGCTAGATACACGCACGAGACGAACATGAATACGAAATGAAGTGAAGAAATCTGCATGTTTCCAGACGTTTTAAGAACAGTTTTTTTGTGAAATATCGTGACAAAGATCTTCTAATTGTGAATTAAGAACATAAAGCTTCGTCACGTGATGTCATAATTCTAGAGCAGACGATAATTCTTCATCATTTATAAAATGAGTGACAAGATAATACAAGGTGCGGGTTGTATTAGGTATTAAGAATAGATTATGGATCAACTGGTAAAGGATAGACAAAGGTTAATAATAATTTTAAAAAAATGCAATGAAGAAATGACAGGGATTTGCATGGAGAATTAACCCCTACTTTTGCAAAAAATCTAACTCTGATATGCTTTTTTTTCTGTTTTCTTTTTTAACTTTAAATCTATTTTTAGAATTATATGATTTCATTTTCTATAAAATATAAATATATATATTTCAGAAATTACCATTTAGGTGAAAAGGGGGCACTTGGTAAGAACGGGACACATATGAACAACGTCAATTTCATCTAATTAACATCAGATAAACATCTTTTAAAAATTGTCAATAGTTTACAGGATTTATATAAACTTATAAAAATTTTAAAAAGATTTTTTATCTCATGTTAATTAGCTGAAATTGACGTTGTTCACATGTGCCCCGTTGTTCACCGCCCCCCCCCCCCTTCCCCAATATGTATTTTTAGTAATCTGCAGTGACACCCATAATTTCACCATGTCTACGTCAGTTGGAAGTAGGGTCCTGCTTCGACTCGGGTTACCCGCTTTTACCAGCGACCAACCTGACCCTGGGTTCGGGTCGAGTCGGGTTGGCGCAATATTTTTCCGTTGCGGGTCGGGTTAGCTTCTACGTTTTTGCTGCTGGTCGGGTTAACTATCATTGTTTCGGGTTCGAATGGGTTTCGGTTTGGGAGTTGATTCTTGCGGGTCGGGTTCGGGTTTCCACCGAATGAAGGGCCAATGAATTTTTTCGTCCTGAAAAGTATGATGTTATGATATACTTTGAAATATCTATTAAAATAACAGTGTTTTATAATATGACATAAAAACCCCCACTAACATATGTTTTTAAATAAAATCTTAAAAAAAAAAAAAAAAAAAAAAAAAAACTGCAACTCAGAACGAAAAAACAAAATTTTTACATTTCAATTCATAAAACACAATTCAAACGTTGTGCATATAGTGTGCCGAAACGACGAATTTCCACTACATTGGCGAAAATTGTATGTATTTTCTCCAAGGTTTGTCAACTACGTAGAATTATTCTATAAGTCCCACAGCATGAGAAACCATATGTTTTTTCCCTTAACAAATCCAAAATGGCTAAATTTCTTTAAAAAAAAAAAAAAAAAAAAAAACGAAAGTTATAAAAAATTATTTTCTATATAATATTTATGTTTTTTTTTAAAAATATAATTTAAACTTAAAAAAAATAATATTTCTGGTATTTATTATATTTTAAAATGTATATGCAACCAATAATGGGAAAGATGGATATATTCGTCTTAACACTTTCAGAGGCAAAGTAATTTTGTTTGTAGGGGAAAAAAAAAAAAAAAAAAAAAAAAAAAAAAAATGTTGAAATGATGGACTCTTACCAGATTTTACGAACAAATTAATTTGAAAATAAATGAATGGTTTTCTTAAACGCTTTACTTCACGTACATTATAAAAGCAAAATTAAAAAAAAAAATCTGGTGCCAGTTTGGTAGTTAGAAATTAAAATTAAATTATATAAATACTATACCACCGCCCTTCAAAGGCTTTTAATCACTCAAGAGAGGAAAACAAAATGAAAAACTATCAAACATTTTAGATTCACTATGAGAGATTCTTCGCCGTCTGTTTAAATGTCAAGCAAATGTATATAAACTAAACTCTAAACTCTGTGGCGCTACAATCCCTAGGGGTCTTGGCCTTCAGTGTTTAGCTCTATTTTCTTGACTATGGGTTCTGGGTTCTGGGTTGCTTTACAGGATTTGTCCCGATAAGGTGGTCAACCTAAAGTGAGACCTCCAGTGTTTAGTTTCCAAGCAAGCTTGGTATTCATTTTATCGACCCCGAACGGATGAAAGTTTGTGTGAACCTTGTCCAGTCCGGAGTCCAACCCAACTCTGGACCTGCAGCGTTGTAGCGCGATGCGCTGACCACTGAACTGCAAATGTATATTAATTACCCTTTAATAAAATTATTATTCAATAATTTTATTTACTATTACCATAGCTTGCCATTACCATAGGGCTTGCACTCGAATCACTACCGGAGCCCGCAGGCGCAGGCACTTTCTGCGGCACTGAGTATGTTTGTTAGCGCGGAAACCATTCTTAGAACAAGAACAACACTTAAATTATTGCGCCAAAATCCGACTTTTTTATCAATAGCTTACCGGTAAGATATGCCTGTTGTCAGTTCCTAGAAGTGAAACTACATATTACTATATTTAAGAAATCGTTTTTAAGTTTAAGTAAATCTCTTTCTCTTACATTTGTTTGAATGTCCGTAACAGAACTGCAAGAGCTAAGTCTGATTAATCTTAAAAACAGGTCGAAAGAGAAGGGACAAACATTCCTGTTAATCTAAGTAATTATTATGCAAATGCTATAACAAGCTCTTGATTAATTTTTAATTACACTTAGACTTTTGAAGGGCCCACTTCAAAGGGGGGCCGCAGTCGTAGATAAGTAAAAAGAAAAATCAATAAAATTCAATGTAATAAGAAAAAAAAACTAAATTAAAAAAATCAATATAATTTCTGCTACCAGGAATTCGTGTTTCGACGAAAATGTTGTCGCAATATACAATAAAATTTTGAATAAACATTTTATAAAATTAGAGATAAAATACATTAGAATGTTAATTTCATCAAATTAAAAATATATAAAATATAATTAATCTGCATATAGTCTAAATTTTCTGAAGTAAGACTATTTTTCTTCATTTTAGACAGTGTTATAAACATTTTTTAATCACCCCAAAATAATCATAATCATGTTTTAAAATCATAAAGAGTATGCCAGTTTTCTAAAATAATTTTTATTTTTTTAACTAGCCTTAACTATGCTATATTTCAAATACTACTAAAATAACTTTCCCAACTAAAAATCATAATAAATTTTAGCTAAATAATAAAACAAAAAAAAAATATTTTCTGAAAATGATATTTTTATATTTATGAGCAAAAAAAATTATAAGCACGACATTATAAAAGTATAACAGTCAATTCTGAAATTCATTACAGCCCGCGGGCCGGAAGAGAACCCTTAAAGAGACCAAAACTTATTCCAAAAACCGGCAAACAACCAACTCGCATTGGTCTGACTATACACGACTTCGCGTGGTGCTTACGAAAGAGAGAACGATAGTGAGAGAAAGAGCGACAGAAGAGAAGAATCGGAGGTGAGGGGAGAGGGTGGATGGAGCGACAGAATGGCTGAACCTGCGCAGAAAGCGGGTAGTCTTCGGGCGGGGGTGTGCGAGCGAGAACTTTCGTCTGCGCTTATGTGTGTGTGCATGATCGGAGGTGCTTGCATAGACCATATGGATGCACGATTTTCTGCCCACCCTCCTTCCTTCGACGTTCGATGCCGCTTCCCTCCCTGCTTTTCTGTTCGTTTGGAACGAAAATGTTCCTAGCTAGCTCCGCTAAAACATGGCTAGGGATGCAGCATTTGAAGATATTTTTTTTTATGAAAAAAAAAAAAAAAAAAAAAAAAAAAATTCTGACTAATAAGGAAATGATCAGTTTGCAAAGTTTTGTTGAATATAACGCTGACATTAAAATTAAGGAATTAATAGTTGAAGAAGAACTAACTCTGTTGTTCCCACGTATATACAAATCTTGCTACATAATAGCGGAGTGTTATACTGCACCGCAATATATTTATTACGTCTTGCAGAGCTCGCTCTTTAGCGGTGTGAATTATTATGAATAATGGGGCTTAGAATGAAAACAGTAAACTTATTTACCTATATTTAATTTTTGAAATCCTCTTGCAAGATTTTAAATTTTTATGTAATTTTCTTTTTTATTCCTGCAGAAAAAATGACATTTTTTTAATTCTAGTTTTCACGGATGGAATGATTTCCTATCTTTATTGTTACCCGTGTACTTTTATTTGTATAAATCTATAGATTGATTTTTAAAACTTAGAAATCAGCTAATTTTTAATAATTTTTTTAAAAACTAGCTATGCGATTTTTATTTACGATTTTATATTTTGTTGATGACACTTTATGGCAACAGTACAATTGCATTTTGTTAATTGGAAGATAGGGAAATTGATCATTGATATGTGTAATCATGTCTCCTTTTACTTTTTTAGAAAGTAGCAGTATTTGAGCAAGTTAAGTGAAAGAGTGATCCCTTCTTCGAAGAAACTCAGTCATTGATTTCAATATTAAATGAGTAATATGAATGTTACCATAAGATGTCATCTTTAATAATGGGATATTCGAGAGATAATTTTCATCTGTTGTAGTTCAAAACTAGCAAAGTGATTCCGCTGTTGTCACAAGATGGCGCCATCAATAGTGAAATGTTCACGAATGATTTTGTGTCTCATGTAGTTTTAAAAACTGGCCGAATAATTTCATTGCTGTATAAAATGTCGCCACCAATAATTAAACATTCGAGTTGCTTTTTTTCCATGATGTAGTTGAGAATAGTAAAAAAAAAACTGCACTATTGTCGCAAGATGTCAACAAAATATAATGTTCGAGGGTTAACTTTCATTCGATGTAGTAGGTCAAAAGTGGTAGAGTAATTTCGCATTTGCCACAAGATGACGCTATGTATAATGTAATATTCGTGAGTGTTTTCTCGTCTGATGTAGTTGAAAAATGACCGTGTAATTTCATTAATATCATAAGATGTCGCCACTAATAATTTAATATCCGAGTGTATTTTCTATCTCATGTAGCTCAAATTAACAAAATATAATTGTACTATCACAGTAAAGTATCTGAAAGTAAAACATCTGATGTAGCTAAAAACTGGCTGAGTAGTTTCGCAGTTATAATAAAATGGCGTCATCAACAATGCAATGTTCACGAATGTTTTTTTTTTATTTTTATTTTTTTTTTTGTTTCATGCAGTTGAAAACTGACCGAGTTTTTAACTAAGTTCCTTTGAGCAATGCCATTGCTATCACAAAATGCCGCAGCTAATAATTTGAAATTTGGTGAATTTTTTCCATCTGATGTAGCTCAAAATCAACAAGATAATTTCATTATCACCGCAAAGGGTGAAATCTGATATAATATTCGAGAATGATTTTTCCTCTAATGCAGCTGAAACCTAACGAGCAATTTCTGCTGTCCAAAATTGTATGACATTCTAGAGAGATTGTCCATATGATATAAACTCCAAAACTGTGACGTCATACGATCAAATGGTTCCAACCAGACAACTGGTTTGTGAATAGGTTTTCCATTGTATGAAGGAGTTGTCGCTAGATAATTCATAGCAACAGTCAGGAAATGCGTAACAATGGCTTGTTTGAACCGTCAATCTCTTCATGACTTTTAGTGTTTATAAATCAAAACTGATATGGTAATTTCATTCACGTTACAAGATGCCACCCCCTGAATTAAAATTTAATTTGAACTAGTTCGATTGCTCGCGTCGCATCTCTAGTGAAGGAAGAGAGACGGGGAAATGGAAAAGTCGTTTAGGGCAGGAACACGTCGTTTAGGTTGAAAGTGCCCGGTTAAACCATCTCCATTTGCGGAATAATTCATTTGAACTAGTTCGTTCGCGCACGGCATAGCCCTAGTTTATTTCAACAATCAAAAATAGACTACAAACTGCAATACAAGGCATAACTGCAAAATGTTCGGTTTTGCCAAAAGTAATTCTCAACGAACTACACTGCAAAAAAATAATTGTTGATTTTACAGTATAAAACTGGCACCCCAGCTGCCAGGCGCGGTAGCGTATTACTGCTTGCACGGCAGCGTATTACTGCTTATTTGACTGTTTAATACTGTTAATTTTACGGTATAATACTGGCAGCTGGGGTGCCAGTTTTATACTGTAAAATCAACAATTATTTTTTGCAGTGCAGCACTTCCCGAATCAGATTTGTTCAACATTCGCAGACGTTTTATAATGGCTTAGTTAATTAAAATTGGCGTCACAAAAAAGAATCTGTAGAAAGTCATTACACTAAATTGGATTCCACCAGAGTACTCTATTTATTTTATTCATTTGGGGTCCATTCAGGATGTAACTCTAACAGCAGCTTAGAAATTGTTGTTGGCAGCTGGTTGCATACTATCAAGATCTTAAAAGAACATTGTAATATCATGACAGCCGAATGACACAACGATTCTTCTTTTTAAAATTTAAATGCACAGTTTATTAAATGAGAGCTGATATTTACAAGATGATTATTTACATTATGTACACTTTCACTAATATTCATAAAAATTCCACCTAAACCACATTACTTCTTAAACAACCAAAATATACTCGGATGCCTTCCCACATCCTACTTACTCCGAACGAACCACCATTCCTTCTCTCTTCTCTTCACTTCCGTTTACTTTTTTTAAACAAAAAAGGGTTGGAAGGATATTGGTTGCATGACAAACATCTCATACGTATTTAATTGGATCAAGTTTTAATTATCTTACTGGCCATTCCATGAGGTGGGGCATCTTCTATCTCCTTCACCTTTGCGACAGCATCTGTGCGATGATAAATATGCAGGTTCACAATGTTTTAGAAAAAATAATTAAGGCGGCGCAGGTCTGCAAGAAGAACCGTGGTAAAATTTCTCTCATTTATGTTCCTTTAAAAAAAATGTTGGTATTTAAGATGATCACCAAACATTATGCCTCCCTAAAGTGATTACTTCCAAGCCGACGCCTTTCGAGCATGCAGAAGAGATTATTTGATTACAATGTCGCAATTATCAGCAGTGGTTAGATATTAGGAATAATAATACATCTCAATAGGCTCCATGAAGAACATTTAGCGCCATAGTCAAGCTTCCCAGTTCTTGTATTCCTAGCAGCAATGAAAACTTTAGCTGCGATGGCCATGCACTAGCACTGTACTAGCCGTTCATCGGGTAATTTTTCTTGCCAAGGTTAATACAACAACGCATACAAAAATGCTTTGTATGGATTTTGCGATTTTTTTTCTGCTGTTTTTGTTGGCCTACTGTAGTCGAACGGCAAGATCAACGGCTTGGATCGCCAGAATTGTTTGAGGATAATCACTGGACACATATTGCTGCCGTTCGAAATGCCGTCCAAGCGCATTTCATGATACTATTTATCACCCCGAACATCTTGCACATTAATCACTCACTCTTTGACCTTTTTCTAACTTATTAATGATTTGACCTCAAGTAAAATTGTCCGTATGTTGTCTGCAAGATTATATATAAGGACATCTCATATTACGACCGCGTCTCGGTTTCTTTTAAGTTGACGTAATTTTGCAATAGCTACTAATGAAATATTGAATATATATCGCACCTGTGCTTCATAATCTTTCCACACTCTCACAATATGTCCTGCTTCCATACTGCGTTTACGTGTTTCCCTTACTGTTGTTCTGCTCTTATGCTAATATCTTAATTTTTTCTTGAATCAATGTATTCGGTCAGGTCTGATGCAGGTTAATCCAAACTTAGCTAGGACTGAGACCTGGCTATGTTACACAAATCACAAAAAAATTATTTCCGATTATACTTCTGTTTAATGAGTTTAGATTCTGCCTTCTAACAAAGACGCTATACTGTTCACAAGCAATCAAACAATGATTTTTATTTGAATGTAGCTTTGAAAAACGGTCCAAAATCTTTTTAAATGGTACGTTTGTTGCGGGCTTAAGTATCCTGAAGACGAAATCTTTTTAGACATGGGGAAATCGCAAAAGTGACCAATATAGTAGATTTCGCTGTAATGCACATTTTACCATTCCCGCGAAAATCATCTTTTTAAAGGTGTTTGTCGGGTCATTCAGCACGAGTGAATGAATTCTTCAGCCAAATGTGACGTTTAGTAATGTGAATGAACGGTCATGTGGCGCGTTATACGCGCTGATTGCTTCGACGGCGCGAAGTTTGAAATGCCCACTTTCTACCTTGCTTTTTTTTTCTCCCTTTTTGTCGCGCGCAGACGATCTTTCCATCCCGGTGTTCTCCCTCAATTTGGTAAGCCGTCTCTCTCTCTTTTTTCCCGGTAAGTTGGAAAGCATATCGAAAATCGATTGTCAGGGAATCACTAGCAGATTATTCCCGCTCTATGTTAACCCACTTTCACGTGCACTTCATAACATTCTCTTTCCAACGTGTATGTGTATGGTAAACCTTTAATTTTCTTTTTTACACAGCTTGTGGCGAGACAAAGAAAAAAAAAAGGATATCACGAAGTAAAAAATAACCATAGAGTCGGTATAAGAAAGTTGCAGCCCGACAAAAATTGTTATTTCCGTCTGGACCGAAGTTCTACCAGTCCGTTAGCTCCCGAATCCACGTGATTATTGATTGATAAATGAAAATGAAAGATGGTTTCAATGATCACTGGGAAATAATGTAACCAACTTATATTAATCTTAAAGACAAAGTTTCAACTGAAGTTTTGGAAAGAATACTTTGTCAAGTGGTAACTAATGAATTTTTAATAGTTCAATGAAATGTAAAAATTTTCGAAATGCATGTAACATTATAAGCATTCTTTATCAGCCGATTTCACTATTTGCACTTTATGAATTCCACTGTTTCCTTGCATTGTCATAAATTTTAGTATAAACTAAAATTTATCATAAAACATATTACTAAAAAAAATATCTGATATTCGCGAAAACAGTTTTTTTTTTTTTAACTAATTTAAAAAAAAGGGGGAGGGGCAAAGAAAGTATGAAATAAATAGAGGAAAAAAGGTTACTCATTTCGATAGTACAGTAAAACCTATTAATTCGGAATCGTCAGGGACTGGAATAAAATTCCGTTTTAAGCAGGTTTTCGTTTTTGCAGGTATAATTGCATGTTATTCCTTTCGCCGGGAACATGAAATATTTCCGTTTAAGACATGATTCCATAATAGAAAGGTTTCCTTTTAACTATTTTTAACACTTTTCGAAACAGTTGAAAAGTGTTTATGAATTCGGTGGGCCGTTCGTCTGTCCGTCATCTAACTCGCGTAAATATACTAAATATACTCCGATCATCATGTAAGTCATATATGTTATTGAGGTTTAACATAGCATATTCGGTATTAAAAATGAGTGTAGCATTTGTAGTTTGTTTACAGGGGCACTCAAAAGAATTCTGTTACATTATAGTGTATAAGGAAAAATTGTTTGCAGGGTATTTTAATAATGTGTTACACTATTTCAAGCATATTGAAATTGATATACATCACTCAAATGCACTACAAGACGCTTACTGTAAGAATATGGTGTGCATGGCATTTATAGTTCATTTACAGGGACACATAAAATAATTCGGTTGCAGTACTGTCTATGAGCAATAATTGCTGGAAGTGCGTTTCCAATTGTGGTATGCGTTTTTAAATTAAACTATTTTTTGCATATTACTTAGCGTGTATAAATTCTATAGATCATATTCAGTGCTGCAGAAAAGAATGCGAGTTCATTTCCGATTACTGACGAGGAATTTTAAAGTGTGTTATGTGTTTTCTAACTGAACTAAATTTTTGAATATTACGTAGTATATACACAAATCTATAGATCCTATACAAGGCTGCACAAAAGAATTCGGATATTTTTCAGACGACCGCTGGTAATTGCTAAAATTGGGTTTTCAAATATGTTATACGTTTTCCAACTTGTTTACGTAGACATCATTTTTCATCTTATTAAACGCTAAAGTTTTGTTACAATATTCTGAATATGTTGGAAAGTATTTCCTAATCTATGCTCGACGTTGATTTTTCTTTTTTGTTAATGCATATAGCAAGTTATCCAAAAGTCGCTTTCAGATTGCCTTTACACAGTTTTTTTTGAAAAACTAAACTCTTTGAGACAGTGTGTCCCGAAAGTTATACATATACAGGGTCATCGAAAAAGAATACCAGGATTTTGAAACCTTATAAAAAATTAATTCTTAAACGTACGGAAATAATTCTTATGTTGAAATGTAGTGAAGGAATGTAAGTTTTTCCTCAGCTCACTAGATGGCGTTGCTAGTTCAAGATAGCCAAATTCCATGGCCTCCACGAAACCCCGACCTTACGCCCTTGGACTTCTACTTCTGGGGATACATTAAGGACATTCTGTACAGTGAAAGAATCACTATCAGCCATTTAAAACGTCGATTCATAGCCACAACTGAAACTGTAACTCCAGAGGTGCTTCACAGGACATGGGGGAAGATTGAATATCGTCTGACGAATGGCAAATGGTACAGATATCGAAACGTATTGGAATGGATATAAAATTTGGTACTTTTCTTAATATTTTAATACTAAATTTATGTTCTTATGTGTTTCTTTATTTGCGTAATACAAATTTGTAATCACGGCAGTCTTTTTCGGTGACCCAGTATTATATATTATAAACAAAGACAGAGTTACCATTTAGTCGCAGTATTACTCCCGCATGCAGCCTTCGAGTCATTTTATGCAACCTCGAAAGTTGGGTGCAAAATTTAAAATTTTTAAAAATATGTACTTATTGTAAAATGTATATCCTGTATTATATGTAAATATAATACTGTAAAATGTACTTTCTAGAGTCCCCGAGATTGTTTTTTAAATCTGATGCAATAAAAATAAACATTAGGCTTTTATAATTTTTTTCACCAATTTTAGAGTAGAATATTATAAGTCTGGTGTATTTCATCTCACCTTCAGGAACCTCCACTGTTAGCTAATGGACCTTATCCACCATGCAGTTAATATTAAATTGTTAAAAGTTAAAAACAAAATTAATATGTATGCAATGTATTAATCTTTTATATATAATAATAGGTATTATAATATATATACTACATATCGCTGCAAAAACGTAAGTACGATCCTCGACTTCTTTACCAGTTTTTGGCACTTGCAAAAAGTTTAGTAAGTAGAACTGTGACGCTTTTTCAACTAAATGTTAAAGATCCGTAAAATATAACGTCGCTTAACAGCCAGGGCATGACTTGTAGGGGCATGTGGGGAAGCTACCTCGGCCCCCCATTTGAGGGGGTCCCATGGGTGTAATCAGAATTTTTGGTTGAAAGGGTGCCAAATGGTTAAAATTGGGTAAAATTGGCAAAAAACATTTTCAAAGATTTAGGAAGGTAGTATGGTTTTCCCCTTCTCCTCTCTGCTTCCCGTAGACCATGCTTCCCTCCTCCCTCTCAAAAAAAAAAGAACGAGCTTCATTTTCAGAAAACTAATGATTAAAATTTTATTATAACAACTTAGTATTCCGTTGTTTCAAGAGAAATTCATTATTGATGTTTTCCTCTTAACCCGCGAGAACTCGCTAGATTTCTTGTCACACCAGAACTCGCTAGTGAGAAGTTTTCTCACAGTGCCCAATTGCCTTCACTTTTACCTTACACAGTCGTTTAATATTAGCATTTTTTGTTTGTCTTAATAGTTTATTCACAAAAAAGTGTAAAATGATTAAAAAAAGTTTCTAAAATTTAATTTAAAATGAAAAAAAGGGTTTAAATAAGAGTCTTATTGCAACAGCTGGGACAAAAAGAAGTATGATGGTGAGAGAAAATCTCACGCAGCGAGTTCTCCCGGGTTAACGAGTCAAGTTAAAACCATTTATGATGACCAATTGATGGTATTTCTCTTTTAAACATCTTATGACATACGTAGATAAGCAAAGGGAAAGTTTGCAAACAAATACTCCTGTCAACCAAGTCTTCATTTTTCTACTAGTTTCCTATTAATTTTCCTACTAGTATGTTTCTGAAAGTTCTGACCATCTTTCTTGCGACACCCTGTATACAGATGTGAATAGTACTTGGTTCAAAATTTAAGTATGTATACAATAGGTATGAAGTTCAGTACTAGTCACTTAAGCATAATTCACGAATAGATAGATAGAAAGGGGCCCCCAGAATGATGCTTGCTCCGGGGCCCTAGATCAACCATACGCAACCTTCGGCCCGTGGGCCGCATGTGACCCGGCGACCTTTGATGTGTGGCCCGAGACACATAATCATTAATCAATATTTAAAAACAATTCAGATACGAATAAAAAATATTTAGGACCTTAAATGTTATTTTATATATTTTCATGGTTAGACATGGTTAGACCATGTTATTTATAATTAATTTAAAACTATGTTAAAACATCTTAATGCCGTTGCCTTAGCCAAAAGTTATTTTTACACATAGTCCTACTTGTGCTACAGTGATTAAAAATTTATTAATCTTCAACACAAATCAAATATTATTCAATATTAATTAAATTTGTACTATATATTTCTATAATTAAAAGAAAGTTTTTGCATTGATCAAAATAATAATTTATTACAGAAAATCTCTTGATATTATTTTCTTTAGAACTTGAAAACTCTGTTATTATTTTTATATTACGTTTTATACTTATTATAAAACTAATATACTGATCTTTAGGGTTTGTCGCGGAAAAAATTGGCATCAAACAATTTTTACACCACTTTTTTTACAACATTTTCAATAGAAATCTATAACTAAAATTATTGTTTGTAAATAGTGGTGTTAAAATTGCTTGGTAACAATTCTTTCGTGACAAATATTCAACCCTACTGATAGTATTAACATTGCTGTATTGCTTTAATATACTACTTATGTTATCTTACTATTTCAATTAGTCTCTTTTTTTTTTTACCCCTTTTTAAATGTGTTGCGGCCCGCGATAAAAAAGTTCGA
The DNA here is from genome assembly GCA_963931845.1 of Maratus michaelseni. Taxonomy (NCBI): domain Eukaryota; kingdom Metazoa; phylum Arthropoda; class Arachnida; order Araneae; family Salticidae; genus Maratus; species Maratus michaelseni. Next base: position 75,239,286 of record OZ007591.1, on the reverse strand, counting down.
GTATGGCTGCCCTTAGATAGTCTAAGTCGGGTCCTGTTAACAACCGTCACATGTACGGGTGTCAGAGCGTTTATGTTACGTTATTAAAGCAACGAAAAAATATTCCAACATTTTAAACTTTTAACTAACGTCTTACACGCGAGTTTTCTCCGAATAGTTAATGATGCTCATTTTATTCCAGGGTTCTTGCTAAGCAGGAAAAACACTTTACCTGTTGACGGTGCTAAAGTAAGATAAAGGTTGCTTTCAGCTAATTTCCAAGTTTATTTGTGCAAAATCCAGGCATCTTTTGTTATCTAATTACACTTGCTAATTGTTTGCACGGGATGAATGGCTAAGAGAAGTTGTGTTACACGCATAAAAGAGGCGAAAAAGAAAAAAATTAAATTCGTTTGAAACTGTTGAGTGGAATAATTTAGATTCTTATTTTTAAAACTTGCGCAAGATTTGTTTGTTCCCTGTGACATGTTTAATGTATATAATTTCAGTTTTTTTTTAGTAGTTTTAAAGCAAGAAATATTATCGATTGATAATAGTAACACGTCAGTTAGCATAAGGAGTGTGAAGTAGTCTTGCAACATATATAAAAAAAAAAAAAAAATAAATAAAAAAAGTATTTTGTAAGCTTATTTTTTACTTAAAAAATTAGATAAAAATTGCTTTTTTTTTTTTTTTCTTTTAATAACCTCACCACCCCCTCCCCCGATATATATCTTTAGATTAGTTAATATGGATATGTTTTTTAAATTTTCAAGTGAATCGATTGAAAAATATAACATCAAAATGTAAAATTATTTTATTACAAAGAATTTAATCAATTATACTTTAACTTAAAAAAAAAAAAAAACTTATTTTAAAAATTAAAATGTAAAGCACTAAAATTTGTAAGAATATGTGGCAGATTATTCAAGATGACTTTGAAATATCATTAACTTCAAAGTATAAATGACTTAAAACTTATAGTAAACACTAGGACAGTAAAAAAACGATATTATTAACTGAAGATGAAAAAGCTACTATACTATATAATATTATGGTAGCCTGCGCATGTCAGGGATATATTTTGAGACTTGGTTTTCCAAGATACTGCGCATCTACAAATCTCACAGTTTTAAGCGTATCGAGTATAATGCCACAGCATCTTTAAAAAATAAATATTTAAACGTATTTTTATGAGAGATATTTTAGATGGTCACTTTCGATTTCAGACGTTTTGGCGAATATCTGGAGATATCTGGAGGAATACTGGACGAATTCTTCTGAAACTTCGTGAATATAAGGAACACGCTTGATCTTATATTTTTCAGCGAAAGATTTGATCAAGAGAACAATTATGGGACCAAAAAAATTGAATAAAGAAATAATAATATTTGAGATTACCCTGTAAAATAAAATTCTCGAAATGATCTGTAGCTGTCTGTAGCATATGACTATGTGGATCTTGCACAACATCTGTGATCATTTATGTAAGAGTAAGAATACCATGTAGTATACACTGCAAAAAAACAGTATTGATTTTACAGTATAATACTGGCATCCCAGCTGCCAGTAGTATACCGTAAAATTAAAGTGTAAAACGGCATCAAAGATATCCCAGTGTTTGCATTGTATTCTATTTAACTATTGAAAAACGAAAAAAAA